>OW119923.1:43702367-46102367 GCA_933210815.1 Meta bourneti
ATTCATAATGAAACAAAATATTTCTTGAAAACGTTAATGCAGATTACAGTAGTTTGATATGTTTTGTATTGCTGTTTAGAAATTTTTTAGCGATTAAAGACAGTAAACTAAAATTAAGTGGTTAAAAATATAGTACGTATATATAACTAATTCTATAAGTGACTTTTCGTGTGATTAGTTTTACAAAACATGAAAAGTAATTTAATGAATGAAGTTTTATCTAATTAATTGATGACTATGTTGTATACAATGGAAGTAAGATTTCTAACTTTAATAAAATAAATCACGAACCTCAACAAATTGAAAAAGCTTAACTTTATAACATATTAAAATACAAATGTTTTCACACTTACAAGAATATAATAATTTGAAATAATTTATTTCAGATTGATTCACACTATACATTGGAATATGTTAATAGCTGAATGAATGACTTCATGCTTTAAAAATTTCAAGTTTTAATACTCCGTCTCCATTACATACATATGCAGTTAGTGTATTAGAACCCCTTTTCTTCTTGATTCATCTATTAACTTTCTTTTTCTGTTTCAAAGCTTTACCACCTTTTAACAGTATTTTATTCATATGCTGTACATATTTTTCATACCTACATCACAGATATATATTATTCACACAGCGTGTGATCTGAAGGAAAAGTAACATGAAAAAAAGAGTGTGCAATTGAAGAAACTTTGATTTTTCAAAGGAAAAGGATATCTGTAGATACATTAAAAATGTTTTTATGAAATATTTCTGATTCTTTGCCTTATAAATATTTTTATTTGCATAGTTAAAACACCATTTTTGTAAAAATGGAACTTTTTTACAAATACCCCTTCTGTGTCTGGAACATGTTGATATGGACAAACCTCTGTATACAACATTTTAGTCATTGTGTCAACAGCAAACATTGAGTAACATCATCTGTGTCAAGAGTGAAACATAATATTCAGACAGAAATGAATTAATTGTGTACTCATGAATATCTGATATATTGTTAACAAATTTAGATTAAATTTAATTAACAAATTTAGATTAAAATGAGCCAATGAAATAGAAAAAAACACTGCTTCCATGAACTCTTATTGAAATATATAGGAATATCTCAGTTGGGAAATTGTAAGGCAACTCTATATGATTACTTTCATTGAAGCTAAATATGAAATTTATAATTATATAATATAAAGCTAATTTCCCTTGATTTGACCTAAAATCTAGCCTTTGAAAACTAAAATTTATATTTAGGAAATAATGTGAAATTTGTGAACGGAATTTCATTTTCTCTTTCATTCGTAATTTAATCTCCAAGCTTCTACTTGTAGTTAATGTAAAATAACAAACAATTTTTTTTCAAGTTGGATACGAAACTAATTTTCATCTAATAAGCCCACAGCAAATCAGTCTCAAAACAGATCAAGTTACCAAGAAATTGAATACAGTTCTTTCAATTTCTTGCTTTTTTTATCTTAAAAATCTATAAAAATCGAACTTAGAGTTAAATGCCTTCACATAACGCTACGTTCTAATTCTAAACAAAGAATAGAAATTTATTATTATAAAAACTATAATACATGTGTATGTGGCAAATTTCCGAAACACATTTCATTCACAAATTACATTTATAATAACAATTTAATTCTCGATAGACATTCTAGGCACAGATTCATTAAAATACCATGCTATTGCTTTCGCTTATCAGTACCAATGTTTCGGTACCCAACTTTGAAATTTCTGACTATGCTTTTCAGGTACCAGCTCTATACTTGCCATTTTCACATGCTTTCTTGTATTGCTAACCACCACGCAGATCGGACATCTCACCCCTGGGTCCGTTGTTCTCTATTTGTAATTCAAGTTCTTAATATTTCTTATGTCTCAATAAACCAGCTTTCTTGTTGATAAACTATTTGCCCAAGGCCTACGGTCAATGTTCTTTTAATACGACATGGATTGTATCGAAACTTGGAATATATAGTTCCGTACATTTGACGAGTACTGTTTACGTCAGGGGTAGGGAACCTGTGTCCTTGAAGGACTTAAGTGTAACATTTTGACTGCATCCGAAATTTACAGAACGAATCCTCTTAATTTTAATTATTTGTGTTTGTCCGTCATGGTTTTTATTTTATTTTAAAAATGTGAAATGAAAAGAATTTAAATACCAAATAATAAAACACGTTTCAACGAAATAATACTCCCAGTTTGACCAGTACAATTTGAACAGTAATAAGAAATAAAGTAACTTCGTAGCACTTCTTTTTCAAAATACTTTTTAAATTATTAAGAACCTAGTTAGATTTTTATAAAATAATGTACGTTTTAAGTATATCTAATTGAAGTTTTTTAAATGCGGCCTTGATTAAAGCTAAATTAATGTGTACTTCCTTCATAAAGATTTTTAACCCTCGATTTCGTGATCTGTTTTAAATTCAGCGTCGTAAGAACTGTAGACAATATCAAATGATACAAAAAGTTGACTGTAGTTCTCTACCAGCGATCTTATCTTATTTATAGGTGAATCAGGTAATTCACGGTTTGTGGCAAATAAACTTGCAGTCGTAGTAGTTTAGTGAAGACGGCTTCAACTTTTGTAAGAAATGGTTATATTTCAATAGAAAACAGAGATGAACACACAAGTATAAAAAGTCATTCGATTAATTAATATGCGATAATATTTGACTTCTAAGATTTTTTATGCTGTGAGAGTGCGCGCCAGAGTTGATGCAGCGCATTTGCACCGCTAATTGATCGCCTCTTTTTGCATGTCTTTTCGTGTTTAATCTCAAAAACAAGCAGGTTCTATAAATTTCAATGTTGTTGAAAGTGCAGGGCTGCAAATTCTGACTCCTGGATTGGTGGCTATCCACGCGGTATCTCTTAATTAGAAGAAAACTAGCCAGATCTTGATCTTGTCATCACAACAAAATCCGCAAGTTTTTGATGACGAGATACTTTTCATTTGCAAAATTGGTCAAATCTTGTGATGGAGGAATATATATGAATCGTAACGTGATTGATAATACACATTTACAAGCTCTTCTATATTGCCGCCATTTCTTTCAGTGTTTCGACAGTAGGTTTTAAAGGCACACTTAAAATTCGAAAGCTTGTTAGAATTAGATGCAAAATTCTTTCAGACACTCATTAAAAATATCCAAGTAACTTGAAGTAAGCTAAAAAAGGGTGAAATGAAACTCGTGTTTCATTATATCTTACATATGTTCAAAGGGTGAATATCAATTGGAATTCGTTTAAACTAAAATGCAAATCTGAGAAACTTTGATTAAATTTTCAACATTGGGGATGCAAATATTTGACCATAGTTGACTTAACAGCATTTGGTTTATAGACAATTCGTTTAAAATGCACATCCACAAATCCGATGCATAATTACATTGAGGTTCACTTAATGTCTCGACATATATTTCAATTCTATCACATATATCAGACACAAACATTGAACAAACATATCAATTACTTACCAAGATTGTTAAATAGCATTTCGGTACTGTTTGCGGAAGTGTATTGAGTTGTTCGAAATGAATACCATTTCGAAATTTACAGCGTTATTGCTTTGGATCATTATCACTTGACGTAAATACTGCGTGATTCGAATGAGATGCAAAAGTATAAGCTCGAATAGAATGAAATTCAAAACTAATAGTCAATAATGTGAAAGCTTCAACAAATTATTGATAAAGATGGAAAAAACAAGTTACTTAGTGTTGTTCATTTTCGTCCTGATAATGGTGGACGTTTTTTTCGCAACCGAATTAGCTACAGACCCGCTTTATCATCTCTATAAGTCATGTTTGAAGCTTTGATATTGGTTATGTTCCTAACATTGAAGTGCTACCTCTGAGCAATTTGTGCTATTTATTATATTCAAATACATTTTTATACGTGAATTTTATTTTGGAATCGTGTAAGAAAAATGTGACTAAAGCTTGACAAAATGAAGTGGGAAGTTCATTCTAGGTATAATTTAGATTTGAGAAGAAAGTTTCGGCGAAACATTCTATTGGGTTTCAATAGGGATAAAAAATTAGAGTACAATATTTTATAACAGTCATATATTATTATTAAGACTTTAAAGGCTTTTCTATTGTGGAATTTATGAATAAAATATTTTCCTGAAGTTTACTTCACAAAACACTTGTAAAGAAACAAATATATAGCATTTCTAGCCTTGATTTATTGAATCAAAAAAGTTGCAGTGTATAAAAGTTCAGAAACACGCTCATTAATACAGCACTTTTTCCATCGTAAAAGAGATTGTTAAGCTATATTTTAAATGAGTAATTACTCTCTCTAAAATCAAGTTTTAAAAAATTCATATTTTCATAAGTAAGCTTTAGATTTTATTGCACATAAAATAAAATGAAAGCAGCGATACACCTAACGAAAATTTGTTATTTTCAAGCAAGACAACAAAAATATTATTTTTATTACAAAAATCAACCAATGATTTATGTTAGAATTGTTATGAATGCAAATAAAGTCAGCAAACTTCACGTTTTATTCTCTCTAGTTCTCTTCACAAATAAGTTTGTATCATCTTCATTCATTTTAATAATAGAAAGTACTCTTATGGAAAAATAAACCGAAAAAGATTAGACAAATAATACACGTCTTAAAAATTCCGAAATTAGTTTCTTCCGATACATTTTAAGAATGGAAAGCAAAATAACTCTCTTAAATATAATTTTGTAAAATAAAAATAATCTAAAATGGGCATGTAAGAAATCCCTTACAGTGTAGTCTCTGCCTTTTTGTGAATTTGTTTTGCGGACAATATTGAATATTCCAAACCTTTCAAATACTAGTCTCTTTTCTTAGTATGGATCTGAAATGCATCAATTTGTATGCACCAACATTCGTCATATGGTATATGGTTTGAAAGATAAGGCTCCAAAATTAAAAAATATATTTATTCAAATTCTGTCACACGTTGAGGTTTAGCGCATCATCGGATTACTATCTTTGGATAGCTCGTACTGTAGTTTGTACAGTTTACAAATTGTTATGAATGCTTCATACATTAAAAGATGCTACCACATTGACACAATAAACTCCACATTAAAATAAATTGAAAAAAATTAACTACTAAACAGGAAATTAAAATATAATGTATCTTACTATCGTGTTGAGTGAAAAATATGTCGACAAAGATACTTCTGAGGACATCGAAAACTGAATATTTTGAGTTCTATTTCGTGTGACATCTATAAATCTTCAAATATTGAATACTGAGGTAATCTAGATTACCGTGGTACAACACCAATGCACTAAAACTGAATTTAGTTACAATTATATCCTGGGTGACTTTAATTTAAAACAGAATGTTGCTAAATACTCATTAGTTTTACAAGTAAGTGCACCAACATTCTTCATATGGTATATGGTTTTAAAGATAAGACTTCCAAATTAAAATATATATATGTTTAAATTCTCTTACACGTTGAGGTTTGGCACATCATCGGATTACTATCTTTGGATAGCTCATACTGTACTCCGTACAGTTGACAAATTATTATGAATACTTCATATATTAAAAGATGCTACTAACATTGACACAATTAACACCACATTAAAATAAATTGAAAGAAAATTAACTACTAAACAGGAAATTAAAATATAATGTATCTTACTATCGTGTTGAGTGAAAAATATGTTGACATAGAGACTTCTGAAGACATCGAAAACTGAATATTTTGAGTTCTATGTCGTGTGACATCTATAAATCTTCAAATATTGAATATTGAGGTAATATAGATTACCGTGGTACAACACCAATGCACTAAAATTAAGTTAAACCCAGGATAATTTAGTTAAAATTATCCTGGGTAATTTTAATCTAAAACAGGGTGTTGCTAAGTACCCATTAGTTTTACAAGTAAATAACATTGAAACAATAAAAATAATTCCATAATTTTTGTGTATGAGCCTCGAATACGGTATTGATACTTATTAAAGTACGATACAATTTCTAGAAAAATATTTTCCATGTACATAACTCGTTACGATATTATTAAGTAAGTAGTAAGAAAACACATATATAAAAGTATATAATTCATCAAAAATCACGCAAATTTTAATAATTTATACAGACATACCATAAGTCAGATTCCTTTTTAATAAATCAGTTAAAAAGAATCCGATCCGAATATTTAAATCTTGCACTTGACCTTTATTGAAAACGAGACGAATAAAATACTGAACCCTTTCTTTGTAATTAGAGAGTAAGTTATGAAATAAATAAAAAGGCTTGCTTTTTGCTACAGGGGAAATTATGACAAATTCCAGCATTAAAGAGAAAAGTGAAGTTGTGAATCAATCATGCGAATAGAATTCAATCCTCTGACCGGTTACAATAATATTCCTATGAGCTAAACTCGGGTATATAAATAGAGTCGTTTCAGTTTAATATCACATATCAGAAGTCTTTTGATAAAACTACACCAAAATGATCTCCCAGGTAAGTAATATATGCAGTGCTCCTTTCACTTTAAATATTTCAAATTGTGCAATATTGGTCTTACTTCACTTTGGCCTTGCCTCTGTTTAAATATTTCAATTGGCAATATTGGCCTTGCTTCAATTCATCATAAATCTATATTACAGATAATTTTATTGTCTAATTATCTGTAATATAGATTTAAAAAATTATCTTGCATATTAATATATTAATCAATTCTCTTACATTCTAATCTAATTATATCTATAAAATTAACTGTTTTATTAAAAGCATTCATTTGAAATTTCAGATTATCATTGTAGCAGTTGTAGCTGTTGCAGGTCTTGCTTCTCCTCCAGAAGTAAGTAGTCAAATTTTTTGAAATTTTGAACTGATAGATCGTAATTAACAAAGCATTATTCAAATTTATATAGATCAGTATATGTTCAATTATAATTTTAAAGGGATACATACTTAAGCAACGCCACGTGAGAAAATAAAAATGCTTAAAACACCACAATAAGTGAATATTCTAAAGGTAGTAAATTATCTTCAAATAAACGATGTTAAATGTTAAAGCGAATCAAAGAGAATACCTTATTAGGTCATTATAAATGCTTAATAGTGCTGCCAAAACATTTTCATTATTGAAACATTAATAAACCCTGAAAATATGTCAACATACATTGAGTTTAAAAATGTCACAATTTCTTTTTTTCTAAATGATTATTTCTAAACTTTTTCTTTATAAAAATATGCGTCCATCACATATTCTATGATCATTTTTTTTGTTACGCGAAAACTAAGCGAGAAGTCTATTGTTAATCTGAATTCAGAACTGAGTACATTATACACGAATCATGATACGACACAGAACCTGTTGCTTAATTACCTTAATTTTTAATGATTCATCTATCATATCGGCTTGTCATTTCAAAAGAATTAACACTTCTTGTCGCATTTGAATTATAATGATACTCTAGTATTGTGTTAAGCAAAGAAAAGATCTAAGTAAACACATATTAATGTATTTTGATATTATGTCTCTTGACTTCGTTTCTTGTTTGTTTGACATTGATAAAACAAATTTGAGAAACACACTATACTGACATTCGCAGCTAGGACCTACAAATCTGCCTGAATTCCAACTCTAGGATTTAAACAATATCGATTTTTGTCAAAATATTATCAATAGTAAAAGTGTATATTTCGAAATGAAATATTTTTCAAATTAGTAATTTTTATTTTTCTACTTTTAAAAAGCATGGGCATCATGCTCCTCATCCTTACAAATTCGGATACAGCATCAAGGACCACCATGGTGAACAACATCGTGAAGAGAGCGGAGATGGAAGTCACGCAGTGAAGGGAAGCTATGGATTCACTGATGACAGGGGTATCCACAGACAGGTCAACTACGTCGCTGATCACGCCGGATTCAGAGCTCAGGTCAAGACCAATGAACCAGGTACCGCGAATCAGAACCCTGCCGCTGTCCACATCATCTCTGATGCCACTCATGCCCATGGACATCTTGGATTCTCAGCTGCACCAGGACCTGCAGCAGTTCCAGCAGGAGTGGGGTATGGATATGGTGGATTAGGCTATGGAGGATTAGGAAATGGTGGTCTTGGATACGGAGCTGGTCTCGGTGGACTTGGATACGGAGGTGGTTTTGGTGGAGCTTTTAGGGGCTTAGGATATTCTCGATATGGCTACTAAGTAGCTCATTAGGTTTCCAATTATATACTTTTGAAATTTAGAAATAAATTTGTTATTGAAATTTATTAGGCTGTTGTTTTATTCATTTGCATTAATTCATAATGAAACAAAATATTTCTTGAAAACGTTAATGCAGATTACAGTAGTTTGATATGTTTTGTATTGCTGTTTAGAAATTTTTTAGCGATTAAAGACAGTAAACTAAAATTAAGTGGTTAAAAATATAGTACGTATATATAACTAATTCTATAAGTGACTTTTCGTGTGATTAGTTTTACAAAACATGAAAAGTAATTTAATGAATGAAGTTTTATCTAATTAATTGATGACTATGTTGTATACAATGGAAGTAAGATTTCTAACTTTAATAAAATAAATCACGAACCTCAACAAATTGAAAAAGCTTAACTTTATAACATATTAAAATACAAATGTTTTCACACTTACAAGAATATAATAATTTGAAATAATTTATTTCAGATTGATTCACACTATACATTGGAATATGTTAATAGCTGAATGAATGACTTCATGCTTTAAAAATTTCAAGTTTTAATACTCCGTCTCCATTACATACATATGCAGTTAGTGTATTAGAACCCCTTTTCTTCTTGATTCATCTATTAACTTTCTTTTTCTGTTTCAAAGCTTTACCACCTTTTAACAGTATTTTATTCATATGCTGTACATATTTTTCATACCTACATCACAGATATATATTATTCACACAGCGTGTGATCTGAAGGAAAAGTAACATGAAAAAAAGAGTGTGCAATTGAAGAAACTTTGATTTTTCAAAGGAAAAGGATATCTGTAGATACATTAAAAATGTTTTTATGAAATATTTCTGATTCTTTGCCTTATAAATATTTTTATTTGCATAGTTAAAACACCATTTTTGTAAAAATGGAACTTTTTTACAAATACCCCTTCTGTGTCTGGAACATGTTGATATGGACAAACCTCTGTATACAACATTTTAGTCATTGTGTCAACAGCAAACATTGAGTAACATCATCTGTGTCAAGAGTGAAACATAATATTCAGACAGAAATGAATTAATTGTGTACTCATGAATATCTGATATATTGTTAACAAATTTAGATTAAATTTAATTAACAAATTTAGATTAAAATGAGCCAATGAAATAGAAAAAAACACTGCTTCCATGAACTCTTATTGAAATATATAGGAATATCTCAGTTGGGAAATTGTAAGGCAACTCTATATGATTACTTTCATTGAAGCTAAATATGAAATTTATAATTATATAATATAAAGCTAATTTCCCTTGATTTGACCTAAAATCTAGCCTTTGAAAACTAAAATTTATATTTAGGAAATAATGTGAAATTTGTGAACGGAATTTCATTTTCTCTTTCATTCGTAATTTAATCTCCAAGCTTCTACTTGTAGTTAATGTAAAATAACAAACAATTTTTTTTCAAGTTGGATACGAAACTAATTTTCATCTAATAAGCCCACAGCAAATCAGTCTCAAAACAGATCAAGTTACCAAGAAATTGAATACAGTTCTTTCAATTTCTTGCTTTTTTTATCTTAAAAATCTATAAAAATCGAACTTAGAGTTAAATGCCTTCACATAACGCTACGTTCTAATTCTAAACAAAGAATAGAAATTTATTATTATAAAAACTATAATACATGTGTATGTGGCAAATTTCCGAAACACATTTCATTCACAAATTACATTTATAATAACAATTTAATTCTCGATAGACATTCTAGGCACAGATTCATTAAAATACCATGCTATTGCTTTCGCTTATCAGTACCAATGTTTCGGTACCCAACTTTGAAATTTCTGACTATGCTTTTCAGGTACCAGCTCTATACTTGCCATTTTCACATGCTTTCTTGTATTGCTAACCACCACGCAGATCGGACATCTCACCCCTGGGTCCGTTGTTCTCTATTTGTAATTCAAGTTCTTAATATTTCTTATGTCTCAATAAACCAGCTTTCTTGTTGATAAACTATTTGCCCAAGGCCTACGGTCAATGTTCTTTTAATACGACATGGATTGTATCGAAACTTGGAATATATAGTTCCGTACATTTGACGAGTACTGTTTACGTCAGGGGTAGGGAACCTGTGTCCTTGAAGGACTTAAGTGTAACATTTTGACTGCATCCGAAATTTACAGAACGAATCCTCTTAATTTTAATTATTTGTGTTTGTCCGTCATGGTTTTTATTTTATTTTAAAAATGTGAAATGAAAAGAATTTAAATACCAAATAATAAAACACGTTTCAACGAAATAATACTCCCAGTTTGACCAGTACAATTTGAACAGTAATAAGAAATAAAGTAACTTCGTAGCACTTCTTTTTCAAAATACTTTTTAAATTATTAAGAACCTAGTTAGATTTTTATAAAATAATGTACGTTTTAAGTATATCTAATTGAAGTTTTTTAAATGCGGCCTTGATTAAAGCTAAATTAATGTGTACTTCCTTCATAAAGATTTTTAACCCTCGATTTCGTGATCTGTTTTAAATTCAGCGTCGTAAGAACTGTAGACAATATCAAATGATACAAAAAGTTGACTGTAGTTCTCTACCAGCGATCTTATCTTATTTATAGGTGAATCAGGTAATTCACGGTTTGTGGCAAATAAACTTGCAGTCGTAGTAGTTTAGTGAAGACGGCTTCAACTTTTGTAAGAAATGGTTATATTTCAATAGAAAACAGAGATGAACACACAAGTATAAAAAGTCATTCGATTAATTAATATGCGATAATATTTGACTTCTAAGATTTTTTATGCTGTGAGAGTGCGCGCCAGAGTTGATGCAGCGCATTTGCACCGCTAATTGATCGCCTCTTTTTGCATGTCTTTTCGTGTTTAATCTCAAAAACAAGCAGGTTCTATAAATTTCAATGTTGTTGAAAGTGCAGGGCTGCAAATTCTGACTCCTGGATTGGTGGCTATCCACGCGGTATCTCTTAATTAGAAGAAAACTAGCCAGATCTTGATCTTGTCATCACAACAAAATCCGCAAGTTTTTGATGACGAGATACTTTTCATTTGCAAAATTGGTCAAATCTTGTGATGGAGGAATATATATGAATCGTAACGTGATTGATAATACACATTTACAAGCTCTTCTATATTGCCGCCATTTCTTTCAGTGTTTCGACAGTAGGTTTTAAAGGCACACTTAAAATTCGAAAGCTTGTTAGAATTAGATGCAAAATTCTTTCAGACACTCATTAAAAATATCCAAGTAACTTGAAGTAAGCTAAAAAAGGGTGAAATGAAACTCGTGTTTCATTATATCTTACATATGTTCAAAGGGTGAATATCAATTGGAATTCGTTTAAACTAAAATGCAAATCTGAGAAACTTTGATTAAATTTTCAACATTGGGGATGCAAATATTTGACCATAGTTGACTTAACAGCATTTGGTTTATAGACAATTCGTTTAAAATGCACATCCACAAATCCGATGCATAATTACATTGAGGTTCACTTAATGTCTCGACATATATTTCAATTCTATCACATATATCAGACACAAACATTGAACAAACATATCAATTACTTACCAAGATTGTTAAATAGCATTTCGGTACTGTTTGCGGAAGTGTATTGAGTTGTTCGAAATGAATACCATTTCGAAATTTACAGCGTTATTGCTTTGGATCATTATCACTTGACGTAAATACTGCGTGATTCGAATGAGATGCAAAAGTATAAGCTCGAATAGAATGAAATTCAAAACTAATAGTCAATAATGTGAAAGCTTCAACAAATTATTGATAAAGATGGAAAAAACAAGTTACTTAGTGTTGTTCATTTTCGTCCTGATAATGGTGGACGTTTTTTTCGCAACCGAATTAGCTACAGACCCGCTTTATCATCTCTATAAGTCATGTTTGAAGCTTTGATATTGGTTATGTTCCTAACATTGAAGTGCTACCTCTGAGCAATTTGTGCTATTTATTATATTCAAATACATTTTTATACGTGAATTTTATTTTGGAATCGTGTAAGAAAAATGTGACTAAAGCTTGACAAAATGAAGTGGGAAGTTCATTCTAGGTATAATTTAGATTTGAGAAGAAAGTTTCGGCGAAACATTCTATTGGGTTTCAATAGGGATAAAAAATTAGAGTACAATATTTTATAACAGTCATATATTATTATTAAGACTTTAAAGGCTTTTCTATTGTGGAATTTATGAATAAAATATTTTCCTGAAGTTTACTTCACAAAACACTTGTAAAGAAACAAATATATAGCATTTCTAGCCTTGATTTATTGAATCAAAAAAGTTGCAGTGTATAAAAGTTCAGAAACACGCTCATTAATACAGCACTTTTTCCATCGTAAAAGAGATTGTTAAGCTATATTTTAAATGAGTAATTACTCTCTCTAAAATCAAGTTTTAAAAAATTCATATTTTCATAAGTAAGCTTTAGATTTTATTGCACATAAAATAAAATGAAAGCAGCGATACACCTAACGAAAATTTGTTATTTTCAAGCAAGACAACAAAAATATTATTTTTATTACAAAAATCAACCAATGATTTATGTTAGAATTGTTATGAATGCAAATAAAGTCAGCAAACTTCACGTTTTATTCTCTCTAGTTCTCTTCACAAATAAGTTTGTATCATCTTCATTCATTTTAATAATAGAAAGTACTCTTATGGAAAAATAAACCGAAAAAAATTAGACAAATAATACACGTCTTAAAAATTCCGAAATTAGTTTCTTCCGATACATTTTAAGAATGGAAAGCAAAATAACTCTCTTAAATATAATTTTGTAAAATAAAAATAATCTAAAATGGGCATGTAAGAAATCCCTTACAGTGTAGTCTCTGCCTTTTTGTGAATTTGTTTTGCGGACAATATTGAATATTCCAAACCTTTCAAATACTAGTCTCTTTTCTTAGTATGGATCTGAAATGCATCAATTTGTATGCACCAACATTCGTCATATGGTATATGGTTTGAAAGATAAGGCTCCAAAATTAAAAAATATATTTATTCAAATTCTGTCACACGTTGAGGTTTAGCGCATCATCAGATTACTATCTTTGGATAGCTCGTACTGTAGTTTGTACAGTTTACAAATTGTTATGAATGCTTCATACATTAAAAGATGCTACCACATTGACACAATAAACTCCACATTGAAATAAATTGAAAAAAATTAACTACTAAACAGGAAATTAAAATATAATGTATCTTACTATCGTGTTGAGTGAAAAATATGTCGACAAAGATACTTCTGAGGACATCGAAAACTGAATATTTTGAGTTCTATTTCGTGTGACATCTATAAATCTTCAAATATTGAATACTGAGGTAATCTAGATTACCGTGGTACAACACCAATGCACTAAAACTGAATTTAGTTACAATTATATCCTGGGTGACTTTAATTTAAAACAGAATGTTGCTAAATACTCATTAGTTTTACAAGTAAGTGCACCAACATTCTTCATATGGTATATGGTTTTAAAGATAAGACTTCCAAATTAAAATATATATATGTTTAAATTCTCTTACACGTTGAGGTTTGGCACATCATCGGATTACTATCTTTGGATAGCTCATACTGTACTCCGTACAGTTGACAAATTATTATGAATACTTCATATATTAAAAGATGCTACTAACATTGACACAATTAACACCACATTAAAATAAATTGAAAGAAAATTAACTACTAAACAGGAAATTAAAATATAATGTATCTTACTATCGTGTTGAGTGAAAAATATGTTGACATAGAGACTTCTGAAGACATCGAAAACTGAATATTTTGAGTTCTATGTCGTGTGACATCTATAAATCTTCAAATATTGAATATTGAGGTAATATAGATTACCGTGGTACAACACCAATGCACTAAAATTAAGTTAAACCCAGGATAATTTAGTTAAAATTATCCTGGGTAATTTTAATCTAAAACAGGGTGTTGCTAAGTACCCATTAGTTTTACAAGTAAATAACATTGAAACAATAAAAATAATTCCATAATTTTTGTGTATGAGCCTCGAATACGGTATTGATACTTATTAAAGTACGATACAATTTCTAGAAAAATATTTTCCTTGTACATAACTCGTTACGATATTATTAAGTAAGTAATAAGAAAACACATATATAAAAGTATATAATTCATCAAAAATCACGCAAATTTTAATAATTTATACAGACATACCATAAGTCAGATTCCTTTTTAATAAATCAGTTAAAAAGAATCCGATCCGAATATTTAAATCTTGCACTTGACCTTTATTGAAAACGAGACGAATAAAATACTGAACCCTTTCTTTGTAATTAGAGAGTAAGTTATGAAATAAATAAAAAGGCTTGCTTTTTGCTACAGGGGAAATTATGACAAATTCCAGCATTAAAGAGAAAAGTGAAGTTGTGAATCAATCATGCGAATAGAATTCAATCCTCTGACCGGTTACAATAATATTCCTATGAGCTAAACTCGGGTATATAAATAGAGTCGTTTCAGTTTAATATCACATATCAGAAGTCTTTTGATAAAACTACACCAAAATGATCTCCCAGGTAAGTAATATATGCAGTGCTCCTTTCACTTTAAATATTTCAAATTGTGCAATATTGGTCTTACTTCACTTTGGCCTTGCCTCTGTTTAAATATTTCAATTGGCAATATTGGCCTTGCTTCAATTCATCATAAATCTATATTACAGATAATTTTATTGTCTAATTATCTGTAATATAGATTTAAAAAATTATCTTGCATATTAATATATTAATCAATTCTCTTACATTCTAATCTAATTATATCTATAAAATTAACTGTTTTATTAAAAGCATTCATTTGAAATTTCAGATTATCATTGTAGCAGTTGTAGCTGTTGCAGGTCTTGCTTCTCCTCCAGAAGTAAGTAGTCAAATTTTTTGAAATTTTGAACTGATAGATCGTAATTAACAAAGCATTATTCAAATTTATATAGATCAGTATATGTTCAATTATAATTTTAAAGGGATACATACTTAAGCAACGCCACGTGAGAAAATAAAAATGCTTAAAACACCACAATAAGTGAATATTCTAAAGGTAGTAAATTATCTTCAAATAAACGATGTTAAATGTTAAAGCGAATCAAAGAGAATACCTTATTAGGTCATTATAAATGCTTAATACTGCTGCCAAAACATTTTCATTATTGAAACATTAATAAACCCTGAAAATATGTCAACATACATTGAGTTTAAAAATGTCACAATTTCTTTTTTTCTAAATGATTATTTCTAAACTTTTTCTTTATAAAAATATGCGTCCATCACATATTCTATGATCATTTTTTTTGTTACGCGAAAACTAAGCGAGAAGTCTATTGTTAATCTGAATTCAGAACTGAGTACATTATACACGAATCATGATACGACACAGAACCTGTTGCTTAATTACCTTAATTTTTAATGATTCATCTATCATATCGGCTTGTCATTTCAAAAGAATTAACACTTCTTGTCGCATTTGAATTATAATGATACTCTAGTATTGTGTTAAGCAAAGAAAAGATCTAAGTAAACACATATTAATGTATTTTGATATTATGTCTCTTGACTTCGTTTCTTGTTTGTTTGACATTGATAAAACAAATTTGAGAAACACACTATACTGACATTCGCAGCTAGGACCTACAAATCTGCCTGAATTCCAACTCTAGGATTTAAACAATATCGATTTTTGTCAAAATATTATCAATAGTAAAAGTGTATATTTCGAAATGAAATATTTTTCAAATTAGTAATTTTTATTTTTCTACTTTTAAAAAGCATGGGCATCATGCTCCTCATCCTTACAAATTCGGATACAGCATCAAGGACCACCATGGTGAACGACATCGTGAAGAGAGCGGAGATGGAAGTCACGCAGTGAAGGGAAGCTATGGATTCACTGATGACAGGGGTATCCACAGACAGGTCAACTACGTCGCTGATCTCGCCGGATTCAGAGCTCAGGTCAAGACCAATGAACCAGGTACCGCGAATCAGAACCCTGCCGCTGTCCACATCATCTCTGATGCCACTCATGCCCATGGACATCTTGGATTCTCAGCTGCACCAGGACCTGCAGCAGTTCCAGCAGGAGTGGGGTATGGATATGGTGGATTAGGCTATGGAGGATTAGGAAATGGTGGTCTTGGATACGGAGCTGGTCTCGGTGGACTTGGATACGGAGGTGGTTTTGGTGGAGCTTTTAGGGGCTTAGGATATTCTCGATATGGCTACTAAGTAGCTCATTAGGTTTCCAATTATATACTTTTGAAATTTAGAAATAAATTTGTTATTGAAATTTATTAGGCTGTTGTTTTATTCATTTGCATTAATTCATAATGAAACAAAATATTTCTTGAAAACGTTAATGCAGATTACAGTAGTTTGATATGTTTTGTATTGCTGTTTAGAAATTTTTTAGCGATTAAAGACAGTAAACTAAAATTAAGTGGTTAAAAATATAGTACGTATATATAACTAATTCTATAAGTGACTTTTCGTGTGATTAGTTTTACAAAACATGAAAAGTAATTTAATGAATGAAGTTTTATCTAATTAATTGATGACTATGTTGTATACAATGGAAGTAAGATTTCTAACTTTAATAAAATAAATCACGAACCTCAACAAATTGAAAAAGCTTAACTTTATAACATATTAAAATACAAATGTTTTCACACTTACAAGAATATAATAATTTGAAATAATTTATTTCAAATTGATTCACACTATACATTGGAATATGTTAATAGCTGAATGAATGACTTCATGCTTTAAAAATTTCAAGTTTTAATACTCCGTCTCCATTACATACATATGCAGTTAGTGTATTAGAACCCCTTTTCTTCTTGATTCATCTATTAACTTTCTTTTTCTGTTTCAAAGCTTTACCACCTTTTAACAGTATTTTATTCATATGCTGTACATATTTTTCATACCTACATCACAGATATATATTATTCACACAGTTTAACATGAGCGTGTGATCTGAAGGAAAAGTAACATGAAAAAAAGAGTGTGCAATTGAAGAAACTTTGATTTTTCAAAGGAAAAGGATATCTGTAGATACATTAAAAATGTTTTTATGAAATATTTCTGATTCTTTGCCTTATAAATATTTTTATTTGCATAGTTAAAACACCATTTTTGTAAAAATGGAACTTTTTTACAAATACCCCTTCTGTGTCTGGAACATGTTGATATGGACAAACCTCTGTATACAACATTTTAGTCATTGTGTCAACAGCAAACATTGAGTAACATCATCTGTGTCAAGAGTGAAACATAATATTCAGACAGAAATGAATTAATTGTGTACTCATGAATATCTGATATATTGTTAACAAATTTAGATTAAATTTAATTAACAAATTTAGATTAAAATGAGCCAATGAAATAGAAAAAAACACTGCTTCCATGAACTCTTATTGAAATATATAGGAATATCTCAGTTGGGAAATTGTAAGGCAAATCTATATGATTACTTTCATTGAAGCTAAATATGAAATTTATAATTATATAATATAAAGCTAATTTCCCTTGATTTGACCTAAAATCTAGCCTTTGAAAACTAAAATTTATATTTAGGAAATAATGTGAAATTTGTGAACGGAATTTCATTTTCTCTTTCATTCGTAATTTAATCTCCAAGCTTCTACTTGTAGTTAATGTAAAATAACAAACAATTTTTTTTCAAGTTGGATACGAAACTAATTTTCATCTAATAAGCCCACAGCAAATCAGTCTCAAAACAGATCGTTACCAAGGAATTGAATACAGTTCTTTCAATTTCTTGCTTTTTTTATCTTAAAAATCTATAAAAATCGAACTTAGAGTTAAATGCCTTCACATAACGCTACGTTCTAATTCTAAACAAAGAATAGAAATTTATTATTATAAAAACTATAATACATGTGTATGTGGCAAATTTCCGAAACACATTTCATTCACAAATTACATTTATAATAACAATTTAATTCTCGATAGACATTCTAGGCACAGATTCATTAAAATACCATGCTATTGCTTTCGCTTATCAGTACCAATGTTTCGGTACCCAACTTTGAAATTTCTGACTATGCTTTTCAGGTACCAGCTCTATACTTGCCATTTTCACATGCTTTCTTGTATTGCTAACCACCACGCAGATCGGACATCTCACCCCTGGGTCCGTTGTTCTCTATTTGTAATTCAAGTTGTTAATATTTCTTATGTCTCAATAAACCAGCTTTCTTGTTGATAAACTATTTGCCCAAGGCCTACGGTCAATGTTCTTTTAATACGACATGGATTGTATCGAAACTTGGAATATATAGTTCCGTACATTTGACGAGTACTGTTTACGTCAGGGGTAGGGAACCTGTGTCCTTGAAGGACTTAAGTGTAACATTTTGACTGCATCCGAAATTTACAGAACGAATCCTCTTAATTTTAATTATTTGTGTTTGTCCGTCATGGTTTTTATTTTATTTTAAAAATGTGAAATGAAAAGAATTTAAATACCAAATAATAAAACACGTTTCAACGAAATAATACTCCCAGTTTGACCAGTACAATTTGAACAGTAATAAGAAATAAAGTAACTTCGTAGCACTTCTTTTTCAAAATACTTTTTAAATTATTAAGAACCTAGTTAGATTTTTATAAAATAATGTACGTTTTAAGTATATCTAATTGAAGTTTTTTAAATGCGGCCTTGATTAAAGCTAAATTAATGTGTACTTCCTTCATAAAGATTTTTAACCCTCGATTTCGTGATCTGTTTTAAATTCAGCGTCGTAAGAACTGTAGACAATATCAAATGATACAAAAAGTTGACTGTAGTTCTCTACCAGCGATCTTATCTTATTTATAGGTGAATCAGGTAATTCACGGTTTGTGGCAAATAAACTTGCAGTCGTAGTAGTTTAGTGAAGACGGCTTCAACTTTTGTAAGAAATGGTTATATTTCAATAGAAAACAGAGATGAACACACAAGTATAAAAAGTCATTCGATTAATTAATATGCGATAATATTTGACTTCTAAGATTTTTTATGCTGTGAGAGTGCGCGCCAGAGTTGATGCAGCGCATTTGCACCGCTAATTGATCGCCTCTTTTTGCAAGTCTTTTCGTGTTTAATCTCAAAAACAAGCAGGTTCTATAAATTTCAATGTTGTTGAAAGTGCAGGGCTGCAAATTCTGACTCCTGGATTGGTGGCTATCCACGCGGTATCTCTTAATTAGAAGAAAACTAGCCAGATCTTGATCTTGTCATCACAACAAAATCCGCAAGTTTTGATGACGAGATACTTTTCATTTGCAAAATTGGTCAAATCTTGTGTGATGGAGGAGATATCTCATCAAAACCACTCGAAGTGATCCACTGAGTAACTCGAGACTAACGAATAAGACCGAATTGGATTATTTTTCATAAATATATATGAATCGTAACGTGATTGATAATACACATTTACAAGCTCTTCTGTATTGCCGCCATTTCTTTCAGTGTTTCGACAATAGGTTTTAAAGGCACACTTAAAATTCGAAAGCTTGTTAGAATTAGATGCAAAATTCTTTCAGACACTCATTAAAAATATCCAAGTAACTTGAAGTAAGCTAAAAAAGGGTGAAATGAAACTCGTGTTTCATTATATCTTACATATGTTCAAAGGGTGAATATCAATTGGAATTCGTTTAAACTAAAATGCAAATCTGAGAAACTTTGATTAAATTTTCAACATTGGGGATGCAAATATTTGACCATAGTTGACTTAACAGCATTTGGTTTATAGACAATTTGCTTAAAATGCACATCCACAAATCCGATGCATAATTACATTGAGGTTCACTTAATGTCTCGACATATATTTCAATTCTATCACATATATCAGACACAAACATTGAACAAACATATCAATTACTTACCAAGATTGTTAAATAGCATTTCGGTACTGTTTGCGGAAGTGTATTGAGTTGTTCGAAATGAATACCATTTCGAAATTTACAGCGTTATTGCTTTGGATCATTATCACTTGACGTAAATACTGCGTGATTCGAATGAGATGCAAAAGTATAAGCTCGAATAGAATGAAATTCAAAACTAATAGTCAATAATGTGAAAGCTTCAACAAATTATTGATAAAGATGGAAAAAACAAGTTACTTAGTGTTGTTCATTTTCGTCCTGATAATGTTGGACGTTTTTTTCGCAACCGAATTAGCTACAGACCCGCTTTATCATCTCTATAAGTCATGTTTGAAGCTTTGATATTGGTTATGTTCCTAACATTGAAGTGCTACCTCTGAGCAATTTGTGCTATTTATTATATTCAAATACATTTTTATACGTGAATTTTATTTTGGAATCGTGTAAGAAAAATGTGACTAAAGCTTGACAAAATGAAGTGGGAAGTTCATTCTAGGTATAATTTAGATTTGACAAGAAAGTTTCGGCGAAACATTCTATTGGGTTTCAATAGGGATAAAAAATTAGAGTACAATATTTTATAACTGTCATATATTATTATTAAGACTTTAAAGGCTTTTCTATTGTGGAATTTATTAATAAAATATTTTCCTGTAGTTTACTTCACAAAACACTTGTAAAGAAACAAATATATAGCATTTCTAGCATTGATTTATTGAATCAAAAAAGTTGCAATGTATAAAAGTTCAGAATCACGCTCATTAATACAGCACTTTTTCCATCGTAAAAGAGATTGTTAAGCTATATTTTAAATGAGTAATTACTCTCTCTAAAATCAAGTTTTAAAAAATTCATATTTTCATAAGTAAGCTTTAGATTTTATTGCACATAAAATAAAATGAAAGCAGCGATACACCTAACGAAAATTTGTTATTTTCAAGCAAGACAACAAAAATATTATTTTTATTACAAAAATCAACCAATGATTTATGTTAGAATTGTTATGAATGCAAATAAAGTCAGCAAACTTCACGTTTTATTCTCTCTAGTTCTCTTCACAAATAAGTTTGTATCATCTTCATTCATTTTAATAATAGAAAGTACTCTTATGGAAAAATAAACCGAAAAAGATTAGACAAATAATACACGTCTTAAAAATTCCGAAATTAGTTTCTTCCGATACATTTTAAGAATGGAAAGCAAAATAACTCTCTTAAATATAATTTTGTAAAATAAAAATAATCTAAAATGGGCATGTAAGAAATCCCTTACAGTGTAGTCTCTGCCTTTTTGTGAATTTGTTTTGCGGACAATATTGAATATTCCAAACCTTTCAAATACTAGTCTCTTTTCTTAGTATGGATCTGAAATGCATCAATTTGTATGCACCAACATTCGTCATATGGTATATGGTTTGAAAGATAAGGCTCCAAAATTAAAAAATATATTTATTCAAATTCTGTCACACGTTGAGGTTTAGCGCATCATCGGATTACTATCTTTGGATAGCTCGTACTGTAGTTTGTACAGTTTACAAATTGTTATGAATGCTTCATACATTAAAAGATGCTACCACATTGACACAATAAACTCCACATTGAAATAAATTGAAAAAAATTAACTACTAAACAGGAAATTAAAATATAATGTATCTTACTATCGTGTTGAGTGAAAAATATGTCGACAAAGATACTTCTGAGGACATCGAAAACTGAATATTTTGAGTTCTATTTCGTGTGACATCTATAAATCTTCAAATATTGAATACTGAGGTAATCTAGATTACCGTGGTACAACACCAATGCACTAAAACTGAATTTAGTTACAATTATATCCTGGGTGACTTTAATTTAAAACAGAATGTTGCTAAATACTCATTAGTTTTACAAGTAAGTGCACCAACATTCTTCATATGGTATATGGTTTTAAAGATAAGACTTCCAAATTAAAATATATATATGTTTAAATTCTCTTACACGTTGAGGTTTGGCACATCATCGGATTACTATCTTTGGATAGCTCATACTGTACTCCGTACAGTTGACAAATTATTATGAATACTTCATATATTAAAAGATGCTACTAACATTGACACAATTAACACCACATTAAAATAAATTGAAAGAAAATTAACTACTAAACAGGAAATTAAAATATAATGTATCTTACTATCGTGTTGAGTGAAAAATATGTTGACATAGAGACTTCTGAAGACATCGAAAACTGAATATTTTGAGTTCTATGTCGTGTGACATCTATAAATCTTCAAATATTGAATATTGAGGTAATATAGATTACCGTGGTACAACACCAATGCACTAAAATTAAGTTAAACCCAGGATAATTTAGTTAAAATTATCCTGGGTAATTTTAATCTAAAACAGGGTGTTGCTAAGTACCCATTAGTTTTACAAGTAAATAACATTGAAACAATAAAAATAATTCCATAATTTTTGTGTATGAGCCTCGAATACGGTATTGATACTTATTAAAGTACGATACAATTTCTAGAAAAATATTTTCCATGTACATAACTCGTTACGATATTATTAAGTAAGTAATAAGAAAACACATATATAAAAGTATATAATTCATCAAAAATCACGCAAATTTTAATAATTTATACAGACATACCATAAGTCAGATTCCTTTTTAATAAATCAGTTAAAAAGAATCCGATCCGAATATTTAAATCTTGCACTTGACCTTTATTGAAAACGAGACGAATAAAATACTGAACCCTTTCTTTGTAATTAGAGAGTAAGTTATGAAATAAATAAAAAGGCTTGCTTTTTGCTACAGGGGAAATTATGACAAATTCCAGCATTAAAGAGAAAAGTGAAGTTGTGAATCAATCATGCGAATAGAATTCAATCCTCTGACCGGTTACAATAATATTCCTATGAGCTAAACTCGGGTATATAAATAGAGTCGTTTCAGTTTAATATCACATATCAGAAGTCTTTTGATAAAACTACACCAAAATGATCTCCCAGGTAAGTAATATATGCAGTGCTCCTTTCACTTTAAATATTTCAAATTGTGCAATATTGGTCTTACTTCACTTTGGCCTTGCCTCTGTTTAAATATTTCAATTGGCAATATTGGCCTTGCTTCAATTCATCATAAATCTATATTACAGATAATTTTATTGTCTAATTATCTGTAATATAGATTTAAAAAATTATCTTGCATATTAATATATTAATCAATTCTCTTACATTCTAATCTAATTATATCTATAAAATTAACTGTTTTATTAAAAGCATTCATTTGAAATTTCAGATTATCATTGTAGCAGTTGTAGCTGTTGCAGGTCTTGCTTCTCCTCCAGAAGTAAGTAGTCAAATTTTTTGAAATTTTGAACTGATAGATCGTAATTAACAAAGCATTATTCAAATTTATATAGATCAGTATATGTTCAATTATAATTTTAAAGGGATACATACTTAAGCAACGCCACGTGAGAAAATAAAAATGCTTAAAACACCACAATAAGTGAATATTCTAAAGGTAGTAAATTATCTTCAAATAAACGATGTTAAATGTTAAAGCGAATCAAAGAGAATACCTTATTAGGTCATTATAAATGCTTAATACTGCTGCCAAAACATTTTCATTATTGAAACATTAATAAACCCTGAAAATATGTCAACATACATTGAGTTTAAAAATGTCACAATTTCTTTTTTTCTAAATGATTATTTCTAAACTTTTTCTTTATAAAAATATGCGTCCATCACATATTCTATGATCATTTTTTTTGTTACGCGAAAACTAAGCGAGAAGTCTATTGTTAATCTGAATTCAGAACTGAGTACATTATACACGAATCATGATACGACACAGAACCTGTTGCTTAATTACCTTAATTTTTAATGATTCATCTATCATATCGGCTTGTCATTTCAAAAGAATTAACACTTCTTGTCGCATTTGAATTATAATGATACTCTAGTATTGTGTTAAGCAAAGAAAAGATCTAAGTAAACACATATTAATGTATTTTGATATTATGTCTCTTGACTTCGTTTCTTGTTTGTTTGACATTGATAAAACAAATTTGAGAAACACACTATACTGACATTCGCAGCTAGGACCTACAAATCTGCCTGAATTCCAACTCTAGGATTTAAACAATATCGATTTTTGTCAAAATATTATCAATAGTAAAAGTGTATATTTCGAAATGAAATATTTTTCAAATTAGTAATTTTTATTTTTCTACTTTTAAAAAGCATGGGCATCATGCTCCTCATCCTTACAAATTCGGATACAGCATCAAGGACCACCATGGTGAACGACATCGTGAAGAGAGCGGAGATGGAAGTCACGCAGTGAAGGGAAGCTATGGATTCACTGATGACAGGGGTATCCACAGACAGGTCAACTACGTCGCTGATCACGCCGGATTCAGAGCTCAGGTCAAGACCAATGAACCAGGTACCGCGAATCAGAACCCTGCCGCTGTCCACATCATCTCTGATGCCACTCATGCCCATGGACATCTTGGATTCTCAGCTGCACCAGGACCTGCAGCAGTTCCAGCAGGAGTGGGGTATGGATATGGTGGATTAGGCTATGGAGGATTAGGAAATGGTGGTCTTGGATACGGAGCTGGTCTCGGTGGACTTGGATACGGAGGTGGTTTTGGTGGAGCTTTTAGGGGCTTAGGATATTCTCGATATGGCTACTAAGTAGCTCATTAGGTTTCCAATTATATACTTTTGAAATTTAGAAATAAATTTGTTATTGAAATTTATTAGGCTGTTGTTTTATTCATTTGCATTAATTCATAATGAAACAAAATATTTCTTGAAAACGTTAATGCAGATTACAGTAGTTTGATATGTTTTGTATTGCTGTTTAGAAATTTTTTAGCGATTAAAGACAGTAAACTAAAATTAAGTGGTTAAAAATATAGTACGTATATATAACTAATTCTATAAGTGACTTTTCGTGTGATTAGTTTTACAAAACATGAAAAGTAATTTAATGAATGAAGTTTTATCTAATTAATTGATGACTATGTTGTATACAATGGAAGTAAGATTTCTAACTTTAATAAAATAAATCACGAACCTCAACAAATTGAAAAAGCTTAACTTTATAACATATTAAAATACAAATGTTTTCACACTTACAAGAATATAATAATTTGAAATAATTTATTTCAAATTGATTCACACTATACATTGGAATATGTTAATAGCTGAATGAATGACTTCATGCTTTAAAAATTTCAAGTTTTAATACTCCGTCTCCATTACATACATATGCAGTTAGTGTATTAGAACCCCTTTTCTTCTTGATTCATCTATTAACTTTCTTTTTCTGTTTCAAAGCTTTACCACCTTTTAACAGTATTTTATTCATATGCTGTACATATTTTTCATACCTACATCACAGATATATATTATTCACACAGTTTAACATGAGCGTGTGATCTGAAGGAAAAGTAACATGAAAAAAAGAGTGTGCAATTGAAGAAACTTTGATTTTTCAAAGGAAAAGGATATCTGTAGATACATTAAAAATGTTTTTATGAAATATTTCTGATTCTTTGCCTTATAAATATTTTTATTTGCATAGTTAAAACACCATTTTTGTAAAAATGGAACTTTTTTACAAATACCCCTTCTGTGTCTGGAACATGTTGATATGGACAAACCTCTGTATACAACATTTTAGTCATTGTGTCAACAGCAAACATTGAGTAACATCATCTGTGTCAAGAGTGAAACATAATATTCAGACAGAAATGAATTAATTGTGTACTCATGAATATCTGATATATTGTTAACAAATTTAGATTAAATTTAATTAACAAATTTAGATTAAAATGAGCCAATGAAATAGAAAAAAACACTGCTTCCATGAACTCTTATTGAAATATATAGGAATATCTCAGTTGGGAAATTGTAAGGCAAATCTATATGATTACTTTCATTGAAGCTAAATATGAAATTTATAATTATATAATATAAAGCTAATTTCCCTTGATTTGACCTAAAATCTAGCCTTTGAAAACTAAAATTTATATTTAGGAAATAATGTGAAATTTGTGAACGGAATTTCATTTTCTCTTTCATTCGTAATTTAATCTCCAAGCTTCTACTTGTAGTTAATGTAAAATAACAAACAATTTTTTTTCAAGTTGGATACGAAACTAATTTTCATCTAATAAGCCCACAGCAAATCAGTCTCAAAACAGATCGTTACCAAGGAATTGAATACAGTTCTTTCAATTTCTTGCTTTTTTTATCTTAAAAATCTATAAAAATCGAACTTAGAGTTAAATGCCTTCACATAACGCTACGTTCTAATTCTAAACAAAGAATAGAAATTTATTATTATAAAAACTATAATACATGTGTATGTGGCAAATTTCCGAAACACATTTCATTCACAAATTACATTTATAATAACAATTTAATTCTCGATAGACATTCTAGGCACAGATTCATTAAAATACCATGCTATTGCTTTCGCTTATCAGTACCAATGTTTCGGTACCCAACTTTGAAATTTCTGACTATGCTTTTCAGGTACCAGCTCTATACTTGCCATTTTCACATGCTTTCTTGTATTGCTAACCACCACGCAGATCGGACATCTCACCCCTGGGTCCGTTGTTCTCTATTTGTAATTCAAGTTGTTAATATTTCTTATGTCTCAATAAACCAGCTTTCTTGTTGATAAACTATTTGCCCAAGGCCTACGGTCAATGTTCTTTTAATACGACATGGATTGTATCGAAACTTGGAATAAATAGTTCCGTACATTTGACGAGTACTGTTTACGTCAGGGGTAGGGAACCTGTGTCCTTGAAGGACTTAAGTGTAACATTTTGACTGCATCCGAAATTTACAGAACGAATCCTCTTAATTTTAATTATTTGTGTTTGTCCGTCATGGTTTTTATTTTATTTTAAAAATGTGAAATGAAAAGAATTTAAATACCAAATAATAAAACACGTTTCAACGAAATAATACTCCCAGTTTGACCAGTACAATTTGAACAGTAATAAGAAATAAAGTAACTTCGTAGCACTTCTTTTTCAAAATACTTTTTAAATTATTAAGAACCTAGTTAGATTTTTATAAAATAATGTACGTTTTAAGTATATCTAATTGAAGTTTTTTAAATGCGGCCTTGATTAAAGCTAAATTAATGTGTACTTCCTTCATAAAGATTTTTAACCCTCGATTTCGTGATCTGTTTTAAATTCAGCGTCGTAAGAACTGTAGACAATATCAAATGATACAAAAAGTTGACTGTAGTTCTCTACCAGCGATCTTATCTTATTTATAGGTGAATCAGGTAATTCACGGTTTGTGGCAAATAAACTTGCAGTCGTAGTAGTTTAGTGAAGACGGCTTCAACTTTTGTAAGAAATGGTTATATTTCAATAGAAAACAGAGATGAACACACAAGTATAAAAAGTCATTCGATTAATTAATATGCGATAATATTTGACTTCTAAGATTTTTTATGCTGTGAGAGTGCGCGCCAGAGTTGATGCAGCGCATTTGCACCGCTAATTGATCGCCTCTTTTTGCAAGTCTTTTCGTGTTTAATCTCAAAAACAAGCAGGTTCTATAAATTTCAATGTTGTTGAAAGTGCAGGGCTGCAAATTCTGACTCCTGGATTGGTGGCTATCCACGCGGTATCTCTTAATTAGAAGAAAACTAGCCAGATCTTGATCTTGTCATCACAACAAAATCCGCAAGTTTTGATGACGAGATACTTTTCATTTGCAAAATTGGTCAAATCTTGTGTGATGGAGGAGATATCTCATCAAAACCACTCGAAGTGATCCACTGAGTAACTCGAGACTAACGAATAAGACCGAATTGGATTATTTTTCATAAATATATATGAATCGTAACGTGATTGATAATACACATTTACAAGCTCTTCTGTATTGCCGCCATTTCTTTCAGTGTTTCGACAATAGGTTTTAAAGGCACACTTAAAATTCGAAAGCTTGTTAGAATTAGATGCAAAATTCTTTCAGACACTCATTAAAAATATCCAAGTAACTTGAAGTAAGCTAAAAAAGGGTGAAATGAAACTCGTGTTTCATTATATCTTACATATGTTCAAAGGGTGAATATCAATTGGAATTCGTTTAAACTAAAATGCAAATCTGAGAAACTTTGATTAAATTTTCAACATTGGGGATGCAAATATTTGACCATAGTTGACTTAACAGCATTTGGTTTATAGACAATTTGCTTAAAATGCACATCCACAAATCCGATGCATAATTACATTGAGGTTCACTTAATGTCTCGACATATATTTCAATTCTATCACATATATCAGACACAAACATTGAACAAACATATCAATTACTTACCAAGATTGTTAAATAGCATTTCGGTACTGTTTGCGGAAGTGTATTGAGTTGTTCGAAATGAATACCATTTCGAAATTTACAGCGTTATTGCTTTGGATCATTATCACTTGACGTAAATACTGCGTGATTCGAATGAGATGCAAAAGTATAAGCTCGAATAGAATGAAATTCAAAACTAATAGTCAATAATGTGAAAGCTTCAACAAATTATTGATAAAGATGGAAAAAACAAGTTACTTAGTGTTGTTCATTTTCGTCCTGATAATGTTGGACGTTTTTTTCGCAACCGAATTAGCTACAGACCCGCTTTATCATCTCTATAAGTCATGTTTGAAGCTTTGATATTGGTTATGTTCCTAACATTGAAGTGCTACCTCTGAGCAATTTGTGCTATTTATTATATTCAAATACATTTTTATACGTGAATTTTATTTTGGAATCGTGTAAGAAAAATGTGACTAAAGCTTGACAAAATGAAGTGGGAAGTTCATTCTAGGTATAATTTAGATTTGACAAGAAAGTTTCGGCGAAACATTCTATTGGGTTTCAATAGGGATAAAAAATTAGAGTACAATATTTTATAACTGTCATATATTATTATTAAGACTTTAAAGGCTTTTCTATTGTGGAATTTATTAATAAAATATTTTCCTGTAGTTTACTTCACAAAACACTTGTAAAGAAACAAATATATAGCATTTCTAGCCTTGATTTATTGAATCAAAAAAGTTGCAATGTATAAAAGTTCAGAATCACGCTCATTAATACAGCACTTTTTCCATCGTAAAAGAGATTGTTAAGCTATATTTTAAATGAGTAATTACTCTCTCTAAAATCAAGTTTTAAAAAATTCATATTTTCATAAGTAAGCTTTAGATTTTATTGCACATAAAATAAAATGAAAGCAGCGATACACCTAACGAAAATTTGTTATTTTCAAGCAAGACAACAAAAATATTATTTTTATTACAAAAATCAACCAATGATTTATGTTAGAATTGTTATGAATGCAAATAAAGTCAGCAAACTTCACGTTTTATTCTCTCTAGTTCTCTTCACAAATAAGTTTGTATCATCTTCATTCATTTTAATAATAGAAAGTACTCTTATGGAAAAATAAACCGAAAAAGATTAGACAAATAATACACGTCTTAAAAATTCCGAAATTAGTTTCTTCCGATACATTTTAAGAATGGAAAGCAAAATAACTCTCTTAAATATAATTTTGTAAAATAAAAATAATCTAAAATGGGCATGTAAGAAATCCCTTACAGTGTAGTCTCTGCCTTTTTGTGAATTTGTTTTGCGGACAATATTGAATATTCCAAACCTTTCAAATACTAGTCTCTTTTCTTAGTATGGATCTGAAATGCATCAATTTGTATGCACCAACATTCGTCATATGGTATATGGTTTGAAAGATAAGGCTCCAAAATTAAAAAATATATTTATTCAAATTCTGTCACACGTTGAGGTTTAGCGCATCATCGGATTACTATCTTTGGATAGCTCGTACTGTAGTTTGTACAGTTTACAAATTGTTATGAATGCTTCATACATTAAAAGATGCTACCACATTGACACAATAAACTCCACATTGAAATAAATTGAAAAAAATTAACTACTAAACAGGAAATTAAAATATAATGTATCTTACTATCGTGTTGAGTGAAAAATATGTCGACAAAGATACTTCTGAGGACATCGAAAACTGAATATTTTGAGTTCTATTTCGTGTGACATCTATAAATCTTCAAATATTGAATACTGAGGTAATCTAGATTACCGTGGTACAACACCAATGCACTAAAACTGAATTTAGTTACAATTATATCCTGGGTGACTTTAATTTAAAACAGAATGTTGCTAAATACTCATTAGTTTTACAAGTAAGTGCACCAACATTCTTCATATGGTATATGGTTTTAAAGATAAGACTTCCAAATTAAAATATATATATATGTTTAAATTCTCTTACACGTTGAGGTTTGGCACATCATCGGATTACTATCTTTGGATAGCTCATACTGTACTCCGTACAGTTGACAAATTATTATGAATACTTCATATATTAAAAGATGCTACTAACATTGACACAATTAACACCACATTAAAATAAATTGAAAGAAAATTAACTACTAAACAGGAAATTAAAATATAATGTATCTTACTATCGTGTTGAGTGAAAAATATGTTGACATAGAGACTTCTGAAGACATCGAAAACTGAATATTTTGAGTTCTATGTCGTGTGACATCTATAAATCTTCAAATATTGAATATTGAGGTAATATAGATTACCGTGGTACAACACCAATGCACTAAAATTAAGTTAAACCCAGGATAATTTAGTTAAAATTATCCTGGGTAATTTTAATCTAAAACAGGGTGTTGCTAAGTACCCATTAGTTTTACAAGTAAATAACATTGAAACAATAAAAATAATTCCATAATTTTTGTGTATGAGCCTCGAATACGGTATTGATACTTATTAAAGTACGATACAATTTCTAGAAAAATATTTTCCATGTACATAACTCGTTACGATATTATTAAGTAAGTAATAAGAAAACACATATATAAAAGTATATAATTCATCAAAAATCACGCAAATTTTAATAATTTATACAGACATACCATAAGTCAGATTCCTTTTTAATAAATCAGTTAAAAAGAATCCGATCCGAATATTTAAATCTTGCACTTGACCTTTATTGAAAACGAGACGAATAAAATACTGAACCCTTTCTTTGTAATTAGAGAGTAAGTTATGAAATAAATAAAAAGGCTTGCTTTTTGCTACAGGGGAAATTATGACAAATTCCAGCATTAAAGAGAAAAGTGAAGTTGTGAATCAATCATGCGAATAGAATTCAATCCTCTGACCGGTTACAATAATATTCCTATGAGCTAAACTCGGGTATATAAATAGAGTCGTTTCAGTTTAATATCACATATCAGAAGTCTTTTGATAAAACTACACCAAAATGATCTCCCAGGTAAGTAATATATGCAGTGCTCCTTTCACTTTAAATATTTCAAATTGTGCAATATTGGTCTTACTTCACTTTGGCCTTGCCTCTGTTTAAATATTTCAATTGGCAATATTGGCCTTGCTTCAATTCATCATAAATCTATATTACAGATAATTTTATTGTCTAATTATCTGTAATATAGATTTAAAAAATTATCTTGCATATTAATATATTAATCAATTCTCTTACATTCTAATCTAATTATATCTATAAAATTAACTGTTTTATTAAAAGCATTCATTTGAAATTTCAGATTATCATTGTAGCAGTTGTAGCTGTTGCAGGTCTTGCTTCTCCTCCAGAAGTAAGTAGTCAAATTTTTTGAAATTTTGAACTGATAGATCGTAATTAACAAAGCATTATTCAAATTTATATAGATCAGTATATGTTCAATTATAATTTTAAAGGGATACATACTTAAGCAACGCCACGTGAGAAAATAAAAATGCTTAAAACACCACAATAAGTGAATATTCTAAAGGTAGTAAATTATCTTCAAATAAACGATGTTAAATGTTAAAGCGAATCAAAGAGAATACCTTATTAGGTCATTATAAATGCTTAATACTGCTGCCAAAACATTTTCATTATTGAAACATTAATAAACCCTGAAAATATGTCAACATACATTGAGTTTAAAAATGTCACAATTTCTTTTTTTCTAAATGATTATTTCTAAACTTTTTCTTTATAAAAATATGCGTCCATCACATATTCTATGATCATTTTTTTTGTTACGCGAAAACTAAGCGAGAAGTCTATTGTTAATCTGAATTCAGAACTGAGTACATTATACACGAATCATGATACGACACAGAACCTGTTGCTTAATTACCTTAATTTTTAATGATTCATCTATCATATCGGCTTGTCATTTCAAAAGAATTAACACTTCTTGTCGCATTTGAATTATAATGATACTCTAGTATTGTGTTAAGCAAAGAAAAGATCTAAGTAAACACATATTAATGTATTTTGATATTATGTCTCTTGACTTCGTTTCTTGTTTGTTTGACATTGATAAAACAAATTTGAGAAACACACTAAACTGACATTCGCAGCTAGGACCTACAAATCTGCCTGAATTCCAACTCTAGGATTTAAACAATATCGATTTTTGTCAAAATATTATCAATAGTAAAAGTGTATATTTCGAAATGAAATATTTTTCAAATTAGTAATTTTTATTTTTCTACTTTTAAAAAGCATGGGCATCATGCTCCTCATCCTTACAAATTCGGATACAGCATCAAGGACCACCATGGTGAACGACATCGTGAAGAGAGCGGAGATGGAAGTCACGCAGTGAAGGGAAGCTATGGATTCACTGATGACAGGGGTATCCACAGACAGGTCAACTACGTCGCTGATCTCGCCGGATTCAGAGCTCAGGTCAAGACCAATGAACCAGGTACCGCGAATCAGAACCCTGCCGCTGTCCACATCATCTCTGATGCCACTCATGCCCATGGACATCTTGGATTCTCAGCTGCACCAGGACCTGCAGCAGTTCCAGCAGGAGTGGGGTATGGATATGGTGGATTAGGCTATGGAGGATTAGGAAATGGTGGTCTTGGATACGGAGCTGGTCTCGGTGGACTTGGATACGGAGGTGGTTTTGGTGGAGCTTTTAGGGGCTTAGGATATTCTCGATATGGCTACTAAGTAGCTCATTAGGTTTCCAATTATATACTTTTGAAATTTAGAAATAAATTTGTTATTGAAATTTATTAGGCTGTTGTTTTATTCATTTGCATTAATTCATAATGAAACAAAATATTTCTTGAAAACGTTAATGCAGATTACAGTAGTTTGATATGTTTTGTATTGCTGTTTAGAAATTTTTTAGCGATTAAAGACAGTAAACTAAAATTAAGTGGTTAAAAATATAGTACGTATATATAACTAATTCTATAAGTGACTTTTCGTGTGATTAGTTTTACAAAACATGAAAAGTAATTTAATGAATGAAGTTTTATCTAATTAATTGATGACTATGTTGTATACAATGGAAGTAAGATTTCTAACTTTAATAAAATAAATCACGAACCTCAACAAATTGAAAAAGCTTAACTTTATAACATATTAAAATACAAATGTTTTCACACTTACAAGAATATAATAATTTGAAATAATTTATTTCAGATTGATTCACACTATACATTGGAATATGTTAATAGCTGAATGAATGACTTCATGCTTTAAAAATTTCAAGTTTTAATACTCCGTCTCCATTACATACATATGCAGTTAGTGTATTAGAACCCCTTTTCTTCTTGATTCATCTATTAACTTTCTTTTTCTGTTTCAAAGCTTTACCACCTTTTAACAGTATTTTATTCATATGCTGTACATATTTTTCATACCTACATCACAGATATATATTATTTACACAGTTTAACATGAGCGTGTGATCTGAAGGAAAAGTAACATGAAAAAAAGAGTGTGCAATTGAAGAAACTTTGATTTTTCAAAGGAAAAGGATATCTGTAGATACATTAAAAATGTTTTTATGAAATATTTCTGATTCTTTGCCTTATAAATATTTTTATTTGCATAGTTAAAACACCATTTTTGTAAAAATGGAACTTTTTTACAAATACCCCTTCTGTGTCTGGAACATGTTGATATGGACAAACCTCTGTATACAACATTTTAGTCATTGTGTCAACAGCAAACATTGAGTAACATCATCTGTGTCAAGAGTGAAACATAATATTCAGACAGAAATGAATTAATTGTGTACTCATGAATATCTGATATATTGTTAACAAATTTAGATTAAATTTAATTAACAAATTTAGATTAAAATGAGCCAATGAAATAGAAAAAAACACTGCTTCCATGAACTCTTATTGAAATATATAGGAATATCTCAGTTGGGAAATTGTAAGGCAACTCTATATGATTACTTTCATTGAAGCTAAATATGAAATTTATAATTATATAATATAAAGCTAATTTCCCTTGATTTGACCTAAAATCTAGCCTTTGAAAACTAAAATTTATATTTAGGAAATAATGTGAAATTTGTGAACGGAATTTCATTTTCTCTTTCATTCGTAATTTAATCTCCAAGCTTCTACTTGTAGTTAATGTAAAATAACAAACAATTTTTTTTCAAGTTGGATACGAAACTAATTTTCATCTAATAAGCCCACAGCAAATCAGTCTCAAAACAGATCAAGTTACCAAGGAATTGAATACAGTTCTTTCAATTTCTTGCTTTTTTTATCTTAAAAATCTATAAAAATCGAACTTAGAGTTAAATGCCTTCACATAACGCTACGTTCTAATTCTAAACAAAGAATAGAAATTTATTATTATATAAACTATAATACATGTGTATGTGGCAAATTTCCGAAACACATTTCATTCACAAATTACATTTATAATAACAATTTAATTCTCGATAGACATTCTAGGCACAGATTCATTAAAATACCATGCTATTGCTTTCGCTTATAAGTACCAATGTTTCGGTACCCAACTTTGAAATTTCTGACTATGCTTTTCAGGTACCAGCTCTATACTTGCCATTTTCACATGCTTTCTTGCACTGCTAACCACCACGCAGATCGGACATCTCACCCCTGGGTCCGTTGTTCTCTATTTGTAATTCAAGTTCTTAATATTTCTTATGTCTCAATAAACCAGCTTTCTTGTTGATAAACTATTTGCCCAAGGCCTACGGTCAATGTTCTTTTAATACGACATGGATTGTATCGAAACTTGGAATATATAGTTCCGTACATTTGACGAGTACTGTTTACGTCAGGGGTAGGGAACCTGTGTCCTTGAAGGACTTAAGTGTAACATTTTGACTGCATCCGAAATTTACAGAACGAATCCTCTTAATTTTAATTATTTGTGTTTGTCCGTCATGGTTTTTATTTTATTTTAAAAATGTGAAATGAAAAGAATTTAAATACCAAATAATAAAACACGTTTCAACGAAATAATACTCCCAGTTTGACCAGTACAATTTGAACAGTAATAAGACATAAAGTAACTTCGTAGCACTTCTTTTTCAAAATACTTTTTAAATTATTAAGAACCTAGTTAGATTTTTATAAAATAATGTATGTTTTAAGTATATCTAATTGAAGTTTTTTAAATGCGGCCTTGATTAAAGCTAAATTAATGTGTACTTCCTTCATAAAGATTTTTAACCCTCGATTTCGTGATCTGTTTTAAATTCAGCGTCGTAAGAACTGTAGACAATATCAAATGATACAAAAAGTTGACTGTAGTTCTCTACCAGCGATCTTATCTTATTTATAGGTGAATCAGGTAATTCACGGTTTGTGGCAAATAAACTTGCAGTCGTAGTAGTTTAGTGAAGACGGCTTCAACTTTTGTAAGAAATGGTTATATTTCAATAGAAAACAGAGATGAACACACAAGTATAAAAAGTCATTCGATTAATTAATATGCGATAATATTTGACTTCTAAGATTTTTTATGCTGTGAGAGTGCGCGCCAGAGTTGATGCAGCGCATTTGCACCGCTAATTGATCGCCTCTTTTTGCAAGTCTTTTCGTGTTTAATCTCAAAAACAAGCAGGTTCTATAAATTTCAATGTTGTTGAAAGTGCAGGGCTGCAAATTCTGACTCCTGGATTGGTGGCTATCCACGCGGTATCTCTTAATTAGAAGAAAACTAGCCAGATCTTGATCTTGTCATCACAACAAAATCCGCAAGTTTTTGATGACGAGATACTTTTCATTTGCAAAATTGGTCAAATCTTGTGTGATGGAGGAGATATCTCATCAAAACCACTCGAAGTGATCCACTGAGTAACTCGAGACTAACGAATAAGACCGAATTGGATTATTTTTCATAAATATATATGAATCGTAACGTGATTGATAATACACATTTACAAGCTCTTCTGTATTGCCGCCATTTCTTTCAGTGTTTCGACAGTAGGTTTTAAAGGCACACTTAAAATTCGAAAGCTTGTTAGAATTAGATGCAAAATTCTTTCAGACACTCATTAAAAATATCCAAGTAACTTGAAGTAAGCTAAAAAAGGGTGAAATGAAACTCGTGTTTCATTATATCTTACATATGTTCAAAGGGTGAATATCAATTGGAATTCGTTTAAACTAAAATGCAAATCTGAGAAACTTTGATTAAATTTTCAACATTGGGGATGCAAATATTTGACCATAGTTGACTTAACAGCATTTGGTTTATAGACAATTTGTTTAAAATGCACATCCACAAATCCGATGCATAATTACATTGAGGTTCACTTAATGTCTCGACATATATTTCAATTCTATCACATATATCAGACACAAACATTGAACAAACATATCAATTACTTACCAAGATTGTTAAATAGCATTTCGGTACTGTTTGCGGAAGTGTATTGAGTTGTTCGAAATGAATACCATTTCGAAATTTACAGCGTTATTGCTTTGGATCATTATCACTTGACGTAAATACTGCGTGATTCGAATGAGATGCAAAAGTATAAGCTCGAATAGAATGAAATTCAAAACTAATAGTCAATAATGTGAAAGCTTCAACAAATTATTGATAAAGATGGAAAAAACAAGTTACTTAGTGTTGTTCATTTTCGTCCTAATAATGGTGGACGTTTTTTTCGCAACCGAATTAGCTACAGACCCGCTTTATCATCTCTATAAGTCATGTTTGAAGCTTTGATATTGGTTATGTTCCTAACATTGAAGTGCTACCTCTGAGCAATTTGTGCTATTTATTATATTCAAATACATTTTTATACGTGAATTTTATTTTGGAATCGTGTAAGAAAAATGTGACTAAAGCTTGACAAAATGAAGTGGGAAGTTCATTCTAGGTATAATTTAGATTTGACAAGAAAGTTTCGGCGAAACATTCTATTGGGTTTCAATAGGGATAAAAAATTAGAGTACAATATTTTATAACTGTCATATATTATTATTAAGACTTTAAAGGCTTTTCTATTGTGGAATTTATTAATAAAATATTTTCCTGAAGTTTACTTCACAAAACACTTGTAAAGAAACAAATATATAGCATTTCTAGCCTTGATTTATTGAATCAAAAAAGTTGCAGTGTATAAAAGTTCAGAAACACGCTCATTAATACAGCACTTTTTCCATCGTAAAAGAGATTGTTAAGCTATATTTTAAATGAGTAATTACTCTCTCTAAAATCAAGTTTTAAAAAATTCATATTTTCATAAGTAAGCTTTAGATTTTATTGCACATAAAATAAAATGAAAGCAGCGATACACCTAACGAAAATTTGTTATTTTCAAGCAAGACAACAAAAATATTATTTTTATTACAAAAATCAACCAATGATTTATGTTAGAATTGTTATGAATGCAAATAAAGTCAGCAAACTTCACGTTTTATTCTCTCTAGTTCTCTTCACAAATAAGTTTGTATCATCTTCATTCATTTTAATAATAGAAAGTACTCTTATGGAAAAATAAACCGAAAAAGATTAGACAAATAATACACGTCTTAAAAATTCCGAAATTAGTTTCTTCCGATACATTTTAAGAATGGAAAGCAAAATAACTCTCTTAAATATAATTTTGTAAAATAAAAATAATCTAAAATGGGCATGTAAGAAATCCCTTACAGTGTAGTCTCTGCCTTTTTGTGAATTTGTTTTGCGGACAATATTGAATATTCCAAACCTTTCAAATACTAGTCTCTTTTCTTAGTATGGATCTGAAATGCATCAATTTGTATGCACCAACATTCGTCATATGGTATATGGTTTGAAAGATAAGGCTCCAAAATTAAAAAATATATTTATTCAAATTCTGTCACACGTTGAGGTTTAGCGCATCATCGGATTACTATCTTTGGATAGCTCGTACTGTAGTTTGTACAGTTTACAAATTGTTATGAATGCTTCATACATTAAAAGATGCTACCACATTGACACAATAAACTCCACATTGAAATAAATTGAAAAAAATTAACTACTAAACAGGAAATTAAAATATAATGTATCTTACTATCGTGTTGAGTGAAAAATATGTCGACAAAGATACTTCTGAGGACATCGAAAACTGAATATTTTGAGTTCTATTTCGTGTGACATCTATAAATCTTCAAATATTGAATACTGAGGTAATCTAGATTACCGTGGTACAACACCAATGCACTAAAACTGAATTTAGTTACAATTATATCCTGGGTGACTTTAATTTAAAACAGAATGTTGCTAAATACTCATTAGTTTTACAAGTAAGTGCACCAACATTCTTCATATGGTATATGGTTTTAAAGATAAGACTTCCAAATTAAAATATATATATATGTTTAAATTCTCTTACACGTTGAGGTTTGGCACATCATCGGATTACTATCTTTGGATAGCTCATACTGTACTCCGTACAGTTGACAAATTATTATGAATACTTCATATATTAAAAGATGCTACTAACATTGACACAATTAACACCACATTAAAATAAATTGAAAGAAAATTAACTACTAAACAGGAAATTAAAATATAATGTATCTTACTATCGTGTTGAGTGAAAAATATGTTGACATAGAGACTTCTGAAGACATCGAAAACTGAATATTTTGAGTTCTATGTCGTGTGACATCTATAAATCTTCAAATATTGAATATTGAGGTAATATAGATTACCGTGGTACAACACCAATGCACTAAAACTAAGTTAAACCCAGGATAATTTAGTTAAAATTATCCTGGGTAATTTTAATTTAAAACAGGGTTTTGCTAAGTACTCATTAGTTTTACAAGTAAATAACATTAAAACAATAAAAATAATTCTATAATGTTGTGTATCATTTAAACTAAAATACAAATCTGAGAAACTTTGATTAAATTTTCAACATTGGGGATTCAAATATTTAATCATAGTTGACTTAACAGCATTTGCTTTATAGACAATTTGTTTAAAATGCACATGCACAAATCCGATGCATAATTACATTGGGCTTCACTTAATGTCTCGACATATATTTCAATTCTGTCACATATATGAGACACAAACATTAAACTAACCTATCAATTACTTACCAAGTTTGTTAAATAGCATTTCGGTACTGTTTTACTAAGTGTATTGAGTTGTTCGAAATGAATACAATTTGGAAATTTACAGCGTTATTGCTTTGGATCATTATCACTTGACGTAAATACTGCGTGATTCGAATGAGATGCAAAAGTATAAGCTCGAATAGAATAAAATTCAAAACTAATAGTCAATAATGTGAAGGATTCAACAAATTATTGATAAAGATGGAAAAAACAAGTTACTTAGTGTTGTTCATTTTCGTCCTGATAATGGTGGACGTTTTTTTCGCAACCGAATTAGCTACAGACCCGCTTTATCATCTCTATAAGTCATGTTTGAAGCTTTGATATTGGTTATGTTCCTAACATTGAAGTGCTACCTCTGAGCAATTTGTGCTATTTATCATATTCAAATACATTTTTATACGTGAATTTTATTTTGGAATCGTGTAAGAAAAATGTGACTAAAGCTTGACAAAATGAAGTGGGAAGTTCATTCTAGGTATAATTTAGATTTGAGAAGAAAGTTTCGGCGAAACATTCTAATGGGTTTCAATTGGGATAAAAAATTAGAGTACAATATTTTATAACTGTCATATATTATTATTAAGACTTTAAAGCATTTCTTTTGTGGAATTTATTGATTAAATATTTTCCTCAAGTTTACTGCACAAAACACTTGTAGTGGAACAAATAGGTAGCAATTCTAGCCTTGATTTATTGAATCCAAAAAGTAGCAGTGTATAAAAGTTCAGAAACACGCTCATAATTACAACATTTTTTCCATCGTAAAGAGCTACATTTGGAACGAGTAATTACTAAAGTCAAGTTTTCAAAAGTTATATTTTCATAAGTAAGCTTTGGATTTCATTGCACATAAAATGAAATGAAAACAGTGATGCACCTAACGAAAATTTGTTATTTTCTTGCAAGACAACAAAAATATTATTTTTATTACTAAAAATCAAACAATACTTTGTGTTAGAATTGTTATGAATGCAAAAAAGTCAACAAACTTCAAATTTTATTCTCTCTAGTTCTGTTCAAAAATAAATTTATTCCATATGCATTCATTTTAATATTACAAAGTGATTTCCTGAAAAAATAAATCGAAAACAATTAGACAAGTAATGTCTTAAAAATTACGAAAGTACAGTTTCTGCCGTTACATTTTAAGAACGGGAAGCAAAACAACTACTTTACACATAAACATAATTATTGCAAAAAAATCTAAAATGCCATATAAGAAAATTCATTGCTGTGTAGTCTCTTCTGTACCTTTTTGTGATTTTGTGATCTTCATCACAAAATTCATCTATTTTTCCTTCATCTATTTTTTTGGTATGGATTTGAAATTTATTAATCTGTTTACACCAAGTTTCTTCATATGATATGTGGATTAAATGATAAGACTTTAAAATTAAAAAATATATATATTTAAATTCTGTCACACGTTGGAGGTCTAGCACATCATCGGATTACTATCTTTGGATAGCTCGTACCGTAGTCCATACAGTTTACAAATTCTTATGAATGCTTCATACATTAAAAGATGCTACCACAATGACACAATAAATACCACATTAAAATAAAATTGAAGAAAATGAACTACTAAACAGGAAATTAAAATATAATGTATCTAACCACTGTGCTGAGTGAAAAATGTGTCGACATCGAGACTTTTGAGGGAGGACATCGGAAACTGAAGATTCTGAGTTCTATGTCGTGTGACATCCAGAAATCTTCAAATATTTAATCCTGAAGTAATCTAATTACTGAATCTCTAAAACTGAATTTAGTTAAAATTATCCTGGGTGATTTTAATTTAAAACAAGGTGTTGAAAAGTACTAATTTGTTTTGAAAGTGGACAACAGTAAAACTAGCAAAATAATTCCATATTTGTTTGTGTATTTCAAGAAAAATATTATCTGTGTGTTTTACTTGTACGATATACTTGTACGATATAAGTATATACTTCATCTGATATCATCCCAAATTTGAATAATATATTCAGAGACTGCAACAAGCCAGATTCCTTTTAACAAATCACTTAAAAATTCCGAACTGTAAATTTTAATCTTGCACTTGACCTTTAATGAAAACAAGACGAATGAAATACTGAACTCCTTTGGGAATTGGAGAGTAAGTTATGAAATAAATAAAAAGGCTTGCTTTTAGCTACAGGGGAAATTATCATAAATTCCAGTATAAGAAAAAATGAAGCTGTGAATCAATCAGGCGAATAGAATTCAATCCTCTGACCGTTTGCAATGAGATCTCTATGAGCTTACCTCGGGTATATAAATACAGTTGTTTTAGTTTGATATCACATATCAGAAGTCTTTTGATAAAGCAACACGACAATGATCTCCCAGGTAAGGAATATATTCAGTCTTCCTTTCATGATAAATAATTCATAGTATGCAATATGTGGATTGCTTTTTTTCATTGTTCAATTAGCTGCAATATTGATTTAAAAAATTTATCTTATATATCAATCCAATTAATCAATTATCTTGCACATAATAATATAATTACATTAATCTAATTAATTATTTTATTAAAAACATTCATTTGAAATTTCAGATTATCATTGTAGCAGTTGTAGCTGTTGTAGCTCTGGCTTCTCCTCCAGAAGTAAGTATTAAAACTTTTTCAATTATAAACTGACAGTTCTGAGTTTGAGATTATGTTTAACTTGTGATGTTGACTAATATGTGATGTGATTAATATTATCAACTAATTTCTGCTAACTATTTTGTTAGAAAACAATTTACAAATCAAGTATTTCTGTAAGCACAGATGTTGAAAAGTTATTAAATGCTTTTAATTTTCTATTTTTACACCTGCATCAATTAAAAAAGAAATGAAAATATGTATTGATTATTACTAATGTTGATTTACTTCCATAATTAATTGGCAGTACTTTATTTACTTGCCATAACTCCTTATTGATTAATGATAAAACATTTAGATAGAAGCTTGTTTTATTTTTTTTAATAGAAGTTTATATTTATCTAAATTGAAATCTATTTGCTTCTAAAAGACAACATTATTTCTCATAAAAACTGTGTTAAAATTACTTTTGCACATTAAATGGATATTGTAAATCCAGTTGTGCAATTGTATAGCTATAAATTTATTCAGATATTCTGACGAATGTCCTTCTCAACAAAAAATGGTAAATGTTTATTTTCAATTTGAATTGACTTTAATTAAAAAATATTTCATTGAAAAAACTGCTTAAATTGTACAACTAATTATATCAGTTCTTCAATAGAGAGATTACTATCTCTACCATGTAAAATATACAGAAAAAAACCGCTGGTATCAATTCAATTTATTTCAAATTTAAGATTCCAAAAGGATATATCTTAATTCACAAAATATCATTCAAATCAATACAGATCAGAGGATCAAATATATGCTCAATTCTAATTTTAAAGGTACACATACTGAAACAACCAAAGCCTCATTATTAACCATACATGCTTAGAACACCACAATAATTAAATACTCCAAAGGTAGTAAATTATCTTCAAATAAACGATGCTAAATTTAAAGACAAATAAGATAGCTTATTATTTCGTTCTAAATATTTAATATTGCTGCCAGACAATTTTTCGTAATTGAAACATTAATAAACTCTGAAAAGCATTTCAAGATACGTTGAATTTAAAAATTTCAAACTGCTTTCTTTTCTGAATTTTCTTATTTCTAATTTTTTTCATAACAGAAATTTGTGTTCATCACATATACTATGGTTATTTTTTGTTGCGTGAGAACTAAGCTAAAAGTCCCTTGCTTACTGTGAATTCAGAACTATTGAGTGCATTATACACGAAGCGTGACATGACATGAAATATGCTGTTTCCATACCCAAAGCTTTAACTATTCATCAATCACTCTAGCTTGTCATTTCAAAAGAAATAACACTTTTTGCAGCATTTGAAACATAATGATGTCTCAAATTTTCTATTAATCAAGAAATAATCTAAGTAAATATAGGTTAATGTGTTTTGATACTATATCTCTTGACTGATCTTGTTTGTTCGCTAATGATAACAAATTTGGGAGACAAACTATTCTAACACTCGTAGCTACTATCTACAAGATTGATTTAATTCCAACTCAAAGATTTAAAAAATATAGATTTTTGTCAAAATATTATCAGAAGTAAAAGTGTATGTTTCTGAATGAAATATATTTTTCGAATAACTAATTTTTACTTTTCTGCTCTTCAAATAGCATGGACATCATGCTCCTCATCCTTACAAATTCGGATACAGCATCAAGGACCACCATGGTGAGCAGCATCGTGAAGAGAGCGGCGATGGAGGCCACGCTGTGAAGGGAAGCTACGGATTCTCCGACTCCAGGGGTGTCCACAGACAGGTAAACTACGTCGCTGATCACGCCGGATTCAGAGCTCAGGTCAAGACCAATGAGCCAGGTACCGCCAATCAGAACCCTGCCGCTGTCCACATCATCTCTGATGCCCCTCATGCCCATGGACATCTTGGTTTCGCAGCTGCACCAGGACCTGCAGCAGTTCCAGCAGGATTAGGAAATGGTGGTCTTGGATACGGAGCTGGTCTCGGTGGACTTGGATACGGAGCTGGTCTCGGTGGAGCTTTTAGCGGCTTAGGATATGCTCGATATGGCTACTAAGTGGCTCATTAGTTTTCCAATTACTTATGAACTTTAGAAATAAATTTGTTACTGAAAATTAATAGGCTGTTGTTTCATTAATTTTCATCAATTCATTGTGAAAGATATTGCTTGAAAAATTTGTATATAGAGTTTAGTAATTCGATAAATTTATATATTACGTTTTCGAAATTTTTTAATGACTAAAGACTTCGTAAACGAAAAGGTAGAGATTAAAGATAAATAATTGTATTAGTAATTTTTCTTGATATTAGATTTTCAAAATATAAAAAAGTAATTCAATGATTGAAATATTATCTAATTAATTAATTACTATGTTGTATACAGTGAAAGTAAGGTTTCTAACTTTAAAAAAATGAAATCAAGAATCCCATAAAATTGAAGTAGCTTAACATAATATTTTAAAATACATGTTTTCATAATTACAAGAATGAATGTAAAATAATTTGAAAGTATTTATTTTACATTTCTTCATACTATATTCCCGAACATGTTGATAGCTCGATGAATGACTTCATGCATTAAAAACTTCAATCTTCTTGATTCATCTATTAACTTACTTTCTCTGCTTGAAAGCTTTACCAACTCTTAACAGTATTTTATTCAGATATTGTACATATTTTTCACGCATCATAGATGCATATTATTCATACATTCTAACATGGCAAAAGACAGGCGCGTGATCTGAAGGTAAAGTAACATGAAAAAAATTAAAATGGAAGAAACTTCCGCTTTTTAATGGAAAAAGGCTGTTGATACAAAAAAATTGATTTACTAAAATATTTTTGATTCATTACCTTATAAATATTTTTTTACTCATGTATATAGTTAAAATACTATTTTGTAAAAATGGAACTTTTTAGAAATAACCCCTTCTGGGATGGAAGATGTTGATGTGGACGAACCTCGGTATTCAAATTTTTAGTTAGTGTATCAGCAGCAAACACCATTGAATAACATCAACTGTATCAAGAAATAATGTATCAATTTTTTACTCATTAATATCTAACATAATTGTGAACAAATTTAGATTAAAATTAATTAGCAAATGTAGGTTAAAATTAATTAACAAATATAGATTTAAAATAATTAACAAATACAGATAAAAATCAGTCACTGAACTATAGAAACCAACAATTTCCATAAGGAGAATACGTAGGAGGTATTTCAGTTGAGAAAATAAGGCAGCTTCATATGATTCATTTCCTTGAACTAAATATGAAATCTCAAAGAGTGTGCTCCTTTTAATAGCCACTTTAATTATTTATATAAACTTAAAAGATTTTCGAAAATAATGTTTACAATTATATAATATAAAACTAATTTCACTCTGATTTGCCCTAAAACCTTCCTCTTAAAATCCTACATTTAAATTTAGGAAGTAAAGATAAATTTCATTAATTAATTTCATTAATCATAAATTCCGGTACGGAATTCATTTTCTCTTTCATTCATAATTTAATCTCCAAGCTATTACTTGTAGTTAATGTAAGATAACAAAAAAATTGTTGTTTTTCAAGATAGATACAAAACTAATTTCTCATCTGATAAGCATACAGCAAATCAGTCACAAAACAAATCAAGTTGCCAAGGGAGTTGAGTACAGTTCTTTCATTTTCTTGCTTGCCTTTTTGTCTTAAATATCTATAAAAATCCAATTTAGCCTTAAATGCCTTCATATAACGTTATGTTCTAATTCTTAACCAAATTAAAGTATATTATCATTAAAACTATCCCGTATGCATGTGGTCAAATCCTGAAAAACTTTTGTTTAATACATTCATTATTAATTCAATGCCATTGCATTCCCCTCTCAGAACCAACAGTTGGAAAACTACCTCAGCAGTGCTGATTATGCTTTTCCATGCCCCAGCTGCGCTTTCCTTTTTAATATACTTTCTTCTACTGCTAACCACCACAGAGACCAGACATCTCACCCCTGGTTACAATGTTCTCTATATGTAATTCAAATTCTTAATGTTTCTTAAGTCTCAATAAACCAGTTTTCTTGTTAATTAACTATTTAGCCCATGGTCTATGACCCTTGTTTGTATAATACGACATGTATTGTATCAAAATTTGGAAAAAGTTATTCTGTACATTTGATGAGTACGGACAACGTCTGGGTTGGGGAACATGTGGCCTTCTAAGTCCGTAAGTGCTGCTATTTGGCTGCATCCAAAATTTATAGAACAAATGCTTATATTTTTAATAACACTTTTTTTATTTTCATAATTTTCATAGTTTTTATTTTATTTTTAAAAGATGAACGTATTTAAAATACCAAAGAATAAAATAAGTTTCAACGAAATAATCCTCTCAAATTGACAGGCACAATTACGAATATCAGTAAGACACGCGTTTTCTTTGTTACACTTCTTTAAAGGAAAATTTCGGATGAACATTTTCCCCAGTTAGCGAGGACATTGAAGAACAACCACATATTCAAATGCTTCCCAACAAAAAGCAGACACAACAAAACCATTAAAAGATTTGTTAACTTCAAAATTATCAAATAGTTTTCAATTTTTGAAATTATTAAGTACATAGTACTAAGATTTTTACAAAATAATGTACACTTTTAAGTACATCTAATTGAAGTTTCTTGAATGCCGCTTTATTTGATTACAGCTAAATTAATGCGGACTTCCGACATAAAAAGGTTTCCATCCTTGGATCTGTATTAGATTCAGCGTCGTAAGAATTATAAGCAATATTAAATGGTCGAGAAAGGAGAGGCAGTTTGCTATCACAGTGAGCGTATGGTATTGATAGAGTTGATCGCGTAATTCGCAGTTTGTGTCAAGCTAGCTTTCAGGAGTCATAGTTTATTGAAGAATAAAAGACAATTTTAACCTTTTTTATAAAAAAGGTTATATTTCAACGGAAAACGAAGATGAATCAAAAGTATAATAAAAGGTCATTCGATTAATTAATATTGTTTAAATGATTTTGATCTAGTGGGAGCGAAACCCAGATTTGATGCAATGTAGTAATGCTAACTGATCATCTCGTTTTATTAGTCTCTTCAAGTTTAATCTAAAAATGCACTGGTGCTATACATATCAACGTCGTTGAAAATGATTCGCCTCTAACACTGACCGTGGGATTATTAACCTTGCCATTAAGCAACTCGAGACTTCGAATAAGGCCGGTACTGAATTGGATTATTTTTACAAAAATATAGGGGAAATCACTTGATTGATGCTATCTATTTACAGATACTTCAGTATTGTCGGCATCGCTCTCTGTATTATAAGAAACATAGGCACTTCCAATCAGAAAGATTGTTAGCGTTACACGTAAAATTCTTTCAAATAATCTTTTGCGTGGGTGGTATTTTTAATATTAAAGTAAATTTTTATCATAGACGTGAAATATAAGTAGACTGAACATCGTATTGAGAAGAGCTTCAAAAAATGGGAGCAACATGTCGCTAGTAGTCACGTGACTGCTACGCGAAAATTCAACTTTGTTAATTGCTTTGATTTTTTATCGCTACTTTTGGCGACATAACATTTACTTATAAAAAGTTAGTGATGTGAATGTGTATAATACTGAATAGTTCTTGAATTTTAGTTACGTTTTAACATTGTTAGGCGATACGAATGTGCATACACTGAATATTTATTGAAATTGTGTAACATTTTAATGTTTTTAGCAATTTGAGCTCTTATATAAGTAGCTTAAGTTCGCATTGGCATCAAGTTTAACTAGCACGTATACAACAAAATTCCGTACTTGTAAGATAAATGCGTTGTAGTGAATAGATTGATTGCAGGTCCGAAGTTCAGATTCGGCCCTCTGAACAGGTTTAACCGGCCCTAAAGTCGAATAAGCCCCGTCGGATATATTTACCCGGATATGGACCTCCAAATTTTTATCAGGACCGCAGTTCAGATACGGTCTCCAGACAGGTTTACTCGGCCCACAGTCCATATGCAGTCCACCAAATATGTTTATTAGGACAGCAGACCAGATACTGGACATGTTTAAACTGCCCGCTGTCCAAATACGGCCCTCAGGACAGTTTTACCTAGCCCGCAATCCAGATACAATCCTCCACACAGGTTTACCAGACCGCAGACAAGATCGGTCCTGCAGTGCTGGTTTGATTTATCGCTGGACTGTTTGTTACCTTTTGCAATTGTATATTAAGAGAAAATTTCAAAAGTGTTAGGGGATGCTCACAAGTATATCGTCACTGATTAAAATTTTGTGTAAGATTGCTGTACGAAACCTGACCTTCTTTAATTCAATATATTATATATTTTTCTTTAACAACTGTATTAGATGTGAAAACTATCTTAAAGATTTAATAGCAGAAAACAATTATAACTTCCTTTTTAAACTCAATGAGGTTAACACAAGTTGGAATAAATCGAAAAATAAGTGCACAAGTTAAGAAATGACTGCCTCAATAAATATTTTACTAATGCGTAAAATAAAAATAGTGAAAACTGATAAGAAGGTTGGTGCTGAAATCACGTCTAGGTCATCACTGAACGCTTTCATTTATATTACGGATACATAATTCTTTATGTTTTTGTAAACGCAAATTTATTTTAGGACAATTACGCATAGAAGTATTATTAACGTGAAAAGTTATACATGTAATGTTTACAAGGTTGAAGGTAACTTTTTAAGCCATGTACTTATTGTTAGCTATTTTACCCAATTTTAGATTTTTGTTTCAAAAACTAAATAAGTTACACCTGTGTGTCTATGTATGGATTTTAAATTTATCAAAGTGTTCAAGTAAATAATTCCTGACAAATTTTATAATTTTAAGTGTGTGCAAAAGTTCTGAGCTGGATTTTTAATATTAAATTTGCATTAATTATTGTGTGTGGGAAATAAATATTTTATAAATACGAAAGATAAATAAGAAACAGTAAACTTATAAAATTTATTGTCACCGTCACATTTTAAATCTACTGAATAAAACTCATAGAAACATGTAGCCATTTATTAGACATCTTCTTTCTTCATCTTAAGGAAAACTAATAAATGGAATAAAATAATAATTTCAAATAATAATAATTCAAAACATTGAAATGCTCACAAATATTCTTAGAAACAATTCAGTACGATTTATCTCAAGATTAAAAAATGTAAGGAAGAAAGATAAAACTGACTTAAAAGTGGAAAATAATTAAATTTTAATGTTAGGTTTATTTAAATACGAAGCAAAGAAATCAGGATGTCAAGCAGAAGTTTTTAAAAAAGGAACTTTCCACCTGCGCGGATTGTTTGGAATTAATACTAAAGAAGTTTCATTTTGGTCTCTAATCGTTTGCTTTCCCAATTTGCTATATTGCATGCTTCATTAACAAGAATAAAAATACGTCAAAACAGGTACAACATTTCAATTTTCATTCATGCGCTATTTTTGTTTTCACGTAAGAGAACGGCAATTTGTTTTTCGCCATTCCAGTGGAAAGTTATAGGTTCAAGGGAAATTATTTGAAAGAAATATTTTAAAACATGAAAAAAAGGTGCCCTAAAGTGCGTAAATGTGGTTCACATTTATAATACGGTTTATGAAATGATTTAATCCTATTTTTAACAAATCGATTTTATTTAATGTATAATTCTTAAAAGTTTCAAAATTTATCTTTTATTTTAATTATTATTATTATGTAATTTCACAGATGGGTGCATACGAAACAATTTTGTTCAGCAAGAAATAATTTAAATTATGCACTTATGTTCATGTTTTCAATTCATAACATTTTTATCGTATAAGACACGAAAGAATATAGTGATCCTAGTTGGCGCCAAAAAATCATTGCCAAGACAGAGAACGATTTCACAAGTTTTTAAAGTTTGGTTTATTACTTTTAATATTTTAAGCCCTTATAGATGTACAATTTACAATAATTAACACATTCAACATCAGTTATTTTATTTTAAACATTATTTAGATATATATTGATAGCAAATCTATGAAATCTTTTTTTATAAAACGGGAAATGTCCGCAGGTTTTATTAAGAATTCCTAAGATAGAACATCTATTTTTATCATACTAACATATACTGAAAAACACAAAAAACAAATGTAAAATGCAAGTAAATCGCTCATCTGTGAAATGTAATGTTTCCACCTTTAATAAATTTGTAATTCCATCCATATGCACAGCACGATAGAACCATGTTAGCTTTCACTTTCAATGTATTTGCTATGGAAGAAGTAATGCGTAAACTATATGCGAGTTGGAGAAAAGAGTCAAAGAATCACGTGATTATGTTTTTGGTCGCATGATAATGCGGACAAAAAAGGGTTGCCATTGCTCACTCTACTTTTATGTCTCCTCTATGATTTCTATTGGTATCTTGAGCAAAGAAGTTCATTTTAAGGAAAAAATCAGTACGGTAACTTGTTTAGTGAAAAGGGTGTTTGTGTATTTGCTATTCTGAAAGACATTTTACATGAAAAATATTAAAGTAACTTTAAATAAGCTAAAAAGAGCGAAATCAAACTGTTGTTTTATTACATCTTACTTTGTTCAAAGTGTGAATACTAATTGGAATTCATATAAAATAATATGTAAACCTGAGAAATTTTGTATTATTAAATGTCCGACATTGAAGATTAAAAAATTTAATAATAATTGATTTAATTAAGAGCATTGGGTATTTAGACAATTTACAAATTTTTTACAAAATGTACATCCACAAATGCAATGTATAATTACATTGAGCTCCACTTAATGTCTCGACTAATATTTCAGTTCTGTCAAATATATCAGACACAAATATTAAAATAACATCAATTACTAAACAAGTTTGTTATTTAGCATTTCTAAGCTCTAAATAGATTAAAAGGCAAAATGGTCGTCAATAATATAAAAATTTAAACAAATGATTGATAAAGATGAAAGCAAGTTACCTCGTGTTGTTCATTTTGATCCTGGTAATGGTGGACGTTTTCTTTCCTACGGAATTAGCTACAGACCAGTTTTATCACCTATATAAAATGACTTATAAGTCATTTTTGAAGCTTTGATATTGGTTGCGAGTTCCTAATATTGCAAATGCTCCCTCTGAGCAGTTTATGCTATTTATTATATTGAACTACATTCTTATACTTAAATTTTATTTCGGAATCGTGTAAGGAAAATAACTAAAGATTGAAAATACGAAGTGGAAAGTTCATTCTAGGTATAATTGATATTTGAGAAGAAAATGTTTGGTGAAACATCTATTGGGTTTTCAATAGGGATAAAAATAATTAGAGTGCAATTTTTTATAGCTATCATATATTTTCAAGACTTTAAAGGCTTTGCTATTGTGGAATTGAATAATAAATTATTTTTCTCAAGTTCAAGGCACAAAACACTAGTAAAGAAAAATAGATAGCAATTTTAGCCTTGATTTATTCAACCCAAAACGTCGTAGTTTATAAAAGTTCAGAAAACGTACACAATTACAAAAGCATTGTTTACATTGTATAGAGCTTTTAAACTTTATTTTGAACAAATGACTAAAATTAAGATTTAAAAATTATGTATTTTCATAAGTCACAGTTTTAGATTTGATTTCATTGTACATGAAATGAAAAGAAAACAGTGGTATCTCTCTCTAGTGATAATTAGCTATTTTCAGCAACAGTAAAACAAATTATTTTAATTTCTAGAAATTAATCAATAAATTTTTACTAAAAAAGTCTACGACTTTTTGCATAATATTTTAAAGGTTAAATAAAAGAAAATATACAATAAAAATGAAAATTAAACTTTGTGTTAAAATTTTTATTTATGTAAATAAAATCAGCAAACTTTAAATACTCTATAGTTCTATTCAAAAATAAATTTATATTATATGCATTCGTTTTAATATTACAGAGTACTCCTGAAAAAGTAAATCGAAAACAAAAATTAGACACATAATACGTGTCTTAAAAGTTACGAAAGTAGTTTCTGTCTAAACTTTTCAAAAATGGAAAGCAGAATAACTATTTTAAACATAATTTGTAAAATAGAATTAGTCTAAAATGGTGCGTAAGAAAATATTTTCCAGTGTAGTTAGTGTCTACCTCTGTAAATTTGTTTGGTGGACAATATTTAATGTTCCAAAGCTTTGAAATATTAGCATTTTTCGTGGAATGGATCTGGAATCTATAAATTTGTATATACAAAGTTTTTTCACATTGCATATGGATTGAAAGATAAGGCTTCAAAATTAAAAGTATATATTTAAATTCTGTTACACGTTGAGGTTTAGAACATCTTCTAATTACTATCATGGAATAGCTAGTAGATTAGTCAGTGCAGTTTACAAATTGTTATTAATGCTTCATACAATGTAAAATATGCTACTAATATTAACACAATGAACACCGCATTAAAATAAAATTGATAGAAAATGACTTACTTAATAGGAAATAATGTATCTAACTGCATTATAATATATCTAACTATCGTCTTGAGTGAAAAATATGTACAGAGACCTCTGAGTACATCGGAAACCAAATGGCTTAAATTATTTTTGTAGTGTTACATCTATAAGTCTTCAAATATTGAACTCTGAGGAAATCTATATAGCCGTAGTATAACCAACGCAATAAAATGGAATTTAGTTAAAATTATTCTCTCGGGCCTTTAATTTAAAAACTAGTATTGCAAAGTACTCAATTGTTTTGCAAGTGAATAATATTAAAACTACCAAAAGAATTCCATATTTGTTTGTGTATGAACCTTGAATACGGTATTGATACTTATTAAAATACAATACGATTTCTAGTAAAATATTTTCTATGTATATAAAGTGATACGATAAAATTAAGTAAGTAATAAGAAGTATATAATTCATCAGAAATCATCGCAAATTTGATGGTATATAGACATACTACAAGCCAGATTTCTTTTTAATGAATCGGTTAAAAATTCCGATCTGAATATTTAATTTTTTCACTTGACCTTTAGTGAAAACGAGACGAATGAAATGCTGAACTCTTTCTTTGAAATTGGAGAGTAAGTTATGAAATAAATAAAAAGGCTTGCTTTTAGCTACAGGGGAAATTATCATAAATTCCAGTATAAGAAAAAAAATGAAGCTGTGAATCAATCAGGCGAATAGAATTCAATCCTCTGACCGGTTACAATGAGATCTCTATGAGCTTACCTCGGGAATATAAATACAGTTGTTTCAGTTTGATATCACATATCAGAAGTCTTTTGATAAAACAACACCAAAATGATCTCCCAGGTAAATATATTCAGTGTTCCTTTAATGATAAATAATTAATAGTGCGCAATATGTAGAATTCTTTATTTTTCATTGTTCAATTAGCTTTAATATAGATTTAAAAAGTTTTTTTAAATATCAATCTAACGTATCAATTATCTTACATACTAATATAATTTATTAAAAGCATTCATTTGAAATTTCAGATTACTATTGTAGCAGTTGTAGCTGTTGTAGCTCTTGCTTCTCCTCCAGAAGTAAGTAGCAAAACTGTTCCGAATTATGAACTGACATATCTGAATGTGGGAGCATGTTTAACTTCTGACGCATAAGCATTACTATTATTTACTTGCCATAACTCCTTATTGATGCATGATAAAACATTTAGATGGAAGCTTATCTGATTTTTTATTAGAAGTTTACTTTATCGAAGTTCAAGTTTATTTGCTTCTAAATGGCAAAATTATTTTTCATACAAACTGTTGAAATTACTTTTACATATTAAGTGGATATTGTAAATCCAGTCTTAACTGTGTAGCCATAAATTTATTCAGATATTCTGACAAATGTCCCACTGAAAAAAAGAATGGCAAACACTTATTTTAATTAAATTGACTTTTAATTTAAAAATATTTAATTGAAAAACTGCTTAAATTCTTCGACTACTTATACCAGTTCTTCAATAGATTGCTATCTCTACCATATAAAATATACAGATATAAACTGCTGGTATTAACTTAATTCAGTTCAAATTTAAGATTCTTAAATGGATATATCTTAATTCACAAAATATCATTGAAATCAATATCATCAGATCAGTGGATCAAATATATGTTCAATTCTGATTTTAAAGATTCACATAGTGAAACAACCAACGCCTCATTTCTAACCATAACTGCAAATGAAATTATGAACTGATAGATCGTAATTAACAAAATATTATTCAAATGTATATAGATCAGTATATGTTCAATTATAATTTTAAAGGTACACATATATAAGCAACGCCACGTGAGAAACCAAAAATGCTTAGAACACCACAATAGGTGAATACTATAAAGGTAGTGAATTATCTTCAAATAAACGATGTTAAATTTTAAAGATAACCAAAGAGTATACCTTATTAGGTCGTTATAAATACTTAGTACTGCTGCCAAAAAACTTTTCATAATCGAAACATTTATAAACTCTGAAAAATATGTCAACATACTTTAAGTTTAAAAATGTCATACTTTCTTTTCTAAATTTTTCTTATTTCAGTTTTTTTCATAACAAAAATATATATGTTCCTTAGATATTCTTACACGTCACAAATTCATCACATGTTTTGGTACTCTAGAACTGAGTGAGAAGACCATTGTTTACTGTGAATTCAACATGCTTGTTACCATTGTCAACTATTGAATGCATTATATATGAAACCGTGATGCGACATAGAGGATGCTGTTCTATACACAAATCTTTAACTTTTCATCTATCGCCCCTGCTTGTGATTTCAGAAGAAAAAACACAAATTTCAGAATCTGAAACATAATGATACCTCAAATTTTGTGTTAAGTAAGAAAAGACCCTAAGTAGACATGGATCAATGTTTTTATATTATATCTCTTGGCTTGACGTCTTGTTCGACAGTGATAAATCAATCATTTCATGAGACATACTATACTAACACTCGTAGCTACTTTCTACAAAACTGCGTGAATTCCAACCCAAAGATTTTGAAATTATAGATTTTTGTCAAAGTATTATCAGTAGTAAGAGTACATGTTCCTAGATAAAATATATAATATTTACTATTTCGCTCTTCAAGTAGCATGGGCATAATGCTCCTCATCCTTACAAATTCGGATACAGCATAGAGCTTGACAAAATATGGCTTTTGCACCATACATCGAACCCAACCAAACGTTTTATTCACCTTTAATCAAAACGATATATAGGAGATATGCACTCCTAGTTATTATATAAAAAATTGTCTGTATTCACATGTATAAAAATATATTCTTGTCAAAATAATACCACTAATTAAAGTACACAGCATACTAGCATAATGAAAAAAATGAAAATTTATTGGTTAAAAGTGTAATATTTACTCCTTTTTTGCTTTTCAAATAGCATGGACATCATGCTCCTCATCCTTACAAATTCGGATACAGCATCAAGGACCACCATGGTGAGCAGCATCGTGAAGAGAGCGGAAATGGAGGCCACGCTGTGAAGGGCAGCTACGGATTCACAGACTCCAGGGGTATCCACAGACAGGTCAACTACGTCGCTGATCACGCCGGATTCAGAGCTCAAGTCAAGACCAATGAACCAGGTACCGCCAATCAGAACCCTGCCGCTGTCCACATCATTTCTGATGCCCCTCATGCCCATGGACATCTTGGCTTCTCAGCTGCACCAGGACTTGCAGCAGTTCCAGCAGGAGTGGGGTATGGATATGGTGGATTAGGCTATGGAGGATTAGGAAATGGTGGTCTTGGATACGGAGCTGGTCTCGGTGGACTTGGATACGGAGGTGGTCTTGGTGGAGCTTTTAGGGGCTTAGGATATTCTCGATATGGCTACTAAGTAGCTCATTAGTTTTCCAATTATATACTTTTGAAATTTATAAATAAATTTGTTATTGAAATTTATTAGGCTGTTGTTTTATTCATTTACATCAATTCATAATGAAATAAAATATTTCTTGAAAAATTTAATGCAGATTACAGTAGTTTGATGCGTTTTGTATTGCTGTTTAGAAACTTTTTAACGATTAAAGACAGCAAACTAAAATTAAGTGGTTAAATAAAACTAATTCTATATGTGACTTCTCGTGAGAGTAGTCACATATAGAATCCATATGAGTCACCATCACATATGGGTGTTACAAAATATAAAAAGTAATTTTTGCAAAGTTCAATAGATACTAAAAGAAATTGCACAGAATATGGTAAAAGTACTTTATAAATTTTCTTTTTCATAAAAACAAGATGTTTCGGGAGGATGACTTAAAATTATTTGTCAAGAAAAAGAAAATTTATGAACTTGCATTGTGAAGAAGGGAAGGGAAATTTCTTAGGAATATTAGCTCTACATAACGCAGCATATTATGTTGGTTTCAGTTGCTTAGATAAGATGAAGGGAAAAGGGAATTAGTATTTCTAGTCATATAAAATTATTTCCCACACTCTTCATTTCTGATTTTCTGATGAATGAAAATTGCAGCAATTTTAGTACCATCACATTTGGAAATAAGACCTTTTATTCAATATTATTAACGAAATCTAAACTTCCAAATAAATATCGAAAAAGATAACTTTTAACAGTTATGACACCTTGAACCAGAAGAAGTTGCACTGCTGAACTGAGTTGAAACTAAGTGAAATTTGGTCAAAGTGTTTAAATATAAGAATTAAAAACCTATACTTCCCGGAAGCTTAGGTTTATAAGTAAATAATATAATTGGAAGAAAGAGTTTATAAAAAATAATTGGGAAGTGATGCTGATTATTTTAATGGGGAAATACGTTTCCACGCTTTACTGTTCTCACTACATGCGAAAGGGATTCAAAAATAAAATTATCAACAATGAACTTATTATGAATGATTAATTGTAACATAAAAACTTGATCTTTCTAAATCTAAAAGCTGGTCTCTCTTTTGCATAGAATTTAATAGATGCTTTTAAATTCTACCAAATTTCATATTTTTATACTTAGAAAATATTTTTGAAAGCCCCCTCGTATTAACGAAAGTAGTACATCAGTGACGATCCTCATACCTTTAAGTACCTTGCGCCGCGTAAAAGCTCCCTAACATCCAATCTAATCCTAATACCTTTAAAATATTTTATTTATATATATTTTAGGGATTGTGAATCACATTGGTAATCCCCTCTGTTCTCGTAGGGGAACCAACACTTCAAGCAGTTTCTCATCTATATCTAGTATCTACACTGAACAGAAAGGCCCCACATGTAAAAGGGCATCTTAAAAGACATTTTAGTAATGATAATAAATTTTTTAACGATATTCATAATTAGAAGTAATTATGAATATCGGTTATATTTTTGGTTATATTTTTTTATTACGTAGTTTTAACAATTAGTGATTTTTCCTTCATATTAAAATTAAAATTTAAAAATCACTAATTAAGAATTGAATTTTCGGAAAGTAATAGTTTCTCTAAAGCGAAGAAATATTAGAACAATGTTTGAAGTATTATATAATTATGTCTTGATTAAGTTATATACAGAGGATACAAGTTTTCTAAGTAACTTTAATAAAATTAAGTGCGAATCAAAATTGAGCTAGCTTAACAAAATATGCACTTTGATGAATTTTTGTATTATCTTTTCACACATCATTTCATAACATTCCAAGAAAGGTAATAAAATGTATCAGTAATAATGAAGAGTCAATATATAATACGCAGGACTATACACTTCTCAGGCTGTATTTATTTCAGCGAAGAATATTCATTCATCTGTTTTCTCGTTTTAAGACCAAAGCACAATGAGTGAATATTGTATGAGGTAAAACAAATTAAAATAAGTTATAAATTAATATTAAAAACTAGTGTTAAGCCATCATACGAGAGAAACACAAACAGAAAAACATTCAACTGAACACTTCCTGTGAGTGATTTGTGAAACGGGAGTACCAAAGTCATTCAAATATGCTTCACTTACCCGATGCTTTTGGAAAGAGAAAAACTGGGGAATTTTTTTTGTCTAGGTAGAAAGTGTCAGAAAAACGAATGGATTACAGGGGAAATCATGCGTTTCAATAAAAAAGTCAAGGAAGAAGTCGCCGTAGAATGTGATTTGATCACTAAATGTTTCTAGATATTAGAGTTTACATAAGGATTCAATTTGGACTGTCGGAATGCTTTGAGTTAGCTCATAATGGAAATGATTTTAACTCAATAATCGTAGGATATAAGAGGAATTAGGAAATCTTTATTCTTTAGATTAATATTAGGCTCTAAGCCCCACCAATGATCCAGCAGCTAAAGGCGTCGCTCTTCAGTAATTGGTAGTCTGCTTGATTACGAGTTCGAATCTCGTACGTGCCGAAGTTACTGTTTGAAACTTCCTGGTTTCTTCAAAACGACACATACATGCGGACAAGCTTCCCAAAGTCCTCCTGAAAGGCACGTCTCCCCTTCAACACAGCTTACGGTGGGTGCGATTTGGCAGCACCTACCATGATGCCCCAAGTAACACTGAGATTGCCACTTTCTTGCCAACGGAATGTTTGAAAGACTATACGTCCATAAGCTGGCATTTGGAGGAAACAAAATACTAAGATCTATCATAAGAAAGAAATTGAAATACCTTTTAAATCAAAATGTACCCTATTGAAGCTCTTAACATGGTATGAAATGTACTCGTAATCTCAAACATCAGTGTTATTTCATTTTAAAAGAAAAATATTTGAGTTATACACTGTACTGACAAAAGTCACTGGACACCTGGAGTAGAAACACAACAACATTTATTTGGGGGTCTGCCTAGAAATTTAAATTTTCAATTTTAGAGTCCACATCCACACAATTTAAGGAAGTAATATCCTTTAGAAATGTGCAAATGTTTTTATATCAAAATCTAAGGACTGAAGTAGTAGTCGCTTTATTATCCTAAATATACAAGTCCTAGGGGACTGAACTGTGCTGGTACCCCTTCATAAAATTATTGACTAGCCAAAATGATTCAGTCCCCGAGAACTTCTGTTCATGATGGTACGTATTTAGCATTCTAAATATGGATATTTAGGAATAACAAAGTGACTGTTACTTCAATGCTTAGATTTTGATATGCAACATTAACACATTTCTATAGGACATTCCTTCTTTAAATTTTAGTATATACTCACTAGTAGCTAGTTGTAGTTAACCATGTGGATGTGGACTCTGAAATTGGAAATTTAAATTTACAGTCAGACCCAAAAATAAATGCTGTTTGTTTCTACTCCAGTTGTCCGGTGACTTTTGTCAGTACAATGTATAGTCAGTAATTTTTGAGACATTTTATATCAGAAGACTTATGTTGGATCTATTGATAAGAGTTATTTAAATATCGTTTAAAAAATACTTATTTCTAAAAACAGTAACACGAAAGCATACAAATTTCACATCACTACCAAACTATAATACTAAACACTTAAATAAATAAAAACTCTATTTACGAAATATTTACTACCTGTAATACATTAAAAATACTTAATCCACTTTGAAAACCACTTAAACTGCTTCAAATTGCTTTTGACTGGTTTTAATAAGTCATGTACGCGGACCATATATCAAGGATCAATACTATGTTAGGAGACAATTTTTCTACTGCTTCATGGATTCGAAAATAATATATAGGTAAAAATCTTTTAGATAAAAAGAAATAAAGATATAAAAAGAGTTGAATAAATAAGAGGGTTAAAGAGGTATAATATCCTAATATTTTATCTCCAAGTTCGAATGAGACTAATTACTTACGGGAAGAATCAATTTTCAAATATCTAAGACACGGGAATAAAATGTTCGTTCTAAGATTTATTAATTTCTTAAAGTTACTAACATTTAGAATTGTAAGGTTACATATTTCGTATTTTCGTCAATCCTAAATTTGGTGGATCCAACCAAAGACGTAGTATATTGCGGAGGACGTTTTGAGAGTGGGGGTGCTAGCTCAGGTTTCGACCTCGTCGTCTGAACGTGTTTCAAAATTACTACGTGTTGCCCTCTCATCTTTCCCTTCGGGATTAATCCCGGATCCTCCCCAATAGCCCACTATGTTGCTCCAGTGCTACGTAAATTCACCTACCTAAATTTGGTAGTCTTATGTTTTGGTAGTCAGAGATGAGGTAGTAATTAAGGTTTATTGAACAAATATTAATTGCAATTTAGTAATTTGATACTTATAAAATCTCACACTATAATCATGCTGCTTACTTATTTCTCGCAGGTAATAATAGATTTGTTATATGCATGAAGATATACGAAAATTTTGTAGTCTTCATTTTCTCTAAGCTCGTAAGAACAATTATGATTTTCGAGCATAAGCTCTATGAAGAATTATAAGATTAGTTTATTACATATGAAAGGCGTCATTTATATATCGTTTATAAGCTACTACACATGCTTGTCATTGCGTATATTTTTTAAATTACGTAACGGAATCTTTGCTGTGACTGAGTGTGCATCAACGTTTTTAAACTAGTACTTGAGAGATTTTTTTGCATACATCGATTAATTAAGAATTACTTTGAAGCTGACAAAGAGAATGGCTGTTCAGTTGAGTATTTTAATTCCAAGATTCGAGTATTTATATGTGATTTTCTCGCTACAAAGTAGTTATGAGATCTATGAGTATAAAAATATATTTTTAATTATTATTTATCTAGTATTTTACTTTATAAAAAATTTAGATGTCTGCAAAATTTTGATTATAGTAAGCATACATTAACGAATTGGCTTGATTAAAGTTTGATGTATAGCATAGGTGTTAATGGGCAGAATTGCTGCCATTTAAGTAAAGTCGGTCCAGCTTCAATAAAAAATACAAGTGATAAAACACATCGTGAATATCACAAAATAAAAGTATTTTTTTACGATTCAAATTTAAGTAGAATATGAATCCAAACAAAATTAATTTTGCGATTATTTTTTGAAAGTATGAGAATGCACATATTACACTTTATAAATGATAATGAAAAATTAATGTAATTAATTGTTGAGTTCAGTCGATGTAGAAGTTATTAAACAATAAAACGCTTTAAATAAATGTGCTTCATTTTAATGTTCATTATTATCAGAGAACTCATGGACAAACTTTATTTGCAATAGTTTCGGCATCGTGAATATCAAGTAAAGATTAAATATTATTTCTGCATTAATTTAGCATCGTGAATATTGTGTAAAGTTTAAATATTCTTTAGTATTTCTAGATAAAATCTCCTTAAACACTATCTTTTGAAATTATAATGTTACTAAGTGTATCAAGATTTATTTAAATCGTCATTTAGGCTATTTTGAAAACTTGGTGAATTTCCCATGTTCCGGAATTCTCGGAATGAGGTCATTATTTCAAAACATCAGTGTTGTATTATCTAGTGCTACAAAAGAATTAATGATGCGTAAAAGCATTTTAATCTCTCGTTCAGTAAGTGCATAGTTTACATGAAAGTTCGGGTATAAATACTCAGATAGGTTAAATTTGAAATCAGTAGCACCAGTCTTGTTGATACTTCACTAGCAAAATGATCTCACAGGTAATTCTTATAATAATACAATTACTAGTGATTGGATCAGCTTTTTTTATTAAAAGCCCTCAGAATCAAATATAATAAGTAATATCTGAAATAAATGTTCATTTTTCTTGTTAATTTTCTTGAAATATTGCTTAAAATTTCGAATTAAGTTGTTACTAATTTATTTGTTAGATGAGGTAGAATTATTTTAAGGGAAGTGTATTAATTACCAGCATTTCATCACAAGCTAATTTATAAATTTATAAGCATTTTTTACTGCCAAGATAAAGTAAATAATGGATTTGGAATCATTGTTAATTTTTGCAACTCAAATGCAATACTGTTATTTGACAGGGTTGGAATAAGTAAAAAATCATACTGAATCATTATGCCTATCACTAACTTTGCAACAGAAAGCAATAATTGTATGTCATTGACAACTTTATCTTTAAATTGAAGAAAATCAATGCTATTGAAAATATGTAGAAAATATACTATATATATAATTGTGGTTATAAAACACATATGGTTTTGTGATAAAACCTGGTCTTTAGCCAGTAGAAAGGATATGTGTTAATTGAATCAAATGAGGGACTAGACATGTTATTTTGAAAAATAGCTCTTAATGCTACATTTTGTAAGCTTTGAAAAGAATTTAGTAGTGAAATTGTGTCTTTTATTAAGCCTTATACAATGTTATAAATGCGTTCTCTTTTTTACAGATTTTGATTGTCGCCAGCGTAGCTGTAGCTACACTAGCCTTTCCCTTTGAGGTAAACATGAAATGCTAGATTTTTCGAAATTGAGTTTCAGATTTCGATTTGGATTACTTTCGATTTCATTAGCAAATTTATGAAAAATATTTTTGAAATTTCAATTGAAAACTAATTAACTTGGATTAGAATTTTTTGTAATATTTAATTTTTTAAAAGTTTTTGCATTTAATGTTCAGTGCTCCATCAAAATTTATTCGAAACATTGACAGCGATGTAAATTTTAGAGCAATGATGGTGGCTTTGTTTTTCACTCAATGATCATCTTGTAACGTACATTTATAAGTTAGTAAAGTCGTATTTAGTTTAGCGTAAAATATAAAACTTTTAAATAAAGAATAATAAAAATAGTTTTACAAATTTCCGTAATTTTTTATTAAATCACTTTAATTTCACAAACTCCCATTTGTTTAATTTGAATTATTTTGACAACAGCAAATCATTCGTTGCACTTCACATTAATAGTATAAAGTAAAGAGGTTACATAAAAAATTAGTAACAAGTTTTAAAAATTGAATACAATTCAAAAGCAAGCTGCATATTCATTAATGCAGTTCTACATCTATTGTTCAAAAGTTAAAAAACACTCTAACATAATATTCGTTCTTGTAAACAAGTTTAAAAACTTACCACAGTTGTGGTGATTCAAAATCACGAGTCGAATCGATTCAATTCACGAACATAACGAGCTTCTCACGAGTCGCTTTTATTCTTTTTTATTTAGCATGGACATCATGCTCCTCAACCTTACAAATTCGGATACAGCATCAAGGACCACCATGGTGAGCAGCACCGTGAAGAGAGCGGAGATGGAGGTCACGCTGTGAAGGGAAGCTACGGATTCACCGACGACCGTGGTATCCACAGACAAGTCAACTACGTTGCTGACCATGGTGGATTCAGAGCTCAGGTGAAGACCAACGAACCAGGTACCGCCAATCAGAACCCTGCCGCTGTCCACATCATTTCTGATGCCCCTCATGCCCATGGACATCTTGGCTTCGCAGCTGCACCAGGACCTGCAGCAGTTCCAGCAGGAGTGGGATATGGATATGGTGGATTAGGCTACGGAGGAGTCGGCTATGGTGGTCTTGGATATGGAGGTGGTCTTGGATATGGAGCTGGTCTTGGTGGTCTTGGATATGGAGCTGGTCTTGGATATGGTCTTGGTGGAGTTTTCAGTGGATTAGGATACTCCCGCTATGGCTATTAAATAGCTATGAAGATAATCATGTAATTGAAAAACTGGGAATAAATTTGTTCTTGTTAATTACATTGTAGATTTCTTGTTTCTTAAACTCGCCGCAATTGCTGAAGTTACAAGTTTCAAGTACCCTTCAGAAATTATAAAATTATACCCCTTTAATTATTTTGGATTTTAGAAATATACTTAAGATTATTATTACACGAAACACGTAATTTTATGAACAATAACACATAACTTTATGGCGTAATTAAAAGTTGTATATCAATACTTTCTACCTTAAATATTTTAAAAACTATCAAAAAAGAATTTTATCATTTGCTGGACTAAACAAAATCCCACATTTTTTCTATAAACCGCATTGAGAGTACTTAAGAAAGGAAACTCGAAACAATGTAATCCATTTTATCTCCTGCCTTATCTGCTTTCTGGTAGTAAGTCTTGGGAGTAACTTTCAGTTTGATGCATTTAAAGAAAGAAGAAAGTTAAAAACAAAATGGATCACAGAGGAAACCAAGCGTATCATGGAAAGAATCAAGGCTAAGAAACCTGATTTTAGGATCAGTTTCTTGTAGATGATTCAATAAGTTAGGGTATTGCTTAGGCTTGAGTTGATCCAAGTGGACATGTTTATTCTTTATACATAGTCATTAATTTATTTGATTAGCCATAACGCATGCTTTTTATTCGCCATAGTAAGTGGCTAATTCTCCAGAAATAAGCAATTGATTTAAAAAAAGAAAAACTTTAGTATTATATAGGGGTTTCGTAGCCATCAAATAAATTAGTTCACTCACTTGGGAAATGTAATAATTAATATTATGTAAGTAGATATTTGAGAAACATACACAGTATTTCATTTATTGTAGTTTTTATTACTGACTTTTAAAATTTCCTTTATAAATTCAAAAGGAAATAAAATAGATATTTTATCTTGAAATATTGGACTAGATTAATGTTTGGAGTTACTTTCTTTATGGAATTCGAAATTCGGAAAATCCCACTTTTTGTTCTGATTAGTTATCTTATTTACCCATAAAAAATTCGTAATGATAACTACAACATACTTATAATCCAAATAGCATGTTTTCAATAGCTTTTTCCCATTTAGGATATGACTGAATTTTGACTTTTATGGTTCAAGGTTTTAAAAGGTTTATAAGTTTAAAAAATAGAAGACCAAAGAAATTTTTTTAACAATGGCTATAGAAACGATTCTTATTGGATGTATTTGGCAGGCTGAATCCAAAAATGATATTGATTTGGTCATAAGAGCTCTATTCAGAGTCAGAGCAGAGAGAGAAATATTGATTTAAAAAGTACATTTTTAAATCAATATTTCTTACAGTACCACTTGGATTCATCATTAATGTTTTCTGTATGACTAAATCTCTGCCGCAAAACTGACCTTGGAGCTTTAAGACAATTCTGCATCATTATCACTAGATTCGATGCAACTGTAACTAAATTCATAATTGTATTCTCAGTATCTCTGCTAAATTCTCATAATCATTGTTTTCACTTTTACTTTGACAAAAAGCATCACTGCTCCACATGCTTAGCAAATATCACATTGTCGCTTAGAGGAAAAGCTCAAACGGACGTTTTTTCGAAGCCACTAAATGCTTATCTTTCATGACAAGAAAAATTAAACATTAGGCATCTGTTGTGCAAAACGTAGGGATAGAAAGGTCTCCAGATACTACTTCGTAGTGAAGTGACCTGGGTGTGGGAAAATAGTACAAACGGTTCATCGGGAGATGCTGAACCAATAAAAATAACAATAACAAGAATTGAAGATAACAGTAAAAAATGCCTTTGAACTGAAATTGCTACTCTGCCTTCGCATTGGATGCCATGAGAGAGAAGGGTAAATGAAAACTTAAGTAAAGAGAGGAGGCGGTCCTAGTAGGCTGTGTGACAGTATCGTAAAATAATGTAGACTGTGCACCGTGTTTGTGTAACGAGAATGAGATTGAGGATGAGTTCCTGCGATAGCAGTCTGACGTCACGATTTCAAAATTTGAATATCGTCACCATCTCTACGCCAGCTTTCTCACCATAATTTCTTTCTCACCTTTCTCTACTTTCTCTATAATCACCAGCTTTCTACTGAAAATCCTCGGTTATGCAAATCACCACAGGCTGTTTAGTTTAATTTTGAGGTTCTATGCTTTGACAATAATGGTGTTCCTTTAAGTTTTGCTCACCAGTGTACGTTGTCGTATTGTAATCTGTTTGAAATATTTATTACACTGTTTGTAATTTTTATTTTTTGAACTAATAACTTATAATGAAAAAACTAATTAATGGTCTTTGAACATCTGTACAGAAAAAATTGTTAGTTAATGAGATTCTGCTCTGGAGCTCAGACGATATTTCTTTATTTCTTTTACAAAAAGCATTCAATTATATTTTTCTCGTGAAACAAACTTAACTGTCCTGCGGCTCATCGTTCCATAAATTTACAGCTTTAGTAACTCGGAGTGAACAATATGGCAAAATAAATATGTGTATAGCCATTTACCGTAATTTTATTGTGAGCTAAGATAATTTGACTCTTAAGGCTTTTTGGAGTTAAGAATAATGGGAACTGACGAATTGTTCTACTCTACGTGAGAGGAATGTTTAAATGAAATAAAAATATTTTCGGGTAAAAAAATTTGAAAATTCAAAAGAACATTTAAATATTCATTTAGGGAAATAGAGAAACACCCAAAGGATAACAGAAGTGGAAATAAATTATAAATAAATAATAATCGAATGCTATATAAAACATTAAACATCGTTCGATGTTTTACGATTGCTTACAAGAAGCTTCTAGAAAGTTCTACGACGCCATTTCCAAAAATACAAATTAAAATGTTTAAATTTGAATGAAAAAAAAAAGAGTTAGGGGGAAATATTGTCTTCAAAGTCTAATGTCAGTTTTGGAACTCTTACTGCTTTCCTTCAGTTATTTATCGGCTGCACAGCTCAGAAGGTGGTAATATTTATTAGCATCGAGATTTGTGTATTTTTCAAGGCAAAAAAGAGCGTTTCCCAAAGCGTAAAAAAATAACCGAAAAATATTCTCAATATTGAATGTGTGAAAGAAAACAATGAATATGAATTATGATTCTAGTTTCGAGATAGATTTTTGTGTCTTTTAGAATTACGAAAGGACTCACTCTTTTGAAAAGTGGATATGAGGAACTTCACGTTCAAAAGCGAGGCCCTCTTACAAAAATCCCATTCGATCAAACCCTTCAAAGGGTTTACTTTCTTCAAATAAGCACGGGCATCACAACCCCGAGGTACCCAATGATCTGCCCTCCCTCCAGTATTACTATTCTTTATTTGTGTTTGTTTTATAGACATTTAATTTCCATTTGAGAAATAGCTATTCTCGTTGGGATGAGGTTTAGCCTGCCCTTCACAAAAAACGTACACGTAAGATAAATCAGTAGTAGAGAATAAATTGATTTCAGACAGAAAAATTGATTTCAGGAGACCAGATATGCCCCTCCACATATTTTTACCATGCCATCCGAATAGGTTTTATCTACCCCCAATTCAGAAGCAGTCCTTCTGATAGGTTTACTCGATCCTCAGGCCAGATACAACCTTGCGAATATTATTTATCAGATCCTCAGACCAGATACGGTCCTCCAAATATTTTTTTACCAGAATCGCAGAGCAGATATGGCGCATAGGATAGGTTTAACCTGCATGTAGTTCAGATAAGGCCCACCGGGAAGGTTTACGTGGTCCGCAAACTAGATACGGAACTCTGAAAAAGCTTTCCCGGTGAGATACGGTCCACCCGATACGCAGACACGGATACCAGATATTCTTGTAGAGGATACTCATTAATAAAAAATAATATTTAAAAACTAGCAAATCGAAGCTTAGTGTAATAAACAAATGTAATTTTCATTTCATTCGTGTATCTCATGATGTATTATAGGCATCATAAATTCTGAAGCATATCTACCTCATAGCGTAAATTTAATGTTAAGAAACTTGCTGTATCCCCGAAACAAAGAAAATATTTTAATGCATGAATTTCATTTTAAAGAACTTACTATCAAACTGAAAATGTGAAAAACATAATTTTATTAAAAATTCTGTGAAAGATATTTTTATGATCGGCAGTTTAGAATTATTTTTGCCTTTTAATGAAAATTCAAATACTTTTGAATTAGACTCAAACACCGTGAAATGCAGAATATAATGATTCCTAATGCTTTACAAGTTCTCTTCAGGTATGGTTCTTTTACGATTTTTGAACAAGAACTTTTACGATTTTGAACAAGAGCTGAAAGTTGTTCTTCAGTGTATAGGCCCAACTCTTCCCTCCCATGCTGCTTCTTTTCGTTGAGGTGTTTCAACCAGCAGCATTTTATTCACCACTTCTATCTTAATGGTACCGGCGTTAACGTTACAAGATCAAATGCTCCCCGAAATTAGGTGACGATTGCTCAGTGGTGACACAGTTACAAATACCATGAATGTCATTTTTGTACCTGAAAACAAACATTAGTTTCGTACCGTACAGCAACAAAAAGAATGCTTATTGCATAGAATGACCAAAGTAATGGAAGTTGAGTAATTTTTTTAATTTGGAGGGGCACAATGTCTGTTTATTTGAGACATATATACTCATGCCATTTTATTTCAAATAATTTGAAAAGATTAATGATTTGATTAATCGAAACATTCCATGTTGCAAATTAAAATATTTTTATCCTTTGTAAATGTCATGGGAGATGGAAATATAATGCATATTAGAATAACTGTTACCTTCCATGCTTTCTCAGCAATTCACTGGTGCTTTCCAAGACAAATCCCAAGGATGAGGCTCCTGTTCCATGGTTATCCTGAGTGAATAAGTATTAAAAATTGGTAGAATTAGTAGAACTTTTGATAAAAAATTAATTAACACTCAAAAGTAATATGTAGAGATAAGTTTTATATTTATAAAAGGAAAAGTTATCTTACATGTACTTTACTTTGCGCAGATGTTTTTAAAAATATCATTGAATGAGATTCGCTGTAATGTGTCCAGAATTCTAGGTATTTCTGGTGGAAGGAAGTCTGAAAAACGTTATTCATAGGAGTAAGAAATACAAGCACAAGAAATAGGAAAAGCTTAAGTTATACAAAGCCTAACAAATTTCGTCCTTTCGAGGATATGATAAACCATAGTTTCGTTTACAAAGCATTCAGAAATGCACATACTTAAAAATTGCATTCGATGTCATCCTTCATGCTTTGAAATTACCAGAAAAATGTTTCAATGAATAGAGAATTGCAAAGTCAGTTTTCGGAAATCTGTGTCACTAACTACCATAATTAAAAAAGGAATAAAATACAATAGCATTAAATGTTTGATTCCACCATTTGGCGATTTCGAATGAGTTTCAAAATTATTATTTGATTTTTGTTATTTTGAGTATCAAAAAGATAAGGTTCTGATTATATATTAAAAGGTAGCTAGCTAAGTGGTGATTGAAAAACTTTCTGAACAAAATACTTAAGTTCACGTTTTTTCTAAATGCCACCAAACGTTGAGTTTTGTCACAGATATCAGGACTATACAACACACTAATTTATATTATAGAATTTTAGAACTGGAAACATGTTTGTACATGTTTACAATATCTAAAGGAAAACCCTTGTAACTTGAAAAATATTCCGAATATTTACAAGATCTTAGTATTGTTTGAAAGCTAAAGAGTTGGAAATTATTTTGTGATTTCTAGTGTAGTAGATTTAAAGCTAAGCTTAAATTTTCAGGGAAAGATAATAGTTTACAAACATCTTATTCAATATATCTCAACTGGTAAAGTACTCATAAAATAAAGGAAATCTATATGTTAAGATTTCATTTCCGTTCTTGTACGATTCGGATTGTTTGAAAATTGTGATGGAATAATTGTATTTAGTGCTGAAGTGATAGTGTTTTTTACTCCAAACGTCTACAATATTAGTGCTTTACAACTTCAATAACATCTACAAAATACACTTAAAAATAAATGAAAATTTTAAAACTCAAAGCTTTTACAAATAACTTCCTTTCATTTTAAGATTCATAAGAAAGCAACCAACAACGAAACATACAAAATTATGTTTTGCAAATACAGTATTATAATCATTAACAGTCGTCATTATTTTCTAAATTTTGATGTGCACACTTTCAAATATTTTAAAATCAATTACTTTGAAACCTTGAATCACTCAGGAAATCCCACCACTATAGATAATCTTAAGAGCACCTTGACGTGAATGAATAAAATTTTAAATTAACCACAAGTGCTTTGGGAGCCATAAATCCAATCACCAAACAGTTAATCCAACATCATTACATTCAAGGGAATCTTCCAATCCAGTGCTATCCTACCCAGACAATACAGATATTACTGAACTTTGACAGACGAACCTTATAGGTTGTGAACACTTAGAGTAAAAGGTTAATTACACAGTGTATTTCGAAACTTCCCGTACAGACTTTAAGAGAAGGGAACCACCCTAAATCAACTATATACCCCACCATAATCTCAGGACCTCAATGGGCTAGAAAATTTGTGGTTTATAGTCATGATATTCAGAGCACAGAAGTAAGAGCGATTCTATTCTACGAGAAATGTTCAAAAATATTCAGAAAACAGCACAATTTCTTGTTGATTCAGTGCCACTTGGCTTAGCGGTTGCTTTACATGTAAAAGTATATGCAACAAAAATTTATTTTACACTTTTATTGTTTTTTGTAAAAAATAGGCTGAGTGCACTCAATTTTGTAACAGATATTTTTTTTAAATTTTACATTAAAAGCCCATCATTAAAAATATAGCGAATATGGAATTGTTTTTCAACCTAATATGTTCCTAAATGTGTGCTTTACCATTCATGAAAAATTTAAGTTCAAATTACTACTTACTACAGTTTTAAGCTGTTAAAGAAAGTTCTGTATAGTGTATACTCGATTTTGGGAAATTCGTTATGCATTTCTGATATGGTATTAGAGTGTGGGAAGTCAAGGATATATCAAGTATATTTATTTGTGCTATGAATACAAGTTAAGAACTTGTTTAAGAACTTTAATTTTATAAAAATATAACAGCAAAATTTATTCAATCTCTTAATTAGGTACTTTGAATACTTTGAAGGAAGAGAAAAGATTAGAATGAATTATGAATATACGAATAAAGTAATTTTTAAGTTAAAGGATTAAAATATTTAACATTTCATATTCAATACATTAATCCTATTCAAACTTCATTGGTTTTCGCTCCAGTATGAGCTTACTCTTACACAATAAGACTTTAAATTACTTTTATAATATGAATACAAATGTTTAAACAGCTTTTTAAACCCTGTATATATTACTTTCATTTAAGAAATACCTATTTATAAGTTCACGCCTACTCGTTTATGGTATTTATTCAGATTCTCAGGTCGTGGAATTTTGCGGAATTAGGGCATTATTTCATAATTCAAATTTCAAATATGTCGCTACTTTGAAATCATTCGTTAATGAAGCATAAACATATTTTTCGCTCGTCCAGTGAGTAAGAGGATTTAATTTCTAAAATAGGGTATAAATATTCGAGCATATTACTTCCTAAATCAGTAGCACCGCAACTGTGGAAGATCAAGCAACACAATGATTTCTCAGGTAATTTCGTTAACCTGAAAATGTGCTACTTTGACAGTTCTTTTTGTTTCTCTTATATGTATTATAAAAGTTATAATATAACTACTTAGATTTTTTTTATTAGAATTCTTGTCGTCAAAATTCCAAGGCAGTTAGACCCTTGTGTATAATAAATGCAACTTCTATCAAGGAAATATCTTGAAAGTTGGAAGCATTTAAAATAGATTATTAGTATTATTTGATAAAGGCTAAAACCTTGTACAGATGTACTTGTTTGCTTTAAGATAAATGTGTAATCAAATTGCAAATCTATCAATAAAATTGAAATAAAAAGTTTTTGTACAAATTTATCGTAAAGCAACTAGTAATAGTTCTAAATGCTTGTGTTATAATCGTCTTCCATTTATTTATTTCACATAATTTTACAGATTCTTATTGTAGTCAGCGTGGCTGTATCTGCATTCGCAGCCCCATCTGAAGTACGTATTGTTCCCCACATAAAATATTTTCAATCTATTACTCTAAAACTAATCTGTAATTTTTATGCATATGTAAATGTTTATCATTGAATGTTACTTAAAATTTATTCAGTTAAGAGTTCAATGTTTCTCTCGAGATTTAATTTTTAGTTTGTGTTTTGTTAGGTATAGTTATTTTTTAACGACTTATTTAAAGGATTCAATGTTATCACATTGTGGTTAAGATGTGATTTAAATTTATTACTTTTATATTGTTTCAACAAATCTTTAAATGTTTTTTACTTTGAAAATTTATGATAAGCATTGTTATCATCATAAATATTTATAGATAATTTTTTCTCGAATTCGGATTTTTTTAACTCAATTATGAGTTAAAATTATAAAATGTTATTCCTGTCTGCCTTTAACATTTGAATTTATTTAAACTCCTGAACCGATAGTACTCAGAACCTCTGCACCTTACACGGTGATATACCAATCTTTATCAAACCTTCAGAAAATTTCTAAAATTTCTAGTTTTTTCATTCACTTAAAAATCTCAATTGGCATAAAGTGTTTCTTTACTAAATAGCTTAAAGAAATATCCAAGCAAGCCTTTAACTAATAATGTCTACTTAAATATTCTAAAACATCATCATATATACTTATATAACCGGTTTGATGATTAAATAAATACATTTTCTTTAAAAGTCATGGTCAATTATCTTAATTTTTATTATTCTAAAGCATTTTTAAAAAATTCGTACCCTAAAATTCGTTCCTCTATAGCATGGACATCACGCACCTCAACCATACAAATTCGGCTACAGCGTCAAAGACCACCATGGTGAGCAGCATCGTGAAGAGAGCGGAGATGGAGGCCACTCAGTGAAAGGCAGCTACGGATTCACTGATGACAGGGGTATCCACAGACAAGTCAACTACGTTGCTGATCATGCAGGATTCCGAGCTCAGGTCAAGACCAACGAACCAGGTACCGCGAACCAGAACCCTGCTGCTGTCCACATCATCTCTGATGCTCCAGTTGCCCACGGACATCTTGGTTACGCAGCTGCACCAGGACCTGCAGCAGTTCCAGCAGGAGTGGGATATGGATATGGTGGATTAGGGTTTGGAGGAGTTGCTTATGGTGGTCTTGGATATGGAGGATACGGAGCTGGTCTCGGTGGTCTTGGGTACGGAGCAGGTCTCGGTGGTCTTGGATATGGAGGATACGGTCTTGGTGGAGCTTTCAGTGGATTAGGATACTCCCGCTACGGCTACTGAGTAGCTAAATATTTTTAATTGTACTTATAATTAGGAATAAAATTCAATTGCAATTTTGAAATTTGTCTTGTTATTTGATTTGCATAATAGTAGTGAACTAAGTTGTGCCCGAATGGCAAGTATTATTTCTGATCTTGAAATTTCACAATGTGGTTTGCTTAAGAATTTAGGAATTCAATGTCTACGGGAAAGCGTTAAAATTTGAAATCTATTGATTTCTGCCTCATGATGCTAAGAGTAAGATTTGGTTTTAAAAGTGAATAAACGAGAATTTATAAAAGAAATTATTAAAAATTTAGGAATTAATTATAAAAGATGCTAACAAATATGAAAGGATAAAACATTTTCCCCAACTGAAAACGGTTTCTTTACTTTTCAATAATTTTTGTTAAGTATGCGGTTTGAGGGGCTTCTTTTAAAGTAAAATGATTAAAACTACCGAATCTTGATTTTTATAACACTTCTCCATCAACTACATAATATGATTAATAGGAAAAAATAAAGAAATAGGGAAATTAAAAAATCGAATAAAGTGTATAGATATGAGAAATAGAGCTAATAATAATATTTAAGCTACTCTAATTTCGATTTAGCTTTTATGGAATTTTTAGGACCTATATCAACTAAAATGTTTAGGAGAGAAACGGATTTTATTTGATTTCACCTCTATTTTAAATTTATCATTAACTGACACGAAATACGGATGCTTTTATGGGATTTTTAGGACCTACATCAACTATATAATATGATTAATAGGAAAAAGTAAAGAAATAGGGAAATTAAAAAATCGAATAAAGTGTATAGATATGAGAAATAGAGCTAATAATAATATTTAAGCGTCTCTAATTTCGATTTAGCTTTTATGGGATTTTTAGAACCTACATTAACTAAAATGTTTAGGAGAGAAACGGATTTTATTTGATTTCACCTCTATTTTAAATTTATCATTGACTGACACGAAATACGGATGCTTTTATGGGATTTTTAGGAATCAACACACACAATTAGTTACAAAATTACCCATATCAGTATTGTTTTCACAATTAACACTTATCTGCATAAAGAGATTTAAATTATGTTACCCAAAATATTTGCCAAAATCTAATTCTTACATTGATTGGATAAATTTTTAAAAATATTTTGCATACAAAGATAGTTATAATATATTTGTTTTAATCGCTATCAGTTAGAAAAACGACGGGGTTTTGTCTTTTATTAATTAAAAACTTTTACCAGTAAATTAAAAATGGATGTGTTTCATAAAATTCACTGAAGCTATCTTGAAACTTTTCAACGCGTCGTTATTCATGAATGTTATATTTTAGAATGTTGGAGCAAAGTAATAAAAGTTTTCAAATTTCTCAGGTACTAGTAGCTCATTTAGACTTGAAACTGTCAATGTGTTTGTGTATAGTGATCAGAGACTCAATCTGCATCTAAATGTTACAATACTTGTTTACGTATAAACTAGTTCAGAAAAAAATATTACAAACGAAGCAACTCATAAGAATATCTGACCTCTAAATTTTGAGCCAAACCTACCCTATTATTAAGAGAACCTACTATTATCTACAGTACTTCCACCATATCTTTTATCTCTAGCTTCAATTCCATTGCGCATTATCTGCATTGACTTCTCTCTCTAAGACTTCTGAATAATGTTTCATAAACGAATGTGCAATAACATGGATTTTACTGTTTCTATTTTTCGGTATGAAGAATATGTCAAAAAAAGTTTTTTTTATTTAAAAGGTAGTCATTCTTTCAGGCACTTACGACATACACTTAAAATTCCCTTCCGTAAACTTCGATCATTGTTGCCTTCTCACACTAAAGAAAATTTCCTTGAAGAAACAGCCCACTTCATTGTTACACATTTTGCTTCTTTCCCATTTCCATTCATTACTCCTTTCAATTACAAACAGCTCTATTCAGTTTTTTTAAGCAAAACACCCATAAAATAATCGTCCTTGAAAAATTCTTCAATCCAGAGCCACGGTTGTAATTACTCAATTCAAAAACTCGCTTGACGAGCGATCAATCGGAATTCCCACCCACAATCTAGTTTCCTTTGTCATAAGAAATAACCAAGACAACACTCATTTTGACAACTGTCACGCTTGGTGAGAGCGTCACCCTTCCTTTATTTAGAGAGAAGTTGGTGAAAGTGCACTTTTTCTCTGCTTTTAACACTTTTTCTGTCTCGCTTGGATGAACGTCGCACCTGCTCTCTGAACCATTGTCAGTGTCAAATACTGAAATGACAGTGTCTGTGAATGAGGTCAATGCGAGGTTGGATACACCCAAGAGTTTTGGGACTTGGTTTGTGAAAGAGTTTTTTTCTTTGTTTATTGGCTGCATTATCATTTTTTGTGTGAACTCTCATAACTCTTGAACCATTTCATAGATCGATTGTAACCCGATTTAACGATCCATTTCCTGTCTATTTGAGGGAAATTGGACTACAAAGAGATCTAGTTTCGAAATAAAATTTTAATTTAGCTCAAGTGTGTTGTGTTTTGGGATAAACTCTTCGTCAGCCGCACTGCTTCTGACAGATGCTGCGGCGCCTGCTTGGTAGAGTACAGAGTACATCTGACGTGGACTCAGATGTACTCACGTTAATGTGGTGTGAAAGTGTGGAGAGTTGGTACCAGTTCAGATGTTGACCTCGTCATTTGATCATAGTTAAAAATTACGAGGTGTTGTCCTCTTTCTTTTTGGGATTGATCCCGTACCCTTGTTAATAGCCCTTTGTTTTGCTCCAGTGCGACGTGGGTTCAACTACCTATCTATCTTGACATGTGCACATTGACTTTTTCCCTTTTTTTTTCTAAGTTACGCAATGAAAACTATAGTTGAAATATGTATTATTTATAAATTTGAGTGATACATTTTACAGTTATTTTTTTAGTATGTCCTAAAATATACTAAGTGCTTTAAAACGAATATTTAATGCGTGCTGATTAGGTAAGAAACGTCGAGAGCACATCATAGATGCACCGCGATCTCATTTGTTAAAAATGACCCGATACTAATTTGGGGGTTGAACTACAGAATTAATATTAAATCTTTCGCTTGGAATAGTACACATAGTAATATTCTCAATTGCCTGAAATATGAACATATTTTAAATGTTTTGTTTCTAATAAATTTGTTTTATGTTTCGCTTTAATTTCTTACCTGATGATGCATGTAGCTTCTACACTAAGCTCTAAATGACATTCATATGTTCCATATGTATCAGCTTACTTCCCACAAATAATTTTAGATTTCATTTTTATTTAATAAAATAATAATTAACCTCTTTTTTAATAAGGTAATTACATTTTATATCCAGGAATGAAGGGGTAAGTTTGGTTTGCTAGGTTGACGAAGAGCATTGGAGTTAAAACATACATTTTAAGGAAGTACTTCTATACACAACAAATATGAAACTGATTGAGTTAACTAGTGAGACTGAATGAGTTAAATAGTGAGACTGAGTGATATGCTGGTTAAAATTTAACTTTTCACACTACTATTTTAAATTTTTCTAAATTTAATTTTTTTGAAGTATTTAGTACACTATTTACTTTCTTTAATTGAATGACTTTTCCTTGGAGCTTTTAATTTTACTTAAATGAATTGAATTTTATTTATGTTTAATTTAATGTACCATAATGTTACACTCTAGTATTTGTTACCACCTATTGAAGCAGAGAATAAGACAAAGTTCCACTCTTAGGACCCTTGAATACAAGTTTAAAACTAAATTGTTTCAATATTTAGATGGAATTTGTGAATAAATTTGTGACTATCTTATAAGAAAGAATGTAAAGATCCAGGTTTAACACATTTGATTACTATGTGAAAACTAAAGTATATCAACATTTAAATGTAACTTGTGAATGGATCTTTGTCGAGCACTTGTAGTTGTAGTTTTTTACGAAAATGGTTGTTTAATCTGATGTTTTTGAAGTACTTAGTTAAATATTTAATCTTTCAACCTGTGATATTTAAGAAGTGGAAACACTTGCAAAAATAATTTATTTACGCAATCACACAACTACAATCCTCAAATAAGAATATTCTAAACAAGAGTATCTGCAAATGAATGTCTTGTACCTTGAAATGAAATAACTGGAAATACAAATTCATTATATTTAAAACTAATTTTTTCATGAAAATTTGGCATCTTGTGACTGGAAATGCACTTCAGTACTTTAAATGAAAATCCTAATATGAAGCATTGCCCCTAATGTCGTATTTTTATATTGAATGTAAATACAAACATATCTAAATCTTAATAAATTATTTATGAATTACATTTGTTTCATTTCTCTTTAGCTGTGTTTAATCCTTTTGGCGGTTGACGCGACGAAGTATCTCGTCAGTAGCAAACATGACCAGATCTTGATGAACAAGATATCTCGTCATTGTAAGAAAACCGGCCTGGTCTTGATCTCGTCATCATAAAAAATTGGCAATATCTTGATGACAAGGTATCTCGTCATTAGCAAAATTGGTCAGATCGCGATGGACTAGATACCATTTGGAAGTAAAGAGAGGAAGTGAAGAGACCTAGGAATGGACGCTGAAACCATTTGGAAGGTTAAGAGAATAACGGTAGAGAGATATTCAGAAAAATTCGACCATCACGAGAAAAAACTTGGACATGCCTCTTAGGGGAATTGGAAGTGGGATAACCCATCCAACACTTTCTTCTGTATGCTAGACCCGTCTACATTCTTTATTCTCGTGGTGTTCGAATTAAAAATGTTTTATGTTTTAATATTCATATAATATTAAAAAATACAAATGTTCTTAATCACAGTTATACTAACTATAATTCTATTTCCACTTCTAAGATTGTGTAACGAAGTTGTGGCATCCCGCAGAATGATCACATTTACAAATGTAGAGACGTTTGGACATTAGGAACTTTAAATACTGAAGCGTAACATTATATTGACGAAGAAGCATAGCTTTTTGGCCTATACTTTGATAAAACTGCACACAAGAATGGAATATTTTTTATCACTATGCTCCTAACTTCAGATTCATACAGTAAGTATAAATACAAAATAATTTGCATACATGCATATACAGTGCGACAAACAGTAAAGCACAATTTCATTTCAAGGGACAACACAGTTTTTTTGTGAATTAATCATTCCTTGAATATGAGAGACGAGTGAAATTGAGAAGTGTTTGACTATGCAGCTGAAAATACTCGACTGCTTTTATAGCATAGTTCTTCTCTCTTCACTTCGAACACAAAAGTGGGATGATGAAATGCGCTTTGCAATGAAGACTTTCTGACGCTATGGTTCTGAAAAAGAGGAATAACTCGGATGACATTACACAAGAAAGATGAAATTTGTATGAAAATAGTTACAGTAATGGAGAAATGTTTTGCACCACCTCTACATAACTAGTATATTTCGTTATACAGTAGTCGTATAAGGAAATTTTGTTCAATTGATGATGTTTAATGATAATTAGCAATATAAATAACCATTTAAAACTGTATTGCAGTTTTATATTCAATCTATAGTAAAATTATTTTCATATAGATAATCTTATAAAACATTACGCTTGTTTTTAACATTTTAGTTGCAAAAATTAGAAACTAAATAATTACTAAATAACTATATATTAAAAAATATTTATAAAAAAGATGTTAAATAATATTTACAAGATTATGATTATTTAATTTTAGTTAAATATGTCTTCAATCGTGCTTAATTAAGAGTATTTTAAAATTCACGCGATAGTGAAGTCAGAAATTTATGGATGAAATTTTCAAGTTCAAGTTTTAATAGAGCACTTTCACCTAAACCATATACACAATACATACAACTACATCCATGGGCCTAACTTTATGTGTTGTTGCACAATTGAAGATATAACTAATTTTATCACCTTTATTTGATAGAAAGTCAACACTCATAAACTCCAGCCACGTTAAGTGCTTGTCTCTGCCCCTATATTCGTTTTCGGTCTTAGCATAATGGTAGTACAATAGTTACTTCCTCAAATAGAAACGGTGTTCACGCATAAACAGATGCATATGCTATGGGCAAACATTGTACATATTTTTACGTCGGTGAATATGCTCCCCTTGTTTAAGGCATTTTAATCCTTCAATTGGGGGGGGGGGTTTCGACGCGATATTTCGTCCATCAAGGTATTGCCGATTTTCTTACTATGGCGACATCAAGATTTGATTATTTTTCTTCTATTGACGAAATATCTCATACATCACGATCTGGACAGTTTTGATAACGACGAGATACCTCGTCGGGACAACCATCAGGTGGGTTAAGCCAAGAAAATGTTCAGACAGCCGTATTTGTTTGACTTGCTTCTTTAAAATTGTCCCTACGTGGCTCTCTTTTGTTATATATATTGGTATTTCATACCTCTAAATCTTTCTCGACAAATGCTCTATAGAATAGTGGAAACCATCTAATGGTTCTTGAAATTATTCCGAACAGACATACGCCTAACGAGGACTTTGTTTTATATATATAGATCAAATTATAAGAAATAAGTACCTAATTTTATTACTATTTTATTTTCCTGGATTAGTTAAGGTTTTATTAAAATAAGAAGCATATGTTACCTTAAAGATGCACCGAAATTATTTGTTTCACGCTTCGAACGAACGTACTAAAGGCTTCAAAGCAATAAAAAGATTTTGCAATAAATCAGTTTTAAAAAACACTTAAATTAGCAACGTCTGTTTCACCCTAAGTTCTCATGCGGAGCTCATTAACATTCTTCACTGTGATAAGTGTCGTGCTATCCAACATTTTAATGAGTACAGAGGCTGTTCGGACATTTTTTGAACGATTTTAATGGACTAAAGCTCAATTTTTTTACATGAAATTTTTGTGTTTTAAATGTTCCATTTGATAGCCCTTATTGTTAACTATCTTTCTACACCTTAATTTACATGATAATAATGACTTTTGTAGTATCGACAGTGGTATTTTGTCCCATTCTTGTTCCACAGTTTCCATGGTTTTCGGTCGACGTTTCAATAATGCCCTTTTTAGAAGTCCAAAAGCACAAAAGTTCATGGGTGAAACATCTGGAGATTTAGCAGGAATATCAGTAAAGGGTATTGACTTGATACCAGTTTCTTGTTCCATTTTTTCCAAGAATTTAATAGTCGATTTAAATGTGCGGCTGCTTGCTTTACCCTAATGCAGTTCTACTGATTGTTGGCACTGTGGGTAAAGATATGGTATTCGTTTTTGAATATTGGGGGTAAAATATGGTCTTGATAATATGTGGGAGCTGGTTTTTACATTTTCCCCTCTTTTTACTTTTAATTTTCCATTATATGCAAAACCGGCAACAATCATAAATCTCTTAGAGAAAGTTCTCACGTTCACTTTGCTATAGTCCTTTGACTTGGCGGATTCTCTTTTAAAATTAAAGATCTTACCTTACGAATATTCTCATAATTTTTTCTTTTTTGGATACTTTTTTGGAAGTATTTTTCCACTTTTACGTTTTTTTTCTTTCTTATTAATAATATTACTTATCGTACCTTTAGGTATCGAAAAACCATGACTTTTACGGCGTTTTTGAATAATTGAATAAGCATAATTCTCTTCGGAAAGAGAGGAAACAGGCTTCCATCCGTTGCTTATTTAAAAGCGCCATTTTGAAAGTAAACAAAACTCAGAGTTAGCAGACGATAAGCTATGCTTTAACTATTTAACTGCTGTGAAAATAAAATTCTGTCGTAGCATACAATTTTTTTACAGCTCATCAAAATCGTTCAAAAAATGTCCGAACAGCCTCTGTATATGATCAATAAATTATTAAAGTATTTTTTTATCTTACGCCAGACCTCTGCCTTGTCACCATATGTTTCTGTCTGGCATCCCAATAAAGTCTAGAAACCATTATAACGCATGTAATTCCATCAGCAATAATCAGGACAACTTTTGAGGTGGTTTCTTGTCATGTCTGAAAGGCCACGCAGAGGAAAGTTGGTGAGTGTGACAAGCGAATTAGGTAGAAATGATTTTGCAGGTAGTAGTGTCCAGTGACAACATGAAAACAAGCGACTCCCATAGATCTAGGTCGATCCTGTGGTAACCGAGACCTTAGAAAAGGCTTCCAGTCTTTCTCTTTAGTTTATAATTAAATTATAAGAAATCAATACCTACAATTTCGTTATAATTATTAATTCTCCTGTGATTTGTTAGTGTTTTATTAAAATGAAAAACATCTATTACCTTAGAGATGCACTGTACACATTGATATATCCAACCTACCGAATTGTTTACTCTCATAAGGGTTAAAACGCATATACCGTTCTGCAATCTAGTCTTCCCTGTATGACTTTTAACAAGCTTTGATGTTCTTGACCTATAGAATCTTTTCAACCAATAGGTGTGCTTATTTAGTCATTATGCGTATTGGGGAGGAAAACAATACTACATTAATTGGAAATCTTTGATGCTCAGAGGGTAAAGGAAATGGAAAATATCTTGCAATAAATCAATTATAATAAACATTTAACGCTACCAAAGTAGGTTCTTACTTATGTTCTCATGCAGGGTTCATTTATGTTCTTCGCTGTGGTAAGTATCCTGGTGGGGCTTGTACAGCGAATGCAGGAGCACGTCGGCAGGGTTGTGGCTCTCTGTTCCTTTCTCATTGGTGATCACCTGGGCACGGAATCCGTGGTGGTCAGCCACGTAATACACCTGTCGGTGGACTCCTTTCTCGTCAACGAATCCGTAGCTGCCCTTGACTGTGCCATCACCATCGCTGTGCTCATGCCTGTGCTGTTTGCCATGGTAGTCATCTATCTCGTATCCGAAGTGGTAGGGCTTAGGTTTATGATCTTCATGGCTCTGCGGGATGAATTTGAACATAGACTAGATTATTATAATAAACACCGGAGCCAACTCCTAGGATTACGCAGCTAGAGGAAATGCGATTGAGTTCTGAGAAAGATTTAATTTTGAAAACTCATGTGTGTATTGAAAAGTAGAAAAAGAGAACATGTGATGTGTTTATTCCTTTCGAATCCTTTTATTCGTAACTGAACCTATTTTCTAGTTGCAGAATTACTGCACGGTAAAAATAAATGTAATTTTAAAAATTCATGTGTGTATTGAAAAGGTAGAAATAAGAGAACAGTTTCCGATGTTTTCTTTCTATCTAAATTCTTTGCATATAACAGATAGACTTGCCAAGGACACCACGGCCAAGCATTTTCACACACCTTACCCATGAACCTATTAAGAGTTATTCGCCATAAAGAAGAGCTCAAATAATAAAATTTGGAGAACCCCACAACTCATATGCTATTGACATAAATGTCAAACTGCCCTCTCTATACTTGTGAATGTGCACATCAGATCCCTATCCCTCATTCAAGGACACACGCATTTTCCAACTTTCGTAAAATATAACGCTGAACAAGTTTCCCCAAGTCATTTTCTGGCCTACGTTGGTCTGCCACTGGAGGAGTTCTAAGAAAGTCGGGATCTAACATTCGATATTTTGAGGGCAATAGGACTTATGAACTTGGTCTAGCTGTTTATAGACCAAGTTCATAAGTCCAGTTTGTGGTCTAGCTAGACCGTAAGGTATAAGTAACAACAACAAATCCTTCTATTATTAACTAAATATATTTCCAGTTATAGAACTACTTCACGGTAAAAAAAAACAATGTAATTTTGAAGCCTCAAGTGCCCACTGAAAAAGTTGAAAATAAGATAACAGTTTATGATGCGCTCATTCTTACTGAATCCTTTTATTCTTAATTGAACCTATTATCCAGTTATTAAATTATTGTATGGTTAAAAGGAATGTAGTGGGATAGTTCTGCCATATTTTTCAAGATATAAATGTTTTAGGTTTCTCTTAGGGTAAACATTAAATAAAATTAAAAACAAGAAATATACATTTAAAAAATAGCGGGATGGAATAAAGCGGGATATTTGAACTTTTCGCATGGATCAGCACAAAAGTTTTCACATGAAATTAAGTTTTTATAAAACATTTATTGAAATTATTCCAAGTGACCGTAAAGAAATAACTCAATGTTAAGCGATCGTGCTGACATCTACTCTTAAAATTAATATTTATAAGAATCGTATCAAGCTAATTTCCATTAATCGGAAGAAATTTACTGGTTACCAAGGAGCAACTTTAGAATTTACTATTTTATCTGAGTTTATGACTAATCATACCCCTTCATATTTCGTTCTCATAATGTTTTCCAAAAATAAATTAATATTTCCATATTCTGAAAAAATAATTTAAAAAGTGAAATCTTTTTTAACTAAAGCTTGTTTAGTAAGGCCTTTAATAAAATTAAAAATGGGCATGCATTCATAAAAGACTCGTAGATTTATTTGTTAGTTTAATTGCTATTAAAGTTAAATTAAGTAGATAAATGTTTATTTCTTTTGATAATTAATAGGGACAAGTCTTGCCGAATGATGGCAGCACTATCATCGAAGTTCACATGTGATTTTAAGCTTGTTTGGATTAAGGTGACAACTTTTTATGATAATACATATAGATGTGTTAAGAATTGTACAAATTATAAAGATATTTTTAAATTCCAAATACAAAAGTACTTAAAATGTTAAAAATACGCAGCATTAGTTTGCAGATTATTACATTTTACGAACTGTAATTTTCTAGAGTTTTAAATGATACTATTAATGCAATAAAAAGAAAATTGAATCAAAATAATTAAAAAATAACAAAATGAAAAACAACGCATTTCGAGCCGTGAGTTAAATGAATTAAATTAACACTGTTCTTAACAAGCATCATCAAAATAATTGTGAAACTTTTCTGAAGTATCTCATTCGGAACCTTGTGTTTTGCAATTTTAACTGAATCGTATCTGTGATCTAAAAACTTTAGTTCTCTCTTCATATGTGATGCTACCAGTCTTGTCAAAAGTTTAGCATAATTAGACTGATTATAGACCCCACTTAGGAGAGAGATTACAACAAGATAATTATCTATTAATGAAACACTCGAGGTTTACCTCTTTTTAATGTGCAACTGTTATACAAAATTAAAGCAAACAACAGCAGTCTTTTATGCAATTTACTCTCTAAAATGATATCCTATAGGACATTAACAAGAATATTTTTATCTTATGAAAAATAAAATGACTCTTGGTAAATATATTTTTATTATGCACAAAGTTATTTTTCCTATGAGGGTTTTTGACTTCAAACACCAGGGGATGAGAATTTTACTCCCGGTTACCCAATAAGACATTTTTCTGTGAAGCTAATGTAAGTGGCTCTATTGTTTTTGTGAAAAAAATTGTTTTCTATAAGTATTCCGAAAGTGACATCACTGGGCTAGTTTATAAGTTAAGTCCATTATCTATCGAGCGAGAGCATTGGCTAAATCGGAAGTAAAATCTTCGTTTTCCGGTGGTTTGTTTTATACCTTCTCGTATAAAAAAATACTGGTAGCTCTACCACCAAAACACTAGTGCCATCTACATTTCACTTTAGAGAAAAACCTTTCAATGAAATCTGAAATAGAAAAACGGGACTTTAATAGTATTTTCATAAAGCTTATATATCAAATCTGTATAAATAAAAATAGTGTTAGTACACTTAATACTCTCTTCCCATTTCGTTATTTACCAGTTTTGGGCCATTCTAATGCAAAATCAGTGGTTTTCGCGTTTGGTGTCTATTTGTATGTGCCCACACTACGTCAAAACGGCTGGGTATATTTTCATAAGACTTTGCATATTGTGAGTACTCACAGAAACTTAGTTACTCAACTTCATTGCGTTAGTCTATTTGTCATTCCGTTTTATGTCTGTTTTGTGTCTGTATGTTTGTGAAAATATAACAAAAAAATTATTCAAACTATTTCATAAAATGTTTAAAATTTTATGAAAAATATATTAGCTTACGGAATACAATATTTAAAGTACCGTTGCATACATTTTAAGCAAGTTTCAATCTAAAACAGCTGAATACCAATACTTAAATCAACTTCAATTTGGTAGTATTGTAAAATTTGGGATGTGATTGCAATTGAGCATTGCAATTACTCGGAATGTTTTATCAGCACATCTAGAAAAGCAATTAGTTTTATAGAATTTAAACTCTAATATTTTATTTATTTTGAGCCATTCTGCTCTTTCCCTTCAGGAATGATCCTAGATCGCCCCAACACCCCTTTTTGTTGCTTTGGTGCGACGTAAATGCAACTACCTACATATTATGAGCCTTATTTTTTCTTTGCGAAATATAAGCAATTTGAGAACATTTGGACAGATTATATAAAAAGAATAACACGTTCAATTTTTCACTATGGTAGAAATTTGTTATTTTATGTTTACTGAAGACGTGTGTTCATTTTCTGGATGGCATATGTACATTTCGACCAACTCCTCGAATGGCCTTGGTTTAATACAAGTGACTGTAGCTTTCTTTTTATGAAAGTAATTAAAACATACAGCACAAAACCTTATGAACCAGGACTGGTAGCTGAGCTAACTTATTCAAAGTTTTTGAAATTTTTTTCATAGGCTTCCTTTACAAAACGATTAAACTTATTAAAACTTGCATTTCCTTTCCATGTTTCGAATAAAATTGTTTTATTGAAAACTGCACTCATTAGGCAAGTAACGTCATCATTCTCATTCGAAACATTTAAGTTCCTTCCATTAAAAACAAAAACTCGTTTTCGTTTTCTGTGATTTTGAAAAAGTGATTTTCTTTTAAAAAAAACGCTGTCAAATCGACTCACCATTTTTCGAAAAGTTAAATCGGTTACCTTTGCTTTGTCTATTCTGAAGATATTCAATTTTAAAATAAGTTCTTTTGCTATTGAAAGTGCCCCTAAATTCAATTTTCAAGGAAAATTGCATTAGCTTTAAAAGATTAATCATGAATATCTTATCTAATTAATTTGTTATATTTTCCTTAAAGATGGTAAAATTAAAAAATGGCGCATACTTGGTGGAAGAGTGCCACACGTCAACGATTGCTAGACTGTTCACAGTAGATTCATCATTTTTACGATTAAAGTTTCGGCAGTTTTATAAACTTAAAAAAGGACATTCCTAATTCTTCCCAAACAATCGTCTTTTGTAGTAGTCATCTTAGTGTCAATTTACGTAATTTTGCATTACACCAGGGACGTGATATATGTGAAATGAATCATTGGATGAGTACACATGTATATATGACTTGCGTCCAAAGTAAGTTGTAGAAATTATAAAAATGTCACAAATATGTTAAAATTTATTTTCCTGGTGGGTAGTTGAATTTACGTTGAACTAAAGCAACACAACGGGCAACACAACTGGTCACTTCAATCTACAGTTAACTAATTGAATGCGAGTAAGGTCAGGTAATTTTGCTAGTTAAAAATAATACTCCAAATTATTTATAAAGGTGTTACTTGAAATTATTTTTGAATACGCTTGTCAAAAGTTTACAAATAGAGATGTTAGTTGAGATGAGTTGAGAAACGTTGAGATGAAATAAATTTTACACAATAAAATCGTTTCGCCATCCTTAAGGTACACCACTCCGATTCTTGCGGCACAGTGGTTGAAAATCGATGGTCTAACAGATACGCAGATCTGTCTGACGTACTGCGATATTTAAGTATTACTCCGCCTGACTTTTAGTTATTCAATTTACCATTTTTAGTTAGTTCAGCTTAATCTACCATTTTTAGGTAATGCAAAGATGCAAAACGCCCTTCATATTTACATTATGGTATGGTATGGTAATTAATTAACGCGTCGCTCTAGAGTAACACAACGGAGTCCGGGATCAATCCTGCATATATTTACATTAACACTAAAACATCCGTTGTTTGTTTTCCCTTTCAGTTTTTTGTCGGATTTTGACAATTTCTAAAGATTCTAACATCATTTTACTTGATAAGCACACAGCAGAAATGTTTTGTTTGTAACCCAATCTCTGATATCTTTTTGACACTAAGCAGAATTATCGGTTTAAATAGTTTTCATTCAGGAAAAAAATGACTACAAAAGTAGCAAAACAAGCAGATTTCTGATCCTAATTAATTTAATAATGCTTCTTTACTCGCTTATTTGACCTTTAATATATTGGTAACCCCTTTCAAAGGCAAAAATGGGTCAGTTTTACTCACGTGTGTTTACGTCTAAATTTTCGCGTCGCTTACAATTGCTATTCAAAACAACGTTATTCATAAGAAATATTTAGGAGTTTATGAGTAACAATACAAAAATTATATAATTAAGAATCAGAGCTGGAAATTTATCTCAAACGCAGGAATTGTGAAGTTAAAAAGCGTAACTTATATCCAACGAAACAATACAAATACCTGTTATTCAGTCAAATAAATGGTGTATGGAAACTACCGAAACAATCCCTTATTGCTATATCAATTACAAATAAAGTATGCATGTAATATAAATTAATGTCAAAATATTTTGTTGTCAAAAGGTTGGGTAGACTAGTTGGGAATTTACGTCAAAGTGGAGCAACATAACCGGCTATTGACGACTGTCCGGGATCAATCCCGAAGGTAAAGATATGAGGACACCTCATAATTTTGAATCATTGTCAGATGACGAGGTCAACACCTGTTTTTACTGACAAGAAAAATGACACATTTTTTTGTTATCTAAATTTCAGTGCTTTATTTCTGTTCTCCAGATATAACAGTAGATTTACTGTATTTTTGTGTGGCATACATACATATATTCTTATAAAAATGTAATAAAAGCTTCAAGTTAACTAAAACTAAAAATGGTAATAATACCATTTAGGTAGGTATTTAATTAACGTCGCACAGGAGCACAACACACCGAGCTATTGGAGACGGTCCGGGATCAAAACCCGAGGGGAAAGATCAAGGACAACACCATGTAATTTTTAGCCACGGTCAGATGAAGAGATAACACCTGAGGTAGCACCCCACTCTCCAATCTTCCACGCCAACGTGACGACATTTAAGGCCACGACAGATTTAACGTACACCAACGTATATACGATAGTCTTTGGTTGGATTTGAACTCACAACTTTCCGGATGCTAATTCGTTACTCTTCCGACCGGGCTACCGTGGCCCCGATACCATTTAGATATTATAGCTATTTTCGCTATTTATTTACTGGTGTCTAAACAACACAGGCTGACGTTTTAGTTTATTGTGATTGGCTGCCATTGTAGGATTAAGATTCTATAAATATCATAACTTCATCCCTTGCAAGCCATGATAAAAATGCAATATTTTCAGTTGATCTATCATTTTGAAACAGAGCTGAAAGCTCGTGAGTGCGTATTTTTAAATATTTTTCCAATCAATTAAGGGATGAAAATTATTAACTTTTCAAATTTTTTTAAGTTTAAGAGTTAATTTGTTCCAAATTTTTTTCCTGCCGGCATTGTTGGAACGTTATGTAAAGCGAAACGCAATAATTATTTACTTGTAATTTTATTTTAACAACCTTTTAAATATTCTGATATTTGAATAAATTCTATTCTGATAAATTGACCCCTGTAATTCTATAAAGTAATAAAGTTGAGAAGTTGTGGCTGATATTTATTTGGCATTTGTAATTTGATTTGGATCTCGTATTTGATCTCTCAGTAGATGTCAGAAATGTGATATGAAATGTGCAGTATGGGCTTTCAAAATAAGCATGCCGTTACTTACATCATGGTGGTCATATCCATGTTCAGGTCCACTGTCGTATCCATGATCTTCTGCATTGGAGAGTGCAAGAATAGTAACAGCAACTAGAAACTGTTGAAGAAAATAAAAACAAATTCACTTTCTTTTTGTAGAAGTTTTCTCTACGAAAAATTTGGTTTCCTTGTCGTAGAAGAAAAATGATTAAATTTCAAATCCATTCAACCCTTAAGTCTATAGAATTTTGTAAAAAAATACAAAATTGTTTAAATCTTATATCAAAATAAGGTTTATAACTTGAATTTCTGTGAACATACCAATTAATTCTGAAGTTTTTAATATTATAAGTGATGTTATATGTATTATTCTAAAACTACTATTGAATATTCCAGTACAAGACTCCTCCAATACCTATATTAAATCATGGAATTGTGAGGATGTAACTTTTCCTTAAGCTTTATTAAACCTTTAAAATTCAATCGAACTAAAAATTTGAATAAGATATTTAAACTATATTTCAAGATAGGTAGAGACTACATCAATCTATAACTCTGTATAAATTTAGTGTCACAAAATGTTTGGAATAAAAACTGAGTAGTGACTATAAAATGAATGACTATAAAATTAAAACTCGCAAAATATATTACATAAAGTTTATGTAATACATTTTGACTGTAAGATTTAGCTTATACTATATTATTAAAATGCGTACAGTTATTGGGAAAAGAGAAGTGTAGGAAAACTTCAATTAAAATTTTTTGCGGTATTTGTAAAATTTAAAAATAATTGGTAACGAAGTTGCTAGAAGTATTAATATTTGAAATGAAAAGATTTATTTACTTGTTCTGTATTCTTTGAAAGAACAGAATGAAATACGCGCGCGCGAAGCCTATTGTGAAACACAAAATAACAAATATATAATATTTGATTTAATAGTAGAAAATCATGGATTATACTTTTACTAAACTTTTAACGAAGTAAACTTGTTTCATAAACGCTTTTTGATATATGCTATACAGTAGTTATTAATCCATAACTTGCCTAAGTTTTGCTTGTAATTATATACAATGTGCAATATTTAAATACTTTTTGAATATGCAGACATGTCTAACAAATTAATTGGAACATCAGTATTTGAATTACACGGAAGAGCTCTCGGGCCTCTAATGAAATTATTTAGCAGTCTGATGTCAGAAATCAATGAGAAATCTGGAGGATAGAAATTAAACCAGAAAAGAAAATGTTAGCGAACTCGAAAATAGGTCTAGACTTCAAAAAATAATAAATCAACCTTTGAACAAGTGAATGGAATGCAACAGAAGCTAATTTTGATGATACGACCAAGGTGCACACATTTTGCCATACAGTTATAAAAAATGAATTAACACCAAGAAGAAGCATTATATATAAATGTTGCTTTATATATTTGATTAGTTTTATTTTACCTGAGGAACGAAATGTAAATGTAGATGCTTATATTAACTATAAATGGTTTTAAATAAGGTATTAGATGTGAGTTACATTGTGCCATCAAAAGATATTTCATCGGCTTAGAGCAGAAGCTCATTAACCGATATTTTTTAAGACTCTAAATGCCTATTTTTAAGATGATGAGAAATACGTAGTCACACTTATTTTAATCTGCTAAAAAGATGTAAAAATGATCATAATTAATTTTTTGACCTAAACTCTAACAGTTAGTCTTTAAACAGCTGTAAAGTGAAAAATTCTTTTTGTCAGTTAATGCGTTTCTGCTCTAAGCTGACTCCATACAATTTAGAAACTAGAGGAGATGCTTTGCGCGAGTTTAAAATAAAAACTATCAACGATTTTATCCTCTCTTAATATCCAGTCAGTTGTCCAAAGAATATGGAACTTTTCAATATATTCGTACTCACCCGCATCAGCAACATGGCAAAGTTATCCTTTGAGCAGAGTGTATGGTATGTGAGCACTATGCAAATACGATCTGAAGCAAGACTTCCGGGTAAAAAATGACCGCTCCCGTTTATATACCTTTCCAAGAGAGCGAAATATTGATGCAAAACGATGTGTTTCTCTTCTCTTTTATCCCATTCACCACGAAGGCCGGCCTTTTTGGGTCGTCAACTGGCGAGACATCACCGACATATCAGATGTGTTTAGACATGGACTTCATTCCCGGTGAAACGAATTATTCACACTTCATTTCACTGGCGTGACAACAAATGCATTCGAATCGGACCGCCTGGGGAACAATCGAGAGGAATTGTTTAGTTTTCCCCAATCTCCAAAAACGAAATTGCCTTTGTTGAATCACTTGACGGCTTGTTGAAAGATGAGGTTGCATTTGCCTCCGCGCGCGCTCGTCAGCAATGCCTCGTTAGCCTCAAACGCTACTTATGTCTGAGACAACCTTGTTTGGGGATGTTGAAAGTGTTGAATTTGACATGAAAGCCATAAATTTGACAGTGTCACGATACTTAGTTTAAATTAGATACCAGAAATAGACTAGCTTGCTGATGAGTCTGGTTTTCGATATTTACTCGTGATATGGGCTTTTCGTTGTAAGCAAAAAGCGCGTTATTTTTTATAATTTGCTTTCAATTATTCGCCTGACTGCTCTTAATTCATCCTTCCGTTTCATATACATCAAAGAACTAGATATTAAACGTAGTGTCTGACACATCAGGGGAAAGGTGGCAGAAGCTTTCCTGGTTGCGCATGTAATTAAATCTTATGCACATCCAACCGTTAATTGTTTGCTCAAAAGGAATTAAAAACACTGTTTTGGAATTTGTTTAATAAAAAAGGGTAAAACTGATACGTGGTTCATTTCTTAATGTTTTAACGAGACGTGTGAAAAACAGAGCAACTTTAATCTGGAGTGGGGTTGAGTTACACTGCTATATAAATCATTACATTATAAGTAAATTTTCGTAGTGATGGCTAAGTTCACCATAGTATTCCCCATCTAGAATTTAGTGTAGCTGAATTCAATAGATGTTGTACATGTATTTAGTGATAGCATTAAAAACTAACACTACTTGACTGAATGCGGGAAACCATGAGAGCTGAAATAAGATCACGGGTGTACTTCCATATGCGTAGTCATGTAATGGATGATCGAGGCCATGGACTATCCTGTGTTTTCTGTAGCAGCCTGATGTGAGTGCTATCGGAAGTTTGTTGAATGGAAACAAATAATGAAGCTGTGATTGGAGTGGAAGCAGTGTCCTTCATCACAAAAGTTCCAGGAGTGCCCATCAAATTGATAAGTTCCTTAAAAGGACAGTATCGGGGTCACTTCTGGTGGTTATATGGTTATGATAGATCTGACAGTTATTGGACGTGATATGCATCGCATAGGCAATTCAACTACTCATCGTGGCCCATCCATCAGTGTGGGCCGAATATTGCTACTGCCGTCTGGAATTTGTCAGAAGTGCCAGCTAGTTTGTCTTTGAAAGTGGACGTTTTAACATCAAGTTTACTAAACACCGATTTAGAAAGACGCATGAAGGATAGTGTAACTTTATCTACCAAAAATACTTCATGGTGGAGTTGGTTGTTTAGACTGCTATACCGTATATACTATTGTACAGTAAGCTAGTTATTGTAGTGATGGCTAAGTTCACCATAATGTATACGTGTACAACGCTTCAATGTTCATGAGTTTTCAATGTATACTGTCAGGGCGACAAAACTATGAGTGATTACAAAATATGTTACATAAAAATACGACCAGATCAGCAGACTGCAATCGTAGATGTTATAGAAACATAGAGGTAACCCACTTTTTGAATAGACGAAGAAAATGAGTTGTTGCATTCATGTTAGGTATGTAGAATGGGTGACAACATATTCTATATTCCAACAGGTATTTAGTGATAAAATTCAAACTGATTAAAAAGGGTGAGGTCTGATTCATTTCTACAGTGAATTATTCTACCTTTGTTAAAGTAAAGTCTTCAATTTATAATTAACTTTGTGTGACAAAAGATTCACATAAATCGCTCACATCAAAACAAATGATAGTTTAAAGAGTGAATGAATTGTGTGGTATAGTTTTTCCGTTCATCCATTCCTTCACTTGAGTAACAACACTGAATGAATGCTATTAAATGTTATTTATATCGAACTGTTTATCGATATTACTCGGCATTATTTTTTTCAGGAAAGCTATAAATAAATTATTGTGCAATTTTATTACTTTATGTTTTTCATCTTAAACTTATGTTCGTGTGACTTTTGGGTCAATTCTAGGGTTTTATATAAGTATAGATAGTAATAAGCCCTTTTAATGAAAAATAATTCATAGGCATCCAATACAGACAAAAATTCTTCCCCAACCAATCTTAAAATTAAAATTGAAATTCTTACCAGAGTAACATTGATGACTGGGAATGCCGATATTCAACAGAAAGCAAAAGAATCTCATACCTAGTTTTAGACAACCATATAGGTCAACTCCATTCGCCGTTGTTTCTTTTCTAAAGACAATACAAATAATTTTAAGCTCTTCAGAATATGGTTAATCTCCTATTTAACGCTCGTATATGTAAAAAGTTATTACATTAAAATTAAAAGTTTATTTACATTAAACATATAACATCATCTCGATGTTATTAAATTAAACAGTACACGTACACAAAAGAGAAAAATGCATCTTCCGTTGGAATATTTATTTGGATTTCACTCTGACGTAAGAGAAAAATTTTGCAGTGTAGTTTGTTGCTCTATATGAAGAAATACAATTACTCCCGATCGCCACATCTTTAAGTTGATTTTCCTGTCCTGGTGGTTGTCTCGACGAGGTATCTCGTCATTAACAATACTAACGAGATCTTAATGGACAAGATATCTTGCCATTGGAACAAAATTGATCTGATCTTGATCTCGTCATAATTTATATAACGACAATATTTTGATGACGAGCTATCTCGTCATAAACAAAATTTGAGGGTAACGAATCGACTTTGGCCGATTGGGTATTGAAGCAGAGACTAATGTTTTTAATCACTCTGGATAATCACTTTAACCTATCAAAAATTTTTTCCCACATTAGGATTCATGTTTTTTCAACCTCGTGCCAGATCTTCAAACCGAGTGATCGGAATAAATAACACAAAGCTGTGTGCACATGCTCCGTCTATTTCATTAGAAGGTTGATGTGTGATTAGAGCTTGATGGGAATCTTTTAATAAGATTGGGAAATGAGGTGAGAATGATAGACCATGCGCAAGGACCCACTACGCATACTATCTAGATTAGATGCCAACCTTTGTAGGAAGCAGATGCTAACGGAGAAGAGTGTGCTGATGGTAACCATTGCGCATGGCAAATTTAACCAATAGTAAGAAATCATTTTGAAGATGAAAGGATGCGGCATCAGCAGTCTCTGGTGATACCCCTTTCTGCGGTGAAAATGGAGGGTGATGAAGTAGAAAGTGACGTCTCATTCAGATTTGATTGTCGTTTGGCCTACGGGTTTAATCAATTTCTTTTTTTTTTTACCACCGAATCTTACTTTTCATTATTAATAGATGTCGGGCTTCTGAGCTTCAATGGACACTACGCCACTGATGCTTACACTTTCTGCAATTATAAGATTTTTTGTAACATCTTACTTTTCTATATAAACTAATGTGTTATCGTTAAGTCACTTGGTTTCTTGTATTTAAATTGTTCATTGAAGACAACTTGGATTTTTTTTATTTTACCTTTATAAAGAAAAGGTAAAGTAAAATATTTTTAAAACTATCTTCTACAAAATGGCTTCATTTATAGGCGTTTGCATGCAACGTCTTTTTGAGATTTTATGTATTTTTACATTGCATTAAATCGATAGAAATCATATATGACAGCAAACATAACATCTGTATCAGCAATTCCTGGAATGAACAACCTTCTCTCCAAGGTCTGGTGGTTGTATCCTGATTCATTCTGCTATTTATAAACAATAATACTCAAGAGTACTCAGCTATTTGGCACAATTGTGTTTTGGGTGTGAGATGTCAAAACTAAAAAAAAGATAAAGTATTTGGTGCCAAAATCTTAAAAAATATTTGTTTTAAACTTCCATTATGAGAAAAACCTCATCTCAAGTTTAATAATTATTTATCTCTAATATATTTTAGGTTAAATTTTAAACACAAATTCTCATGTGAAATAACTTTTCAAAATATTTAGAATATAGTGATCGTTGTTTCATTGCATTCAAACGGTTCTTTCTGAAATAGTCTTTAAGTTATAAACATCTTAAACACAAATGTTATAATTTAATCACCAACTATTATCAACAAGTTAATAGTTTTGAAGAAATATTTTGTTTTTGTGCTCTGCTGCCTTAATGTTTAGTGTATAATGCACTTTTAAAAACAAAAAAAATGTTACAAAACCAGATTTTATAAATAGGCAAATACTTTTCAGTTCCATAGCATGCGGTCAATGATCTGACTGGAAAGCTAAATAAGAAAGAGAGAGAGAGAGCGTCAATAAGCTACAACTGTTTTTTAGAATTTTACAGAACAAACAGTTGCAAAGCTTCCGTAAAGCTATTGTGAGAGATGCAGGAATTTTTTTAAAACGTAATTCCCTTTCTAACAGCCTTTACTTTTCCATTCCCGTTTGAAAAATTGAGGAAAAGTAGTAATGGCCGTTGAAAGAAGGTATTGCAACAATAGAATGACACAGTTTCTTTTAGCTCGACATAATGAATTAACACTTTTTGAAACTTTTCGGTCTGTCGTTCGCAATGCCGTGTGAAATATTTTTCAGATATCTATTTTTAAATATTGTTGCAATAAAATGCGACAACGACTACTAATTAGTGGAAGATATTTACACCAGGTAATAATCAACCCGAGCGCGCACTTCCATGAATGATTCACGTAAACAGCTGATTCGTCTATCACTTCCAACAAATCTGAAATTTTGTGATACCAGACAGTTCTATTCCTATCACGGTTTCACTATTCGTTACCACTCAGCCTTCTCTTCACACTATGCCTCACATTGGGATCCTAAAGGCAACAGAAGAGTCAAACGATCGCAATCAACCATCACATGACCATGCATACGGAAGTACACATGTGATCTTAATACACCTCTCACGGTCTCATGTAAATGGCAGCCTCTCCACTCTATCTCTGAATCTCTATGAATCTATTGAATTCGGCCATTGCTAAATTCTGGGAGGGAAGTTTTATGGCAAACTCAGTCACTACTCCAAAATTAACTTACAATATAATGGTATACATATATAGCAGTATAACCTGTCTCTACACTAAAGTAGTTTTTGGTAGACAAAGTTGAACTGTCTTTCCCAAATTTGTCTGAATTTAAATTTAATTTTAAAACTTTTGTAAAATCTTACAAAAGTTCATAAAATTCACTTTCTAATTTATTATAAGCTATGATTCAGCTCCAAAGGCATGCTATTTAAAGTTGCTTTAATATCCCACTGCTGTATTAACTTTTATGTAGTTCAGAAAGATATATTCCATGAAAGATTTGCTATCATAAGATTGAATTCTCACAAGCATAGCAAATATCTAAAGAAATGACCCGAGGAACACTTTGTTGACCTTTTAGCTGTAAATTTCTTCAAGTACATTTGCATTAAAGTTCTGAATCATGGAAAAGTACTTAGTGGGGTTTAGCTGTAAGATTTAAAGAGTTAATGCTCATTAAACTCCTTTTTGAAATATAGGTATTGAGTATTTTGTTCCCATTAAAACAGAATGAATAACAATGCCAATGAAAATATATCTTTAATCTATATGAAACGTTAGGATGCGTTTGACTAATATTTTAGAATTTTATGTTTTTGTATGGTTCCGACTTCATTGTGAATTCTGATGTATTCTTACAATTTTTTGTACTATGTATTTCTGATGTTTTTTATTCTACGCCAGTCTCTAGCCTCTCGACCACCAATTGACAAGTAGACTAATAGAATTATGAAATGAAATAAGGCAGTCTTGAGATGGTCTCCAGTCATTTCGTCCAGTTCTCAAAGGGAACAGATAGCTGATATCGCTATTCCAGTACTGTGTAAGTGTTTTCGTTGGTAGTCATGTCTGGTAAGAAGCCGGAAGAGTTTTCGAATACTTTATTATGACATTGAAGAATTAATAAATTTTCCTTTCTACAAACACAGATATTTTGCGAAGTTCTCTTGACGATTATGACGGGATTGATATTTAAATCAAAATTGTTTTTATGTGAAAAAAATAGTTCTCCCCAATCTCATGTTAGGTGATCGATCAGAGCAAGGAGCTATTTTTGATGACACTATCAGTAAGGCTTTAAAATCAAATCTAATAAATAATCTATAATAGAGATTTAAAGACGAGAAAACAAGTTAAAGCCAAAGGATTAGTTATTTTATTTAAAACAGATTCTTTTTTCTCAAAGTAATAAATTATTTTTAGAAAGCAGTTTAAAAGCATATACATAGATTTCGTACTCTGTGAACCTTCTACTGATTGTATCTTATAATCAAGAACATGTATCACACAAGATATCGTTTCTTTTTCTCTGCACAAACTGCCACGGATATCACTGAGATAATTTGTTTGCATTTTAAGCACAACTGTCATGATTATTTCTGGACATTAAAATGTATTATTTATTGAAGCGTTTTATAAGGAACTTCGCTTTTTAGAAGTTTCAACAACTTTTATATGTTTTAAGAAATGTTTACAATTAGTTACCATCACAATTGAAATATATTTATTTCGGGTTTGAATGCGCAACGCAATTCAACTTGTTGCAAAAACATTGGCATTAACATTAATCACATTATGTGATTATAATAATAATTAATCATCACATAGAACGTGTTCGCTATAGTGAAATGTATCTTAATTTTACAGAATCTTACTTTTTTAATCGAATTTAGTAAAAGTTTGATTTGCATTATTGAATTTTGAAAGGAATTATTTTCCCTTTCTGAATAACATTTTATCATTACCTTATAAAATTAGGATTGCAGTTAGGATTGAAGATTGAATCTGTGACCATTATTCAGAGGTCTTGCCTTTAGCAAATGTGAATTCTATTGATTACCATCCTATATATGGAATTAGAGTGAGTCGAAATTTTAAAGAAATGCATTTTTGTCAAATAAAATTGTTTGAAATTAATCTGAAAATATTTATTTTAAAATAAGAAACAAATTGTTACCAAATCATTTCGATAAATATGAAATATACTGATTTATTTTAAAGTTATCAAATTTAGAAATATCTAAAAACGACATCAGTTTACATTAAGTATTTTCGTGCAGTAATGATTCATGTGAGTAACTTGGATATGCACGACTGATAAAACGTATGCTGTAAATAATCTTTCTAGGTAGTTTTTAGTTATTTATGCCGATTTCATGAAAATAAATGATGTACCATGTCTCTTACAGTTTAGATCAGAATGATTTATGGATAAGCTATTCATGCATGTTTATGATCCTATCTTAAAGTGTGAGAGTGTAATTTTAAAAATAAGAACATTTCAGTTATAAATGAAAATTTGATTATTGACTTAAGCGATGTAGAAGATTTAAAAATATGTCTTCTCTTTCTTTGATTGGAACGAGCATGTATTGAAAAGTTTTACAGTATTTTGATTGCTATTATTATTATAATCGCATTAAATAGGAGTTAAAGGTAAAATTGGTTCATTTATCATGTTTCGAAAATAATAATCTAGTTAGTTGACACAAAATATTTAGGACAAACTTTTAAATGCACCAAAGAGTAAAGATAAAAATAACGCTAGTATAAAGTGTATAATACTAAGTGCATAAAGTTTCACTCTTCCTTAAATGTATTGATTTTTAAAAAAATTTCAAATGTAGTGTATGATAGAAATTATTTAAAGCATGTATTGCTTTTAAGAATCCTTGTTAGGCGTTATATTCAGTTTTTTATTTCAGATCTCAGTTCCAAATATTAAGTAAAAATGTACACAAAAATATAGTTTCATAAAAACTTTCTACAAGCATATATTTACAAAATAATTTAGTTTCAATTTTTAAATCATAAACAAGGAATAGAATGATGTAATGAAAGTTTAACCAGTCTAATGTCAATGAATTATACTTATATCTGAGTTGGTAAGATACGGTTTTTCATAATTACCTTATCTTCAGTTTAATAAAATTTAAAAATCAGAAAACCTTATTTTTCGTATTGCTATGACTTAAAGTCAGCTATTGCACATCAACAAAACACTAGAAAAATAAAGGTGACAAATAAATAAAATTCGAGGGATACAAATCACGAATTCTGTAAAAAGTGTTATTGAAAATAATCTTAATGAATACAATTTGCCATGAATGATGTAAGAATACACGATAGAATGATTTCTCCCGATAAATAAGATTATCCAATTTTTATTATGTACTGATGAGAAGAATGACTGTCCAAATCATCATCGCTTTCCTTCAAACTAGCTTTTCTATACTTCCTCATTTCTTTGCTGTATGGCATATTATTATCTTCTAAATCATTAATTTTGTACTTTGAATTTTGTTTCGCAGCCTGTGAACTATTCTCATCTATTTTAGACTTCATGTCATCTTCATGTCTTAATGGATGATACTGGTAGGAGGCTACTGGGTGAACATTTCTATGGTGTGAGTGCCTATGAATGGCTGATAAGTTATCCTCCATTGTAACACCCGGTCGCAAACTGCCTGGTTGAAAAGCCATCTTTGGAGCTTCCTGATGAGTGGGGTTTCTATTTTCTGATAAGGTGTAGTGAGTTTGTTGGAGTTTCGTATCGTCTGGTAACGAATGGCGAGTTTGATGAGAGTTGTGGTAAACAGGTTTTTGCAAATACTTCGGTAGCGATTGAGGAGGCACGACTTCATAAGATGGAACTTGCCTCAACCTGGAAGAGCTAGGTGGTACCGGATGTTGTAATCTATTTGGTAATGGTTGGTCAGAATTTGGATTAATTGAATTCAATGTTCTGTATTCTCTTTGAGGCACTATCGGAATCCTTTGCAGCGGACTATATTCATTCGGTCTCTTAATCTCGGCTGATTGATCTAAGTGTTTCTGATGTAACCTTTGATCATTTTCACGAATAGGAGTGTAATATAAATTTCTGTCATCAGTTCTAACTTCCTGAGGTTGATGTTGGGGAGAGCTGACATGCATGTTTAGTGGAGATTTATGGTTTAGTAAGTGCGTGTGAGGGGGATCGACATTTTCTGTGTATCTCAGACCAGGTACACTATATTCGCGATCACCTGTCGATGGATATTGAGTGTTTGAATGTCTGTTATATTCTGGTACATCTTGATGCTGAGATGAAATTTGTCTTTCCGGTAAATTGCTGTGTAAGCTAGGTTGTATACTGTAATCAGGATGTCTATGTAGAGTCAGTTCTCTTTTATCCTGGTGAGGATGGGAACTTTGGAACTGCGAGGGATATTGAGATCTTAAACTTCCATACTCAGGATGAGCAGATTCAGGCGTGGCTATTCTTTGTGGAGTGTTGTTTACAAATGTATATCTGTGATTGGGAACATTCTGAATCATCGATACAGGCTGTGGACTATCGATCAACGGAAGGCTACCATACGGGGAAGGTTGATTCGATGAGTATGGGACACCCCCTAGAATATGAGAGTCAGAATGAAATCTAGGATGGACTTCCAATCCATGGTGGTAAACATGCGAATAAAGTGGCTGAGAAACAACCATCCCGAATGGTACTTCGTTAGTGTTCCTTGGGACGTGTGGAAGAACTTCCCTTTGCAGATTTTCTTCTAAATGTCTAAGGTTCTGCAACGGCGAAAATTGATTTCTACCTAATATCATAGACTGAGGTTGTTCAAAAACTTGCCTCATAGCTGCAAAACGAAGCATATCGTTGAAATCGGAGGGTTGATAAAATGGACTGACATCCTGGCGCGATGTTCCTAAAGCTTTACTGGCGGATGCTTCGTTTTCATTCATATTTTTACTTTTAACTGCATTTGCGATGTCGTGTTCTGCGTTGTAGATTGGCGAATATCTATCCATTGATTCTTCTGTAGCCTGACCTTCTTTAGTAGCAGCGATTATTAAATCCACTTTGCCTCCTTCATTTTGGTCAGATCGAATTTTCAATTCAATAGCCTTGTTTTCACTTTGCATACGACCTGGATTTGAGTTTCTATTCACGTCACCTTCTTTAGAAGGATTTAAGAAAACTTCGATTGGTAAATGTGCCTTTTCGTTCTGAAATAGATAAGACATGTTCTTAAATAAGGAACGAAAACAATAAATATAAAGATTAAGTTATGGGAAAATTTTAGTTCAGTGATAGATTTTAAATTGACTCGAGGCGAAGAGAATTTCGTTCCATCTTATAGAAAAAGAAAGAATTTTAAACTTTCATTTCTTTAATTTACAATTTGTGCAGAATTAGCTTCAATTTAAAATAAGAATTTTAACTTACAATTTCTGCTTGTGCTCCTCAAATGAACCCTCTTGGTCTGAATATACACTAGAAACGAACACAACCAAAAACCGACTAAAGGATAAAATGAGTCTAAGTGGAAAGATATTGTCCCATATCACGTTAAACGTACGAGTAATATACTTGATAATATATTTTACTAAAGATTAAGGCTTATTTGTAAAACTTCAATTTAATGACCACCCTTCGCTTTTCAGAACAGCAGGTACTGATTTAGGAAGGTTTTTATGAGTTAGAATCCATTGTAGAGCTGAAAATACACTAAACATTTATAGATATTTAATACTTTGCCCTGCCTCAATATTTTTAGGATTGTTATATACTATGGTATTGTGGAAAGTTATATAAAATTCACTCACAAATTTAACAGTTGAACTGAATAGAAATATTTAAAAATACAGCAGCAGAAAATAATTGAAGGGCTTCGGGAAACACACACAGCGACAAGCCACAGAAATATGTTCCGTAATGAAAAAAATTAATAACAAAATATTCAAGAGAATCAAAAGGATTTGGTTTGTTTGAATGAGTGCGCATACTTGAAAGTTTAAGATAACAAGACCTTTTAAATTGTAAATATACCACTATAATTTTCGATTTTTTTAAAACTTTCGAATTGCTAGCCAGAAAATTTTAAAAAGTGGCTTATTCTTATATTGCCCGAAGTTTCAGTTTGAAAGAACGTAATTTCTACAGTCGAGGTCTTAAGTTAGTTTCTAAAGTCAATTAAGAATTGTATACATATTTAATGAAACATGTAATGTAATACTTTCTATGTTTCTGGTGTTCGTTTTATTAAATATTAGCTAATGTCATAAAATATTTTTCAGCTCTCTCTCTATATATATAAGACTTCAATTTGTTTAGAGTTACTTTTATGAACTAGAACTTTATTTTTATTACAAATAAGAAACTTTGTTTACATTTAGGATTAATTAAAGGTTATTTCCTTGTTTTATTAAAGTAAGGAAACAACCGAATTTATTCAAACACGATTGGTTTGGGTTTGTCACTCTACTGTCTTTTTTACTACATGAGGTCTAATTAGATGAATTCAAACAAGAAAACAATAGAACTAAAAATTATAAAAATTCAGAAACAGAGCGTTACGGCTTATTAAGTTATTGTCAGCAAATTTTGAAAGTACCATTTTTATTTCTAACTAGCACGCTTGCATGTCAATTAGCAATCTTGAGTACAAGGAAGAAAGTCCCCAAAATACCTTAAAAAACAGTAATTGTTCAGGAAGCAAGTGCCTACACAGTTTTTTAATTATATTTTTCAGACTTTTTCAGTACCAGTTATTTAGATATTAAGTTTGATTTTTTTTAAACTATTATCTGCACGGAGGTAGAAAAGTATTAGTTGTCAACGTAAAGGGCTGTCGAATTCTTTAATTCCACACACTATTTCTTGTGTGTGTGAATTTTTCTTTAATAATATGAAATATTTTTCTCCAGCTAATACAAAACAACACAATACTATTTTGATTCTACTTAGAATCTTATCACAAGATACATTAGAATATATTTTCTCTAGAACAGTTCACTTAGTTCAATATTAAGTTTCATAAAATCAAGCTGATTTAAATACAAGTAATCAAGTTCTTACCCGTTTCACTTTCCCCTTAGCAATATCGACGATATTAGCTATGGCAATCGTAAAAATAAGAACCTATATGGACGTAAGAGAATTATTTTAATAGGTTTGAAATTAAACACAGGGATAGATTACACCGAAGAAATTGAAAATGTAGAACATGACTGAGAATTTTTCAAACCACCTGACCTGTTAAGCTATAACAGATAACCTTATGCAGTTCGGTAATATACTAGATAGAAAATTCCTGTTTACAAAATAAAGTATAAACATTAAATACTAAATGAGTTCCTTGAAAATGTTTAAGTTAGAGTACTTTATGATTATGTAAGCTTTTTTAAATAAAAAGAAGTTGCTCGAAATCGATACTGTGTTGCATATTTTACTACTCAACTGAAGATTAAACAGTTAACAAATTAAGTGGATGGTATTGAAGAGATGTTTTTGTATTTGGAAAAAGGTTGAAATGAATTTTAGAAATAGACTTTATTAGCTTTTCAGTGTTATTAAAAAAATTTAAACTGCCTTTTATGTTTTATTTCTCAAACTACGATTAAATAATCAATAGATTAAGAGATGATTTTTTTGTAGTTGAAAAAGTTGAGGAATTTTAGAAGTGGACTGGCATTAGCTTTTACTTCTGCTAGTTAAATTATCTATCTTTTCTAGATGAACTAAACTAGGAAATCTATATTTTTGAAGTTTAAAATGTTAAATGGTTTAAACATCCAAATATTCCTTTTTTCAATGTTGAATAGATGATACGAATTTTGCAACTAAAATAATAATGATTGGCATGCACTATCCAAAAAATTTAAAATAATTTTCAGTGCATTCTGGTGTTTTCTTAACCGGTTATCCTGCTATTTAAAGCCCGATTTTGTTTTATTTAAAGCTTCTATTTAATATTACCTCTGTATTCTTTACATATAAATTATCTGTAAAAAGAACACCTTTATTTAAAATCTTTTCCCAACTGCTTTTTGATAAAAGCTAGCATACTGCAATTTATGTTTTCATCCACAACCAAAAGTTTATGATGGATTTAATTTCAAATTAGCAGAAAATTTGAAGTTTATTTTATGGAAAACTTACATTTCTGAGAGTAATTTTTGAACATTGTCTCAATTACGAGTAATCTCACACTTGACGATCCGGCCGTTGTCGTCAACTACGAGTTAATAATATCGTACAGAACGTCAGTGTTCACACAGCCAGATACGAAAATATTTATCAATTTAATTTTAGTTACGAAATAACCTTAAAAATTTTGTTTGTTTTGCAAAATCCAAGAGCAGCTACATGCTTTTCCGCATAATCGTTTTTTAAAATAAACGTAAGCATAGAGAACAAATCTTAGATTGCTTCATCTTCTCTCAAAGAAAGTCAACAAGTAATCGATTAAACAAGAAGCATTAAAACTAAAGGGCTCAAATTAGGGCTCAGAGCCTAAACTCAAATGCTGCAAGGTTTACAAGTATAACATAAAAATCCGGTTTCAGTACAGCATTTTTCTATAATTTTAATCGTTTTTTTTAGTTTTGATATAGGCGGCTACATGTATTTCTGCTTATTCAGTTTATGAAATAAACTTGAGTATAGAAGACACTTGTTGGATTGTGTGATAACTTCCTCATCTTCTCAAAGGGTTAGTCAATATTCAATTGATCAAACAAATAATATTGAAACCATATGTCACTCTGCTTTGCTAAAGCCAGATACTAATGCATCTACGAGATTACTAGTATGAAATCAAAAATCCATTTTCAATAAGGCACTTTCATACAATTTTATGAACTACAAGGAAATTAGGTATCTATTTTTCAAGGGCGAACTTATTTCAATTTATACGCACCAAAAATGAATTACTTTAGATTTTTATGTGCAAATCCAAGAGCACTAAAATATTTCAATTAAAATATTTTCCTACCTTACAAAAGCTCTTCATATTTATCCTTAAGCTTAAAACCAAACAACAAATCCAAAAGTAAAGGCAAACCAAAACTGAGCTCCTTCAAAGAAACTGGCACATCGTGTGTTCCGAGATAGCAGCAGAGCACTGGAAAGGACTGGACTGGAGCACATCTATTTTAAACTGTACTCTACCCACTTATTGGTGACTAAAATGCAAAACTTTAAATGGGACCTTTTTTCGCTTAGCCTTTCAACCTGAAGCTTTCCTTTTAGCCTACAAAACAAGCCACCATGTCCAAAACAATTTTTGAGAATTTTTATGGACTCGAAAATTTCCACCTTTTTTTCCTCCTTGGACAGTAGCATGATAGCGTCCACCGAAGTGTCTATTCTCTGTGTTATTTATTTTTTTGCGTAATACAAAGATTATTGTGACGGCATAATCTTCGAAGTTTGGCTCTCAATCAAAGGGAATGGCCAAAGTGGTGATAATAAACATGTCAAGAGTGTCCAAGTAGGCGGAAAATGTTCTTCGCAGGAAGAGGATGGTCCTATCCACCCATGACCAAAGTCGAGCACATTGAGACTTTTTCCTTTTGTGTATTTAGATTAGAACTGGGATAGGTGATAAATTTTTTGACCTCAAATTTAGAAGATGGCTTTTGAGGAAGTTGGATGGAATTTAAAGACGTCTAAAGCTTCCGGAAACCAAGGATTAATTTTTACACAATTTATATAACTGGACTAAAAATATAAATTTGCATAACAATATTTTGAAGAAAATCATCCTACTAATTGCGAAAAGCGCAAGTGAAAAACCTATCTATATAAATAAAAATGTAGTGTTTGTTTGTACATTGAATATTTTCGACCCATTTCAAGTTTTCTATCCGTTTTGGGCCCTTCTGATGCAAAATCCGTCTCATGCGCATTTGGTGTTTGTCTGTCCGTCCGTTCATAAGTCTGTATGTGTATGCCCGTACTATGTCCAAAGGGTTGAATATATTTTCATGAAACTTTGCATACTGTGAGTACTTACATTCATTTAGTGACTGAACTTAGTTGCGTTGGTCTGTCTGTCCATCTTCTATGTTTGATTTTGCGTTTGTGTGTTGGTACACACAAGTATCACATAATATTTATTTAAGATATTTTAATGCAATGTTCTATATTTGATACACCATACATTAATTTAGTGAATACATCATTTGAAATTTCTTTGCTTACATATTTAGTCAGGTTCAATGTTAAAACAGCTAACTATACTTAAATCAACCATAATTTGGTAGTTTAAGAGAAACTGGAATGCATATTGTGGTTTGCGATTCCTTGGATTGTTTTATCAGTACTACTGAAAAAGCAATTTTTTTCCAAAAATTATTTTTATGAAATTTAAATTCTAATTCTTTTTTATCTATTTTTAGCCTTAATTTTTCTTACGAAATATAAAAATTCTGAATATTTGGAACAGACTATAAAGAGAAAAAGATGTAGCACAAAACCTTTTAATATAGAACTGTAGATAATATAGCAACCTTGGTATTTTTATAAATTAATTTTGGCATGTGCAACTGAATTAGTTCGAAACAATAATTATTAATCGTTTGCTTTTTTAAATTTCTGTAATACATTAGCTTATATTCTAGGAATTAAATTCATTTTGAAGTGAAAAACTTACATTCATTGCTTTTCGTTCGTAAATTTATGTTTTAAGATGTATCTCTGGATTTTGAATTTGATGTTTTTCTTTTGATATTTGTAATCAAGGTAAGTAAATGTTTAATTAGTCTTTAAAATATTGAATCACTGTATGATAATTTTAAGAAACGCTTTTGTCTTTAAATGACATACAATGGCTCCCAAAAGTGTTCGTACACTTTAAAAATTTGTAGAAAAAGCGCTGTAGCCTGGAATTGAATTCGAATATAAAGTCCAATATTTTTTCATATCATCTCCATGTGATTCTGAATAAACCTAATATTCTTTAAAAAAATATTGACTCATTTTCTTTTTATAAAAATGAAAATGCAAGGAGGCAGAGAAAGAACACGCCACAAAAGTGATCGTACACCGAAATATTTTCGGATAAATTCATAAATAAAATTATCGTTTATAGCTTTTTTTTTATTTTTGCATTGTGGTGACATTTATAAAATCGTTTGGCTTTAATCTTTGCTTTCTTACTTCGTAATATTCTATTTATTATTTAAAAATGGCTCGTAGTCGTAAGGAAACAACGAACAGCATTCAAAAATTGATTATTTTTCATCATAGTAATGGTAAATCAGTTCGGAATATCTCTAAGTTAGAAAATTTATTCCATTCTGCGGTGCAGTATGTGATGAAACGCTTTAAAGACGAAAATCGGATCGAAAACAATGTAAGGAAAGGTCATCCGGTAAAGTTAACTCAACGTGATCAGAGATTTATAGTTAGAAAATTTGTGAAAAATCCACGCTTGAGTGCTGTAAAAATTTCTACAAAATTTACTGAAACATTTTCTACTTCAATTTCATCTGAAACTGTTCGACGAGTGCTCAGATCAGATGGATTAAATGGGCGTTCTGCCCGAAGAAAAGTTTTTGTAAGTACGAAAAATAGAAAGCTTAGGCTTTCCTTCGCAAAATCAATGATAAATAAGCCCGAAACATATTGGAATCATGTCTTATTTGCAGATGAAAGCAAATTTAACATGTTTGGTTCCAATGGGCATATAATTGTATGGAGAAAAAAAATGAGGAACTTAATCCCAAGAACTTAATTGGAACAGTAAAACAGGGCTATGGAGGTGTCCTTGTGTGGGGGTGCATGTCAGCATCAGGACTAGATAATTTGGTATTTATTGATGGCATAATGAATCATGCTCTTTATTTAAATATTTTAAAAGACAATTTGAAATTATCAGCCCAAAATTTGGGTATTGGAAACAACTTTGTTTTTTATCAAGATAACGATCCTAAGCACACGGTCTCAACGTTCGCCTCTGGTGTCTCTATAATTGTACACAAGTTCTAAAAACACCACCTCAATCGCCGAATTTAAACCCAATAGAACACATTTGGAGAGAACTGGAGGTTAGAGTACGAAGGCACGGCATTAAAACAAAGAGCGAATTAAAAATAGTAATGATTGAAGAATGGTGGAACATTGATGCAGAAATTACCAAAAAACTTGTGAACTTTATTCTCAGACGTTTAAAAGCTGTTGTGGATGCTATAGGATATCCTACCAAGTACTAATTTACCGAAATATTACAATATTTACTAATATGTAGAAATTTTTTTAAAGTGTACGAAGACTTTTGTGAGGTAACTTTTTTGTTACTTTTTGATTATTGATTTTCCAAAAAAAAAGTTTTACTATGTTTTTAAAATATTTTATGTAGTTTTATTAAGAACAAGTTATAGATGTTATAAAAAAATTCCCATTCTGAAATATTAATTTTTATTAATGAATAGAGCAGTATTTCATTGAAATTCGTAAGTGTACGAACACTTTTGGGAGCCACTGTACATGGCATTTATACTCTCAATTCTTTGATAGGCGGGAATAACAGTACAAGTCAGTTGTGATATGCCCAATTTTCTTGGTACGAACAGTACAAGAGACTAATTTTGTCACCAGGGCCATATCCAAAATTTCGCCTTTAAAGTTGTCAGACATAAGGTGCAGAACTGATTTTATAAATTTCATTCATTCACAATATGCAATATTAAATGGTTTTTGTTCTACTAAAAAGTGTCGTTTTTTGACTTCTGCTGTTATTCCCGCCCATCAAAGAATTATTCTACGCATTCTGGGTAACATTGTCACACTCTAGAGACTTTCTCTCTAACTAAAAATTTAAATTCTACAAAAATGTAAAATGTTCAATGTGATATTTATTTACATTTGTGAAATTGTGTATTTAACAATTTTGTACCTTTATTAGAGTGTAATAATTGGAGCATGTGATGAATAGAAATTATAATTTATTAACGAAAACGGAAGTTAATTAATCAATTCAACCCGAGTAACGCCGGGTAATTCTGCTTGAGTGATAAATCGAATTCATTTTACAAAAGTCTACGTACTTTTATTTAAATTACAATTATACTTCTAGCTAATTAATGTTTGGTGCTTATGACAAATGTTTTCAAACTACATAATGTGTGAACTATATACCCATAACGACTAAGTTAAATATGCTTTATTTCTCGATCTTATTAATCATAATTAAGTAGCTACTTAAGAATACAAAAATTAGACTTCGTTTATTTTGGCAGATGTATATTTTTGAGGTAAAATTGAATGGATTGCAATGTGTTTAAGATTTATTTAAAAAAAAAATAATTGAAACTTTTCATTTTTTTTAAAACGTCATGGTTTGGCATAAAATAAGTTTCTAACTCTTATTTCATACTTAAGTAAAATCAAACGCATATAGTCTATTACGTTCAAACAACCCCCCATTCAAATGTTAATACATCAAAAAAATGTAAAGAACCTTTTCCAGTATCTTATTTACTTTTAGTTAATTATTTTCAGTCATGAACGTAGAATTTATTAGAGTTCTCGAACTTCATATTACGTAATCTATATTTTATTTAGTTTTATTTAAAACTTGTTTTTAAAATTAGAAACAAAAATTTTGAGTGGAGGTGTTCAAACAGTATTTACTCAATTCCTTCTGTGATCCTTTTTTTGTCTGTCAGTAATAAAAGTTAATAATTGAGAATGCCAATTTCTAAGCGGGAAAATATTTCAGAATCTAAAAAACATTCATGTGATATGCAATTTGATATCATTAGTAATCAATAACAAATTTCACTTTATTATTTACTATTTAAGTGGAGGAACTATTCCAACTGCTTTACTGTTATTCAAGAAAATCTTTTCCTGATATACTACACTTGAATAAGATGTATACTCTGTATTCAATAAGTAATGCATGTGAAATAATTTATATCAATAAGTAAAAAGTTTTGAAATTGAATACTTGCGAAGCATTAATCTAAAAAGAATTCTGAAACTGACTATTTGATTCATTCCATTCCATATGAGATTGCTTTAACTAACTCCAATATATAATATAATCTGCCCGTATGTTTAGGGGTTCTATTTGTAAGTTCCATTTAAATTTTCTCAAAGCGGGAAGAAAAAACGCAGTTACATTTTCGTAGTCTATGGGCTAACATGCTACTAGAAATGTTCTTGAATACATCCTAAATCTGTAATGTGGTTTTCATATTGATTATAGCACCACAATTTTCGAAACATGCCTTGCTTTAATGTTATAACTACATTTAAAAAGTTTCTCACAGTATTAGAGATTTAATTTCTAGTAACATTTGTTACCAGTTTGTTAAAAGTCTGCAGAAAAATGTGTTTTAATTTAAAGTTCTCTGGACTTAAAATATTATAACATTCATCATATATATACAATAAAAAGTTTACAAAAATATTTGTTTTCATAAAATTGTTTGTTATTTATTTCATTGCCTTTAATTAACATTGGCTGCTTGAAAACATTTACAATTTCTCCTCACTGTTATTAGAAAATTCAAGTGGAACATCTACTCCGTCTCCAATAAAAAATAATTTGGCTTTCCTCAATATGTCTTAAACATGCAAGTTTTACTTTTAAAAGGATTCTAAATTCGATACAAATTGCAGTTGAGGAATATCGTCAATATGAAAATATGATTGCACGTACTCGTTGTTGAACTTACAGTAAAGCATCGAATAAGATATAAATCGCCGTGATATTTCACTTTCACAGCCTCCAAACCTTAACTGATTGGAACGTCCACCATATCCCCTAATACACACTAATTTGGATTTCCTCTATACTTAACTATACTCCTATTACTTAAACGCATTAGTTTTGCTTTTGAAAGGATTCCAAATTCGATACAAATTGCAGTTGTTGGCTGAGAATAACGCCAATATGAAAATGCACGTGCTCCTTGTTGAACTCAGTAGGGCATCAAACACGATACAAATCGCCGCGAAATTTCGCTTTCACAGCCATCAAACCATAACTGAGTTACGATGCACGACCCAAATTGTGTACGCGAGGAGGTACAAACACGTTTCGCTTTTCCGTTTACGATAACAAGACCTAGGGAGGAAGTCATTATCCTCGATAGATGAATGAGGGGGTCTATAAATGAATGCAGCACATGCCCGACGGCGAGGGGTATCACGGCAGCTGAAAGTGAAACGAAATGGCAGAGTAGGATGCTCTCGATTCACAGAATGGATTTTCCATTGGATTTCTGAAAAGGGAGTAAAACGTTGCGAGAACTTCTTGGTTAATGGATGAGTTTCTTTTGTACTCAGTTCGGTAGCTAATGGTATGCAAATCTCTACTATGGGCGCTTTATTCGCCTTTTTTGGAATAGCATTGTACCGAAGGTTTAATTTTAGATTAACTCTTTGAAGGGAAAGTTCTAAAAAGTGTTTTTTGAAACAAATTATAGGTGATCTATCATTTTACATAAATGTTTTGCATATGACAAAAATTCTATTTTAAGGGCTGGAGGAACCTCTTATGTAGCACTAACCATCTTATACACTCTTAAACACTAGAATAGCAAATGAGAGAATACTTATAACCTTAGCAGTCTTAATAGACCTGGAATGTTTAATATTCTAGTTATATTAAGGTTGCTAAGGTTATAAATATTCTCTCATTTGTGTGGTATAAGGTTATAAATGATAACTTTATATGAGGTTATAAATAATTACATTGTAGATATATTAATGCTTTTTAAGGTTATAAACGTTATCTCATTTGGTATAAGATTATAAATGATAACTTGATATGAGGATATGAATAATTATTTGGATATAAGGTTAAAATGATGAAAGAACTCTAATATACAATGAATATTTAATATTGCAGGTTTATTAAGGCTGCTAAGGTTATAAATGTTCTCACGTGATATTCTGGTGTCTAAGGGTGCTTTAAATGGGTGGTGTACTTTGGTAGAAAAAGGACCTGTGTCCAAATTTTCTGATTTTGAGTCATGTTCACAAATTAATAAAACGTTGGTTGGTTGTTTTGGTATTTTATGGTGCAAGGGACATGTTTGACGAAGATGCGCCAAACAAAGGACGTCAAGTAAAAGATGTCGTGAAAGGGGAAAAAAGAGCGATTGTGAACAGAGTAGTTTGATGAAAGCCGGAAAAGATCGCTTGGTTATCCCAGGAGAGCGACCACTAAGACAGCAAACCCAACTGGAAAAAAAGTGATCGCTAGCGTACCTCAGTCCGAGAAACCCGTAAAAGAGATGCGCCCCTGAGGGCATCGCTTGAAGGAAATGTAAGTTATAATAGAAAAAAGTGAAAATGTTCTGTTAATATATTAGGAAAGAATCAAAACATCGAGAAGTATTTTTGGGCGTTGTATTCAAAATTAAAAATATAACAATAAGAATTGCTAAATCAGCTGCTATCGAAAACTTGTAATAGACCGTTGTGTTGCTCCAGTGTGACGTTAATTGAAACACCTACCTACCAAAAACTTGCAAAACAGACATTGACCCTTTTCCTACCAAGAAACATTTATATGGCAGGTCTTAACAATTTGTAGAAGAGACGCCAGACGTCCAACCACACCTGGAAGAGTTCATTCTTGGAGATGACTTGTTTCATATTTATTTTGAACTAGAAAAATTACCCGAACTTACTCGGGTTGAATTGATTAACTATAGATTGAAGAAATGACCAGAATATGTAATCACTTTTATCTTTCGTAGACTAAAATAATATTTTAACACCTTTTTGACAACTTTGTAATTTCTACAATATTAGACACCAATCCTATACATCAGAGGTGTCAAACTCAATTAAAACACGTGCCATTTAATGCAACTGGTAAGATCAACGCGGGCCACATCGCATTTACAAATTTTCTTAAAATTATATTTTGAAGTGAGGATTCAGGAATATGGATAGGATAATTAAAACACATTATGTAATTAAGTGAATTTAGGTAATAATTTATAATATTGCTATATAATTGCTTTTATTTAAACGTTTATTTAATTTAATGTATTTATGAAACTAAAATTAATTTTTTTACCGGAAACTTGCTAGCGCTTTCCTCCTACTAGTTTTCCAATATCTGGATTCAAAGACTGAGAACAGACAATCTTCATTATGGCAGATAGATGTTTATCAGTTAATCTTGAACTGTAGGCCGTTTTATTTAATTTCATGGACGAAAATAGTTGCTAACACATTTTTAAGATGACGAAATTGGTGTACGGTATTGCCTCGATCTCCCCTAAGTGCTATTTTCTTCACAACATATTGTCCTGTTTTCATTTTATTTCAGAGCATCGTGGGCCACAAAAATTACCTCGGGGCCGCCAGTTTGACACCTCTGCTATACATGAATATCCATCCATGTAATACATTTCACATGCATCGCACCCTTGCTAAAGTTACGAACTGACGAAAGGTGAACGCAAAAGAAACTACTACAAAAGGCGATTTCGTGGTCTTTTGTAGTCTATATCTATATATCTATATATCTTGTAATAGACCGTTGTGTTGCTCCAGTGTGACGTTAATTGAAACACCTACCTACCAAAAAGAAAAGAAAGAATATCTATATATCTATATCTATATATCTATATCTATATATCTATATCTATATATCTATATATCTATATATCTATATATCTATATCTATATTTATTCAAGATCATTGTTTTCAATAAACTTTTAACATAAACAATAAGTTTATTAAATATAGCTTTAACTCGTAAAATATGCTACCTTGCTTGTTCCTATGCTAATTCCTGTCATGACAATGAATTTTTAATATTTCAAAAGTCCTTGGTCGAAAATTGTTTAACATTAACATTCTTTCAAGAAAGGCAACATTTCACTTAATTTGCTCTATTATGACTTACATGCCACTTTAAATTGAATACTTTGTGGCATTGTTGAGTGTGATGAAAAGGAATTACAAATTATTAAAAAATTAAATATTTAATAAATTAAAAAGCAGCGAAATAAAACTAATGTAAAGTTGGCGGGGAAAAAGTTGTTTTGAAGATAGTATTGATTATTTTTTGACGTGAATACGTCTTTGAAATCTGTATGGAGGTCATCGGCAGAAACTTGAGCTTCACGAAAAGTGTTGATATCTCAAAGCCCTACAACTCCAGGGGGAATCAGCCTATGAGGATAAATGACCTACCATCATGTAGAGGAATCGCGTCGACCAGGTCGACCACTAATCCAGTTCCCTCTCTGACCTTTGTACCGCGTGGTGGAAGAAATGAGTCACATTTCGGGCATACGCTGGCCTGTTTAACCGCTGTAACATGAGTTTTAATCGACGGGTCATGGCGAGTGCGTGCTTAAATTGAACGATGAAGAGAACTACAATTCCATTTGACTAGTTGACAGTTTAAACCATTTGTGTGAAAATTGTGTGCAGTGGAAAGTGATTTGTCGAACATTTTACTATGAAGCCAAAATATCCCACTAAATTTCAATTGCGGCATAGGAAACGTAAATAGGTTGAAAGAGCAATTCAAGACGAACAAAGCCAAAACAATACCAAGAAGTCTAAACCTATGACAAGTGCGGAGAGATTAGAGCTTACCGAAGACGCAAGAAGGAGAGCAGGCGCGCGCACGCGGCGACGTCGCTGGACCATCTAACGAGCTGCCACCACGCTTGGAAACACCACCATCGACCTTACGTATGTCAGGAACATCAGCATCGACATCATGCCGTTTGTCAGGAACATCAGCATCGACATCATGCCGTTTGTCAGGAACATCAGCATCGATACCATGCCGTTTGTCAGGAACATCAGCATCGATACCATGCCGTTTGTCTCGTACTTTAGCTATCATATACCCATCCTCCATTAGGTCGCCATAGAATAAGTATTGCCCACACTCTAACACCACTGGTATATATCCACCAAAATTGGAAAATAAATGTCAAACAAATACCAGCCGTCTTTATTTCACCAGCGACTCACTTACCAGGTATTCCGACCAAAAGTATTCACGAACCAAACCTTACGATACAGTGGAGACTACCCACCCGCTTTTTATTTCGGGATCTCGCACAGTTGCCACAACTTACAACTAAAAAGTGGACAGAATTTATAATTGTCAAATTAATGCCGAGCGAAAAATGCAGAAAATATCACTGCACGTGACCAGACAACAATAGTTTTAATTTCATTCCCGTTCGTTAAAAAATATCTTCTGTTCCAAATATTCGGAAATAGTTTATATTTCGCAAAGAAAATAAATAAGGCTCAAAATACAAATGTACTGGAATTTAAATTCCGTAAAAATAGTTTTTGGAAAAATAATTGATTTTTTACAGCACTGGTGAAAAGTCCAAGTAATTGCAATGCTCAATCTACCTTCTAGCTATTCCAAAACTCACAGTATGAAAGTTTCATGAAAATATGTTCAACCATTTGGACATAGTACGGGCACACACATACAGACAGACACCAAACACGCAAGAGAAAGATTTTGCATCAGAGGGACCCAAAATGGATAGAAAACTTGAAATGGGTCGAAAATATTCAATGTACAAAGTAACATTCCATTTTTATTTATATAGATATATACAATACCCATAAATACTACTTTTATTAACTAGATTCCATGGCTTAGAGGTAGAGTGCTGGCATTCTACACTGAAGACCTGAGTTTCATGCCCATCCTTACCATGATGGATTGATCATGTTTTGGTTTAATGTATTTATGCTAATTTTACTGTCTATTCACATTTATTCGAAAAGCCTGAAATGTTCTAGAATGCTCTATGTTACATTATTTCCGGTTCCACATTCATTTTTCAAACCGGGGGACAGAAGCTATTGCTCTCATCCCGCGAGTAGCATTCTATCATTTCTATTATATGAATATATATATTTCATATAATAGAATATATATTTCTATTATATGAAAATAACTTGCCTCAAAACTACTTGATCTGTTCAATGCGGCAACATTACATAAATTCTCCATAGCAGTTTTCCTTGTTGGGAATGGGCAAAACGCATAAATTTACCTCTAAGATCCCTAGCATTCAAGAAAAAGTATACATAAAAATTGAGATACAGCTTTAGGTGAAAAGAAAATTAATCGAAATTTTTAGACTTCGAAAGTTTTTTAAAGAACCACCCGTTTCTCTCGAATTGTTTTGATTCTTCTTTTGCAAGAACTAAAGCCCAGCTTGTAAGTGATCTGGTGAGTACATCTCGGAAATCTTACGTAGCAATCTTCTTATTACCATACACACCATATTAAATAAAGATGCTATGAAAAATATTTTGAAATAGTTAAATTTAATGAATTGTAAGTTGGAAACAGCTACGGATTTTGCTTTTCAAACTTGAAAAATAGTCTATCTTTAAACTTTGTTAATGTGGAACAAAAAATATACAAGATACTGAGACTATAAAAAGGCATTTTCTATCTAAAATAAAAAATAGTAGACAATTAAGAGGAAAAGATTAAAAACAGACAAATGAAAGCAACATAATTGTTTTAATTTTCCGCATCAGATTACTCATATTTCAGTAATAGCTAAGCTTGAAAACACATGTACACACTCCAAAAAACTCCTTTTGCTGAATACTTTCGAAGACAAGCAAAATGTAGCCTAGTTTCTTAAAAAACTGTTTAACCGGGATTTCCCCCTCTCAATCAATGATTTTAAAACAGATACTTTTTGTTCTGGAAAGATCAGTAGAGATATGTGAATATTTTTATAAAGAAACAATGCCTCATTAAAATTAAGTTACCTTGTTTTAAATAAGTGTTTTATAAAGGAGGAATATATAGAAACGAAACGATTAGAGTATAATATCCGAGTTTGTTAAGAATGGATACAAAAACTCTTGTTTCTAAATTATCGAGGAAATCAATCTGTATAATTTATTTTAATTGTTTCATCATACATGAGTTACTGCATATTGCATTAGGAAAAAGTGAATGGATTTTTAAATTGAGTGTAACTTATTTGTCGTTGCCCTTGTTTTCATATTGTATGTAGTATATGAAAATTCAATAAAAATAACTAGCATGTTTTTAACTTGGCCGAATTGTTTATATCTAATCATACGAACAACACAAATAAAATTTAACTATCAAAATATAAATAAGTTATTCTGTTTACCGGTGAAATTAATATTTTCATGGTAATTGCCAAGTTGGCTTCATATTTCAGATGTTATGTGATTTATATTTTGCGCTATTCAAATTACTCTAAATTGAGATTAAAGAATGAGCAGATAACGTTTAAGATAAAAATTTATTCACAAAATGATTCTGGGAGGATATAAGCTGCAAAGTATACGTGGAAATTCAGATACAATTCAGTACACCATTGAAGTTAAAATATCCCATTTTATGCTCCGCCTATCACAAACAAATGCTTCTAACACCTTTCATCTAAATCCGTCAATTGAGAACACATGAATGGAAGTCGTTTCACGGTCGTTTAAATTTTGAAGCTTGATGGTATCTGATTCATCGTAAGTTTTCCTTGATAACACCTTTCTGGAACAAAAGAAGAGATTATGAACTGTGCGCATTTTAATATAATGAAAAATGTGGTTGTTTCTAAAAAGGAAAGAAAATTAAAACATTTTTTGACATGTTCTAGATATTTTAAAGGTGAGCCTGCATTACAAAGTAATCCCTGCTTTGAAAACCACTTTGAAGTTAAGAAATTTTGGAATATGGAATAATTTTCATATGTGCATAGATAGCTACATTAATTTAAATACATAAGAAAATTGGAAATTTTATGAACGTTTAAAATAGAATATTTTATTTGTAAGTACAATTTCCATGTTAATAGGCATTAAGGTTTAAAACAGAATATATATTGATAGTAAAGTAATATAAAAGATTTCAACGTATTTATAAAACCATATAGTTATAATTGTTTCTTTTTCGGGGTGGGTTATGGAGCATGGGCCCTATTTAGCCAAGCTGTGCCAAACAAAGTCAAGTAAACGGACATACACAAAGAAAGCATTACTGACTCAGAAGAGAGTTGCATAAACTGGGGGCAATTGAACCTGCGCTGCCTACAATTCGCAGGGTGTTAGTGGGCAAAGTCACTGAGCCATGATGACTCTAATACTAATAGTTTGCGAATAATTACATTGCTTTTATTATCAAAGATTAATTAGAAAAAGTTATTTGATAATGTCCGCAGTAGTAAATTTTTACCTCTAATCTTTACCATTTGACATCATGAAAGCCATGTCCATAATGAAAACTATTTCCATGATGAACGCTATGTCCACCATAGCCAAATCCTCCTTCAAAACCACCACCAAGTCCTTCACCACCAAATCCACCTCCTAATCCTCCTTCAAGTCCAGCACCACCTAATCCACCTTTGTATCCTGCTCCAAGTTTATAGGCTCCATGTCCAGCTCCAAAGTAGGGATGGGCAGAAGAGATGACTTTGACTGCTGCTGAATCCTTGCTGACGGTTCCGGGCTCAGTGGTCTTGATTTCGGCCTTGAAGCCACCGTGGTCAGCGACGTAGTCCACATGTCGGTAGATGCCACGGTCGTCGGTGAATCCGTAGCTGCCCTTCACTGCATGGCCTGGCGTACCCGACTCATGACGGTATTGTTCCCCGTGGTGGTCCTCGATGTTATAGCCAAAGGCATATGGCTTTGGAGAAAAATGCTACAAGTATTGAAGCACAGCGTGAGTATAAGAACAGTATTTAACAATTAGAATATATTTTTAAATCGTTCTTCCTTCTTGGCTTGAAGTCCCCTTTCGCAATTAATCTGTTTCTGTTTTTCACTTCCTTTTTTTAGCACATTATTCAATTCCCTTATTTAAGTATTAATATGTCGGAGATTTTTCCATGACAGGGATTTTCTGTGTAAACAAACCAGACAGTATGCGAAGATTTTGTTACTGCTGAGCAATGCTCTCTGATTAATACATATCGGAGTTAGCTCAAAACGTAGTTCATTACCGTTTAATCTAATTAGTGTTGACCAATCAACTATCATACATCAATTCGGAATTCATTCTTTGGAATTTTTAATGGCGAAGTACTGAAATCGTATTAAAAAACTAATTCCACTGACTTCATGGTGAGAATACGTACGGGAAACACGTATCGCCGGAGAAACACTAATGCCACCCAAATTCAGCTCGACAGTAAACAATGCTAACAATATAAAGATCCATCACGCTAACGAATCCATGATCAGAAATCTTTCTGAGATTATCTTTTACATCTGTAGCCCCTTAGATTGAATGTATCTTAAAAAGGGATAATTCATTCTGTAGCCATCATTATATGAAGTTCTGAGAGCTCTGTGAAGTTATTTTGGATTAGATCCTCTTACTCTAAGCTGTACCACCGATTACCATTTCGTTTTGAAACAAACCATTGTTGAACCCGCGGAGACGCGCGCTACTTGTTGTTACATGAAGACGCGCGCCGGGCTTCGTAGGCCCGAAGCAATATTTTCTTTAAAAAAAACATAAACAAAATTTATTTTACCGTTAAAATTAATTTAGTTAATCAAAACACAATATGAAAAATAAAAAAAGTATTTTTCAGATAAATATAGCTTTTAAAATTCTACATTTTAAAATGCATTTTAAATTTATAATTATGTCACATTGATACTGAAAAACGAAATTTAAGAAACCGAATTAGAAATAGTATTCATTTATGAAAAATTAAATTATTGTTACATTAATAAATTGAAAATAAAACTTACATTTCACTGACATTTATTGCAGAGAACATTGCTATGTTCTCCACATACATTTTTTCCACACTTAGCACAACAGATTTATGATTTCCTGTCCTTTGAACTGGGACATACATGGCACCTTTTTCTTGAAGAATTCTTTTGTTTTTTTGTCGGGGGTGCTTCACAATATTCACTCTGGTTACAGTTTAGTTTTTCTCGCATTTCACGTGGAAGCATTGGTTGCAAACTTCTTTCTTGTAGGTGGTCCTTCAAAAGTTCTAACGAAAGTTCTTTGATAAACAAACTTCGTTTTCTGTATTGCATCGCCGGTGTTTTAGTTGACAACAGCAGTACTCGGGCATTTATTGTTGCAATATTTAATATACTGAAAAATACAACCATGGGCCATCTTTTGCTTATTCTAGCAGTAGAATATGTAGATGACATTTCATCCATTACATCTACAGCACCCTTTGTTAGATTATAAAATGTTATAATCTCTGGTTTCTTGGCTTCTTCTGTCGATTTATCAATGGCACTATCATTATGCATTGTAGATAACAGGACGACGCATTTGTTTTTCTTTGGCACATAGGAAACCAAAGTCATGTTTTTTTGAAATCCAAATAATGATGAATGCACTTCTCGATTCTTTCCACAAATAAATTCTTTTGGTAGCTCTTTTTTATTTTTTCTAACTGTTCCAACAAGTGTAATTTTCTTCTCTAAGAGATCCTTTGCCAAACTGTAACTGGTATACCAGTTGTCAACCGTAAGGTTTCGCCCTGAATTGAAGATGGGTTTCACTAATCTCTTGACAATTTTATCGGGACTATTTTCTGTCCTGTACGGACCTGTAGGTTGAGCTCCTGCATAAATTTCAAGGTTCCAAATATAAAATGTTCTTGCATCCACTAGAGCAAAAATTTTGAGTCCATATTTTGTAGGTTTACTAGGGATATACTGACGAAACGAGCATCTTCCTCGAAATGGCTCTAACTTTTCATCAACTGTTACATATTCGCCAAGACTATACAGTTTTTTGCAATTTGCAAGAAATCTTTCGAAAATATTTCTGATGGGAGCAAGTTTATCCAATTCTCTTCTAGAAGAACGGTTTCTAACATCATCAAATCTCAAACACCTCATTAGAAATAAAAAAACGTTTACATGACATAGTTCTGTGAAAAATGTCAAACCCAGTACCAGCAGTAGCCCAAAGATCACGAGCATTTACATGAGAAGCTTTGTAGAGTCCTCCAAAATAAAGAAGTCCGATGAATGCCTTTACTTCTGAGGTACTTGTGGGGCGAGCATCTCTTTCCCGTTCAAAATTATCAGCAATCGATTGAATATAAATATTCGTACACTCCGCAATAGTTGATAGTATTGTTTCGTTCATAAGCAATTGCCAAGAATTTACAGGCGAGGATACAGCTTTCGCTTCTCCAACATTTCCGGGCAATTTTGTCATGATGTTGTGAGCCAGAGTTCTCACATTTTTTCTTGGTTCTTTTTTACTCCATTTTGTTAATTTATCTTTACCAAGATAGTGATCCATAGATTCAAAAATATCTGATTCATTGCTTGAATCAATATCTTCTTCCGAATTTGACTGATGATCACTAAACTCCTTTTCATCAATAATTTCTTCATCTTCTTCATTAATGGATTCTTCATCAGTTGACACTTCAGCTAATAGCGTCCGTAATCTCTTCATTTCATGATCATAGCTCAAATAGCGAGACATTTTCAATCCATCTGTTCTCCTTCGCGATCTTAACGAAAACGCCAGCGCGCGCGCCGGGCCTCAAAGGCCCGAACACCGTTTTTCTGAGAAAACAAGTGGGGGAAAATTCTTGAAATTCCTGTGGTTGTGACGTACATGACCTTGAATGCAGCTACTGTGAAACTGGATTTATTCCATTGAGGGGCTGATTTACTGTGCCAAGTTTTTGTAACGCTCGGGCCTGATAGGCCCGGCGCGCGTCTTCGCGGGTTAACGTGGTTTTGAATCACACACATACATCAGATGAATAATTTAACCTAGAAAGACCATGCCCTGGGCAACTTATTTATTATAGAAATGTTTATAATTGAAGGACTGCTTTCCGAAATCTGCTATATACATTTTACACTAAATATTAAATAAAGACGGTAGGCTGATGCTTCCATGCAAACATGAACACTTTTATCGCTGTAAGTACCCTTACCCAATGACATTAAGTATAAAAAATGTAGGTATTTACAGATAATATGTATATTTCCTCATTTTGATAAAATTTTGCTTTAGAGAAGATAATTGCTTCAGAAATTTGCTCTTCATAAATGCTATCTTAAAAAAACTAAGAAACACCAATTGGTGTATAAAAATGCAGGAAATATAAAATAGATAAAAGTTAAATAATTAGCTACTTTGAATAAAAACTGAGATGGTTCGAAATATAAATAGAGGATTTGATTACTGATAGGCACGACACTACTGATAGAAAACAGTTCTATTTATCCAAACTATGAATAAAATGCGTCATATACTCACTCCGTAATATCCGCTCGCAATTGCTAGACTCAAAAGGACGCTTAGGATAGCAACCTGTAAAAGAAACATCCGACGAATCATTGTGCTGTGAGAGGCATCTTTTGAGTATACTATAAAATTTTCATAGAACATTTCGGGTCTTATAAAATACACATTTAGAGTTATTTGAAACTAGCAGTTATCAAAGTCGAATGCAAATGGATTATTTAAAGTATGCAATTACATTTAAATATAATCATTCAAAATGTTTGAACTAAAATAGCATCTATAAAATTTACTAATTAAGCTAATCTTTATTTAATAACTGTTCAATAACAATTAATTCTAAAATTATGTAAGAATAGTTAATTGTTAAGCGTTCAATAATAATAATTATTCAATAATACTTTTCTTGGCAAATATTTAATAATAATTCATTTGATAATTATTTAATAAGTAATTTTGCAATTATTTAATAATAATTGATTTCATAATAATTTGATGCTAAATAGTTTAATAATTATTTAATAATAATTACGTGATAATTACTCAATAATAATTAGTTTTATAATTATTTAGTAATAATTAATTTGACAATTTTTACGTTTTACGTTACGTTTAATTCTTGTATTTAGAGCTGGACTTCTGAATATGAACACAGAACAAAGATATTTTATATCAGTAAGAATATAATGTATATATTCTGACTGCCAAACGAGATTATAGTTTCATTATATTATATTATCATGACAAGTTACGCAAAGAATCCCGAAAAAGATTACCAAAACATTAGCACCCCCTGCCTTTCGCTTTTCAAAAAACCTAGAATTGGAAAAAATATTTTAGATTCTTTTGAAAAGAATTGAAATATTTTTTCTCCTTTTTTAAGGGCACAGCGATAAAAAGGTGCTAAATGGTCTCAAAATAACATGTGTGAAATATTATTACATTCTCATAAGTCTAACTGCCTCCGGATTGATATCAAAGTTTCGATTTTTTTTTCGAGGTAAGTTCCAATTAGTGTTCCAACCAATAAACGTTACTTTCTTCATACATGGACAATGTGTCATGATTGCAGGTGTGAGGAGTGGGTGAGTCGAGTGGAGGAGAGTCGAGGAACACCTGAGCGTGCGCGCGCCCCTCCCACGTTTCCAGTATAGCTCCGGCTGCAATAAGGCGAGGTTGTGTTGCGCTCGTTTGTACCATTTTTACCACGAATCGTACTCGTTTAGAGTGGAAATGTCCGTTTGGTGATTCAAGTGATATTATATGCCATTTGTTACCAACCTACGAAGATGTTATGAAGTTCTATGAGTGGAACCGGCATTAGATAAAACGTGATAATGAAGCTAATAAAGAACCCACGTATAAGGAAATAGAGGTCATCGTCGTGGCAAAAATTGAAGAAATATGGTCAAGAGCTTCCATTCCTACTGTCCAACATAAACGAGTGAAAGCGATATTGAAGGCGTATCATCTGAAATGCAAAAACCTTTAAAATCACACTCTAAAACACCGAAGAAGAAATTAGAAGAGTTTCGCGTACCAGTAAAGAGGTATTGTTTGACATTTCATCCTGCAAGTGTAAGAACATCGATGAGTGCATTTGTCCCAGACACAAAAACTACCTGTCAGAGAGAAAAGCTTCCTAATCGACCGACGAACCACTAGAAGAATGGTGATCGGAACCGTAGATATTGTTACAACGAATAAAGTAACGAACACTTTGAAAAGGAAAATGCTAAGGCAAAAATCAGTTTCAGTCTCAAAAGAAAGCACAGAGAAGCTTAATGTGTCGACTTCATCTGAATCTAGTCAATCGGAGAGTGACGATGTATTCAAGCCAGTCACAAGCCTCAACGTCGGCGGCTCCTGCCGATAAGACTACAGCTACAAACAGTACAGTAGACTAAGCTTTACTTTCAAGAACGTGTGATAGATACGAAGTATCAGACAGGGCTGGGCAGCTATTGCTTCAGCTGTTCTTCACACTTCCACTTCGGAAATTATTGATAAAAATTAGCTTCGCCGGAGGTAGCACGAAAATTGGTCGCGGAAGAAGATAAAGTCCTACAAATACCTGCTTTATACTTCGGCGGACGGAAAGACAAAACTTTAATTATATCAGAGACGGACGGAATATTGTATAGACATAGCATTCTTGAAGAGCATATTTCATTGATAATGGAACCGCAGTCGGAGTTCTTGAGTTATATTGCACCAGCTTTTGGCACATCTGAATGCAAAGAACAAGCAATCACTGATTTCTTCCTGGAATCAGAAATATCTATGGATTCTTTGGTGGCAGTTGGGTGTAATGGAACTAACATGAACGTTGATAAATATGGAGGTGTCATACGTCTGCTTGAAAAAAGGTTAGATAAACCGTTACAGTGGATTTTCTGCCTACTGCATATGAACGAATTACCCTTCCGACACTTGTTTCTACATATTGATGGAAGCACATCGAGACACAGGACATTTTCAGGGAGAATCGGCAAAGATCTAGAAATGTGTGAAAAAGCTTTGCTGCAACAAGATATTTGCCCACAGAACTGAAGCCAAAATAGATCCCGTAATTCAAAGAAACAGTTACTTCGCACACCCTGAAAATTTATGGATCGCAATACTGACCGACTTTGAACCGCACATCCGTGAACTGGCAGCCCGTCGCATTTTGAAAGTCGGCAGCATTCAGGAGAATAGACTCCGACTGTTTCAACTTCCTACTGTAAAATCTGATGCATCATCTTATACCGATCTCATTAACTGGCAGGAGAATATATCTGATCCACCAATATTATAATCCATACCTGACGAAGACATCCAACTGTTTGTCGCCCAAAAAGCAGAACTGTCTTTACTACTCCTGCAATGTCACACACAAGCTGTTGAAAGGGCAGTCAAGACTGTGAAAGAAGTTTCAGCCACATTGTGCAAAAAATCTGAGAGAGAAGGCTTCATAAAAAACCATAGTCTCGAAAAGCCATGCTGAAATTCGCGCTATTTGAAATATTATTATAATAATATTATAAATGTCATTTTTGTAAACTTTTGTTTTAATAAATAAATGTTACTCATACAATTTCAATTTGTTTTATAGACACATTTTTAAACTTTTTTAACCTTGCTGTGACAACTCCTCAAAAATAAGGTTTTTTTTCAAAATATATGTTCTTTAAAGTCAATCCGGAGGCAGAAGATGATATCCCATTCTAATCAAATTTTATATGTGAGCTAAAAACATCATTTGGCACCCTTTTCTTGCTGTGCCGGATAGAAAACAGAAAAAAAATTTTCTCCATTCAACGGTGACCCACCCTAATATATATATATATATATATATATATATATATATATATATATATATATATATATATATATATATATATATATATATATATATATATATATATATATATATATATATATATATATATATATATATATATATATACAATTCAATATCACAAAACAAAAAGATATCCAGGAATTTAAACATAAGAACACCAAGAAAACTTCGAAAAAATTAAGAGTTGGTGGATGAGGGCGTCATCAGGGTGGAGCTTCACCCAGTCAACACAATATGGCGTTTTCTGCGTGTGAGCGGCAATTCACCAAAAATAGCCCACACACCCCTCCAAACACCATAAACAGAAAGGCAAAAGTAGAAAACAAAGACCAGAAAATCAAAACCACAGAAGAGAAAACAAACTTACCCAAATTAATAAACCTCGGCTCGACAACAACCCGCGCAAACTACATGAGGATCGCCAACAAATGTCATTTATAGCACCCAAAAATCAGAGTTGAGAAATCGGAATCGCAATTCCGATTTCGAACCCGGAAATCGAAAAGATAGTGCTCGAATCCTCAGTCAAACAATATTAGCATCTTTAAATCTTTCAAAAATAACCCTATAAAAGGAGTGAGGGCATTTATTATTAAGAGTGTCAATGAGATTATTACATTGCAAAAGAAAATTAGATTTAGAGTTGCAAATTTTATTGAAAGGCACCAGTTGACTAGCGATGGTATTATAATAAATTCTTTTAGAAATATAGAATTCCAATACATCAACTTAAAAACCGGAAACCCGAAATCATATCTCTTATCATAAACACCAATATCAGTTCTATCATTCAAAGTGCAAATATTCAGGTCCAGAAAGATGGCTTTATTATTATCTGAATTAGTTTTTATTAAATATAATTCATCGGGGTAAATCGATTTCCACAGGTTAGCAAAATTACAATCATTAAAACAATCAAATCATCAATATATCTAAAGGCAGAATTAATTTGTAGGCAAAATTTTTTTTCATAATAATGAAGAAATAAATTAGCAAGAATGGATGAAAAATAGGAACCCTGTGGTATACTCTTAACTTGAATAAATAAATAAATATTCACCGTTAAGTACAAAATTATTAAAAATACAGAAGTTAACCAAAAATTCCCAATCCTCAAAATCAATAGTAATCAGATTTCTAAAGTCATGATAATAGTAGTTAAGTACATCTGTCAGTTTGCCAAGTGGTATGCTAGTAAATAGGTCTTTAAAGTCGTAGGTCAGTATATTATTAATAATATTTTTATTTATATAATTTAAAACGTTATTATTATCACCAGTAATCCAGGTGAAACCTTCTTCAATAATGGCATTAAGGGCAATATTTAGATATTTACAAAGTAAGATAGATTAGGTTTAATCATATAGGAATTTTTGTATCACAGGTAATAAATCGGAATTTCATTGGATTTTTATGAAATTTAGGTACAATAGTTATGTAAGGTAAAATAATATGATGATTAGAAATTTTTAATCTTTTATTTAAAGAATCGATTTTTTAACAATAGTATTATATGTAGATTTGCAGAACTTATAGGTATCAGAATTTTTAAGCTCAGTATCTAGTAAATTTAAATATAGTTTTTACAGATAATAGCATAGTTACCTGATGTTTTATCTATCGGTGTTATGAATTTATTTTGTAAGTCTTTAATAGCTAGGGCTATTGCCTTATAGTAATCGGTGTTTTTCCAGAAGGTGGGAGATTTTCATTTATAAAATTTTTAAAGTCATTGTAATGTTTCCATTTCCATTCTGTGAAATGATAAATAGGGTATTAAATTTAGTGGAAGTCATAATACAGAAATTATCAATGTTTTCGAAGAAACTTTTAAGTATAAAACTTTTGTTTATAATATATATAGGTCTGAATTTAGTACCTTTGTACATTAATTCCCTTAATTGTTCATTGTAAATAATTCCAAGATTGCCAGTTACAATATGTCCTAGACTATCATTTAAATATGGCCTGAAATTTATGTCGTTGCAAAAGCATACACAGTTTTCCCTATGTAAATTAACCTTGCTGCAAAAATGATTATAATTGAATATTTTTTTACCCAAAGGTATATCATATTTAAAGCATCTCTCTCTCTCTATATATATATATATATATATATATTGCTTTTCTAGATTTAGATTTAATAAGAACATCTTAAGCTTGAGTTTTTTAAATAATACCAATAGTTTTATACTATATAACATAATAGGGAAAGGGCGAATTAGACATTTCAGTTTCTTTTAGTCATTAAACAAGGCTTTTAACTTGCATTAACTAATAGATCTAAAGTTTAATTGATATTAACTTTATAGTATTTCTCTGACAAATTTAAATTTCACCTTCTCTAGGACTTCTACGAACATATGATTAATGAAAATTACCTTACCTGATATAGCATTTTCTAAGTTGTTACAATGGTTTTCTGGTAAAGTACAAGTGATCTATTGTAGAAGCAGGTGAACTATGCTCTTTGAGTGACATATCGTGCTATTTATAAGGGAAATAATTTTTTGAACTTCAAGGTATTTCAATGTATCTTTAACCAGCAAAAAACTAAAGGGGTCAAACTTAATAAAATTCCAATGGTAAAGAATGGTGAATAGCAAGACTACGAGAAAATCAAAAACAGACATTACCTGGAATTCGAGAACTGTACTTGTAAATGAATTTGGTGTGTGGGAAATCAATTATTTGTTTCATTGTTTAAAATTAAAAATAAGAGGGGGACACATATATTAGGTCATATTGATTTGGGCGTAACCATAAAAATTGCTATAAATTTCACAAGTGATAGTATAATAGACGAGATTCAATCTCGTCTATTATACTATTTGTTTGCTACGAAATATTTTTCACAAATAATGTTTCAATTCTAAATTGAAAATTGAATTAAAAACATACTTATTCTTCAATGTGTTTCTGTGTCTTCTGAATGGAAAGTAAGAAAAATTTTCCGAGACTTTCCGTTGATTCACACTTCCGCTTCGAAATAAAATAACGACACATTTAAAGTTAATTATAGATGTGGGAAAGGGCCAGGGATTTAGGTGTAGTATTGGAAAACGACGCATTTCTTTTCGGGAAGTGAGCATTTGAATTGTGTGTATTACAATTTGAAATTAGTTGGCGTTTTTTTAAGAGGCTTGTAGCTAAATTGACAGCTCTTAAATGGTCGGTAGATTGGGTTGGGTTTATTTCGCAAGAGCCATATTTGGCCAAACTGCGACAATCAACGTCAAATAGATGAACATGCAAGCAAGTAGAATTTTTACAGATACAGAAGAGAAAAATGCACACAATTAGGAATCTGAGAGGAAATCGAATATTGTAGGCTACCTCCCCGATTAAATAATTTGTTTGCATTAAGAATAATGGACCTTTTTAAATGAACTATTTTTGGTGTTATAATTACACTAGCAGAATTACTTGGCATTTCTCGGGTTGAATTAATTATATGTGATTGAAAGTGATCAGACTAATCATTTCTCTTTCATAAAAATATGCAAGCTTCATTTAAGTGTACGAAAAATAAATTTTTAACATCATTTCAACTTTTCATAGCTTCTATAATTTACTTCGGACGCAAATATGTATACATGATATATTCATCCATATAATCTATTTCATATTCATCGCACTTCTCTAAGACAAACTACAAAAGTTTTTTTTCTAAGGTAACTACTAAAGAAGTAGATTTTGAGTTTTAGAGTGATTATGATAATCCCCGTACGTTCATTTTCAGTAAAAATGGCGAATTTTCCGCGTACTGTCTTGCACTTAGTTCCCTATGAATACGTTTTACTTGTGGCGTTCTTGCATCTAATATGCAATGTTTTCGAATTTCATTATCAATATGAGAGGATGGTAAATTAAATTGTTACTGCATTGGTGATTAATTTATTTTGAAGCCAACACATTTTTTCTTGAAAATTCCATTCAGCGGCACGTGGAATAACAGAGCTTGTTTTAAAAGTGAACGTCATAAGTGTAGACAAAGCAAACTCAATCGATTACAATTTTTCAAAAAAATACAAGGTCTATTTTATAGAAGTTTTTAAAAAAGAAAATCGCTGCTTTCAACGAATGTTTAACATTCTAAGTTGCGTAAGAACAATTTCAATTTCTGGATTAAGCAATCTCGACCTTCGTCACTTAATACAAAAATTTGAATTTTTCAAAATTCCTAACTGTGATATTATTACAAGATCAGCAAAGTTTTATTCAAAATTCGCTTTACTCCAACAGAAATTCAGTTTTAATTCGAATCCTAATGGTACTTTTGTCAATTGAGAGATTCGTTTCTATATGGAAACCACGGACCTATTTTGAATGATAGATGTAGTTACTTGACAATGGAGTATAGCTTTCGATAATACCTTGAAACATGAAAAACAAATGTAAATTTAATTGAGTTTAATCGCCATGTAATGAAAATCTATGCCAAAATTTAGAAATATCTTTGATCCACAACGTATGGCTATCCGTTTTGATTTAACGTTGCCCATCTAAAATAATTTTATTTTTACTTTACCGGTCATTTTAAAATAAAAAGGTATACACCTTACCTAAAAAGGTTTTCGTTTATTTTTATGGAACAGAATTCTACAAACTATTACGTATTTAATGAAAGACTTAAGGAAAGTTGGGCGAAATATGCATATACCGCGCCAAGAAATTACTCATGCCTAGTGATATTTTGCAGGATATAAATTTAAGCCTTGATAGACTTGTGACTATCTATATAGGCTCTCTAGTTTCAACTAGCTGGAGAGGAAATAAGGGACAGAACTAAATGAAAAAGTAACTGCATATTCTAAATTATTTAATTAGATTGGGAAAATTGTATACAGATATTTAGAGAAAATCAAAATGGTAATTTCAGATAGTCCGAAAAAGTGCATTGTTTCTCTTTCCTCTCAAGTAGAAGAGTGTTAATTTTTTTGAAAAGCAAGTATTCTCGTTCCAGCTGAAGGTCACTGGAGGTGACGGAAGGGATCTTCCGATTCGTGCATGAGGCGTTGCTAAGCGCTGCGTTCGTGTTGATAGGACTCCTCGTCATTTCACATAAAAATCATTAAAATTTAACTCCTAAATAATATATCTACAATATGTAAAATACTGTAACATATAAATACAAACAGAAACAAAATTCCGATCATCGAGAAAATGCAGAATTTTGAAGAAGAAAGATGTGTACTTTAGGGTGGGTCACCGTTGTATGGAGAAAAAAATTATGATTTCTCTCCGGCACAGAAAGGAAAGGGTGCCAAATGATGTTTTTAGCTCACATATAAATTTTGATTAGAATGGGATATCATCTTCTGCCTCCGAATTGACTTTAGAGAACACATATTTTGAAAAACTTCTTACTGATGAGTTGTTACAGCAAGGTTAAAAAAGTTTAAAAATGTGTGTCTATAAAACAAATTGAAATTGTATGAGTAACATTTATTTATTACAAGAAAAAGTTTACAAAAATGACATTTATAATATTATAATAATATTTCAAATAGCGCAAAAATCCTTCTTGCTATCGAATTTCGGCATGGCTTTTCGAGACTATTTGGTTTTTTATGAAGCCTTCTCTCAGATTTTTTGCACAATGTGGCTGAAGCTTCTGTCACAGTCTTGACTGCACTTTCGATAGCTTGTGACATGGCAGGCGTAGTAAAGACAGTTCTGCTTTTTGGGCGACAAACAGTTGGATGTCTTCATCAGGTATGGATTTCAATATTGGTGGATCAGATATATTCTCCTGCCAGTAATGAGATCGGTGTAAGATGATGCATCAAATTTGACAGTAGGAAGTTGAAACAGTCGGAGTCTATTTTCCTGAATGCTGCGGGCTTTCAAAATGCGACGGGCTGCCAGTTCACGGATGTACGGTTCAGAGTCGGTCAGCATTGCGATCAATAAATTTTTACGGTGTGCGAAGTACTTGTTTCTTTGAATTACGGGATCTATTTTGGCTTTCAGTTCTGTGGGTCAATATCTAGTTGCACCGATGAGTTTGAACAGGTGCCGTGCTCCATCTTTATAGGAAGGGTGAATTTTGATAGCAAACCAGGTTGGAGCGTAAACCTTGACGACATACGTTGCAAGAATTACGAAGTTTTCAGAAGGAGATTCCATCGAAACGTACAAATGTAGAATTCGATTATCACAAGTTAGCCATCGGTCATGAGACATTTTGCCTGGCGATTTGTTTATTGAATCCTTAGGAAATATGCCTGTTGAAACCGCTGAGACTACTCTGTACAAATATGTTTGGTCTGTGCTAATACCTTGAACAGAAAACTCGGGTAACTCTGTTGAAATACGGTGAAAGCGTACAACGGGCCTTTTTTCACACATTTCTAGATCTTTGCCGATTCTCCCTGAAAATGTCTTGGGTCCCGATGTGCTGCCATCAATATGTAGAAACAAGTGTCGGAAGGGTAATTCGTTCATATGCAGTAATCAGATAATCCACTGTAACGGTTTATTTAACCTTTTTTCAAGCAGATGTAAGACACCTCCATATTTACCAACATTCACGTTAGTTCCATCACACCCAACTGCCACCAAAGACTCCATAGCTATTTCTGATTCCAGGAAGAAATCGGTGATTGCTTGTTCTATGCATTCAGATATGCCAAAAGCGGGTGCAATATAACCCAAGAACTTCGACTCTGGTTCCATTATCATTGAAGTATGCTCTTCAAGAATGCTCTATCTATACATTATTCCGTCCTTTTCTGATGTAATTAAAGTTTTATCTTCCCGCCTGTCGAAGTATAAAGCAGGTATTTGTAGGACTTTGTCTTCCGCTGCCAATTTTCGTGCTATCTTGCTTTTCCGGCGAAGTTTATTTTTATCAATAATTTCCGAAGTGGAAGTGTGAAGAACTGCTGAAGCAATAGTTGCCCCAGCCCTGTCTGATACTCCGTATCTATCACACGTTCTTGAAAGTAAAACGTAGTCTACTGTACTGTTTGTAGCGGTAGGCTTATCGACAGGAGCCTCCGACGTTGAAGCTTGTGACTGTGGCTGGAATACATCGTCACTGTCCGATTGACTAGATTCAGATGATATCGACACATTAAGCTTCTCTGTGCTTTCTTTTGAGGCTGAAACTGTGATTTTTGTCTTAGCATTTTATTTTTCAGAGTGTTCGTTATTTTATTCGTTATAAAAATATCTACTGTTCCGATCACCATTCTTCTAGTGGTTCGTTGGTCGATTAGGAAGCTTTTCTCTCTGACAGGTAATTTTTTGTGTCTGGGACAAATGCACTCATCGATGTTCTTACACTTGCAGGATGAAATGTCAAACAATACTTTACTGGCACGCCGAAACTCTTCTAATTTCTTCTTCGGTATTTTAGGGTGGGATTTTAAAAGATTTTTGCATTTCAGATGATACGCCTTCAACATCGCTTTTACTCGTTTATGTTGGACAGTAGGAATGGAAGCTCTTGACCATATTTCTTCAATTTTTTCTACGACAATGTCCTCTATTTCCTTATATGTGGGTTCTTTATTAGTTTCTTTATCACGTTTTATCTTATGCTGGTTCCACTCAGAGAACTTCATAACATCTTCGTAGATTGGTAACATATTGCATATAATATCACTTGAATCACCAAACATCGGACATTTCCACTCTGAATGAGTACGATCCATGATAAAAATGGCGAAAACGAGAGCAACACATCCTCGCCTTATTGCAGCCGGAGCTATACTGGAAACGTGGGCGGGGCGCGCGCACGCGCAGGGCGTTCCTCGACTCTCCCCACTCGACCCCCCGCCCCTCTCACACCTGCAATCATAACGCATTGTCCATGTATGAAGAATGTAACGTTTATTGGTTGGAACCCTAACTGTACCTTACCTCGAAAAAAAAATCGAAATTTGATATCAATCCGGAGGCAGTTAGACTTATCAGAATGTAATAATATCTCACACATGTTATTTTGAGACCATTTAGCACCTTTTTATCGCTGTGCCCCTTAAAAAAGGAGAAAAAAGTAAAATGACCCATCCTAGTGTACATACATGTCGAATTTCGACTTCCTGAATATATTCTGAAACAGAATAATTAGAATAAAGACTTCTGAACAGTATGGATAAAGAGAATGATTTATTTACAAAAGAACACATATTTACAATACTTGGAAATGCTCAAATATGACCGTAACATTTCTCTTTCAACTAAAATACACAAACACAGAATTCTAAATCAAATTTAAAAAAAACATTAATTAAGACGTTGCCAGATACCGAGTAGCATAATTACGCTCTTATGATCAATGAGTTTTTCGTTTTAGCTTTTCGTGTCAAGCAGACTTCGCTTATTACAAAATGTAAGTTATGCCAAATTAAATATTTTAAATATTCGTATCATCAATGAAATATTCATAAATTATTTATAATATGGAAGGAAATAAAAAGTCAATTCAAGAACATAAATATTAAAATTTTAAATTGTTTAAATACAATGTTTTGGAAAAATTGTCTTTAGAACAATACTGGTTAAGCAATTTTATAAAAATTTGTTTTTCAATCAGTACTGGTAAAATAAACCGAGTTGCTTGCGGCAATCGCTTTATACGCAATGTTATTCTATGGGAATTTTGAATTGTTTAGTAACCTCTGCACACCTAGGGCAAATAAAACGGTGATTAATAAGTAGCCAACTTTACCCGAAGGGTTCTAAAGAGTATGTGTACCAAATTTGGTGCGGATTGGTCAAACGATGTAGATTTGTATAGAGAACTGACAGACACCAACTCTTCTTTATATATATAGACTAGCAGAATTACTCGGCGTTGCTCGGGTTGAATTGGTTAAATGTTGATTGAAAAGTGATCAGAATAATCACTTCTATTTCATAGAGAAATGTAAGCATCATTTAAGTGTACGAAAAATAAATTTTTAACATCGTTTTTACTTTTTCATAACTTCTACAATTTATTTTGGAGTAAATATGTATACATGATATATTCATCCCTATAATCCATTTCATATTCATTCATATAATCCATTTCATATTCATCGCCATTTGTAAGACAAACTATAGAAGTTTTTTCCTAGGTGGCTAGAAGTCGATTTTGAGTTTTGGAGTGATTACGAATATCCCCGTACGTTCATTTTCAGTAAAAATGGCGAAATTTCGACGTAGTCTTGCACTTAGTTTTCCTATGAATATGTTTTACTTGTGACATTCTTGCACCTGGTATGCGATGTTTTCGAATTTCATTATCAATATGAGAAGATGGTAAATTAAATTGTTACGGCATTCGTGATTAATTTATTTTGAAGAAAACACATTGTTTTCTTGAAAATTCCATTCAACGGCACGTGGAATAACGGTAGATAGGTAGGTATTTAATTAACATCACACTGGAACAACTCAACGGGCTATTGGCGACGGTCCGGTATCATCCCCGAAGCGAAAGATCCGAGGACAACACCACGTGGAATAACGGAGTTTGTGTTAAAAGTAAATGTTATCGGTGTAGACAAAACAAACTCAATCGATTACAATTTTTCAAAAAACAGAAGGTCGATTCTATAGCGTTTTTAAAAAGAAAATCACTGCTTTCAATGAATGTTTTTTATGTATCTAAGTTGCGTAAGAACAGCATCAATTTGTAGAGTAAGCAATCTCGACCTTCTATCACTTAAAACAAAATTTCAATTTTCAAAATTCCTCACTCTGATATTATTCCAAGATCAGCAAATTCTTATTTAAAATTCTCTTTACTCCAACAGACATTCAGTTTTAAATCGAATCCTTATGGTACTTTTTTAAATTCAGAGATTCAGTTTCTAAATAGAAACCACGTACCTATTTAGAATGATAGATATAGTTACTTGACTATGGAATACAGTTTTCAATAACACCCATGAAACGTGAAATTCAAATGTAAATTTAATTGATTTTAATCGTTTTGTAATGAAAATCTAAGTCAAAATTTTGAATTATATTTGAACTACAACGTAAGACTACTGGTTTTAATTTAACGTAACCCATCTTATTTTAAAGGGATTTTTTTTAACTTTACTGGTCATTTTAAAATAAGAAATTACACACCTTACTTAAAAATGTTTTTTAATGTTATTTATTTTTATGAAAGAGCATTATGCAAACCATTACGTATTCAACCAAAGAAAAAGAAAGTTGGTCGAAATATACATATACTGCCAAGAACTTACCCATGTCTTGTAATATTTTGCAGAAAATAAATAATTCATTAAAATTTAAATCTTAAATAATATATCTGCAATAGGTAAAATACTGGAACAAATAAATACAAACAGAAACGAAATTCCGGTCATTCTAAAGTAAGAAGTTACGCACCTTACTAGAAAAGATTTTGTTTTGCACGTATATTTTATTTTATTTTTATGAAACAGGATTCTACAAACCATTACTTACTCAATCTTTGATTTAAGGAAAGTTGGTTTAATTTTTAAAGCAATCATTTGAGCAACAACCTGATGATCAAGAAATTTTAAACTTTGGTTTTGATGAACCACAATTAAAAGAGCTAAAGAAAGGTTACACCAGCTGCTGTTAAAATTCAGATTGATCCAATCATTTTTAAATTTTTCATCTTTTTCAAAATTGTGTCATGTTTTTGCTTGGTGTCAACGGTTTCTGAGAAATTGCTCTAAACCTCCTGAAGAAAGATGCATGGGTCATCTGATATGTGATGAATTGTCAACAGCAACACTATCTATTGTAAAAATTGTACAGCAATCTGAATTTTGTGAAGAATCGCACTGTTTAAGATCAGGAAAAATCTTTAAAATCAACAAGTAAGATTTTGCAATTATGTCCCTTCTTATACAGTGATGGAGTTATGCGTGTAGGTGGGAGGCTTAGAAATGACAATGTCTCACAAGACGTAAAACACCCTATAGTCATTCCTAAGAGTCATCACATCACAACCTTAATAATTCATCATTTTCATATAGTACATCTTCATACTGCACCTCAACTCTTGCTTTCGGTCATTCGACAGATATTCTGGATTCCCTGTGGTAGGTGTATATCGAAAACCAACATCACAGTTAGAGTATTGGTTCTTGTGAAAACTGAGTTATTGCCTCCATTAAAATGGAAACTTGCTCGTGTGATCGAGGTGCACCTAGGAAACGATCAAAGGGTCAGAGTAGTGATTTTAAAAATTGACACTGGCATATTAAAACGACCAATGACTAAAATTTGTAAATTATCATTCGATTAATTGCCAGTTTTTGAACATTTACTGCAAATTTATATTGCATTCATTTATGTGTTTTTGTTCACTTTTTCATTCATGTGTTTTTGTTAATCTTTTCATTTATGTGTTCTTTTTGAAATTTATGTACTTTTTATGTTGAACGTACTGTCTCTTCACCCATTCTTTGTCAATTTAAGGTTCTTTGAAACCCCCAGGAGGGTTTCAAGGGTGGGAGAATGTTGAATTGCATTGAGTTGTTTTTGATTCCTGTTTTATCCGCGTGATCTTTAGTTTTGGTTTGAGTTTTTTCACAGGCTTCCGCAGTTGATCACGTGATCTTTTTGCTCCTACCGCCAGTAGCATCATCTTTATGTGTGTGAGGAGACAGCAGCGTTCTCCGTGCCAACTGTAATCCATGAGGGGTTTTCGTTTTCGCTCCATGTTGTAATACTTTTGTGTATTTGTTCACAGGGAAGAATTGTCATTTTTCAACATTAAATTCTTACAGTCCATTACCACTGGTTTGTGTTTTGTTTTCGTGTGTATGAATTGCCTTTTGAGCTTCGGCGGTTTTCTTCAATTGTGAAGAGTAAACAATATTTATATTGAAGTCATTTCGTTTTTCTTCAATTTTTATGTTAAATACTGACATTTTCTTTTGATTTATATTGATTAAATTGTGTCTGGAGAGGTAGAAGGTTTCTAGATTTTTAACTGAATAGTTTTCTTACACTTTTTATTTTGTATTGAGGACACGCCGAACAATTACGTTAAAGCATTATGCTTATCAAAAGCCATCGAAAAACATCAAATTCAAATATTTTCTTCCAGTAGTTTTGTTGCTATAAATAATTTAAAGCTATTTTTAGGTATTTTTTGAAATAGAAATGACTAGCTTCCACTTGAAATTTTATGTCGTTGTATATAAAGTCTTTTGAATCGATTTCCTTCACAATATGTAAACAATGCTACCTAAAATTTTCGTAATATTAGTTTCATAAGTAATATTCCAAAATTAATTCATAAAATAATTCATTTTGTGATAAATATTTCATAAAAGAATTATTTTTGAAGAGAAATATTCAGCACACACACTGCCTGTTCGTTTGTGCCATCTTAATAGTAACATAATAATTAACATAATTTGATAAGATCATTTCGGAAGGTATAAGAAGATTTTACATAAAGAAAGAAAAATTCTAAACAGGTTTGTTTAGTGTTAAGTGTGAGTTCAGAAACAGTAAAATACTCTTTATAAGTTAAAAAAATCGTATTTATTTACATAAAACACCTTTCACTCACATACACAGAGTCCAGAACAAAACGTTTCACAAACGAACAATATATAACATTGTATTGTACAGCATAAATATACCACTTTCAGCTTTGGGATACACAGGTTTTGCGGAAGCTTGGCTTAAGAGTAGGTAGGCATAGATGTGCGGTAAAGCTTCTTCAGGCTAGCCTGATTGGCATGTGTTTCTGTGCTTCATCAACCTTTGCTGATTGTTTGAGCGTTCTAAAAGCAAGTGCAGTGTCCGATCCAAGTCAAAGCCTATCTAAAGCACGTTGGAAAGATCCCCTTTCATTGTCAGAAAACTGCAAATAAACATGCAATTAATGAGTACAAGAAAGATGAAAAGTAAATTAAAGGTCCAGGGTTCCTTGACGACTTTAAAGAAAAATCAGTGAAATATGTTTAAGATAGTAATGTTAATATTTATATAAAAAGTTACAAAGCAGTAATTTGAATATTTTATTCAGGTATTGAAACAGAAATTTTTCTATTATGTGCGAACATTTGTAACGAAAATTTCATTGACCTGGATTTAAACAAAAGTGCTCCCATTTCTAATAACAAAATGTTTAGTATTTTAGAATTATAAAAAATTGAAGCACAGTGAATGTTTATCATTTGGTTCTGTTCTAAGAATGTAGCCAATAACCCTTAGTGCTGTTATAGTGCGACGTGTAAATTCAACAACCTACCTACCTGTTCTTAGAATAGTCTGCTAATAATTTTATTTGTGTTAATTGTTTACCACAAACCACCTTATACTCTACCATGAATTAAAAAGTTATAAATAAATATTCTCCAATAGAAGCATGGCATGACTATTGCAGCACAGTAATTGTGTTACTTGTGAATCTAACCGTTGTACGTTACCGTGATTAAACTAGCAAAGGTCCTCAAAACCAAATATCATCCCTATTGAGGCATGACATGACTATTGTAGCGCAGTAATGTGTTATTTCAGTACCTCAAACCACCTTGTTATGAATAAACTAATCATGAAAGTCTTCAAGGCACAAATATAATTTTAATAGATAGGTAGGTATTTTAATTAACGTCACACTGGAGTAACACACGGGCTATTGGTGAAGATCCGGGATCAATCCCAAAGGGAAAGATCCGAAGACAAAACCACGTAATTTTGAACCACGGTCAGATGACGAGGCAACACCAGAGCTGGCACCCCACTCTCCAAACTTCCACACCACGCCAAATAATTTTAATAGAGGCATGGACATGATTAATAACTGGGTAATGTATGCATTTGGGACATGTATGCATTTTTTAACTATTAAGTTCTTTTTAAAAAATAAAATATTTTTTATAATTTCTGAGTCTTAAGTACCCCACATAACTGATATAATAATTTTCAAAGGAGTGAGTTTTTTCTCGGGAGTGAAGAGGTTAATTTAGAATACATTCGATCAGATAGAAATTCCAGTCACTCAATCTTCAACTTACCATCAGTGAGTCTCTTTAGTAATAAGCGTACTTAGGCACTCGGTATGGGATGTGGTGAGAAGGGGCGTAGTGAGGTCCAGCATGGTGAGCAGGGGCATAGTGGACTGGGGCGGCATATGCAGGGGCGGCGTGCACGGGGGCCGGGACGTGAGCGGGGGCGGCAGAATGAACTCCCACGGCGGCTGGGTTCTGGTTGGCGGTTCCGGGTTCGTTGGTCTTGACCTGAGCTCGGAAGCCGTGGTGGTCAGCGACGTAGTCTACCTGGCGGTGGATGCCGTGGGCGTCGACGTATCCGTAGCTGCCCTTCACGCCTCCCTTGCCGTCTCCAGTTTCCTTGCGGAACTGCTTGTTGCCGTAGTCGTCCTTCACATCATAACCGTAGTCATAAGGTTGAGGTGCATGCTAAGAGAAAACGTAGAAGTGATGATTTAATAACTACGAAGACCTACGTAATTTAGTCAATGGAAAAAACCGTATAGCGAATCAATAGGAGTAAAATAAAATATTCTTTGAATTGCAATTGCAGTCAAAGCTCCTTTTCACGAGTCCCAAGGGACAAGTTCGTACAAATGGAAAGTTTGTGAAAAGAGGATTACAGTTTTCTCAATGCTATTTGGACAGAATTTAATGAAATTTCTTAAAAAATCGTGTGGTAAACCCAAATAAACAGATGAAAACCGAAGTCAAATTGGTAAAAAATTTAAAAAAATGGCTAATAAAGACTAAAAACATAGAAATGATCGTCAGTAGCCATTTCGTTCTAGTAAAAAGTCCACCGTCATTAGGACAGAAGAGACATTTCTATTGTTGGTTTGAAGATTTTTTTATTTTTTACTACTTAAACCAGAGTTCGTTCAAACAAGCGTGGGCTGTATATAATTCATTTTTATACTCTTGAAATAGTTTTCAAAATGTTTTTAGTGCAGTAAGTTACAAATAATATGCTGGCTTTCCCAATAAGTCTTAATGTTGAATGAATACTAAAGATACCACACGCTCTAATGAACCCTAATGAAAATGCTGCAAAAAAAGACCGTAAATGTGACAAACCAAAGTCAAACCAGAAAGCATCAAATGAAAAATGAGGCAATTTCAAACGATTAGTTTGGTAATTTTAAACAACTGTCGTGTTGTTTTAAGCTTTCTGAATCACGAGGAAATTAAAGAATAAAATTTTCAAAACTAAATGATTTGAAAAAAGAATTTTTTCAGGACACCATTTAACTTTCAACAATCAACAGTTATCGTAAAACAATATTAAACAAGGCGAAATATAGGTATGTTTAAACTTCACTACCGTACATAGCCCAGAAGTAGTTTTATTTGCACACTGGTACAACGAAGTGGCAACAAAGACATGTTTTGTGAAGTTTTATAAAAGATAGTAAAGTAAATGTGGGACAATTCTTATTTTTCTTATTCTATCTCGGACGAGTATAAATTGATGAGTAATGATTGAGTAAACAATGTATGGGGGAATCTATCTTTTAAAATGAATAAATGTTTTTGAATTAGATAAAAAATTAATGAGTCAAATGATTGAATGAATGACTTGTTTCATTTCATAAAGTTTTGAGAAGAAATCAACATTTGAAAATTACATTTATATTTTTCCTTTTCATAGATTTGTCTAATTATAGCCGTCGTGTAGAAAACAATTGACCGTAGATTGACACGCAAAACGAAATCTCTTCATACATTATTTTTTTGACCAGTCGAGGAAAACTTCCACTTCAAACTTCTAAACACAACTAACATCAAAATTTAAAAATTCTCAAATGCAGAAGTGCCTGAAAGATAAGATTGATAAAATTTGCTGTTGTAATTTTCAGATTTCTTACATGTATTACTGATGCATTGTTTTAGCTTTATATATGCGATTTACAGTATTTCACCTTTGTGACCTAAAACTCATTTTAATTTCTTTTCAACGATCTTATTCCTGCATTTCAAAACCAAAAGTAAATACAGTATGAACTGTTTTGATGAATTTAGTATCTCCATTTTTATTCCTTAACGTTCTAGGTTTATCTGGTTTTCTTACTCCTTAAACCAATTTAAATGAGAAAAGCTGGCTGAAATCACGAATTCATTCTCAATTAAAAATAAATTTTGCATACCTTCATAATTTCGGTATGTTCAATCTCATTTATTTTTTTTAAACTTCTGTGTGAAAACCAATCATTATCATTGGTTAATAGCAAAATTTATCAATCAATTACTCCCAAAAGCTTCCCACGATATGATTAGGCTTGCTCTAATTTCTCTACCACGATTGTTTTCCCAAACAATGCAATGGCATTAAAACTCCATCGACTTCCTCAATCTTTCCAGGAAGCGGGGATTGTTAAATAGAACTGACCGATACGATTAAAGAAGAAAAAACGACTACCGGTCAATTTTATTTCACTTACCGGATAATCGTGGGGACCAGAGTAACCGTGGCCGTATCCGTGAGCTGGATAATGATGTCCATATTGAGCTGATGCTACTGCAGCTAAGGTGACGAATAATGCAACCTAAGGAGATTATTAATTTTGTTAGTTATTGCGTGGAGCTCTGGTTAATGAAACTTCACAAGATTTAAGAGGAAATTAGTTTAATTTTTTAACATTACTTTAAAGTGCTTTAACGTTCAGTTGTGCTGATTGCTTAATTGATTGAACTTAGTTGATTAATCGAAGCAAGTTCTTGGCGAAGCACTTGCTTCGATTAAACTTGCTTCGATTGCTAAACTGAAGCAAGTGCTTACCGAAGCATTTGCTTCATTTACTTTGATTGTCTACCATCGAAGTGTACGCACACATTCAAAACCTCCTGAACTTTTCTGATAGTATCTTTTTTTCGGAGCCATAACTCATTTAAGAAAGGATGAAGTAATACATATTGTATTCAAGTCAGTAAGTTTGTAATACAAGTTTTGCTCGAATACATATTCATGAGTCCATAGAAGATACATTTTAACCTCTTTTGATGTTGAAGATCTGCCGCCTACTGGTATAGTGGTCATCGCTTTTGCCTGCCAGGTTGGAACCCCGTTTGTAAGCGCCTTGATGTTAGTGTTTGCCCTGTTAGGTGTACCGGCGAATGTCTACTGGGCGCTCCCTCACAAATAGCTGCCAGTTCCTTACTTGTAGTGCCGAAAGGCATATGGAGTTAGTTGTATATTTAAAAAGATAATATTAAATGTTTCAATACATGAAAAAGCTTGGCATAGCAAAGCAATTAGCATGCTCATATTTTGGTTTATTGAAATAAAGAAATTTTTAAATATCATATAGGCTTGAAAAGACAACGTATAATTTTAACAGTACATATAGCCAGGTAAAGAGTGGCATTAAGATTCAATGTTTCAAAACTGTTTAAAAAAGAAGGTAGATATAGCTGTATTAATACACTCTAGATTACCTTGGAAACTTTTAATTAACAGATATTATTTTCTTCAAAGGTATTAAATATTTAGTATATTTAAGTTAAATAACCGTGTAATTATTTTATGCAGACTAAAGTCATTCTATTAAAATAACTTGTGACAACTTGAAACATATGTTGGATGAATTTTCTATTGTCTTTACGAGATAAGTATTGTTAGGGAACATAGAAATTCCAAAAGAAAAGACAAGTTTTAAAATTCACTTAGGTGTATAATATTAATTTTGTTCAGAGCTATTGTACTTTATAAATTTTAATTTAGATTCATGTAATACATAGAATGTTATTGAAACATCATAAAATACCTATAAAGTTTTTATTATACCTTTAGCCTAAAATCTAAATGCATCTCTATAATGAATAACTAGGCAAAATATAATTCTTATAAGTTTTCGTATGAAAACGGAAACAACACGTAAAGTGCAACTTTTTACTGTAGCAAAATGAAAATGTGAAAATTTTAGCCTTTCTAGATTTCATATTTCGATTTATGAAAAATACTTAATCCTGTATAGAAATTTTTAGTTTCGAACTGAAAAGAAACTTTTTAAGGTTCAGACACTTAGCAATATGCACCAATCACTATCACTTTACTTCATTTCATTACTATAAATTTATGTATTATGAAACATTACTTCAAAGATATATGAATAATCTCACCCATGTTTGAATCATTAAATAATAACTATAGGATAAGGCTTATTCTTTTTACGCTTTTGAGAAAAAAAATTATGCCAATAGTTCTATAAGTCGTCGTTTTTGCAATCAATTTTATATTCAATCTATTATTCATAAAACAATTTAAATTAAGCTTTATTTAAAATAAAATTAATTTACACAATCCAGTTTAAGTTTCAAATTTAAAAATCAAAAATTTATCCAGTATTTCAATTTAGGTAAGTTATAAAAGTTTTGATATAGAACTATGTTCCTACGCACAGTTAGATTGAATTTTAAAAGACGGAAAATGTTTTCAGAACATTTTGGATATGATGTAACAAGATTATATTTATTTAACAGTATAACACTTATTTACTTATTTTGAATTATACAAAACTTGTACAATATAAATTTACAAAATTTTTATTGCAAAAATGAATTTATATGGTCTACTGTAAGTTTAAATATCCCGTATAAAGTAATGAAAATATAAGTGGGCAAACAACTTACTGAAAATATTATGTATATAGTGTAAGTAAATTTAATATTACATAAATATAAAAATATATAGCTACTAAATAGTAATCTTACTCGAAATTTATTTTTTTAGTACAATTATTTAGAACTACATACAATACCACGTGATAAAACTTAGTGTCAATTTATGGATTCACATTTTATACGTTCGAAAATAGTCTATAAATAAGTTTAATATTACATAAAAATTTATAGGTAGTAAATAGTAATCTTATTCGAAAAATTTACGTTTTAATATATTATTTAGAACTTTACTCAGACTGCTCACTATAAAACAAAGTAACACTTTATGGATTTACAACCTATGTAAATAAAAATATTCTGATACCACTTAAACAGCATCAATTTATGGATTCGCATTCTATACGTAGGACAATATTCTGTATATAATGTAAAAAAATCTAACATTTCCATAAAATTAAAAAATTATAGGTAGTAAATAACAATATTATTAGAAATTTATGTTTTAAGAAATTATTTCAAACTTTACTCAGACTCCTCTCTATACAACAAAGTATCACTTTATGGACTTGCATTCTATGCGCAGAAGTCTTACCTTAAAAATCATGTTTCCGCTGTAAAATCTAAGTGCCTCGAAGGAGCTAGTGTTTACTCGTATTCCTCGTTTGTTGCAATATCGCCATTCCAAAACACTAGACAGTATTTATACCTCGTGGAATGGCAATACGGCGGATAGGAAGCGATACTTTTGAGATGGGAATTCTAGGTCAAGCTGATTTCGAACCAAGATTACACACGCATTGTGCTCGGAACAAATGTCGATACAAAAGGCCCGAGAAGAAATCCCATTGTCCCCTTAAATGAGCACTGGTCAAACATGCCGGCCAAATAGATCTGCCAAGCTACATTGTAGAAAGAAAGAAACGACTAGTGAAAGTGTGAAGCGGGTGGGTGCGATATGCTACCACGCCTTGATCGTTAGGTACGGGACCCCAGAAATTGCGAAAGTTAGCCGTTTTTTTTCTCTTCTGAAATTATCCTAACTTAAAGGTGAAGTATAATATCAGGTCACACTGGAATAAAGGATATTAGCTTTACTTACAATGGCGCACGCCTTTGAATATAGGTTAATAGATGATGATTTTCTGTCTCGTGATGTTGTAAATTGGGTATTTCTTATTATAAATCAATGTGGTAACAAGGCCCCATGTCATCAATGCCCGTTCAGTTATTAGTAAAGCAATAAAATCGGAAATTAATTAGTTCGGTTTCTGTTAGGACAGGGAGGCTTTTATGTTATGGTAATTTGCAATTGGTGGGTTGTAAAAGTCTTCGTGAAAGAGCGTTTTCGAGAAGGTAAGCTCACGAATTTTTAAAGAAAGGAGGGCTTTGTTCTTAGTTATAGAAAAGATTCTGTGTGTTTCTCCAAAAAGGAATGCCGGATATTTGTAGGAAGTATTCTATGATCTCTTTAGGGTATTAAATATAACTACAATTATGTATTTATTCCTTTAAATTTCCTTTGGTTCTCATGAAAAACTCTAATTCAACATCATATCAAATTTTGAATTGAGATACAAGGAAAATTTGTGTTTTACATAAATATATTGTAAATTTTTAATCAAATTAAGGTGATATTTTGATATCTCTACAATACTTCACGATGCATAATTTTACCACACCGGCACACGTCTAAAATTCATTTAAAAATGGGTGATGAATTAAATTTTCTGAACAGACAATATGAATATTAAAATAAAATTTCAATATTTGTTTCAAACACTGAAAATTGCATAGTTGAATAGCATCAGCATTTTTATAAGTTCATTGAACAACTAAAAAGTAATAAAAAAGATTTGAAGCGTATATTACTGGGAGTTCGTGTATATTTTAAAATTTTGTTTTCGACTAGAAAAGTATCTATAGCCCATTCTGATAAATTCTAAACTTTATAATACGTTTGCGAAAATTATGTGCATGTAGTTGTCGCTATGTTTTATAAAAACAATTATTTTGTGATAAAAGTAATACTAAATTTTCTTAATAATTTAAATCTTTAGAGCAACACTAATATTACAGCCACACACCACATTGTTAGAAATGAATGTGACAGGTATTTCTATTATTCCTTAATGTTGAGTTAACTCAGTTACCATATAAGTGCATATTTGAATATTTTGACATCCTGTCCGCTCTTAAATGTATGTTCCAGTGACTGTTCAGTTCATTTTCTTCGTTTGTATAAAATGCGGTTTGCTCATTATAATGCCTTAAGGTCTTCAGTTGAAATTACTTCATACTACAATGGAATTTTAGCGCCTTTCCCATTGCTTCCATATTAAAATGAGAAATACTTGATATTCCTTATGTTCAAAAGTTTTTAATTTTACATATATTTAAATACCCTTGAAAGCTCTGGTCGAAACTATGAGAGGCATTTTCTGCCAAACTAAATGTTGGTGGTTGTGGTGTTTCTACGGTGATAAGTGTTTGCTGAACGTAACATCGGTAGGTAGTAGAGTATTTGAACAACAAGTAGAATATTAGCAGACCGTCTGGTTTATTTGTTTACACTGAAAATCCCTCTCATATTGCAGTCCGGATATGACTTCTTAAAAATTTCAAGTACTTACCTTTGATATGTTTTTTTGAAAGCTTATGTGAAAAAAGTTGCGTTTTTGAGAAATCATCCATTAAAAAGCACTCAAAAATCCCCTAAAACATTGTATACATATTTAAGGTCTTGAAGAAATACTTTCTGAACAACTACAAAGAAAGGTAATATATAATTGCAAAACTCCATAAACGTTAAAAAAGCATTTAAATTGAAGATTTTATTATCCTTGCTACCTTAAACTTTAAATATAATTTTATTTTAACCATAATGACAATTCATACGAAGCCACAATATAGAACAGTATATTTACAAAGTATATTAAATCAATCAAATAATTCTTAATATTGGCATCTGTGCATGCCATGTCCAATTCCTGAAATTACATCCAATTTTCACAGTTTCTTGCTTTAAAGAGTTCGTGCATCCATTTAGAACATTGCAAATTTTCACCCGATGTCACCACATCTTTTTCTTCACTGTCTCCTTTTTCTCACCCTCCTCTTCGAAACAAAACCGAAACGTTCTCTGTGTCGGCAGTCGTACCCTGTGATCTTTCAGTCGATTAGTTCCGCCAGCCGCTCGTCGTAATGGGCTAAAAGATTACAGCGCTTATCACAATGGGCTTGGGGCAGATAATGCAAAAGAGCTGATTCGTGGGGCACAAACGGAGTGACGAACTGGGAAATCTGCAGAGATGTATGATGTCTCATTCTCACTCCATTCACTTTCAATGGCTGTTACCGAGATCATATACGCTGTGATACTAAAATAGTCACACTGTTAGATAAGAACGATGCAAAACTCTCTATTGAATTATCTGCATGAATTTTAAATTGATAAGAGTGTTGTTCCACATCATTCGTTTATATCCTTGCACATTATGCTGCTTTAAAATGATCCCCTTTTCTAAGGGAGGAACAGTTTTCGAATGGAGAAAAGCTTTCAGGCAATCAGATGCTATTTTTATCAATTGAAGTTCTTTCAGTTTATTTGAAAAGGTCGTGGGAAAAGTTTTTTTTAAGATCCTTTTAATTTTTATTTCGTTTGAAGTCAAATATCAATAAATGGTTTGGTTTCCTTCCGTTTCGTATAAAAAGCAATACTATAATAAACCCTCTATTATTCGTCATTTAAAGGACCAGGAAATTTTGATGTTTTCCGCGGAGTAACCCCAGACTGTACTCAATATGGCATTACAGTAACGATCATGTATATTTTAGTGCTTTGAATTCATTATCTGTATTACCTTGAATTGACCTCAGGTAATGTCAAATTGTTTCTAAGGTTTCAAGAACACGTGTTTTATTAGAAGGTGGAAGAATTTCCTCATTTTCACTTTCATCGCTCTCCCTTTCATGATTTTCTTTTAAATATCCCGCAGTTAAATCTTTTAGGGTCGCTTGAGAAAATACTGCAGCGTTGGTATCAAAGAAATAATTTATATCAGGAATAGTATACATCCACTTTCATTTACGGTTTCAAATAAATTCAATAATGAATCAATGTCGGATTTTCGACTTCATTGTGTTTGTCATTAGTCACAAACCCTGCATGCTTAAAGACCTTTCCAGTCATGAGTTATCAGAGGTAGCATTTGAATTCAGGAGGAGTAAACAAAGTTTTAATCAAATTAGCGTCTATGAAAACTTGACGGTCTGAAGAAAATTGACTAGTTATCCGCAGTGACGAGTTATACAGGTAACGATTTATCGAGGTTTTACTGTATTTAGTTTCTTAGTCGTGGACCACGTTTCTATACGGCTAAGTGATCTATGACATTTGGTACTCGCTCTCACGGCCCAATTGTCGGAAGAAATTATTGGAAGAAAAAATATATAATGCTTAATATTTTAGTAGACTGCAGGTGGATTGTTTCAATTGCTGTAAATGAAACAAATTACGAAGTGAAATGTGAAGCACAGTTGTAGGACATAGAACAAAAAATGGGAGATGGAAGATCTTATCGATATTCTGAAAGGATCAAGGTGTTAGGCAATGGCTCTCATCTTGATTTTCATATAACATGATTGTCTGGGAGACCGCCTCTACAGCATCGGTAAATATGACCATCCATACTGTAAACTACTTGAACTGAAAGACCCTATGAACAGAGCCCACCTGTATTACTGTGTTGCATTCCACTGGATGGATTTAAGATAGTCGGATATTGGCGAACTAGAGAATTTTCCGGGCAATGACTTCGGTCAATAACTTTTTGTGTTACGTCGTTCATGTTCTGATATTGAAATTTGTCCGTACTGGTTTTATATCTCCTCTTATTACTGTTTTAAAATGCTATTCGAAATATAAAAAAAAGTTTGTCATAGTGGAAACTCAAATAGTCATTGACACACAAATACTTTTAAAACAAAAACACATTAGAGTGCATCAATGAGTTCTTTTTTTTAATAAATATTTTATTTCAGTGAGAACGAAAAATTCTGAAGTACCATTATGTTAGCTTTCCAGTGTTATTTTATTTTTACAGACTTTTCGGATACACAGAACATTGTGTAAATTTGTGTCGAATAGACATCCAGAAATAGTATATTTAAGCAAAAATATTTTACTATTACTTTAAAAGTGCATAGATAAATGGGCAGTTTAAAAAATGCTAGGATTAAATTTAGAATAATTTGTTATTGTTTTATTTAAGCCAGCCGGCCGTCCCTGTAATAAATTAGAAAAGAAATAAATTAGTTTTCTTTTCTTGTAAAGATACATAGATTGTTTAAATAGATCTTATTGAAGAAAATTTTTTATTCACTATTTGAATTGAAATAATAAACATTTTTAATCCTTCTCCCGTCTCCGGCCACTTCACCATCAGTCTACGAGCAGTCCAAAGAGGTCTGAAATGGTAAAATATATTTTCAAAACACAATCTACAGTATTTACAATTGTTTTGTCAAGAATTTTAGGGCAATCCTTGAGGTGGTTTCCTATCAAATCGACTACTTTGAAAAGAGGACAGACAGCTGATCTCGCAACTCCAATACGATGTAAGTGCTTTTGTACCTATGTCTGGTAAGAAGTCGAAAGCAAGTGACTCCAGCAACTTTGGACAAGAAACCTGGGATACGAGCTTTAATACCCAATAACACTTTCCCACAGACATCTCTTTGTAGATTGAAAATTTATTATACCTTTCCTTCCATTACATTGAGTCAAAGAGGATTTGTGCTCTGTAAGAAATTTATCAGAAAAAAATTGTTATTTAGCCATCAGTTGTGTCGCTATATGCAGGTACGAATTTACACTGTGGTCCTTTTCAAATATTTGACAACATGAAAGTAATCAGGGCTTGAATCTAAAATTTATTCAGGCAAAGTTTTTTCACATACGCAGATCAAAAAGCCATTCACAATTCTTTTTGACTTCGTCTCTTTGAAAAGTCGTCACTTGAGTGGGTGGGCATTAGAGAGAAATGACCTGTCTCAAGTCCAAATGTCCAAAGAGCCGTGGAAACCCATTGTGAAGGTTTTCAGAAAGGGAAAGCAATCCCATTATACGGCTTTTGAAAGCATCCGAGGAATTTTACGGTCTGAGCTAAATAGTCTTCGACGGATTACGTTTTCTAAGACTACGAAGGGTTTATTAAATTGCAATAAGGATACTCTTTGAACACAAATGCCTTTTGTTTTCCTTAAGAAGATTTGAAAAAGGCATTTTCAATTGTTCAAATTATTCCACTTTAAAATATATAACTATTAGAGGTTTGTTCCGCATAATGTATAAAAATGAGTTACTTTGTTACAAATGTATACTGTTAAAATCGTGAAATGGTAGATAGTTATGAGTATCTGTGGATAAAGAATAGGAAACAATTGAGTAACAGTTTTCTTTTTAACTATTTGTTTGCGACTGTAAAGAGAAAGTTCATTTCTTGTTGAATGTACAAAATTAAAAATTTCATCTAAAATATATCATCGTATACATCAATTACGAACTAGTAAGATTTGCTTCTTAAGAAGATGAGTACATTTTTAACCAACTAAATGTTAACCATAAATTAAAAAAATTATTTTTATAGTTATAATTCAGCAAATTGAAAAAATAACTTGGAATACTATTGACGAAACATTACATTTTTATTGCATATACAAGTATATAGAATTTTATATTTTAAATTATCGAGGTCTTTATTGGATTTGAATGTTAGAAATTTGAATTAGCAGGGTTTTCCAATTTAAAATTCCAAATTGTTTGATGTGTTATATAGGTTTTCCAAATTGAAACAATACATATTTTATAATAAATTTATATTTTACAACTAAATAGACACAATAGCTAATCTACGTTTCATCAAGCCGACTAGTTGGAAGAGCAACGGATTAGCAACCGGAGGCTTGCGAGTTCAAAAACTCGGTCCAGTCAAAGACCGTCGTGTTCACGGGGGCTGGTGTACGTTAAATCTGTCGTTTTCTCAAATGTCCTCACGTTGGAGTGATGTGGAAGTATGGAGAATGGGGTGACATTTAATTTTGCACAACTTACATTTTGTAGGAAAACGAATATATTTAATATGAAAAGTGCAAGCGAAACACCCATGGATAGTAAAAGTGTTGCTTTGCTACTCCCTATCTGGCAACGTCAGAATTAATCTTTAATCTTATAATTATATTTAGAAATCTGAGTTCATGTATCTGAGTTAAGACAGTGAAATGATGCGGTCATATTTGAACTTTTCTAAGTATTCTTTCTAAGTGTTATTTTTGTAAATAAATTGTTATTGCTTTTCTTATGAGTAGATTCGATGTCAAAATCTACGCACTTGGTCACACCTTTCACTTTTCAGAAATCTACATTTTTTCAATGATCAAAATTTTCATTTCTATTTCTTAAGCTGTTACTGCTGTATCTGTATTCCAATGTTTTATGTAATGTGAATAAATTATTTAGGAGTTTGATTTTACGAATTATTTATTTTGTGAAAAATATGGCTAAAGACAAGGATTCATCTCTTGGCTATATGTGTACATTTGGACCAACTTTCCCTAAAAGTCATTGGTTCATTTCACAATGATTTGTAGAATGCTGTTTCATAAAAATAAATCAAGTGTGCAAAATAAGCCTTTTAAAATAAGACGCAAACATCATTAAAAGAGTACCACTTTAAAAGAAATTCTAAAATAAGACAGTTAAAGTTAAAATAAATTCCTATTTTAAAATAAGACAGGTAACGTTTAAATAAGACGGTTAACTATACGTTGTAAATCAGATATTAAAAAAATATAATGTACGTTTCCACATTACAAGACAATTAAAATCCATAAAATTTATATTTGATTTTCAAGTTTCAAATTATATTATTGGATTGTATTGAAAGTTGTGCTCAACAGCCAAGTAAGAATATTTATTATTCTAAAAATGGTTTCCATTTAGAAACCAAATCCTGAATTGGCAAAAAAACGTGCTTCTAAGAATTCATTTTAAACTGCATGCTGCAAATTTTAAATAAAACTTTACTGGTATTGAAATAATTTCACAATTATAAAATAATCTTACTAAACTTTACGTTTGCTTAAAAAGAAATTAATCATAATTGTAGTATCAATATGATTTCTCATCCTTTCATAACGGTTTTGAAATTAGAAACTATCTCATCCTTGGTATAAGAGTGCTATGGGTAAAAAATATTGATAGGAAAGCTAAGTCCAATACTACGTTTTAAGTTCGTCATTTTACAGGCAAATGAACTGAAGGAGCATTCATAACCACTCCAAAACTCAAAATCGACTTCTGTAGAAGCCACCTTGGTATCACATTTTGTATTTTTGTCTTACTCCATAGTGCAATGTATGTGAAATGGATTATATGGATGTATAATCCAAGCATACGTATTTGTGTCCAATGTAAATTGTAGAAGTTACAAAAAAGTTAAAACGGTGTTAAAACTATTTTCCGTATACTTAAATGATGCTTGCATTTTTTAATGAAAGAGAAGTGATTATTCTGATCACTTTCAATCAACGTTTAACCAATTCAATCGGAGAACGCCGGGTAATTCTGCTAGTAGAAGTATAAATGAAACGAATATTTAAGAATGATTCACTACAGATTTCAAGTGAACGATCGTTTCCTTTAAAAAACAAGCAGAAAAACTTATTCCGTCGAAATGATTCAGATAGTTACGCATGGCAAGAACTATACTATAGAGAAATCAATCCTTACAAATGTATTCATTCGTATGAAAGTTACACTAGAAGGAAAAACGTTGAAAAAATACATAAATTCACTTTACATAAGCTATTACTTGTGTTTATTCTTTTCTTTTACCGGTCTTTTAACTGCACGAAATTCTCTAAAAGTCATTTTTCATTTTTACTTCTACTAATGAGACATAATTCGAAGTAAATCATGCAGAATTATTTTGAGTTTGACTAAACCAACAAGCGGGGAAAATGTTTTTCTGTATGCCTTACACTACGTCATGGTTTTTAATGAGATACTTATTTGATTTTAAACGTATACACTTAAAATCAACCTTAATCCGTAATTATTCTAGTGTTTATATTCTTTCCTACACTATAAATAAACAATGAGAAGGCTTCCTGCCAGGTAAGAGTTTGTTTTGCTTGAAATCTAGCTACAAGTTCGAATCTCGTTTGTGCCAAAGTCGAGTTGGCTGCTTGAATTTTCCTGGTTTCTTCAAGAGACACATATAAATGAGAGTTAGTGGGGCTGCTATCTGAGAAATATTAAAGTAAATTTAGTGCTGTGGGGTGTATTAATACTCATATACGAAGTATTTTAACTGTTCATCTTAAAGAACAAACCAGGAGAAAATTATTGTCTTCCCGGCAGTACGAGTAAGAATCTTTTCGCTTACACTGTGTGAGTGAGTAGAGACGGATGTAACACGTTTCTTGTATCAGAAATAATTAATATTTATCTCAAGATAAATACAAAAATGAAGTTAAATATGCCTAATATGTTACAGAAAGTACACTTTGAGAACTGGATGGTCTTTCAAAAAAGTAAGAAATTTCAAACAGACCTTTGATGTTTTCCAAACATAAAGCATCATTTAATACTTCTCAAGATGTTATAGAATGCTTCTAACAAATTATCTTTACATTTACGACCTCAAATTACAACCATACAGCATAGTTGTAGAACAAAATATCACTGTATTCTAAACACACTTCTATTCTACCTACAGTGTTAGTTTCCTTTCTTGAAACAATCTGAATTTTTTAAAGCATTACTTTGGGACAAAAGTTGTACTTAATAAAACATAAGAATACTGCCAAATTCTACGTTTTTCATCCAAGAATCCTAGTTCCATAGAAACATCTTGAACTTTATAAGTAAGAAGTTCAAGTTCGAGACCAACCTATGAAAAAGTGAAATCAAGTACTGTTATGTAAATTTCTATTAATTTAATATTTACCTAAATCTTTAATTCATAGTTTTGCATTGGTTCTTCTATTTATATAGACCCTGCTCTTAAATTGAAGAAAGTTCTACAGCTAATTTGATTCTTTCTTCGCTTCAATTCTGCAGTCAATGAATTAGTCTTATATTTTCATTGACTTCTTTGTATTTAATAAATTCATGACTCTAAAATACCATATTAGCTTAAAAGAGAAAATTAGATTGAGGTCTAACACACAATGAGAAAATTGGAGAGAGTGCGGCCTTTTACTCATTTGTCTCCATCTTGGAAACCCTACTCATAACGAAAAATTTGGAGCATTTATTTTTACTAGTTTAACTCTTACGTTCTAGACAGCATACCCAAAAGTAGCTTTACTTCCCTCCTGTCTACTTGTTTATTTATACTATTATTATTATATGATTCTACTATGTGTGCTTATTGAATTAATCAATTTTGTAATAATGTTTTTTATCCTATGCCAGAAGACGGGTAGGTTATCCAATCAAGTAAAGGTATGAGTTTACAACCCATTTGGGGGATAAGAAAGGTGGTCCTATCAAAAGCAGATAACTTCTCAGTTTTTAAATGGTCGGCCTTCATAATTGCCTTGGAGTCGGACAGGATTCAGTGTCCTTTATTCCTATTTTAGTTTGGTATGCTTGTAAATAGTCTTGACTTGTCATAAATCTAAAATTTGCTCTTGGTATTTCGGTTGGTATTTGGCTCATCAGCAATTGCTCCCAAAATTTTGCAAAGCCTTATGTCTACATTTAAGCTAATTGCATTGGATAACTCCACTTTAGCATATTAGTATTGTACTAATGTTCAAAAACGGTGGTGTGTACCCATTATTATGTGATTAATAAGACATTTTATCAAAAATAACAAAACTCCTAAAAAACTATTTAAACTTTGATAATTATTGTTTTCCACGATAGCTATGACAATATTTTACTCTTTTCTAAGAGGGTATGATTTTCGACTCATAAAGATTTTGCGAATGACTACTAATTAAATCTTCTCGAGAAACGTAACAAAACTCAAAATATAGATTTTATTTTTTCAGTTAACCAACCCTTCCATTACATTATAACAAGTGATGCATATAGAATCAAGAAATATACTACAAATCTACAATAGGAAGATGTGACGGAATTATGAGAGGCTTATTTTTCAAGCTAGATTGAGTTACTGGTAGTGTTTTAGTGTTTCCGTGGTAACAATGTTTTCCCTGTACATATTCCGGACATGACGTCACTTGAGCTTGTTTATTTAATACGATTTCAATACGTCAATACGTTAATACGATTTCAAACAGCGACAAACTACATTTTAAAGTAACCCCGATATGGTATCATCATAAAATGGTTTTCCGTCAAGTTTGTTTATTCTGAAAATATCTCTTTGTTTATTCTGAAAATATCTCTACAATTTTCAAACTGATCAGTAAAGTGGGCTTAGACATTTTCAGTCTTGTAAAATTTACTTTTTTGTCTCTTTTTTTAGAAGATGCGTAACGTAGCTTAACATAAAGAGTAATTTAATTCTGATGAAATTCAACGTATTGACATTAATACACACGTTTCCTCTTGTCGGTAGGGAAAATTTAAAATCATAGAAGAGAGATATTTTTTAAATGGAATCACGCTATTCACTTGTAATTCAAAATTTATCTACATGGAAGATCTCAAAAAATTCATTAAGTTAGATAGGGCAGATTTCCTTATTATGAAGTATTTTCAAACGATAGGTTAACGATGCTTTTAGAAAGATTTTTACATCTTGTGGTTTAAAATTCTTAACATGTTGTTTAAAGAATTTCGCTTTAAATTAACTTCCTCGAAAGAACCAGGTCACATTTTTTGACCGAACATAATTTCAAAAGTACTGGGGTTTATTTATCAGATACAATGGTACTTAGATAATAATTTACTGTGTTTAAGGAAGTTGATCAACTGAAGTAACAACAACCAGTAAACTGAACAATACGCAGCTTTTTTAATGCTGGTTTCAGTTGCATTTTCCTACCTTTTTTTATAAGAGATAACTGATTTCTTCCGGTATTCTTGTAGTTCATTAGAATTATTTTCGTTAGATTTATTTCTGGTTTTGAAAAAGTATGGTCTGTTATTTTTATCTGTACTTTTTACAGCACAACAAAAATAGTTTTACGTCATACTTTTTTGCTTTAAAGTATAATTAGGTTTAGTCAATTGACTTAAGTTTACAGGATTGAAATGCTCTGTAAGATATTAGTTTGTGTAACATATTACTTTCATTTTGCTTTATTTCACAGTATGAATACTTCTATACCAGTTTTATATGTAATGTATTCTTTATAAGGACTTTGGACCCACCAATCGGTGTAGTTGTCAGGTTGCTGTATTCTGGATAGAAAGGTTCGTCTTTCGAATCCGAGGTAGGGCATGGATATTTGTCCGTTCTGAATGTGTGGCCTCTTTATAAAATGGGTTGTGCCTAGAAAGCATGGTAAAAATGGCGGTTGCAATGGGAATCCCCCGAGATGTACCAGGGTAACGCAATGGTTTACATTTATGGCATTGTAGTGCCATGATGGAAATGTTCAATTAAGTGGACAGACATTACAAAAAAATAAAGATTCTGCGAATTACATTCACAATTGATCAAGTTCTAAGCATTTTCCAGATTCTGTCCTATTACAGTAACAGAAAATAACCGTAGAGACAAACCTAATCAAACTTATTACAGTATTTACACCACTGTAGTGTATTTACCATAAGAGTAAGTACATATCTTCATACATTTTAACAATCCTTTTAGAAGGTACATTTAGTCTTCAAGTCTCTAACAGAAATGTACGCTAAGTGAATTATAATATTTTAAAGTAATGGTCTGAAATTGTTTAACCACTTAACGCATTTACCCGTGTCTGACGCGGGCCGGCAATTTTGCACAAGCCCGTGTCTCACACGGGCGCTCTTGTATCTTGCGTTATTTTATTTCTAATGCCCCCACAACTGAAATTGCAAAAAATAACTTACACTATACCTATGTATTCATTTTCTGTCAAAAAAAACTCGATCATTTTTACCAGTTTTTCCGAAAAAAACTCGTGCTTTAAGTTTAAGAGTAATACATCCAGTTCGCTAAAATATGAGTCTATACGAAATTATCTGTGTTTTCAAGACTAAAATGGACGAAGAGATCGTTGGTACACATCAGAAAATAGAAAAAAATTCCTTTGAAATAAATTAGAACTAGTAACGTGTTCTTGACGCATTCATGGCGATTTTCCTTTGTTTTCAACAGCGAAATGTTTCTCAGCTTCTAAACGAGACATAAAACAATCGGTTCTCAAACACATTTTTTCCGTACCAACTTCACCAGCGTCCAGAAAGAAGAAGCAAAAGCACTCTCATTTTCTTTTCCCATTGAAAGGCTTGGTTTCATAAACATGGATTCAAAAATGCAATTAAGGTCACACACGAAACGCAACCGGCGAGCGCTCAACTCCGCACACCGAGATATGGTCCACTGAGATACTATCGAGCCACTGCAGACGTAATAACGGTCCGCTCAGAGTCTTTAATCATGGCGGCAATCAGAATTTCCTTATTATGCGAACACCCTCAGCTCCCATTTCGATTTTGCGAGACCCCTCCCAACTCGAGAGGGATTTTTTTTAAGGTTGAGTGTTAACAAATGCGGATTGAAATGATTGAGTTTTTTCTGGTCTTTTTTGTTGCGTTCGCGTGTGTTGCATGGACATTTTTCTTTAGTTTGCAGTCATGCACGCGTTTAATTTTTTTGTATTCTTTTCATTTTGATTACTTTCGCTACTTTTTGATTCCCTTTCTCCGTTTTCCCGTTGGCAAAGTAACTGTTGAAGTGCTATTCATTGGGTAAGGAAGAAAAGAAATTTTGTTGGTTGGTTGTTGGGTTTTATGGCGCAAGGAACACATTTGGCCAAGCTGGGCCAAACACAGACAACTTAGAGCATTGGATGTACACATGAAAAAAGCCTTACTGATACAGAAGAGAGAAATGCACCCAGGGTGGAATCGAGCCTGCACCGGCTAAAACTCGGAGGTTGCTCGCGCAGCGAAATTAGTTGATTTCTTTGAATGGATAGCTAAAGAAGTGTTAAAAGGGAAAACACAAAATGTTGGTTTGGCGAAGAATTTGAACTGCGAAAATTTTTTAAGATAATAGGACCAGAAAAGATATTCCCATGATTCTACTGTTCGATTCCTCCTTGTCCGTATTTCTCTCTTCTGTATCTGTAAAACTTTCTTTATATGTGGGTACATTAATTGACGCTGTCTGTATTGTGTTTGGCGTAGCATAACCAAATATGGCCCTTGCGTTAAAACATCCAACTAACCCATGATTCTACAACTTACTACTTGCATAAAAATGCAAGAATTACCAAGGTAAAAGTTTCTATCTAATTGGGTTACTATGACTCAGATAGAGAGACTTATACTTAAAATATTAGTTTAATATATTAGTATAAATTTACTTAAGTTATTTAAAAAATCTGACAGATTTCAAACCCAAGAAATTATGAATGCTTAAGTTCATTGGGATATGTTTTATGTTTAGAGAAGTATTTATTAAGTGAACCTGAACAAGCCTAGGCGTAGAGTGGAAAAGGATTGATTACATTGTTATTCAAAGATTTAATTAAAGTTCGTATAATCTTACACCATTTGAAGCAAAAACTAAACCGCTAAACCATTTTACATTAATTTGCAGGGAGTTTTTTATCAAGTAAACTAATTATTTCAATTATTCATTCTGTACAACCGCTTTAATTATTTTCCTGTTTTGTTCCGCTATGCACTGCTTCCTATTAAAGCCAATACAACATTTAAATTTGAAGGAAAAGCTGTTCGCGTGTGTTTAAAGTATTGAATATAAAAACAAATGTTATTACCTAAATTCTATTTACTCTGAAAATAAATTACGAGTATTTGTCATTAGATTAGATAAAAAATATAAAGTTTTATTTGTGAAGTAAGATATTCTCCCATACTTTCCAAATATGTTTTGAGAGTATTTGATCATTTATAATTCCCTTTTCCTCAAATGTCCTCACATTTGCGTGGTATGGAAGTTTGGAGAATGGGGTGCCAGCTCAGGTGCTGACCTCGTCATTTGACCGTAGTTCAAAATTCGGAGCTGTTACTCACGGATCTTTCCCTTCAGGAATGATTCGGGACCGCGGCCAATATTTCGTTGTATTGCTCCGGTGTGACTTTAATTCAACTACCTAACCTAATTCCCTATCTTGTCACTGTTCAAACGATAAATTTCTTTAAAGAAAAATAACACATAATTAAATTGAAAGTAATAAGAAAAATAAGTTTTCTCATGTAACCTTTAAGAAGAGTTGAAATCTTTGGAACAGCCTACTTTATGATGGATTTTGATTACTTGAAAATTACTTGAAATGAAAGGTTAAAATTACTTTACTTGTACATATGCAATCATGCCCTTCAGAATCTGTTTTTACAAATTATTAAGTAGATATTGTTTTATGCATAAAAGACAAATATAAAAGTGTAAGTGGCGGTGTGTTTCTGTGGCGATACGTGTTTCTTGTACGCATCCTGAACGTGACATTATTTACTCGTTTTTCGAATACGATTTCAGCTCTTCACCACTAAAAATTCCAAAGAATGAATTCGAATTAAAATATGAAAGATGATTGGTAAACACCAATTAGATTAAACGCCAAACTCTGCTCGAACGGTGATAGATTACATTTTATGGTAACCTCGATATGTATCATGCGAGAGCATTGGGACGACAGAAGTAAAATCGTTGCAGACCATCTGTTTTTTTTATTACGCTGAAATCCCTCTCTTACAGATGAATTTTATTTGGATAAAACTATTTCTAAAAGTGCATAATTTGATTCTTAATCAACAGATAATTTTCGTCAAGGAAAGGCTTCCAGGAATAGAAACATTATTAGGTACATGACTTTATGTAGTCTGAGAACTTTTTCATTAATGATTGAGTTCGATCATAATTCGAATTTAATGATTAGGAACAAATATAGAAACGAAATAGATGAATTAAAGGTTTAAGATTTAAATATGAGTTTGAAAATAAGGCCATATTTCTTTTTCCAAAATCTAATGTTTTTATAAACTTTCCTTTGGTTTCCAATATAGTTCATGATTACTCTCTAGAAACACAAACCATTACTTTTCAGTAAATTACTGGTTCGTTCTCCTACACGATATGTACCTCATGTACGCTGAGTTCTTTTTCCTTCATTCTCTCTCTCTCTTTTCTGTGTTCCGCCCCAAACAATTTTCATCACGCGACGGAAACAGTTTTTGTGAGAACCAAAGTTTTTCAATATCTATTATTAAAGAAATAAGTCGAAATCTTTCTCTGTAAATGTCGGAAGTACAAAAAAATGCGCACTTTCTTTTTTAAAATGTTTTTCCCTCTTCACTCAACGACACAGAAGCGTAGGACATTTCCTCGTTTATCAATCAGTGGTAGACAGAAAAGGAACTCTTCCAAGAAAGAAGGCTCTATGAATCATTAATGTGAACTTGATAACCGAGATTCAAGTGGAGTGTTTATACGACTCTCGCTTTCCGTCAATCTGACTGTTTTAGTTCGATGGTTTCTATAGTCATTATTCAAAATACTTCTCAAAACTTATAGAGCCTCAGAAATATTCCTTTTCTTAACCCTCCGAATGGTTTCGAAGAGACATCTCGTCGATAAAGATCTGACCAATTTTGCTAATGACAAGATATCTCGTTCATTAAGCTTTGCTGATTTTTCTATAATAACGAGATTGAAATCTGGTCAGTTTTTTTCTAATTACGAGATATCTCATCCATTACGATTTGGTTAGTTTCGCTAATGACGAGATTTTGATAATGACGTCTAGACATCCGCCAGAAAGGTTAATTGTTGCCAAAGATTTTTACACGGTGTAGGTAAAACTGTCTTATTTAGGCCGCAATTTTTTTATTCATCGGATTCTTGGAGACAAAACTCTCCCACCCTAGGCCCTGGGTTTAATGGTTGTCAGTTTTGTACACTAATTGTATTATGTTTGATTGGAATAATAATTTTTAATAAAATTATGGTTTGCATAGCTTGGTGGAATAAATTTGAATATTCTTCTTAACACTAGAAAGACGGACGGGGCCTGTGCTGCCGTTGCACTTATTACGAGCCTATAACTCCCTTACCAATGAATTAAATAAGAGGTTATTTTAGTACTTTTAATGATTTGGTCCACAGTTATTATGTATTCAATTATTTTGCTTTAGCTGGCCATAAAACTGGAGACCGAAATAACGACGGTGAAATTCTTCACGTTTGGGGACGATTATGAGGTAGCAATGACAATCAAAGTAGTTTCACATTGTTTTCTCCCCTTTACATTATGTATACAAATGTTATGTTCCACTCCCCAGCTGCAAACGTAGGCAGTGAACACTATTTTGTTGGGTTTGTCTATTAGTTTTTCTTTTTCTAAACTCTTGGAATGTCTGTCAACTCCCAAATAGCACCACCAGATTCTTCCTTCTTCCCTCCTGTTTGGGGACGATTATTAGATAGCAATGACAATCGAAATAGTTCACATTGTTTTCTTTCCTTTACATTCTGTTTACAAACGTTATGTTCCCCTCCCCAGCTGTGAATATAGGCAGTGAACACTGTTTTGGTAGCAGTCTGTCCGCTGACTAGTAATTTTTCCTAAACGCTAGGCATATCTGATAAGTCACTCAAGTGACACACTGAATAGGAACATATGGTGGTCAATGGTATATAAATTTTCAATTTGAACTATAATGTACCATCGATTACCTAATACAATCTACCTAAATTAATCCAGCGATCTATAAGAATCTGGGCCCACAATGATCCCCTCCGTCTTTCCAGGCAACCTTCCCGTCTTGCTAGTATTAATTTTTTTTTATTTCTTTCGACAAATTATTTTTCTTATATTACTGATTATAGCAGAATTATTTTTAAGTCAGACATTCTTTTTCAGTTTTATTTCCGTATACATCTTTTGGTTTGATTTGTCGCTCAAAGGTCATTTGGAGGGAGGAATTCTACAAATCAATGAATTTTATATTTTTTGTTGCCCGACCACTGACTACTTCGGCATTACAAGGGCTGAACTAGCGACTATTTATGAGGGCGCATTCAGTGGGAGACCACATTTCTTCTTAACAGGGACAATTACCGGCATCTTTGTGCTTACAAATCGGGATTTGAACCTGGAACCTCCTGGGTGGTAGACAAACGCTATGACCACTATATCAGGTAGGCGACAGAATTTCAACATCAACATTCGGATATTCTCCAGTGCCACTAGTTAAATCAAAGCTAACACACCCAATCTGATCAAATATGTGTTAAATATTACATTCTGTAGCTAATACATAATTTTAAGTATCAGACTATTAAATATTTCATCATTGGTCATAAAAATCTCAGTCAATTACTTAAGGTACACCATTTTCTCTCAGCCTCGCCTACAACTGGGTCAGTATAAAGGTGTTTCACAAATCGAAGCTCTTCTAAAATGTTTTAACTTTCACTATGGTCTGTTAGAACGGAAACTTCGATCTGTAAATCCTTTGTCCTCGCTTTGTTTCGTTGCACTCCGGGCAAACAATGGGCTAATGTTTCTCACGTTGTAAGTGATAATTGAAAATTCCCTAACGCTGATGCTGTATTTCCTGTGAACGTGTTGCGAAAACACGGAATCACGAACGTGTAATTGGATAGCTAACATTTTCTTTTATCGAAATTATAAATGAAACTCGTTTTCGGCACGTTCGTCTCGGTCCTTTCGTGATGGGGAAAACCCATTTGTTATGTGCGAGCTATCAGAAGCTACTGAAGCAAAGCGAGTGTGAAATGTAACTTAAGACGATTGGTAGTTTAATTTAAGTCGTACTGGAGCAAAACAACGGACTATTCGAGACGATCTGGGAGCAATCCCGAAGGGAAAGATCTGAGGACAATACTTCGTAGTTTTTTTGAATAACTAAGAAAGTTAAATAACTGCCCAAATAATTCGGACTCAAAACGAATTGGATGAAACCTCAGCAAAGGTATATTTAAATGTATAATATATTGCAATATCTACATGTCCAAGCATTGACTACTCAACAAACTGGAATTTTCGAAACGTAAGACGATTGGACACTTAGGCACACAATAGTATTAAGACAGATTATGATGTGGCTTTTTTTCTGAACACCAAACGCATGCTTTCTGTACATTCAAATGCATTAGTCGATAAAAAATATGACTCAATTTTTGTTACTCCTATTATGCAAAATCTCTTTTTACAGTTGTGTGCCTGTTTAATATTCTTGAATTCAATTGAAAGCTAACTAAACTAGTTGAAGATATATCAATCTACGTTTCTGTGTATTAGGCAAATCTGTTAATTTATTGTTGAAAGTAAAATTAACATATTTTTATCACACTAAATCATATCATATCAGTTTATTTTGAATTGTGACACCAAGATGTTGAGAGTCCTTGAAGAGATTCTGAGTACAAATGAAGCCTGAACGTGTAATTTATTAGCGTTTGTTTGTCACCCAGTAGATCCCGAGTTTGAATCCGGCTTATAAGGGCATGTGTATTGATGATGGTTCCTGTTAGGTTCAACGGTGACTTATAGGGTCCTAAAAAATATCTGCCACTTTGCTCTTTGTAGTATCAAAAGCCGAAAATGTCTGTGATTGGACATTAAAAAAGCTGTTGAAAATCGTTGCAATTCTGTTGGAATTCTATAATAGTACATCTTGACATATTTTTCAATAGCTTCAGAAGTACGTTATTTCATTATTACCTTTCTGAAAAATTAATTTATCTTAAGATAGGAATATTTCATCGTAGTCATTAATAATAGGAATCACTTGTATCTTATACTCTAAAGTAGTTCTTTTCAAATTAATAAACTCTGAGAAATTAAAAACTTCCATAGACTCTTAAATTATAAATGTTTCGAGGTATTCTACATACGTAATACAATGTTACACATTTTTTGTTTTCTATATGTCCAAATGTCAATAAAATACTATAAAAACCGTAGTTCAAAGATTACAATAAAAATTTAAATAATTCAGTTAAAAAACTAGTAGGTGAGTATAAATAAAACGTTTTCACTTCAGCTGTAGAACATTTTCCTGTTTCCTAAGGGTAATATAGTTCAGCTTAGACCACACCAGAGAAAAATATATTTATTGGTAAAATAAGGATACACCAGCAAAGAATAAAGTGAATAGGTAAAAAATTTCGCAAGCACTATAAATTCAAAGCGCCATTTAAATCTGTTTTGATCCGTTAATATCCTATAGAAAGAAATCTATCTCAGATATTGAGAAACAGAAATCAGTCTCTACAAAATTAAAATCAATCGATTATTGTGATGGAAACATTACAGAATAAAAAGTAGTGATATTTTAGATTTTTATAGTTATTTTTTATGAGAAGGCATATGTAAAATATGTTTTAGTATTTAAATAGTGATCACATAATTGTGTGTTTTTCTCTGATTGGTATAAACTCTTTAGACTAAAACAGAGTAAAGAAACATTTTAGCTAAGAACTGATTTTTCTTATATTCACCTATGCTTAAAATGTATTATCATATACAACCCCTGTTTTTTAAGGAACTGGAAGTACTCGTACGATCTACAGTAGTTTGTAATCTATCGGCTAACAACAAAATCCATTGTCTTAAAAATGCTCAATGGCTTTATCAGTTTTCATATCCTTCCTGCAAAGGTTCATCTAAATCACTCAAACCGTATAATCAAAATCAATGTCCGTTATTAGATAGGATAGAACATTATCAAATTATGGCACGTAACAATGACTACGAGAATCAACTGATCAGAATTCATTTCCTGTGCATAGCGTTATAAGGAAATTAACTTATTCTACCGATCCAAGACTAATAAATTTGTTTTTATTTGTATAATTGTAACTTTTCTATTGGCCGTCCAATTAAAAATTACTCATTATGGCACTACAAGGACGGATTTGTGAACCGTTTTGCGTTACCATTGCTCACCACGGGGTAAATTCACGTACATCTCACATAAATACCACACATACCAGAAGTCAGAACCCTGACTTCTGTCACAGATTAGTCGGTGTGTACGTATAACTACGCTAGCGTTTTACATTGTCGTAGGGTGATTTAGGATTGCAAAAGAATTAAAAGAGATTAAACTTTTATCTTCATAAAAAAACATTTTGAATATTTTCTTACGAGCCAAAAATAGTGGAGGAAAGTTGAACTTATGTAAAGAAAATCAATTGAATACGTTAGCTTTCGGATTATTTAGATAGATAGGTACTGCATTCTTATTAACAAATATAGAAATAATTTATGTAAGCAAGAAAGTGACATTTGCATTGCCTATCATTTCATGATGCTGAATGCATCTGACATCTGTTTAAAATGTAACATGTTCATCCATGCAAGGAACAAATTTTTTAAATTCATATAAGACTACGTTTTACCATAGAAAAATAATACAAAGCGAAAATTCAGCTCTCTGAATTTAAAGTCTCGAAACGAATAATGTATTCTTTGGTGGTTTCTTTGGAATCGCAAACCCAAGGAGCGAGAATACGCTTTGATTTCTCTTTTTCAGTTCTGAGGAGAGGAGGTTCGCAAGGATAGGCATCAGTTTGGGCGACAAAACAAAGCTTTGTTTTGTAAGAAAAGCTTCACGCTTCTTTAGGCTCTAGTGTAAAGTGTCTGGCCCAGATAGCTTGTAAAATGGCGTTATCGTTTCGATGCACTGGACTGGCGATAGTCACAGGAAAGGTGTTCGTGTTACCAAATCCTCTTGCTTCCGGTGATAAAAATAAAAAAAATTAGTGGATAGAAATAATCTACATGTGTTTAGAGAAAATAGCAAAGATACTTCGTATCATACTATAAGAAGCAGTATTAATTTGGGAATATCACTTAAATTATAGTATTTGTAAGTAAAAAAGGAAATAAGGAAAATTTTAATATTCTGAATTGCGAATGCCTATTAAATTAAAGTATATGTAAGAGTTTATGGAATAACACACACTGAACATTATGTTCTGAATTGGGAATGTCTATTAAACTATAATACATATTAGTAGTATACGAAGAAATATTGGTAGTTTTAATATTCTGAATTAAGATAATATCTATTATGATAACTTATATAATTAAGGTAATAAGTGATATCGATAATTTTTATACTATGAATTGCGAATGTCTATTCAGCCAAAATGTGAAATATTTACTCGTATTAGACGTAATATTGAAAATTTTTATATTCCAAATTGGTAATATCTATTATTCTACTGTATACGATAGAGTATAAGAAATAATATTGAGAATTTTTATGTTCTGAATTGGGTATGTGTCTATTAAAATCTGAATTGGGAATGTATATATAGTTGTATAAGCAATGTAGATGATAATTTCAATGTTCTGAATTTGAAATATCTATTAAGCTAAGTTATATATTCGTAGTATAGGAAATAGTGTTCAAATTTCAATGTTAAGTTATGCTCCTGTACAGTATAACAGTAGCTGCTGTTAGAATTGAATGTATTTAATTCTGAGGTAAATGCATTTCATAAGAAGTAAATTAAGGATTCTGTTGCCGCACGTGCGCCAACCAGAGAGGCGAAAATGTTCACGCATGCGCAATACCCGAACCGACTGAGCCCATCGCCAGTTGACTACTAGACGCTGCAAAGTTAGCAGCAATAACCAGAAGTGGGTAATTAATGTTTATCTCGACACCCACAATTGCATCAACTCAATAATGTTCAGCTGTCTTTATATGTTGTACAAAATGTGTGTGACGTCCTGTTAAATAAAAAGCAGAAAAGGCAGCTGTGGTCCGTCGAATTTTATTTATGCGTTTTTAAAAAGGTGAACGCATCACTTGGTCCGTCGAGCCGGAGACAGAACTCAGCAAAATGGATACCATAGAAAAACTCGTAAAAGCGAAAACTTCCTTAAAAGGAAGTATTACCAGAATTGAAAACTTTGTTGATAAAGTGTCAACAGACAGAAGTAAAACGGAACTTGATGTGAAATTGAAGAAAATAGATCAACTGCAGCAAAAAGTTGATGAACTGAAACAATACTCCTGCATAGAAAAGGCCCCAGCACCTGAATTAATAGAATTTCAGGATGATATAGAACAGTGTGAACTACGCCTTGAAGATTTAGAGGTAAAGATTAAGCTCTTTATTAATTCTAATAAGAAATGTGAGTCTGTGACTGAAGTTGACGAAAAACAAACTGAAACTTTGCTAGTTAAAACTAAAATTCCACCTGTTGTGCTTCCCACATTTACGGGAAAATATGAGCATTTTAGTGCATTCAAAAATCAATTTGATGATTTGATAACGTCGAACGATCAACTTAGTCAGTCACAGAAATTATATTATTTAAATTCTTGTCTTGTAGAAGAAGTTAAAGAATTTGCATCTACTTTCGATTCATTTTCTTCCTTATACGAAGCCCTTGAATCGCGATATGACAATCAACGGTTAATTGTTGATGTTCATATTCAATCTATTTTGAACTTTAAGAAAATAGAACGTGAGAATGCACAAGAAATTCGTGCAATGATCGATTGTATCCAAAAGAATTTACGCGCTTTAAAGATGCTAAAGTATGAACAAAATGATTTATTTAACATTTTTCTGTTAAATATTATGCTTAAAAAATTGGATAAAGAATCCAGAAAGAACTTTGAATTGTTACAAAAATCTAAAGAGGTCCCTTCCTTTGATCAATTCATGACCTTTTTAGAACAACGTGAAGCAGTCTTGTTAGCTGTAGACAGGAATTTTATTCCCGAAGGAAAAACGATGATGAGAAAATCCTTTAATTTCGTTTCCAAATCCAAAACTCTATTGGTTAATCAAAACAATGAAAATAAAAGCTGTATAATTTGTTCTGAAAAGAATCCTCATCCTGTTTTCAGATGTGCAAAATTTCTACAATATTCCCTCGGAAAAAGATTCGAACTGGTTAAGTTTCATAAACTTTGTGAACTGTGCTTACGAAAAAATCACAGAGTGCCGTTCGAATTATTTATGTAGCTGCGGTGGAAAGCATTCTAAATCAATTTGTAGACATGCTGACGCTAGTGTGAAAGAGGCGCCGGTCGAAAGTAAACACGTGTCCGCAGCGGATTCAGAAATCAAAATTCAAAACGAAAGCTCATCTGCCGCAATAAATTCTTCCACTTTCCAAAACACTGTTTTAACAAGCATATCTAATCAAAATAAAAAGAGTGTGAGACTACGGGTATAATTTGGTTGCAAAATAAAGATGGAACATTAATAAAATGTAGATGTATTTTTGATAGCGCGTCAAATGTTAATATATTGTCCAGAAAAACGAGTGATTTCCTTGGTATTAGATTAGAAAAGGTACAAACTTCGGTTTCTGGATTAAATTCAACAAAACAAAATTTGAAAGGGAAATTGACGACTTTCATCTCGAATGAAAACGGAAGTTTTGTGGAACCTATTGAGTTCTTAGTTACTGACAAGATTACTGGGTTGACGCCTAGTGTTAATTTAGATATTTCAAAAATAAAAATTCCTGAATTTTTGAAATTAGCTGATCCTTGTTTTTTCGAAGCCGAAGAGATTCATGCGCTATTAAATGCAGATATTTTTTGTCGAATAATGAAAGATAATCTTTACAAAGTGAGTGAAGAATTACTGCTTAAGGAAACTGAATTTGGTTGGGTCGCGGGTGGAAGACTCGACGAAATCGAAACTAATGATGTGGCATCGTGCTTTCTTCTTAAAGACGATAGTTCTATAGACGACACTTTGAAACAATTTTTTGAACTCGAATCTCTTGGCATAAAAGATGATCCTTGCTTTCGTGAAGACGATCAGGCCATGGAAATCTTTGAACAAACAGTCAGATACAATAAAGGGCGATATACAGTGGGATTGCCATTTCGTAAAGACTGGAAACAATTATTAGATAATCTTCCGGTAGCAAAACAACGATTCCATAGTTTGTGGAGAAGGTTTCAAAAAAATTCGGAACTTTATTCACAGTACACAGAAATTATTCAGGATTATTTAAATCAAGGAATAGTTGAGAAAGTCGAAAATTCTGGAATAAATAAAGACAAACCAACATATTATTTGCCCCACCAAGCCGTAAAAAAGAAAGGTCGGGTTTCAACTACAACACGTATAGTATTTGACGCAGCATCGCACCAGACTAATGAGTTGTCCTTAAACGACTGCTTGTGGCAGGGTCCCAACTTATATCCTAATCTACTAGATGTGCTTATCAACTTTAGACTTACTCGAATTGCAATTTCATCTGATATACGTCAAGCTTTCCTTCAAATTTGCCTGAAAGACAACCATAAAGATGCTGTACGTTTTTTGTGGACTGACAGTAATCCTCGTATTGACAAAAGGCCAAACCTGCAAATATATCGTTTCAACAGGGTACCCTTTGGGGTCAACGCTAGCCCGTTCCTGTTAGCGGCTACTGTTAAACATCACATTGATAAGTATAAAGATGAGTTTTGCACAGCTGTACAACATCTAGATTCTTTCATGTACGTTGATGATTGGATCACAGGACAAGACACTCGTGAAGAGGCACTTTTTATTTCCAGCTGTGCCAAAAATATCATGAAAGAAGCAGGGATGGTGATGCGAAAATGGATCTCCAATGACGCTACGTTGATGAGTCAGTGGGCTGCAGAAGGTTTCGAGACATATCCAGTTGAAAATTCTGTCAGCTTGGGAACCAACAAGACGAAAGTATTGGGTTTGGCTTGGCAAACACAAGAAGATTGTCTGACCGTGGACACAAAAGGTCTATTAGAATTCATTTCAGACAATGAAAACACTAAAAGATTTCTTCTGCAAACCATTGGAAAAATCTATGACCCGTTGGGTTTGCTTACCCCCTTTACAATAAGAATGAAATGCCTCATTCAGGAACTCTGGTCGAGGAAATTCACATGGGATGAAATTTTACCTCCAGAGATTAAAGAAAAGTGGTTGAATTGGTGCAAGGAGCTGCCGCTCTTAAATGAGCTCAGAGTCCCAAGATTGGTACTAGATTCTACCAAAGAAGAAAATGACATCATAGAAATCCATACCTTTTGTGACTCTTCCAAACTTGCATATGGAGCTTCAGTTTATGTGAAAGTTAAAAAACAAAGTAAGGTACTTGTAAACCTCGTCACCTCTAAAGTCAGAGTAGCACCATTAAAGAGTGTTACGTTACCTCGGCTCGAGCTTCTGGGTGCTTTGGTAGCAGCTCGCTTGAGTTCAAAGGTTCAAGAAATCATCAGTCAGAAAAGGCACTGCATTGTGTTTCATTGGACAGACTCCAAAATTGTTTTATTTTGGATCAAGGGGTCTTCAAAAAGGTGGAAACAATTCGTGGCGAATCGAGTCCAGGAAATCACAAGGTTGACAAATCCCGATACGTGGTATCACTGTGCCGGAAAGGACAATCCTTCAGACCTCTTGTCCAGGGGTCTTAAAGCTGAATCGCTTCTACATAATGAAAAATGGTGGAATGGACCTTTCTTCTTACAGTCTGATGAACTCGTGGAAACTGATGATGAGTGTCCAGTACCGAATGAAGAAGAGTACTTACCAGAACTAAAATCTAAAGTCTCTAATGAAAACACTTTATTGACTTTAAATTCTGAAAACACAATTTTTGATTATCTAGTTAACCGTAACAGCAAATTTTTAACTATAATTCGAATTTTGAGTTTTCTTTTTAGGTTTGTGAATAATTGTAGGAACCCTAGGAATAAGAGACAAGGTCCCCTGGGATCGGATGAGATTTCTGAAGCTGAGGTGTTTCTAGTCAAACAACTTCAAAGTGAGGAATTGTCTGCAGAAATATCAGACCTCAAGTCCAGTGGTAGTATTCCAAATAAAAACAAGATTTTAAATTTATCACCAATTTTAGACAGTAAAGGTATCTTAAGGGTAGGAGGCAGACTAGAGAATTCTCAGCTGTCATATTCAAGTAAACACCCTATATTACTCCCCTCAAAAGGTAAGTTAACTGAAATTATCGTAAGATATTATCATGAAAAGTATTTTCATCTTGGACCTCAACATTTACTTTTTCAGGTTAGGCAAAAATATTGGCCCATTCATGGAAGAAATTTGTGCAAAAAAATCGTGCACAATTGTGTCATTTGCTTTAAAGCCAATCCCAATGAGTGCTCACAAAAAATGGGCAATTTGCCAATGCAGAGAATAACACCCGATAAAGTTTTTAATTCGACTGGAATTGATTTATGCGGGCCATTCTTAATCAAAAACAGATATCAGAGAAAAGGTCCCGAAATTAAGGTTTATGTTTGTACATTCATATGTCTAGTGACAAAAGCCATACACCTCGAAATAATCAGTGATTTAACTTCACAAGCTTTAATAAACACACTGAAAAGATTTATTTCGAGAAGGGGAAAATGCCATAGAATATTCTCGGATAATGGGACAAACATGGTAGGGGCTAATAGAGAACAAATCTAAATAGGGCTCTTTTGTTCAAGAAAAAGAGGAATCTTTATTTGCCTTTTTCGCGGAAGAAAACATAGAATGGTCTTTTATTCCCCCAAGAAGTCCGAATTGGGGAGGCCTCTGGGAGGCAAACATAAAGGCATTTAAATATCACTTAAAACGCGTTGCTGGGAATTCAAAATTTACTTATGAAGAGTTGCTAACTCTCGTGACCCAGATAGAAGCTGTTTTGAATTCTCGCCCGCTTACCCCTCTCTCGGCCGATGTTGATGACTTGGAGGTGCTGACGCCGGCACATTTCCTGATAGGAAGGCCGATGACGGCCATAGTCGAACCGTCTCTAACTGATATTGAGACAAATCGCCTTAATGCTTGGCAGAGAATTACAAAATCGGTACAAACAATCTGGAAAAGATGGAGCCTTTCATATTTGAATAGTCTACAACAAAGAAAGAAATGAGTAGTTGATAAAGAAAATCTAAAAATAGGGGACATGGTTTTGATAAGGGAAGAAAATCTCCCACCATATAAATGGTTATTGGGACGAATAATAGCCATATATCCCGGACAGGATAGAAAAGTACGAGTTGTTGACGTGAAAACCAGTAAGGGAGTTTATAAAAGGTCCATCTCCAGATTGAGTGTACTGCATATTGAAAATTAAATGTATTGTTTTCAAATAATAATAATAATAATAATATTTGTTCATGAAAATTCTAGTGCTTAAGTGTATACTGTTTATCTTACTATTGTGATTATTGTATTCATAGTGATTAGTTATTGTTTATTAGTTTACATTGATTATAACTGAAATTTAAGCATTCATTTATGTTTGGACTTATACAAAAAAAAATAGAATTGTTAAGTTCTTGCATGAGAACATGGCAAGGCCGGGCGGGATGTTGCCGCACGTGCGCCAACCAGAGAGGCGAAAATGTTCACGCATGCGCAATACCCGAACCGACTGAGCCCATCGCCAGTTGACTACTAGACGCTGCAAAGTTAGCAGCAATAACCAGAAGTGGGTAATTAATGTTTATCTCGACACCCACAATTGCATCAACTCAATAATGTTCAGCTGTCTTTATATGTTGTACAAAATGTGTGTGACATCCTGTTAAATAAAAAGCAGAAAAGGCAGCTGTGGTCCGTCGAATTTTATTTATGCGTTTTTAAAAAGGTGAACGCATCAGATTCGTTTGTTGAAAACCAGTAAAAATTATTCTCATTGCAGTTCTTATTCGTATGTTTCTATCCAGTAGTGTTACAGTTGAATCTAATGGGTGAATCCATTCAAATCCAGGAAAGGCTGTGCACCTCACCAACTCCGAATCGAATGATATTTTGCACACAGGTACATTTTGGGCCACCTTGAAGCAACATATTTTTTATAATCTCGAAAAAAATATTTTCTTCCAGATACAGGTCTGTAAAAGTGACCTCACAAATTAAATTACATTTTTCTAAGCGTACATCACCTACTTAAAAATCGCTTAGCTCCTAAAGTATTTAAGATAATTCAATTTTGTTTTCTTCAGAAAAATTGTAAAACTTTAGAGCAAGTATTGATACTAATTTCATTCGTAGAACTTAAATAGTATTGAAAATATTGAGTTTTCAATTTGATCAATTTTAAATTCCTTTTCTTAAAAAAGCCATTTTATTAAATCTGATTTTTCCAGTATTAAATATATTAACAAAATTATATATTAACCACGTACACAATTTTTCACAAACTAGAGATTTGTTGCTCACCTCGCTACAAACGTAATAAAAAAATACACTGTAATTGTTTTGATACAAAAGACAGAGATGAACTGCATATTTAAATACTATACCAATTATAATAAATTCCAATAACTATATTAAAACATATTTGGATTTATATACAAAACGTACTAATAGCATAAAATGTAGTATCTATAAATCCTCATAAACATTTCGAAAACTGCATATGTGAGGAAAATATAGAAACTCAGTATTTTTAAACTTAGCAGATAAAATAATGATATAAATTTCTATTTAAAACTATAAGTAAAAGTTGCAAATTAGAATATAATTTACGCTGAGAAAATAAGTTAAGCAATTTGTTAAAATCTAGCGAAAGTGTTTAGCCCGTCCTTTCTGCCACATAGAACTCTAAGAAAAAGTTCAACAGATGTTTCAATAAATGACCATTTCAAGGTTAAACTTTACTAATGCAATTCATAAATAACTCACTTCCAATCCTCTTCGATTCTTGAACAGTTGCACTCTCATGTCACAATTCTTGGAAATAGGATATTTGTGTATGATCAGCGGTCGACTTTGTCATATGGACGCACCATTGTAGAACTTCCAACAGGAGTAAACTTGTTAGTTATTTAAAAACAATTTTTAATATTGCAGGAATTTTTTCGTGTGCCTTTCTAAATAATATTACATTTAATTGATGTTTCTTCTGAATACTTGAAATTGCTTTTAACATTCTACATAGATTGATTTGAAAGATAAATGTTTTCACAAAATCACAGAATGAATTACGACAAATTCATTAATTATGCGCCATAAACTCATACCCAAATTCAAGAATGTAATAAGAGTAGATGAGAACGACAAACCGATTTATAGGAAAATACTTTAATCAGAGGTAATGATTGATACATTAAAATTGCTCCTTCGGTATTAAATAATCTTCCCCATATGAGCTGGTGGGTAGATTCCAGCTGTTTGCTGGATAAAAAACCGTCTTGAGCCTTTTAGAGTAGTATCGCTTGCTATTTTAATTTATAATTTCATGCAGCAGGTGCTATATCAATGACCAAGTGAAAAGTTTACTGCAAGCAAAGCCCAGAAGCATTAATCCCAAATGTGTCTCCCAGTCAATAATTGGAAATAGATTTTGATTGATGTATTTTTTAACTTTTACTGTAGTTATACAACTATTGAAAATCTTAGATATCACATTATACTGATCTATGTACAGAAATAATGAATCGAGTTAAAATATTGCATAGAAAAAGTTACTTGAACTGCGTGCAGGGGGATTCGAGAGCGTACTTGAGTGGAGGAATACCGTAGTCTCCGCTTTGAGCGCGCTTCAGAGGTTGAAATTTCGACGATATTTTGCGTTGAAGGCTGTTAAAATTCAACATTTGAGAAACTGTATTCACTATATAGGGTTCTAAATTAACAACATTCTAATGAACTCATGCAAAAATTTCCAGAATTTCTAACGATGGCTTTTTTAAAAAAGTCTTGACCATATTTAGGCAAGTTCCATGATGAATTGTTACGTCTAATCAGTTTTTAAAAAATATACATTTTTTTTTGTTATTACGAACAACGTTTTACGTACGAAATGTTTTTGCATAAGTTCATTAAAATGTTGTTAATTTAGACCCCTATATAGTGAATACAGTTTCTCAAATGTCATTTAGTGTCACGAACAAGAACAAAACAAGTCTATTTCTAATAGTTTGACCTTAGCAAAATTTTAAGCTTTACGCTACAGTTTTAACAAGCAAAATTGAATATTTTTATCGCCATTCAAAGGGTCTTATTTCCTTTAAAAAAATTATTTTGCAAAAAATAAATGTGGCATAATTCAACATAAGCCATTGGCCACCATATACTAAATTTTTAAAACATCGATGATGCCTGAACATTTTATTTTTATTATCTGAATTTGAATGGATTCACCCTAATCACTATAACTATTTGAAAAGTTCCTATAATTAAAACAATTTTGCTAAATTACTTCTTAACTGAAGGCAAAAAGAAATAGTATACCAAAGATTGTAGCTTTTGATTATTTATGTAGTTTTATACGGAATCGGTGTTTCATAGTGAGTTAAGAAAGCAAATACTTCAATTGAATGAAAAGAAACTAAGCGATTCTCAACTCACGTTGCTTAGAAGCCCTGTGCGACTAGAGCACGTAATTATGCCCGGATGAAAATTGTATGCTCAAACTAAAATAAACTTTTGAAATACTTAATTTCGTCGGTATTTTAAAAATTCGGCGTTGGTAAGCTAAAATAACTTATTCCACATTGAAAACCTAACCATTTTATGAAAACTAAAACTGAAATAGGAAGATTCTATTCTGAAATAAATTAAGGTCATCAAGGGTGGCTGATATGGAATCATTTTAAGATTCTATTAAACGCACAGATAATGAAAACCCCAGTAAAACAAATCAAACCAATTTTAGAGATTCTTTATTTCAACTATATAAATATATACAACTTCAAATACAAGGCTGAATAGTTCTGAAAACTATTATTGTTGAGTTAAACAGTGAAGTATTATGGAGTGACTTAATTTTTTAAAAATGATGTAATGCTTAACTGATGAGATTCTTAGCTCTCTTCAATCAATAATCTCAATTTATTTCTTGAAATAAGCAGCGCCTGTCCTTGGTGACCCTCTCAGGGGAAACGTTGGGGCATATTGATTGACTCCGTAGTAGTAGGGAGATACTGGGGCTGTATAGGCAGCCCCTGGTCCGACCAGTATTGGATAGGGATGTTGGATAGCCGAAGAAATACTCTGTGGAAGTGAAGGGTACAAAACGTTTGTGATTCCAGAAGAACTGGCAATGGGTGTGAAGTTTGCTGGGGATACTTGGACAGGAATGGAGATTTTCTTCAGCAGATGTTGGTTGGCTGAGAGGAAGGAAAAATATATAAAAAATCTACCCCAAAGGAAAATTTAAAACAATATGACAGAAGTAGCTGTAGTGTCTGAGGCCTCCTGGGTTGGTGGAAGTGTCGGTATTGAGGGAAAAGGTGAGAACTCACTTTGGTAGTGAGGAAGCTAGACACCTGAAGATGCCTCATGGAGACCTGGCGTATCGTTAAAACGGTTTTTTCTGTAAATATTAATTTGTGATACGTATATTTTGAGTACTTTGGACTCCCATACAAATTAAACGTGTTTTTAACTCTTCATCTGGAATCCTTTGATAATTAGAGAATCACACTACCGGTCTATAGTAGTCATACGATAATTAATTAAAGGGCTTACAGACTAATGCTGCTATAAGACTTTCAAAGAAAATGAAAGCAAGTCTTATACATGATAATGGTGTAATTTCATACACACAAATGAACTTTCCACCGTGTACACATTTATAATCCAGATTACGTTTAAGTTGGCCGATGCAGTATATTACAGGCTTTTATATTTGCAATCAGTAAAATTATTTACCACCAGGAGTTACAACCCAAGAGGGAAATCTTGACTTTCACAAGTTGCAGTTGGTAAGAGATTGATGAAGGCCGCTAGATGAATCTGTCAAAGATGAATCTGTTCCTGGATTGCCCAATATTTGAGACAGTTGCCCCATTTCAGACTTTTAAGGGGTTCTGACTGTCTAGCCATCTCTTTTGCATCGGTTTCTACGCATCTCTCCTCTGTTTAGTATGTGACTCTGCACAAACTGTTTTCAACGCTTGCACATTACTTAAAGACTAAGACTTGTGCAAAAGTATTGCAGAACGCGTGAATTCATGGCACCATAGTCAAAATCTCGGTATTTATCAACAATTTATTTACGCGATAAATATTTTTTTAAAGTTCTTTACAAGTAACAGTGCCTGCTGTACTCTTCCTCAATGTCTCAACTCAGACACATTGTGCACTAATTAAGTCTTCTAGCTTGTGAAATTTTCTCTCATGGATAATACGTGATGATACTACACCCCATCCCGGCACCCGACACCCTTGTATCAGTGTATCACAAGAATATATAACTCCGTAAGATTGGTTGGAAATTTAGGTAGGTTGTTTTGGCTTTCTGAAGAGCTATGCTAAGAACATTTATGATTAAGGAAAGTAAGAGGGAGAGTGTCTTTTTAACTCGTGTACCTGATGTAATAGAGGAGGATAACAGAATAAAAATGTTATATCAAAAGAACAAGTTAAAAAAGGCAGGTCCCTACGGAGAGGATAGAGAAAACTCGTCAAAAATTTCGAAAATAACTTATATGTATCACGATCACCATTCATTGTCGTTAGGAATTTCTTGGGGTTGTTAATTATATGCTCTCAGAAACGTATAAGAACAAGAAAAAGTATTACGTGTCTCATAAAAACAATATATACAAAATGTAACTTTCAAAACTGTCTACAAAATAATTCTTAACACAAATTATATTACCATCTAAAGAGAAGATAAATTTTATATGCGATTTTATACCTTCCCAAAGAACGTTTATTTCATAATTTTGGAAAGGAAAAACGTCATAACTTTTTAAAGGAAATATAAACATGTCTTTAAAAAAGGCATGTCGTGACCAGGATTAGAACCTGAATTATTGCGGCCACGACGCAATGTACTAACCATTAAACGACCACGGCCACGTGAAATGGAGTGTTTCAAAACAAGAGTAGGAATTCATTTCCATGCTCAAATTTTAATTCTGGATGTGTGTCGGGGACACCATCCCTACGTAGGTATGTTGTACCGGTACTGGTATGGTAAGGTGTATAAAACCTACTGAAGCACATTAGTTTCATCTTTCTATTATAGATTGTAGAACCATCGTTCAAACATCGAGGATAGAAGGAAATTTCGTGCAGTTTCTATTTTAAAAGTGAGGATAATCTTGAAAGTAATACAGGATGTAAATAAAATATATTAATCTCTTATAATTAAAATCTGCTGTTTTACCTCTAATGATTGTTTTGAATTTACATTTGTAGCAACCGGTTTTCTAACCATTCTAAGCCGAGAATTAATGGTATGATAAGCTTTCTGTATAAGTCTGTACAGAGAATCCTTCTCCAGATTTTCTGCTAAACTATTTCGATAACTTTAGAAGGGTAAAATTGACTCATAAGGTCCCAAAACTAACGTAGACTAACTTACTTGATGTAGGAGAAACCACATCTGGAGGAGGCTGTACCAACCATACAGTATCAGCTGGATTCTGATTGGCTGTTCCAGGTTCGTTCGTTTTCACAACTGCTCGAAATCCGAGGTTGTCAGCGACATAATCCACAGCTCTGTACATTCCAAAAGGATCCATAAATCCATAAGATCCTTTCACGGATCCATTCTCATTTCCAGCTTCTTTTCGATGTTGAGTTGTTCCTAATCCATCGTTGGATTGATACGCAAACTCATAGGGTCTAAACACCTGAAACAAAAATTGCGTAAATTCAATTTTAGAATGTATTTTATCAGAGGTATTTTAAAACTGTTTTTGTTAGTTTGATTACTTCACTGTCCATATTAGCATTTTACTTTCAATGGAGCATGGTTCAATTAGATCCAATTGTATGATTTCTCAATCATTTACAAACTGAAAATCTTCAAGTATCTATTAATTAAATTTTCATTATATTATGCATTAAAATTGCTACAGAAAATTTTTTATTTTAATATATATTTATCATAAAATGCGAAATATGTAATTGACAGAAGATCTGGTTGAATATCACTTATAGGAGAAAAATAATTTGCCGCGAAACATTTAAAATATTATAAATACTTTTTTATTATGAGTAATAATCAAAATTAATTTCTGAAATAAATTATGATTTCAAAAAATCTCCATAACAATTCGTTTACATTGAAGTGTATTTAGCTAACTACTTAACAGAAATCTAAATTCTTCGTTGATTTTAAATGTAAAATGTGTTTTAATTCAGTAATAGCATTGAATTCATTAATGCTCTTTACGTGTGTAATGAACAATATGTTTTTTTCGAACTTACGTATTGAATTGGTCCGTTGTCTGGAATTATTTGAGCTTGGATATCTGTGCTAAGACAGGCGAAACATACAAATAGAGTCTAGAAAACAAAGAAATTATTATGAATAAAACTTTTCTAAAATTAATAACTTTATTTAATTCATTAACCTAAGAGCCTTAAAAGGTAAGATCTTAATCTATATAAATAAGAATGGAGTGTTTGCTTGTACATTGAATATTTTCGACCCATTTCAAGTTTTCTATCCGTTTTGGGTCTTTCTGATGCAAAATCCGTCTCTTGCGCGTTTGGTGTCTGTCCATCTGTCTGTCTGTCTGTCTGTATGTGTGTGCCCATACAGCGTCCAAAGGGTTAAATATATTTTCATGAAACTTTGCATACTGTGAGTACTTACATTCATTTAGCGACTGAACGTGGTTGCGCCTGTCTGTCCGTCTTTCCATTCTATGTTCGATTTTTTTTGTCTGTGTGTTTGTACAAGTATCACATAAGATTTGTTCAATATATTTTACTTTAATGTTTAGTATTTGATACACCATATTTTAATTTAGTGAATGCATTATTTAAAATTTCTTTGCTTTTATATTTAGGCAAGTTTCATGTTAAAACATCTGAGTAACTATACTTAAATCAACCATAATTTGGTAGTTTTGGAGTAGCTGGAAGGTATATTGAGCATTGCAATTACTTTGATTGTTTTACCAGTACTGCTGGAAAATCAATTATTTTTTAAAGTATTTTTATGGAATTTAAATGATAGTACTTTTGTATTTTGAGCCCTATTAATTTTCTTTGCGAACAATAAAGTATTTCCGAATATTTAGGACAGATGACAATTTGCAACAAAACGAAAACTCGAATTCGTTTGTCACGTGCAGTGTTATTTCCTATTTCTTTCGCTCGGAATTAAATTCGTATTTTTAAATTGTTTCTAATTTTTAGTTGTAAGTTGTGGCAACTATGCGAGATCGAGAAAAAAAGAATCTCTAATTTATATCTTTAAAACAACTTTTTCCGTCAACTTTTATTTTGTTTCATTGCTGTTTTCTGTTTTAAATATTTATTATTTTAATAAATTGTGATTCCTTTTCATCCACCACCATCCGCTTTTCATCCACCACCGCCGATTTAAAGCGGCTTGTAAGTTAGATTAAAGCAAATTTTAAGTGGAATTTTGTCATTCTTGAAAGATTGTTAAAAAAATGTAAAAAAAATCCGAACTAGGACCTTTGAAACATTACAAATTCTTTGTCATATAGCGACAGAAGGTCAAGGTGGCTTATTTTACGAATTGAAGCTATACTTAAGCAACTTATATGAGGAAGGTTTTCTTAAAACAATGATTTTTTTAGAAGAAACTATCAAATCGATTTATCATTAAAAATGGTAATAGGTTACCTTTATACAGAAGATAATCAATTTTAAAACAAGTTCTGTTATTATCGCACGTGCCGCAAAATGGAATTTTCAAGAAACAACGCGTATCCACTTTTAAACAAACTTAGTGATAAATATTTTATGAAATTAATTTGTCATATTTTACTTAAAGACGGCAAAATTCGAAAATGTTGCAAACCTGGCTCCAGAGTGTACCTTTAGAAGGGGTACGATATATGTGAAATGCATTACATGGATGGATATGCATGTATAGGATTTTTGTCAAAAGAAGAAGGTTGTAGAAATTATAAAAATGTCGAAAAGGTGTTAAAAATTATTTTACTAACACTTAAATGATTTGGCATTTTTCTATGAAAGAGGAAAGGGATAATTTTCTGGTCACTTTCAATATATAGTTAACCAATTCAACTCGAATGAGGTCGGGCAATTTTGCTAGTACAATATAAGAGAGTTGAGTTACTCTGCTTGCTAATTACAACTTGAGTAACTAAATGATGACTGTTGCTATGATAAATGATGTTGCTATGAAGGAATGTCCCCAAAGAAGGAAACGGAAATTCCTGATTGGTTTCGAATTATTTTATTTACATTTTTCAATGTAGTGTTATAAACGTTGACAATCTCAGAAGATAGATGGCAGCACACTTATTATCGTAGTACCCCGTTACCATTCAATACCCAAGATACCAATGAACACTTCTTGCTTAATAAGGGCTGGAATTTAAAAGAAACTTTTCCCATTTATTTAAATTTTATTAACTGTGAGAAATTTATGCAGTACAGAAATCTATATAATGTCTTATAGAACGCCTAGCAAAGTAAAAATAAAAATTTAAAACATATTTTAAAACTAAAGATATAAACTAAATACTCTGGAAATGGGAAATGATAGAAAATGTACCAAAACTAAAAGAGCTAAAAACATAAATTGGTTCTATCACGAGCTGTACATCATTGCTTTACACATTGCTGCTAATTTGATGTCACTTAAAAAATAATATTAAAACCAAGTAAAAATATTGTAGATTGATTGAAGCTTATTCAACCTTTTAAAGCAGTATTATCAAAACTAAGTTTTTTAATACAGTATTAGATAAGATCAATTACAAATATTTCGAGCCAATTAAGTATTCATTTATAAAAATAATTTGCATGATTTCTTTTTTAATAGAAGTGCAAAGCACAAGCCATGCTTATACCATAAAGCAAAAATTGTGTAATGAAACCCATAGTTTCCCAAACACCATAAACAACAACGAGGCAGATCGTTTTGTCTGTGATATTAAAAATATCTCAGCAAATCAGTTTGGTATAGAATTTCGATGTTTAAATAATCTCCTTGTACCTTTTTTATCAACTCTCCTTACATGCAATGCTATCTAAAGCAAGCTTTGGTACTTTATTCTTCTTTCTATAGTTCGATAACCTCTCAATTGCATTTGTTATTAAATATTTCCCTGAAGATTCGATAATAGGGCAAACTAATGCATTTTCTGTCAATTTAAACGTAGAGATAACAGGGAACGATTAGTTTGGGGATGCAAACCACTATGATGGAGATAGGGATATTAACTGGTCATTAACTTGAAAACACTTTCCTGAATTGTATGTTGGTAAATGACATCTCCAAATAAAACAAATGATTATATGGTGAATGAGTGAGCTAAATGATAACAGAGCATGACTGGATGAAATAATAAAAGAAAGAATACTATACAAAGAGACACTAATCACACTTTTTGATTGTAAGTGTATAAATAGGCTTTTTAACCTTGACGGTTTTCCCTTCAGTTGCGATATTCTTTAACCCTCCTGGTGGTTGTCTCGACGAAGCATCTCGTCATTAGCAAAGTTGACCAGTTTTTGATGGACGAGATATTTCGTCACTAAAAGAAAACTGACCAGATCTTGATCGCGTTATAAAAAAATTGTCAATATATTGATGACGAGATATCTCGTCCTTAGGAAAATGGGTCGGATCTTATTGGACGAGATATCTCGTCGAAACTTCTTAGAGGGTTAAAAGTACTGAAGGAAGTAACCACTGTGCTTTATATTAAAATTTTTACTGTCGTTAGGAATTGCTTACGGCTCTTCATCACATGATCCAGAAACATAAAAACCAGAACAAATATTATCGTATCTAAAAAATGTATACAAATTCTTTCCAAAAATTGTCTGCAGATAAATTCATGGCACATCATAACAAATATTACCAACAACAAATATTATCAAACATAACAAATATTGACGCAACATAACCATAACACATGTTACCTTCTAAAGAATGGAGATATTTTATGTATTGATGTATACACTTTGTAAACGCATTTCCCTTTCTTGAGAATAAAATGGAAATCATTCCATTAAAAGCAAATATAATAGTCGAATACGTTGTTAAAAATTAATGCCGTGACCAGGATTCGAACCTGGGTTATTGCGGCCACAACGCAATGTACTAACCACTATACGATCACGGCTATATGAAATGCAGTGTATCGAAACAAGAGAATGGATTCCATGCTCTAATTTTACTTCTGGGGTGTGTCGAATTACCACACCTACTGATACACTTCAGTTTCATCTTTACATTATAGATGGCAGCACCATCGATTAAAAAAAGATTCGATTGATGGCGAATTTTGTACGGATTCTCTTCGGGTTTGATCCCAATAGACCTTTGTGTTCCTCCAGTGCGATATTAATTAAAATACCTACCTATCATGTACAGATTCTATTTTAAAAGTACTTCTCAGCGTTTCGTCTCTCCGGAAAGAGATGTAAGTGGATAGTCTATTTGAAAACTTCTTGACAAAATTAGCTCACACGAATTCGTGAAAGCAATAAAAAATTAAATTGCAATGGAGTTCGATGGTTGAGAAAGAGGAAAGGGAGGCAAGAGTGCTCGAGAAAGACCGCTTTAGAGTCTATTGTAAATCTTTGTAAATGTGGATAAAGGCTCATGAGATCGCATTTGATAGAGATGTTCGTTTCAATTACAATTCGATTTTCGTTTGAGTTCAGTTCATAGTTACTGAAGCACGCAATAAAACTATTTCAACCTTGAAGAAATTGCTTAGAAGGCAGTTCAAACAAGATTTCTTGCTTTGTCTGTACATATAGTTTCAAAATTTTGTACATAGTACCTGTTCTTCAAATACAACTGAGCTAGTTTCATCCCTCATGTTGTTCAATTTAGCCCACAGGTAGGAAACAATGGGCGACAAAGTAAACCAATCATAAACCAATATGTTACCAAGAAAATTTTAAGTAATAATTACTGTCTCAGTTGCTCAATTTTTATAAAAATAGATCCTTCTGATAGTACTATTCGTCAAATTTTGAGATTGGATTGCATTTAATTTTAATTTAGAAATTACAACTTCTAGAATATCCTGATTGAAACATCCCTCCATCATCTATTCTTAACTTAAATGGTATAATTAGATCTTGTGTAGTAAAATTGACTATAGAGTAAAAAACCAAACCTTATATAAAAATCACATTGTAAAAGTGGTAACATAGCCAGGTAACAAATAGTTTTCGTAGAAATTGTTAATAAATATTTTTGTGAGTTTTTGCTTAAATGCGTTTCCTTCTTTTCTTGTAGCAGTAAATTTTGATTTAAATTTATTTTTAAGTTTCTTTATAAATTGTATGCTCTAAACAATTTGTAACTTCTAAAAAAATCCTGTCAGGAACCATTCCTCCCTGTGTGTATTTCTCTCTTCTGTGCCAGTAAAAAAATTTCATTGTGAGTGTCTATTACTTGATATTGTATGTCTTGTGTTTGGCGCATCATGGCCAAATATGGCCCTTGCGCCATAAAATACCCAAACCAACCAACCATAGAAAAAAAGAAATATGAAATATTACATTTTAAAAAATTCCTCGTATAGTTAATCTGCAACATTGAATTATTTAATGAGGAGAATAAGATTACGCACACAATTATTAGTGTAAAATATACCAAACAAATTACTGTCGCATCATATTTGTCAGGACTAACAACTCAATTAATACGCATTTTAATAACTTATACGGATTCTATAAAGTATTTTTCTGTAAACTGTATTTTATGTTCAAGTAAATAATAATTTTCGTCGACATAAAGTTTAGATGAGAAAAATAATATTCGACAATGTTTCATTTCCTACACACAGTTAAGCCAATAATTTTATTAAAAGCGACAGATAACAGCCTTTTCTTTCTTAATGCTTGTTAAAATTTTCAACTCACAATAATACTGGTTTTAAATATTTTAGTATATTTTCCAGCTTTCTAGTCAGAGTCAAGAAAGAAATTAACAAGGAAGCTAATTTTCTACATTAAGTAAAAATTTTATTTGAAATAAATTATTAAAGCATGAATATACGAATTTCGTAAATAACATTTCTTACACCCTAATTTGTTACGTTCTGTAGAATGTGAAATGGAAATCATTGCAGCTATAAAACTTTAAAATTGGTCCATAAAATTGAAATAAACAAAACAGGCATTCCGTGACCAGGATTGGAACCCGGGTTAATGTGGCCAGAAAGCAATGTGCTAAACACTACACGACCACGGATCCATGCCATGGAATGTATCGAAATAAGAATAAGAGATAGAATTATTTTCCTTGTTCTAGTTTTACATTTGGGGTGTGCTGAAATGCCAATATCCTAGTAAAGTGGCTCACTTTTACCTCGAAAATCGAGATGCTTGAAGCCATTCAATACTTTTTTAGCGTTTCCGTTCTCTGAACAGAAGTACACATTTAAAACAAAGGACTATTTTTGTAGTGTTTGAAAATATGTTTTTTTTACAGTTCTCCTTATGTTTTAAGAATATCAGAGGAACTAAGTACTAAAATATATTACTACATAGCGAAAGTGCGTTATTTGAGATATTAGATATTGGATAATTTTTGCAACATCCAATTTGATAGGTATGCTAAATGAGAGATCGAGAGACAAAAATTTAAACAATGTTTTTCTATTAAGAAGTTAAAAGGGAATGATTTAATATTTATACATATATATTCTTTGGGACTGTTATATGAAAAAGAATACATTTTAAAGCTATAAATTTTCTACACATTAATTCAATACAAGTCACATAAACGGTAAATATTGTTTGCAAAAAAATTAATTTTGAGCGTCTGTGTTACTTAATTAATTACATGGTATCGATAGAGTGTTTCCTGGAATATATTATCCTTTTAGCTGCTGTATTAATTTATGTTATCAAGTTAAAAATATTGCGCAGTGGCAGCCCTACAAAATACTGATGTTATATATCTTTAAGCTTCTCAAATAGGAGTGCTCAAAATCTTGGATCAGCAAAACGTTTTTCAATGCATCTTTTTTTTCATAACCCACTACAATTACTGGTCATTCGTAAAATCAAATACATATCGATTAAGAAAATAATAATATTAAAAAATTCCAATGATTAGAGAACAAATTGCCTGCTTTCCTAAGTATTTACAGTATTCCCTCACAGTTACATTATTACTCAATCCAAAGATACATTCTTCGATTTTTAGAATTTCGCTTTAGCAAAAGAAAATTTATCTGAATATGGAAACATATTTTTGATACAGATACTTTCCTGAGACAATAAAAACTAACATAAAATATTCATAGATGCTAACATGAAGATGACACAATGAACATAATGATTTATTAATATTCCAATGACCTCCATACAATCGTATTCATATAGCTAATAGTGTTCAAAAAATTTTAATTTGTGAAAACAGTTTAAATTTGATTGAAAAAAAAATAATTTAAATTTGAAAGAGTTAATATTGAATGATCGAAGTATAATATTACTGTTTTGGGGGCCATGCGCAATTCTACTTGTTTGTCTGATTCTAGAGATTTCATGCTTAAACGTTATCAATACATCATGTCATCAATGTCGTCAACCATATCGAATGGAAATGAGATGGAGTAATGGTAAATAAGCGTTCTTTGATATGCAGTATATTTTTGCTTTCAATAATTGTAGAAAATTGTAAAACAAGATGGAAATGATAGCTATTGAAAGAATAAAATTGTCGAATATATTATAAAAAATCTTGCCGTGACCAGGATTCGAACCTGGGTTATTGCGGCCACAACGCAATGTACTAACCACTATACGATCACGGCTACACGAAATGGAGTGTATCGAAACAAGGAATGGATTCCATGCTCTAATTTTACCCCCTTCTGGGTGAGTCGAATTACCACACCTACTGAAGATCTTGAGTTTCATCTTCACATTGTAGATGGCAGCACTATCGATAAAAATAGGATAGTTGATTTTGTACAGATTTCAATTTAAAAAGATTTTTTTTAAGTTCTTCGTAAATAAGAACATAGCGGATCGACGACTTGAAAGTATGTTCTTAAATGGGGAGACTAAGTAACACACTTTTCCTGAGAAAAAAATTGAATATTTTAAAATATTGCAGCTGATTCTTCGAAACGAAAACATAAAATAATGCTTTTGATGGGGAGGATGATTGCTTACATTTTGTCCAAATTGTAAGGAAAATAATCGTAAGCAGTTAGAGGTAAGATACAGGACAGATAATACGTAGAGTCTAAATACTTTAGAACGTAGGAAGAATGAAGAAACACGGAAAGTATGAGAGGCCATTTCAATTCAATGCACACACTTTTGAGTTTCAATTCTTCAAGAAACAATAATTTCCTTTGTATTTCGAAGTATTTCTGTTTTGAAAACTAAAAGCTTATATCCAGACCTCAGAAGAGGATTTTTGTTTTCAGCAACGAAATGTTTTAAAATTTATGTTACCCGATATGAATAGGTGCATTGTATTTGTTATTCAGCTAATCTTTAAGGCTGTTATGGTTTTTGAAATTAAAAAAAAAATTTTCTTTGAAATCCGATTAAACCATTTTTTGCTAATTTTTTTTCTAAATTTTAAAACAATTAATGTTATGCTCTGTGAAGTGCCTCTGCTATTTGGTTGTATAATCTCAAAACAATAATACATTTTTTGTTGGCTTAAAATACAGGATGGCCCCAAAGTCGTTCTATCGAAAAATATTCACGAAACACTGTTAGATTTCAGCTCAAACATAACGTTTTTCAGCTTTCGTATATATATTTTTTAATTTAAATTTTTTAAATTTTAAATATTTATATTTACATTATTTTCATAAAATTTTAGTTTTTCCATTTATATCAATTTAAATGTTTTTATTAATATTAATTTGGATTTTTAAATAAAATGTTTGTTAATTATGTTATCTTTTTAATTTTTTTTTATTCTTCCAGATTGAATGAAGAAACTATGGTAGCTCCACTTCGATTAACTTTTGAAGAAATCAGCTTTCATATGCATTTTGTAATCGAAAAGTGGCTATCACCAAGAAAAAAGAGCAAGTAAAAGGAAATTAAAAAAAAGTAACTTTTAGTGAAGTAGTTAATTAGTGAAATGATAATAATTTCATGCCTTGGCCAGGATACGAACCTGGATTATTGCGGCCACAACGCAATGTACTAACGATCACGGCTACAGAATGTTTTCTTAAAATATGCTGAAAATAATCTCAAGGAAGGTCTAGTTTTCTGTGTAAAAAAAGTCTTGTGCGTTGATCCGTGCAATGCAATTCCTTTTTCGATCATTTCATACGGTGATGATAGATGGCAGCACGACCGATATATTAAGCATTTTTATAAACTGCAATTTAAGACAAGATTAGGTTATTTGTTTTGTTTTAATATTGTATACTATATAATTTGTAAACGAAAGGGATTTGTGTTTAAGCTAAGGTTTATTCAATTTCACGAATTTTTTAATTTAGAAGCCAATATTGAATATCTTAATGCTTTCATAGAGAATATTAAAGAAAAAAGGTTTAGTTTTGGTACTTAACTTTCGTTTTTTGCTGCAGAAGGGAGTAAATAGACCATAGATAGAAGGGAGTAATAGATGAGAGAGAGAGGGAGAGGGAATCGTACATCGGGGCCATCGTGAAGAGTATGTACCCGGTATCATTTATCTACTCTTATTTAGTGTTTTACTTTTAAAGTAGAAATTCATTTAGGCCTTTAGCAAAATTTGCAGGGAAACCGTATCAATGCGGACGAAGATCTACAGGGCTGGCATTTAAAGTTTTAAATGGAATTCCAACTAAGGGTGTGAATTAACTTTCTTAGTGGTTGCCTCATTAGCTAAACTGGCCACCTCTTTATACGAGATATCTCGTCACTGGAAAAAAACTTAACAGATCTTTATCTTGGATGGGGACGAAAAACGACAATTCTTGATGACCAGATACTGGTCAGATCTATATGGACGAGATATCTCGTCGAAACCACTTCGGGTGACGTACCCTCGACGTAAAAAATCGTTTAAAAATGAAGTGAATATCAATTAGTATAACTTTAATCTTTACGACAGCAAAATACTGCATCTTATTCAAATATGTTTATTAATATGCTTAATATTAATCTTAATCTTAAAACAGCGAAATATTGCATTTGATTCGAATATCCTTCAGATTGGTTGGTTGGTTTGGCATTTCGTGGCGCAAGGCCATATTTCGTAAAGTAGTCTCAAGATCTTGTAGATTTTTAGTGGTAGCATTTAGTGGTGTTTTACGTTGGACATTACACGATATGCCATTTATAGGTAAGAAAATTGAAAACATTACATACGCTTATAAAGAGAACCTTGCTATCCATTTTGAAGTGTGTGTCGACTTCCAACTAGCTAAATGTACTGCAAGTGCGTTTGAAGTTGAAGTGTCCTTGCTTTCGGGTATTCCTGCAATATATGCCTCCCGATTCCCGAATAAATTATCCCTTCTATGAATTCTGTCATGTCTCCTCGCCCATGGTCCGGAACCGTGTTAGGTCAGCCCTGATGCTCCTCCCTTTGTGTTTATGCGTAAATAAGTGCTCATGAATGTTGTAGGATTTGTGTTTTCTCGGGGTTCTATCAATGGAGACTGGAAGAATTCTTTGATGGGATACAGGTCAATCACCGAGTCTTCTTTAGAGACGGATCGAATATAGGAAAAGCATAAACAAACATGTGTTTGAATGGAAGGCTGCTCACATAAATGTGGTAAGTATTTGGAGAAAAAGAAATTCCGTGGGAGAAATTTTATTGCAGTCGAAAGCATTTATAGATATTTTATGGATTATCGTCTTTGGTCGTAAAAATCTTAACACTTTTACTTTGGAAAGGAAAAATACGGTCGTAAATATTTCAACATCGTATTTAAAAGAATAACTGCACTTTGTGTTATGCTAATAAAAAAGATTTAGCTAAAAGAAATAGTCGTTCTTATTGAATAAAACAAATACTGTTTGTCTTTAAGAGTAAAGACGTTGTTGAAACGTCTTATGTAACGTCGGTTTACAAGTGAAATACACTAAGTCAAAAACATAGTTTTGAGAAAACGAAGGGGAAAAATTCTATTCACTAAACTAATCTCAATAAGCATGTTTCTCATGAAGAAATCTAATGTTCATGCAAATAAAAACAGTCTTAGTAAGCTTAACCAATTTAAAGATCACCGCATTCTGTTCTAGAAAAGCTAAAAATATCACATCTTGAAAATGTTGACTTATTGTATTCCACTTGTAAGCCAACGGTATATCCTTTTATTTCATAAGTAAATTGAATGATACGTTTAAAAATTTCTCTGCTTAAGCGATAGCATCGAATAATGTTTTACTTTTATGTGTAGTAAAAAGTGAATAGCTCTCAGCTTATTTCTTCAATGAATTGGTTAATTTCAGGAAATTCATAAAACTCGTGGAATTCATTCACAACAGAGAAAATTAGTCTTCTATAGAGTGGTTCCGTTGCGCAATTATTTAAGTTCAGCAAACAATGCTTGCTATACCCTATGTAAATTGCTCACATAAATTAACCATGTTTCATTAGTAAGATGATAGTCCGTTGTGTTGCTGCAGCATGACGTAAATTCTAATACCAACCAATCAACTATTAGTAAGATGGAAATATTTACTTAATTTTGAGATAATTGTAAAATTTATTTTATTTCACAAAAATATACTCGGAATAGAAACACTTCATTTATCAAAATGTCATATGGAAAATATGCGTATGAAGGAAGAATGGTTGCAGCATTTTGACAAATCATGACATCAGATTTTTTTATGCTTTTGTTATGATTTTCAAAATCTCAAATTAAACCACAAGATATAAATTTAATTAAACCACAATTATTTTAAACGTGGGTTTTGGGTTAGGTTGACATTTTGCTTATTTAAGCCAAGCTAATTTTTAATTTAAAACAGTCGGAATTCAATTATTAAATAACTTTTGAATTGCGTAAGTCTATTTATTACTGTCATAGTAACCCAATTAGATATAAAAGTTTCCTTTGGTAAATCTTGAAATTCTTATGCAAATAGTAAGTTGTAGAAAAATCATGGGGAATATCTATTCTTTGCTTATTATCTTAACATACTTTCACAGGAATTCTTCTTCAAATCTACTTTTGTATTTTCCTTTTTGAGCATTTCTTGAACTGTCCACATTCAAAGTGATCTACCAATTTCACCAGATTCACTAGCAACCTACGAGTTGTGGACGGTGCAGGTTCGATTCCTCCCTGTGTGTATTTCTCTCTTCTATGGCAGTAGAACTTTCCGTGTGTATGTGCATTACATGATGTTGTCTATATTGTATTTGGCGCAGCTTGGCCAAATTTGGCCCTTGCACCATAAACCCCAGACAACCACCAATCAGGGATCTACAAATTCGAATATTTGAGGAAGGGAGTAACAACTATTCAGTTAGATGTTTATTTAAAGTACGTAGTAAAGAGTTATTAAACAGTTTCTCATATAACCCTGTTATTAAATAAATTTTTTAATTGTCACTTCAATTTTTATTAAAAGTAGGTTTGGGAAAAGTCCACGGTCCTGTGAAGTTCAAAATTACATATTGGTAGTCCAAAAATTTCAATTTATCTGTAACTATCAACAGTATCTAATAGTTTCAAAGGAAATTCACACATGTATGAATTGTATGCATAAAAATATGCCTTCATGGATAGCAATCAGTCCTTTTCACCTTGTATATCTGTAGTTTTTACCTTGAGCATCATGTATATTTCTGCGTTATAAGAATAAAAGGACATTTCAACTATCTTGTCTTGCCAGCTCCATCTTCAATAAAATCCAACTTCATAATCCATGCTCTGACCAATACCAGGAAGTTCACTCATACCAGTTTCTTATTGTGGTTGTTTGACCACTCCCAATTTCTTATAGGCACAGTGACCTAAATCCTTCTTTATTTGTATTAGATAACGATACAAAAGTATTCAATGCATTTTACTTAAAAGATTAAAGTTTATTAAATTAAAAAGTGATTAGAAATTGCAATTAGAAGGAAGAATATAAGCTAAAAGAGTTGCTATTCAGATAATCTGTTCCAAGGTACTGTGTTATCAGATATATTGAAAACCACTGCTCTATTTTTATCCGGCCTCTTGTAGCAAAAATTATCGTAGACAAATCAAACCTATTTTATTAGTATGTCTACATATTCTATCCGCTATCCTTTGTATTGGATCGGTGGACCATTTCCTGAATTTTCCCCTCATCGATTTACAAATTGACATAAAATTATCTTAGATGACACCAACGATTTTGTGTTCTTGTTGCGCTGCTTTAATTGCATAAAATATTTTAAAATTAAAAGCAGAGAGGGAGATAAAAAAAAGACGCATGTAAATGTTTCTTTACATAGAGAATGATTTACATTCGCCTTTGAACTAAAATATAAACTACCATTTTCCTGTGTTTCTATTAATCTATGGCCTCAAAACCAAATGGATCTCCATGTGATTCTAACTAATAAACATATATTCAATGATAATTGTGATTGCCTAATCAACGCTTTTTGCTTAAATAAAATCGATGTAAATTGACTTGTAATATTACTGCTTTAGTATTGCGTCCTATTAACAATGAACACGGCTATGATAATAAAAATATACAGCAATATTTTAAAGATTTTTATTATTCCTCTAAGGTATTACATCTAATAAAGGGGTAGTAAGCAGAACTCTGAAACCTTCCCCTAAGGTTAATAACCAGATTCTTTATTAGTACTGATTACATTTCACAGAAATTATTTTTAGTTAACGAACACTATTACAGTGCAGCTCGTTTTGAACATTTCAATGCAGTCTAACCTTTCTTTCCTGCATAACCGTGCTTCACCATACCTGGGATAGGCCCTGGAACGCTTGGGACGAGGGGTCGAGCAGGCTGCAGCCCTGGTGGAGCAGGCTCTGCCATGACCTGGACATCGGCAGGGCCGGGGCCACCCAAGCCCACTCCTGGCTCGTTCGTCTTGACCTGGGCTTTGAATCCCTCTTCATTGGCAATGTACTCCACGGTACGGTAGAGTCCGTTGGTGTGGGCATAGCCGTAGCTTCCGCTGACCATCCCCAGGTGGTCTCCCTGCTCACGTCGGAAGTGGGTGTTTCCGTTCTCGTCCGTCACCTGGTAGTTGAAGGCGTATGGCTTAGGTGGGAACTGGAAATAAAATGAATGAAACCGTTTCAGTTTTCTGTGGTTCGTGGTTCGAAGCGTTTTCCCCAATGTTAGCTTGAGGATTTTGACCCCTCAAGCTCAAATAATAAAACTTGGAGAGTCCCGACAACTAGTATCTGGTACCATAGAGATAACTCAGGTACCTCGCTCAAATGTATGGGTGACAGAAAATGTCAGTCTGCTTTTTCTACACTTAGCGGGCACATTCTATCTATCCTTTGTTCAGGGACAAAAGACACATTAACCACTTGAGTATCAATGGATCAGTGGATACGACTTTAATTTAGAAATACTATTTTTTTCTGTTAGAATCATTAAAAAAATGGGAATACCAGTGGATCAGGTGGACACGAGTTTAATTTCAAACAACTAATGGTTTCTGTTAGAACCAGGACGAGAGTACAGTGTATCATTGGACGGGACTTTAATTTTGAACCACTAATGGTTTCTGTTAGAACCATTAAAAAACGCATTTTCTGATTATTTACTAGTATTTTCTATTTTTATGAATAGATGGTAAGAGGCGTTCCAGGATTTAAAAAGCTATAACATGAACAGCTGTGAGGCACAAAGTCCGAAACATTATTATAAAGACAAAGTCATACCTTCATATTCTAAAATTCTGCATCTCTTATTCTATGTTGTAGTATGTATGAAGCACTCTTTTTATGCATTGGAACTAAATTTTTGAAAATTTTGTTTTTGTGATAATAGTAAATACACGTGGTACAGATGATAAGACATAACAACTTGAAATGACATTTTTGGAATTAATGCTTTTATATTGATCTAATGATAAACCTCAATTTCAGGAAATGCGGAAAGAAAAGGTAGGACTTAAAAAAATATCTTATTTTATCCTCAAAATGTTAGAACATATTCATTTATTCCCCTTGATATTATTCAGCTATATCAGAATGTTCTGAACCTTAGTGAAATGTCCCCCAAATGATTAATATACTCCTTTGAGGCTAAATTCCTCCCCTATTTAAAATAAAAGAATACCCCTTTTGGGACTTAAAGTACCTTAAATAGTCGATCAAATAAGTTTTGTAAGGGAGAATTTGTCTATGGACTAAAGAAATTGGATTAACTTGTTTCCAACACACAATAGACATAAATTGCCTTGAAATATGGAGATGAAATTCAATAAAGGAAACCTAAATAGAGGTCCGAAAATATAATCCGTTTGGTATAACTAATTTAGGAAGATTACATACATATAATATAGAGAGCTTTCATTCAAGAGCAGGCAAATCCACTTTTTAGGGGGTTACAAAACATGTAATTCTAAAGCTTTCTGTATTCTTTTGATATAAACTAACATTTTGACAGTATTTCTGTTGAAAGGATAAGAATAAATTCATATGTTACACTTTTTTGTGACAAGCAATATTGGTATAATACTTGTAATATCTTCTAGAGACGTATTCAGGGAGAGAGCCCATGGGGTTTGAGTCTTCCCAAAAATTTTTTCCGTGTTAAAAATTATTTAAAAACGACTGAAGCTAGTTTGATTAGCGGTTAAGAAATTTCAATAATGACAGATGAACAAAAATTCATAGACATGTCTGAAATAATCAAAAAATCATTAGACGCAATGCTAATTTAACATCATGGTAATTCGAGTGAATTTTAGGGTATAGGGAGAATGGATTAACTCTCCTGGTGGTAGTATCCACGGGGTATCTCGTCATTACCAAAACTGACCAGATCCTGATGGAAGAGATATCTTGTCATTAAAAGAAATCTGACCATCAGATATCTTGTCATTAAAAGAAATCTGACCAGATCTTAATCTCGTCAATATCGAAAAACCGTCGATATCTTGATGACTCGTCATTAGAAAAATTGGTCAGATCTTGATGGACGAGATATTTCGTCGAAACCACTTGGAGGGTTAAGCAACCCTCAAAATTAATTCCTGAATTCATGCTTGGTTCTTCATTATATGATGGCGATATTCACATTTTTAAGTGTATTTGTTTGGTTTGGAATGAGAACTCTTCACAAGTACCACGTAATTAATAACGCAAATTTTTAAAAAGCGTATGCTTGTGTTAGATTTCCAATCATCATTCGAAACCATAATTATTTCCGTGGCTATTTTGAATAAGCGAAAACTCTAGAATGAATAAACTATTGCACTATTTGGGTGTTAAAGTAGAAATGCTGAATTAGTAGATCATTTCATATTTAAGTAATTTAAAAATATATATAAATAGAAAAAATTGTTAAATTAACAGGTATAAAATTCAAAATTAATATCATCGTCAATATTTGAGTTAGATTAAATTAGCGAAAACTGTAGAGTGAAAGAATTTTACCTACATTTTGAGTGCCGTATTCTCCAACATTGTTTCCTGGCCCTCCTGGTCCACCAAGTGACACCACCTTCGTCACTACAGCTGTAAGAACTAAAACGACCTGTTGACAGAACATTTAAAGATACTAATGAGATTTCAATAAAAAATAAGTCCTGTATTATAAAATTTAATTTGTTCATACTTAAATACCACTCTATTACTCGGATACCATCAAATGGAAATTTTCGTTAAAAGTTTAAAAAGTTGCGAATGTGTATTTAGGCGTTAATATAAGTACAGAGAAGATTACTAAAGCAACTTTAATAATCTAAATTTAAATTCAAAACTGCTGTGTCTCAGTAATCACCTTAAAATAAAACAATAAAACGAGGTTCTAGGATTTCAAATGCTTAAAATATATCAAAATGAGATATGTGAGAAATCACACATGTATTATATATCTAAAACATCTCATTGTATCTTTCTAATGCGTTTTTATTAATTGATAGTTTATTTCGTTCTTCAATTAATATTTATAAAATTATTATTAAACAAAGCTATTGCATTTTGAAAAATAATTTTAAGAGAAATTAAAAATAGTTTTCGAAGACATAATTGCAAACACAAAAAGGAAAATGTTTAGAATAAAAACCGATTTAAAATATCGTCGGCTTACAAATGAAACACACTAACTCGGAAAACATAGTTCTGACAAAACAAAGGGGGAAATCGATTCCCGAAGATTTACTAAGTATGTTTTTCGAGAAATTTAATCTTCATGCAAGGAAAATAAAACTTGGTGGACACTTCACCAATCGAAAGAGAATCACATTTTGATATATAAAAGCCAAACCTTCTCATCTTAAAAATTTTGACTTCGCGTGTTTCACTTGTAAGCCGATGATAAAGTGTTACTACTTACTGTTGCTAAGATCATGACTGAAGCTTCAACCTGAAACTAAATGTGTTCACAAACTCCCATGCTGAAGCGTTTGTTTTTATAGACAGTTTCTGAATTTCTTTTTTATCAATTGCAAATACTGAATTTTAGTAAGACCCAAAAAGAAAAACCCTGCCTTCAACTGTTCTATTGTCTTAATCGTCTAAGACTATCCCATCCCAGGCATACAAACAGATTCCTCAAAAGACAAGACAAGCTACACGTTTTGTGCCCAGCAGACTGCCTCGATGTTTTATTTCGATAACAATTAAGAAACCACTACTGCCATCGATAGAATTCAATCACTTTCTAAGCAGATTCCTGGACTGATAATTCAGCTTTGTCTGCATAGGTGTTGTGAATCTTTTGTTAAGGGAGTCACCATCACAAAAACTACTTTTAGTTTGTTGATAGAAACCGCTTACAAAAAGGAAGACTACGTCTAGACTCGAGAAAGTTGCCAAGAATGGGGTTATAAGAAAGGTAAAAATTAGTGATTAACCGGAAGCGCTTTTTCCGGTGAGAGAAATAATCACTGAGAGGTAATTAAAAAATCAGGAAATAGCTTGAGTGGAATTTTTTATCTCGTACTACAGGATTGTATCGTATAATTGCATGTTCCAATTTCCTTTTTTTCTGCTTGAAGTTTCCGAAACAAGAAATTCGGAATTTGATCTATTAAAGCAGAGATTGTCAGCCTTTATCACGTCATATAGCACACATAAACTATTTACTATAATTATGCGGCACATAAAAATACATTATATTTTTTGCCAATTTGACAAAAAAATAAGTATAATTTTGAAAATTTTGATTTACAAAAATAATGATACCAATTACACCAAACTTTTGGGCTTCAAAGCGGCTTTAAAAAATCTGTTTGAAACAATTTATTTATGATACTTTGCTATAAAGAATAATACTAGAAATTATTTATACTAGTATTACAAATACGTTATTGCTTTGAATTGTGAACACAAAATTAAAGCGTTGAAATTACACAAATCTTGCGCAAACTTATCCCTTTTTCCATCTCGCATCCCTAAAAAATGTGATCCAGTTTATGGTGATAAAGAACGTTATTTTCTGAAATTGTGGATTGTATTCTGAAATGAGGTGTATCGTCTTTAACCTTACTCTGTCCCTTCTTTTCTTAAAACCTTATCTATTTTCTGTAGACCTCAAAATTGCGTCGAATTTATCATTCCCCTCAGTCTGAAAGATTGAAGAAAAACAATCAGATTTGCGCTTTAGCCAGTAGGTAAAATCAAAATTTCCCAAAATTTAAAAGTATTTTATAGATACTAGTCATTTGTAAATATACGCTGAACTTATAAGAACCCAATTAAACCAGCACTATAGGAATATTCTGAAGCTAACAATTTATCTAAAGTTTTGAGAGTTTAGTTACTAAATTTTAGGAGTATACTGAAATTTTAGTTGAGTAGGTAGGTAGTTAACGTCGCACGGAAGCAATTCAACGGGCTACTGGTGACGATCAATCCCGAAGGGAAAGATCCAAGTTTAACTCCTCATAATTTTGAGCCACGGTCAGATGACAACACCACCTGAGCTGACATCCCACTCTACAAACTTATACACCACGCCAACGCGAGGACATTTGAGGCCTCAACAGATTTAACGTTCGCCAGCCCAGTACACGACGGTCTTTGGCTGGATGAATTTCGAACTCACAACCCTCCGGTTGCTCTTCCAACTGGATAGGTAGGTATTTAATTATTTAATTAACTTCACACTGGAGCAACACAACGGGCTACTGGCGACTGTCCGGGATCATCCCCGAAGGGAATGATCTGAGGACGACACCACGAAATTTTGAACCACGGTCAGATGACGAAGTCACACCTGAGCTGGCACCCCACTCTCCAAACTCCAAACTTCCACTCCAAGCCAACGTGAGGACATTTGAGGCCCCGACAGATTTAGCGTGCACTAGGCCCCTTTGTACACGACGGTCATTGGTTGGATTCGAACTTGCAACCCTCCGGTTGCTAGTCCCTTACTTTTCCAACCGGGCTACCGCGCCCCTTCCAACTGGGCTACCGCGCCCCTTCCAACTGGGCTACCGCGGCCCTTTAGTTTAGTAATAAACGTTTAGTTTAGTCTGTTAGGTAAGTTCGTAGAGTCATTTTACGTACGCATATATTTTGGGAAAATTTAAAGAAATGTTGTGAGTAACATTTAAGAATTTTCTTATATATCAACTTTCTACGCCAATTTCACTTATGGGGAAATTATTTTTAAACAGCATTGCATACAAAACTAAAACAATTAAGCATAAATGTATTTATTTTGAATTATTGTGTCGAATGAAAGTCCAGAAAATATTTAAGTTATCAAGTAAGCAAATATATCCGTAGCTAAATTTAACATTTAATGCTAATGAACTCCCAACTTCTCGTGTATTTAAATAATTCACTTTTTAGAAGTGTGCAGTAACTGAAATATTAAAGAAACAAGGAATTTATAAAAACACGTCATACTAGTATTTCGGATTCTTTGAGAGACTTTTATTGTTAAACTAAATGGGGGTAGGTGGCGGTAGCATTTTTGTGGCGGAACGTGCTTCCTGTATTTAATCAGGGCTTGACGTCACTTGACTTTTTTTTCGAATACGATTTCAGTACGTCGTCAATAGAAATTTCAAAGAATAATTCCGAATTGATTTTAATAATATGTTCATTAGTCAACGCCAATTAGATGAAACGGTAAAAAATACATTTTAAAGTAGCCTTAATATGTATAGCATGCATTCGGTAACAGAAAGTAAAATCTTTCAACAAATCTTTGTTCCGTCGGATTTGTTTGCTCCGAAAATCCCTTTCATGTTCATTTTATAATGACTCAAACTCACGCCAAAGTATTTTTAGATACAAAGCAAGGAAAAGGTCATTTGGTATTTTGTTTAGCAAGAGTTTTAAGATATATTTTTAAATTTACAGTCTTTACTTTGCATATATTTCATGCAAATAATCATAAAGACCAGGAAATTTAGTGCACACTAAATCTCACCATGAAATTAATGTATTTCCTTTAGATATGACCACTTAGATTCACTAGATGCTTTCTTAAATGAGTCCTTGTTTTCTGTGAACAGGTAGCTGCTCAGCATGTGAAACACTTAAGTCGCGAGTTTACTAACCTCGAATTTCTAATTTAAAAAGTCGCGTTTAACTGCTTACAATAGTTAGGTGTCAACTATTCAAACAATTCGATTCTGTAACGATTAATATTATGTATTTAGGTACTAATATTTCAACTAGAATTTACAATTTTTTTATTTGCATTACATTAAGTTTTCTATCTGCATTTTTAATTTTATATCAAATATATTGATGAGAATATATCAAAATAATACATTTTTATTGTGCATAGTTTTTTAAGTTCTCCAGTGTTTAATTATTGTAATTTAACAATAAGAGCCTGCATGAGAAGTAGAAATATAATACCACTTGAGGTACAGAAATATTACAGAAACTTATTACCATACTGAACCTTCTACATTTCTGAAGATGTATGTAACATTTTGAGTCATATAGATATTTTATAAAGTTACATTGGCTATTTCTTTGGATGGTAACAATTTCAAGGTACATTTGAGTACTCATTACTAATTGTGACAGAGAAGGAGCCAGTAAATATTAAAACCAATGACTATGTCTGTTAGAGTTATTTTAATTTGATATAATATTTTTTCAATTTGTATCTTCGATCAAAAATATACTGAATTCAAAAGAGCAGACCTTTCTCCCATAGATACACTTTCAGTAACACAGTTTGAACACAGTTAATATAGGAACGAACTTTTTACCAAATTATCGTTAATGTACTTGCATTTGTATGGTAAATGTTACATTTCAAAACAAGAACTACATGGAAATTCTAAAGTTAATTGTTTTATTACTTTTTCTCAGCTTTTATACAGGGTGCAACGGAACCGTTGGTCGTAGACATATACTTCCAATTACAAAAATGTTTCACATGAGGTAAACATTCATGTTATGACATTTTGAAATTTAAAAAATCAATTTTGTAAACAGTACAAAATATAACTTTTTATACAGTTCCCCGTTCCTAATAGTGAGATTTAGTAAAAGTTTACACTCATCCTAACAAACGTAACACAAAAAGTTTCACTTCTGTGTGACAAAAATTGACCGAGATATTTAATTTCAAAGTTTAGGATTTATTCAGATTTATTTTGCCTTCATTGAGGGGTCGGTTAAAATATAACTTAGAATAATTCGAGATTGAAATCAGAGTGCAACGCCCATTTTACGGTGAAAGGGGGTTCCCCGACCATAAACAATGGGTGCATGTATAGTAAAGTGGACATGCCCGATTCACTGAAAGCGGTCGCAGCGCCCCCAGTGGGGAAAGTTTGGAAATCTAACTCCGAAACTAAGCAAGATAGACAAAATATGTTAATTCGAAAGTTGTAGACCATCGTCGAATTATGTAGAATCGACACCCTTAAAATGAAAAATGCGCAAAAAGAACCGGATAAATGGCAGCGGAATGCAAACTACCCGAGGCGTTGCTTACCAAATTTTCGTAATATATGGTAACAATATTCGTGTAAGAGAACAGGTATCTCTATTTCCATGCAAAACATTTTATTTAAGTAAGATAAGAAATGTATAAAAATGTGCAAAAAGCTAATAGTTCAGACAAAGGATTCATATCACCGAAGCTGCGTTTGACTATTATTTCCTGGATACGTTATGTTTACAGCGCATTTCTTTGTTGTTTTACGAGTTTCTACATTCTTTAAAATTGAGTTGGGTTGAAATTGTAGGTGAAAGAATCAACACAATGATGTAGATATCGGCAATGAATATATTCTAAAATATCGTAATTTAAGTGCAATTTTTGTGACTGAATGTTTTACTTTTTAAAGCGAGTAATTTTATTTCTTGATTCATAAAATTTCAATATTTATTTTCGGAATTTCTTGTCAGACAATGTATTTTAAAAGAAATAGAAATTTCACACTTTATAGTTTTAGAAATAAATAATATACTTTCCTACTACTTATATGAATATCTGAGTTCTAGAGAAAATCTCTACCTCCACATCTTGATTAGTATTTTAGAAAAATTGTATAGTTCATGAATTCAACTATGGAACAGAAAATTTCGAAATAAGTCAAAAGTTACTGGGGAAAAGGAAAACAATTTGACAATAATTGGGAAATGAGATAGAATTATAAAATGGGTAGAAGTTAGAAATGATAATTGATACAATTTAGAATCTAATTCCCGTTTAAGAAGCGTGGGTAGCATGGAGAATACAAATGTTAAATCTGAAGGGTGGAAAGAAAGGATATACGTATGTCTATTGATAAAAGAGTTATCTTTATATAGGGAAAGGAATTTCAGGCTTAAAATAAAGAAAAGCTCATCGGCTGGGAATCAAATTTTTAAATTTTGCTTAAAAGGTATCTTTATTAAGTGGAAAGTAAAAAAGTTGTAAAGGATATTTCATCTGTTGTGAATTCAATGGGTTTTGAACTGCGTTCCTCGTCGTTGTGAGCCGCGACATAACCGACTCATCTGTAGTATACTTACTGAGAGAAGTACTAAGGCATCTTAAGTCACAGAATGCAGCATCCTCCCTTCCTAACCAACCAATCAGATTAGGTCACAATTTAGAATTGCAATCATAGTTTAGAATCAGATATTCTTCGATAGCAGTCACAGTTAGAACTGTTACTGCGAAATCACTATTAGTAACATCACTACGCAATATATGAAAGTATTTTCAGTTGAGTGAGAAACGATTGGTGAATAAACCTGTGTATCACAAGGATTTATCTTTTTTTATTCTACTTTCGCAGCTAAAATAAAATTCCAAAGAGAAACAAATTATATTAAACATTTGTTAGTTTGAATTTTCCACACCCGCTGCTTTTTTATATCATGCTTTTCCAAGAATTAATCACGGCAATAGAAAAGTCGAAATATATAGCTCAAGTGTCCAAACTAAAGTTACAAAAAGTTTAAAAGAAATTACGCAGCATTGTTTCGTATATTGAATCAAAACCGAAAAAAAATTGGTGGCAACCAAATGAGAAAATTATTTAAAGAAAGCAAAACAAGTCATTTATCGATGTTTGAAATAGTTTCTACTTTGTACATGACACAGTATGGTATTAAATTGTCAACATAACGGAATATTCGTTGCCATCCACACAATATGTAGAATGAAATTGAAACTTTACTACAGCGAAATAAATATATAATTAATGTATGGAAGTGAAAATTCATCTTTCATTTTCCGGAGGGAAAGCTTTGAAGTGTCTAATATTCATGAGTTTGATATAGTATCCCAATTTGTGAGTATAGCATTATTTTTGTTATACTTATTTGTTGGATGTAATGAACAAATGATTAAATTATTATTTTACAATTGTCTAAAAATAAATTTTTGTGTTGAATGAAGTAAATGAAAAAGTTTTGTTGATACAAATTTTCACATTTTACTCGTATAACAATACTGTTTACGAAATCCAAAATTATGTAGAGAGAGTGAATTTTCCATGGAGCTCCTGGACCGAAGGCCCTCTATCTCCAGATAACAAAGTCCTTGTGTTCCGAATACGTTTAGGTTATCAGAAACTTCCAACGATGTAGCAGTCTTGGGTGACAGATTACCAAGGAGATTGCAGTTGCAGTTGGTGGGGTTCGAGAAGGCGTTCAATGAGCGGAAGGCAATCCCATCACTCGAGTGAGACCTCAGAAAATATCAGAGTTCAGAATACCTGTGGCTACTGCAGATAATACACTACTGTTTGTGAAAATTGCAAAACTATCAAAAAATAATCAGAAATAAATGAAATTTATTCCACGTATTACTTATAGTGGTTTAAATAAACGATCAAATTTACAGGGCAATAAAACAAAAATAATGCCGAAAATCAATACCATGGGCAGCCACCAAGCGCAGCGATGAGAGCCTGTATACGTGGTGGGATCGAATGATACAGATACTGAATTCATGCTACAAGGAATGGCAAGGAATGGCTACAAGGAATGGCATTCCAGATGGCCTCTATCTGATGGCCAAAGTTCAGCCGTATTCTCTGCCCGACGAGCGGTACGAGCAAGTCGCCGTTCAATGTAATCCCAGATTTGCTCAATAGGCGACATATCTGGGAAACGTGGAGGCCATGGAAGAAGCGGAACCTGTCGGGCACTGAAGAAGGCTTGTACATTCCGAGCAACATGTGGACAGGCATTGTCTTGCTGAAATACAGCTCAGGGAATGCGTTGCAGGAGGGGTAGGACTTCGGGCTCCACAACTCCTCTGATGTAGCGCCCGCTATTCAGGGTCCCCACAATTTGGAGTAGGCGGGATGGCCCATGATATCCAATAGCGCCCGAGACCATAACGCCAGGCGTTCGTCCAGTATGACGCTGAATAAGACACTCCGGGAGAAGGCGTTCACCTCTGTAGCGTCTGACGAGTACACGTCCATCGTTTTAATCCAGATTGTAGCGGAACTCCTCTGAGAAGACGACTTGTTGCCAATCGGCACGCCATTGTCTGTGTTGGTGAGCCCATTGTAGCCGGAGGCGTCGGTGGTTCAGCATCAAGAGAATCCTGCGCACGGGAATTCTTGTACGTAGCCCATGGCGCAGCAGACGTCGGCGAACCGTGGGGGCAGACAATGACACACCTGTAGACGTGCTCCAATATTGTACCAACGCACGAGAGGACACTGTAAGGTCTATCACCGTCATGCGGATGAGGTGTCTGTCGTCCCGTGGTGACGTCATATTGCGTGGCCCACTGCCGGGGTTTTGACTTGTCCAGTTCTCCATGGTCCATCTCTTCCACACATGCATCACTGTTGTTGCATTACGCCTCGTGAGAGTGGCGATTTCACGATACGAAAGTCCACCCTCACGGAGGCCGATCATGGGGCCCCGTTCAAATTCCGTTAGTTGCTCGTATGGCACTATGCTTTTTTGGCGAGGCATATTTACTTCTAATCAATCATTTACAGTAGTCAAACGACGATACACACATTTTAGCGCACTTTTACAGTGCTTTTTATACACGGCTCACTTGGAAGTTTAGAGGGTGTTTCTCGGCCCACACATGCGCGATCGCTTTGTAATTCTAATCATTTGCATATCCTAACCTGTTTTGCATTTTCTGCAAGTTTCGTTTAATTTGCATGATTCCTTCATTTTGTAGCAATTTTCACAAACAGTAGTGTAGTATTAAAATTATGAATTGATTAGAAGGCTTGGAAGACTACGATATTTCAAATGAAAATTAGCTTAATTTGTTTTAACAAATTTGAATTTTAAATCAAAGTATGAATTTAAGTTATTGTTTACATTTTTAGCATAATTCATAATGGCCCTTGCTCTGTTTTTGTTAATTGGTAGACGATGTTCATATCTGGAGATCTGCGCTACAGCTGAGTTTTCATTGCAACGGAGGGAGCGGAAAAAAGTTTTGCTAATTTTGCCAAAAAAATTTTCGAGTTCTAAAATTCCTAATTCTCTTATTTTGGTATTTCGGTAACACCACGAGCTGTCCACAATGATACGGAGGGTAGAATTTTGGAGTGCTTCAATTTTGTTCATGTGGGTCTTATCTGCATATCCCCAGACCTGACAGGCGTAACTAACCACTGGGCGGAGCATAGTTTTATATATGAGTATTTTGTTGTGTATATTGTGCATTTTATTCGAATTTCTAGCATTTAAGATGTATACAATATTACGTGCAGCCAGAAATTTAGATCTAAGGGAAGATATGGTCCTATTCCATGTTCAGTGGTTGTCTAAAGTGACACCGAGGTATATACAATCTGGGGACCAGGGAATATCCTTTCCGAACAGCTGGACAGGTGGTGGTAGGTTTCGCTTTTTAGTAAACATAACCGCTTGACATTTGTCCACATTGATTTGGATCCTTCAATCAATAAGCCAAGACTCAAGTGAATATAGGTATCGTGTAAGAGTGACTTATAGATATTTGTGAGATTATTGCTTTTTGCTAGTATTGCAGTGTCATCTGCAAACATACAGAGTAGTGCAAAGTTACGTCTAGGTATATCGTTCATTCCAAAATTATGTACATTTTTCAACCATAATTACTTAATAATATTTCATAAATATTCCTGTAGATGGCAGCATGACCATACAAGTCCGAAACATGAGTTTCATAAATATTCCAATAGATGGCAGCCCAACTAGCAAGATCAAGTTTTCTCGAGAAGATGGTTCATTTTCGATGTCTCAATTTTCTGAAAACGAATTTTCTCTAGATGACAAATCGTAATATAATATTTCCCTCTAGAGTGTTCCTTGTCAATTTTATGAAACATTTTTCAACTTATATCTAGTGTCACAGTATTTTTGAGTACACGAATAGTGAACTTTTGAGTGAGAGTGAATTAAAATGTTAGAAACACTAAATGATTCCAATTTTTATTTAAAAAATTGTGTTTCTGATTAAATATATTTTAAATTTATTTCGAACTGCCAAAAGTGAATAAGTATCACATCTTTTTCACTACTGAATTATACTCGAACACAACTTTTTAGAGTGTGAAAATCTTAAATTGATGAATGTAATATGAAATTCAATTTTTATTGTATCATGCGTTACCATTGTTCGAAAATTTCGTAAAACTTTCTAATACAATCTCCAGTGTTAAAAGGCTAAAACGTGTGTTAAAGGCTACAACTTCCTACTTATAAAACCGATTGCGTATAAACAATGAAAATCTTTTTCAATGAGATACAACACATATGATAACAAATTTCTTTAAAAAAGTAAAAGTAGGAGCTAGCCGGCATTTCAAATTTATAGACTAAAAAGAGACTAAAATAATAGAAAAGTTATAAAGTATCATTCTTTTATTTTTATTTGCATTTTTTGTACATATAAGCATAACAAAGAAGCAATGACAAGAACATTTTTAAAGTATTGAAAACTATGCTTCAATTAGAAAGTTTTGTGCGTCTGCAATGCTTGTGCAAAGTGAAAGCAAATTATTTTATTCTTATGCTAAATTAGAATACTTTTAACAGAACATCTTAACCAGAAGTTGAAATATAGAATTTACAAACATATATTGGAATTAAAATTTTAAAATTCAAAGACTTTGAAACCCAATTTAAAAAAAGCCTATTCTAAAATCCATAACTTAAGATATACCTGCTAAGAACCAGTTTTAAAACAAGTACTTAAATGGGATCGTCGATAAATTCTAGTTTATATTAAAAAACTTAAATGCCTATATTTTTTAAAATGTAGGCATTTGAATGTATAATATAATGAATGTATAGAAATAAAATATATTTAATGTTATTCGACGTCAGTATGATTACCCTCTCTCTTTCTAGGTTGATATCAGCATAATTTTAGTAAAATGAATTGAATCTTACACTACATATATTAAAAAGCTCATCATAAAATCCCACCCGAAAGTTTCCTTATTTGTTCATTGGTAACAAGCATTCACAATCTGAATGAACTGATAACTGAAATTCGCTTACAGAAGATGACTGTAATTGTAGTCGGTGTAAGGGGTCTTCAAGTGTTGCCTGACGGATGCTCCTCCTTTGCCACGTGAATCAACTTCTTTAAGAGCAGATCCAGAAATTTGCACTTCCGTTGGTATCAACGGCACAATTTTTGAGTCTAAGAATTTTAAAAAATATCATTAAAATGGATAATTATGTTGTATCTAAATAAATATGGAAAACTACAGAACTTTTAACCTCAATCTACGATTTGCAACGTTTACGAAAGATCTTACTCAGAACTTCTATCTTCAAACAATATCATAATAAAAATCTGAAATGAACTTTAAGCGAAAGAAATTGGGCCGTGTCAACAGTTTGATCTCAAATAATAATCCTAATAATTTAAAAGCAAAAAATGAATGGAAATTTTTCATCAAAATTCTTACCTTCATTTTGATCAGATAAGAGTCCAGTGGTGTCATTTGTGATAAGTGTAGATCTGCCACGTCTTTCAAACCCAAATCTTAGTTGTCCACCAGTAGACTTCTGCTCATTAGTTAAATGCCCGTTGCTGTTGTAAATTTGACTCCGCTGGTTGGAAACGTGAAGCGACCTATGATCTTTATTCCCATTTACTTCCATTTTTCTATTAAACTGATGTTGAGAGATGATTTGCGGCTGACTTTTGGGATATTGTTGTGGTTCATCTACTTGCAGCTGATCATTATCAGCCAGTTGTGGAAAAAACAATTTTCCTTCGCTGTGGAATTGTGCGCGTTGATTGATAGCTGCCTCATTGCCGTTGGATCGCTGAGTGATGGTCTCTTGCTGTTTATCGTTGAAAGATCTCTGGGATGAAATGACTTGCTGCCTGTCATCGTAAGATTGCCGTGGGAGAAGAGTTTCCTGATTGTAAGATCGCTGAAAGATGGTTTCTTGTTGTTTGCCGTAAGATCGTTGGGGGAAAGAGGGCTGTTGCTTGTTGTAGGTGGATTGTTGTGCATTTGCATCTTCTTGATCGCTGTTGTAGACTGATTTTTGACTGGTGGATTCTTGCTGCTTGTTGTTATAAGAGGAATGTGGGAAAGTTGATTGCTGTCTGCTACCGTAGATGTGCTGCCGATTGAACTTTTCGAGTTGTCTATTCTGATAGATTTGCTGTTGATTGAGGGACTGGCGTCTATCGTCGATAGAACTGTGACGGTCAACTGCAAGCAGCTTCTCATTTAAAAATGAAGGATTGACGGCTCTGCTTGAAGACTTCTCAGTGTATTGGCTGGATGGAGCAATGCGTTCGTTAATCTGGATAAATTCGTCTCTTCTGTTCAGAGGGAGGGCAGTCTCAGATGAAAAGCGATCTTGCGACTGGTGATGGAATTGCGACTTCCTTGTAGTTCTGTCATCATGAATTACCCCAGGGTTTCGAGACTGGATTTCCTGAAATCTCTTCTGCAAATCTTTCATTGACTCGATGACCGATCTAACACCAGATGTTTCAGAAATCAACGGTACTTTTACCTAAAATAAGAATGTGAAGAAAAATTAACATAAACTAGCAAACCAGCTAAACTTTCTTAATTGCCTATATCTATTGACGGCAGAGTCGTTACTCCCATTTCATATCTTATTTCAATCCATTTATAATGAATATACACTGCTGGCCACCGTAAATGCAACACCCTGAAGGAAGCATGCAAATAATATGAAATTTACAACATGCATTAGCGGAGGTGAGATATGCAAATGATTAGAATTTCAGCGCAGACGCACATCACGCGCGCCTGTGGCGCCACTTCAAAGCGCTATTTAAGGCTTGGAGATTTCGACTGTTTCAAGTACGGCAATTGTGTTTTTCTTGTGGTTTTTTCAAAAAAAAAACGATCAATTATGCCTCGTAGAAAACAGCGATCATCTTTTGATCAAGTATCCGAGTTCGACAGAGGAAGGATAGTGGCCTACCGAGATTGTGGATTATCTTTCAGGGAAATCGGTAGTCGTGTTGGACGAAACCAAACAACTGTAATGCGGATATGTGATCGTTGGATGCAGGAGGGTACGACGGACCGACGTGTTCGATCGCATCCACCTCAGTGCACCACTTCACGTGATGACAGGCATATTGTGCGTATGGCAGTGACGGATCGCTCAGCCACATCACGAACCATAGCACAGCACATTCAGTCTGTACCGCATCATCCAGTGTCTGCGCGTACCATTCGACGCCGTTTACAGCAGAGTGGTCTGTCCGCAAGACGTCCATTGCTTCGTCTACCCTTGATGCAGAACCACAGACGTTTCCGCCGCCAATGGTGCGATGAAAGAAGGATGTGGACGGCAGAATGGAATGAAATTGTCTTTACTGACGAGTCACGCTTCTGTCTGCAACACCACGATGGTCGGATTCGAGTCTGGAGACACCGTGGAGAGAGGATGCTGAACAGCTGCGTTATGCACCGCCACACTGGTCCTGCACCGGGTATTATGGTATGGGGCGGTATTGGATATCACTCTCGCACTCCTCTAGTACGCATTGCCGGTACTTTAAACAGCCAGCGCTACATCTCCGAGGTGTTGGAGCCAGTTGTCCTTCCTTACCTTCAGGGCTTGCCCACAGCCATATTTCAACAGGATAATGCGCGACCACACGTGGCACGCATTGTCCAAGGGTTCTTCGTCAATCGCCAGATTGAATTGCTTCCCTGGCCAGCTCGCTCTCCGGATCTTTCGCCGATAGAAAACATGTGGTCCATGGTTGCTCAACGATTGACCTAGAATACATCCCCAGCTGCCACACCAGATCAACTTTGGCAACGTGTGGAAGCTGCTTGGTCTGCTGTACCCCAAGAACACATCCAAAGTCTCTTTGAATCAATGCCGAGGCGTGTGGCAGCGGTGATGTCCAGCAATGGCGGCTACTCTGGCTACTGATTTTGGCAGGAACCACACTTCACAGAAGTCTATAAATTTAATCATTTGATACTTGGTCAACATGTTATCTACAAAATAAATTTTGTTGTGATATCTCTTGTCTTTCTTGGTGTTGCAATTTGGGTGGCCAGCAGTGTAGCATCCATATTTACTAAATATGGCATCCACATTTACAGAAATTGATTGATTGAGGTATGAAACCTCTAAATAAAAAAAGTAATCCAACGTTATATACGAGTATATATTAGCATTTCATTTACTTTTACTGATGTCAATTCTTATTTCCAACAAAATGCATAGCAAAGACACACCTCAGTCATGTTACTATGATTAGATTCTGAATTTCCTCTACAATTTTATCCATTTTTCGACGCTTCACCTATTTTCCATCATGTTTTTTAGCAGATTTCCATCTTCCAGATTTCTTATTGCATTCTGTAATTAGATTGCTGACGAATTTAATTAGAGTGACAAGCTCTCCCGTGTAGTTTTGGTTACATTATTCAGCCCCAATAGCTCAAATCAAGCATACTTAAACCAAGCACCGAAATTGGCGAATGGATCACGTAACGATCGATTTTATATTCTTGATGATCTTCCATTATCAAGGGAGGATGTAAAGATAATATTGTGCTATGAATATGTGCATGGACGACTGGTTAGTAGAGGGATATAAATAGTTCGTACATGTTTAAATATATTTAATGTATCACACACACGACTTACATATTTTAATTTTAGTTAACACCATTTACTCTGGCATAGAGATGTCATTACTGGTTCTTAGTTTAAATTTATATACTTAAGTTTCAATGAGAAATAATCTATTCCTATTTTTAAAAAATTCTAAATACTTTTTCAGAAAATGTAAGTTATTGCTCTTATATAGCTTTGAGCAAATTTTGTACACGCATAGACCAATCTTGTTCTAGTGCAGCAAAACATGTAAGTAGAATGACAACCTAAACTATTCTACTTGTATTTCTACAATAGCCCTTTTTGATAGTTATATCATTTTAAGCTAACGAACATAATTTCAAAATGTGAACTGAAAGACTCATTGAGAAACAAAAACATATCAAGACATCTTAAATTACTAAATGTAAACTGCATTTAAGATTTGAAACAGTTCCTTTTCAGAGTATTAAAAGTTCTTGAGAGGAAGATTAATTTTGAAAAAGAAGCGTTAAGTTTTCTTAGAACTTTTCTGTTGTTACGAAAGAGCTGAATTTAGAAAGGGAAATATATAATTTACCATCTCAAAAGTTGCTTTTATTGTGTATATAAATAGCAGAAATATAAAATATTTTTGCACTTATGAATGTTTAATAATTATTATAAAACGAATCCGAAGAACAACTTACCTGAGAACTTATTTGATCATACATGTTTTTAGCATTTAGCAAGTTCAATCCATCTCCTAAGGCATTAGTATGGCCTAAAATGGTGCCTGCTATGGCAAAAAGTACCTAAAATATAAAAATATTGCAATAAACTAAAAATGAAAGTTTGAGTGTGCTATGTTAATAATTAATAAAATGAAAGAATTCCTCAACACATTTATGAAAATTTAGTTAAGTAATAATTTTGGAATTATTCTTGTGTTATGCCTGGCAATTAAAATTAAGATTTATATTTGCAATAGAGATTCGGATGACGTGTACTAGTAGACTCGCACATAGCATCTGATCAACTATTTTTTAGTTGTTAATAGCTATTGATTGCAGAGTTGTTATTCACATTTCACACAGTATTTGAATCCATTTAGAATGAATGGATGCTTTGATATGCACGTTTCATACGCCTCATGGAGAAAGTCACCGTGGATCATACCTTGAAATGAAATTGGGCATTTTGTAGCGCTAAACTATTTTCGGTCATATTTTTTTCTGTTCAGTATCTTTTCCAGATTTCTTATTGCTTCCTGTAATCAGACTACTGAAGAATATTATTACAATTGGCGAGCTCTTCCTTGTAATTTTAGCAATATTATGTATCTCCATAGCTCGAATCAATCACATTGAAACTAAGCGGCAAAATCGATAAATGATTGAATGGGATTCATTCGCCAATTTTTCGACTTACATATTTCAGATCAGATTTGCCACTCAGAATACGGAAATCATCACACTAACGTGTATAAATAAATTACAGCTAAAAAAAATCAAACATTAAATTATGAAATAAGGGTTTTCTCTCTCTCTCTCTCATTCCTTTTTTTTACTTACTACTTGGATCTTCATCTTCAAAAGTCCTCAGAAACTTCTCTACTCGACAGTGATTCAACTGACGACGAAGTGGCATTTATATACTTTCACTTCAGAGAAAAACGAAAAGGATGTTACGATACATTTCTGAATTCAGATCAATTATTGAACGCTTCATCTGACCTATTGTTTGCCATTGAAATATAGTCGTAAGATACACCTGACTTTGACTTCAACATTTGATTCAGAAACCTTGAACTACAGAGGAAAGCAGACCACGCCTTGTGGAGAAAGTCGCCGTGGATCCTACTTAGTCTCCCGTTCAACTAATATGATACTCAATGAGGGATCATATGTTTGGGGATCAATCGCACCTTTAGAATGCTGAAATTCTGCGACGTCCATGACACGTTTCAGATCAAATGCTGTTCTATTTACCATATTTTTTTAGCAGATTGTTTGAATAAAGTGAACAAATTTTCCATATTATTTCAGAATATGGAAGATTAAGTTGCTAAAGATGTTATGAAAGGTCCGTCTTAAACAATATTTTCATAAAAAGTATTTTATGCAATTGAGATGTATAATTATACTGGGGCATACCGGGGCTATGGATGACAGAAAGTTCTTTTTTTTCTCATTTTATAAATGTAAATAAAAAAATTTGTAATATCTTACTTTTAACAATATTTATAAAAAGTTCGATTAAAGAATAACCTATCTATACTCCATCAACAACTTTTACAGGTTGTTTAAGAAGAGTGCAGCAGAATAGGTTTTAGCTGTTTAAAGCATAATGTTGCAATGGTATTTATCTTAAGGTGAGTATAATCTGTGTTTTCTAATGGATCACGGGAAAAGGGTTATGATGGATGATATATAGTTTTTCTCATTTTATGTTTACAAAAAAAATTGTAATACCTTACTTTTAACGATATCCATAAAAAATTCGATTAAAGAATAATAGCCCATTATGTTGCTCAGTGCTACATAAATTCACTTATCGGCCTATTAAAGAATATCGTCGGATTAGATCAGACACTAAGTAACGGGCATTTTTCTTTTGGAAATGTGATTTTTTTTACTGTAAATGCTTATTTTTATGTTATACGATGATTTTATAAACCAATTGCCACACACACAGTGATTTCAACTCGTGCAGAACTATTCAGAGTGCAAAAATATCTTGATATTGTTTCCTATCCCTTATACCCTTTTCAACGAAACAAATTAAAACGAATCTAATGAAAAATTTTAAATTATAGGGATAACAAGTTTTGTATTTGTGTTAAAAATCTTTAATTTTATAATAATTTGTATTTTTAAAATTTTTCAGACAGTAATAATAAACATCTACAGTCAAATGAATAAATTAATTGTTTTCAAAGTTTGGGACAAATTACTGATGATTTATTTAATGGTTGAAAGTAATATAATTTGAACGCAAATGGTGTTTGGCACAACCCAAGAATTATTCATCCTTATGGGCAGTTACAAATGTACCCTGTCACAAAATGTTAATCACCAAGCGAGGAGATGAAATGGTAAATTAGCCAACCAAGTCAATTTTTCACAGAGCATCACCTGACTACAAGTCGACATTTTGGTCCCACTTTATGAAGCTCCTCTCAATAATAATCTGATCAGTTTACTGGTATTTCACGCATGCTGAACTGCGCTGAAAATAAATAACTGAAAAGAAACAAAAAGTTACAGGTTCACAAACGTCATTAGACTGATGTATTTTTATGTAACTATTTTTCATTAAAGTTTGCATTTTATAACATCGTAGAATTTTAAATAAACATCTTGTAACGAATTAAAGAATATTTATTTTTATAACGATAAGTATTGTTTATTTATGATTTCTTGACACTTCTACATTATTCTTTGGTGTGTTTTGTGAATAAACTTTTCACTTTTCTTCCCTAGAAATTTTAAATTATGTTTTTCGATTAAAATTCCTTATTGTAGAAATTTATTTTTATAGTGTAGTTCCTAATATTTATCTAGTTCCAAATATATTTAATTGGCAATTTCACATTGTCTCAAAAGAAAAATCTGAATTTTATCAACTTTTAAATGTGAACCTATTTTAAAGAGCTTTTTTATCATTTCAGAAGTCAACTGTCCCTTTTGAATCAGAAATCTCATTTATATTAGGTTTTTAATGAATAAGCAGCATCTTTTACAATGCTACTGTAGCATTTTAATTTCATGAATTAAATTTTAAGTTGATTGTTCTGAACAAGCTAATAACTCCCCCAAATAATTACAATATTTCTGTTCTCAAGAGAATTTGGAAAAATATTTCAGCCCTTTACTCACACACAAATCGCTCCAGATGAGTTAAAAATTTTATTCAACTTTTTCATACTAGATAATTTTTCTCTGGATCACTGATCCTTTCGTAGCTCATTTCTTCAATTTGATGACATAATATTTTGAGCACATAATTTACTCTTGTGCTTTACATAGCTTACTTATTACAATGTTAGTACTCTTCTATACATTTGCCTTCTAATGATTTCTTTTTATTGAATGGTAGTTCACGCTTAAAAATTCATTTTTACATACAATAGGGTAGTTACAATTTTACTTGAGAGGATGCCCAAATTATATAAAATATTTCCCAGGTCTTTTTATCTTGAATTTGTTTTAAAGTGCTAGTGTAAGCTGTAAAGGCTACATATTTTGGTAGATCTCAGTTCGGAAATCTCTTCAAAATGGTTGTGTTCGCCACATATAGTTTATTCGAAATATTTACTCTACGTTAAAACACATTTATAGAAATTCGCGAATCCTTTCGGCATTTTTATATTTTAAGGTTTTAAGTGTATGACAAAATCAGAACATACAATCTGGTGAATTGACATTTGAGTCACATGTTTTTGAGTTAGTCTATTCGCTAAATTAGGGGACATGGTAAAAAGTAAACAATGTCCACTATTGGCGTCTTAAGCACAAATTCTGGATTGGACTTTATTGTTCCATGCTGGAAGCGTTAGCAGTGATTATGAGTTGGCGAAACAAATAATCACTTATGATGATCGCGTATGGCAACCCTTTCACTTGGGGGGTTTATCATCTTTCTTGAAATGGACTAGCCGAAGGTCATCTGCCTTCTCACCAAAGTCGCTTGATACCAAACTACATAGACTTGGTGAAGAATGATTTGGGGTCATCTACTTTACTGAACACTACTATAACAAATCAGATTAGCCCACAGTGCAAATAAGAGTGTAAAGGAGCAATGTCATCTCTTTTTAGGGTCTTCTCTTTAGATGTGCATTGTATAGAAAAATGATATCTCAATTCTTCTTTGATTGTCCACCTCCTAGAGGTATTTTCTTTTCCCTTTGATAATGCTACAAAGGTAACCTACAAAGGGGATGCAATGGACGATATTTGTTTAGATCAGCGTTTCAAAATCTTTATTTATAAAGTGCATATCCCCTCGTTCTATGGCACAACTTGTCCGTTTTTGGAACATGCACTATAGACCCAAATCCAATCATCATGCTCTAATTCTCTACCAATATCTAAAATTTCTAAGGTTACTTTGAAAAAATGCAGTTATGCTAAGCTGAATGATACTGTGAATAATTTATTCAGCTTAAGTTTGTTGTGTATCAAGTATTTATATTTTATGAAAACACAAATTATTAAAATCCTAGTTCTTTGGCATGAAGGATTTTGAAGCCTAAAAGCCTGACTGTCACGAGAGTTCTGAGTAGTGTAGTGTTTCTTTTCCCCTTTAATGTATTCAAATGGCAAAACGACTACATCTATTGGTTAAAAAAATCTTAGGCAAGATTCTATTGGTCAAGAAGGTCAAAACTGGTTAGAAGCCCTGCAAGGAAGGCTGCAGATTTCAGAGAGTATCGAGTATATATGTGAACTCCCTCAGAGTTAAGAAATTAAAAGGGAATGGAAAATACAGAAAATTGTGACTTTCTGAAGTTTTTGTTTTCGTATGAATTTGTAGCTTAGTGACAGTGTAGACTGAATTTCACGGTACACAACTTTAAAGCCTTAAGCCTTAGAACAATCTTTAACATTTGTACAGTTTAGATGCTAAATTAGAGTGATCTGATATGCCGCTATGCTTTTCTATACTGTAAACACGCTACATATTTTCTGTACTGTAAACACACTATATATTTTTTAAACTATATACTTAAATACTATCTTACTATTATTCAATACACTCTTTGGTCATCTAAATTTAATAATTGCTATTAAAGCAGTATTTACCTTTCAAGTATGGTGGTTTGCTTTGTTTTTCAATTGCATGAAATGTGTAAATTTTTATGGCTTTAACATCAAACAAATTTAATTCTTTCAAAAGAGAATTCACTCAAAGGATCAAAAGAAGATAGAAAAATTAGATTACGAATGTCCTTTTTATTGAAAATATCAAAATACATGAATTTTACAAACGCAGAGTTTTACTTTACAATTAGTTACTATGCACCTCTACCATGAAATAACACACATGAAAACATAAATAGCTACCAAGATAATAGGAGCAGCACCTGCTATCACTAGAAATAAATTAATGAAACATATCTGGTTCAACTGACAAGTGAGTAGAAAACCCTGTGCCATTCATAATCTTTAAAACCTTTCTTTCTATGATCTTGTTAATTATATTGCACATTACCAACTCTCAGGGAGCAGAAATCTCTATGTAGTCATACTCTTGGAGAAATCGTACTTTCTATAACGTTGTCAATAACATCGTATATTTATGATAAGGAAATCTTAGTTACGGAAAAATACTTTTGAAATACCAATATAGAAAAGAATTTCGTTGAGATTCTAAGAGTGCAGAGAGATAACTACTTTTCCATAACCTTAATATTACATATAAATATTGTGCCTTCAATAATTAATTCACGATTTATCAAGATTTAAAGTTGCTCCGGCATTTTAGTAAAGCCTCAAACCTACTTATATCTAAGTTACAATAAATGAATATGCATCACAAAATACATTACTTCCGAAATTTAAGATATTTGTTCATCACAGTAAATTAAAAATACCGTGACGGACTTTGAGATAAAGAGTGAAAGAAAAGGAATAGAAAGTGATATTGAAAGAAAAATTAAAGAAAATAGCAATCATAAAGATACGAATAAAGCACAAAAGTTTAAGTATTTCTATACCTACACCAAAAACAAACAGTGAAACACTTCGAAGATAAAAAGCACTATCTGCATAAGATGTGTGTATGGGCTTTTCTCTTAATCCTAATTCACTTTTTCATAAGGAAAAGGCAAGAGTCATCAAATATTAGCATTTATGTGGAAATAATCCTTATTTCCCCAAACAGAAATAAAATTATTTCTTTCATGTGAAGTCATTGTTTCAGTACATGCCTTTGCCAATTCCTCCCATGCCTCTGTGCATGCCGCTTCCCATACCTCCGTAACTTCTTTCTATAACATCTGAATAAAACAAAATTCGTTATGTTTTTCTGTATAAAAAATACATTTTTAATATATAATTTCAACATTTTATGTATTAATATATATTTAACATATTTAAAAAATATATTACACAAAAGTTAATTACAAAGCTCTTTATGTTTTTCTCTATTAAAATAAATTTTTAATATCTCAATTTTTATACATTTTATGTATTAAGTAATGCATAAAATGTAATAAAATGTACATTAATGTAAGTAATGTGCATTAAGTAATACATAAAATGTAATAAAATGTACATTGAGTAATACATAAAATGTAATAAAATGTACATTAAGTAATACATAAAATGTAATAAAATGTACATTAAGACATCCACGCACAAGGAATGTTTTACTTACACATAATAGGGAAATACAGCTAGGAAGGAATCAAACCTGTGTCACCTACAACTTGCAATTTGCTAAAGCAGTGGGAACCTATTGCAAACTCACTGAGCTATGGTAACCCCTTTTTGACAATGGATGTAGGCTAATGTATTTTAAATTAATATTTAAAAAGAAATCTGTTATCACAACTTTTAGTCTTTAAGAAATAAGTTACTAAAAGGTTTTAACAATTTACTAGTAACGTGAACTTAGAGATTTTATCATCGCCCATTCTTAATCATTACTTTACCTCAGTTTGTAATTCGTTTTGTTTTCACTTTTGTATGAGAGGGATTTTTAGTGCAAACAAACCAATTTTAGTCGGAAAAAAGACAATATGCATCTACTATCAAAATGTTTGACATATATCGGGGTACATTAAAAAGTAGTTAATTCCCACTTTAGTCATGTTGGGTAGAAAATAAAGATAGCTATGATCTCATGCAGGTATCATTCCATTTGATTTTACTATCTCAAGGGGTTCGCAAATTTTTTTAATTTTCAAGTCGTTGAAAATTTTGGGTACCACGGTTCTAGCATAATGAGGTATCAGATATTTATTACGTATGCAGCATAGAACAGTCATCATCTAAATGACAGAGCATGGAGACCCTGCTTTCTGGAATATCATAATAGTATTTGTTAACGATGGATACAATGGATTGTAGCAGCTGTTAAAATTAATGGAAACCTACGCATTGGGGTGTATTTTTCTTGAATTCCTGCTGGGGTATGTTGAGTCATCATGGATATATGAGCTGGATGTTCTCCTCTGTGATCATCAGTTCCAGGCTCGTTAGTCATCACATTAGCCTGGAATCCTCCTTGTCCGGCTGTGTACTCGACACTCCTGTACAGGCCCTGTGCATCTGTGTAACCGTAGGATCCCCTCACGTTGCCGATGCCATCTCCTTGCTCACTGTGATGGGAATTGCCACCATATCCTGGTGCTTGGTATCCAAAAGCGTAGGGTTTTGGCATGAACTAAAATATCAACACAAGTTAGAAAACACTTACTGACATCTGTAAGGATTCATCGCATTCAAATAAAAAATGCACCGGTATTATGAAGCACTTTCGCATGAATTTTTCTACACACGTCCACTACATTAATAATCCAATTTAGTTTGAATATAAGAAAATTTGTTCAGGAGTTTAGATTCACTTGACGTTTGAAGTACGAGTTCAGCAATGAATTGAAATATTGATAATGTATTTTTATACAAGAATGTAATATTTTAACACTGAATGTCGAGATCAAACTATATTTGTACTAACTAATGAGGTATAACTACATAAACGTATTTTCATGCTAAAGAAGTACGGATATGCTACATAGATTAAAATATAAAATAGTATTTGAGACAAGAACACATATATTTTTGATGGTTACTTGTGAAACAGAACAAATAAAGATTCTTACGTATCTCATGCCTCCATATCCACCCATTCCTCCTCCATATCCACCCATTCCTTCACCATAGCCTCCCATTCCACCTCTATAGTCTCCCATTCCACTTCCATATCCTCCCATTCCACCTCCATAGCTTCCCATTCCAAAGACATAGGCACTTTTGATGATAGTTAACATAAAGAAGATAGATACAACCTGAAAAGCGAATGCATAGCTATATTAATAACTTTAAACTTTATATAACTTTTTATATAACATAAAGTTAACTTTAAACAAAATATTTTATATAATAACTTTATACACCATAGCCTGAAACAATTAAGCATTGCAAGGATGGTTTAACTTTAATGTACATACCTGAGTAAACATCATGGCGAAAAATGTAGAATGAAGTTAAAATCAATATCGGAGATTTGTAAGACTTTTAGGAGTTTCTTGAGCAAACAGAAGAGCTGATGTGAAAATCCAGCGATGGCGAGTCCCTTATATATTCAGCAACCACTGATATCATAAATACAATGAAAAAAGATTTTCTCATTGAGAAATGACCTCCTAAATTTCGATTCCACGTAATAATTTTAATTTGTTTAAAATTAATCGTTATTAGCTTTACCCACTTTCTTTGTGATCAGCAATTGCCGGCAGTTGGCGGAAGGTGAATCACAAAAGAAACTATTTCTCCCAAAAATAAAGGAAAATAACATCCTGAAGTAGGTGAACTTTAGAGATCTCGTTTCAGTTTAATCACACATTTGAGGCTTCTCACCCATGAGAAAAACAATCTTCCAAATAATTTTTTAAATGTTCCACTGCAATAGCATCTTTTAAAACGGAAATCTGTTAGTTCCGGGTCACATTTTCCTAAACAAAAGGTTTATTTTTCAACTTCCATTGTTTAAAAGGCAGCAAGAGTTACTTGATGAAAAATAAAACTTGAAGATATCTTTCCAATGTGCAAATTTAATTTTTTAATCCAGATTTAAAAATCCAAATATTTTCATAAGTTAGTCTTGACAATCATACAGATTAAGAACGTTGTAATTGTAAGCATGTCACTGGATAGTTTACACAAGATCCGTACGCAAAATGGAAGTTGGAATTTTTGATGCATGTTTCTCGAATTCAATTCAATATACTTTAAAGGAATAAAAGAGTAAACAATCATCTCTACTCACGAATATTTGTTTTAATTTAAAAAAAAATAATAAATTAACTGTGCTTTTATGAGTTAAGAAGTTTTTGTAAAAACATCTTTTAAACTCGGTTAATCGAGTAAAAGTTTGCATTAAATCAATTGCTGGTAATCTTTTAAATTCCTTATTGGTTGCTTTTTGATTGTTGATTTGAGAACTCATTCATGCAGTTTGAAGGAATTTCTCTGCAACCCTTTAAGTAATGAACATCAAACTACATAATTTGTTTTGAATTCTTTTATTGCTATGAATGGTAAACACCTCTCAAATTCCTATCCTATGGCCTCATCGTAGTGAGAGGGTGAAATGGGCACCACAGACGAAGTACGTCGGAAGTATATACTCCTAGTAGAGCCACCCAAGGCGTGAAGGCTGTGTTGCTTTACCCGGCTAACATAGGAAGGTGAACGGGTGGCTAAGTCGGACTGCTATAGAGATGACTCCTAGATCTTATGATCAATAGCAGTGGCGCTCTATCTATGTCATTTACTTGGGCAAAAATACTTCAGATGATATTCTATGATGGCCAGAACATTTTTAAGCACCCATCTGCCATTTCCCCAAAGCTGTTTTGTTGCACAGACTCAATGACGTAGTGTAATATTTTTGTTTTTACACTGGGATAAGAAATATGATACATACAAACTTTCACGAAGCTTCAAACTTTTTCGAGCTACTTTCCTGTCTTTCTAAGATAATGTCAATTACATTTCCCCAAATTATGTTTGTTTCATTTGGTTTAGAAGTAGATGAAAACACATATCTGATTCTTGAGTTTCACAAACTTGAGTAACTTCATTGACCTAGATAACTTTCTTCCGACTCTCAAAATTTAAGATGCATAAATAATTTTCTCCGAATTCAAAAATGGTGGAATTCAGGAATAAATTATTTTTCAAATGCCTCTGTTTCAACTATTTTAGTATCCCGGCGTTGACTTCAAGACTTTTATAAATCATATAGGTTGTAAACATATAGTAGGTGATATAGATTGTAAATGAAAACGACATATTCTCATTCACAAGTAATATAAACAATCGCTTATCAAGTGTTTTAAACGATTTTATTAAAGTAGGTTTAGTAATGTTATTTTACTTTAATTTTCTCTTTTAAGAAGCATTACAATTTTTTTTGTGGAACGTAACATCCAACTCATTGAATACATTTCAGATCTTAGGTCATTACAAATAGGTTGGGTTTTGTGGCGTAAGGGTCATATTGGCAGTGTTATGCCAGGTTGGTTGGTAGGTATTTTAATTAACGTCACACTGGAGAAACACAACATGCTACGTCAGACACAAGACAGACAATATCAAGTAATGGACACACAAGGAACGTTTTACTATCACAGGAGAGAGAAATACACTCAGTGAGTAATCAAACCTTCGCCATCTACAACTCGCAGGTTGCTAGCGCAGTGAGCAAACCCACAAACCAGCCTTTGGTTGGACCTAGTTTCGAACTTGCAAGCCTCCGGTTGCTAATACGTTACTCTTCCAATTGAGCTACCGAGGTCCCGATAAATAATTACACACCCCACAAAAATATCGCGATTCCTGAACAAATTAAAATTCTCCGGCAAGCAAATTAATGTTGCTACAAGAGAGAATCTGTAGAAGACTGTTATAGATTCCGTTTATAGAATCATGAGGATGATTTCAACTGGATAGTATTTTGCGTTATGCTATTAAAATTCTGGTCTTATAATTCCTGTATATTTTACCCTCGAAGTATTTAAGTGCGCATTGAAATGGTTAAAGTTTATAGGTTGATCAAGTCCAAGTTATAGTAGAAACAGTTTCCCACATTCAAAGAGCAGAAGGTTCTTCCAACAGAACTAAAGAGGTTGTTCGGACATTTTTTGAACGATTTTGATGAGATGCAAAAAAAATTGTATTCTACGAAAGAATTTTATTTTCACAGCAGTTAAATAGTTAAAGTATAGCTTATCGTCTGCTAACTTAGTTTGTTTACTTTAAAAATGGCGCTTTTAAATAAGCAATGGATCGAAGGCTATGTTTCCTCTCTATCCGAAGAGAATTATGCTTATTCAATTATTCAAAAACGCTGTAAAAGTCATGTTTTTCCGATATCTAAAGGTACGATTAGTAATTTTATTAATGAGAAGGGAAAAAAACGTAAAAGCGGAAAAATACTTCCAAAAGAGTATCCAAAAAAGAAAAAAATTCTGAGAATATTTATTTGTAAGGTAAGATCTTTAATTTTAGAATCCGCCAAGTCAAAAGACTATAGCAAAGTGAACGTGAGAACTTTCTCTAAGAGATTTATGATTATTGCCGGTTTTGCATATAATGGAAAATTAAAAGTAAAAAGAGGGGGGGAAATGTAAAAATCAACTCCCACATATTATCAAGACCATATTTATCCCCAATATTCAAAAAAGAAAAACCATCTTTACCCAAAGTGCCAACAATCAGTAGAACTGCATCAGGGTAAAGCAAGCAGCCACACATATAAATCGACTATTAAATTCTTGGAAAAAATGAAACAAGAAACTGGTATCAATACCCTTTACTGATATTCCTGCTAAATCTCCAGATGTTTCACCCATGGACTTTTGTGCTTTTGGACTTTTAAAAAGGGCGTTATCGAAACGTCGACCGAAAACCATTCAAGGACGGGAAAACTGTAACAAGAATGGGACAAAATGTCACTGTCGATACTACAAAAGTCATTATTATCATGGAAATTAAGGTGTAGAAAGATAGTTAACAACAAGGGCTATCAAATGGAATATTTAGAACACAAAAATTTCATGTAAAATATTGAGCTTCAGTCCATTAAAATCGTTCAAAAAATGTCCGAACAGCCGCTGTATTAGTACTGTCTGGGATATAGTCTAAGTTATTTATAAAACCTTCCTAGGCTTTATCAAAATAGGATGGAAAGACAAGCTGTTTTTAACATAGAGACGTGAAGCATGAAATTGTATTGAAATGCCTGATTTTTTGGAAAGCCTCGGTATCTTGGTGCTTTTCTGAGCACTTTTGGACTATTTATTGCTACTTCAAAGGTCTAAAAATCGAGATGTTTGAGCAAATTACTAAAAGTTCTCTGTCGAAGAACGCTTGCACGAAAACTAATTTTTTGTGACAATGCTATTTTCCGAATATTTGTGGATTGTTCCAAAGAATTTCAATAGATCTAGCTATATTTTTCATCTACTTCATGTATTGACTTAAGGATTAAATTGTTTCTTTGTGCAAAAATCCGTTAAACATTTTTATTTTTCTAAAAAATTATAGGTATCAGCTATTTTCCCTGCTGCGAACCCATGTAAGTGGAAAAATCTCAAAGGTGGTATAAATTATTATACATTTATCTTAAAAAGAAATATTCATATATCAATATATCATCATAATATTTCTTTTTTAATTTAACCCTTATTTTTGACTAGTATTATGAGAAATTTTTCCCTGTGAAGTACCGATTGAAAACTATATTTATTTATATTATATGGGAAAATTACAATAGCAATACTCTTTTTGCCTAAAATTAATATTTATTATCAAGATATTCATAAATAGTTGGCATGATTTGAATTAAAAAAATTAATTTGTTAAAATTGGATACTTAAAAAGCCTAAACGCGAAATGAAAGCCTAAATGAACATTATTGACTTGCTTTTTTTTAAAATTACGGTTGAAAAGATTGACATAAGTAGATTGGGGGATGTATAGTTATGAACAGACAAACATGACGTGTCCACAAGAACTTTTCACTTCCGAATGATAAATTTTGTAACAATTCTTACCAGATGCAGGATTTTTGTCTTATGTAGCTCATACAATCTATTTCTAGCACTTGAAAAAGCGCCGAGTGGAACTTAACATTTAAAATACATTACTCTGAATTTTTTTATAATTTGTGTGCTGGGTTATATTTTCTTTAATTCAGCCCAGGTAAGCATTGAGAAAGTAATTTAGTGGTGGTGCTGAAATTTTCTTTCTCACCCAATACCCTATTCCTATCGAATGGTAGCAATGTTATTTGAGCATTGCGTTTAATGATTTTTTCTAACAGCTTTCAGGCATACCTATGTATATTTACTTGGGTGACATTAAGTGAAATTAAAATTAATTTAATCTGATAAATCGATTAACGAAATCGATGTATACTAATTAAATTAATTAACCATTCGAGCCTCCTCAATTAATAAACCAAGGGCCCTTCTACTGAATACATTCATATTAATCCTCCTGGTGGCTTATCTTCGTGTTGAAAACTGCCCTGTAGTGCTCATTCTCTGATACAAAAACTTGTTCCAAATTATCACCAGTTCTGGGTAAGGGTTTATGTATAATATAGTCCAGTTACTCTATATTATACATAAATTATAGTTCTTTCCACCAGTACATAGCTTTCTAAAAGCACATTATACTGAGTCGTAGTTTCTGAAGATCTATATAGCTAAGTATTACATTACATGAAAAACATGAGAATATAAATTTATAATACTCTTTGGTTTCTGCTATCTTTTAATGGATTCTATATCAAATTATGTGTAAAGTCATCACTATAAGGCACATTTAGAATCAGAACATTACACTCGGTTTAGTTTTTATCGATGGAAAATTCGTCAGGTGCATCATTTTGGTTTTAAGTTCTTTATCTTGAAAAAAAAAAGAAACAAAAAAATAAATGAAGAAAAGAAAAGAAAAGAAACAACTCTATTTGTCATTAAAATTTGCATTTCTGATAATGGCGTCGCAGAACTTTAAAGAAGCATTTATTAAAAATTCATAAAACTTAAAATAATGTTTTTTATTCTAATACAACGTTGATTGCTATTTATCATTCAATTCCTCTTTTTCTTCTGCTATACTTTGCTGTTTTTTACTGAGTTCCTCTTTTCTAAATAAACCTTTACATTTTCTTACTTCGAATTTTTAATTATTTCTACGTGAGAATATAATCATAATCCTGAACGTGTGAATTTTTATTCACTTCAAAAGTATATAGCTTGTAAAAATAATTATCTTTGTTACAATTGGAAGATATAACATCTATCGTATAGCACCAGAGGAATGCTTAATTCGAAACGAATTATAAAATATACTGTATTTGTATGTCTCCATTGTTTCTTAGATATGTAATCACTAATAGATTACTCTACGGATTTCAATAATACATATTTGAAGTGTTTGTAAATTTCAGGGAAAGTTCATTATCACAAACCACATTATTCTGTCAGCCACATTTATAAAACCATATTATCATGCTCAGCAAAAATATAACCTTTTATCAGCATGTATGTCAATACTTCAGAAGCGCTTTATAAATTTCTAGAGGGATTTTCAGTGTATACAAACCAGAGAGAATGCAAATAGTTTGCTTCCGCTACTCAAATGCTTTCGTATAATACGTACCTGGAATTCCTTAAAGCCTAGCCTAATTTTTGGCACTATTTGCTGTTGACCGATTAACTATCATATATCAATTCGGAATTCATTATTTAGAATTTTGATTGGCGAAGTGATGAAATCGTATTCAAAAAATAAATCAACTGACGTCATGTTCAGAATACGTGCAGGAAACACGTATAGCCGCAGAGACACTATCGCTACCTATATTGAGCTTGGAAAGAAAATGCCTCTCATAGGAGAGGGATTTTTAGTATAAACAAACCAGATAGAAAACTGAGATTTTACTTCAGATACAGAAGTGTTCTCGCATGATACGTGTAGGGGTTATCTTAAAATGTTGTTAATTTCCGTTTTGGAAACGTTTGGCGTTTAATCTAATTGGTGTTAATCAATCAAGTATCACATATATCAATTCGGAATTAATTCGTTAACTTTTATTGACGATCAGCTGAAATCGTATTAAAACAAGTCAAGTGGCATCACGTCTTAAATATGTACTGGAAGCACGTTTCCCTTCAAAAACCTTACCACTACCTATATGTATCTTGACATTACCACTTCAATATCTATCTTGACGGAAAAACCTCTCAAAACAATTTATACTCTCTTCTCTCGCTTTTATGAAAACTTCAATATCACAATAAAGAACTAACCTCACGCTGACAAATATTCATAAAAAGCATTTTGAAATGAATTCTAAACTTCAAATACGTTTTTAGAGTTTTATGAGTTCTATTCACTTGTTTATCATGGCTCTTCTCATTTGTTTGCAACATACTGAAATCGTATTAGAAAAACAAGACAGTGACGTCACGTTCAGAATACGTTCTGAAGGCGAGTTCCACCACAGAAAAGCACTACCGCCACCTACATTTAGCTAGACAGAAAATCCCTGTCATTGGAATCTTTTTTTAAGATGTATAATACTTCATAAATACTTAAAGAAATAATTTGTATCTCATTTCATGAATATTTTCAAAAATATCATACATCTTATCTGGAAGCGCAGATATGATGGAAAATGTTAATTTCACCAATGAAGTTGAGTCGGTTTTAATCTGTGAATATTCGTGGTATGGTGAGTAAGTTCACTATGTAATTACATTCACAAGCTTCCCAGGCAATTTAATTCGGATGGAATTTAATTATTCAGGTTTTCCGATAATAATACCGCATTTTACATGGAAGTAGTAATTATTCTTTGGTGACCGTCAACCTCACGATTATAAACTTTTGGGAAGCTTAAACTATAATCCATCACTAAAAGATTCCTGAAGCGCATGCGTCATTGGATTTTTGTTTTGTTTTTCTCTGCAGAAAGGCGGAGGTGTTTATGTTCTGTATTCGTTGTGTGTCCTCGTCATCTGACTGTAGTTCAAAATGACGAGATGTTGCCTTCGGTTCTTTCCAGTCGGATTGATCCCGGACCGTTGTATTGTTCCAGACTGCCTAACTACTTACCAAAAATTGAAAGATTCGTATTTTTTATTGAAAAAGATCAAAGAATCCTCAGAAAGCTAAACTCTTTCTTCTACTGTTCATTCCATTTCTTACTGAAATAATATGTGGTTTAAGTTGTATTTAGCTCACTTTGTTTATATAAAAGGTTTGGTCATTACAAAGTGGTTTGTATGTATTACAATTTAACTCAAATGTAATCTACCGAAAAATAAGACGGTGCGAAGTTTTCTCAGTTTCAAATGTATTAGACACAGCTGTTCAATTATTATTTTCGTGCTATCAGAGGGCATCTTTTTGTTTTGTTTGAATAAAATCAATCGATCTCTGATAATTGAAGAAAAAATAACTTTGTAAACCTGTGAGAATAGTTTCTAGCTCTTTATATGTACGCAGTAGTTTGTGACCAACCTAAATATTCCTAAACTAAATGTATCATATTGAGGGATTTAATGGCAGCGCATAATAAGTAAAGGTTAAGTATATAACACAAAAAAATGGGTAGAAAATTTATTTCAAATTTAACTTTAAGTCACAGTTACTTAATTTACAATCAAATAATGATATGTTCTTAAGAAAATGCATGGATTCCGGTTCGAAGATACCAAGCTCAGATTATGATTACGTTTTTATAGGTCGCCATACCATTAAAGTTTATTATATTTCACTCTAAATTGAAAATAACGGTGAAATATTAGTAAAGCAGTTCCTAGAAGTCTACTTTTTCTGTCACTACACTTTTTAAAAAGAATAATCAACTTAAAAGAAAGATAATGGAAACAAATGAAATAATTTCAATGTGAATGAATGTTAGATCTTAAGAACACAGAAATAAACAATGTTAAGTGCTCTAAAACGTGCTAATATAAGAAGACCCGAATTAATCAGAATCATCATCAGTGAATTGAAGATTCGCTAGGCGTAAGCCTCACATTAACATAGTCAACAAGTACAAATGCTTAGAATTAGCGAAATCATACAAAAACAATTCTTCATCCTGTAACAAAGTTTTAACTAACAAGACTAAATTGATTTTATTATCTAACAAAAATGTTAGACTGAAAACATCTCAATTAAAATCTAACTTTTCAAAACTTTAAATCTAGTGTAAAGCATGATATAAATTGGATATTACATCATAGACTATAATGTATTAGGTTTGCGCAAACTGCATTTTATGAAAAGAGAGGTCATAATGTTTTATTGTCATTCCAAAATTAAGTATTAAAAAGTGCTATAAAATTGGAATTAAAAGCAACGTTTACTATTATCGAAACATTCAATCAATTGAAATTTATCAGACCAATTAAAATTTAATATATTTGTTGCCATATAACTACTCCAATGTAAAAGAAACGTTTTTATAGTCCCAAGAACGTGATGTTATTTAATATTCAATAAATTATTTATATAACATTTGAAATTATTAGGTTTCCAACGAAAACTATTTACTGATAGCTGTAATGAAAATATGGACCAAAATCATACCACTTTATCATTAACATTTATAGTCCAGTCAATATGTACCAAACAAATGGGTTTCCTTGCAAAAGGTCGAGTATCTATAATTTTTGGACATGTTGTACGGACCAATGCCACTAGTAAAAACCAAGTTTGCGGAAATGAAAGCCCTGTGCAAGCAGAGTTATATTGAAAAGACATCGTGATTTTCGGAATTTTTTTCGGTTTTTGCTCAATATCTGTTCCTATGCATCAGAGAACAAAAGTAGTGTTTATCGATATTGTAAAGGACAAAACTTGCTACAACTTTTGTATTTATGATTTTTTCTACGGGCTATAGTTATTGAACTTCAGAGCAGTGAAAGTGTGATAATTTTGGCAGTCTGGAAAAAGTCACCATAACATCCGGTTTAGCTAAAACTTCTTTAAATAAATTAATTACATTTACTGTGCAATGTTTTCTATCATTATTCGGTAAAAACTAACGATGCACTAATTGTTGTAAGACACGAAAAATGTGTAAGTATGAAACAGTCGAACGAGGAGTACTTAAAATATGAACTTGCACCCTTCCCAATGTCTTTGTTCTCAGAAGAAGGGATGCGAAAGGGAACAAAATCTTCCATGTACTCAGCTCTTACTCCAGCCTCCAGCAATGTGACATTTGGCACCAATACATTTGTCGTAGTGGATGGTGGGTATCTGCTGCACAAAGTTGTTTGGCATAACAACGACTCTGTCGACTCAATCATCACAAGGTATGTCCAGTATGTACAAACACACTTTGGTAGTAATGCGTCCATTGTGTTTGACGGTTATCCAGTGGATGCAACCCAAAAATTACTAAGAGTGCAGAACGTATGCGTCGTTCCACTGTGCAGTGTTGTGCAGACATAATCTTATTAGACGAAGAAACACTTGTCCAGTGCCACAGGAGAAATTTCTTACTAATGAAGGGACCAAACGACGTCTCATCGCATTGCTTTCGACGCATTTCAACACAGCATTGACGTAAAGTAGGCTGTGGAAGATGCAGATGTCGATATTGTGAAGACAGCACTTTCCAAGGCCTCAGCCTATAAACAAGTCATCATTGGGGAAGATACTCACCTGCTAGTGCTTCTCACTGGTTTGGCCCCTAATGTAAACAATGTGTACCTACACAAGCGTGGAAGAGGTGAGTCTTCTGGTGTACTGTATTGTAGTTTCCTCCTTCAAATATGATTTATCAAGCTGTCCACCAGGTATTGATCTTTTCCTGCATGCTGTCAGTGGATGCGACACCACATCCGCCATTTTTGGCCAAGGCAAAACCAAATACTGCACTACACTCAAGAAAAATTCTCAGCTAAAAGAATTAGTTTCAATGTTCTTACAATACTCCTCTGCTGAGGACAGTCAACGCAGGAGAGAAGTATCTCGCCACTTTGTATGGGGTGACATGAACACAAAATTTGGATCGCCTCCTTTACCTGCATTTCATCAAGGCTGCTGCAAAGACCAGCAAATTAAGTCTTGCACGGCTGCCACCGACACAAAACGCTGCCAGATACCATTCCTTCCGGACATACCACACAGTCCAGAAGTGGTTTAGGTTCGAAAGACAAACAACAGACTGGGGTTGGATGCGCACAGATCAAGGGCTCGCACCAATTCAAGCTAGTAAGGATCCTGCACCTCAATCCTTACTGAAATTTATATCATGTCGCTTTAAGAAACAGTGCCGTGGGGCTTGCACTTGTCAAAAAGCAGGCTTAAAGTGTTCAAGCCTTTGAACTTTCTGTCTTGGCCAGTCATGCCAAAACGCTCCTACTCCTGTTTTGGAAGACAGCAACATAGATGAAGATAAGGCTCTGGATGCTTTTGAGCAAATTGAGGAGCTTGCCACAAATCCTCTGCACTCACATTACAGTCAACATAATGAGTGACGAAGAGGATCATTCGACACCAGGACCTTCAAAGCGAGCTAAATTTTAAAATTGCAATGAATCAAGATTTAAGTGAAGTGAGATTGTAGTGAAAAATTTACTTTTTTAACAGGCGATACATTATTACATCATTATGTAATAAAATTTAATATTTGATTGTATTTGTATTTACCTACTTTTTAATCTTGTGTTTACTTTGAAAATTTATTAATATTTAATGTTTAATTACGGTATAATAAATTAATAGTATTTAGTCATCAATATTCAATAATATTCTGCATCAATATTTCTGCAATGTGCGTGTTTTCTAACTTTCCAAAAATTATCACACGTTCGCTGCTCTGTAGTTCGATAACTATATATTATATAGTATAATTTGACTGGACTATTAGTTGAATCGAACTTAAGCATACTTAGCTGGCTGTCAAACTATATAAAGCAATTTAGTACGTACAAATTAAAATTTACCTGACTCGTCTCTTTTATGTGAAAAATTTAGGAACAAAATTTTTTTACCAAATAAAGATCTGGAGTTGAATAAATTCTAAAACCGTTTAAACTACAAATTTATGTACCGAACGTTTGGTTGTTCGATTAAATTTTAAAGTAAAAAGTGAAAACAGGTTTTGCTACAAGAATAAAGAAAACTTATTATCTCGGTTGATGGGAGTACAGAAATTAGAGTAATGTTTCAAAATTTGTCTGAAAATATATATTTAAAAAACAATTGCTTAATTTAGAGATAATAGAGCAAATATTCGACACTTAAAATACATGCTTTCCTTTCGTTCTTATTTTATTAATAGCTCTTATTTGTCATTGTTATTTTCAAATACTACTACATTTTTAAAGCTAAGAAAAATTTTAGAAAGTAGAGTTGGTGGGGAAAATAGAACTAAACCTCTTTTCTGAGCATTGTCTTACAGAAAATTCAAAGGAACTCTGCACTTAAGTAGGGAATAACGTCTTCTATAAATACAATAGCCAAAATGTTAGCTTGAAATATCGTCTTAATATTAAGTGGGCACACAAACAAATTAATTACCAATGACAACACTTAAGGTTTACGCCAAATTTCGAATTTAAATCAAAATTGAATATCGAATACAGAATTTCAGGTCAGTTAATCCTGTCGTTTATGGATTGAGCACCTAAAATTTAAACCCCCTAATGTTAAGTTAGTTTCCCAGACATTTATTCATATCTTTCCGAAGCAATTTTCTTATCGCTCTGCATTTTTTATTATGTTACTATTAGAGAACACCATCAAAATCTACATTAAGTTCCCTGTTTTAGTTATATTTTATAATACAATATTAATTAAGAATTTAAATTCGAAAAAATTATGTATTCTAGCTTTAGAAATTTTGACTGAAATCGATTTAGGTCTTATACGGAAAATCAAAATTTCAGTTATTTTCTTCTAGTAGAAGTTATTCATTTCTTTTTTCAAAAAATGATTAATATGAAATTTGCGAAAGAAAAAAATGACAGGGATTTCGCATAATCATATAAAGCGTCCTGAATTAATGTGCATCAAAATATTTAGAGTTTGCCTATTAATGTTTTCTAATACTAATTTCTTAATTAATATTGCATACTTATTCGCAATTTAAAAAAGAAACATTACTTAGATTGTTCGAGTTCTTCAATAATAATATAATAGAAAACTTTAGTCTGATAGGAATATTATTTCTGTAGATATACTAATTTAACATTAGGTGTTCCAAATCCTTCATCTTCATAATTCAGAAAAGGATGAACGAAATGGGAAAATTTATATTCGAATTTACATTTTAATATAGATTTGAGTGTTTGCGCAAAAATTAGCTGTTGCCATTGGAACTTATGACGTTTTTGTCCCATTTAATAAAAGAAGTCTCCTGATGCTTATTCTATGCACATGAATTTATAGATGTTAGAATGGTACCTTTCAATTTGCTCTACTATGAAAGCAAGCAGAATAAAGATGGGTTGCTCGATTTTTTCTGAAGCTATACTTTGCATAAGGAACTGAAAATGAATTGCTCTCCAATTATATATTTCAAAATTTCGTCCAGCTAAAGTTGCTGTTTGATAAATTCCTCAGAGGTGTTAGAAAAGCTGAAATTTTTGTACACCGTTTTTGAAAATTAATAATGGAAGGCAGTTATACAGTAAAAATCAATAGATTTTTTACTTTATGTTTATTGATTTGTTTGCTTGAGTGTGGAAAATGAAAATAATATTTTAACAAAAGTCTTTCTATTTTCAGACAAAAAGATATTTTATTATGTTGTACGTAGTTATTGTCATTATATATCAAACCCAAATTTGATTATTGTTTCCCTAATGTGACGAAGCTATTTGATATTTGCATAACACATGGGATTACAAAACTTAAGGAACTGTAAGAATTCAGCTGCTACTTGGAGTGAAGTGGCTTGGATGTGAGGAAATGATACAAAAGGTACATTGGAGCTATCGAACCGATGGGTAAAATCAAAACGATAATAATGCAGAAGCCAATAGTAAAAGTGTCTTTAAAATGAACTGCATTGGGTGCCATGAGACAAATGTGCACCCTGAGAATGAGGTTGCTGTTGAGTTTCTGCGCTAGCATAACCCATCCTTCTGTCAGAGACTCTAACGTCGGGATTCAAAAATTTGAAAATACACTAGAATTTTACTGAATATCCTCGGTAATGCAAAAAGTCGCAGGATTTTACGTTTAATTTTGAGGTTGTAACTAAAAATAGAGGTATTCCTTAAGCTTTGCACACAAGTGAACACCATCCTTTTGTAGTGAAATTTTAGATACTCTTATTGCTTCAACTTAACCCTCCAACTGGTTTTGACGAGTTATAATCAATATCTGACCGATGCTAATGATGAGTTATCTCGTCATTAGCATCAGTCGATTGACGATTTTTTGACGATTTTTTTGACTATGACACGATCAAGATTTGGTAAGTTAGTATCTAATGTAGAGATACCTCATCCATCAAGATATGGTTAGTTTTGTTAATGACGAAATACTTGGTCTAGACAACCTTCAGGACGGTTAATGAGGAGTAAGTTAGCACAAAATATAAGTGATGTTTTATGGAATAATGTATTTGGTTAACTGTAACAAAATACTCATATGAATTTTAAAAAAGAAACAAAACCAAGATTGAATACAAACGTTGATTTTATTCAGCATGAGAGAGATACATAGACATTTTTACTATAAAAAGATGTGGTGAGAGATGCCAGGTCAGTCTTTGTGATATCCAGAAATATCTAAAGACACATTGGGCTCTAACCGTAAATGAATTCAGCATGCAGCAGTAATGTAAAAAGCGCCAAACACCACAAAAACCCCGTAACCTTCAAACACTGGTTTAAATAACATTTTGACAAAGAAAACAGTATATGATTGCAAAAAAGATATCGATGAAAATATAAATTATGTCGAAAGTCATCGAAAGTGACTGTTTTAGCTCTGAATTGATGCTAATTTTTGTTTGGTTTCATTACTTGAAAAATGTTCAATACTCGAATTAAGTGAAAATTAAAAAAATTGATTGCCCTAGGTTGAGTGAAATTTTAACCTCTCGAATAAAAATTACAAATATTACAACTCTAATAATTAATTCTATTGGTTATTAAAGAGAAAATCATCCAAACTGACACTTAAATCGAATTACATCTGAATATGAATCGATTTCCAGTTACATTTTTGCAAAAATTGATTTTGTTCTAAAGATATCACATCCCGTGGTACATAAATGAATTAAAAGTCTCATAAAATGGCTGACAGAGAATGAAATCTTTGTATTGTAGCTTTTGTAATTTCATGAAAGCACGATGATATGCATGAATATTTTCAGCAGCTTTGTATCCCAAGAGCATCAGCGATGCACTAGACTTAAAGAATCTGATTCAGTGAATCAAATTTGTTATTTCATATCAGTTATGTATACGTAACATAGTTTCATTTTATGATGTGAGATTTTTGACTCAGTACGCGCTTTTACCCATACCACTGCGGGCAATTCCAGAAAATAGACCAGATGAGCCACCTCCAAGCTTTCCACCCATTCCACCTCCCATACCACCACCCATCCTTCCATGTCCGCCGCCCATACCGCCGCTCATTCCTCCATAGCCTCCTCCAATGCCACCATGTCCGCCTCCCATGCCGCCGCTCATCCCTCCATAGCCTCCTCCTATGCCACCATGTCCACCTCCCATGCCACCATGTCCGCCTCCCATGCCGTTCATTCCTCCATAGCCTCCTCCCATGCCACCTGCAAAAAATAAAATGCAATTAGTCAATAAGTCTTAAAATAGCTGCAATTGTGTTGCTGCTTGAACTTAGTTGAAAAAATTGTATTGATTGTTTCAGTACCAAAAAGGCTTAATGATAGTAGGAAATGTAAAATCAAGTGATACATGAACAGAGTAGCAGAATGATATTTTGATAACTAGATGATAATTTGCAATCATTTTTCGTAGGCCCTTCCTAGCAATATCAATGTATATTTCTGGCAGGCATAGAAATATTATGTGATTTAAAAATAGTGTGATAAAAGTCAGCTATAATAACTTAATGTTTGAGTTTTGTGTGAAATATTTGAAGGCTCTGTTCCAACTCCAAACCAACTCCACGATCTTCACACCAGAATAATCTATTCTTTTGCGCCATAGAACAACAAACTTGGTACTGCCTTTTATGTTCATCCATACCACTACTATGGGGGAATACTACAGGGAATATGACTAATAAAATGACAATCAGTAATATGGACAAGGTTACCTTTATAAGATGGCTTCCAGTGAAACTTTTGTCTATAAACTAAACTGCATCGACATACTTCCTGTAATATCTCAAAGCTTTCCCACAACTTGAATTATATATTTGAAAATGGGATATCCGAGTATAAATGCGCTGAGATATAGTGGTGCATCAACAAGAAATGTCTGAAGTCTTGCTAGTTCCTTAGGACAGCAGTTTGTATTTAAATGGAAGAAAAGTAGAATTAGAATGCTATTTGGTGGATTGGTGAACCGAGATTAAAGTGAAATTATTACCACTTGGAGTTTAACTGATGTGCAATCCTATTTATTGTCAGGTAAAACTATAAAACTAGCTAGGGTACTGATACTACTATGCTAGTCAAGAAAGCAGAATCCCCAAATTTGATATCTTGGGTTAACGACGGTTAAAATGCTGCATAAAAGAATCTGATGCCTCTTAATGCTAGAAAACAGCATATTAAATCAACCGGTGGTTGTATGATCATACTGTTATCTAGTGTCAAGCATTAGATATTTACATACGCAGATGTAACAACCGTCATCTCGCGAAGACCAAACTCAAAAATGCTGACTAGCAATTCAGGTAAGTCGGTAGCTGAATTTACATCCAACAGTAGCAACGCAACGGATTGTTGGCAAGCCACGACAGATTTAACTTAAACCAGCCTCTACGATTATTTGGATTTGCCAGCACGACGGTTTTATTTTGGATCGAGTTTCGAACTCGCAACCCTCCAGTTGCTAAGCCGCGACTCTAGCAATTGGATTACCGAACCCCGACTTGAAAGACAGAATAGCTCATATCATCTGGTTACACTTGAAACAAATTAAGTCAAAAAGTTCATGAAATGAGTTTTTAGCTATTATAGACCTGAATGAGGTTATATTTAGACTGGTGAAGTCTGTGCGTTAACCAAGTAATATTTTCCTTGCATGAAGATCATATTTCCTTTTGAGAAACACTCTTCGTGAGTTTAGCTATAAGAGCAGAATTCTCTCCTCTTTGTTTCGTCAGAACTATGTTTTTTACTCAGTGTGTTTCACTTGTAAGATGACGATATGATTTAAGTATTAAAAATTCAAGACTATATAATCGTGAAGATGAACAGTATAAGCTTAACTCACCCATTCGAGTATATTTTTCCTGAATTCCTGCTGGAGCCTTCTGTGCCATTAGGGCTACATCAGCCGGACTTTCTCCCCTACCATCCTTAGTTCCTGGTTCGTTGGTCATGACTTTAGCCTGGAATCCTGCATGTCCGGCTGTGTACTCGACATTCCTGTACAGTCCTTGAGCGTCTGTGTAACCGTAGGATCCCCTCACGTTGCCGGAGCCATCTCCTTTCTCACTGCGATGGGAATTGCTGCCATATCCTGGGGCTACGTATCCAAAAGCGTAAGGCTTAGACTTCATGAGAAACAGAAAAAAACATTCGTATTAGAAAATTGAAAATGTGATAGATGAATTATTCATTCCATGTATGATAACTTAGTTTGCAGGTAAAGCGATATGCTTCACATAAGATAATTTAGCTAATTAATCTAGCAAGCTTTTTGTGATAATTTAAATTACGGCGACCACCAGAATTGGACATCAAACTTTTATTTGAAATATAGTCTGAATTTGTATTAATCAATAGTTAATAAGAATTTACCTTTTGCTACAATTAACATAAATGTTTCGTAATTATGAATGCTATAATGCGAATTCTTTAATTTTTTATTTAACATACAAAATGGATGGCACATTAAATTTTTAGATTAGGAAAAACAACTTTTGGATAAACACTACTTTTTGGATGAACTTAGTTTTTGGATAAACAGTAAATTTCAATTTATCGAAGAGAATTTATCAGTTTTTATTTTTCTATTTCCTGTACTATTATGCTATTCTACAGAATGCTAAATCATAAGAGTTATGTGGAACATATTTTCTTTAACGATTATATACAACATTACGCGATCATACCAGTGCAAAACAAACAGATTGAGGGGAAGCTTTAGATAGGTTGGATAAGTAAGGACTGAAGTTCTTTAACATTTAATATTACTTAAATTTCACCCATTTTTTTACTTAAAATTTACCGTTTTCTCTCTCATATAGTTTAAATCCTGAAGCTTTGAATTAGTTCTAATAAGTAAAAGTACTTATGCATAAATATATATAGAATTCAGATCGAAGTCGGAAGTATTTTTGTAGCATATGCCACATCACCATACACATGATACATTTGGGAACCACAACATTCGAGAATTTGGAACAAACAGTAAAACACATCTAGTGGGCAAAATAGTAAATTAAGCATTTATGCATTCAAATACTTTTTCTAACTGTGAAAACATAGCAGCATGCCATATAACATTTCAGCAAAAGGATGCATAGTGATACCGTGTAAATCATATTAAGCATATGACCGAATGCCATATGCATCAAGTAATGAGATGCAAAATTTCACTCTAGGATGATCTAGGTATATTGAGCATTTATTTTATAGGAAAGGATATGGTTGCTCGCAAAAATGATAAATGTTCAATATATAAATATTTTTTGTGCCAGATATTTTCAGCATGCTAAATCAAAAATAAATTATCCTACATAATAATATTAGTCTGATGCTAAAAACAGTGCATTAATCTTTAGTAATAGATTTTCATGGAATAATTATGAAAGTTCCTTAAACTATAAAGTGAATTTCATATAAGAATGTGGAAATATATGAGAAGGAAAAATACATACCATTTCCATTCCTCCACCATATCCTCCCATTCCACCTCCGTGTCCTCCCATTCCACCACCATATCCGCCCATTCCACCACCAAGTCCTCCTATTCCACCTCCATGTCCTCCCATTCCACCGCCATATGCTCCACCACCCATTCCTAGGACATTAGTGATGGTAACAACTGCCAGAGTGAAGACAGTGGACATAACCTAAAACACAGATTTGCATATTGTAATGATATTCACAGCATGATTAGATATGCTTCAACTTTTACAAACATTAAAAGTTCTTACCTGAGTGGAAAACAACATGATGAAAACTCCTTGACGAAGCTAATACCAATGGATGATTCAGTGTCTGTGAAATAGCAGAGGAAGCTGCAATGTTCTGATGATTTCAATAACGGCGATCCTTTTATATACTATCAAACTGGTGATGTCACAATGACGAAGAAAAGGATGGTCCAATTCAGAATAACCTCTTAAATTTTCGAGTCCATGAATACTTTTTCAGATCTTCTAAGTAATTATCATTAGATATAGTCCCCTCAACGGTGTCACTACTGAAAAACGGCATTGTTGTATGTAGGGTGTGGAAAAACTACAAAAGAACCTATTCATTAAGAGTGAAAGAAAAGTTGCTGGAATGTCCGGAAGTAGGTGACGTTTCAAATTCCTGTTTGCATAAATCATTATAATGTCTTTTGCGGCAATTGGAGATTCATCCTTGAGGTAAACGCTTGTTTGTTTAAGAGGCGAGTTTTAATATCGTTCACAGAAAGAGCGCCGTTGTGATTGAATTCGAAATTGGATGACGAAATTGTGAATGGGAACTTTCTCAAAACAGGTCTGTTATCATTTGAATCGGGTAAAAAGAGAACAAAGGCTTCTAATGGTGGAATGTTTTTTGATTTTGCTAATTAAAAATGATTACTCAAGTATTTGTGTTCTTTTTCTTAAATTGAATTCCGATGCAAGTTTGAAGAAGGAACGATCTGGAAAATGCTGACACTGGAATTGCGACCGGTGTGAAATTCAATTAAATGATAATTGAAATTTACTCATTGGAAAATAATTCAGACTTCATAGTTTTTATGAAATATATGAGTTTTAAAGACATCTCAACTCTTATGAATCGAATAATTTTGGTGGTGGTTAATTTATATTTTTCTATTATTTTTTCATTGGTTATTGATATATGTTCGTCTAACTTTGATTTGTATCTTTTACATTAATTACACTCTAAAGATGTTTTATTTCTTTAGCGTTTGTATTGAAAAGCTGAAACCTAATTAGATATAGTTATTATTCAAAAGGAGGAACTCATGAAAACGATGAGAGTTCTGAAAGTTTCAATTGGGTAATAAGAACAACATAAATCGTTTCGTCGGAGTTTTAATCTTCTGAGGGGCGCACACGCATGTATCCGTTCTGCAACCTACAGTCTTCCTGTATTTCTAACCAGTTTTGACTTTCTTGACTAATAGAATAGATATGACTTTTTCAACCAATAGATGCAACTGTTGAGTGATTATGGGTGTGTTGTGAGGTAAAATCAACACTACACCACTACTACCATCTCTTGACACTCAGATGATTAAGAGATATTTGAAGGAAGACTACACATAAATGCAAACATTAAACAGATAGTAATCGTCATAACTAAAATTTTAAGCATCTTCAAGGTAGCATTCGACCCTAATTCGTAACAGAATTATTTGAAAAATATGTTCACTTTTGATGAATTTGTCTTAAGGATGTACATTTTTAAGTATTCGCAATCAAGAAATACTACGTGATCAACCAGAATCAAGATTCATAACGATAATTTATGGTAAAAAATATCACTCCCAAACTTTTGTGAAACAATCTTGAAATTTTTTTATATCTTGAAAACTTTTGTAAAAGGAAAATGTATAAATGAAGTTATTTTTCCTTTATTGTTTATTGCTTTCAAAAATGGTCTGCATGACTTAAAGAAGGTATGACTAATTGTGATGAGCAATAACAATAATATATCGCAATAACAATAATATACAGCAATAACATTGTATGTACATAGCAATAACAATAATATATAGCAATTTCATTGACCACTGCGAGAATCGAAATGCGAAGTATCTCGAAAATTGTATATATGCACCATTAGTAATTTACTAAAGGAAGAGATTGCGAGAGTGCTTAAAAAGACAATATTTGATATATAGGCTAAGTTACTAGATTGTTTTAAAAAACTAATATTAAGAAATGAATTTTAAATATATAAGTAGAAAGGCTCGTAAATAATGCTTGATGTAAATTATTCTCATAGTAACTTAGAATAATTTTCTTTTATTTTTGAAATTTCAGAACACTTGAAACTTTATCGTTTATATTAAGTTATTGATGGAATCTGTTTTAGGCAGAAATGTATGACAGAACTTAAATCAAATACATTATAATTCTTTTGTTAAATGAAATATCAAAGATGTGGAAAGTAAATGCAGTAAAGAAAAGCAATAAGGTTTTTCTAAAAATATCTTATTAATTATCTTAGTTTATAATTCTAACATTTTCAAAATATGTCTTTTACTTAAACTTCTTATAGGTGTTTCCATTTACACGCATCTAGTTTTAACTCATATGTAAAGAAACATGCAAGGATTGAAAAAACGTAGCTCATAAATATTTATAAACACATATTCAAATGAATTTATCATATTTTAAGAGGAGCCACCTGTATCTCACGTATATGAGCATCTATCGTAAGGTTGAACCTCTCTTAAAAAATCAGTGCAGATTCATGAAGGTAGATAAATTTTCATTTAATAGTATTCAACAATGTTTTAATTTTTTAGCTAATTTTGATATTATTTGCTAACAATTCTGTTCAATTTTCGAGTTATTTTCAACTGTCAATCGCACTTCTGCACAAAATTTAAGCATAATCTCTATAATTGTGATTACGAACCAAAATTCAGAATTTGTGTAGTCTTGGTATGTTTGGGCAATAAAGTGATGATCGTACAATAATTGAAAAAATGAAGATTCATTTCAGGGATCATAAATTAAAAAGAAAAGTCAAACATGATTTTGTTTTTCAAAAATGTAGCCTCACATGATTTCTAAGAGGTTGTTCATGAACAGTGTTGGTAAAAACTCCCATAACTGATGTAGAAGTATTTTCACTTTGAAATCCAGCTTGGTCGAGGACATAATCTATGCATCCCAACATACTTAATGAGAATCATATCCGGAGACTTGGGTGGTCATTGCATTCGCCGTGTATCTTCACTTTGACGAAAATCATCGACCAGATAGTGATGAAAATCATCACAAATTGTAAATTCACGACACCTCAAAGAAGTCGAACATGAAGTTCCAGAAAGTTGTATCCGTAATTCTTACCAGTAACAGTAATTCTGTCGAAGATGTGGAGCTCTGTGAGCTTGCTCAGCATTATGCCCACCCATTCAAAGTAATTATTACCTCAAAATTGGTCTTTTCCGAGACGTTAAGGAGATGGTAAAGTGTTCTCAGTTCTCGGTACTACTAGGATTAGTATGCAAACTAAATCGATTCATTTGTCAAGACTACACTGATCTATTTATTCAGTGTGCAGTTTTAGTATCTCTGATTTCACTGTATACCTTACAGTCGCGGAAACCTAATCACCTTCTTTATTTCGAACATTATTCATAGTTGAGCAAATTCAAAGATATCATTCATAGGGAAATAACGTCCTCTACATATTCAAATGCAAAACAATCGCATTAGGGGCCGTTTTCATATCAAATTTTGCACAAACAACAAAATTTCCAAAAGAAACACCATGTTTTGATGCCTTAATCAGATCCTGCATCCTCAAATTAGTCTAAATATGAAATTTCATGATTTTACTATCTTTATATGCGAAGGTATTCAATATTAAATTTTTTGTCAATTTCAGGGATTAGCTCCACATTGAAAATCGATATTCATAAATCGAGATTAATTGTAGTTATTCAGGAACTGTTCATTTGATGCTTGACTGAAAGAAGTCTACAAAGAATCTTAAAAGAAATGTTCATTCTTTTGCAATTACAAAAATTCAAATACAAAATGTATGCAACCAAAAGGCCTACGTATAATTATTCAATATAATCGAACTCAATATATCCGAATATTCAAAAAGTGAATAGTGCGTCATTTAATTGGTCATTGATTAGTAGAGCTCATCTATACGACACATAACTGGTAAAAGCAATGTATTTTAGATTACATAAATAAAATTTCTAACCATTTTTTAAAAAAAGCAGGCAGGCACAGTCCACACTGTACCGTAAGGTTTGATTCGGGAATACTTTTGGGTGGAATACCTGGTAAGTGGGTCACTGGTGAAATGAAGGCGGTGGGTATTTGTTTAACATTTATTTATTTAGCCAATTTTGGAGTATACATAACAATGGTGTTAGAGTATGGGCAATGCTTAGTATTCTATGGTGACCTTATGGATGGTGGGTCTGTGATAGCTAAAGCACGAGACAAACGGCATGGTGTCGATGCTGATATTCCTGGCAAAGATAAGGTCGATGGTGGTGTTTCCAAGCGAGGTGGGCGATGATGTGGGTATATAGAAGTTCAGCTTTTCTTTTAAAAACTGGCCAGGGGCTATGTTTAAGCACATGTCTTCATTCCACATCAACGTATGCTGTCTGGCTAGAAAGGCGTCAGACTCGCGTACATGGGCGGCATCCGCCAACAGTTCTATAATATCGCCGTCCGATTCATCGCCGTTAGTCTCGCTCAACTCCTGGTAAAACGCAGTCCAATCAACGGTAATGTTGCCTGTACAAATGCTGGTTCACCAAGTAACGCAGCCAGGATTTCACAACGGACTTTTTGACAAAGCCACTGAAGTAGGTGGACTTATGTATCAAATTCTTCTTGATGTTAATGTTAAATGCTTAGTCTTCGTCAAGCCGTCGTGGTAACTGCTGTACCACGTTGTGAACGTCAATAGGCACATTGATGACTTGTCCCACAATTCCATAATTGCCGTCATGCCTCAATCGGCGTATCTGCATGAATGGTAGATGCGGTGATATTAGACGCACATTCACTGGATCCAAAGGTGGCAGGTTATTGGACTTTGGTGGATACTTGAAACTATTAGACTTGTTTGGGTTGGTATCTTCTTAGACTCCAACGGTTGTTGACAATTGCTGCACATCCTAAGCTCTTCAACCTTCTCAAATGGAAACTCACTCTTTAGAAGAATAATGATGAACTGCTTCTTAGTATGGCAAAGATCCTTCTCAAACCACAAACGGTCACAAACGCCACATGCGTGTCCAAACGTATTTTCCTCAAACACCTTCTCAAACAGATTTGATGCCAGGTTTCAGTGATTCTGCAAGGCTGTACTCCGAACTGCTGAATTGTCTTCTTTACTGGTAACTGGGTTAACAACAGGCAAGTCGTCATTATCAATGTTCATAGGCTCAGCAGGTGGCAACTCGTTAGATGGTCCAGCGACGTCGCCTCGTACTCTCGCCTGCTCCTTCTTGCGTCTTCGGTAAGCTCTAGATCTCTCCGCACTTGACATAGGTTTAGACTTCTTGGTATCATTTTGTTCGTCTTGAACTGCTCTTTCAACCTGTTTGCGTTTCCTATGCTGCAATTGAATTTTAGTGTGATATTTTGGTTTCATAGTAAAATCTTCGACAAATCGTCACTTTACACTGCACACAATTTTCATACAAGTGGTTTAAACTGTCAACTACTCAAATTGAATTGTAGAACTCGTCGTTCTCTTCAATTTAAGCATGCACTCGCCATGACCCGTCGATCAGAACTGAAATTACAGCGGTTAAACAGGCCAGTGTATGCCCGAAATGTGACTCATTTCCCCCACCACGCGATTCAAAGGTCAGAGGGAGAAGTGGATTAGTGGCCAACCTGGTTGACGCGACTCCTCTACATGATGGTAGGTCATTTATCCTCATAGGCTGATTCCCCTTGGAGTTATGAGGTTTTGAGATATCAACACTTTTCGTGACGCGCAAGTTTCTGCCAATGACCCCCATGCATGTGCCTTAGACACCTGGGCAGATTTTAAAGACGTATTCACGTCAAAAATTAAATATTCCTCATGTTTGTCAGACGTTTTTCAAACTTTTGATTGCTCCCTAAAATCGCAATAATGAGGAAAATTTAATATAGCACAAAAACTTACCATTGGAATGAGCTGAAATTTTGCATGGTCAAACTAGAAGTCCTTCTGAATCGATTCCTATCAAAATATAATAAGGTTCCAATTCATACTTTTTCAAACATTAATTCAATATTTATTATTGTATACTAAAAACTATTTTTAAATCAACATATTTGGTGGATTTTGTTTGGTTTCTTTAATAGTAACATGGTACAAAATATATCAGTGCTGCATAAATATTATTTAGAAAGATATCCATAAAAGTCTGAGAAACTGACTTAACATTAGGAGCTATAATCGTTCTGTACTCATAACTCCAAACGGTAAGACCTAATGACAAGAAATTTGGTATCTGATGCTAAATTATGATATAGATTCGAAATTGTGTGTCAAAATAGGTGTTTCTATTGGAAATTATGATGTTGGTGCTCAATTTAATATGAAGATGGACCCTTATGTAAATTTTATGCATTTGAATTTATAGAAGACGTTAGTTGCTGTCGAACGCCATCTTTGAATTTGCTCAACTGTTAAAACTGCTCGAAGGAAGAGGGGTGGTTTGATTTTTTCCACGACTACATGTATGAGCACAGGAATGGCAACTGCCGGGCATCTGACATACAGATCAATTTCTTGTAAATAAATTTGTCTGGAAACAATTTTGTATTGATTGTAATCTAACCTGTTCAAAGCATCCGTTGGGAATTTTCTCAACAGTCTAAATATTACAGTTACACATTGTGGCATTTAAAGTGCTCGTGAAAGTTTTTATGACTGACCTGATTCCATCTCTTCGGAGAGTCTACCCTATGATTCTAAATAAAGGTTTAATCTGTTTTGGGTCAATAAGTATAGCTCCCCTTTTCACGCGGATTTCAAGGAACTGCAATAATACAAGCACGCCACGGGTAGGCTGAATTTATGTAGCTGTATTATTAATTATTTACTGGCAGCTAATGAATGTTTCATGTGCCTACAAATTGATTTATGTGCATGTTTAATCGAAACGACGTATCTGCTGTTTTCACTAAAGTTTTTACTTTGCTAACTCTTAACATTTGCACTCCTAGCTGGATTGACGAAAACCTTCTAGTAGCGGCTCTCCATATCAAAAAACTCCTTATTAGAGCTCGAGTTTCACTTTTATGCCGCAAAGTTCTGTCCTCCTAGAGTATTTATTGTTGCTAACTGAGAGAAAAGTTGGAAGTAAAAACATTTAAGTCATAAATGAGTTGTAAAATTATTTTTGCAATCTCCAAATCTAAAATATTATTTTATTATTTTGAATCAAATGACTTTATATAATTATTTTTTAATGAAACAAAGATTCATTTTTCTCTCTTAAAATAAAGTGTTGCAAGCACAAAGATTTTTTAGGAAAGACGGTCGAGATGTATACACGTTTTAAAAGCCCACCCACGTGTTAACAGAATGAAATTTTCAAAATGATTCAACGTCTTTTACGTTAACGAAGGTTGGCGGGTAGTGTCCCAAGCATTTATTTTAATTACTACAACCCATAACACAACTCCCATAGACATAAGAAATCCGGACAGAAGATAGTATAAGTTTTTCGTCAAACCAGTTAGCCGTGACTTAGATACTATCGGTTTAGTTCGAAATGTATTCTTATTTTATTTTTAAGTGTTTGAGAGAGCAATCTAGACATAACAGATTAATCATCTTGAAAATTGAAAAAATTTTCTCTGCAAATTTTTATTTTAAATCACATGCACTTATCGAAAAAATGCGGTAGGTTGTATACGGGGACCACAATCGCAATAGTTTAAGGCGTGAATCCGTCTTTGTGCTATTAAAGAAAGGGTAAGAAGTAAATGAATCAAGTTTTGGTGGTTAAAAGTAAAGTATAATTTTATTTATTCAAGACCGTGATTGAAGAAGAAAGATACATAGCATTTACATTGATGTTTCTTACAAAGGTTAAATCTATACAAGTGTTGCACAGATTAGTGGTGTATGTAGAAATGTACTTCAAGTTGTACTCACGCTGCATATAGCTTATAAACGGTTTGTTTAAGAAAACATCGACAGTGAAATCACAAGTAAGCATGCTTGGTACAATGGTATCTAGAATCTATTGAGTATGAACATTTATTACTTGGCCAAATTACCACAGTTTCTTTCATAACGCAAGCGCCTTATTTGCATAATTCGCAATCTCGGCGAGATTAATCTTTCACTTATAGGATCCAGTGGGTGGCAATCCATCGGGTTTGGAGGATATGCAAATCAATCTGACTTGGACAAATCCGGTATTTTATTAACATTTAATGATTGGTGACAAGTGTTACATAACCGAAACGATGTGATATCTTCATTTGGCAATTCTCCTTTTAACAAAGCAAAATGTTTTAAACTAACTGGCCTTTCATCTCTCACAAAACCATAAACGGTCACAAACATTACAAACCTAACAGAGCTCATTCTTGATAAACGCCGATTCGTAATGGATCACGGCCATATCTTTACAAATCCCACTTCCATCTCTTTACAAACTATTCAGAACGAACTGCGACAGTAATATATATATTTTCATTTATTCTTATTTTGTCGCTTAATGTTTCAAAGTTGTCACCTTCCAAGTTAATACCTATCGTCTAAGGCGGTGGCACACTCGAAGTACTTGCGGCCTTTCTTACGCTCTCTATACAATCTGAATCGTTCAGCATTAGTCAATTTAAGATTTTCTGATTTCTTTTGTGTTTCTCTTTCGAACGATATACGCCTTTTACTGTACTTCTGTTCATATTTCCTTTGCTGCTTTTTCGACATTATGGCAATTTTTTTCAACTCAGCACCCTTCCCTGCTTATAACTTTAAAGATTTTATTTTATCGGTTACCCCCTTTAAGTCCTGCTTGCTGCCTCACCGTGGCGAGGAGGTGACACTGGGAAGAGTGGGCGAAGGACGTCGGGAGTGTGTACTCCTGGTAAGGTCACCCAAGGCGTGAAGGCCACCCCATTATGCTCAGCTAAAGCCTGCAGGCACAGGAGCTAAGTCAGTCTTCTACCGTCGGGTGCTCTGGTCCTTGTGACTAACAGAGGCTGCACTTTTCCGCCGTCCATGAGTTATGTCGCCTGCTTTTGTTCATACTGCATCGTCCTCGCACAGGTTTAAAGGGGACGCGTTCGAGGTTTAGACAGAGAACCCCGTTCGAAAAATGAACAAGTCTCCCTTCAAATTACGACCTCTAAGGATAATACAATGTTACTGCTAACTAATGCTATAGATCTTATTATTCTTTACAAATGGACACTAACTTCAACGTCTTATCACTTCGCAACCTATAGTTACATTGCCCAAACGCCACGCTGCGTCACCACATTCAGCGTTCACAAGCAAGCGCTACCCTCTCCCCTCCACTGCTGCATACCTCCAATCTACCCACCATTTTAGATACGAACATAATCCCCTATCCAACAAAATTTAAATCATTAGATTATCTTTGATTGTTTACGAGATATAAGCGCAGCAAACCTGGCCATTTTTTGGGTCTGAGTATCGCAGTTTTCGTAGTTTTCAGCTCAAGAAAATTTATTTGCTTTTAAGTGTACATTTAGTGCAACTTTTAAACTTGATCTCAAAGCTAAAGAAATTTTTAGTGCTTAGATGAGCGTCGCTTGTCTGTGCACTTAATCTGTACACTTGAAAATCGTATTCCATATTCTACAGATAGTTTATTTGAAGATGACGCTGCTGCTCACTGACTCCTTTCAACAGGAGTGGTAATGAGTTTATTAGATTCACGTGCCGATAGCACTAGCAGTTGATCCCCGCATGACCTATAATATTCATAGCCTTTGGAAGCTATATTTTTCTTGAATTCTTAAATTTACTTTGCATGTAATTTTTGAGAATATGTAGGAAGTTAAAATTATATGCAGAGAGACTTAAGTTAAAATAAGTCTTTAAATGTTATATTTGGTTGATTGAGTTCGTTAGTTTATCTCGCCCTTTCTATCTTAGGATGTTTAGTGAATAAGTCAAATTGTGTGTGTTTAAACTTTCACTATGAGAAAAATTTTCTGTGTAAATATACAAACCACTGTCTTCGAAGATTTTACTCCTGCTGTCCAGATGTTTTCGCGTGATACACCTGGTGGTTACCGTAAAATGTAGTTTATCGCCGTTTTGTCAACGTTTGGCGTTCAATCTTATTGGTTTTGACCAATCAACTATCATATATCAATTCGGAATTTATTCTTTGGACCTTTTGTTTGTGAAGTGCCGAAATCGTATTAAAAAAACGAATCAATTGACGTCACGTTGAGAATATGCACAGGAAATATGAATTGCCACAGAAACACTACCACCACCTATATTTAGCTTGACAGAAAATGTCTCTCACAGAATTGCATTTTTGTTCTTTATTTTAAAAGAAGTAAAGATTTTTTTAATATTTAAAAGAGGCATTTAAACTTTTTAAAAAGGCTCAACGTTTCAATTTTATTAATATTTTATTAAAGCCTTACTTTCACATATTCATTTGTTGAAATTTTAGAAATTTTTTATAGAAAACCCGAATACGAAATTTCCGCATTGAATTCTTCGTCAGCAATCACAATTTATTTCAACCCTCTGAGGGGTACTCACTCATAATTCCACCTCGCAACTTGTATTCTTCCTTGCATGACTTCTAACTAATTTTGACTTCTTATCCAAAAGAATTTTTCAAAAGAATTCTATTCTAAGTAAAGGAACAGTAGGATCTTTCCAAAGGACTCTGATCTATGAGAAGGAATAATAGAAGCTTTCTAAAGGGTTGAAACAATCCATGGTGTCTTTCAACCCAACAGAAGTAGTTATTATCATTAAGTGTGTTGTGGGGTAAAAGCAATACCACACTACTCGAAAATCTCGTCACGCTCAGAGTTTTAAAATTTGAATAAACGTGCTGAATTTATCAACTGAAATATAAAAAATGTACTCGCATTTGGTTCATTTATAAGCATGTATTCATTTTGTTACCCACAAGCTTTTGACATACTGGTTTAGAGTACCCTACTAATTTGTCTGAATCCTTGGTTGGATTCGTAATGTCCGAAAATTAAGCATTTTTATCAGTCTTATTCGCGTGTCACTGATGACTTTGCAGATGAGCATTGGCATTTTATAGAACATTTAACGTTAAAAATATCTAGGGGTCAAATATTTTGGAAAATAAAATTCGCATCGAAAATTTGGCCTTCAAATAAATTCAAAATTTCATTAGAGGACGGTTTCCAAACCCAAGTCAAAATGAGGCAGATTTGAATAAAGAACTGCATCTCAAAAATTACTGAACGAAATAAACAAACATTTTGCACACCTAGGTCTGCGACACAGCGTTGTAAATATCCCTAGAATTTTATACACGTTTCAATTGATAATTTTTCAATTAAAAATGAATGAATCGATATAAATAAAAATGGAGTGTTTGTAAATTGAATATTTACGACCCATTTCAAATTGTTCTTTATTCATTTTGGACCCTTCTAATACAAAATCCGCGTGCTACGCTTTTATTGCCTGTCTATCCATCTGCCTGTAACCATACTACGTCCAAACTGTTAAATGTATTTTCATGAAAATTTTCATACTGTGAATAACTATATTCATTTAGTGACTGAAAGTTGCGTTAATCTGTCTGTTCATCTTTCCGTTCTATGTCTGATTTTGTGTCTGTTGGTTTGTACACATATATTTTAATACAATGTTCTTTATTTCATACATCATATTTTAGCTTAGTGAATACATTATTTAAATTTTCTTTATTAACGTATTTAGATAAGTTTTATGCTGAAACATCTAAGTAACTATACTTAAATCAACCATAATTTGGTAGTTTAGGTGAAGCTGGAATTCATATTGAGAATTGCGATTACTCGGATTGTTCTACCAGTACTGGCGAAAAAGCAATTATTTTCCAAAAATTAAATATACTATATTTATTTCAAGTTTTATTTTTTCTTTGCGGAATATAGACGATTTCTGAATATTTGGCACCGACTATATTTTGTAACGAACGGAAAAAAACCCGATCCTGTGTTCATGGACAACGTGCAGTGGTATTTTCTGTTTTTTCTATTTTTTCGTTGTTTAAAAATACGAATTGATTTCGTATTTTTAAATTTTGTCAAATTTTAGTTGTAAATTGTGGCAACTATGCGAGAACTAAGAAAGAATCACGCATTAATATCTTCAGAACATCTTTTTTTCCTGTCAACTTTGTTTTAATTTTTTTTCGCTGTTTCTTGTAGTAAATTTATTAAACATTTATATTTTTAATAAATTGTAAATCCTTATTCACACGCAACATCACAAAGTTTTTGATTTAAAGCCGCATGTAAGTTAGAATAAAGCAAATTTCAAGAGGAATTTTGCCGTTATTGAACAAATCTTAACGTTAAGAAAATCTGAACTAAGACTTTTGAAATATTAAAAATTCTTTGTCATAGTGACAGAAGGTCAAGCTGGCTTATTTTATGAGTTGAAGCTATTTTAAGCAACTTATTAAATATGTTAAAAGGTTTTTGGAAAAAAACACTGTCAAATCGATTTACTATTTTTTAAAATGGTAATAGATAGTTAGGTAGTTAATTAACGTCGCACTGAAGCAACACAACGGGCTATTGGCGACGGTTCGCGATCAATTCCGAAGAAATGATGATAGATTACCTTTACTTTGTACTAAAGACATTCAATTTTAAAACAAGTTCTTTTATTATTTCACGTACAAAAAATAGAATTTTCAAGAAAAAATGTATCCGCTTAGAAAAAGCTTAGTGAAGAATATCTTATCAAATTAATTTGTCATCCTTCCCTTAAAGATGAACTTGAAGATGACCCTTAAAGATGATCCTTCGAAAATGTCGCATGCCTGGTGCAAGAGTGCTGCAAGTCAAAAAATTATTGTAGGCAAACTATAAGTGAGAGAGTATTCTCCTTGGATTCGTCATTTTTACGAATTGAATACAGCAATTTTAAGGAAAAGAACTTAAGAAACGGCATTCCTAATCCCCCAAACAGAACTTCTTAAAATCGTCTTATGGTGTTAAAGAAGTGATTATTCTGGTCACTTTTTCAATCTATAAATGACCTATTCAACCCGAGTAAAATTTGCTAGTTAATTATAATTAGAAAATATTTCCTTGAAAATAAAAAAGATGGAATAGAAGTTGATTCATCCTTCCTGTTTAAACGTAAAACTAACTACGATCTGTCTGATAGACCCATGGCACAGAGCATAAAAAAACATCCACTTAGGCACGCCCTCATAAACATGCATTGATCCGCAGGCCCCACCACTTATAATTGTCATTAAATATCATTTGTGCTCTATCAAGCGGTGCCAGTGGCGTTGCCCCACTTCTGATAACCCCGGAGTTATTACGAGTTGAAATCGATCGCGCAATTATGTCGCGTCTGTATCGTACCACAATCTGTATCGTACCGCAAGACATAGTTCTACGTCAAAAAAGTACACACTTTGTTTTGGGGCTAAGTAGTTTGGGACTAGTTTAATATAACAATAATTATTTTGATAAGCTGATTATTTAGGAAAAGTATAAAAAATGAATAACACGCATTTAACATTCGGGTTTGAATTTCGACTTTCATAACTTATCATAGATTTGACTAAATTAAATGTATCTGTAATGAACTCTGGCATTTTGATCCAGAAATCAGAACCTGTAATAAAAAATCGAGTCTTATAAAAGAATGGAGTTGATTAAAATTTTAATAGGAAGACGGAAGAACCTTACTCAAATGAAGTATACATTTAATAGTAAATATCATTTCATGTCAAATGGCACATTGGTTTATGTGCCTCTAGCGACGGGAATAACAAGAGGTATTCGGATACTTGTGTGTGTTTGACCGACTGTACAATTGCAATCGGGTGAAAAGAAGTCAATGAATTTCTTTTCTGGAAGAAAAGCTTAAGAAGTACAACTCTCTTAACTTTCTGCTTAAACTTAGGAGAATGAAAATCTGTTCAATTTTGACCTGATTTAATTATGTTGGGATGAACACAGGTTACACGACACAGCAGGAAAAATGCGAAATAAAAAGACCAAAAGAAAGTTAAAATGCTTTAAAACACTATTTTTGTTTTTATTCGAATTTAAATGTGCGGCACAAAGCTACTCTTTGTAGAAAAGAATTGCTCAGTTCGAAACCGGTCCCCAAATAATAAATCTCAGCAATTTTCTATGGGATTTCCTTTCTCTAATTCCAGTTCCAGCGCTTGGGTTATTTGTATAATTCCTCGTATCTTCTAAAGTTTTGCTTCATTTTCCAATTATATTCAAAGTGAACAAAGAACTGATATTTAAAATCATTAAAAAAATTTAAAAAACCTGTTTCAATATGCTGGACGCGTTTGTCAGTTGTGACAAAATTCATCATCTAGTTTTTCAATGGTTTCTCTGAAGGTTTTTCCATTTTATCTATAAAGATAAAAATGAAGAATTTGTTTATATATTGAATATTTCCATGCCATTTCTAGTTATTTATCCATTTGGGGCATGCAAAATAATTGGTTTTCGTTTTCCGTGTCTGGATGAATCTCAAAAATTACTGAAAGAACTAAACTAAAATGTTCCACACCTAGGTTGCCCGCAATACGCCCAAATAGATAAATATATTTTCATGAAATTGTGTACACTTTGAGTACCTACAGTAACTTAGTGACAGAATTTTATTGCGTTATTTTACAATATGCGTGTATTCGTGTTTTATGTCTGTTTTTGTATTTGTATGTTTGTGCAAATACCACATATAACACATATTTAATATATTTTAATAAAATGTTGCATGTTATGTATTTTATAAAACATATTCAAACTTAGTGATACGTTATTTAATTTTTCTGTCCTTATTTTTAGGTTACGTTTTACTCTAAAACAGCGGGATACTTACTCATCACCATACTTGAATCAACCTGAATCTGGTAATTTTATAGAAGCGAAGATATAAATTGAGCGTTGTATTGCTGTGGAAACCCAGATTGTTTTACCAGTATTGCTGCAAAACCAATTATGTTTCAAAAATTATATTCACAGAATTTAATTTCGAATATTTATGTGCTAAACTTATTTTTCTTTGCGACATATAAAACAAATTGGGAATATTTGGGACAGATGAAGACGGACTATAAAGAGAATGAAATATTTAATTTTGCATAATTTATTCAAGTCACTCGTGGAATTTTTTTTGTTTGTGTCTAATATTTCTAAAGACGTTTGTTCATTTCTTGATGGATGTTTAGACCAACTTTCCTCAAAAGTTCAACATATGCGGGTGTAGAAGTACTTTTTTATGAAAACAGAAGTAAAACATACGGCACAAAACCTTTCAAAACAAGACTGGTAGCAAATCGATCTTGTACTTATTAAAGTTTTTTAAACTTTGACATAAGTTTCTCATACAAAATTATTGCACTCATTAAAAATTACATTTGTTTTTCATGTTTTAAATGAAATTATTTGGTTTTATTGAAAGATGCAATAGACAAGCAACTCCATCATTCTCATTCTAAACAAGTACGTGGTTTTCTTTCAGAAACTGAATCTATGAATCGAAAACAGTGCTTTAAGGATTCGTTTTCAAACTTTATGCAAGTTCAAGTAAAAAAAAGTTTAAATGGAGAATTGCTGGTATTGAAAGAATATTAATGTTAGAAATACTCGAACTAGGACTTTTGATGGGATTCTTTCGACAATTTTGCAGCTCAGTTTCAATGTTTTATTTGAGCTATGGAGCTGCATAATATTGCTAAAACGTCACAGAGAGGACACTACTCCAATAAATTTGTTCAGCAGTTTGATTAGAGAAAGCAATGAGAAATCTGGAAGATAGAAATCAGTGCAGAAAAGAAAATATGAGCAACAATAGGTCTAGCGTCAAAACAATGCTTAATAGTTTTTGAACAAGGGATTGAAATGAACATTCAGAAGCTAACTGTGATAATGCGACTAAGATGTGCACTTTTTAGCCACACAGTTAATAGAAATGAGAATTAACGCTAGTGTTGCTTTACATTTTGATTAATTTTACTTCATTAGGAATACGAAATTTGTATTTAGATGAGTATATTCATCATAAATGTATTTAACCCTCGTGGTTGAATGACTTTGACAATGATCTCGTCCTTAGCAAAACCATTAATAGATCTTTATGGACGAGATATTTCGTCATTAGAAGAAAACTGACTAGATCTTGCTCTAGTCGTCATCAAAAATTGGCAATATCTTGATGACGATATATCTCGTCACTAGCAAAATTTATCAAATCTTGATAGACGAGATATCGCGTCGAAACCACTTGGAGGGTTAAATAAGGTATCACATGTGAGTCTCCTTGTGCCATCGATATGCATATTCAATTTAGAAAGAAGCGCAGATTCTATACGTGGGTCAACTATGATTATTTATTTTGATACAGACTAATACTGTCGGAATTCAATAAAATGGCTTTTCACTTCAAGAAACAGAACAAAATTGAAAGGCTTCGGGCGATGCAGTGATAAGCCACTTTTCAAAATTTTCAAGATTTAAAAAATTCCAAAATGTGTTTGCTATTGAACAGGCACGCAATAGTATTAAGCATCCATTCAAACAATCAGAAATAATTTTTATTTTTTTTTATATATTTTGTTTTACATTTTTTTCATTACGGTATTTCCATTCGGTGGCTAATCACTATGTTGCCCTTAGCCTTTCAGTTGGTATCTTATGCACCATAGTTTCCCAAACATTTTGGATCAGTGCCATCTTTTCAAAGATAATTATTTCGGTGCCCCTCTGGTGGAAAACTATCTCAACTAGTAGGTAGGTAGTTACTTAACGTCACACTGGAGCAACACAACGGGCTATTGGAGATGGTCCGAGATCAACCCGGAAGGAAAAGATCCGAGGACAACACCACGTAATTTTGAGTCACGATCAGATGACGAGGTTGCACCTGAGCTGGCACCCCTCTTTCCAAACTTCTACACCACGCCAACGTGAGGACATTTGAGACCACGGCAGATTTAACGTGCACCAGACCAGTGCACACTACGGTCGTGGCTGGACCAAGTTTCGAACTCACAACTCTCCGGTTGCTAATCCATTGCTCTTCCAACTGGGCTACAGCTGCCCATCTCAACTAGTGATAAATTACAAGTGTAGTTGTGCCTATAATGTTTGAAATTTACCAAAATATTTATGTAAGTCTGCATTTAACTTTAGAATCTTAAAACTAGTTTGGAAATAAAGTATTTGGGAACTGAAATTGTAAAGGCTATTTATTAAAATAAAATAAAAAGTAAATCGGTCCATAACACACTAGATTACACAATAAAAAGTAATCAATATCAATCAAATCAGTAAACTTAAAATAATCACAAATGAGAAAGATGAATCAGCAAGTGGTGGGGCTACCAATTTGTATACATTAGGATCTATTTTCAATAGCAGGATCCTTGATTTTCAGTTAACTAACTCATTGCAGTCTATTCTCCTTTTAGTTAAAATAATCAACGACAATGCCTCACCATTGTAGTAAGTGTCAATGAATCAAATGAATACGTTTTTGCTTAAAACATTTTTAGGCGACATGTTTTTGAGTATCTTCTGACTGACCACTCTTGCTCCTCAACGCCCCTATCTCCCCAGGGGTCAGCATTGCCAACAAGATTCCTTCTGAGACCAGGGTGTAGCGCCCACTTTGGGAAATTATGTTAAACAATAAAAACAATTAAAGCCATTAAATATCAGTCTTTGATTAGCATCAGAAGGTTTACGTGTTAGCAACTCGATCAAAACAAAAACCTTCGTATACGTGGGGACTAGTGTACGTTAGCTCTGTCGTTGCCTCAAATGTTCTCACGTTGGCTTGGTGGGGAAATTGGGAGACCAGCTTAGATGTTGACCTCGTCATCTGACCGTGGTTCAAAATAACGATGTGTTGTCCTCGGATCGTTCCTTTCCTGATTGATCCAGGATTGAATACAAGAGACCGTCGTGTTTGTTGCTCCAATAAGAAGTAAATTCAACGACCTACCAACTTAAAAATTTTGGAATTGATTGACTTACTTAACGCCCGCCCATGGCATCAAGGCCGATCAGACAAATAATGTTCAAAACGTTTTCCCATTGAGTGACCTGCCTGTTCAAGTGTTGAATAGTCGAGGACATGCCACATCAATCTTCACTTTCGTAAAGCAATTTCTTAATAAAAACTGAATTAGTATAACAGAAGAAAACTGTGGTTTTTATAGGTAGTAATGTCTGAAGGAATCGTTCATAAATTGTCAAGTAATGGAAATATGAATTTTACTGGTACATAAGTATATATAGGGTTGCCAACTTTTTTTAACTATGAATTAAAGAGATATAGTATCGACATATTTTCTCATTTTTAGCGGTGGGGTGTCACTGATATCACAATGTAAAATAAAAATTTACAAATTTGCATGTTTCATAGTCCTAACATGCTGTTTATAATATGGTACATAGTTCATATCGGAATGTATATTAGACGGAAATAATATTACATTTAAATACCTTGATCTTGATTGCCAATGAAATTTGCGGGAGAAATAGGTCAGTACAAGATCCGGGATGATCTAAAAAAAGTGGCTATAATACTATAGTACCTGTGAAATACGGGAGAGTTGATCACTCTAATATACCCAGGGACTAGATTCTAGAGGTAGTATTGTCCAACCATATCGCATGCCACTGCATATGTACTTGGTTGCTAATCTTTCCTGAGTTGGATTTACATTTTGCATTCGAATTGCTAATGCTTTAAGAACTTTTATTTTGACATTGAATGTAAAAATATACATGTCCTGACATTTTATGTGTAAAGTTTAAATATTAGTTCCATAGGTTTAACTATACTCATTCCAAATTTACCATTTAATTATCTATTTGGCCTTCAGATGGCACCATGAACATTTCGTGATCACATTACACGAAATAATCTTATACACAAATAAACTTAATAGTGCACGGACAAAATTTACTCGTTGTTGCTCGGGAGTAATCCTCAAATAGAAATAAAAATATCCAAATTGTCTTAAATTTTGTGATTGATTGTTTTATCCACTCCCACTCTTGATTACAAGACTGAACAGAACAGAGCATATAGTGTTCTAAAAAGTTCCCCAATTCAGTGACTTCTGTTCAAGTGGTGAGTCCACTATGGTTACTGCACTAGCAACCTGAGAGTGACCTGATGGCGGTGCAAATTTGATTACTATGACTTCCCGTGGATCTCTCAACTTACCCATTTCTCTTCTGTGTCAGAAAAACTTCCCTTGTGTTATGTCCATTTTTTTTTATTTTGAGTCTTGTATTTGGCGCAGCTTGAACAAATATGACCCTTTGCCATGAAATACAACCACCCATCCAACTAAAAAAGGAGAATTGTTAATGCAAGCGAACTGGATTGACTAAAAAACTTCTAGTAACGGCTAGTTGAATTTAGATAAGTCTACGGGTGACAGGATAAAGACTTGATTCTTAGATATTTTCTCACAGCGCTGTATGTGAGCCCCCGTTAATAGCGAACTAGTAAATAAAAAAAATTTTGAATTATTTAAATTCCTTTCTTTTGATACGAAAATGGGATTTTAAAACCTTTCCATAGATATTTTTCATTACTGAACATATTTCTATGGCCTTTACTATGTTTTCCGGAGCACTTGAATTCATATGAATACAATTTGCATAAGATGTTTTCATATCAAATTGCACCCAACCTTTTTATTTTTCAATCGCAATACTCAATTTTCATGCCAAAAGTCAAATCGAAATGAAATTTCAATCTCGGATGCAGTTTCAAGTAATTTGGTCATGTCGTTTCTGGATAACGACTATGGTAAATTCGGAGCTTATAATGTTAAATTAGTTTCCCAGACTTATACATTCATATCTTCTGAAATTATCTTATGATTTTCCACTATGTAATATTTATTTTAGTGTGTTATGAAATATATTTATTTTACTATATTAAAATTTTACTTAGAATTTTTTACATTTGAAAATTGATTGAGCAAATCTTTTAAAAAGTTAGCTAAGTTCAGGAACTTATTTCTTTGTAAGTTTAGAATAATAAGTTTTAAAATTTATTCATTTCTTAATTTCAAGTACATTTTTTGTTATATTTGTTTCTTTAAAACTGGAATTGTAAAACATAAACACTTTATGATTTGTTACTCACTTGTATTGAATTTATTTTTATATACTGACAAGAAACAGTTAAAAACACACACAGTCATTTGATCAAAACCATTTATTGAAAATAGTGCACACAAACTTCATAAGAAATGGAGATACATAAAAATGAGAAATTTTAACAATTGCTGCATTCATAGTATAAAAAGACAATAAACCTTAGTACCCTTAAGCTTAATTAAGTGGTATTGTTAATAAAACACCAAATTCCAACAAAGCATGTTTTAGCAAAGAACACATGAATCCGCTGAATAGACCTAATTAAACATAGACAGTTGTGCATTTAAATTCAAATAGCATTCAATGTATCGAGTTTGTAGTATTACAAGTTCAATAATGCTGTTTTTAAAATGTAAACAGGATGAATATTTTCCAGCCTGTTCTTCGAATGATCATTTAGAAAATCTTAATAAGCCTAATGTTATTTAAGTGGTGAGGCAGAATGATGTATATTTAGAAAGGTGTAAAAAGTGCTACAAGTGGTATGAAAATTCAAGTTACTTTAAATGATGTTATATTACATTACACTACTTTCAAAGAATCTGATTACAATGTTGCATGTTTAAGCAACTTAGACTATGAACAGTGAAAAGTAGGCAGTATTATATTACAGCAGGAGTGTGACAAAAAGCGGATTCAGATCTTGCTAGTAGAAGCCATTTGCATGGCTATATAAGAGAAGTAATAAAACATGCTTGCACATGTATGCCCTGAGTCCCTTCCTTGTTAACAATACGGGTAAATATTTTTCAAAGGAATCCTAAGGGATATTTCATTGACACAAAGATTCTATCTCAAATTGGAGTTGTTTCAGTAGCCACTTTTGCCCATTGATTGTCCCATTCCAGAGAAGAGATCAGGCGATGAGCCTCCTCCCATACCTCCTCCCATGCCACCGCCCATTCCTTTACTCATGCCACCACCCATTCGTCCACTCATTCCACCAACCATGCCACCTGCAAAAGAATACAATTAGTTAAGTATTAAAAAACTGTGTTAATACAGATAATGGGTATCATTTAGGCAACGAATACAGACGAAATTTACTAATGATTTATTGTGTGTTAAGAAAGATCATAAGAATACAGACCTCTTTCCATGCCACCTTGTCCGCTTCCCATGCTGCCTGTAAGAAAATACAAAAATTAGTCAAAATTAAAATTGTTTTATTTAGATAATGACGATCAACAAACTGTCCAGGCAATACATTCAGAGGAAATTTATGATTTATTGTGCATTCAGAAGTATCAGAAACTGACCTCCACCCATGCTTCCGCCCATTCCTCCAACCATGCCCCCATGTTCACCGCCCATGCCACCTGTAAAGGAAAACAATTAGTTAAGCATTCAAAAATTATATGTTCATATAGATATGGCCATCAACAAAAACACGACCATTAATAAAAATTTATTAATGATATATTGTATATTTTGCAGAACCAGAAACAGACCTCCACCCATGCCACCATGTCACCAGCAAAAAAATATTGCCACTGGCAAAAAAATACAATTAGAGTTTTAAAAAATTGATTAACATAAAAATGCTATTAGGCGAGAAATACAAACAATATTTATTTATGATTGATTTATTGAGTGTTTAGAAGGTTCATAATCAGAGAAGACAGATCTCCTTCCATGGTACCTTGTCCAACTCCCATGGTGCCCTGTCCACCTCCAATTCCACTTTGTCCACCTCCCATGCCACCTTGTTCACCTCCAGTGCCACCTTGTATACCTCCCATGCCGCCTTGTCCCCCTCCCATGCCACCTACAAAAAATACAATTAGTCAAACATTAAAATTGTGTTACAATAAATAATAGCTATCAGTTATCCGACAAATGCATGAGTATAAACGAAATTTACTGATGATTTATTGTGTGTCAAGAAAGATCATAAGAATACAGACCTCTTCCCATGCCTAGTCCGCTTCCCATGCCGTCTGCAAGAAAATACAACAGTTAGTCAAATTAAAATTGTTTTATTTAGATAATGGCGATCAACAAATAGTCCGGGCAATACAAATTTATTGATGATTTATTCTGCACAGAGTTATCAAAAACTGACCTCCACCCATGCTTCCCTCCAATCGTCCACCCATGCCACCATGTCCAACGCCCATGTCACCTGCAAAGGAAAACAATTAGTTAAGTATACAGAAATTATGTTCATATAGATAATGGCCACCAACAAATACACAATCGTTAATAAAAATTTTATGAATGATTTATTGTGTACTTCGTAGAACCAAAAAAAGACCTCCACACATGCCACCATGTCCACCAGCAAAATAAGTATGCCACTGGCAAAAAAATACAATTGGCAAGTTTTAAAAAATTTATTAACATAGTAAAGTGCTATTAGCCAACAAATATAAATGATATTTATTAATGATTTATTGAGTGTTTTGAAGGTTCATAAACAGAAAACAAACCTTCCATGCCGCCTTGTCCACCTAGTATGCCGCCTTGTCCACCTCTCATGCCGCCTTGTTCACCTCCAATGCCGCCTTGTCCACCTCCAATGTCACCTTGTCCACCTCCCATGCCGCCTTGTTCACCTCCAATTCTACTTTGTCCACCTCCCATGCCACCTTGTCCACCTCCAATGCCCCGTTGTCTACCTCCCATGCCGCCTTGTCCACCTCCCATGCCGCCTTGTCCACCTCCCATGCCACCTACAAAAATAGAATTAGTCAAACATTAAAATTGTATTATAATAGGTAATAGCTATCAGTTATCCGACAAATGCATAAGTATAAACGAAATTTTCGAATGATTTATTGTGTGTTAAGAAAGATCATAAGAATACAGACCTCTTCCCATGCCACCTTGTCCGCTTCCCATGCCGCCTGCAAGAAAATACATCAATTAGTCAATTAAAATTGTTATATTTAGATAATTGTGATCAACAAACAGTACAGGTAATACATTCAGATGAAATGTATTAACGATTTATTGTGCATTTTGAAGTATCAGAAACTGACCTCCTCCCATGCTACTGCCCATTCCTCCACCCATGCCACCATGTTGGCCGCCCATGCCACCTGCAAAGGAAAACAATTAGTTGAGTACTCAAAAATTATGTTCATAAAGATAATGACCACCAACAAATACACAACCATTAATAAAAATTTTATTAATGATTTATTATGTATTTGGTAGAACGAAAACAGACCTCCGCCCATGCCACCATGTCGACCAGCAAAAAAATACAATTGGCAAGTTTTAAAAATTGATTAACATAGAAAAATGCTATTAGACTACAGTGCAAATGATATTTATTAATGTTTTATTGAGTGTTTTGAAGGTTCATAAACAGAAAACAAACCTTCCATGCCGCCTAGCATGCCACCTTGTCCACCTCTCATGCCACCTTGTTCACCTCCAATGCCACCTTGTCCACCTCCAATGCCGCCTTGTCCACCTCCCATGATGCCACCTGCAAAAAATACAATTAGTCGAATATTAAAATTGTGTTGTAATAAATAACAGCTCTCAGTTATCCAACAAATACACTCAAAATTTATTATTGATTTATTGTATATTTGGAAGGATCAAAACTAGAAAAAAAACCGGACCTCCACCCATGCTATCCGCAAAATATACAATATTGATGAAGTATAAAACTTGTGTTAATATAGATAATGGTCATCAGTTAGGCAACAAATGCAGAAGAAATTTTTTAATTATTTACTGTGTATTTAGAAGAGTCACTTTCAAAATAACAGACATCGACCCATGTCAGCCTCCCAAGTCACCCACAAAAAAATACAATTATTCAAGTACTAAAACATTTTGTTAATATAAATAATGATCATCACACAGTTAGGCAACAAATGTAGTTGGTATTTATTAATGATTCATTTAGTTTGGTAGGTAGATAATTAATGTAGCACTGGAACAATACAATGGACTATTGGCGACAGTCCGGGATCATTCCCCAAGGAAAGGATCGAGGACAACACCACGTAATTTTGAACCTCGATCAGTTGACGAGATTAGTAAAGGGTTGTTGTTGGATTTTCATTGCACATGAGCAACCAAATTTTGAAAATAAATATGTTAAGATTTAAATAAACCCGACATAGAGCTCGCGAAGAAATGCAAATACAACGCTTGAAATGCTTTGTTGGAGACAAAAAATATTTATTAAGAATTTTATGTAATATCGAATCAACAAGAATTCAGTTTACTCGTTCACCGTCACTTTCTCACTCGAAATTGAGGCTCCTTACTTTCGGTGTGTGGAAAGTTTTTCTGAGTAGGGAAAAGAGGGAGGTGATCTTATTGGTTTGACGAATGTAGAGGGAGGAAATTTCTCTGAGATTGGAATAAAGGAAGGTGATTTTATTGGTTAACCAGTCGTGGAGTGAGGAAAAATCCCTGATTAGGTAAAAAGAGGTGATCTAATAGGTCATGTAAGATTTTAAGTTGAAATTTGGTAAAAGGCAGTTTTAATGTTAGTATAAGTTCAGTTTAGGTATTACACACATAAATTCATCAGAGCTTATCAAAATCATGAACATAATTAGTAAACATAAGATAACTAGTAGTCATAAGAAACCTGAAATAATCAGTAGTCATAACAAAAATGAAACAATTTATAGTCATGAAACACTTGAAACAAAGTAGTCATGAGAAAACTCACCCATTCTAGAGTACGTTTCTTGAATGCCTGCAGGAGATTGTTGTGCCATGAGTGTCACACTGGCTGGACTTTCCCCTTTGCCGTCATCCGTCCCTGGCTCGTTGGTCTTCACCATAGCCTGGAATCCTTCCTGTCCGGCTGTGTACTGGACACTCCTGTACAGTCCCTGGGCATCTGTGTAACCGTAGGATCCCCTCACATTACCACTGGCATCTCCTTGCTCACTTCGGTGAGAATTGCTTCCCATCCCGCTGGCTTGGTAATTGAAATAGTAAGGTTTGGGCTTCATGGGGAACAGAAACAAACCATTTATATTAGAAAAATCTTATCAGTGTATGATAATAAATCTACCGACCTTTTGTGTAATAATTTATTTACAATTGTAGTGAAAAAATGTGCTTTAGGATAATTTAAACCTTTGAAGAGTATTAAGCTAATAATGGTTTTAGAGAAAACTGTATGAGAAGACAGTTTCACTTTATTTGAATGTATTTTGCACATAACAGGTAATAAGCACTTTTAGTTTTGTTATGGGAGGGGTGAAACACAGTAGATCTCACCGTCCATCTAGAGCACTATTTGACATCAGAGTATCAAAATGAGACTATTTATGTTTCCCATTTAATATACCTAGAATATTTGTTATATATATAAGGCATTCAGAAGCATCCCATATCCCCTGCAAGAGTTAATTTAGCTGTCCATATCGATTTGGATTTATACAATCTTTGTAAGGTACATTGCGTATTCCTGTATAGGAGGGTCACAAATTTAGTGTGTTTATTTCTAGGAAAAGCACTTTTGGACAAGCGCTGTAGCGCCAATAGATAAGCTCTGTGAGCGTCAATAGAGAAACGCTGTAAGCGTCAATAGAGAAGCGCTGTGAGAACAAGACTTTCTCAAGACAACAAAACTTACAAAGCTGACTTAATGTGACGCATTCACAACCATTCCAACACTTAAAAAGAACTTTTTTGAGTTATGGCAGGCACACTTGCAACATTGGTTCGATATCTGTGAAAACAGTTGTTCCTATGTACTCTTTTCTCACTCGCATCATCTAATTTTACTTATTGATATCCCTATTAAATGCATACTGGAAAATTGTAAACATTGACTTTTAGATTTTCTAAAAATATTTAAGCATTCATGTAGAAATATTAACATTTTTCTTAAAATTGAATGAAACTAAACTTCAATGAAAAACTTTAAAATTATAACTTTAAACTTCTTGAGTGAATGTTAAAGTATGAAAATCGTTAGAAAATAATTAAAAAAATACTTACACTTTCCATTCCTCCACCTTGTCTGCCCATCTCTCCACCATATTCACTCATTCCTCCACCTTGTCTGCCCATCTCTCCACCATGTTCACTCATTCCTCCACCTTGTCCGCCCATTCCTCCACCATGTCCACCCATTCCTCCACCTTGTCCACCCATTCCTCCTCCATGTCCACCCATTTCTCTACCTTGTCCACCCATTCCTCCACCTTGTCCGCCCATTCCTCCACCTTGTTCGCGCATTCTTCCACCCATACCACAGACACTGGTACAGATGGTCATGGTGAGGACCAGGACAGCGAACACAAGCTGAAACATAAAAGATTAGGAGTTTGAAGTACATCAAATTGCACTGATCAAAACTGGAACATTTCAACTTGAAAAGATCTTTGCAATAAATACCTGAGTATGTAACATCATAGATCCACTGTCAGAACCAAGTTAAGATGAAGTTTCTGCCGTTCTTGTTACTTGATTGCGAAAAACAGTTTTTCTCTGAAGGATTGGGGACTAGAGCCACTTTATATACTGTCTAGAAGGTGATTTGGTAGATGTTCCCAAGGACAAACCAGCGATTGTCCAGAATATTGGACTTGTGGATTTTTTTAATTTCATTAAATTCAAGAATGCTAACTTAATTTTCCTTAGTTCATCAAAACATAATATTTAGTTAGCATAAAAATAACAGGAGTGATTCACTGGTGAATCCGTATGTATGGTATTGAAGAAGGCCGGTAGGAAAGTTTGGAAGTAGGTGAATGCGAATTCCCATCTGCGTTAATCACAGTCTTGGGACCAAGAAATATAGTCTTTAGTAAAAACATGTTTTTCTAACAGTAGAGTGTTAATATCGTTCAGGAATAAATCTTCTTTCATCTTAATAGAAATTAGAAGGTTCAGCTCTAAATGGGAAAGTTTTTGAGAGAAACATGTAATCGTGGACATGACACCGAAATTGAAATTTGAAGGTAACTCTGAAGATAATTTCTCTTGTGAACATCGAATACCTTCGATTTGTGTCATTTCTTTATTTTTTGAAAAATTGAATGCCGTATTGAGAAATATTGTAGAATACGGAAATTGCCAAAGGAAAAATATTTTGGGGTAGCAAGGAGTGTGTATTAAATCCATTGCTCAATTAATTTATTTAATTTAGGCACTTCATTAGATCATATTTTAAGGATCTTAAAGGAAGCGAAATTTGTTAGTGAATAATTTTTAGACAGGCTAAAACAGTTTTTGTAGCTTTAGCCTTTGAATATTTTGTAACGAAATTAATGTACTTGTACAAAAAGTTTCTGGTACTTGGTGTTAAAGACAGTGAAGTTTTGTAATAAATTTATTTTTATATTATAAAATGTTCTATCACAGATTATTCTGGGAAGCAAATTATAAATAGTTAATATCTGAGTTGAATATAAGAATCGGATTACTGAAGTATTCCAGAGAAATTCAGATTTATTTTGTATTAACAGATGCCTTAGTTGGGTATCTGTGATTAAATTAATGTTCAGACTGTAATTGATTTTGATACTTCACCTCTCGAATAATTAAGCAAGAATAGAAGAGTAGATAAAAAAATTTACAAAATGTTCCTATTTTTATTCTTTTAGCCTGGGTGGGAGAAAGTTATTACCGGTTGGTATAACTAATCCTGCAAAATCTTACACATATCAGTTAACTGCTTGAGCAGCTTATATTGTCTTGAATGTTTGAAGTAAAAACATGATATAGTGAAACCGTTATATTGTTTGTTGTTTCGTTGTATTCACGTTTGCAGAGCAAACACATGCCTTTAAGGAAATGTGAATACAAAGGATGTAGTTTCTGACTTTCTGGAGATCTTTTAAGTGGTAGTTTGTTCGCATTAAAATCATAGAAAGGGCAAAAATCTTCAAGCAACCAACCTCACTTAACAGACTGCTAGATTCCGTATACGGTTCCTGGCATTTCAATTGGATTTGTTTCGAAGTAAGTTAGGTAATAGAAACATTCTAAATTTCTGAGCTACTTGCCGGGTATAAGGGCAATCCTAAATTTATTTTGCAAAATATCGAAGATATTTTTTTAAGTTAAGATTTTGTTCCTCAAACTTTCCCACTCACCTTAATCATAATTCTTGATTTAATATCCTTGTCTCTTACCTCCACTTGTATTCTAATTCTTATATTAATCAAAGGTAAAAATTATTTCAAATTTTTTCTCGTTCGATATCAAAATTAGATAAGTTCCATGATGTGCAAGATATCTCGGATCAACATGAATGTCCTTCCCTGACACCCTGAAACAATGCAATACGTGGTCGTGAATGACAATGCTCTTATCCTGACAGCTGTAGTACCCTGCTGTTACCCTGATAGCTGGGTAGATCTTTAACCATGATATCTCCATTTTGTCAGGTAAGTCGAGCTTGCTTGCTCCGACAACCCAGAGAGCTATGCTAGTTATAATTTACTACATGTATGGTCTTCGTGGAGTTGGAGTGACAGTGACATTCCAAGGAGAAGGTAAACTTCGATTCCAAACTTGGTGAATTTTTCTTATGTTAAAGGTCACTCTTGTCGGTAAGGTGATACTGATACAGTAAGTGCCCCGCCTTTCCTGAAGCCCCACCATGATGTCAATTTTAAGTTTAAAGAAATTAACAAAATTAAAAAATTTATTTTAAAATTTGTCAACAGTTATTACATTAACAATGTAATTTTCGTGAATGGAAAAATACTTCTCTATTAAGGTTTGAATGAATAAAATATTTTCTTTAGAATTATTCATTATCATTGTTACTATCATGGTTAATAAGCTCACAAATAGTAAAACTATCTTTGATGGAGAATGTGGTCAGATGAAAATTTAAATTTAAAATGTCGCAATATGAAAGTCTAGATGAGAGATTTAGAAAATGTTTACTGAGCTTACTGCTTGTTTTAAAATTGTAAAAACAGTGATTAATATGCTCACAACCAGTAAAAGTATCCTTGCTAGATCATGATATCAGCTTGGCCAACATGAAGAAACATCATGAGAACAGAAGAAAATTTCGCTTTAAAATGTTAAACTAAGAAAAATATAGATGAGATATTTAGAAAATATTTACTGAGTATGGTTTCCTTTGTGTTTGTTTTAAAACTGAAACTTAACCTAAAAAGTACATTTACTTGAAATGTGAACTTATAAAAAAAGGAATGGGAAAAAAGCACAATAACTGACACCAATTTCTTGAAGTATGTTTCTGATCTCATTTTTAAAGTTTATATTTATGTATGAAAAATGATATATACACGATTGAATGATTAGTAATACACGATTCTCAACAATGTTTCATTTATATCTAAAATGGCACGCTTACAAAGACCACTGGATCCAAAAATACAATAAAAGAATGATAATACTGCTAATAACATAAGACCAGTTACAGAAATAGTCTATGAACCCAAATGGTTGACTTCCCAGTAGCAATTGAAATTATTCTTATTGAGCGCAAAACAATGAAGTAAGAGATTGCTATTGTGATATCGTCCAACGATCCTTCTAAAACAGAAAATGTTTGCAAGAATCGCCAAGGTGAGGTGAAAACAAACCTCCTTAAAAATACTTTGAAAAAGCCAAAAACTTTGTAATCAAACTAAAGATTAAAATCAAACGGAGCAGGTGAGCGACTGACACTACTCCGGCTATGGAGCAATAAACCTCCTCTACCTTTGTAATTTTCAAATTAAAGAGGACTTTAGTAAAAATCTGCAGAACGTTCTTAGAAATTAATTTAAATAGATCTACATTACTTTTGAATTGTAATATATATTACTATCACATTTTGTTCCATTTTTCATTTTTTTTGGCTTCCCTTCTGCGTATTCACTTGCGCAGGTACGAAAGAGAATTTCCCATGCTACCCAAGATATTTTTTTGCATAATGAGTAAAACTCCAATGCCGTATGAGAGAGATTTTAAGTATAGGCAAACCTTGGGGAGTGTGACTTTCCCTACACAAATGCTCTAGCTTGATAAGCATCGAGATTACCTTAAAATGCAATTTGTTTCGGATTTGTTGACATTCAGTACTTAATCTAATTGGCGCTGATTTATAAATTGTCATAAATCAAAGCGGAATTCATTCTCAGGAAATTTTATTTGCGAAGTGCTAAATTCCTATTCGGAAAGCAAGTCAAGTGATGTCATGTTGGAAATAGGTATACGAAACACGTTCCACCACACTATCGCCACGTACATTTAGCTTGATAGAAAAAAGCCTCTTATAGGCGACTACAGATGATAATGTATGCCGACAAAATCGTATACACTGTCTCAAGACATTAAAAGATAATTTTTCCACACTCAGATATTTTGAGATTTTGAAAGAGTGCTTTCGATCCACTCTAAATAATAATCCCTAAATATATGTTCTTACCTAAAATCTTATGCATTTATACAAATATTATACATAACAATAACGAATGGCGAATAAAAATAGGACATTCTTGAAACATCGATTTGTTTCAGTTTTTTCATGACTTAAATGTGTCAAAACAGGCAAATTTCTTTAGATTTAATCACTTTAACCTACTCTTAAAAAAACGGTGATTGGTACTTGATATGTTCCGACTATTATACGGGAAATTGTTATCTACAAAACTGTGGCACAGCTCATAAGACTGTACAGCAATTATTTGGAACGAGTTTTATATTTAAGTAAAAATAAATTAAAGTGAAAGTTAAAGCAAAAAATAAATGATTTGGTGGTGTAGAAATTACCCATAATTGTTGTTTAGAGAGGATTTTGATTATAGGGTGTTGTTCGGATAAATAAAAACCACAATTTATTACTTGCGATCACCTATTGAGAAACCAAGTGAATAATGCTTAACAACCGGTGGAACTGAGAATTCTTATTTTTTTATGTTCTCCGAAAGCAAACGGACAAAAACTTCTTAGTAAAATTCATTTGCGATGTTTTTACATCAAATGCACAATCGTTTGCAATAGTTTTTCTCTAACAAAGCATCGATGTCTTGCATTTAATCTTATGGTTTGTTAAAGTATTTGCACTAGTCTATACTTTGATGACTGTATAGAATATCCTGTATACTCATGTATTTAAAAGTTTAGAAGAAAGGGTGAACGCTTTGTTATATTATCATATACGATTTGCTAGTTTCAATCTGTTAAATTTATAAAAATTAGCTACAACTGTTATATTTTCCGAGATTTTATTGGTATACAAACCTAAAAAAATTTAAACTAACAGTAAATTTACAATTTGCAGAAATATTTTGCTAAAAAAGTATATTTATATTAAAATGGCGTTGAATTAATTCAATGCGTAACGAAATAGGTGAAAATAATAATTTGTTTCCTTTTTCATAAAAAAATATTTATATATAATACTGATATTTATGTGTCTAGAAAATAATTTAAATAATTCCATTTTCAAAATTTAAAATAATCTATTTTAAATAACGTATTTGTTAATAATTTTAGTACTAAAATGTTTCAAAATTTCATGAAAACGTATTTAGCCATTTTAGCATGATACATTAAGATAAACATGAAACTGGTGACTGACAGACCGACGATGATTTCCTCATTCACTAAATGATTGTAAGTGTATAAAATGCACCACATTTTTCAAGAAGTTATATTCACACGTGCTTGGTACTGGCACAAACGTGGATACAGACACGAAATGCTGAGACCCTTGATTTCTTTTAAATATCCAACAGAGATAAATATATATATATATATATATATATATATGTTAAGATAGAAAGAAAATATTCTTCGTAGAACACACACTTCAAGTTACATAGCTATTCTTAAAATGTTCAGTAAATATTAAAGAAAATTATTTAATAATATATCTGCATAATGTTAAAAAATTACGTGATTTTCTTGTCCATTTAAAGCTTATCAAGACTGCATCTAAAGCCTTCTGGCAGTTTTGTAGCATACAAAAATCATGCATTTACGGTCTATCTATACATAAAACTAGAAATTCCTTTTTTGAGTTGGGACGATATTGCAGCCGTGGTGCAATAAACTGTAGTAGCTCTCTTTTAAAGACAGAAACCTCAGCTTCAGTCTACCGATACGTATTTCATGGTTTAGATTCGTTGCTCTGTTGTGCATGCCTATAATGGAATTTAATAATTGCAGTGCTGGGTAAGTTCCCCACAATACATCCTGAAATCATGTTAAAAATCAAAAATGGTTTTTGTATGTAACTTAATGCAATTTTTAAACCCTGAATTGATTCTCATCTTGGAGATAACGAACAATGCATTTTCTGTTATCTGCATAACCAAATCGCACAGATAAATCCAATTTTTAAAGTTAAGGGGCCATAGCACCCTTTGAACAATCATTTGTTATTATGTATTTGCAACAAATATTTTAGTGTATTTTATTACAATTTATATGAAACATAAATAACAAAAAAAATACATAAGTAACAATTAAATTTAATTATAATATATATATATATATATATATATATATATATATATATATATACTCTGCTGGCCACCCAAATTGCAACACCAAGAAAGACAAGAGATATCACAACAAATTTTATTTTGTAGATAACATGTTGACCAAGTATCAAATGATTAAATTTATAGACTTCTGTGAAGTGTGGTTCCTGCCAAAATCAGTAGCCAGAGTAGCCGCCATTGTTGGAGATCACCGCTGCCACACGCCTCGGCATTGATTCAAAGAGACTTTGGATGTGTTCTTGGGGTACAGCAGACCAAGCAGTTTCCACACGTTGCCAAAGTTGATCTGGTGTGGCAGCTGGGGATGTATTCTGGGTCAATCGTTGAGCAACCATGGACCACATGTTTTCTATCGGCGAAAGATCCGGAGAGCGAGCTGGCCAGGGAAGCAATTCAATCTGGCGATTGACGAAGAACCCTTGGACAATGCGTGCCACGTGTGGTCGCGCATTATCCTGTTGAAATATGGCTGTGGGCAAGCCCTGAAGGTAAGGAAGGACAACTGGCTCCAACACCTCGGAGATGTAGCGCTGGCTGTTTAAAGTACCGGCAATGCGTACTAGAGGAGTGCGAGAGTGATATCCAATACCGCCCCATGCCATAATGCCCGGTGCAGGACCAGTGTGGCGGTGCATAACGCAGCTGTTCAGCATCCTCTCTCCACGGTGTCTCCAGACTCGAATCCGACCATCGTGGTGTTGCAGACAGAAGCGTGACTCGTCAGTAAAGACAATTTCATTCCATTCTGCCGTCCACATCCTTCTTTCATCGCATCATTGGCGGCGGAAACGTCTGTGGTTCTGCGTCAAGGGTAGACGAAGCAATGGACGTCTTGCGGACAGACCACTCTGCTGTAAACGGCGTCGAATGGTACGCGCAGACACTGGATGATGCGGTACAGACTGAATGTGCTGTGCTATGGTTCGTGATGTGGCTGAGCGATCCGTCACTGCCATGCGCACAATATGCCTGTCATCACGTGAAGTGGTGCACTGAGGTGGATGCGATCGAACACGTCGGTCCGTCGTACCCTCCTGCATCCAACGATCACATATACGCATTACAGTTGTTTGGTTTCGTCCAACACGACTACCGATTTCCCTGAAAGATAATCCACAATCTCGGTAGGCCACTATCCTTCCTCTGTCGAACTCGGATACTTGATCAAAAGATGATCGCTGTTTTCTACGAGGCATAATTGATCGTTTTTTTTTAAAAAAACCACAAGAAAAACACAATTGCCGTACTTGAAATCGTCGAAATCTCCAAGCCTTAAATAGCGCTTTGAAGTGGCGCCACAGGCGCGCGTGATGTGCGTCTGCGCTGAAATCCTAATCATTTGCATATCTCACCTCCGCTAATGCATGTTGTAAATTTCATATTATTTGCATGCTTCCTTCAGGGTGTTGCATTTACGGTGGCCAGCAGTGTGTGTATATATATTTAAATACATTGTTGTCATATAAAACGGAAAGCTTAGAAAAAGATTTTATGCCTAAAAGTTAGTTTGACTCCTGATATTTGATGGGAAAACTAAGGACTCGTAAAATAGTGTTTTTACAGCTATGAAAGCTTCCACGCACATTATGTAGAGCTGTACAATTAATGCGATAGAAAAAAAATCAATACTTTTGGTCCTTTTTAGGATACTACTTAATCAAATTTTAAGAGCACTAAATTTTGTAAAGAAAGACACATAATTTATTCGTCCCAAGACCATCACGTTGTTCACAACAATATCATATTTGTGGGCATGAGAATTCGGAGACCTGTAGAAATGATAAGAAAAAGTCAATGGTTTCCCACATAATAAATTGTTTTCTTCAATAGAAAACAATAAAAGTTCGCATTGACATATTACCATTAAGCAAAATTAATTTGAAGTCTGACTTTGAGTCAACCGTTTCTCACAAATTGGAGTTCAGGGGAGAAGCAATGAGGATTTGGAGAAACAACAGGGCCTTGTCCTCATGACTTTTAGGCGTTTCTTGAAGAGACAATAATTACCATTTGCATTAAGAAAAATATCCGCTTTCATCATAAGTTCGTGTGTGGTCGCTCAAATTTGTCTTTTAATATTTTTTAGTCACAGATCGAATAAGAGAGTAAGAACTGTTGGTGTATTATTATCTCATACATTTCAGTTATCTTCAGGTTATTTCGTTTTTCTGTTGAATAAGATTAAATTTAACTACACAACGGGACCATAATTAAATGTAGAATGCATTGTGAATTATTATTTTCATTAGCTTTTAATAGGCTTAAGAATGGTCTCCCACACGCTTAAAGACTCATTCAGATCAAATTTTAAGTTCTGATGCTTTATATCATCAGAAATTAGCAACAAATATGAAATGATATGAATAAGTTTTAATTATCAGATGTAATGCTATGAGCACCATCACTTAAGAAATAAATGTGTCTTTAAATATGTTCAAGCTTATGAATTGGCAAAAGAATTTCAACACATGCAAACCGTTTTACTATGAAGAACATTTTATTTCGTATTTAAACACATTACATAACTTTACACTCAGCACAAATCCCCTCAAATAATACATCATAAGCACAAGCAATTTAAAGAAAACAAAGAATTTTTGTAAGAGAATGTTTTGATATTTAAATAAAACACACACCTTAAAGTATTTTACAACACGCTGGGCAAAAAAATTACCATTGAAATGTAATAAACTGAAAACTACAGATTTCATTAACATACTACTTACATTAAATATTTGTTTATCATGCATATTCAGCTGCAAAATCAAGCTTTATACGTTATTACGGGCCGTAGAGGAACTATATTGGAAATAGTTAGGCATAAAACAGTATTCTGAAATTTAGTTCATTTTAATGACAATTTGAATAGAAAATTTAAAATAAAGAATAATTAGCTATAGCGTTCAAAAGCTTTGACAAAACATGCCAATTTTGATAATACGACTATTCAGAAATTTCGTTCTAGAGTATGCATTACATTCATCTTCAGTTATTACAAAACAATTAATTGTTTCAATGCAATTTTTTTGAGATTTAAAAAAGTTCTTTTTACAGAATTACAAAATTCGGGTCCTAACTGTTATGAACAGTATTTGGGCTATTTCTTAATATCCACTCTTGCCGCTTCTAACTCCAGCTCCACCTCGAGGAAATGTTCCAAACGAACTTCCTCCTAATCCTCCAGTTCCGAATCCCCCTTGTCCACCAGTCAGTTCTGATACCAAACTTCCGAAACCAGCTCGACCACCAAATCCGGTTCCAGCACCACCAAGACCAAATCTGCCACCAGCTCCCATTCCACCAAATCCTGTATTTGCTCCTGCACTACCACCGATTCCTCCTAATCCACCTAAAATTAAAAAATGAAAAAATTATATATTGTATAATATAAATTATATAATTACAATTGTATATGCAAATAAAACATTAAATATACATATTAATAACGAACACTTAAAAATTATATAATGTAAAATAAAGCTTATAACAATTGGGTATAAAGTTTAAATTAACACAAAGTTAAATTAACACATCGCCAAGTGGCACCTTATTGGAAATCTGACTTTCCAATCCTTATTTAATCTTCCATTATAACATGACGATCTTTTCAATCTTTTTTACCATTTCGCACTAGTTTTGAGCGAAAAATTTGAAAATGCACTACGAGATATCTCGCCCATCAAGATTTGAACAATTTTGCTAATGCTGAGATCGAGATATTTTTATGATGACGAGGCAAGACTGGTCAGTTTTATTCTGCTGACGAGATTCCTCGTTCATTAATATCTGGTCAGTTTTGCTAATGGCCAGATGCCTCGTCGATACAACCACCAGAACGGTTAAGGTGGTTTTGGACTTTGAAACTACAAGAAGTTAACACATTACGTAGATGTATTTACCCCAATGCCAGCTTGTGGATCGTACGACTCTTCAAGTACAAATTGGCAGGAACGTGGCTATATCTGCATTACCCTGGAGCACCAAGGGAGGTGCTGCTACATTGCACCCACCGAGAATTGTGGCGGGGCTGCTTGCCTCATTGAATTCCTTTGGGTTAGCTTGTATGTAATTACATATCGTCTGAAAGAAACCAGGAAATTTCAAGCAGCCAAACCGACTGCAGCACATACGAGATTCTTAAAGGGGCGCCTTTAGCCGCTCTGTCACTAACGGGACTTCTGTTACCCTCTGAGGGATTTACACGCACAATTCCACCGTGCAACGTGCATTCTTACATGCATAACTTCTAACTAGTTTTGACTTCTTGACCAATAGAATCTATTCTAGGATTCTTTAAACCAATAGTTGTGATTCTTTAGTCATTCTAAGTGTTGTGGGGCAAAAGCAATCCTATACTATTCAGAAATCTGACTCAGTGCTCAGAGGGTTAATGTTAGTTATTATAAAATACCCCTTGTATTTAACTGTCGTTAAAAGATTAGAGCTTATTATTTTGTTTCATTAATGCATCAGTCCATGCTTCGTAAAATGACATTTCAGAATCAAAATTTTTCTGTCACATATTTGAAATGCCAGTGTTTTCTTCTATTGTAGTATTTTTCTATTTCCAAGTAAATGTGATTGATTACTTTCAAAAATCAATAATTACCTGCACCGTAGAGACTTCCCATTCTTCCTCCAATGCCAGCGCGCCAAGTATATTCATCCTGGATTCCTGCTGGAGGTTTTTGAACGTGCATGGTCACATCGGCAGGATTTTCCTTTCCGTCAGTTCCGGGTTCGTTGGTGTGCACTGCTGCTCGGAACCCATCAGGACCAGCAGTGTATTCAACAATTCGGTACAGACCCTGGTTATCTTCGTATCCGTAGCTTCCTTTCACATTTCCGCTCGCATCTCCCTGTTCCGATCTGAAATTCAGGTTGCCTTGTTCGTCTCGGTTCTGGTAACCCGTATTGTATGGCTTGGGGTATTCCTAATGATAATTTGCTACATTATTAAAAATATAGTTTCATAATATTTAATACTTTATCTATTTCATTCAGATATTTTATATGTTCCATTGTTACTTTATATTAAAGTATATGTGTTTTATAAATTGGTTTGTTATAATTGTTAAAATTGGTTTGTTATAATTGTCAAAATTGGTTTGTTATAATTGTCAAAATTGGTTTGTTACAATTTTTAAGCAGTTGGTTCTATTTATTTTGAAAGTAAATATTCAATGACATTGAATAAGAATTCTTTAAACTTTATATAGATTAGATAATTCGATATTCTTTTATATTATTATATTTGGTTTAGATTAGATACTAATTTATTACTAAGTAGATCCGACTTAGGTACACATGGCATTTAGATTGGTCTGTGAAATCTATGAATTATATACGATTCATGATTGTATTATTTAATAATGAATCGAGTTTTGTAATTTTGAACAATGTGACAGGTTTCACAAATCTACAGGGGTCATCGTGGCTCAGTGGGTATGTCCACTGAGCTAGCAGCCTTCGAGTTGTAGGTGGGGTAGGTTCGACTCCTGTCAGTTGCATTCCTCCCTGGCTGTATTTCTCTCTTCTGTGTCAGTAAAACTTTCATCGTGTATGTGTCTATTACTTGATGTTGTATGTCTTGTTTCTGGTGCAGCATGACCAAATATGGTCCTTACGCCATAAAACCTCAAAAACAACCACAAATCTATATAAGTAGACTATAACATACTCCTCACATAACAACCAAGATCCTTTCCTATGATTGGTCGATAAGGGAGGAGTTTAATGGCTTTTATTTATTCTGAATAAATGAGAGGTCTAGAAGAAAAGGCTTCAATAACTAGTTTGTTTTAGGGAAAGGACCAGAACTTTGGCAACGATGATTAATCATGACAGATGCATTTGCCGGTGTCGACAGCCGGACGAGGTTTGTAATCCTCCATTTGGTTACAATACATGCGAGTCTCGCGTTGGGACCGGTGTGTGTGACTGAAAACTCCTTGGACTAAAAAAAGGGATTCGCGAGACAGGCTGAGAAAGAGACTGGAAAGCTTGTTTTAAGTCCGATCGGTCGTTAAACAGGTGAGGAGTGTCTATATTACAGCTTTAGAAAAATGAAGATGCTATTGAAGTATGGGCAATGATCGTATACAAAACATTGCATTCAAATAAGTAGGTAATTAATTAACGTCACACTGGAGCAGTACAACGGGTTTCGGGATCCATCCTGAAGGGAAAGATCCAAGGACAACACCTCGTAATTTTGAACCACCGTCAGATGACGAGGTTAACACCTGAGCTGGCACTCTCCCCGCTTGCACACAAAAGTGGGGGACATTTGAGGTCACGACAGATTCAACGTACACCAGCACCCCCATACGCGACTGTCTTTGGTTGGTAGGTATTTTTAATTAACGTCGCACTGGAGCAACACAACGGGCTATTGGCGACGATCCAGTATCAAACCCGAAAGGAAAGATAAGAGGACAACATCGCATAATTTTGAACCATGGTCAGATGACGGGGTCACACCTGAGCTGGCACTCCACTCTCCAAACTTCCACACAATGCCAACGTGAGGACATTTGAGGCCATGACAGATTTAACGTGCAGCAGCCCCCTTTCTATAAGGTCTTTGGTTGGATTTGAATCCGTTACTCTTCCACTCGGACTACAGTGGACCTCATTATATTTAGGGGTGTTTGGATGATGTCTTTCCTTTGTCTCTGTAGGAATGTCTTTGATGTATAAATTTTGGGAGAGTGGTACGATTATTTATTTGGTGAGATGGGGCAAGTGCGTTTGTGAAGTAAGTGAATACACTGAATATAAAAAAAAATGTATATCTGATGAAAGTAGAGTAACCACCTACTGGAAATGTTTAAGAGTCCTATCAATTAGCTCCACCACTAGAGCACTTTAAATTTTGGCAGGGAAGGAGTGGAAACCCAGAAAGGCCTTGACCACTACAATAAGAGCATATCATTTATGATACGCTCTTGCCTCACTCACAATACTATCACATTGCAAACAAGAAAACAGTCCATGGTATGCTCTATCATGTGGGGAAAGTGAGACCCCAAGAAAAAGACATTGGAAAATATTTTTCAAATTATATCAATGGCAAGTTTAATATTAAATAAAATGTAACACATTTGTAAAAGATCAAGAAAAGTGGGGTAAAATATTAATTTAAAAAAATTGCTCAATCAATATGAATTTTGAAGTTTTAGGGTCGAACTCGCGCTTAACGTTTTCGCTTTAACAGGATGGAATTTTGCAAAGATCAGCGAATTCAAGTTCTGTTACTGGTATTTTACATTAAGCTCATTGATGTGAAAAATCGGAAAGCTTAAATTCTATTTTGGTTGGTTAATTTTAAAAGAAATTCTTGTTTTAATGCTCACGTTAACCAATTCGGACTATATTAGAATAACGTATAAATATTCTAATTCATCTGTTTACTCGTGCACACAGACGACAAATTATTCAAAATTTAACTATTCATCTTTAGGCATGTAAGCCGCTAAACTGGTATAGTGGTTATAGCGGTTGTCTGCACCAACAGGTTCTAGGTTCTAACCTCTATTTCTAAGCGCATGGATGTAGGTAATTTTACCTGTTAGAACCCACTAGGTGTTATTTTAGTAATAGCCGTCAGTCCGTCCCTTTTGATTCCGAAGAACTAAGTGGTTAAGTGTTAAAAATAAAAAAAGAAGTATGAATAATGTTAGATGTATGGGAATATTATCGTATTCGTATGAATAACCAATCCTGTAACCTAAACGTGAATGATTAAATGCATTAACCTGAGACTTTAACTAAAATTGATTTAATACAATTTAATATTTTTCAGACATTTATTTTTAGTGATGAGTTCTAGCGTAATGTAGATTTCGATCTCTAGATTGATTTATGAAATTAAAAATTATGATATTGCACTTCACTGATTTATCTTCACTCATTTTACAGATAGATGATTGATAAGAAAAGTCAACTAACATAAAATAAATATTAGACAAACTTTAGTAATGAAAGTTATATAAAATGCATTTCTTCTAAAAAGTACAACCTTAATTTATCAGTATAGTCATCATTTAGCGCAACACATTTTTCCAAACTCGTATTCATTTTTTCATTCCGTCTGTAAAGAAAGTTTGTGGTTTGCCTTTGATTCGCTTGAGCACAACTGCTTCTACTTCTACATCAGATGAGATTGACCGTTTAACATCTCCCAATTTTGGGAACAACCAGAATCTGAGCTGTGAGGAGGGTGTGGAACAAGTATGTATTTCAGGTTTATCAAAGTGGCAATATCGCAATGAATTTCTTCCATACTTCATTTCGATTGGCGCAACCTTATAGTGTCAAAAAAATTTTTCCGATCCCTCCTTTATACTCAACTTGGATATACATACCAAATGAACGCAATTTCTCAAGAGCTCCAAATAGTGAAATGAAACTAAGCTCGGGTGCACTACACAGCTGCAGCTTCAGTACGCATGCGCAAGGTTTATCAGGTTTATCAAAGTGGCAATATCGCAATGAATTTCTTCCATACTTCATTTCGATTGGCGCAACGTTATAGTGTCAAAAAAATTTTTCCGATCCCTCCTTTATACTCAACTTGGATATACATACCAAATGAACGCAATTTCTCAAGAGCTCCAAATAGTGAAATGAAACTAAGCTCGGGTGCACTACACAGCTGCAGCTTCAGTACGCATGCGCAAGGTTTATCAGGTTTATCAAAGTGGCAATATCGCAATGAATTTCTTCCATACTTCATTTCGATTGGCGCAACCTTATAGTGTCAAAAAAATTTTTCCGATCCCTCCTTTATACTCAACTTGGATATACATACCAAATGAACGCAATTTCTCAAGAGCTCCAAATAGTGAAATGAAACTAAGCTCGGGTGCACTACACAGCTGCAGCTTCAGTACGCATGCGCAAACGTTTTTCTACCCCAACTACTAGCGACTGCAAGCGTTAGAAGACCTTAATTAACAATCAGCTCTCGTAATAGCTAAAATTACTCACCATTCCAGATCCATAATCACCGACTCCACCTCGGAAAGCTCCGGATGCACCTGAACCGTCACCAGAACCATATCCTCCAACTCCACCACCGAAAGCTCCGGATCCCCCAGAACCGTAACCGCCAAATCCTCCACCAACGCCATATCCTCCTCCAACGCCATATCCTCTAGCAGAGCAGAATCCTACAAATGCTACAGTGAGGATCAATATCTGGAATATAAAAGTTCTTTACCTTCAGTACACTAAATGAACTAAAATCTACGGTACATCAGTAAAATAATTTATGCCTAGTAAAATTGAATTTTAATTATTTAGATTCATTTGAAAAGAAACTTTACAAAATACTTTTTACTTTAATTCGAAGGAATTGAATGGCATGTGAAAAATAGGTTGGTTACATAGGGGTTTTATGGTCCGAAATCGGACAAGCTGCGCCAAGCGATAGATAAAATAATTAAACTAATGTAAATATAAAAACATTAACAAAGAGTGGGCAACACGAAGAATTTTGAAGTGGAATAAACGATATTGAAAAACCATGTTAGTTATCAATATGAAGTTAGGTAAAGGAGAAGTTAAAAATTAATATGGTAATTAATTTCTCACATGATTTATGTATTAGCACGTAATTATAATTTAATCTTCATTTAATTGCATACTATGTCGGTTGGCTTAGAACAGAAACTCACTAACTGATAAATTTGTTTTTACGATACAGTTGGTTAAAGACTAACTATTAATTTTTAGATACGGGTATTTCAATTAACGTCGCACTATAGCAACACAACGGGCTATTGGCGATGGCCCGGGATCAATCCCTAAGAGAAAGTTTCTAGAACAACACCACGTAATTTTGAACCATGGTCAGATGACGAATTAATTTTTAGGTAAAAAAATGTAAATTATAAGTATTTTGATAGTGTTATACATCCTTTAAACAGATAACAATATGACAGTGTATTTCTCATCATCGTGAAAATAAGCATTAATGTCAATTAATGAGTTTCTTCTCTAACCAACTATAAGTTTTATGTTTTCGAATAAGAGGAATTAGTCTCCTTTAACTAATGCTTTTTAGTACTATTTTCAAAATTATTCTTTTTGAATTAGTATTTTATTCAGTATTTTAAATTGAAAACATTGAAAATAAATTATTTGTCTTCCTTAAAGATAGTTAAAATTTCATAAAATATCTTCATACGTAGTCTATTAAGATTAATGATAAAATGATTAATGATAATATATAAGCGAATCAAAGTTTTAAATTAAAATTTTCTAGCCAAAATGGATCTTTCGAGATAAATCCACAAACAAATTCGTTTGATAGAATTAGTTGATTTCACAAACATAAATAGCAAAGTAAATGTGATGCTGTCTGAAGTAAAAGTTATATATTTGCTATGTTAAGAGAATTCTCCTTACCTTAAAAAGACTCATAGTTATGGGTCCGAAGCTCTGAAGATGTAACTAACTCTGGAGAAAGATGAACTCGAATGAAGAATTCATTTGGAGTTTCATATATATATACTATTCCTCTGTTGATGTCACAAACATTGATCCTGTTATTAAAATTATATGTCTTAATCTATTTGAATGAGTCTCTCCACAAGTTTTTGTAAAAACTCTTTGCATAATACTTTTTCACTTTCAGTTTCTGCATACATTCAAAGTGAATCCAAAGATTTTAGTACAATTGCAAAGTGAACCTACTTTTCGAAGAAAGGAAGACTAGTGGAATTTGTGAAGAAACCACATTTTTGTAGAAAGCAAAATATCTGGATAATTTCTTGTCTATGGTCTATGTACAGTTGACCTTTTTTGATATACCAACTCACTGTCACAAGGAATTTTAATCGTTTCATCTGAACAAAATGCGGAATCCAAAAGTGTGTGTTAATCAATTATCTTTCTTTATAACTCGACTTTTGAATTTGTTTAAGTAAAAAATAGAGCAAGTTTTGTTTTAATTAGTCATTAAAAGTTGTTCTAAAATTTTCTTTCAGTCATTTTTTACCTTTTTGTACTAAATAGTGTCTCTTAGTGAAGTTATTTTGCATCATCAGGTTTTTTAAAATATTTATCAAATTATTTAACTTCTGTGGCTGCGCAAAAGGACAACCCTGATGCAACGACAAAATAGATAATTGATGTCAGTTTCATCATAATTATTAGTGCATTACTGGGATGTAAAAACGTCTGGGATTCCTTTTTTAGAGCCAAAACGATGTAGGTCACATTTTATAAACCCTATAGTTTTCATTGCATATATGCGTGCGCACCTAATAAAGAGTATATAAATGAAGGAAAAACGATTATGGAGTACTATTTGCACAAATGTTTTAGACAATAATGACTTTTTACGAATGATCAAATCTTGTCAGCAAGATAAATTTTTGTAATTTGCAAATGTAAAAGTACTTGTTCTAATACCTTTTCCCTTTGAAACTGCATATCTTGATATTTATGAATTGGCATTACTATCTGACCACTATTTTCTCATATGACGCATTATTTAAAGTAAAATATTTGCTGAGTCAAAATTTTCTTGAATTTCATTCAATCACTATCAGGGAAAAGCGAAAAAGGCTTCGTGCAAAACCTTTATTCCCCCATTCATACTTTGAGTAACTTTCCTAAAAATTTTGTGTTAACCGGATTTAAATTTTTTAATCCTTTTTAAAATAGTTGAAAACTATATAAAATTACTTCTGATGCACGTTTTCTTAAATTTATAACATATCTTAATCATCAATTTTTAAATTGAAATGCATTAATATTTAGAAAGCGTTTGAAAGGATCTTAAATAGAATGTTTCAAATGTATCTTGTAGCGATTTTAATAAATAACTTTATTATATTTTTAGCATATAATTCTATTTCAAAATTATTTATCTATAAAAGGGTTGCTTAAAACAATAGATTTTTCCTATTTCAAAAACTGATTATCATTTTGGGCTGCACCAAAGTTATTGATTTAGTCTTAATCCATACAGCTTTTCATTTCCTAATTTTCGAAAATAGTAATACTCAAGGAAAAATATTTATATAAACAAATCTCATGAATTGTATCTGTAAGTTTGGATCACCGATGTTATTGAAATTCAGAAAAATGTATGAAACAAGTTATATGGATGGGTATAGCTGGTTTATATCGAAAGAGTTAATTGAGGTAAATACTATTACAGTAAACTACTGCTACTTCAGTAAACTACTACTACATTAAACTACTACTACATTAAACTACTACTACATTAAACTACTACTACATTAAACTACTACTACAATAAACTACTACTACTACAGTAGACTACTACTATTACTACCACTTAACTATACTACTACTAATTAAAATATACTCTACTATTAAAATATGTTACTAGTACTAAAATATACTACAACTAGAAGTAATGGACATTTATCATCGTGATACAAAAATATTGCATGCACTTTTTTGTAAGAAACGAGTAATTAAAATTGGTTCTTTCATTTTAATAAATTCGATCCAAGAAACGATGTATAATAGATTTTGGAATATAGTTGATAACTCCCTTGAGAAGAAGGATACTGCCATTCTTTCAAGAGCCAAACGAACCAATGTTTAATACTGCCAAATTCATAATTAAGTCATATTTTAAAATACATTTGAAATTGAAATGATAAATGATAAAGTTAAGGGAAAGTCTGCCCCGTCTTACTAATTCAGAGTTCCCGAAACTACGTTCATGTGTGACTCTCGGTTCAACAGGCCCTGGGTTCGAATCCAGATCTTGGCATGGATGTTAGTGATTCGGATTCCTCTTCAAACCGTAGGTCCCGGAATATCTGGAACATCAGCTGCAGAATACTTGGCTTAATTTGCCACAGGATAGCATAAGGACTCCTTTTGACTTCATGCAACACCGTATGTCGGTATGTATTGCCACCAAAAGGGGCCTTACAACTTACTAATTTATGACCTTTCTGATGCAATTCTAGAATAATAAAGAATCCTCTAGATTTGATATTTTAATCATTCTTTTATGTCTTCATGGTCATTACACATGCAAATTTTTATTCCGATCGAATACTGGTTTCTAAGCGCTTCGATTTTTTGGCACACAGTGTAAATTTTCTATCTCAACCACATTTTGAAAGATTGATTTAATTTTTCTTATTTATAAGTCATTTCATATAAACATCATCCTACAACTCGAGTTTTCAAATTTGATTAATGCTATCAATTTCGGAAATTGTTCGATGCAAGAATAACATAAGTTAATGAAATTTTAAAATTCCATCTGGCAACACTTTATATAGCTTGTAGCAAGGCTCTTAAAAGCAAATGTTCACATGTTCTTTTACGAGCAGTGTCTAACTTCTCACTCAGATTAGTTTCGTTTTACGTTTGTGAAAAATGTTTTAAGCTGTATAGTAATAACTATTCTGAAAATGTCCATAATTCCCTTAATTTTCTTACATAAGAGAATTCCTTTTCTAAAGGATGATTTGGAGAGGTATTAAGTATCTTGTTCCGTCACAAAACATGATGCTTTAATTTCACTGCTTAAATACACGCAATTCAGCGAAGTTAAATTTTTCTCTCTTTTAAAACATAAAATAACATTTATAACTGCAGTAAGATGTTTAAAGATGGAAAGTTTGATTAATTATTAATTTTTTTAATGCATTATTTCCAGTTCTGTTGCAAATCCGCAAATCTAAAAATTTTACTTTTTTGCCTTTCGCATTTATGTTTGTGTATCAAAACATAAAACGAAAATGAAATGGAGAATATAGCTATAGAAAGGTGTAGGATAAGAAGAAAATGCGAAAGAACATGAGACTCAGAGGACAAAATGCAGACTTTAGAGTTGTAAAGTCAAATAAGATTCAAAAGCACTGCAAAAAAATAAAAATTTTATTAGAGTAAAGATAGAAATAATAAATTAAAATATCATCGACATCTGAAAAAAGACGTTTATAAAGTTGAAATGCCTTCTACACTACATAAACCAGTCACAAGTCACAAAGTTGAAACCTAAAAGTGTCTACTGTTAGCTCTGTCATTCAGTCCGAGTAGAAAAATACCAGCAAGAAAGTAGTTACAGAAAAACGAGAATATCCACATACTTTTAAATTTTGCATTTGTAAGCATTGAGCTTTCGTAAGAAAACTCTGTAAATGTTTTCTTGGTCGATTTGCTGAAAGTTCTGAAGGAAACCTTAGTAGTTAAGATTTATATAGGAAGAAGCTAATTTGAATTTAGTACGGACGTTTTGCTATGGCATGGCAAGAGAGGCTTACTAGGCATCGAGAGTAATATAAAACTTCAAGCATGGATTGCCCTGTGCAGTAGAAAACATATTGCAGGATTATTATGATTGTTGAACAAACAAAGATGTAAAACGATTCGCAGTGCAAATTCTGACAGTTGATAATGATGAATTTTCTGATATTTGCTTTTTAAATAATTCTTAATGTTTCATTGAAATAGGCATTTGTTTTAATGAAAATGAAATTTAAAATTCCAAGAAGACGAAGAATAGAATGCAAATTTGGGAATTTTCTAAAGCACTATGCCTGACCTGCATTTAAAAATTCTAAAATTTGAGACTGGCCACAAATGGTTTTTCTCTTAAATTTCTGGCAATTGTGGCCGACCATCTCACTCCTACCTTCACTCCCATCTTGTCTTCGCATTGGCCATTCTATAGTCACATATAAATTTTTATTGGTTACTGAAACGGCACCATCGTGCCAGCATTTCCAACAATCTCCTTCAATTAACCATATTTTAAAATCTTATACTGTGTGGTCATAGACGATTTTACCAACTTCTTTTTAACACATCACCTATTTTACCTGATTTTTCGGATCACTCTTCACATTCATCACTATTTCTTTTTACATCAATCCAACATTTTAGTGCATACGTAATCCATAATGTCTCATAAATTCTCATACTTCTTATGTAATATTTCATGTCGCTGATCAACATGGTTTAAGTCACTAACTCATAAAATTCTTACATGTTGTTGATATTTTTAAATATATTTACCACTTTTCATAATTTAAATTAAAGTTGTATTTTGTGTTTCATATTAGTGTATGTACATATTTGTGAACTCTTTTTTATTGTTCTTTTGGTTTATATTGAATTTTACTTAACCTTGCGTTTGATTCAACGAAGCTGGCGCCGTAAAACCCAAATCAACCAAGGAACCGGCAATTGTGGTCCGATTTGCTCCAACATTTATACTTAGATAAATACACTCATGTCCAAAATTATCTTTACACGCATAAAATCACGGATTTCTCAGAAACTGTGAAGTATAATTTTATGAATTTGTGTGAAAGAATACATAATATCATAACACATAAATATAAAGGAAAACATTTAAGTGCACTGCATATGATATAAAACTGTAGCATGAAACAATAAAAATGGTAATAATTTGTGATTCGGAGAGTTCAGAAACAAGAGAATAACTCAGAAAAAAATTAAGGCTTATGAATTTAATATGGAACGTGATCTCCCCTGAAGTGTGCACACATATCACAACGTGTTTTAATGCAAGCAATAATGTTGTTAACCACAGTTTGGGGAATTAAGTTCCACTCCTCCAGCAATGCGTCTTCAGGGCATTTATATCACTAGGAGGAGGATGTCTCCGTGCAATTGCTTTTCCAAGGTAGTCCCATAAGTTCTCTATTGGGTTCAGATCAGGATATTTCGCTGGCCATGGTATTCGCTCAATGACTTCACTTTCAAGGAAATTGTCAACGAGGTTTGTTCGATGTGGACGAGCATGATCGTCCATAAATAAAAAGGCAGATCCATATTCAATACTGAAAAGTCTTACATATGATTCTAAGACCTCATCCCGATATCTCTGGTCGGTCACAGATCCGCTGTTAAAAACGTGTAGGGGCGTACGTCCATCGATCATTATTCCTCCCCATACCTTCACACCTGCACAACCGAAACGGTCACGTTCCATAATATTCGAAGAAAGATTTCGCGTTCCTGATTCCCTCCAGACGTAAACACGTTAGAATGAGATTTTAAACTAAACCTCGACTCATCAGTAAAGAGAACATAGGCCCATTGGTGTTCACTCCAGTTCTGATGTTATTTGCACCAATTAAAGCGATCCCTCTTTTGTTGTGAAGACAGTGAAACACATACCCTTGGCTTTCTGGCATAAAGGCTTTTTTCACTAAGCCTTCTGTATACAGTTTGCCGTGATAAAACAGTTCCAGTGGCGGTTTCAACCTCTGAACATAGGCCCATTGGTGTTCACTCCAGTTCTGATGTTATTTGCACCAATTAAAGCGATCCCTCTTTTGTTGTGAAGACAGTGAAACACATACCCTTGGCTTTCTGGCATAAAGGCTTTTTTCACTAAGCCTTCTGTATACAGTTTGCCGTGATAAAACAGTTCCAGTGGCGGTTTCAACCTCTGAACATAGGCCCATTGGTGTTCACTCCAGTTCTGATGTTATTTGCACCAATTAAAGCGATCCCTCTTTTGTTGTGAAGACAGTGAAACACATACCCTTGGCTTTCTGGCATAAAGGCTTTTTTCACTAAGCCTTCTGTATACAGTTTGCCGTGATAAAACAGTTCCAGTGGCGGTTTCAACCTCTGAACTTAACTGCCGATCAGTAAACTTCCTGTTATGACGGCAGTTATTGCCAGGTATCAATCTTGAGAAGCAGTTGTTATTCGGTTACGACCTTATCCAGGCCTCCTTGCAACAGTTCCAGAGTTCTGAAATTGTTTCCATAGCGTAGACTTTTGTCTTGAAATATTCACACATCTTGCTGCTTCCATAATTGTCTGTCCTGCTTCTAAACGGCCGATAATTCGCCACTTCACATATTCTTCCAAATGATACTTCGGAGCCATAACAAACAGTTTTGAGTCCTTACACACTGAAATCAAACACTGTATTGCAGAAATTCACTCAGATATTCACTTTGCGCAAAGCGCTTGATTCACCGTCGAATAACATAACGCCTTGATTTGCATATCAAAAACCGTTTGATCACTTTTGATTGGATAGTGCTAATTAGGCTTATCTTTCACACATTCCCTGCAAAAATGGATTACATCGATTGAATATTTCATGGAGTATCATTATTTTTGGGTATGCAAAGACAAATTTGGACATGAGTGTATTTTGATATGGGAAATCTTTTAATAACATCAAAAGTGGATGTTACTAGTTAAAAATTTGGAAATAACTTCTAAATCAATATGAAAACGAACCCTTATGCAAATAAAATATACATTTGTTTTAGTAGGAATTATTCTAAGTATTATGACACTTTTAGTTTGACTGAGAAGGGAATTCCTCAGGAATGGGAATAATAACAGGATACTCTTTTAACCGACTACTTGTGGTTTTTGGAGGGGTGTGTGGGCTACTTTTGGCGCACTGCCGCCCACACGTAGAAAACACCAAATTGTGTGACCCCACACTGAAATCAAACGCTGCATTGCAGAAAATCACTCAGATATTCTCTGGGGGTGACTGGGATTTTTGGGTCAGGCTCCTCCCTGATGACGCCCTGATCCACCAACAATTCTTTATTCTTTTCGAAATTTCCTTGGTACTCTTAAATTTAAATTCCTAAATTTCTCTTTGCTCTGTATTATTGAATTATATTGCTAGCCATGCTATTTCTGCGGTTTCAGTGCACATACATGGACAGTTCTGTTTTCTGGCTTCTGTTTGACTATGTTTATACCCCGGTATTTTGACTTTTTACCCTTTTGGCTTTTTGCTTATCTGCATTTTCGGCCTTCTGGCTGTTTTCTGGTTTGCATTTCTGGTACTATACGTTTTAATAATAGATTGCAAGTCAATTCGCTTTGATAAGAATCAAACAAGTGAAACAAGTTTTATAAGAAAGGCTTTTATAAGAATCAAACAAATGCGTGACGGTATGGAATACGTCATGTGATGGAATGGGACATCCTGAATACAAGAATAATAATTCCTGCTATGCGTTGAAGTACTTTTAATCTGAAATCTCATAAGCAATGAAAAAGCGGAAATATATCAAGAAATAATGATTTAAAGAGATTTGTGTACAAATAATTAGTAAAACGTGGAATTAATTTTCTTTGCGGAGCTAAAATTAAGTCCTAGGAGAAAATATCGTTGACGATTACCTTTTTTGTAGAGATAAAAAGGTTCAGAAAAATCAGTTTTGATAGCCAGGCTGAATAGTTGGATTTAGAATGAAACTGGAAGGACGTTATCAAAAGGAAGGACGTTATTATTTCTTATAAATGGTTTTAGTTATTAACATTTAATTAATGGAAATAGGAAGGGATGTTATTTACAAGTGGTATCAGTTATAGAACCAATGAATGTCAGTCTTTCTTTTACACATATGGAGCCTCGCTCACGAGATTTTATCCCCTCGCTCTGTTACGATATCAGCTTGGTTTCAGTTGATTCATTCTATTTATTTATTCCATTTTCTGTTCTCCATTTTTTTTCTAATTTTTCTTTATCAATTTATTTTCTTTTCTGTTTTAATATTTTTCTCAAAATATTTGTGATAGAGGACCACATTCTGCGTGATGAAGGTCACTTTTGTAAATCTGCATATGTCAAAACTGGATTTAAATTAAGCTATCCATATGGAGATATGACCTATTTTCCCATTCGTGAATGGACTGAGCCTTTCTAACAACAACTAAAGATGTTTAGAGTTGTCATATATTCTTTTATTAAAAATCCATATCTAAATTTTTCTTATAGGTAATTCCTAAATTTTATCTAATAGGAAATACCTAAATTTTCCAAAGGAGATCCAATGTATATAGAATTTAACTGTTTTTGAAAAAACTATCTAGAGTGAAAGATAATTTGAATAACAAGGCAGTAAATTCATAATATTGCACATTATTTTATTCTGAAAATAACAGTACAAATATATGAAGAAAACATAGAATTCCTTTTTTTGTATTTACATGCACATTTATAAATGAAAAAATTGATCTAATACGTGAAATTCAAATTGCCCTATAAATTATGGTTAACGATATAAGCACTGGAGTAAATACAAAAAGAAGAGTGCCAATTATAGATTAAGAATAACTAATGAGGTAACTAATGTTGCTAACACCAACGACACATTTAAAAACACAGAACGTTATCACCATGTAAAAAATCCAAACGCTTTGAGTATTTGTTTTAAATCAGAATAGCAGTCCTAAATTTCAGTGTTCGACGAAGCTGATACATTTTCCTAACTTTCTAATATCCACTTTTGCCACTTCTTACACCTTGTCCACCTTGAGGAAATATTCCACCAGATCTACCTCCAAGTCCACCACCTAGTCCGCCTCCAAGTCCACCAAGGCCAGCTCCGCCACCTAGTCCGATGCCACTTCCTCCATATCCACCTCCTGCTCCACCTAAAAATTAAATAAAAATGTTTATATAGTAGAAATAAAGGTAAGTTCAGATATTTGTTTTAAAGCTAAAGATCTAAAGAGACCATTTATTAATACAGCATTTCTAACGAATTGCCGAAAAAAAGACAAATAGTTTTCCATTGCACATAGAAATTAACTGTTGCTTCCAATCATTAAAATAGGAAGAATTGATTTGTCCGCAAGGACATAAATGGAAAAAATATTGATCAAGCAGCTAAAATTTAAAAAATAATTAGTTTGGTTAAATTTATCAGATAAATTTTTCAAAGCAATTTAATATCTGATAAATTTTGCAACACAGTGTAATGAAAGATTCGTAAACTGGTTTTTAAGATTAAATGCAACTTCGCCATCATGATTTATTGCTAATGACAGACCAAAAATTGAATACTGGAAATAGTGTGAGAATACAGATGGCATTACAGCAGTAACTTCTATTAGTATTATTTTCATCTCAACTACTTATTTTTATTCTACCGATATTACTTATGTTGTTTTTGACATAAATAGAATTTACGAGATAGGGCAAAATACAAAAGCTCTTCGGTTATTTTTTGAACGATTTTGATGTACTCCAAAAAATTTGTATGCAACGAAAGAATTTTATTTTCTCAGCAGTTAAATAGTTAAAGTATAACTTATCGTCTGCTAACTCAGAGTTTTGTTTACTTTCAAAATGGCGCTTTTAAATATGCCATGGATGGAAGGCTATGTTTCCGCTTTTTTAGAAGAGAATTATGCTTATTCAATTATTCAAAAACGCTGTAAAAGTCATGGTTTTTCGATATTTATAGGTGCAATAAGAAAAATATTATTGGGAAAGGAAAATAAACGTAAAAGTGGAAAAATACTTTCAAATACGTATACAAAAAGTAAAAAAAATTCTGGGAATATTTGTAACGTGAGATCTTTGATTTTAAAAGAGAATCCGCCAAGTCAAAGGACTATTACAAAGTCATTAAAATGTTCAGTTTCAACTGTAATTAAAATAATTAACAGTGATTTGATCTTAAAAAGGCCAAAAAATACAATGTTCATCGTCTATCTCTACGGCATATTGCAGAACGCAGAACTCGCCGCAGAATTCTGTATAAGAAGCATTTAGCTGGAGAAAGATGGAAAAATGTGACAATAGACGAGATGTGGGTGTATTTAAATGATTGCAATAAAAAAAAATAACAATTTATTATCATAAAAGAGGAGAAAAATCTTAAAACGTGGTTCGAAGAATCTGAACTTTCTCTGAGATTTATGATTGTTGTTTGTTTTGCATATAATGGAAAATTAAAAGTAAAGAGATTGGAAAAAGTGAAAAAATCAATCCACATACTATCAAGACCATATTTTATCCCCAATATGCAAAAAATACCATATCTTTACCCACAGTGCCAACAATCAGTAGAGCTGCATCAGGATAAAGCAAGCAGTCACACATCTAAATCCACTATTAAATTCTTGGAAAAAATGGAACAAGGAACTGGTATCAAATCAATACCCTTTACTGATATTCCTACTAAATCACCAGATGTCTCACCCAAGGACTTTTGTGCTTTTTGACTTTTAAAAAGAGCATTATCGAAACGTCGAACGAAAACCATTCAAGCACTTTGGAAAACTGTGGAACAAGAATGAGATAAAATACCTCTGTCGTCAATAAACTGTTCCTTTTTCTATCTATATTTTAAAATGTAATTATTCTAAATAATCTGTGTTTAATATTTGGATAACCTGTTTAACGAAATAAATATTTTACGAAATTACTTGCTTTACGAAAAAATATTTCACACTTTTAAATCAAATAAAGATGAAATATTTTGGAAAAACTAGTTATAACTGCATTTTGCTGAGTAGTCAATGTTTATATATGTCGATACTACAATGTATTTTACATTTAAATATACATTTGATGAAATTTTATTCCAAATGATTTCGAGTCCGAAACATTTAAGAATTTACTTTCCTGTCTTAATTATAATCGTGACTGATTACAGATACTAATTAGAGTGAATCCGAGCGGATCTTCTGTTTCTTCAAGCTCATTTGCTCAGAGTGCATTTATATAATAATCATGAATCGCATTTACAAATGCTTTCTTTTTTACCGGTAAGAACATAACTTTTTCCCTGTATACTCGCTATTACATTTTATTTCATCAGCCTGAAAAATGTTTGTTTTGACATTTCAACATGAACATGAACTAATCACTTTCCCCAAAACACTTATAAAGAATACACTTTTTATTTTCCAAAACCTAACACTTTAAATCCTTCAATTACAATATGGAAACAATGAAATATTAAAAAAAATTATCGTCATTTGACCGTGGTTCAAAATTACGAGGTGTTGTCCTCGGATCTTTCCCTTCAGAATTGATCCCGGACCGTCACCAATAGCCAGTTGTGTTGCTCCAATGTGACATAAATTCAACGACATATTACCATACCTGCCAAAAATAAATTGTACTAAAATGTCCTTAACTGCAAACGGCTGAAATCAAATTAACTCTAAATAAACAGATGAAAATCTTAGTCAAATTGGTTTAAAAACTGAAACTCGTTCAAAACAACGACCTGGTCAAGATTTAAAACACCTTCAACGGCCATTTCGGTTGAAGCACTACCATCTTTCACAAGGACAGTACGCTTAGACTTAGCACTTAAGACTTTTTGTGTTCTGTAGACAAACTTCCCTGCCATTACACCCTTCTCTGCTTTTAGGCATAATAAAGGCTTAATTAAAAAAGTGAGTTTTGTGGCTACACTATTTTAAAACAACATATTTAAACTCGCGTTTTCTTTTGACGTATTCCTTTCCTAATGATGGTGAGAGTCTTGCTCCACCGAAATGGACATTGACTGTTTTTAACCTCGATAAGTAGTTGTTTTGAAGGATTTTTATTTTTTAAAGTCAATTAGGTCTATTTTCGAATCACTTTGGGTATTCCTTTGCGTGTGAGAGTACTAAATGTTTCTTAATATTTTTCAGAGAAATTCATGTGCAAATTCAAAAAGAAGAGATTAACAACTCACCTAGAGATCCATATCCTCCTCCAATTCCAGCACGCCTAGTATATTTATCTTGGATTCCTGCTGGGGGCTGTTGCACATTCATGGTCACATCGGCAGGGTTTTCCTTTCCGTCAGTTCCGGGTTCGTTGGTGTGCACTGAAGCCTGGAATCCAGCAGGACCAGCAGTGTATGAGACCTTTCGGTATAGACCCTGGTTATCGGTATATCCGTAGCTTCCTTGCACATTTCCATTCGCGTCTCCTTGCTCGCTTCTGAAATCCACGTTGCCCTGTTCGTCTTGATTCTGGTAACCCATATTGAACGGCTTGGGGCGTTCCTACAATAGTTTTCGAAAAATAATTAAATATTTATGACTCTAATATTCGCTGTGGTATATTTGCCTTCTGAGTAACCCTCCAAGTGGCTTCGACGGTATATCTCGTCCATCAAGATTTTGCCGATAGTTTTATGATGACGAGATCAAGATCTGGTTAGTTTTCTCTAATCACGAGAGACGACGAGATCTTAATGGCCGAGATATCTCGTCCATCAAGGATCTGATCAGTTTTGCTAATGACGAGAAACCTCGTCAAGAAAATCACCAGGATGGTTAAAGGAATATTTGGAAATTAATAATGGCATAATGTAAGTTGTTTGGATGGGTTTTATGGCACAAATACTATGTTTGGTCAAACAGCCAAACACAAGACAACATCAAGTAATGGACATATACATACAAGGAAAGTTTTACCGATACAGAAGAGAGAAATACACCCAAGGTAAGGTACAATATTCAAACCTGCTTCACCGACAATTTGCAGGTTGGTGGGCAAACACTCTGAGTCACGGCTGCACCCATAAAATGTGGGAATGTTATGATATTCAATTGCATGGTCTGGAGTTGTAGACTTCTTTCGAAGTCGGAGAAGATTTAATATTAAAATATGAGCTGAATTATAGTTCTGATTACAACCTAATTCTGATTTCTTTTTCTAATATAGCTTATTTTGAATTGGAATTGGAGTACGTACTACTGTGTAGAATTTAATACAAGTATAATTTAATGCACAAAAAATAAAATCAGGAGAGTTATTTTTTAATGCATGTTAGGTTTTATACGACATTATAAATTTCATATAAAACTTTGATAGTAACTAATTAATCATTCCACGATAGTAAAATTTTCTTGTATAACTACATAAAGTGTAATTTTTGTTATATCTGTGAAGTTTTAGTTCAGTAATTAAAGATACCGTCACATCACTTTAAAACGTTTTTCATACTTTTTAACTAATATTTAACCTGCAAGATTAGAATTTCAATCAAATATTTTTCGATTTATGAACACATATTCATTACCTATCCAACAAAAATATGCATGCACACATTTTCAATACTCATATGCTTTGGTAAATTGAAAGCATTACATCTGATAATCTATCCACACACACCTATTTGGCAATATCAGATTGTATATTAATTTATTTTACTTGATGCTTTCAGGTGTTTTAGGGACAGAAACGATTTGTAAATGACAAACAAAGCTAATGATTATAGAATTATATCTCAGAAGTACTAACCAATTTGCCAGCTTCTCCATATCCTCCTCCGTATCCTCCTACTCCACCAACTCCGCTTCCATATCCGCCTGCTCCACCAAGTCCTCCGCTACCAATACCGTATCCTCTTGCAAAACAACATTCTACTAAGGCTGCGGCAAGAAGAGTTATCTACAATAGAAATATGAAGCATAGATTAAAACCATTAACTCTTGAAAATAGACGTGTTTACGAATCGCATACGTAGAGATTAAACGACTCATTCATTGGAGTAGTAGAGACCGGGGTGAACTGACGAATACTTTACATTTAACCCTCCTGACGGCTTATCTTCGCGTCGAAAACTGCCCTGTAGTGGCTAGACTGGTACAAAACCCTGTTCCAAACTGTCGCCAGTTCTGGGTAAGGGACAATTTGTTTTCTTATTTGGATCTTCATTCCCTTGGAGTAATAGTGCGCGGTTTTGTCTCAACGATGTATCTCGTCCTTAGCAAAATTGACCAGATCATGAACGAGATATCTCGTCGAAACACTAGGAGGTTAAGAGTTATAATATGACGGTTATTTGTGATGGTGATACGGGTAACAGTGGTCTGATTGTTTCTATAATATTTAGATTCCACCAAATCATGAGATTTTGTATCGTACTACAGTTTTCAAGAAATCGATAGAAAAAGTTGTCAAGACATTAAAGTTAAGTATGGAATTTTTGTTACATTTTACTTGTTCATCATGGCTTACTTCCTTTTTCAGTCCTTAAATATATATAACTTACTCAATAAAAAATTCAACCAAATTTATTTTATTTAACACAACTTGGGGCAAGGTGACAGATCAATAAGAATTATAAAATAACTAATTGGAAATTTTCATACTGAGCTCAGAAACCACATAAAATGTTGAACAATATTTTTCTGTGTTTATTTAATATAAGAGTTGTTCCTTTCATTTTTATATGGTTAAAGCATTTTTCAAAAATTGATTTTTAAAATCAAAAAAGGTTTATATAGTCATTGTGCCTCGCGCTACTACTTATCGATATTAGAAGCACACACGAAGGAAATCAATTGTAAACTTACTTTTGATCTGTAACAAAACTTTTTCTAAAGGGACAAATCGAAATGGTCCCCCATTTTTCATCAAGTTTTATATTGAGTTTTCATGCTATTGTTTGTAAAACATCTTGAAATTAAACATTCATCAACACGCCCCTAAATTAATACCATGATTTTATCATTGTTCTATTTTCAGATTACTAAAATTACTCATATTAGATCTCATATAATAATGGAGAAAGTATTTGAATTCAATTTTTAATTGACCCCAAGTAATTTTATAGCTGTAGATTGGAAGCAATAAGAATATAGGGAAAATTAATTTTTATTTTTAGTACATAAAATGAATGAAACTATTTGAAATGAAGTTTTGCAACGAATAGTTACATTAAGTATTGAAAGCTTAAATTTTAATAATTTTTAATACAAGAAATTTAAAATCTAATGGCCAACAATTAAATCTAAAAATAATTAGCTTTAAGTAATATTTATTTTCAAATGTATCAACTACAGGTTTTGAAAGTGATTTAAATACAAAGGCATGGTAAGAGCATCAAATATAAAACTAAGCCGAATCATTAAAATTATTACTACAATCTCCTTGACTTAAATTTTGTTTTAAGAATGTGCAAAAACTTCCACAATATCTCAAACCTGCCCTCCGAAAAGGAAATTTGCAAACATTTCTTACCTTAAGAACATTCATGATTGCAATGGTCTTGGAGCTCGAAATGCTTCTTTGGAAAAGTTTGCTTGAATAATGATATTGTTCAGCAGCGCTATGTGTATATATACTATAACTTTTGATGACGTCACTTAATATTAAGCAGCTATTTAATGAAACTGATCCTTTAACTTGCGAAATTTTTAATTCTCTCCAAAAATCTCTTTGAAAGAGGGTTTGTGTTTTAAGCTCTTTTCATTTAAAAAAAATTAAAACGTTCACTTTTTGAGAAGTCATTTAAAATGAGTTCTCCAAAGTAAAAAAATACACCATAGAAAAGCAGAGCCAACAGAAAAAGTTGACTCTTGTTTAGTATAGAAACCACAATTCTTTGTTCCTTGAATTGCCACTTAAATTATTCACCTCGTTTTGAAATCTAGCCTGTATCAAATACTACATCTTGGTGAAAAAATGGATCACGTTTATAATGGAATGCGGAATCGTGCTTTATCATTTCGTCAAGTGTCCGTTTCAATTATTTCTCAACAACGTTCATATAAATTTGCTGGAATTTTAAATGTTCTTCATCTTGCTTCTTCAATTGCAACTGTTAACCCCAGAATACAGCATTAGAATTAGGTCAAAGTTATTTACTGTACTTGTGGATGCACATTTTAATGGCAAATTCTTTATTTTACGAGCCATCTCTAGTTAAATGCTTTTTAAAATCAGATTATGCTCAGTTCCCTGTATTGGTTTTCCACAAGCCATCAATCATTCTTTATTTTGTCTCGAACCTATCTGCCCACATGTCAAGGAGTTGGAAGTATCACAACACAATAGAGTACGAAAAATACGACATTGGTAGTCATGGTATTGGGAAAAAGCAATTTTAAGGAATCCTTAACTCGAAATATATTTTATGCACTATTTTTCATGACACGGGAAATATGGGCAGCAGTACATAAAAATGCGGTACGTGTAAATAATACAAAAGAATTTAATTTTCATTTGGCTTTTACGTACTAAATTTATCACATATGGGAATACGGGTACAAAGAGAAACTCTCATATAAAATCTCATACTTAGAATTAGTTTTGTTAATACTAGTTAAATAACTTCCGGAGGCAAATGATGTTGATTCCCCCTTCGCCTGAAAACAAATCTGATTTTAAAGATCTAGGTCTAAGGAAATAACATGGATCATAATTAGCTTCATGTTAATTTCAACAATCAATCTGTATTCAAAATATCAATTATAGATTCTAATTATTTATTGTTTATGATTATTGAGAATTTTCCTACGAGATGGCTCACGGACAACCCGACCACTCGGGATGTCACCGCTCCTGCATGTTTATGTTCAAAGGGGTTGCTTAGCCACCCCCTGTTTTCTTGTTTATCTGTCACTTGCGAGGGGTCTGCCTGCCGAGAACCAACCTCGCAGCTTCGCTATCCGTTGTTACTTGTTAATAAACAACTGTTATTTGTTAATCCTGAGTTCTATTCTGTTAACTCACAAAGCACAGTACGGGATCGATTGACGTGTCAAAACAATGATAGTTTTTTTATACAATTCCTATTTGCGGATAAATTACGTTTGCTCCCTAAAACAGATCTAATTCAACTATAAAAATAGCTGGTCACAAACCAATCTTATCTAAATGTCATTATATTCATTACATAAAATCTATTAAAATACTTGCATAAATCTAAATAGAAGAATGGAGAAGGAAAGTTCCGCTAGTAATGCTGACATTATTGAGTCGGCAGATTTGATATTCTTCTGCCAAGAAAACTCGTGTTTCCTCGTCTTAATACAATGGAAGTCATTTCTTATTTAAAACGTTTTCACAAATTTTCAGGCACGCACCTTTTATTACAAAAGTCATAACTTATATTGCCCATTACTTGTATATAAATTATTTTAATTTGGTTTGTCTCTTAAAGTCATTTTTTGCTACATGGGAGCAAATACGACCGGGAGCTAGGGCTTAAAGTGAATTCCGAACCACTTTGAACAATCATGCTCATAGCGGGATTTGAACCGAGTCCCGCAGTGCTAGCCCTTCAATTACCAGACCAAGCTATACAGAGAACTATAAAATTTATACAGAATTTATAATTGAACAGGGCAATCGATTTGCTAACAAATCAATTTTTGTTCTCGATTAGTCATTTTTTGAGGATATTTAATGATTTGATGCAGAACATTATAAACTATATATTTAGTGGAATTTTCCCCTACTGTTGGGTGAGAAATTGTTTGAAAAATAAATAGAGCTAAACAGACTTTTAGACTCTAATTAGTAATACCCTCAAAAGTACACAAATATCCCTGCGATCAGATGGAACAAGTTTTTAATTAAGTGAAATTTTAAATTTGTTCACTTGTAAAAAAATCGAATGTTTTAAAATACAGTAATCACCTCTCTTTTATCCTAAGAGCATTGACATTCAGTATTTTGCCAACTTACAATATTCATCTATCCACCATATGGATGATACCACAAATTTTTACAATAAAATGGAAATGTCACATTTTAATTTCTGATCAGATATTTAATTTTCAACGCTTTTTGGCAAAATATTGTTTTTAAAAACAGACTTTTTAAACGGTAGCATGAAACTTATTAAGGAAGCAAAACACCTTTTTCCGGAGAAACAATCGAGAATGAAAGAAATTAAAAATTAAAAATAAGCACTAAATTGCATTAGTACTAATGAGTGACAGAGCTATGCCTTACAAAACTTCCTCTTTTTGTGTGAAAGAGGAATATTTCGAAGTTCGTGGTGTGTATTTCTGTGCTGATAGAGTACAGCTCAGATGGTCAACATCATATTATACATTTATTTATACATCCTACTATATATTTTTTACTAATGAGTACCATTTATGCATCTGTGAGTTTAAATTACTGCTGTCATTATCACAGTAGGAATATTTGGATGATACTATAATCACCCATCCCACTGATAGAAATCATCAATATCTTTCGGTACTGCATGATCACTACTCGGCCCTGAAAAGAAACTTCGGTTAAGTTAGGAAGTAAATAAACCAAATACCTATACAAAGGATGATCTTATCTAGATCATCTTATCTCATTTGTAATCCTAACAGGATCTGTTATATATTATGTCTATCATAGCAATAATTAAAAAAAGAATGATTCCCTACAAAAATAACTATCGCTAATTTAACCATTCTGTGAGAAAATTTCGAAAAATATGTTTTGGAGACAGTTGTTGGAAGTGATTATCAATTCAACTGTTCAGCATATATCCTTCATCGAACTGCGTGCCGATTTTTTCTACTTCCATCCGATATTTGTCTCAGATGTATCATCAGACTTGTTTAAAAGTGTGCGCGTTCATATTCACATCCACCAGTCACCAATTTAACAAGACGCATGAAAGAGAGTGCAACTTTGTCTACCAGAAAGTATTTAGTTTTATTTGGGTTGAACTACGAAAAATACAGCTGTATTTTAAGTTAATTTTTGTAGAGGTGAGCTATGTTTGCCACATATACATGACAATGTGCTCTCAGATAGATTTTGCAATCGATTCACATCCTCATTTATATATCTTGACAGTTTGATTTGTTTTGAGGAAAACTTTCGACTGATTAAATAATGGTAACGGTATCATTGTATGACAAAGTTTATTATATGACAAAGTACAAGGCTACTTTTTAAATACTACATTTTATTCCATATACCAACATACAAGCTCATGCAGTTCATATGATAAAGATAAGTGAGATAAAATACATTGAAGAACATACAAAGCAGGCTGAAGAAGGTACTATCACAGAAAATAAAAATATGATGCAAACAACACCATCTAGAGAGCGATGATTGAACAAACTATAGGTTGTGCACATTTCATTTCATCCTTCACAAACATCAATGCTTCGAATCACTTTTCAGGGTTTCAATAATTATCTATACATAAAAAAGTTTTATTCTTTCAAGTCAAGAGAATGGTTGAAATTTTACAGTTTCATTCGCTTCAGATTCCACGTTTCAATAAACATAGTTCTGAAGGATATTGTTTTAATGAAGTAATATTACCTAAAGATAGTGGAATACTAACTATAGTATATTACGTTTTGAGGCTTGAGCACACACAGTATTTGTGATATTTAAAAAGTTCCCATAGGGCTTTTACTTACCCGTAAAAGCACCTAATTTTTTTATCATGAAGATTAAAAATAGTACAAAACACGCGAAATTCTTAATGCAATGAAAGACTTACTCTTTAGTTATATAAGTTATAGTTAAGTTATAAAGTTATAGTTAAGTTATAAAGTTATAGTTAACTATAAAATTCAGTAACACTCTTGAAAAATGAATACTTTATAACTATCAGACAGATGCAATGAAAATGTATGTAATTGAATAATATGCATCCCCATATTACTTATATATAACACTGTTTATGAACTTGGTAGAAAACTGGGTTTCTACGATGTTGTCTTTGGAGTTTTAATTACATAAACTTTCTGTCACAAAATAGCTAAAACATTTATTTAAAAAATATTTCGTTCTTACCTTTTCTTGCAACAGATGAATCTATGTTGAAGTATCCAGTTTAAATCCTAGAATAATTCTTAGAATATCATTTCTTGGAAACCATCGTACCTGTAGCCGAAGCTTGAAAGAAATTTCAAAAGTGGGACCAATTTAAAGTATTTTTACTTTCCTGAACAATATGTCATCAGTCATGTTGCGGATTTACTTTTGAATATTATAATTCGCTTCTCATTTCCTTATTTCAGCATAGTCTGAAGTAATTTTAAGAAAGCAGACGACTGTGTTACTTGAAATGTTATAGTCTTCAATGAATATCGAGTGCTATTCAATATGAGTTCGATAATGCATCTATATAATTTTAGAAAAATGCATAGCAAAGTCATAAAAATCCTCTATAATATAAGCGAATTTTGGCTAATAAATAATTTTGATTGATTGAAATCGTTTTCAATCTGATCAAAGTGTTACAGATGCTTATGCTACAAAAATAGTTTATTGGTGATAAATTTGAAACATTGAGAAATTAAACTGGAGAGTTTAAATGATCATATTAGAATTCGTTTGGAAGGACGCATTATAATTTTTTGAATTTCTTTAAATGGATAGAAATATAAAGTAGAAAGATAAATGAAACAAAGAATGTGTAAACATGTACTAAAGTTTAGCATGGAAGCAATTAAAAATTATTTGAAACTGTCATTAACATTGGAATATTGCCTGTGGTGTTATCAAAATGAAAATACATTCTTCAATGAAACATTTAAGGTTTTGAGGTTGCTTTTATTTTAAAACTATTTGCTTTAACATAACCTTAAAAGCATATTTCAGCTGACAGAGGTATGAGAGGATTTTTCTGTAAAGCTAAATGGGGGGGTAGAAGGTCCTAGTGTTTTTGTCATAGAACGTGATTCATGAAGGCATATTCCGTAACCTGAAGCAAAATCCTCGACTCGTTTTCCATTGATTTGTTTACAGTGAAAGTACCCCTCATTCAGAGAAAATATTAACTTTATATCATGTGAGGAAAATTAAACTAGAAATACATATTTTAAAAATATTCTTAAAGTTCTTAAAAATTAACTATCAAATTTTAAAAAAAAATAAAAAATGGATAGATATGGATGAAAATTATGATTTCAGTGATATGCAAAATGATGTTTCTTAATGTAAAGAAAAGAAGAAAGTAATTTGACACGATTGCATAGGAGTTACTTAAGTATTATTTCGCTCGATATTATTTCAAGAAAGTAACATCACTATATTAGATGGACGATGCGAAAAAATTTGCAATTGATTATGAGAGTAAACTAAAATTATATGATACAAGAAAACTTTTCAGTCAAATTAAATTCGGAAAATATAGTGGAGCATATAACCTGTTTCATGAAAGTGGCTTAAGTTATATTTTCTAATCAATTTCAGCATAGCTGATAGAATTTATCATAAAGTTTTATATTTTTGGAGTTTTCTTTTTTATTTAAGGGAAAACATATCCAATGCGCGTGTGTTACAAACATCTGATTCTTTAATATGGTTCCAATTACTTCACACGTATAATGTAGATTTAATGTCAAACGTCCCTGAAAGCGCTAAATCATATTTTAAAGTAAATCTGTTGCAAATAATTATAAAGATCGATTAAATGATAATTACAATTAAAACCTTTCTCATAATATTTGTAGTACGGCTCTAGCAGACTGCCGTGTAATACTTTTCTAAATAGGTTTAAAAGTGAGCTCGCCAGCATAACACATTGCCATGCTCAAAATCCTGTGTGGCGATCATAATAGATGATTATATGCTTATTTAACTCGTGTGTTGTTGCTTCTTATTTTTTCTCTCGTTTAGTCGCCTGCTAGACCAAGAAGTCATTCGTCCTCAAAGACATTATAATGCCTTAAGGATTCTGGAATATGTCGGAAGGACTTATTCCAATACAGGAAAGAATGTAATTATTAGAGGCGTGTTACTCCTTGTACAGGATAAACTGGAAAAGATGTTTGACTATTCAGGAATTTCATGTTCCCAAGTTACCCACTTCACAATCTAATTATAAAGCCGTTTGAATAATACTTTCGCCTTTGTAATGTAGTGATTTAATCGGAATTTCCTCAGGGTACCAGTTATGATTGGGAGCAATATTCGTAACATTGTACAAATTAAAATTCCATCATTAATTATTAACTCCTAATCACTGTTATCGCTTCCGGAACCGAATAATATACTCGGAACGCCAATTGTAGGAACACTATGTTAACGTTTAATATGTCCCTTAGCTCTTCAAGATCTAGTCAATTTTGCAAGGACAAAATATCTCGATGAAACAAAGCTATCCTAATGCTCCGAGAAGGAATGAAACCCCAAGTAGGAAAAACAAATTGTCCCTTGCCCAGAACTGGTGCCAATTTAGGACAGGTTTTTGCACTACAGGTAGTTTTCGACACGAAGATAAACCCCCAAGAGGGTTAATTGAAAGAATTAACTCGTTCGAAACTACGTATGACAACATATCAGATTTTTGGTATTATATTTTTACAATGCTGTATTTTTATTATATTTATAATAATTGATTACAAACCTGTTAAAGACTGAAGCTGACATCAGCGGGGTTTCCCTTGACGTTAGTGCCAGGTTCATTGGTTTTGAGGTTTGCGTGGAATCCTACTGCTTTGGCAGTGTAGTCTACAACCCGGTAAAGCCCCTGCTTGTCCGTATAACCATAGGACCCAACAACACAGCCATGACCATCCCCGGTTTCCTTCCTGAAGTGCTTTCTGCCGTGGTCGCTTGGGGCGTCGTAGCCGAAGCTGTACGGCATGGATTTGCTCTGAAATAGTAAAGCGCCGTTTATTATGGGCCATGTTGCATGCACCTAACTTTGATGGCTTCCTCAAGCATGAATCATACTTGTAGTTATGAATTAACCCGACCATCACCAGAATAGACTTTGGCCTGCCTCTTTTTATGGACAGTTTATTTCACTCCACGTACGTTTTTTTTTTATGAAAACACGAGAAAATGTGTGAAAATGAGAAGGGAGTGAGCTCGCTTGCTTTGTCAAGGGGAGTAAAGCAGGAGTCACTTTTAAGAAAAGAAGCTTTGAGTTTTTCTATACCTGTGTGAGGCTTGGCCAAAGAGATTAACACAAGTTACCCTCCCCCGAAAACTAAAAAACTACCAAAGATTGGTGGAAAATAAAAATCATAAGACAAAACATCATCTACGAGATTTGAAACAATGATAGAGCAACATCCAAAGGAAAAATAACAGCCAAAGGAATAACAACAGCCAACAAAAGTATAGTCCTCTCAATAAGAAATGCTTTAAACATATATTAATAAATAAATATATATGTATAATTAAATTGAAAACAAAGAGAAATTTAGGAATTCAAATTTAAGAACATCAAGAAAATTTCGAAAAAAATGAAGTAGTGTTGGTGGATCAGGGCTTCATCAGCGAGGAGCCTGATCCAGTCAACACAATATGGTGTTTTCTGCGTGTGGGCGGCAGTTCGCCGGAAGTAGCTCACACACCCCTCCAAACACCACAAGTAGAAAGGCAAAACTAGAAAAGCAAAATAGGAAAAGGGTCAAACAGGCAGACAAGTCCAAGCAACACAGAACGTCCAAGGACACACACCAAAGACAAGCACAACACAAAATCGCACAAAACTATAGAAGATAGTACAAACTTACCCACAATAACAAACCTCAAATCGACTCGCATGAAGACCGCCAACAAATGCCCTTCATAATGCTCGTAAAAATTATACTATGCATCACTGTCAAGAATCACAAATCCAGCATGTCAAAAGTACACCAGAGTGCACGGCGTTCTATTATACAGAGAGAACAGTTTGATCTTTATGCAATTTTCATATTCTCACAATTATGTTCAATAAAAATTGAGCTTGATGTATAAATTAGTTCGCATGAAAATAATCTATTTAATTTTAGCCACCCTCTCTTTCCTTTTGAGCTTCAAATTCTTATACACGTGTATTAAAGTATTATTTGATTAAATAATCTGGTAAAATTTCCATCTCAGTTTACTTTCACAATTTTGCACAGGAAGTAGACTAACTGCAGACGTATCATTCATGAGTAGATAACGTGCGAAGTACGGCGGGGTCATCCTAGGTGTGAATCTATTCCATTTCATTAGCTTAGCTGGACACAAAGAAATGCTGTAAGTCATTCCCTTCTGATCAGCTAAAGCTAGTAGGCAAAAGCAAATCAGACTTCCTTCTTTCGGTGCCTCGTCTCCAAACTAATAAAAGCTGCACTCCCCTTTTCTTTTTACAATGACCCATTTTAGATTAGAATATTGATAATGAAAGATATAGCAAAAGTATTGTACAATCCTACGCAATAAAAATATTTGCTACATATTTCGTTTACAAATTAAATAGAGTTAGGAGATATTTTCAATTACAGTTGGAGAACTATGAGGAGTGACTATATATAGAATATAATTCCATATGTAGGAAAGCTATCTAGGACTCTCTTCATATGGTGGATGTGTATGAATTATGTGATTCTTAGAGAACTTTAAATTGGAAAATTAATACATCGTTAAATATTTATAGCATTTTTACATGGCTCTTAGAGTTTTCTTAGTTCTTCAATGTATTTGAATGTTATTTTCTTGATAAATATTGATCATTTTTAATCAGGAAACCACGTACTTTTGATCTTTTCAATTCCTTTTATAGAACAATTACTGTATATTTTACATTTTAATTTGCAGCCAATTATGCTGTTGATATTTATTACCTTGAATTCTTAAATAGAGTTTTTTGAATTCTTATATGAAAACATGAAGCAAAAATTCAGAAAAGAGGTAATAGTTTGAAATTATCTGACATAGATGTATTTGTGAGAATGTGTGTACTTTTCAAATTACCTTCAATATTCGAATCTATACTCCTTATGAAATTTTCATATTCTCAAAATTATGTTCAATAAAAATTGAGCTTGATGTATAAATTAGTTCGCATGAAAATAATCTATTTAATTTTAGCCACCCTCTCTTTCCTTTTGAGCTTCAAATTCTTATACACATGTATTAAAGTATTATTTGATTAAATAATCTGGTAAAATTTCCATCTCAGTTTACTTTCACAATTTTGCACACTTTTACATCTTGCGAATGAATTTCTATGAAAACATTTCCCCTGGAAGGTGAAGAGTTGAAAGTAATATTGCCTCAAAAAAAAGAGTCACTAAAACTTTTATGAAATGAAGTACATCATATTTCTGTATCTGAGAGTATGTAGACCGGATTTTGACAAAAATTCGGAAACTTACTATGTCAGCAAAACAACCATAGCCACCTGCTCTGCCTCCAAAGCCACCTCTTGCTACGCCTTCAAAACTACTAACAGCATAAACTCTCGCATAACTGATCACCAGCACGAAAGTAAATATCTGCAAGAATTAAACAAGTATTCTAAACAGGGTATTTCAAAACTTACTATACAGTCTTTAAGGTGAGGTAGAGAACACGAAATTAAACCGCATTCACATAGGGATGTATGTCCGTAAGCGGTACTCAAACGTTCCACAGGGTACTAAGGGGTTAAGAGGCAGAATATATTCCGTCAGGGGTTCCCCGTGACTATATTTGTAAGAATTTCCCTGTTTAGCTGCCTCCCCTGGAAGTTGATTAGTCTCTTATTCTCAGAGAATCACTGCTGTTTTTTGTTAGACATTTGATGATTGTTTGAGAACTGTTTTTACGTTATTCTATAAGCTCAGATCAATTGCTTCAGCCATACTGAGGCGATTTTTGGAAGTTAGTAACGTTAAAAAATGAAAACAGCAACATTTCTATTAGCCCTAATTTTACAGATTTGCAGTAGTTGTACACATACAGTTTCACTGTAGTTGTTAAAAGTTGCGACCACTAACGGTAATCAAGCCCGAGAGCGACGATGTATGGTTTCTTATGTCTCTCTATGACCAATTTTTACCACCCAGTGGCTACTTAGACCCAAACCTATGATTAAGAGTGGATTGCGGGCCCCTATGCAGATACCTAGAACATGTTTAACTCTCCAAGTGATTTGCACGAGGTACCCTTTCCATCAAGATCTGATCAATTTTGCTAATGACGAGATACCTCGTCTTCAATATATTGCCGATTTTTTGGTCATGACAATATCAAGATCTGGTCAGTTTTCTTCTAATGACGAGATATCTCGTCCATTAAGATCTAGTCAGTTTTGCTACTGACGAGATACCTCGTCATGACATCCACCAAGGGGCTAATCCGAAAGCTTGTTCACTAACCTCTCAGGCACTAAGGCCGGACGCTTGGACGGAATGTATATAGATCGTCTCTGACCAGTATCACGTCTGTTTCCGTGAAATGTTGAGGAGTACCGCTCACGATACAATCTCACAGCTTTCGTTCCTTTTAGTTATCTGCCCCTTATGCTAGGTGCATGTCAATCATCTCATAATTAAATATTATAGGTTACTCGTATGAAGTCAGGGTCTGAAATGACGTCAGGTGACACTTGCGTATATACAACTCATGCAGTTTAATTTTGTGTTCCTTACCTCCCATAAAGTTTGTACAGGAATTTTTAAATACCCTGTAATAACACAAACCATTTCTTAACTCATTTATTAGAAGGCAGCATGTTTGAGTTTAAATTTTTTTTATTAAAGATCATGCGTTAAAATATTCTAAACTGTTTAAATTTAGAATTTCGATTTAGGCATTAGATGTGGGATTTCGATTTCGATTTCAGATTAAACATTTCTATACAGGGTGTCCCAAAAAGGTTGTTCCGCAATTTATCTTTTTACCATTTGGAGATAGGTAGGCAATGTAAATTGCAAAAGTGCACCAAATAAGGTAAGTAATTAAGATGTGTGAATAAAATTATCACGTAATAACAATTTAAGCGGATACAGTTTTTAATTTTTATACAACCCCTCTAGATAAAAATTCGAGATAGCAAAAATATTCCTTACCTGTATCCCTATCGTTAGTAAAAACCATATTTCTGTAGGTTGAATAGTAACGGAGATACAAGAGTTTCCATTTTAAGGGGGCCGTATCTAATTTAGAACGATGGCCAAAAATGAAGAACTAAGTTCTGCATTGCTGCAGATGGAAAACATTTTGAACATGCGTTGTAAATTTCCTTTTATTTTTATTTAAACCATTTTTTCTACAATATTTTTATTGAAGATTACATTGTCTACTATTATTCAGTGCGATTTCCATCTGCAGTTGCAATACTACATTACTTTGCACAATGTTGTACTTTCTGACCGAAAAAAAATGCTTTTTTAGCATTGTGTATAAGGTCCCTAATCTGACTGCTTGAGCAGCTGTGCACAAGCGGTATAAGTCAGCTTTTTTGCATCATTATGCCTCCGTTACTGTTCAACCTACAGAAATGCAGTTTTCTGCTAACGATAGGGATGCAGGTAAGGGACATTTCTCCTATCTCGGACTTTTATCTAGAGAGGTTGTATACAAATTAAAAACTGTATCCGCTTAAATTGTTATCACGTGATAATTTTATTCACATATCTTAATTACTTACCTTATTTGGTGTACTTTTGCAATTTACATTGCCTACCTATCTCCAAATGGTAAAAAAAATTGCGGAACAACCTTTTTGGGACACCCTGTATAGTACGACTCCAAACGTAAATTTAGGTTATTCCAGGTATAAAAATAAATGAATTATATTTGCAAAAATAAAGGTACACATAGGTGATATTTTTTTCAAAATTTAATAGCAACTAGATTCTTAAATCAGAAAATTGGTCTTCCAGCCTAAATTTAACAACACACCATCAATTATAAGGTTTTAAGAGTTGTAAGACGTGGCATCAGAGAGCAACCTAGCCAAGCGTCTAGCGCTGTAAATTTTACATTTTCGTATTAAAGAAAGCTTATTTGAGAACGGAAAACAGATTTTAAATCACAAATTCAAAAGTAAGATATAAAGGTAAAATTACTATTCGTACAAAACAAATTATATTAAATGAAATAATATACTTTACTAGTTGATGGAATATTCAAAATATGCATATAATAAAAGCGTCTATACGGTTTGCCCCATTTCTATTACTGATACAAATAATTTGTGAAAAATTATTCACTTTCAAGGATAGAAACTAGCAAATTTTCCATTTGCAATATTTACATCCGTTACGAAATTATTTTAAAGGCTTATATATTTTTTTAATTTTTAAATTTTTTAACTTTTCTTCGTAAAACATGAAGTTTCACATTAACGTTAACTTATGCTATTTAACATATATATAAATAATCTATAAACTGTATATACTCTTACCTCAACGAAATACATATCGACTCCTCAGCTGACGAAGGGCAAGATTGACTCAAAACCAAATAGTAAGTCTGTATAATAGTATAATATTAATATATACATACATGTATATATTAATATTATATATATATACATATATATTTATGTATAGGTTCAATATTTTAGTCCGAAAGTTATTTTAAAAGTCACTTGGGCTTGTGTAATCCGTTCCTATAATCGAAATTCCCAACCGGAATCAATTTTGCTACATGAATAGATTTGTTTTTTCTTAAATTTAAACTTCGTTGATCCCACACGTAATGGAAATTCTAGTGCTTCGGAACTTTCAAATAAAGCAATCAATCTTAAGCAGGTCAAATGTTTCGTTTTTCTCGAATTTTCGTAAACGGGTCAGGAAGTAGCAAAATAAAGATTGTTCGTTTTATGCCAAAATTATATGTATTTTACTCTATTCTTGTGTTAAAAGAAGTTTCTGTTAATAACCGAGCTTAATACTTCTACAGACCAAGAATAAAACATAGTATACGACAAAGCGTAAGCGTGAATTAGGTTACATAAAATAAATGAAATTTTATGTATAAGGTGCGATTAGTGGATTAAATCAGCTTTATTCAATAAATGTGTTTAAATCAGCTGTTTGATGCAAAATTCCCACAGAATCAATTAGATTATGTGTGGTTTGCATTCCAAAGTTTTAAAAATCACAAAATATCATAATCTGAATAAAGTTTTGTGACTAAGTAATTGAAAAATGTTTCGATGACTAGTTTTATTGATATTGATAAAGTTTTCAATTTTTATACATGGAATTTGGATTACCATTAGCTAATCTTGTACTAAGAATTTGGATTTTATGAAAATACAAGAGAATATCTGTTACTGATATTCTTAATGTAAGTAGTTGAATTCAAGTCGCATTGGAGAAACTGAATGGCTATTGATAGGTCCAGGATCAATCTCGAAGGGAAACCCTTCAGTTGCTAATCAGCTACTCTACCAACCAGGCTACTGCGACTCTGATGTTCTTGATAAATCGCTCTACAAGTTCAGTGTTTATAAATGAAAATTTTCGTTTATGTTACCTTATTTAACATTTTTTTGCATTAAATACTATCAGGTACAGTATATTAATCAAATAAACGCGTAAAAAATAAGGCACATTTTTAAAACTAAAAACATATTTATCACAGTTGAACATCCAAATATTTGTACTATTAATAAATTTAGAAATGCAAATTTTACAAATTAAAAGGCATTTGGTCGGTATAGTAATTATACTGAAAAATTGAATTTATAGTTCTCAAAAGTTTCTCGTTACTTTGTTATGAAGTAGTTTTTAAATATATTTCCTTTTAAATTAAATTGTAATATTTCAAAAACAACTTTTCCTGACAGCGGTAGAATTTTTTTTAAAGTTTTATAATAAAAAATAAAATATCTGACAAATGAATAAGTTTTCTTAACCTACAGTAATCTTATGCTAATTTTATTAACATAGCATGACTGAGCTTTTTATCTTACATTTAACTGGAAATAATAATTTACCCCAGTAAAAATAAACGAAATGCCGTTTTATATATTTGGATAATATTATTTCATTTAAGGGTATGAAATCCATTTGTATGAATATAGATGCTATATTCATTATAAATGGATTGACATAAGGTATGAAATTGACTAACTACATTTTGTCATCAATAGATATAAGAAATTAAGAAAGTTTATCTCATGCTACGAGCGGATCTGCTAGTTTTATAAATACTATCATAACAAGAGGGATATATTGCATTAATATTTTGAGCAAAGATTTTATTATCTCATTAAAATTAAAGATAAATTATGGAAACTGTTTTGTGCTTTCTCAAAAATTGCATTCTCTGCCTCAAAATTTCTCAAAAATGTGCAAACTTTGATGTTTTAAATGTGGTGATTTTATTCAAATCTCGCAATATTTAGGTAAGATGAACTCTCCCTAAAAACTGAATTAAATGACCAAAAATCAAAACTCGAAGAAAGTTTTTAACACTTTTTAGAGCTTTTAACAGAATTGCCGCCTCAAATTAATCAAAACCTTAGCATGAATATATTGCAGGAAATCAGATCAAAGTAAAATAAAATAAGAACCCAGAACAATAGATAAGTTTCAAAATACTGCTAATTGTACTACAAAAGTGTAACCCCTTGCGCTTATTATATGCTTGATATATGATATGCAGTGGAAAAATATTGATTTCATTGGTGACCAACTAGAATATTCTTAAAGTATAAGATAATATTTTCAAGACTCTAATCAAAACGCTTGCATTTCTGCTTCTCCTATTGACTAAAACTCATATTTACAATATTCTTTAACTAATTGTAGCAATGTAAAAAAATCAAATATTAGTGATTTTTATTAAAAACAAACAAACCGCAGGACGAGGATTTTATTCCTGGTTATCCAATGTTCACGGCAATCTACACTGTAGAAAACCAAGTGATGTTAAAATGTAGCCAAGTGACGTCACACACAACTTCTGGAATACTCGAACAGGAAATACGTTTCTCCACAAAGATACTATCTCCAACTGCATTTTTTACAGAAAGTACCTCTTAAGAAAATTCAAAATTGGAGAGGGCCGCGGTGGCCCTCTTGAAAGAGCAACGGATTAACAAACGGAGGGTCGCGAGTTCGAATCCAGTCAAACACCGTCGTTTACAAAGGGGCTGATGCACGTTAAATCTGCCGTGACCTCATATGTCCTCACGCTGGCTTGGTGTGGAAGTTATTGTTACAATAAAATTCAACTCATATTTTTGAAGTATTTGGTAATTTGCTAATGTTTGAAAATTTAATATTGCATCGAAAAGAGATAACATTCAGTTTGAAATAATTCCTCTGTTCCATTACATCATTCTTCAGATAAGGGAGGATCCTGTGTGTTACCAAGGCCGGAAAGTTACCAAAACATGTTAAAAGATTTTGTACTGCAAGTCTACTTTCTATATCCAAAATTTATAAATATTTATTTATTACAAATCTGTAAAAATTGCAAAAAAAGAAGGGGAAATTATTTTCGGCTGGTACCTGATTTTGAATACAGATGCAAGATGGTTTGTTTTCATTAGCTGATTTTAATTACGGTACAGTGAGGACGTCAACACTAAGAGAGCGACTCCCTTAGCCAATAGATGACAGGCGAAAGAATAATAAATCTGAAGTTTACGAAACGGGTACATTCAACAACACGCTTTGAACTTTTTGAAAGTTCAAAGCACGTCAGGGGTTAGGTTGGTATTAATGAAATCAAACAGGAACGAATCCGATCCACTGCAAAATCATAAAGATAGAAATAGCAATGGGCATAAATAATAGGCCCCGTTATTTAAAACGAGGATGAAAACACAATCACAACGTAATTCAATGCGTGATAGTAAAGACAATTATCATAACCAGACGACTTTCTTTAACCTCGAACCCAACGCTTTTATACTCCGAATTCCTTCGAATTTATACTCATTCTCTCTTTATGGATTTATTTCAAGCTATACCAATAAGAATTTCACCGAAAACCAAATTGGGAATAATGAGGTACTCAGAGGAAACTGGTGAGCCTTTGACCTGGAGACTTAAACCATCCTTAAATTTCAATACTTAAATGGTCTTTAATGTTTTACCATTAAGGAGACAATCATGGTTACAGGAGAAATCTCAAAAGTCAACCGCCGATTGAATTATGTAGATTTTGAAGTCAATTACTTACGATTTGTAAAAAATTAATTTCCACCCATTTTTTAAAAACTGTATTCATAATTTACTAATAGATATCAAAATACTGCCATATTCTAAGTTCGTAGGTGACACGGGAAAAAAATTGAAATTGTAGAATTGAATTGTGACTTTTTTGTAATTCTGTTTATGATTTATTTTTCAGATATTGTTTTAGAGGTTGTATTTATTTCATGCATTGCCATGTTTAATAAAACACACAATCTAAAGCTTTTTGCAAGTTAATCGTATTAACAATTTTTTTATTCAGAATAAATTTTATGCTTTACAAATGATGACAATCTAGAAAGTTTAAACAATCCTATTAAAGGATTTAATTATTTTATGACTTAAAAATGCACGATTGCTTAGGTTTTCCTGGTAATAGTATGGATTAATTTGATTGTATACTTTATGTAAGTTAAGAACATTTGGTACCTTAATGATAAATTAGTATCGAATGTTTTATAATTGCGTGGGTCTAACCTCTCTTCCTTCGGTCAAGTCTCTCTTATAGACTTTACCTACTTTTCCAGTCGATATATATTGATAGAGGCTTGACCACTTGATTGTGTTTTAAGAAATTATAAATTTCGCATGTAAAGGAGGTGTCTTTTAGATTACAACAAATGTATTATTATTAAGCATAAAAATTTACATGTGCAATATCATGTGAACTTACAATTATAAAAATGAAAAATAGTCCTTTGTAATCGTGGTCAAGTCACAAAAGTATTTGTCTACGCATATTTTTACTTTTTTCATGAATTTTGTAAGGATGTAATTAAAAATATGATGTAAAATTTTAACACATGAAGTCTTTTTCTTTTCTTTTTCACCCCCATCAAAATAATCCAATAGCGATTATAAGTTTTCTAAAATTATTTAAAATGAAACGTAACCCATGAAATCCGACACAAAAATATTCGTCCTCCCCTAAAAAGTATAAACAATAAAACAAAAACGTGAAAATTCATGCCTATAAGATTTTTATTCAATTTGACTTACACCTTAATTTGTTTGAAGTCTAAATATCATTGTTTATGTATCATTCATGGTAAATATCATACCTGTATTTGGTCAAACTGGAACCGATTTCATTCAATTCAGTATGAAAATAGATTTAATTATTTTATGACTTAAAAATGCATGATTGCTTAGGTTTTCCTGATAAAAGTAATAATGTAATCCAAATCTTTAAACTAAGATTATATTTTAAGTCACTCTATATATCAAAGCACCTTTGTATACAAAATACTACGTTTTGGATAATTGTATGGACCAAAATCTGTACTTTAATTCAAATTTATTGCCAACAATATTCAAATTTGTTTTTAAAAGATCAATACATGGAATTGAATTAGTATTATCAATAAATTCATGTGTATCTACTCCAGATAGATCCTAAATCTTACTATACATCTTGATCATTACAGAATATACTTCGCATTTAACAGTTGGGAGGTTATTACATTGACCGAATTATGATATGAGCACCTTCCAATCAATTGTCTTCTTGTTTGCATAAATTTCCAATGACATTTATTCATAGTTGAAAATTAATTTTCGACATTTTCAATTTTCAACATTTTTAATTTGCTGGAAGTTCAAATCAAAGTTTGGTCTATGATCTCTGACAAATGCAGAACATATTCTGTAATGATCTAGGTGTGTATATTGACAGTAGTAGTACACATGAATTTAGTGACATTAATAAGGTTCAATATGCATACATTGATCTTTTAAAAATAAATTTGAAAACACTGTTGGTGGTAAATTGGAATTAAAGTACAGAATTTGATACACACCGTGACAATAATCTAAAACGTAGTATTTTGCATACAACGATATTGGTGCATAAAATATCAAAACGACTTAAAATCTGATCTTATTTTAAAGATTATACTATCATTACTTTATGAGAAAATCTTAAGAAACTTACTTTTATGAGGAAATCTTAAGAAATCATATTTTTTGTCATAAAATAGTGAAATTCATTGAAATCTACCTCCAAGCAGAATAGTATGAAAGTGATTCTAGTTTGACCAAATATCTGGTGTAAGCAAAAATATTTAGACAAAAACAATCTAATTTGTAAAATATTATTGGCATTGATTTTCACGGTTTAACAAATGTTTTTATGGCAAGCAGCAGAATAGTTTTGCGTGTATGATTTTATGGATTGCGTTATATTTTAAACATTTTTTAACAAAACTTTTTATAATTATTTTATTATTTTGATTGGAGGATTAAAAAGAGATATAGATTTTATGCGGTAAAATTTTAAATTGTAATTTTAACTACATCAGTATAAAATTCATGAAAATAGTAAAAAACGTGAAGAGCACGAATACTTTTGTAACCTACTGCATATTGAATAAGGATTCCAAATACAGAAATCTCGAATATGGAGTGTTTTGCATGCTATTTTGTTTTCGCATGAAAGGATTGCAAACTATTCTCTCTAAAGTACGTTTGAAATATATTTTTTATACTAAAAGTTACAGTTTCTCTTCTTTTACAAGTTACGCGTTTTCTATCGTTCACCTGTGATACGTTGAAAAGTAGAGTTTAAATTTAAATATTTAGGTGTCTATAAAATATTTCAATTAAATGTTTATGGCTTTTCATATCATACAGCATTAGTTTCGCTGTAAATTGTAATAGGATTTGCGCAATTCATTATTTACTGAATTGTAAAACAAGATTTTGGAAAGAATATTTTGTGGATTTATGATTCTAACAAATTATTTTTAAAAAATCCCCAATAAATTATTTAAAAAATTATTTGATAGCAATTTGTTTCGTATTTTTTATTCAGATTAACTTGAAAAAGCAAAGATTAGGCAGAAATGTAATTTTAATTCAGGTTACACATTTAATTCTGAAATATTTTTATCTGTTATTTAAATATATTTACTGCTTAAATCTTTATATCTAAAAACTCCCCACCCATTGCAAAATAAACAAAAATGATTCTGCAGTTCTGGAAACATGCATGATGAAACGTTATTTTGTTTCATATAGTATAGCATTTTCTTAATTTTGTTTTTCTGATGATCAAATAAATATGAAAAAGTTCAATTGATTTTTTTCAAAACATTTATTGCAAATACATCAAGCCTGATTACAACACAAACTCAACTCACACAATCGAGTAATTTTTAAATATCCAATATAAAATGAAAAAGTTATGTCTAGAAGCAATTGCAAGCATAGTACTAGTCTTTGGTAAAATAGATATAAATTTTTTCAGAATTTTATTCACGAAGAATTTTTAATTAAAGCAGATAGAGCCGATCCCTGAAACTTCCAACTTAAGTTGAAATTTTGCAATATGTAGTGGCGCCATCTGCTATGTTCAAATAAAGTCAATTTTGGTCGTAGCAAATTGGAAACAAGATTTTATATTAAACACATCCCAAAACTAATAGCACAATGGTGTCTAACATGATCAAGAAGTATGCATAATGGATAAAATCCACCTGTGCGCATTCTACATATGTATGCAAGTCCCAGATAAAGGTTAGACTTAAAGATGAATTTTAGAATCATTATAATCTCATATTTAAAACTTGAAATGATAATTTTTTGTCTATTATGTATCCATCACCAAAGTTAAAGCTATTTGCAATCATAGTCTTAGAAAGCCATTTTTTCTTCTTCCATGTCACATATCCTTCTGTTTTTTCCTTTAATCCGAAACAAGAATTTTCAATGGAGTTGAAAAAGTCTTGAGCAAATAAAACACATAACCCCTGTGGTAAGGGGAAAGCCAATATCCTAATAGCCGCTTTTCCCACTTCGAACTCCAGCTCCGCCTCTTGGTACACCTCCAGACGGTATTCCTGGTCCACCAAGACCTAATCCTGAAGGCATTGGCCCTCCTCCAAGATTTGATCCGAAACTGCCTGGACTTCCCATTCTTCCACCTAAACCTGATCCAGATGGGCTTCCCTTGTTGATTCCGGCTCCAATTCCTCCTACAGGATATCCTGCTCCACCGATACCAGTTCCTACACCTAAGCCTGCTCCTCCGATGCCGCCTAATCCTCCTCCAATGTTTCCTGCTCCTCCTCCAAGGCTCCCTGCACCACCTCCAATGTATCCTAATCCTCCGCCAGTGCCTCCTGCACCACCTCCAATGCCTCCTGCACCACCTCCGATGCCTCCTGCACCACTTCCGATGCCTCCTGCACCATTTCCAATGCCTCCTGCACCACCTCCAATGCCTCCTGCACTACCTCCAATGCCTCCTGCACCGCCTCCAATGGCTCCTAATCCTCCTCCAAAGCCTCTTGCTCCTCCTCCGATTCCACCATAGGGTCCAGCGCCAGCTCCTACTCCACCTAAGTGAAAAAACAGGCAATAAATAATATTTTACCTTGCGTTTTCCTAATGCGATGGGTGTCAAAGAATTACCGTTTAAAAGTGATTCCCAATAGTTATGAATTTGGAAATATAAGCTCTAATGATCTTCTAAAAATTAAGAAGCCTGATCTTTCTTCTATTTTATATGATTTTTCGTTTATAGTACTACCTTAATCCGCTGAGCGTCGTGAGATTTTTGAAGAGTATAATATTGCTTACACCCTACACAACACACATAACGATTAATATCCAAGTATTGATTAAAGTAATTCTCAGAAGGATTCTATATATATATTGGTCGAAAAGTCAAAAACTGGTTGAAAGTCGTACTGGGAAAAGTGCAGTATGGAATAATGCGTGCATGATCCACAAAGGATTAAGTGAATGTGATTGGTTATTTGCAAAAATCAACAATTACATGCACCACCAGGTCCTCCTATACCGCCTCCATTGACAGCAGGCCCAGTATATCTGTCCTGAACTGCTGAAGGTTGTACGTTCAGGTACTGCTACATCACATCCACCGAGAATTGTGGGGGCTTCTTACCTTATTGAAATACTTTGGGGAAGCTTGCCTGCTTTTATGTATATTCTTGAAAAAACCAGGAAACTTCAAACAGCCAAACAGACTTCAGCACATACGAGATTCGAACTCCTAACCAAGCGCTTCTGTCTACCAGTTTCTTAAAAGCGATGACTTGGTAAATGATGAGGCTTAAGTTAACACTCTAAAGGGCATAGTTACGCATGCAACCTGCAGTCTTCCATGCTTGACTTTTAATTAGTTTTGACCTTCTTGACCAATAGAATCTTAGGATTCTTTCAACAAACAGCTGCAGTTATTTAGTCATTATGTGTGTTGTGGGGCAAAAGCAATACTACACTACTCGGAAATTTGAAGCTCAAAGTATTAATGTTAGAAATTAGAAAATATCCTAGTGTGTTTAACTGAAATTAATAAAATAGAGTTTAATATTTTTCTCGTTAATGCATCAGTCCATACTTCGTAAAATTATATTTAAGAATAAAAACAAAATTCTGTCATTTAAGATGTTAGTGTTTTCTTCTCTTGAAGTATTTTTCTATTTCCAAGTAAATGTGATTGTTTACTTTCAAAAATCAATAATTACCTGCACCATAGAGACCTCCCATTCTTCCTCCGATGCCAGCACGCCTAGTATATTTATCCTGGATTCCTGCTGGTGGTTTTTGTACGTTCATGGACACATCGGCAGGATTTTCCTTTCCGTCAGTTCCGGGTTCGTTGGTGTGCACTGCTGCTTGGAACCCAGCTGGACCAGCAGTATATTGGACAGATCGGTACAGACCCTGGTCATCGGTATATCCGTAGCTTCCTTGCACATTTCCATTCGCGTCTCCCTGCTCGCTTCTGAAATCCACGTTGCCTTGTTCGTCTCGGTTCTGGTAACCCGTATTGTATGGCTTGGGTTGTTCCTACAATAGTGTTGTAAATATTAAATATTTATAACTAACATTTGTTGTGGTATACTTAGCTTCTGATTAAAAGACTATTTGGAAATCAATGTTGACATAATGTGGGTTGTTTGGTTAGGTTTTATGACGCAAGGGCGGTCATATTTGGCCAAACTGCGAAACACAAGACAACGTCAAGTAATGGACATACAAGGAAATCTTCTCCATTTCCTCCTCCAATGCCTGCACGCCTAGTATATTTATCCTGGATTCCTGCTGGGGGCTGTTGCACATTCATGATCACATCGACAGGGTTTTTCTTTCCGTCAGTTCCGGGTTTGTTGGTGTGCACTGAACCCTGAAATCCAACAGGACCAGCAGTGTATTGGACCTTTCGGTACAGACCTTGGATATAGGTATATCCGTGGCTTCCTTACACATTTCCGCTCGCATTTCCCTGTTCGTTTCTGAAATCCATGTTGCCTTGGTCGTTTAGGTTTTGGTAACCCATATTGTATAGCTTGGGGTATTCCTAATGATAATTTGCTTCATTTTCATAATATTCAGTACTGTATCTGTTTCATTCAAAATGTTTGATAGTGTCCATTAATTCTTGATATTGAAGTATCTGTGCTCTTGGTTATATAATAAAGATAATATACCCTTTATTTTTAAGATACTTTGAAGCACCTTTGATAACGTTTAAATAGTTTATAGTCACAATTAATTCCAGTCCGAATTGATTTTAGGAATAATTTTTAAGGAAATTAAATGATTTTTGAAAATATATTGCTTGTAATTTTTCTTTTTTAGTTAGTTTACTATATTTTGAACTTACATTAGTTCCACCACCAATTCTATAACCGGTACGTCCACCTAGTCCTCCTGCTCCTCCTCCAATTCCACCTAATCCTCCACCGAGTCCACCTAGTCCTCCGCCAAGTCCACCTAGTCCTCCGCCGAGTCCCCCTAGTCCTCCGCCAAGTCCACCTAGTCCACCAGCGCCTCCTCCAAGTCCACCTAGTCCACCAGCGCTTCCTCCAATTCCACCTGGACCACCTGCGCCTCCTCCAAGTCCACCAGCTTGTCCTGCTCCACCATAGCCAGTACCAGGACCATACCCTCTAGCTGATCCATAACTCACAAATGCTATAAGTACTATAGTACACTGCAAAATAAAAATCTTTATCAGGCAAATGTGTGGAAATAGAAAGAATTTAGTGAAACTAAAAATAAACATAATATTCATAAAAAAAATTTATTGATGTTATATAAACAAGATGAAGTGTTAATGAATGCTATATGTCTGTTCTTCCGTTTAGAACCTATTGCAAATACGTCATGATTGAATAGTTCGATTTTGCTTTATCACTCTAGCATAATTTTTCATTGCAAGAGGGCTAACGAGACCTATTATATCTAAAATCCCAATTCAATGACTCTTGACTGTGAGGAATTCGTTAAAATAAAAAGGATAAGAGTTATAAATAGGATAAAATCCATTATTTCGGTACTTTTTTTATAATTTCAGAGGTGAGGTAATATAATCTAGGTCTATGGTATTGTTACCATAAAATAACTTACTAAATACCGAAATTTCTATTAGATAAAAAAATAAATGTACTTTAAAATAAAAAGAACTTTTGCTTAGACCTAACAAATAACTCTCGAATCATTGCTGATCATATTCAGAAATGCAATCGAAGCCTGGACAAATATTTATCGTTGTGATGAAAATTTCTAAAATTAAATGTAACTACTTTAATATTTTAATTGCAATTTCAACATTCAATTTTTAAAAGGCCTTATATTTTCTCTTTTTCAATTCATCAGCCAGATATATTAGCCAAATAATACTGTCTGCTTGCTTGAAAAACTTTCAAATCGAAGATTTTTAATTACTTTTCTCCTTGAATACACTAAATCGATGTTTTTAATCCCGTTCTTAAGGAGCCTTGGAGTCTTAGGCAGTATAACTATTATAATTGAATTGGATGAAAAGACTAGAACCACACTCTTTTTTAAATGTAATATAAGGTCTAATACATAAATTGTCATAATTTTTGTATTCGCCAAATTGATCCAATTATTAATTTTTATTAATAATGTAATTTTAATATTATCATAGTGAAACCTATCCTCCAAATTCTATCCTTACAAAGAAACCAGAAGCAACTAAAACCTGTCTTAGAGCTATGCTTTCTTTAACCCGAAACTCAAATGTGCATTTCTTAAGGGTTCACTGGGGCACCTATACAGGAAAGCATTATGAAGCTAAACTAAATTTAGCCTTCAAGACCTCCAAAACAATTTTATCAACCTTATATACTTTTATGCATATTAGAGAGTCTTATATGATGTATACGGTTGCGAAAATATTCTCAGATACAGATTGATCTCGCATATCATCAGATACGATTCGCTAAAGAAATACAAACTCTTATAGAAATTAAGGAAAGCAACTCTTACCGTAAAGAAATGCATGGTGTCTTGGTAGTGTTTGAAGAGGATAGTAGAAGACGACAAGACGATTTCTCGAATGATGAATCTACATTGGAGCAATCACGTTATATACCCTTCTGTGGTCAAATCTCAGGTCTGTCACACGAGTTGTAGAAACACGTGACCTCTCTATTTTGTGCCATTTCTAAAAAATTTCAACAACCACAGAATGATCTGCTTTGTTTCCAAAATGCCTGTTATCTGCTATCTTGAGAGTAATTATGTGTCAAAGAGGAGAACTTTCCTTCACACCTTGAAATTATTTTTTGTACTCATTTATATACCATTCACCTTATTATTTTTAAATTGGGGGTATTCATCTGGAAATTCTATAAGAAAAGGATGTGAATAAATGGAAGAGGAAGTAAATACAAGTTGAAAAACATGAAGGTGGTCACGTTTCTTATTTAAGAAGCTTTCTTCCAGCAGAATGCCTATTAAAAAATTGTTGGTATAAATGCAAAGATTTTAAATCAAAAGGTATGAAGAGTTTAGCAATGCATAACTGCCACTTTCCATTCAGTTGCATTATTTAATTTTGGTTTGAAATTTTGTAATTGGGTTAGAAGGATTTCAGTTGAATCATGCAGAGGAATATTTTGACTTTCAACTAAAATGCAGGATTCTGTGGTTGTTTTTTTTGCTGAAGCACTGAAGGATGAGGTTAAATAGAAAACAAGTTCTTGTAATAAACATTCAAAGTAGTGCGCGCATATTATGTTTATTAAAATTAGGGCTTCGTAATCATTCTAACCTCTGGAATTCCAAAACATTACTTATTCAGTTTGTAGAATTGTTTGTAATTTTGGACGAAATTTCTCGAATGATTATTTCTAGTTGTTCTTGGGTTGTAGCTTTTGACAGTTCTTTTACTTCATCGGCAGTGATTTCTCAAAGTTAACGGCTTCGAAAAGAGGTTCCAGGACATTTGCGGATTGTTTATGAAAAGTTGTATTCGTCCCAATATACAAAAACATTTTTTTTCTACTACACTCCTTTGAAAATTTGTACGAACAATATGAACAGTTTGGATCTATATCGACTTCTTAGCTTTTAAACCCAACAGAAAATCGAAATAGTTTTCAACGTATATTTGTTAAGAGTTTTATTGCTCAAGGGTCGGATTGGGCTAAACTGCCGTATATTAATAAAAATAAATACCATATGTGCTAATTCTTCTAGTTCAAATAATATCGAGAATAAAAAATTAAGTACTATAATTCCTGCCCAGATGTTTATTAAAAATCCCACTTACCTAATTATCCCACAAGACAAAAACATTTTTACTACTAGACTCATGTGAAATTTGAAATTGACAATATGAACTGTTATGTCCCTGATACTAACTTCTTAGCTTTTAAACCCAGCAGAAAACGGGAATAGTTTTCAACTTATATTGATAATTTTTTTGTGGAGAGTCTTATGGTGTAGGGTCCATATTTGGTCAAGTTGCAGGAAAATGATAGATAGGATAAATGTCAATTATTAAGTCTTCTAATTCAAAAAATATTGAGAATGAAAAATACCAGCAGCATAATTCCTGCCAGATGTCTATTAAAAATTCCATTTGTAAATCATTTTATAAAAGAAACTTTAATGTTTTTATGTTTTATATACCTTAAGTACACCTTTTATGACTATACACTGATTATGAATCTTCTGCTCTCATCTACAATGCAATTACCACGCAAAGCTTTGTCAGCATTGAGTTAAAAGGAATCCAAACATGTAAACTTTCAATTACATCTAGCTTATAATTTCTGATTAAAATATACTGGGTAAAAGCATACTTATTTTTACTTCTGAAGTAACCTTAGTTTAAACTTGAAAACTTTATTGAATAAATATTTCTCATGGTTCAGTTTTTTGAGTGATGTTTTAAATATTCTATATATTGATAAAGTATCCATAGAATATGAGCTTTTTGATTTTATAGGTTGTGAAATTCTGTACAATAGTGTGTAAATATTTGTTCTATGAAGGATATTTAAATATGAAGTGGAGAAGGTTATTTCATATAATTTGAGTTCTTCCTCTGAAATCCTACTATTTCATAAAATTTATTATTAGAAAAATATGACAATTTGTGGGAGATTTCCTTTTTTAATGCACCCTGACCTTATGGTTTGATTTAATTTATCTCTACTGTCACTTTTTTGCTACGCTGCGGTTGATCTGACCGGGAGATCTTGTGAACAAAATATTTAAAGAATCAAATCAATACCAATTAAAAGTTTTAAAGAACATTTAAATTTTTTGGGCCAGACTACTTATCCATACTTCAAGTACCAAAATTCAGAGAATATTTCGTAAGGTCAGTTTCTAAGACCAGTGTTACTAGATGATAGAATTTAATTTCTTTGATAAAATTTACAAATTATCCGTAAATAAAATTTTTAATTTTTATTTTTCTCAATAATTTGATGATACAAGAAATCACTTAAAACTACCATTATAATGACTGATCCAATGAAACTAACGTAAGATTTTAGCTTTCATGTTTAAGTTTAGGTTATTTTTCCACTAAAAGAATGTTAATGTTACTGATATATTAAATGAATATTCTTTTTGTGAATTTACATTATTCTTATAATTTAAATTTATACATTTTTCATAATTATAATTAGTCTGAAAAATGTAATTATACTATTTTTTAAGTTATTTTCCAACAATACATAATGATTCGGAAATGAAAAGTTGAACTTTACTTGGAAGCCCTTTTTATGTATCTAGGTAAAGTGCATCGTTTGGTAATATCCGATTGAAGAACTCTGAATTTAAGAGTGTCTGCAAAGTAAAAAGTATATTTATTTTAACAGAGGAAGGATTAAATTTAAGTCACATAATTAATTATCGGATTAAAATTAAACAGTAATTAAAAATTAAACAGTAAAAACTTAAGTACTGTTAGACAATCAAAGTGTACAAAACTTGATTTATATTTAAAATCGCTGGAACATATATATTTTGATATTAAGTATAAATCGGCAGCAATTCGAATAATACTAATATTTTACATAAATTACACTCTTCGACACTAAACGATATGCTGTCAATCCTTGCCTGTTCATAACTCTCGGGCACTGTACCACTCCAGATGCAACCTATGAAAATAGGTTATCAAAGGCCTTAATGTATTACGTGCCTGAAGTCCTGCCTCCACCAGACGTCTAATAATGGTTCGTAATGGTGTAGAGGTCTGTATAGCGGACAATATGCATCGTTAGATAGTCGATAAGGAAGTTATTGGAGGAGTTATAGGAAGTCATTCAGACTGCTACTACCAGCATATCCACTCTCGCATTTGTCCTGGACAGACCAAAGCTTTCGCGACCTGTATATGTAGCTTCACTGATTCACTGCCTGTCACGGTTGTTGGTGTACGTACCAGATGACAGGTGGTTTGTCGACAAAGACAACATGCTTCCTTCAGTCTCACAATTCGACCCCTTTTAAAGTCGATCAGTTGAGTGTTCGGTGTCATCGAGGCATTATTGGTCGCAACTGATGACAGTTCAAAAGCAGCACCAAAACACAATATTCACAGCAAGCCTCTGATACGTCTTCAATAAACTTCTCTTTGCATGTGTTAGGGAGCTTTCTTAAAGTTCATTGGTGCCCAAACTTGAATGTCTGGTGCGTCGCTTTTCTTTAATTTCTGAGTTTTTCCCATTGAGTAATAAATATGAATACTGGTACGGTAGGTAGTTGAATTAATGTCGCTCTGGAGCAACACAATGGACTATTGGCGACGGTCCAGGATCAAACCCGAAGGGAAAGGTCAGAGGACAACACCTCGTAATTTTGAAACACGGTCAGATGACAAGGTCAAACTTGAGTTGGTACCCCACTCTCCAAACTTCCACGCCACGCCAACGAGAGGCCATTTGAGGCCATAATAGATTTAACGAGCACCAGCTCTCCCGTACAAGACTGTCATTGGTTGGAACGAGTTTCAAACCTGCAACCCTTCGGCTGCTAATTCGAAATTCTACCAACTGTCCTACATGGCTCGCTGAATACTGATATGATAAATATGAAATGGTGTTACTACTAGATATAAACTATGAATGTTCGGTGAAAAAATTTCGTCTCATCAAATAATTTTTTACCTTGTTCTCTCAATAGCTAAAGGCACTGATTGTTGTGATACGTATTTAAATAATAAAGTTTTGGAAAACTAAAATACTTAATGAAAAGACAGAAGGAACATTGATCATTTTAATATTTAATAGTATTAGATATTATATTTTATAGTTTCTATAAACGGTTTTGTGTTTCTATAAACGGTAATCATTATTTTATATATTATCAATATGGCAACTTAAATAATTTTTTTATATTTGGAAACATATTTTTTATTGTTAATAAATACTATTTATCATTATTGAAGCATTGTGTTTCGTATCTTTTATGCAATGTATATATACATGGGTAAGCGTTGATTTATATTTTGAAACAAAGTAAACCAAAACAAAATTTTAAATAAAAATAAATACTTTATTAAAACAACCAAACAACATCTTACAAGACATGGACAGCGATTAAATAAAAGCAAATTTCATCAAATCTAATTGTCAATTTCTTAAAGCTAAATTTATGCGAAAAGCGAAACATTTATCTTTGGATCATCGCAATGGATCACAATTTTATTACCAATTGAAACAAATACCATTCTCTTCAGAATTATGTCGACAATTTGCCATAAGCGACCATTTCTTAAGCATTCGAAAAACCTCAAAACGCGAAAATATGAATTGCACCCTTTCGTTGCGTCTAATGAAAGCTGAGTAAGACTAAAAACATGAATGCAGAATTTTCATAAACCAAATACACCCCTTTTCAACACGTACCAAAATTTTTCCAACTGTTATTTCCCCAAAACATTATCACTAAATAATGAAATAATATGGTTTTTAACTTATGTAAAAAAATTATTTCCAAACTTCATAATCAATCATTCCATTTCAATGAAAGTATCAACATGGTTCAGGTAATATTCCTTCATTAGTATTAGACATGAAGAAAATGCTTGAGGGTAACAACGCTTGAGGATGATAGTTCTCTTTGAAAGACTAACGGCTACCAATTTCAGGAAGTAATCCTTAACTCATATCATTGACGTTTATCATTCGTTTCAAAGATACCCTTGATGGTTTAGTATCCACTTTTTCCAGATCGTACACCGGCTCCTCCTATTGAGGGCTTGAATCCAGATCCAGACGATCCAAAACCACTAGCTCCTCCTCCAATGGCGCCGCTGCCTGCTCCACTTGAAGATCCACCTCCATAATTGGATGCTCCTAAAATAGAATTAGTACTTTAAGTAAATCAGGTAAATATTAAGTACATTTTAAGTAAATTAAGTAAATTTTAAGTAAATTAAGTAAATTTTAAGTACTTCATAGACTACTGTCCATGACCCCTGGACTGTTTTCATCTGCCAGGTTGAGCCGAACATTTATCATCTGACGGGAGAAGACACCCATCCATTGATTCATCATCTGATTGGTCCGCGGGACATAGTAGTTGACGGGTGATTTCACCATTTTTGTCACTACCCTATGGAAATGCTCATTCACAAAGATACCGCGTCATAAGATATCGCCAAATTGGTCAACCAAGTCAATTTTTTACAGATCAGTCGCTTGACAATTAGTTGACACATGTTGGTCACACTTTTTGATGCTTCTCTCAATAGTAATGCTCAGTTTTCTTATATTTCACGTCTATGGTTACAATTCCACTGAGCTACAGCGACCTCAACCCTCGAGTAGGTAGGGAGGGAGGTATTTTAATTAACATCATACTGGAGCAACACAACGGGCTATTGGTGACGGTCCGGGATCAATCCCAAAGGAAAAGATTCGAGGACAACACCACGTAATTTTGAACCACGGTCAGATAACGAGGCAACAACTGAGCTGGCAACCCACTCTCCAAACTTCCACACCACGCCAACGTGAGTACATTTGAGGCCACGACAGATCTAATGTGCACCAGCCCCCTTTGTACACGACGGTATTTGGCTGGATTCGAATTCGCAATCCTCAGGTTGCTAGTCCGTTACTCTTCCAACCGGGCCACCGCAGCCCTATATATCGTCCCCAAACGAAATCAACAGATAAAATCGTGTTCTGTGTAAAACAAAATTTCTCACCGGCACTTCCGCCGAAGCCTGATCGTCCAGCACGAGCACCTCCACTGCCCTGGACACCTGCAGGTGGCTGCTCAACGGTCAACTGGACATCGGCAGGGCTTTCCTTGCCATCGGTTCCTGGCTCGTTGGTTTTGATGTTAGCTCGGTATCCTCCGGCATCGGCCACGTACTCTACGACTCTGTACAGTCCTTGAGTGTCGGTGTAGCCGTATGTACCCCTCACTGTACCGCTAGCATCGCCTTCCTCGTTGCGGTAGTGGACGTTGCCTTGCTCATCGGCGGCCTGGTAGTCGAATTTGTAGGGTTGGGGAGCAGCCTAGATCATGAGGATTTAAAGAATTAATGATAAAACAAGGTTATAAATAAATCCTAATAGCCTGGGAAACAAGCAAATTTGAAATTTCAACTCAAAATGAATAGAAAAACCGAAAGTTTGGAAAACAACTTCTTAGATGTTAACTCTTCCCTCGTGTCATGCTATAACGCCAGACAATAACTACATACTGTAATGCCAGACGCCTCTATGTGGTTCGATGGAAGTACAACTCTTCGATATTCAGACTGATTGAATAAAACCATCCTGTTTGGACAATAAAGTCCAAGTTATAAGACTACACAAAATTCAAGAGGGTTTATTTACAAATATAATGTATGTAAATATTTTTGTAATTATTCTCAGTTTTCAGTATGTAAATATTCTCAGTTTTCAGTACACATCACACTTCCACTAGAGTTTTATGAGTGAGATTTTTAGAGCAAACAAATTAGACAGAAAACTGCAAATTTACTTCATATTACTTAAATGCTCTCACATGATACACATCAGGGTTACCTCAAAATATAGTTTATTGCCACTTGGGTGACTTTTTTCTATTTTATCTAATTTTGGTTGACCCAATCAATTATCATATATCAATTCGGAATAGCTTCTTTGGGATTTCAATTGGTAACATGCTGAAACTGTATTTAAAAAAGCCGTGGCGTCACGTGATGTCACCCCGGAATACATACAGGAAGCACGTTCCGCGACTAAAACATTACCACCATCTACATTTAGTATGACAGCAAAAGCCTCTCATAGGACACTTTGATCTTCAAAGAGTAACCTGGACACAATAGTTTTTTTCCAAACTTTGAAAAGAGAAACGAAATTATCTATTTTCATAGAGAAATTTTCGATGGAAATATTTGTAACTCTCCAAGTTTTTTCTGTCGATAAAGGTAGCTATAGACATGCATACGAATCTATTCTAATATAAAAATTCAATTTATAAATCAAAATTATAAATTTTGAATTTGTGTGTTTAATTGTAGAATCACACATTTTAAAGTTAGCATTGAGACTTTTTAAAACACTCGAGATAGAGTTAAACTTAAATAATTGTATCTATTACTGAATCGTATTTTTTTTAAAAAAGGAGATATACATTTTGGTTAAACCCAGAGGCTCCACCAAATCCTCCAGCGCTTCCTCCACCAGAATATCCTCCAACTCCACTTGATCCAGAACTGTATCCTCCAGATCCTGCTCCACTTCCGTAGCCTCCGCTACCACTGCCGGCTCCACCACCATAACCGGCTGCCATGGTGAAGCCAACCATAGCCACCACTAACAAATATACCTGAAAATGTAAAATACAAAAGTGTATTAAGTTGTGATATTAACACTTTCGTACCAGAGAATACGTTACGAAATACTGAGCCTACATTTCCATATATTGTATTTAGCTCAATTTTGATATTTGTCACACTTCTCAAGAAATGCATCATGATCTATAATTTAGATTTACACACATTAGTATTGCTGAAAAACTGCAATTATAATTATTTTACTATACTGCAATTTAGTATTATACTGCAATTTAGTATTGCTGAAAAACTGCAATTATAATTCTATATAAGAGTGTACGCTAACGCGTACATACTAAGCAGGAATTTCTTAAACGTGTTTCTGAATCATGCCAAATTTGTAGACTAATTGCTTTATTGGCCACAATAAAAAAAAATATAAACAATATCTCTTCAACGAATTAAAGACACAAAACAGTAACCTACTAAAATTAAAGCTAATACTAGTATTTTGCTTGATGTTACGCAGTTAGAATGTCACTAAAGCACTGCTCAGTCATCATATCTCACTCCAGGTGTAAGAGTGCCAAAGTTTAAAACAGACAATTTTTAAATGTTGGATGATTAGAAATGCACCTTAAATACAGTAAAATTTCAGGAACTAAAGTCTGCAAAATGAGGAATCTACAAAGGGCGAATAATAGTATGGCATTCACACTGATTTTCCATCGATTCAAAACGTTTAAAGTTTTTAGTTAAAAGCGTACTTTTTTTTATTTAAGGCACTCTTGTTCCGTAAGAGAAATAAGTGCCTCGTGATTCTTCAATAGATTTCGCAATTTTCATCCTATAAATGAACCTTTCACAATTAATCAGAAAAATATTGATTTAAATTATTAATAAAAGTACAAGTAAGTAAAACTAAATAGTAAAGTAAAGTCAGACTATGCTTTCCATGTTAATTTGTCCCATATGTACTAGGTATTAAACATGAAATGAAGCTTCCATAATAAAGGCTGTGAACTCAAAGATATACTCCAAAACGAGTTTGAGAAAGTTATATTACCTTAACGAAATACATTCTTCTGAAAACTTGGAGGTTTGCGACTGAAGACAAATTGAGAAGGATTCAACTTCGAATTCGATGTTCCCCAAATCGATGAAGATGCTCAATTGATTCATCTGGTAGAGCTCATCTTTTATATACACCGCATCTCCCTTCGAACTAATGCCAAGGAGGTCTTCGTGACCTTAAGGGCTGACCTCCATCGTTTCCTGTTTATTAATTTGCAGTTTTAAGTTTAACAAGTGCTCAGGTTTTCTTCTGTTTGCTTTCATTCTCTTTTTGCTGGATCGATACTGGTCCGATGATGCTAAAGGTGACGGCGATGCCACACTTTTGCAGAGAAAGTGGGAAGGGGAGGGTTCGAGCGTCTATAGAATGTAGGTAAACGGGCGCTGCGGGGTGCAGATGATCTTAATTTCGAAAGTTCTCCCACGTAATTTTCACTTAATTTTAAATCGGGAAACAAGTAAAAGTAGTTTGCCAAATTAGTCGTAGAATTGATTATATTGTAGGGTATTTTGAAAACTCTTTATGAGAGGTTAACTAAATGCCCATAAGACTGTCCTACATAAGATCTTTTGAACTGATATAATATCTCAATAAGATCTAAGAAAGAATAATAAATAATTTTAATAATAATTTTAAATAAAATTTCAATTTATTTAAAATAGATAATTTCAAAATAATTGCTTGAAAATTTAATAGTATTATAATAGTTATTTTAAATTTAAATATATTTTGTAGTACTGATTGTTGTATTTTTGGATGTCTTGGATCTGAGAACAAAGGATTTATTATTTCAAAACGAATGATTAACACTGATTTAAATTTTTATTTAAATAAAGTTTGTCTATTTTAGAGAGAATGTTATTGTAAAATAAATTACTTCACAATAATCACAAATATTTGGAACTTTGAAAACTCTCTGATCAGTAAAATTGTCTATACAAAACTACATCAATAGATTTTCAGAAATATTTTCAATAAATATATTTTAAAGACTACTTTGAATACTTTTTTAATGTATTGGTTGTCAGTTAACCAAACAAATTTTGGTTTTAGTTATTTTTTAAACTCAATTAATTGTTTTTAAATTTCATGTTATTTAGATGCGTTAAATAATTCTAGTATAGAAGTACTGGCGTGTAGTTTTATGACCCTAAATTATTACGTCCCTCTTCAGACTGAAATTTCAAACATGAAGGAAATTCGATTGTGAACTTTTACTAATCGACAGGGACCTCGGAATTGAGGTGCGGTTCTGCAGCTACTTTATTTTCCTATGCCTGAGGTAAATATACGATGCACACACACAATTTGTGTGTGATAAACAATTAGAATAAAAATTAAAAAATTAACTTTACGAGCCAGTATTCCTTAACCCTTTTACGGGTAGTGGAACCTCTGACGTCCCATCCCTGAAATTATTAGGCCTAGGTAAAAAGACCTTGAAAGGTGTAGGGGCAGAGGTGTTCATGCTTTCTGGTTTAGTCTAGGAAAAGCAGAGCTCCTCTACTTTATTTTTTCCCCGATGAAGATATGAGGATATAAAATGCGCAATTTGTTGAAAAGAAATATTAGTTTAAATAAATTGAAAGTACAATAAACATTGTTAATGACCCCTCGGGGTTACATCCTTAGTTGTGTACGGGCTTTACGAACCAGAGGTACCCTAGTGATATATTCTTTCCCCATGGGGTTTACTGCCTTTGGTAAACATGGGGTTCGCAATCCCATGATACCCATTTTTCTCTACTTTCTTCTCTCCAGCCTTTCTTTTCACAATTATTTGACATTGTCTTGTGTTTAGCGCAGATTGGACAAATGTGGCCATTGCGCCATAAAACCCAAAAAACAACCAACCAACCAACCATTATTAATCCGCTCTCTTCCTTATAGAACCATTCTTTATTTCCCAAGTTGTTCAACGTATAATGAATTTCATATATACTTCACTTCCTGTCTGACTCTCCGTATTAGCATGCAATAGAATGGATCTCGGGTATTGGGGCAGAGAAGGCTAGAACCCTCAGTTTTGGTTGACCGAGCTCCAAGTACTTAATTTTTTCTCATGCACGTGGAAAAATTAATTACACACGCAAACGCGCCGCTTTGATGAAAAATAGTTTGAAGTACTAAATTAAGACCTCCTCTTACATTCCTACATACATTTCTCCTCTTAAAATACAGTTGCGTTTAATTCAAGAGTTTAATTCAAGATTATAATTGATACAACATTTCTATGTGATTATTGGTCCGTAATAATTCTAGGTCCTCCATGCATGAGGGAGAAGGCCTGAAGGTGAGGGGGTACGGGAATTATGAAAAGTTTTGTTTCATAAATAGTTGGGCATTGATTGCTTAACCCTCCTGTTGGTTGTCTCGACGAGGTATCTCGCCATCAGCAAAACTGACCAGATCTTGATGGACGAGATATCTCGTCATTAGCAGAAAACTGACCAGATCTTGATCTCGTCATCATAAAATAATCATCAATAACTTGATGACAAGATATATTGCAGATTAGCCAAATGCGTTAAATCTTGATAGATCAGATAGCTCGTCAAAACCGCTTGGAGGTTTAAAAATACTCGTATAAACTTTCTTCTTCGTGTACTTCCTCTTCAATTTTTGAACTTTTACCAGAAGTGTACTTTTAAAAATTATTTTCAGTCGAATCAGAAGTACGCCACAAAAAGAATTGAAGAATTTTTTGTTTTACTGTGACTGACTGGTATAACCTTTTTGTTCTAAATTCTAAAGTAGTTGCTACAATTTTTGTGAGGTTTTCTTGATTTGATTGCTTTTATTCTTAATGCAGCATCATCTGTCTGAATTTACTTTTGTTCCTATTTCTTCGTTGATTTCTCAATATTTGCGTTCTGAAATTCAGGAACATTATGGTTACTAGAGTAATAACAGAAAACGTGGGGCGGAATGGGGTAATACACAAAAATATTTTCGTAAATCACGCTTGTTCATGTAGGTAAAAGTAATAAGGAAATTTTAAGACCTATTGTCAAAACTATTACAGTGATTTATTCCTTCAAACAAACTTTGAAGGACTTTTTCTTCCTACTTCATTTTCCTAGTGCTTACCGAACTCAACTCTAACTTCAAAAGACTTTTCTAAATATGTATGAAATCACGTACGACTTTTTTTACGCCAACAAAATCAAAAGAAAAGGTGCTGCATTACATTTTATTTTTTATCCAAATAGCAAAAAAATATTTATATAAATAAGAATGGAGTATTTGTACATTCAATATTTTTGCCACATTTCAAGTTATTTATACGTTTTGGGTCATTCTAATGCAGAATCAGTGGTTTCCGCATTTGGTATCTGTTTGTATGTGTGCCTACACTACATCCAAACAGCTGGGTATATTTTCATGAAACTTTGCATACTGTGTGTTCTTATATTCATTTAGTGTCTGAACATTGCGTCAGTATGTCATTCCGTCTTCCCATTTCATGTCTGTTTTTGTGTTTTTGGAAGCATCACAAATTTTATTCTATATATTTTAATGAAATATTATATCTCTCATAAAACATATTTTAGCTTAGCGTATATATTATCTAAATTTTCTTTGCTTATATATTTAGGCAAGTTTCATGCTAAAACATCTGAGTAAATATACTTAAATCAACCATAATTGGGCGGAAAAGCTGGAATTTTTATTGGGCATTGAAAATATTTGGATTGTTTTTACCAGTACTGCAGAAAAAGTAATTACCTTTACAAAACGTATTTTTACGGAATTTAAATTTCAATACTTCACTTATTATTTCTTTTCAAAATATAAATAATTTCCGAATATTTGAGACAGGATGATATAGAGAATAAAACGTTTAATTTTACACTAGAGCAAGGTAGAAAGTAATTATTTTGTGTCCAATATTGTTAAAGACGTATTCATTTTTGTCTGGTAGGCGCATGCAGCAATATTATTTTTTAATTTTTTCGCTCAGAATCCATTTGCATTTCAAACATTGTGCTGTATTTTTATTTGTAGGTTGTGGCAACTATGCGAGATAGAAAATAATCATGGATATCTTTAGAATAATTTTTTTCCGACATGACTTTGCTTGAGTTTTATTTAACTATAATTTCTGTGGTGAATTTAATAAATATTTATTTTTAAATTAATTTTAATTCCTATTCATCACGCGCAATAACAACCCCAAGCAGGACTCGATTTCAAACCGCACAAGCAAATTTTAAATGGCACTTTGCTATAGAATATTAATTTAGAAATCATAAATATGTCGAAAAGGTGTTAAGCAATTATTTTCTTGACGCCTAAAAGATTCTGGGGAGGGGCATTTTTCTATGAAAGAAAAAAGTATTTATATTCTGGTCACTTTTTGAATCTACAATTTATCAATTCAACAAGAGTAAGGTAGGATAATAAAATAATTGCTAAAAATGTGAGTTTTGTAGTAACCACATGAGTATATTAAAAAATAAAGTTTGGAAAAGTGATGTTATTTGTAGGAGTGGACTTAAAATTGTGAGAAAGTTATATATATTTTTAAATATCACCAGATTTTTCTTTAAAAATTGATTAAAACATTTATTTATCTGATTTGCACGATAGATACTGAAATAAAATTTTGAGTTTAAATAAAATAAAAAAAGAAGTTACCACTGTACCGGACCAATTAAATCGCGTTGATCTGATATGAGCAAGTAGGGTGGGTAACCGTTGTATGGAGAAAGAAAATTCTGATTTCTATCCAGCACAAGAAAAGGATGACAAATGATGTTTTTAGCTCAGATAAAATTTGATTAGAATGGGATATCATCTTCTGCCTCCGGATTGACTTTAGAGAACACAAATTTTGAAAAAAAAAACACTTTTTGATGAGTTGTTACAGTAAGGTTAAAAAAATTTAAAAATGTGTGTCTATTAAACAAATTGAGATTGTATGAGTAACATTTATTTATTACAAGAAAAAGTTTACAAAAATGACATTTATAATATTTTAAATAGCTCGAAAATCCTTCTATCGAATTTCGGCATGGCTTTTTGAGACTATTTGGGCTTTTTATGAAGTCTTCTCTCAGTTTTTTGCACAATGTGGTTGAAGTTTTGTTAGTCTTGACTGCCCTTTCAACAGCTTGTGTGTGACATGGCAGGCGTAGTCAAGACAGTTGGGCTTTTTGGGCGACAAATAGTTGGATGTCTTCGTCAGGTATGGATTTCAATATTGGTGGATCAGATATATTCTCCTGCCATTTAATGTGATCGGTGTAAGATGATGCATCCAATTTTACAGTAGGAAGTTGGAACAGTCGGAGCCTATTTTCCTGAATGCTGCGGGCTTTCAAAATGCGACGGGCTGCCAGTTCACGGATGTGCGGTTCAGAGTCGGTCAGCATTGCGATCAATAAATTTTCAGGGTGTGTGAAATAGCTGTTTCTTTGAATTACAGGATCTATTTTAGCTTTCAGTTCTGTGGGCAAATATCCAGTTGCAGCGATGAGTTTGAACAGGTGCCGTGCTCCATCTTTATAGAAAGGGTGAATTTTGATAGCAAACCAGGTTGGAGCGTAAACCTTGACACGACATACGTAGCAAGAATTACTAAGTTTTCAGAAGGAGATTCCATCGAAACGTAGAATTCGATTAGCACGAGTCAGCCATCGGGCATGAGACATTTTGCCTGACGATTTGTTTATTGAATCCTTAGGAAATATGCATGTTGAAACCGTTTTTCCACTCTGAACGAGTACGATCCATGATAAAAATGGCGCAAACGAGCGCAACACAACCCCGCCTTATTGCAGCCGGAGCTGTTCTGGAAACGTGGGCAGGGCGCATGCACGCGCAGGGTGTCCCTCGACTCTCCCCCACTAAACCCACCCACCCCTCACACCTGCAATCATGACGCATTGTCCATGTATGAAGAAAGTAACGTTTATTGGTTGGAACCCTAACTGGAACTTACCTCGAAAAAAATCGAAACTTTGATATCAATCCGGAGGCAGTTAGACTTATGAGAATGTAATAATATTTCACACATGTTATTTTGAGATCATTTAGCACCTTTTTATCGCTGTCCCTTAAAAATGGAGAAAAAAATATAATGACCCACCCTAATAAGTAGCTTGAAAGGTTTGCGAACTGACACGGCGTAGCAATGTTAAAAATCGTGATGTTCTATTCTATGAATGAAATGAATCATTCAGTAAAAAAATAGTTAGGAATTGAGATAAGATTCATGCAGAAAAGTGCAATGTAATTTGAAAGTAATTTTGTCGGTGACAGATTTTCATGCTATTAATTATGCATTATTGCAATTTTTTTATGGCACTTCACACATTTCAACACAAAACGGCTCACGCGTCTACTTCTCCAAACTCATAAAAATGAAAGAAAAACCGCATAAGTTTGTGTTTAAGAAATTCTTGTATAAGGGCTGAATGAATAGAAACTTTAGATTGCCTAGTAAGTAAACTTTTAGGACCCATTTAGGTGCACTAACGAAATACATGTTTTTGTTAGCTCATGCATTCAGATAGTCAAAAATTAATATTCCTGTACCGATTTATATGGGTATATATATTTTTTTATATTTTAATTCCACTTTAAGTGATTTTATATATATAGTTTCTTAATTCATTTAAAATACTTAATTTATCAAAATGAATGATGGTTATACAAATGTTATACTTCATTAAAATACAAATGGAATAAAAGCCATACAATTGTTCTACTTAAGCATGCGTGTTCAGTAGGTAACATGATTAAGTAGATAAATATGATATAAAATGCGAAAATTCAAAAATTTGTGTCAAATCCTACTTAGATAAATAAAATTTCAATTAAATACTAAAATTTCAAGCATCCAATAAATAGTACATTATGATTATTAATGTCTTGGCTTAACAGGCAGCAAATATAATTTTTTTGTAACGTATTCAATTAAAAATTCTCTTAATAATAATTTGATAACTGATGTATATTCGGGTTCCCTTCAAATTAAAACATTAAGGTTCAGAATGTTTTAGTAATTATTGTATAAATTAACATTAGATTCACCAATTTTAGTTAGTTATCATTATTTGTGTCTTACTAAAAGGTTAGTTACCTTTGACAAGACGTTTGAATCTAAATAACAAAACTTAACATTCTCTTTGTTGGAACTTTCAAGCTTTGAAGAAAATGCGATATATAGAACACATTGTAATACATCACTTACAACGTAAACCTCATACTTATTTAGACTAATCGTGGGTGATCTATAATATGTTTCTCAATAAACCTTCTAAAATAATTATACCTAAAGTTGTGAAATTATGTAGATTTGTAATTATCACCTTGAGGCAGAACGTAATCTAGTTTTTTGTTTAGTTTCGCCTTTTTGCGAACGCCATCACGTTCAATTTAATAAACGTGTATTGAATCGATTATTTTGTTTCATAAGGTTTCGTGAACACTTTCAGCTTGAGAGAGTATCGAAATTAATTTAAATACTATACCTTTGAAATCAATAGCTGAAAGTAAAATTATATCTTATTTTTGCTACTCTTCTCAAATTCATACGATTAAATTGAGATGCAATTTCTCTGTTTTAAGAATCTTCAAGTTTAGGAGTAAATGGCTTGAAGCTATTGAAAACAAAATTTAAATATATATATATTTAAATTGTTTACGGTGTTATTTATACTGTATACTACAAACAAATATATGTATGATGAGGTGGTACCAAGTGCTTCCACTGGCTATAAAACATGTCTGTGATTAAAGTAGGGACTACCACCTGGTGGAAATGCTCGTAGTCTTATAGATTACTTTTTCTGCTAGAGCGCTTTAAGGTAGATAGTTGAATTAACGTCGCACTGGTGCAACACAATGGGCTATTGGAGACGGTCCGGGATCAATCCTGAAGGGAAAGGCCCAGAATAACATCTCGTAATTTTGAACAACTATAGAGGCTTTGAATTTCAAAAGGGAAGCTGCGCAGATTAAAGAAGGGCCTTGCCCCACTCGCAATACTTACTATTCCATCGTAAAGAAAAGAAAACAATCCACGGAAAGTAGATGCGACCTCATGAAATAGCATTGAAATGTGTTTTCTAAAATCATAGCTATTGTATATTTAAAAAATAAGAGTGGAGGTAAATATATTCGTAAAAGTTCTGGGTTATGTTAGGTAGTAAAATTTAATTCGCACTTGAGCAACACAATGGACTATTGCAAAAGTTCTTGGAGCGTGGTATATGAATTTTCTTAAAAATTAAGGAATAGTAGTAATTAGTTCAATATAAACTTTGAAGATTTGGGTTTGCACCTGGCCCACATTACCCTATTTGAAATTTTCTTATGCATTTTTTATTTATTTATTAAGAAATTGTTTCTACTTAATTTGCTATTGTGAGTACTAAAATATAAATCATGAGAACGCTTATATTGATTCTCCATTAAATCATATGAAGCTTACTTAACAGTTTTTAAATTAATCAAAATATTGTAAAGAAAATTTTTCAGACTTTGATCTTTCCAAAAAGACTGGACATTTTTTTTCTAGAGTGTTATATTGATTGCCTGTTTTGTTCTTTTTTACCTTTATCCTGTCTATTATGTTTTGTCTCTGTTATTTTTGTGTTTGTTCTGCCCACTGCCGTGAAAATGAATTTATCTGTATGACAGAGTGTAAAAATGCGAAGAGGGGGAATCTCCACGTGCACGAGACTTCATTCACGATGGGAAAGAAAACCAACTTCAAGCGAGAGAACGAGATTGTCTAATTTGTAAATTGTGCAAATATAAATGAACTCCACGAGCGTTTAATTGAATATTACAATCACGTGCTAACGGGTGCATACTTTAAAATAGAAATTATCTATATAAATAAAAATAGCGTGTTTATGCATTGAATATTTTCGACCCATTTCAAGTAACTTATTAGTTTTGGGCAATTCTAATGCAAAACCAGTGTTTTCCGTATTTGATGTCTGCACGTGTGTGCCCGCACTATGTCCGAATAATTTAATATATTTTGATGAAATTTTGTTCACTTTGAGTAATTGTTATAACTTAGTGACTAAACTTATCTATGTCAGTCTGTCTGTCAACCCGTTTTATGCCTATTTCTGTGTTTGTATGATTGTGTAAGTATCACATCAAAACAATATAATTTCTTCTCATAAAATGTTATCTCTTTTGTATTTTAACATTTTATTTTAGTGAATGTATTGTTTGAATTTACTTTGTCTGCATATTCAGGAAAGTTTCACACTAAAACAGTTGAATATCCATACTTTAATCCACCTTAATTTGGCAGTGTTGGAGAGGCTGAGATGTAATTCAGGGATTGTTTTACCAGTAGAGCTGAGAATGCAATTATTTTTCCAAAAATAGTATTTACAGAATTTAAATTCTTATGTTTTTCTTATTTGAGCTTACTTTTCTTTCCGAAATAGAAATAGTTCCCGAAATTTTTGACAGATGGTATAAAGATAGAGCACATACAAAACATTCAATTGTGCACTAGAGCTTGGCAGTAATTAGTTATTTTTGAACAGTATTGCTAAAAAATGTGTCATTTGTGGATGGCATGTGCGTATTTCGAAGAACTTTCTTCAAAAGTCCTTGTTTTAATACACGTGGTTGTAGAAATCTGATTTATAAAAAGAATTAAAGAATACTGCAGAAAACCTTTTGAACCAAGATTGGTAGCTAATGTAGCTCAAAGTATTTTAAAGCATTGACGATTTACTTTGGAAAACAATTACGATTAGTCACTTTAGAAAACAATTCAACTCATTAAGATTTGCATTTCTTTTCTATGTTTCAAATAAAATTACTTGATTTTATAAAACGCTACACTCTCAATGGTAAGTAACACAATCATTCTCATTCTAAACATGTAAGTGGTTTCCATTCAAAACGGAATATCTGAATTTAAAAAAATGCTTGAAAGTATAGCGCGTGCTTAAGTAAAAGGAAACTAGTATTCGTTGACCATTATTATTTATGATGTTTTCGCTCAGAATCCATTTTTCATTTTTAATTTGTTGCAAATATGCGAGAAAAAAGAATCACGAATTAATTTCTTTAGAACAACTTTTTTAGTTCGATTTAAAACTACATGCAAATTAGAGTACCGCAAATTTTAAATGAAACTTTGCCGATATTGACAGAGTAATAATGTTAAAAAAATCTATGACGTTTGAATTATAAAAACTTCTTTGTCGTAGTGACAGAAGTTGAAAGTTTCCCACTTTATGAATTCAAATTATATTTAAGAAACTTACTATATCTGTTAAAAGTTTTTTTAAACAGTGATTTCCTTTAAGAAAACGCTGTAAAATCAATCAACTATTTTTTGAAAAATGGCAATTGGTTACCTTTGCTTTGTCTGCACTAAAGCCATTGAATTTTAAAACAAGTTCTATTGCGTGTACGTGACCCTGAAGGCAATTTTCATGAAAAAATATTCATTTAAAAAAATTAGTCATGCATGTTTTATCAAACTAATTTGTCATCCCTCATTTGAAGATGATGAAATTCAAAAATGTCGCATGTCTGGTGCAAGAGTGCCACAAGTTAAAAGGTATTTATAAGAAAACTATAATTACTAGTGTATTCTATAATACCTGCGAATTAAGTTAAGGACATTCGACAGAAGGAAGGGGTATTTGTAATCCGCCAATTTAAAACCGACTTTTGTAGTAGTCACCTTAATGTCACTTGTCGTAGTTTAGTCATACGAAAGGGATGGGATGTATGTGAAATGTATTACATGGATAGACATGCATGTATATGATTTGCGTCCAAAACAAGTTGTACAAATTATAAAAATGTCGAAAAGGTGCTAAAAATTATTTTCATGACACTTAAATGATATTGGCATTTTTCTTTGGAAGAGGAGTAATTATTCTGGTCACTTTTTTAATCCACGGTTAACTAATTCAACTCGAGTTAGGTCGAGTAATTCTGTAGTGATTAAAATAAAATTTAGAAATGATGGGTTTTTTTAGTTATTTTTTAGAGAAGAGTTGAGAAAGTCTTCAATAAATTGATTTTACCAATCTGGGATTTGACTTGAGTAGTGACTGTAATTCATTTTAGTGAATTAGTTTACTTTTAATATCAAAAAAGTGTTATTTATTGGGTTCAAGTGACATTCCATGCAACAATAAACAAGAACAAATGATTTATTCAATTCATTTATTCAACTTGTTTATTGAATAATTCTTTACTCGGTTGGTATTTTATGGCACGTCTCTCTCCGTTTTATATCTTCTGAAAACTTCATGGGCCAGGGTAGTGCAGTTGTGGAGTCACGGATCAGAGAGCAACAGGAGGGTTGCGATTTCGAGATTCGAAGAGATAGTCAAAGGCCGTCCGAGTTCGAGACCCAAACACCGTCGTCTATGTGGAAGCTTGTAAAAGTTAAATCTGCAGTGACCTCAAATGTACTCCTGTTGGCATGGTGTGGAAATTGAGAGTGTGGTGAGCTCAGAGGTTGACCTTGTAATCTGACCGTGGTTCAAAACTACAAAGTGCTGTCCTCGAATCTATCCCTTCTGGTTTGATAGCGGACCGTCGTCAATAACCCCTTATGTTACTCCAGTGTGGCGTAAAGTGAACTGCCTTCCTACCAATAAACTTGGTATTAGAAATTTTCCATGATCTAAGCTGCTCACGGTTGCAGTAACTAGATCCAATAGTGTAAAGGAAATGGTTAATTCGCCTTGATCTGAATGTCTTTCAATCTTAATAATGTTTATCTATATATTATGTTTTCAAAGGAATTATAAAAAATACGATAATAGTTAGGAAGATCTTTTTTCTTGTTTCCCTAAATAAAGCACATTGAAAAACTAGAATATGTTATCGGCATGTAGGTTATCTTTTATGTGCAAGACTTGTTGGAAGACTGGGGAAGTTTAAAAATTTGCACTGTTTTGTAAAAGAAAAACAATTATATTCATCAAGTTAGATCATATCATGAAATAAATATAAAAAATAGTTAAATATTTAAGTAATGTGTGTAATAAACACAGTAAAATCGTAAATTATGAAGTGTTCTTCAAGTTTGAGAGTCATTCCATAGATATAACTATTTTCACACGATGATGAGTATTCAACAAACACATTACTTTCATTATTTCTTCCTAAATTCTTGGGGCCGCGGTGCCCCAGTTGATGGAGTCGCGGATGAGCAACCGGAGGGTGGTGAGTTTGAAACTCGATCCAACTATTGAGACTCATCATCTGACTGGAAGATTTGTTGGCTACGTCGATATTTTTCTTCCTTCTTTTTTATTGTGGTGCGCCCAGGACTTTTCGAAAAAATTCCCCTTTCGCTTTATTTGTGAGGGATGGTGCACGTTAAAACAGTCGTAGCCTCAAATGTCCTCATTCTGGCGTGGAGTAGAAGTTTGGAGGGGGTGTCTGCTCAGCTGCAGATCTCGTCATTTCTCGTGATTCAAAACTACAAGGTGTTGTTGTTCTCGGATCTTTCCATTCGGATTGATCCCGGACCATCGCCAATAGTCCATTGTATTGCTCCAGTTTGCTACAAATTCTACTAACAATACTATCCAAAATTCATTTGCGTATATTTTTTACAAACACTACTCCCTTTTCATAATTGCTTAATACAGGAAGTAATTAGCTCACATTTATTTTTAATATTCACGTTTCATATTTTTCCTAAGTTATATAAAATTATGAAATCTGAATAAGTATTGAGTAAGAATTAAAAACATGTCTATAATATAAAAATAAAATCTGAAAGTTAGAAGAACTCGCAGTTTTACAGTAAGTGGGTTGTTTTTCTGATGACTAGAGAAGACTTCTATAACTATATTTTGAAGGCGAACTTATTAATGCAGTAATAACTTTTTCAAATGCATAAAATATGAATATTTTAATATAATATTGTTCCTTTCCGTGGGTGGTATATCACAAATACTAAATTTCTATTGCATTCACGTCTGTCATATTAATAAGCAAGAACATATAACCTCACAATACTTAGGGCATTAGCTGCATTACTTTTGGAATCGATTCTATAAACTTGAAAATTAAGATAGAAATGCTTTCAAAATTAAAGTTAATTTTATAATGTTTAAAGGAGGATTTTTTTATTCTATTACTTTTGTAAATATGTTAAAAAATCAAAATGTTGAAAATTAATTACGTTGTAAGTACTTATCCAAACATTCCCAAATGAAATTTTATACAACTCTTCATAAAATGTCAGTCTAAAACTATTCATTCTATGCTGTATTTAATTAATAGGATCATAAGAAATTCTTAATCCACAGGTTTCATTTCATTTTCGCATGATCCAAATTATAAAAATAATACCTAAATTTAATTTTAGTTTTAAAAATATCTGAATTTATTCCCAGTAAAGTAAATGAAAAATATTCATAGAATTTATATTCATAAATTTTCTCAAGATTAAATATTTTAAAGAAATTTTAAGATAAAGCTGCTTGTATAAAACAAAAGATAAAATTCAAGATTTTCAAATATTAACTATAAAGTTAGTGTAGTTATGGTGTACGCATGTAATTTGTGGACCTATAAGACTTAATAGTTCTTATGTAGTTCTTAGTCAGCGAAAATAAGGTTTTTAGCATACAACAGTGCGTAAATTTTTACAGTTTAAAATATTTTTATTCTGCTTTTAGGGAATAAATGATTCATAAATAACTGTTGTATTTATAGAATTGAGTAGTTGTGTACTTAGAAATTAAATTTTTTAAAACTAAGTTTAATGAAGTATTTTCGAAACTTCGATTTTTTAAAGATTCTTACCCTCTTAAAATATCATATTTTATATGAAAAATAATTTATTCAAATACTTCGGCACATAATTAATTATATGGAAGATTGAGATTTCACGTTGTGTAATCTTTAGTAGAAACGTTAGCGTATTACACGTCTCTAAGAACAAACTTTTTCTAAAAATAAAGCTACTAAACCTTTCTCAGTACCTACACAATTTCTTAATACCCAGATTTAAATAACAATTAATATTCGAATAGAGGATTCCTGGGTTACGAATTTATTCTACTTTGAGAACTCTTAAATAGCTTTTTGATCCTCATGGATATTGTCTCAACGAGGTTTCTGGTCATTAGCAAAGCTAACCAGATTTTGATGGATGAAATATCTCGTCATTAGAAAAATTGACCTGATCATGATCTCGCCATCATCAAATAACAGTAATATCTTCATTTGGAATTCAGTTGGCATTTTTGCTGACGAGGTATCTCGTCATTAACAAAATTATTCACTTGATGAACAAGATATCTCGTCGAAATCACTGGGAGGGGTTAAAGGGATAGTATTAATAATTGAGTTGGAAAATGAAATCTTAAATACGCAAATCTAAAGGTTTGTTGACTAAGGTCCTATGGCACAAGGGCCATTTCTGGCCAATCTATGCTAAACAACGTCATGTAGATGAAAAAACATACAAGGAAATTTACTGACATGCAGAAGAGAGAAAAAACACAAGGGAAAGAATTAAACCTGCGCAGACTGCTCGCAGGGTAAATATAAAAGAATGAAACGAAGATATTTTAAGTCAACTGAATACATCAAAGGAGAAGAGAGAGAGAAATGCTTTCATATATACAGCTAGGACATCCTATTAAATTCTAAAATAACCCTATCAAGGATTTCAGAAATTTTTATATTCCTTTCCAGAATTTTGAACTGCAAAAAATTAGTTTTACTGATTTTAAAATGAAATAATTAATGCATTGAAGTAAAAAAAAATCTGTATATTACTTAAAACTAAGCATTATGTATTAAATGTTTCAAATAAGGAAAAAATGGTAAGTTTGTGGTCTCACTTTGAACTTGCATATTGCTTTTCAAGTGTCGCAAATAAATAAATCGCAAACTCTTTTTTAATTTGAAACGTACACTTTATTAAACAGATTAAATACATCCACAAAACGAAGCAAACAACATAAAAGACAGATCAGGCGATTATATTGAACATCAACACACTCATTAGTTTATAAATTACATTTTGAAGCTTACGATAGCAAAAGTAGTAAAGACAATCTTTGGACTATCACTTCATAGATTTTACAATATCTCTTCGAAAGAGACTTCGAAGAGAAAATCATGTAGAAATCAGCTGAGTAACACCATTCAATAAGAAAAGCTCAACACCTCAATATGCAGAAATATGAAGAATGAGAAAGGGTGAAGAATTAAATACGGAGCATCACAAACCAACACAATTTCTTTTTGTCCAAAGCCGTTCGTAACAAACATAAGAATATCCAACTAAATACTATAATGCCAGGTAATGCCATTTTCAATAACTTCGGAATCCTTTAGCATTACACACAATAACAGTTCTAGGAGCTGATGAGAGTTATTATAGTTAACAATATATTAATCTCTGAAGATGATGCTGTTCATAACAATAAAATTTCATTTTTTTAATTTTATTTAAAAATTCAGACGACTAAGACACAACAATTACATTTCACAGCAATTTTCTAACATCTTAATATTAGAAAATTCTATAAAACGATCAAATATTTGAGAACAGCATTGATTTTCAAAGAATAATCATCTAAATATATTAACATAAAATATATTCTCTTCCAGAGGATGAGAATTAGCATTTGGCACAGTAAATCGTTTATCATACATAGCATTAGTGTCCATTAGATATCGTCATAAGATTATTTTCAGTTTAGTATCCACTCTTTCCAGATCTCACACCAGCTCCTCCTCTTGAGGCTCCAGATCCAGATCCGTAATTTGAAGCACCACCAGTTGCTCCTCCAAATCCACCTCCGAACCCACCGCTAGCTCCACCACCGAATCCGCTTCCGCTTCCGGCTCCTGCTCCAGCTCCACCTCCGTAGCTTCCGGCTCCTGCTCCAGCTCCACCTCCGTAACTTCCGGCACCTGAACATATGACGAAAAGAATTTTAGAAACTACCTTCAAATTCACTGTGTTGACACTTCACTGTGTCACACTCACAATAAGTAAACCGTTTTTGAGTTTCTAAAATAAATTGTGCAATCGTAGAGCTATTTTAGAGAAATTTTTTCTGGACAATGTGACTTACAATACATTAATGCCTTTTTTATCCCTTTTTATATATATACTGAGTTTAATGTTTATTGAAGATATCGTGATGTCGGTGTCAATGCACCGGACTCACGTACTAAGATGTAATGAAAATAAACTATTCTCAAGTTAGAAATATCAATGATGAATGTATTAATTTCGTTAAATGATTAAAAATAAATATTTTAAGCAATTAGATCGGAGATTTGGGGTATTTCTCGAATGTTTCTGATAGTTTAAAAGTAGAACCAAGCCAAAGTTTCAACGCACCAATGGTTCATACATATTTGGCATTGAGAAGTATAAGTATAAATTTCCTCCATGTATGGAGGCATCTATTTTCTTTCCAGTGTTCTTTTAAAATCCTGATTTTTCTGAAATAAGTGCATGTTCGAAATAGGTGAAAGCAGTAAGAGAAATGTAGATAATTTATTTCTACACTTCTATTTTTCTCTTTAAATTTAAGAATTTGGTGAACGTGATTTCTTTCTAACAGTAGTCAAATATGCTATTAAATCCGCATTTTAACAACCAATTTAGCAATTAATGGGATTAAAAAACTAATGATTATGAATGCAACATAAAGTGCATTTGTACGCTTGTGGTCATGAGTTAATAATATACTTGTATTTATGAATAAAAAACTTGTACTATGAGTATTTCATAAGAAATGTGGTTACGAGTGCATCATAAGAAACTTGGCTTATTGTACATCATAAAAACTTATGCTTATGACTACACATTAACAAACTTGTGCTTATGAGTACAGATTAACAAACTTGTCCTTATGAGTAGACATTAACAAACTTGTTAAAGATGAGTTTGTTAATAAATACATATTAAGAAATCCATAATTTGTGCTCATCATTAAACTTAAGAAATTCAATGAATTCTATGAAGATAGCTATAGCATTAGTAAATACCTTAACTCTTCCTGACCACTCATAAAAGTGAAAGGCTCTTACCAGCTCCTCCACCATATCCAGATCCACCTCGAGAACCAGAACTGGTGTATTTGTCCTGGATACCAGCAGGTGTCTGTTCCACGGTCATCTGGACATCGGCGGGGCTTTCCTTGCCATCGGTTCCTGGCTCATTGGTTCGGATGTTGGCTCGGAATCCATTCTCGTCAGCGACGTACTCGACAACTCGGAACAGACCCTGGACATCGGTGTAACCGTAGGTTCCCCTCACTGCTCCGTTGGCATCGCCTTCCTCGTTACGGTAGTGCACGTTGCCTTGCTCATCGGCGGCTTGGTAGTCGAACTTGTAAGGTTCTGGGGCAGCCTAGAAGAGGGAAGGGATTGTACGGAATTGGTATGAAGATTAAATTGTAATTGATGAAAATTATATTTTAGTCCGAGAGGGTAGAATAAAAATACAGAAAAAGTTGAGAGTGGGATAATCGACAGTTTTGTTATTAAAAATTCTTCAGATGATTTTTGTATGGAAATTTTGGTGTGCAAGGAATATTTTTTCATTCATCACTTATAGGGTTGGTTGGGTTTTATGATTCAATTGCCATTTTTGGCCAAATCGTGCCAAGCAAAGTTAATTCTTGTGTGCCTAGAAGAGCTTTACTGACACAGAAGAGAGAAACATACTCAGTATAACTCATTTGGAATAAAGTAAGAAATAGATTAAAAATCTCAGTAGATTATTATCCTCTTACGTTACATAATTAAAACATGAAGCAACTTATGAGGTGGTATAAACATGGAACCATTGTTTACCTATGTAATACTTTTGAAGTGTAGAAATATTCATAAAACTCATTTAAAATAATAGATTATACGATTTACAATTGTTGCATCGATTATAAAGTAGTTCAGTCTAAAGGTGAGAATGTGTCATCCAAAAGTAGAACAAATGAGTTTTTAATTAAATTAATTTTATATTATAAGCATATTTTAGTATGTTTTGCTTGCCATTAATATTGATATTTACACAATAATAACTTATAATTTAAGACTGGCAGAAATATTAAACTCTTATGTGTGTGTACTTATATTAGTATTTCGTATTTTTATGTAGGTTTTACCATTTTAAGTTTAACTCGATATGTGGAAGTATTGTGTTAATTTAGGTTATTAAATCATTGATTTAAAATATAACGCCATAAACAAATGATAAATGCTACGACCTCATGTACGTGGAAAGTTATTTGCATTTTTAGGGGGAAGGGGAGGGAGGGAGGGAGGGGAATTTCAATTAACGTCACACTGGAGCAACACAATGGGCTATTGGTGACGGTCCGGGATCAATCCCAAAGGGAAAGATCCGAGGACAACACCACGTAATTTTGAACCACGGTCAGATGACGAGGCAACACCTGAGCTGGCACCCCACTCTCCAAACTTCCACACCACGCCAACGTGAGGACATTTGAGGCCACGACAGATTTAACGTGCACCAGCCCCCTTTGTACACGACGGTGTTTGGCTGGATTCGAACTCGCAACCCTTCGGTTGCAAGTCCGTTACTCTTCCAACCGGGCCACCGTGGCCCTGCATTTTTAGAAATACTACGAAGATTTGCTAAACATAAACAGGTAATATAATCTTTCTTTATACATTCTAAATATCCTAGAGACAATCAGCTGAACTTGAGATACGAAAGAAAGGTATGATTTTCTCAGTTTAACTTTAGTTAGAAGGATTTTGAGGATAGAGTTGCCAAAATTAAAAAGTCTTACATTTTGGTTAAATCCACCAGATGAGCCACCACCATAAGATGATGCTCCTCCAAATCCTCCTCGGGAGGCAGCGCCTCCTCCGAATCCACTTGCTCCACCGGCACCACCAAATCCACCAGCTGCTGCTCCACCTCCACTGGAATAGCCACCAGCTCCAACAGATCCTCCAGAGCTATACCCTCCAGAGCCAGCACCAGCGCCATAGCCTCCACTTCCACTACCTGCACCACTACCGTAGCCAGCTGCCATAGCATAACCGGCCACTGCCATAACTAACATAGAAACCTAATAAAAATGAAACGATTCAGAATTTTAAAGTATACCATGTTTTTTTGTATAATTGTAAACTCTGATTTGATCGAAAATTACATGATAAAAGTAATTCTGCTTTAGCTTCACAAAATGAACTTAATGCACTAAATAAGATGATTCTAGAAAAAAGCTGATGCTTATAGAATTTCTAATAATGTTTTGGTGCATTATTTACTTTTCTTGTTTAAAAAAAGTGACGCAACGAATGCAGTTCGATTTTATTTCAATTGACAAAATCCAATTTATGAAGAAAAATGTTTCACTGCATAACTATTTAGAAATTTAGTTCGGGTGAGAGAAGAAATTTATGTATATTTGAAGAATCTCATCTATAAATATTTTTCGAGTTAAATTTGCAGGAGTAAATTTCCAGTGTTATGAATTGAAAGGAAAACTAAGGAATGGAATAGAAGGCTTAAAATAAAATTTTAATAATCAACTAAATCAATTAAAAATCTAACTTTATCTAATATTCAATAGATAAAATTCATAATCATCTTAGCATTTGAAACAAAAGCTTGAAATGTATTAATTCAATTGTAAAATCTTATCAAACTACCTTACATTAAATCTATAATTCTGTAATTCACAGCATTTTCAGTGGACTTCACAGTCCAATAAAGGGATTCATTAGTTAAAATTACTAATTATCGAAAATCTAAGCATTTAAAACCTAAAAAAATTGCAAATTTATTATCTAATTTAATCGTAAAATCTTTACAAACTTCACATTAAATCTATAATTCTGCAGTTCACAGCATTTTATGTGGACGTCAGACAGTCTAATATGTTCATTTGGTAAAATTCCTAATCATTGAGAGTTTAAACACTTGAAATCTATAAAACTTAAAATTTGTTGATTAATTTAATCGTAAAATTCTTACATAGTATCGAATATCTCACATTATTTTTAAAATTATTGTAATTAATTGTTTTTTCAGTAGACAGAAGATTTCATTTAGTATATAAGTTATATTTTTGTACTTTAAAATCTTTAAGTTAAAAAATGCAATGAAATTAAAAACTAAAGTTCAGAACTAAAATCCCTTTACCTTAACGAAATACATCTTTCTCAAAAAGCTACTTGAACGAGTTCAACTCCTGAAGAGAGAGAGAGAGGGAGATTGCCTTGCTATCGCTGGGTTCGAACGAAGATCTCGAATTGTCTCTTCTCCAGAGTGCATCCTTTATATATACCCAATCCTCTCTCCTTAAGTGGTGTCACGACGAGGGTCTGGATGACCCCTTCCACTAACCCCGTCATTTCCTGCTCATTAATTCGCAGTTTTAGACACTGCTCGCGTTTTTCTTTATTTGCTTGGGTTCATCCGAATTTGTTTACTTTTGTTGCTGCCTCTGATCAATACGAACAAAGCTGTGGATTGGTGGAAGTGAGGTCGAACTCGGAAAGTAGGTAAGCTTTGAGCCCCGGGGGCTGAAGACGATCTTAATTTCACTCTCGATTTTGCGGTTTTTTTTCTTTTCTGATGTGGATGGGGGAAAAAGAAAAAGTGAATTTCTTGATTGAATTTGCATGCCCGCATGTGCGGAGTGTAATAGGTTATTTATGACTTGTTTTGGTGGACGGTAACGTTCGCGGAAGAGGGCGGATTTCGGAAATGGTAGGATCTTCATTTGCTTCCTTGTATGGGAGACTTGTTCTGGATGGATGTCTGCACAGCTGTTATTTTGGTATAATCGCACAAAGGGATTTCGCACGCGTTTCAGAGAGCATTAAAGTTACCACTTATTAGTGTAATTACATCGACATACTAATTTGTATTCGGTATCATATCGCACGCAAATGTAGAAAAGGATCCATTGCATCTTTCATTGTGGATTGATGTATTTTAAAATGTATTCAAATTAGTATATCTCACCTTAAGAAAAGTATCAACAAAGTAACTTTTTCCTGTGATTCTATTTAGTATCATATTGCACTTTAATACAGAAAAGACTCCATTGAAATTTAAATTGCGGTTGTATTTTGCTCCTTTTTTCGGGAGACGTTCTCGATAGATGTGTGCACCGTGGTTATTTTGGTGCACTTCCATAAAAGGATTTCGATACACGTTTCAACGAGGATTAACTTGACAACTTATTAGAGTAATTATGTTGACATAGCAATTTCTTTTTATTTGGTATCATATCGCACTGCAGAAAAATTGTTTAAATTGTGATTGATGTATGATACTTTAGGGTGTATCCTTATTAACAGATCCTACCTTTTCGAGAAAAGTGAACCAATTCAAAAGAGTAACTTTTACCTGAGATTATACTTGGTATCACATTGCATTTTGATGCAGAAAGATTCCACCGGATTTCCAACTGTTATTGATTTTTGAGTCAAATGAATCAACTCAGAAAAAGTAAATTTTACTTGAAATCTAATATTCGATATCATATCGCAATTTAATATAGAAAAGAATCTAATTAATTAAATTTTTGTTTGATTTTTGATACTTTAGGATACAATGAAATTAGCATATCACGCTTTCTTCTGAAAAATGAACCATCTCAGAAAAGTAAACTTTACCTGATCGTATTTACTTCAATCGTATTTTGCTTTTGAATTTGAAATTTGTACAATTCATACACATCTTTATTAAAAATTGTAGAATATTTTTTAATTTTGTCTCCATGTTAAAATTTTGTATGAAACTAAAAGCAAAGGATAATACATTTAGCACATAATATTATTCTAATAAGTAAGTTGATAGAATATTTTCAAACTATAAATAATTTGCAAGAAGTATTTACGTTATTAATAATTACGTTCTATTAATAGTTAAATACTTACCTTTGCATTAGAAATACCATTTTTATCTTTTGTCTTAAGCCGATATTCGTGATAGATATCTGTTTTTATTTGCCATACAAATGTATTTAAATACCCTTTCCACGCAAATGAAGTAAGTTATCCACTTTTAATTGAAGGCAAATTTTTATAAATATATGTTACATAGCCTTTTACCTTACATTACCCTTTTTAATATCAGTTTCAAATGTATTAAAATCATAAAAGTTTAAGTTATAATGAAACGATGAGCTCAGTGTAGTTTTTCTACCAAAAGAAACAATTTATCTGTTAGATATTTAAAAAAGAGTTTTGCCCTATGTAATTTTTTGTGACATAAAATTTAAGAGGATAGTGGACTTTCAAAACAAACTTTTGAAGTAATTATCCGATGATAATGGAATTTTCACAGAATGTTTGTTTTCTACTAAAAAGCCTATATATTAAGTTTGGTCAAAAATATTAAATCATTCAGATATTTTTAAATAAATTGTAAATTCCCATGCTCATTAATTTTTCATGTATTGTAAACCTTTAATTAATGTGATAGTTTGTATATATATATATAAATCAAATTTACTTTGGTAAGTTCAATTTTAAAGCAAAGAAAAAACTATAACACTTCAAAGTTTAGAAAAAAGCAAAGATTAAGTGAATTTCCTAATTGGACATATTTATGTACCATAGATTTCAAGGATTATAGAAAAATTTTCAGTAAATCAATTAAAACGAGAAATTAAAATATAATAATATCGAAAAATCTCATTCGGAGAAAAACGAGTTTTTGTAGTAGATTTACTATACATTTATATTACATCTTTGATGTTGATGTTTATATGTAACATGGTCAAAAATAATCGCAATTGAAATTGTTTTTGCTTTCCACAGAATTATATATAAATTATTTTTTAACTCTAAAATTAAAATTAAAAATCGATTCTTCCATTGACTTTGCTGATTTTGAAAGTCCACTATTCCCTTAAGCAAGATTTTTTTCTAATTTATATGTAAAAAATATCTGTATAAACTGTCAAAGTATCAAAAATCTGTCTCATCCATAAAGTTTATAAGTTCTTTAATACTGGATATACGTTTAATGATGAAACACATTTGATTTGACAGATTTAACAAGTATGAAATGTTTGCCTCATTTGTCACATTAATATCCTACGCATTTCATCCATGTAAATTAGAGTGAAGTAGATAATTAAAAAAAATCAAAGCTTAAATAGAATTTTTGCCATCGGGTTAAAGAAACCCAATGTCTCCCCCCAAGAATAAGGGAATACGTTACACAATACGAGGGATGGAGGTCGAAGAAAATTCTGTTGAGAACAGGTTGTTCAATATTTTAGTTTCCATTATAATGAAAAATTAATTTAAATAAAAATAATCAGACACATAAAATACATTTTGTTTAATTAAAAAGTAAACATCAATGCAAAACATTTCACTCCAAATTTTGGCGTTGAAAATTGCGTGTGTGAAAACAAAAATTGTCTTAAATTTTCTAAAGGTTTATTTTTAAAAATAACGATGAAAATTTCAATTTTTATTAAACTAGTGTAAATTAATTTTTATAAGCTTTTATTCTAGAGATTATATTTGTTCGTTGAAGATATATTTACATTTTGTGAAACTTCAAAATAAACTCTCGCACATAATTTAATCTCAACAGAAACGCATAAAAATTTAAAGTAAGGAATAAAATTTAAAAAACTCAATATCCTCTTACGTCTAATCTACCTTTCCCATGCATCATATCTGCTGCTCTGATCATATAAAAAGCAATTTTAAATTAATTATAAACGAAAAAGAGCATTCCGAATAAAATTCATGCTTTCAATTATAATTTTTATATCTGATTTTTAAATGCAATTAGAGAAACTTCGAGAGAATATATTTGAAATATAACCCTTTTTCAAATAAACTGATTTCGGAAAGGAAAGTAATTGCAAAACTACATAATTATTCAGGTTTGAATCTTGACGGCAAAAAGCCCTCTACAATGAATCTTTACAGCAATAATGCATATACAACGAAACTTTCGCCGCACCTTAAGTTTGACCCGTCCTTACACTCTTCCTAATTACTTTAACACACCTTTGTAACAGTTTTGATTGATTTGTCTGACCCCAAGAAGTGTTTGAGCATGAACGGATATCCGAGAATCAATTCAGACAACGAGATTGCCTTTGCATACTCCTCTTTCACTCACTTTCTCCATCTTTGTTTCATTTCGAGGTCACAGTGAAGACCAGAACATAACATCAATAATGAAATCATCTGTAATGAGGTTCGGTTGCAACAACATGTTCGATTTGATTCCGAGCAACTGATGCAACAGGTTGATGCAGTGACATTGTTCTAATTTCGAAGCAGTTTGTTTGATGTTAATGAAGTTATTCAGAACGCCTTTGTAAAACGACGTGCACTCCTTAAAAATGAAAATCGGAGTGAGTGGTAATGATACAGTAGTTCTCGGAGTAGCTTTATCCAGTTCAATTTTCAAAACATTGCTTAACGTTAGATATTTATTCATTTTAATCTGCCACTGTGTTGTAAATTATATTTATTTTCATATTCGGTCAATTTGTTTGAGAGAAAAAAAAAGTTATCGACTAAAATCAATAACTAATTTTTAACTATATTTATTCAAGTAATAGGAAATTCTGAGTTTGAATAGCGACGTTATGATACATAGTCTTAATTTCAAGGATTTTAATATTCCCTTTGTATATATCGTCATTTTATCATCAAAACCTCGTAAGTCTTGAAATCAAAATTTTTATATTTAGATACGACGTTTGAATATGCACCCATGGAGGACTTAAAACTGATGTCAACTTGAGGAGGTTTCAAAACAGGTAAAGCAGATTTGTATCCAAATAATTCTAAAATTTAATAAACCAAAAAGTCTAACAGGTGGTTTTGATAGTAAAATGACGTTATTCTGATAAATTTTATGCTCTCATTCTTTCCTTCTTACCACGTCAAGGACTTTAAAATTCACTAGATTTGTGAACATTATTTATTTAGATTTCAGAAGTTCAGTTAACTATTTATTTATTTAATTACTTACATTTTTTAATATAAATACCCACTCATATCTCTCATTTCGTATATTATTTTAAGATATATTTTCGTACATATGTCAACTGAATATATTGGAAGTGTTCTCTAAGCTAATGTCAAACAAGACACATGTAGTTTTTTAATATTGATATGACCACTCTAAACTTAATACCACTCTTGTTATTGACCACTTTAAACTTGATATACAACTCTTGAAACTGGTCACTCCACTTAATACCACCGTTGATATTGACAATTTTAAACTTAATACAACTCTTAATAGTGGCTTGAGGTAAATTTGAGAGGATATTTAGAGGTAGAATGAATAATGAGGAATAATAAGAATTGTTTCCTCTTTATTTTATTTTGTAGTGTCAAAGAAATATTTTTGCCCTTTTAAGATTGAAAATTAATTAAACAAATTTTGGTATGAAAAAATGTATGGGATGCCTTAGATTATGTTAGGTATTGATAATACAAGTTTGGACACATATTCAGCTGTCACTGACATTTAAATTTTAATAAGTATTTAATTTAGGTGTAATTAGGCTGATTACATTGCCTTGAGATATAAACGGGACATTGGGATGCCAAAAATGGGACATGGTTAGATAATATTCTGTATTCATGAAAAATTAAGGTGTTAACAAAAAAGTTTTATTACATAAAAAATTCGAGTTTACCATTATTCTTTAGTAAAAAACCCCATGCAAAAATTTATGTGAACATTACAATGTTGACATACCACTCACTACACTGCTTGTATAGTTTAATGCATTTGAATTCTTTCTGAAGATCGACATTGAAACTGCATTTTCCCCCTCTTTGACATTGCAAAATGAGACTTAAAGCTTTAAAAAATAACAACTGAAACTTTAATAATATGAAATAAACCACCGGCATTTAATAGGAAAGCTAGTACCGGTTAGAATACAGGCGAAATAAAATCTAACTCTACTGCAAAACAGACGCCGCGTCTGAACGTGGCTAAACAATGCTAGCTTTGGCCAGTATGGAAATCGCAAGTATTGTTAACATGTACTTTTTTCTCTAAATAAATCACTGCAGATATCGATACTTAGTATCTAATAATGCAACTCATGGTTAAACAAATTACTGGTATCCTTGGGGGATGTTGGAATACATCTCATGAATAATAATTTATAATTGACTATAACATTAAAGTAAATTTATAGTTTTTATAAAAAATATAGGATGAAGTTTATATTTTTCTTAAAAGGATGAGATGGTCGGAAAACATAAAACAATCAATACTGTCACGTTCAAAGCGGTAAGTATGGTCAGTCAGTTTTTTGATTCCTAATAAATTGGAGATTACTACAAAAATTGTTTTCGCTTGTTGAGAGGAAGTTACACTCACAAATATGATGAATTTCTAATTTTTTATTGTTAACTTAGCTGCTCAAAAGTACACAAAAGAAAACACATCACACATTTTATCGCAATAAAATTTTTTTTAAATATAGTAACATAGTTTGGAGATAATTTCCCTTCCTTCATGATGAAATCAAAATGGTGTATGACTGAAAAACCATCAATTCAAATGGTATTTCGGAATATTTTCATTTTTAGCATTTTAAGGAAAATAAATAAATATACTCTTTGACTTCCTTTATTCTTTTTGATTAATTCTCAATCCCTCGTTTGTAACAGTCATAGAAACTTCTGTAGCGTCAACTTTAACATTGTCATTCAGTGTGCAGTAGGATTGGCCGAAAGCAATCTAATTTTTTTATCAAATAACTATAGTGTGGAAAACTTGTGCATGGAGCATCTAAAGTAATGCTTATGTCGTTTTTTAATCAGACGATGTTTTCCGTTTGCCATAGCAATCTTAATTTCACACTTCCAAAGTATACGCAATTTCACTGACTTTTTTCAAAAATCATAACCACTGCAATCGATGGCTAAAACGCTGCATCTATCGATAGTAAGCTAAATATAAAATAAAAACTTTTGAAACTCGATAGCAATTTTTATGCTTGTGCAGGATGATCAAAACTACACAAATGTCACCAAAATTTTCCAATTTGTTCAGACTTGTTCATCTCTACTCACTTCCGAGTGTTCCATAATGAAACGTTGAGTATGTAACAAAACATTTAAGTTTTGTAATTATAATATAATGCAAAAAGTCACATCCACTTGGGAAAAAGCCGAAGTTATTTTGAATGAAAAATCCCTTTCTTTTTAATCCGATATTCCCGCATACAGCATGGAATATGAAGAATGCTATCAGTACATAGACAAGACACGCAAAGAAATCGAGAAAAAAAATAGAAGAAAATAGCGTGAAACTTCAACTTTATCCTGAAACAATCACATCTAACATTACAACTTTTATTGGTGCATGAGCATTAGATTGAGGAGTATTAAAGTTGTGACCAATATGGAGTACCTTGAGCTACCAATCTCTACAATCGCATCAAGTATGTTCTGAATAATAATTACTTTATAACAGAGCAAATACCTCCAATGCTATGGTTAAAAAATGAAGGGACAACAGGAATGAAAAACAAGTCCTATTCAACTTAAACAGGGTTTCCTCTTACGCCCCATGATTGATGGTAAAAAAGATGACGTCAGTTGTTCGTACAACACATTCAAAACATTTTTGAATTATCCTCGATGAACACATTTTCTCTAATAAACAAGGTTTAATAAAAACTTTTAATTGGTTTAATTACAACTTAAAAATGACAATATATTTAGATTCAGTCGTAAATATACTATAACATTGACGTATTTGATTTAAATGAATTGGTATTTAGGTATTTACTTACACACGTAAAAGATACAAGGAAATTTAAATCACTTACAGATTCGATTTCCAACCAAAGATCGTCGTGTACAAAAGGGGGTGGTGCACATTAAATATATCGTACCCTCTAATGTCCTGCTGTTGACGTGGTGTGGAAGTTTGGAGAGTGGGGTGCCTGCTCAGGTGTGATCTCGTCATCTGACCGTGGTTCAAAATTACGTGGTGTCCTCTGATCTTTCCCTCGGGAACTAATTGATCCCGGACCTTTTCCCAGTAGCCCGTTGTGTTGCTCCAGTGCGACGTAAATTCAAATACTTGCCTAGAGATTATATTATCGAAATATTGTAAAAATGATAAGTTATTGACTTTTATGTCATTGTGTGTACGTTAATAACATTGGCTGTAAGGTCCTGGATATGATGTCACGTAAGAGGCTTTAAAATAACGCCCAGTTGAAAGCATCCCGTTATTCGTGACTCTCTGTACCCCTATGTCATTCCAAGGGGAAAGTAAGTGTTATATGTTCGAAAACAGGATTTTGATTTTGAAACAAGCTGCTTAGAGTATCCGGAAGAATATATTTTGGGTCAACGTGAAAATGTTTTCTTTATGGTTACACTAGATGAGCATGGGCATGAAAACAAAATAAATTAAATTATTTGTTTTAAATCAAAGGACATTCTTAGTGTCCATAAGGATTATGAACTATTAACTATTACGAATAAATATTTACTTAGAGAAATGTATTTCTTGTACGCTTCAAGAATATGGGCTTTACTGAAGTTCACGACCTTTTCCTTTGTAATCTTATTATCCATCACACAAAAGGTAGTTGCTCAGTTATCATTCTGAACACTTTATGCGATCGCGACAATTGCTTGGTCAGGTACTTTATATTCATTACTACTTAATGCTGTGGCAATGAATCAAATTCTCATGTATCAAAACAATGTTGAAGTTGTAATGTTAAATGTAATTGCTTCACGATAAAGTTGAAGTTCCTCTTTTTTCTTTTTTTTCAATTTCTAGGAGTCTTGTCTATGTACTGATCACATTCCTCCTTTTCCATGCTGTCTTTGGAAATAAGGGAAACATATTTCATTCTTATGAACTTTCTCTGGTTTCTCATAAATGGATGTGTTACATTATATTGTAATTGCAGAGTTTCAGGTAGCATATTGATGATGAGCCACTTTCTAATTTTTAAGGCTTGCAAATTTCAATTTTTAAGGAAATTCCTAAATTATAATTGTTAACCTACTTTTCAAGAGGTCATGTTATCTTAAAGTTTCAAGTATTACGTACTCATTCAAATAATCAGACATTCATTTGATCGTCTTAAATATTTTGCTTTTAATTTTTTTCATTATGTGGCTTGTAGCTATGCTGCCTGGAACTCTTCAGTTACATTGTTTACATCATATTATTACAAAACTGATTAGTTTTGTTTCAAACCCAATCCTACATTATAGAACTATTGAAAATGAGTAGAACAAGTCTAAACAAATTGGTGAATTTCGACTTATTTGCTTAATTTCGATCATCCTGTAAGAATAGAATATATTATCCGGTTTTTAAAAGTTTGTAGTTGTCCGGAGGCAATGTTTCCATGGAGTGACTTAATTGTACTTTATTTAATATTTTGAAAGAAAGAGTAATTATCCATATTTTAAAAATTTTTGTAACTTATGAGAGATCAGAAAACATTTTTTGATTTGAAAGAACATACGTATCTTTAGATTGGCTGCTTTTAATTTAATGGCACAAAGTCGTAAAAATGGACATGCTGCACCTCATTATCTTTAGGTGTGTCGTGTGATCAAACTTTTTGTAGTGATTCGATCAAAAAATTTACTTTTTTCGTCCCACCCTACTACATAGTGGTACCGTCTGAAGGTATGATAGAGATAGTTAGTTAGTCACTACGGCCATTTTTGTTACGTAATCAATAGAATAGTTGACAAAGGTAAGAACACATTTTACTTTCTAAACCCTTTCGTAATACAGTTACTTTATCGCTATAATTAATGAACTCTAGACGAGTTATGCAAGATATTTAGAACAAGGTACTGCAAGATCTGGGACCGACAATAAGAAGTTCCGATTCAAACAATTGCAATTTTATATTTACTCCGAAAGTATATTTCGACACATCCTAGAGTAAACCAATTGAAAGTACCTTGGGCAAAGAGAAACGTTCACACCAATAGCGACGGGAAATAATTTGCTTCTGAAGTAGCAATATGTCTACAAAGTATACAATGCATTTAAATGACCACTTTCAAACGAGCCGCAAATTTTTTTGCCACAAATGCATTAACAAACCTTGAATTTGTTTTTATTAAAATGTCAAATCTTATTCATATGAGTATCAAAGAGAGAAAAATCCCTTCTCGACATGCACATGTTCATAACCACTAAGTTCGTTTGGGTGTTTTATGGCGATATTTGGCCATGCTGCGTCAGACACAATACAATATCAAATAAATGACACAAGACATACAATATCAAGTAATTGACACACACAATGAAAGCTTTACTGACACAGGAGAGAGAAATGCACCCACGGAGGAATACACCTGGCAGGAATCGAACCTGCGCCGCCTGAAACGAAGGTTGCTAGCGCAGTGGGCATACCCATTGAGCCATGGCAGCCCCCATAACCACTAGGATAAAAGAGGAAAGTAACGTGATGCAAAGGGTAAAGCTTTAATGTTGTAGCTGAGAACACGAAGATTCACTTAACACAAACGATGAGCTATTTTTCTTTTACCGACGATTTTAATTTGCATACGATGTACTTACATCTGTGTTAGGTAACCAGTGTGAAGTGAAAAGCTGTTAAATTTATGTAATATTTATTTGATTTTTGGACAAAGGTTTCAATGACAATAACGATCATCATGTGAACTTGGATGGTGCTAACCGTCATACTTCTATATATAGCTCTAAAGGCAGTGGACAATGCTATATATAAACTTGTTGTTACTAATCCCCTGGGTCAAGGTATAACCTAGACCAAATCCAAAGGACCACGTAGTACAAATCACAGCAACCAACTCCTGATCATTCAGGATCTGACCACTAAGACACCAATATGTTCTAACTATGGGAAGAAGTTACTGGGATTGTGGAGCATGGACAACGTGGATAATTTTTAACTCTTCTCACAAAAGTCTTGTACCTTATGGGCCTTCTTCTAAGTCTTACTAGAGCAGTATTTACAAATAAATTCTGGTAATTAAAATCTTGATGAATAACTAAACGTAAAAAGTAAACAGAATTAATATTATAGTAAATTATATTAAAATATGTCTTTCAAATGCAAGAACCAGTGTTTTAAAACTAAAGAATTAATAAATGTTGCTATTTACGTAGAAATTTACAATCGTGTGATACTGCCTACAATACTTTATTAAATAACAAACAATCAAGAGGTTCCACTGTAGGAGCTTTTATTCCTTTGACTGGTTACTACTTCCGAGAAGACCTCTTGTATTTTTTGTTGACTCTCTTAGGTGAATTCTTTGTATTTTTCATCAGTCTATTAACTTTGACGTGTACAATGATGCACTTAAGAACTTTAAATGTGAAGTACAGTGATTGAAGGGTCAGAAAGTTAATGGTATAATGCTAAATGCATGGCATTTGAAATACTGAATGTAATCAAATTAAAATGAGTTTTTATGGATTAGCAGTCTTCTTTTAAATCGGGGTCATTCGCTTTAGTAAAGAATTTGTAGCTCATTCTCCCATTACAAAGTTAACAACATAATGATAACTTTTAAGTATTACCAATTTTCGTCTAATTGTATTTCTGACATCAAGATGTATACTAAATTTGTTGACATTAAACTCTCAATTATGCGTAAACATTTAAGCGTCAGCATTGAAAGTGAAATAAATATAGCTATATTTTTTGCTGTTTCAGTACTTTTAGAGCAATTTAAATTTTGATTTAGGAAACGTTTAGTATGATTTCCTGTAATATTAACTTTCATTGTGTATTTAAGTTGATGGGACAATCTATTAGAGTGCAGATAGTTCATTGGAACCACTAAAATACTCTTAAAAGCAACGAAAAAAGCTTAAGATGTATAAAATAAGACATTGAATAGATTTATTATAAAAACTGCTCTCGTATAGCAAAAAATAATAGTAAAGGGTCAAACTGAATCTCCAAAATGCAAAGAATGTGCTTCTAGAAGATTTTTGAATAAAATTTTAAGAGAACTTTTTAAAGTACCCAAATAGAGTGCTTCCCTTAAGAGATTCTGTTGCGCTACCTACTGACTTCCACCTAGCTCCTTGTAGTACTTAAGGCTTCGCTAGTCTGAAGAATTCTTCCATTTAAACAAGACATTCTCCATTAAACATAAATTTTTTTGCAATTTAAATGTTCTATTTGATGGCCCTTATCTTTCTACTATCTTTTTATCTTTCTACACCTTAATTTTCATGATAATGACTTTTGTAGTACAGACAGAAGTATTTTGTCCCATTCTTGTTCAGCAGTTTTCCAAAGTGTTTGAATGGTTTTCGGTCGATGATTCGATAATACTTTTTAAGTCCAAAAGCACAAAAGTCCATGTGTGAGACATCTGGAAATTTAGCAGGAATATCAGTAAAAGGTATTGACTTGATGCCAGTTTCTTGTTCCATTTTTCCAAGAATTTAATAGTGGATTTAGATGTGTGGCTGCTTCCTTTATCTTGATGCAGCTCTACTGATTGTTGTCGCTGTGGGTGAAGATATAGTATATCTTTTTTGAATATTGGGGATAAAATATGGGCTTGATAGTATGTGGGAGTTTATTTTTACATTTTACCCACTCTCTACTTTTAATTTTCCATTATATGCAAAACCGGCAACAATCATAAATCCCTTAGAGAAAGTTTAGATTCTTTGAACCACGTTTTAAGATTTTTCTCCTCTTTTATGATAATAAATTGTTCTTTTTTTATTGCAATCATATAAATACACCCACGCCTCGTCTAGTGTCACATTTTTTCCATTTTTCTCCAGCTAAATGCTTCTCATACAGAATTCTGCAGCGAGTTCTGAGTTCTGCAATATGTCATAGATAGACGATGAACATTGTATTTTTTGGCCTTTTTAAGATCAAATCACTGTTAATTATTTTAATTACAGTTGAAACTGAACATTTTAATGACTTTGTAATAGTCCTTTGACTTGGCGGATTCTCTTTTAAAATCAAAGATCTCACGTTACAAATATTCCCAGAATTTTTTTTACTTTTTGTATACGTATTTGAAAGTATTTTTCCACTTTTACGTTTATTTTCCCTTCTCAGTAATATTACTTATTGTACCTTTATATATCGAAAAACCATGACTTTTACAACGTTTTTGAATAATTGAATAAGCATAATTCTCTTCTAAAAAAGTTGAAACAGCCTTCCATCAATTGCTTATTTAAAAGCACCATTTTGAAAGTAAACAAAACTCTGAGTTAGCAGAGGATAAGTTCTACTTTAATTATTTAACTGCTGCGAAAATAAAATTGTTTCGTAGCATACAATTTTTTACAGCTCATCAAAATTGTTTAAAAAATGTCCGAACAGCCTCTGCACTTAGTCATATGTGTGTGTTTTCGGATAAAAGCAACACTTCAATAATCGGAAATCTCGTGACTCACATAGGATAATTCTACTCCCGTCTAGAAATGTGTTTGCCGATTAATGGAAAAGTTAACAATAATCTATGGTTATTTTTTATTTTGAATAAATACATAAATGAACAGTTTACATTTATTTCTCAAAGCATTTACTTGAACAATTAACGTTGCATCTCTTTCCTGTTATATAAACAAAAGTGAACTGTATTATATATAGATTACAAAACCCAACTTTTAAATACTTTGTTTCTACGATCCAACCTGCGCATTTGTGAACGTTTCAATCACCGTGTGTACTTAAGGGCTGGTTTAAAATGGGTTTTGAAAAATTTGGGCTGAAGATAAACACAAGTAAAATGCGTTCGGGAAAACTACACTGATTTTTATCGAATGTATATTTTCAGATAAAAGCATAAGACTTCTGCAGTCTATAATAGTGGCCAATGACATTGTTCACGATAAAAATTAAGTCACAAAATAATTCGTTAGATTTCTAATTATTAATGGATTTCATCTCATGAAAGCTACCAAATTCCAATTGTGGTTTATATCTTAAATAAATAGCAAATTGTTTCACAAGTGATTTGCAGCAAAATCTCTATACCAACAAAATGGATTTTAAAGTAGTTGCCTTCTTAACTTTAAAAAAATTCATGTATTGGTTTCAAAATATTTTATAGATATTTTACGATCACTACATCATCTAAACTTGGAATATTTGTACCTATTAATTAAGAACGACATAATTAGATTTCGTTTTGATAGTTTACATTTTTGGTGATCGCAACAAATGCGAAATGAGAACTCAGAATAAACAATGTTTCAATTCAAAGAAATTTTAGAAATGCAATATGAAAAACATAGAACAACATGAAAATACTCAAATGCGATAAATATTGCTGCAGTTTTAGAATATTTTCCTTCATCATTTATATTTAACTTCCACGTTCAGTTAGTTAGATCTGTATAAGCTAAATGACATGGTTATTAAATTATTTTTTAGTCAAGCTCATTTTATAATTTTATTTACATTCTATATCTCTCTTAATGTAACCAATTGATACATATGTATTAGTTTATCTGTCTCTCTTCGGTAGTTGTTGCTACACTATGGCTTATTGAACCACTATATCGATCTAATGGTTAGGTACAGTTTAAAAAATAAATTCGAAACATACACAGACATTTTAAACCTTCCAGTTTTTAAGTTTATTTAATTTTGCTGAATTTTTTCCCCAACGCTGAAATTTTTCTTTAAAAAAACTTATCAGTGAAATCCTCACAAGCATATTTTTTATCTCGATGCATAAGGTGACAATTAAAAATTTATACCACTAAGTATCTGCAGAAAACGAAAACAAATTTGCAGATTCATATTTTGCAATCCTTAAGTCTACAAATTTGGATGATCCATTTAAACCGTAGAAAATATTTAGTTATTTTAAATTTACAAATTTTGAATAATTTCAATTATTCACTTCTCACCAAAGAAAACTGAAAACATAGTTTGAATGTTGGAAATTGTTTTAATATTATATGCTGAGAATATAATTTTAGAGTAATGGTTTGTAGAATTTTACTGAATCAGAGTTACGCATACATGTTTATTCAACAAACAATAAGAAAGAAAGTAGCAGACAAAATTTTTTTCGAATGCATTTTTATTTGAAATCAAATGATATGCCCAAATGTACATAACAACTTGAACCGCAAAAAATAATGAAATCTCTTCACCATGAATAGAAAACACAGGTAACAAAAATATAATAGTTGGATATTACCAGTTGACACAAAAGTAGAAGCATGAAAAATTAACAATTTATGCAGTGATAACGAAAACAGAAATACCATGCAGTTCATAGTATTAACTCTAACACGTAATGCCCGAATCAATTCCATTTGCTATGTAATGAAAGATTACATTGATGTGTATAGTGTGGGTCTAAAAACTGAATTAAATATAAAGCACGAGAATTATTAATCTGATTTAAAACTACATACATTAAAATAATAAAAACCACATTTTGGTTTTCCATTTCAAAACTTTAGTAGCCAAAGAAATTATATAAATTATTAAAAATAGTTAAACAAAATATCATTCTATGTTATCTATTGGTGTTTTTTCAATTTTGATCCTTAATCAGTCAATTTTAATTTTAAAACTAAAGTGAGTAATTTAAAGCTTGCTTTAAATCAGATTTAAATCTCATTCAGTTTTTAAACTGGCACTACAAACTTAAAACAGTTTGATCCCATCACGAAGATACTTCGACTTTTCAGCAAGAGAATGCCCCAAAAGGATAGCCCTCTGTGGGACATTCAAATCCTTAAACACTCTAACATTCCCCTCTTAAAGTCCTTTTTTGCATTTTAACCTTTAAAATATCAAGCTACCAAATATATTTCAAAACGAAAGCAGAAACATTGAACTCCCCCATTCATTTTGCTTTTCGTTTTACAAAATGTTAGAGTTTGTAAACAGCTAGCAGGAATATTTCACATTCGACAAGATGACCGTTTCACGATGCTGAAAGGCATTTGAAGAATAAATAAGGATCCTTTGAAAGCGACATTTAAGAAACTAGTTTTTTACATTATCTAGTATCCGCTCTTTCCGCTTCGAACTCCAGCACCACCTCGGAAAGCACCTCCTGCACCACCGAAAGCTCCACCTCCATGTCTGACTCCAGTGGATCCGCCTCTGTGTCCACCGAATCCTCCAGCGCCACCTCCAAATCCACCAGCTCCAGCACCTCCACCGTGGCTCCCTGAAAATAAGAAAATGGATCCATTTCAGTCATGTGTAATGTGATTTCAATCGCAATCCACAGTAGAAATAAATATCTTGTGTATTTCGTTTTCAATAATCATATGCGGCAATGCATTTATTTGCGTTATGATTGTTTACTGTTTCATAACAGTTGCAGTGGATTTTTAGACAATTAATTGATGAGATTAGTTGGTCATATCATTCATACTCGATGAAATGAATATGAATGATACAACTCTAACATTTACAAGAAAATTCTGACCAAACCAATTGGAGTTAGGCCTAGAGGAGAGAAGACTAAATCTTAGATGTATTGACTGTAAACAAGGACTTTGGCACTTGAAAAAGTAACAACTGAAGAACTATTACCAATAACGGGTCAGGATAAAACACAATCACCGAGTAGACCAAGACTCACACTGGGCAGTTAAATCAATGAAGAATAATATTTCAATTGCAAAAACAATTAGCATATATTAAATCTATATTGAAATTTAGAATACGTAAAATCTGTACTAGAATAAACTGATTTCAATTTTATTTTAAATTTATTTCAGCATGATGATTAAATTAATAACAATAACTTTCTGAATTCATTGCTAGTTAAAAATACTAGCATTATATTCATTTGAATTTAGGTATTATCATGCTCACCAAGATTAGTATAAGCAGCTGATTAACATTGAAATTAATTCCATATTAGCAACCGGCACTTTGTTTTAAATATTGTTTCAGATTTTCCTATTTTCAAATTTTAACTCTTGTAATTGTATTATATTCACTTATTTTTATAACTTATAGATGAGAAACTTCAAAATTCACAATCCTTAAAAATGTATAATTTCTGAACGACTTTCAAATGGACCTACATATTTAAACCTAAGCTACTTTTTGCACATGGGCTGGTATAGTAAGTTCGTACATGTTTCAATATGGAATGCTCCTTTTTTTCTAGCAGTAAACTGGCAAATCTCTAAATTCAATACTGGACCCTATGGTTGGAAAAATTGTTTTACAGCATGCTATGTATTTTCATAGTAATGAAAACTTTAAGCCCATTTTATCTCGAATGTGATTTTTTGAGTTGAGCCACTATTGCAGCCCGTGAATGATATATTTGTGTGTGATACGAATACTATTTTTATGTACTTCAGTTAAAAATACATCCAAAATATTCCGTTAATTAAGTAGGTGATTATTTTAAGTATAATTCGAATTGCTTCTCACCTGATCCACCTCCATATCCACCTCCTACTCGAGTGTATCTGTCCTGGATACCAGCTGGTGGTTGTTCTGCAGTCAGTTGGACATCAGCAGGGCTTTCCTTTCCGTCAGTGCCTGGTTCGTTGGTTCGGATGTTGGCTCGGAAGCCTCCAGCATCGGCAACGTAGTCAACTACCCTGTACAAACCTTGGTTGTCTGTGTATCCATAAGATCCTCGGACTGCTCCAGACTGGTCGCCTTGTTCGTTTCTGTAGTGAACATTGCCTTGTTCGTCACGAGCTTGGTAGTCGAAGTTGTATGGTTTAGGAGGGTACTGAAAGACATCGAGGAGCATACACATGAGTTAGCAACATTACGAATATCTCGTTTGTTGCTTCGATGAATTCAAATGCATACTAACGAAGTTAAAGCTTAGCAAAGGTACTAAATAGCTATTTACTAGCGTTTTAATAATTTACGAATAAACTTCGCCTTTCTAATGTTTTAAAACATACAAATTCAAATATTCCTCCAAATATAAAACCCAACAATGATAACTAACTTTTATAATACTAAAGATGCTGCGAATGCTTCCAGAACATCTAAGTCATGTATAGTTCTTGCGAAATTTACCACATTACATTTAAAAGGAATTGTTTCTAGATTTATAAATAAAGTATTTTTTATTGTGGTAGAAAAAGGACCTTTAAAAGTTTTCATAGTGACTATTAATAAGTTAGGAGCATTTTACTGTCAGATCATGTATTTTTTACATTGCGTACAACAAAAGTTAATAATTTTATTTTTTCAAAGGATTCAGTTTTCCCAGTTCTGGAAATGCTATTTTTATAGTGCAGAGTTTAATGCTTCTTCTTTAAAACTATCTGTAATTTCAATTAGATTTTGGTAAATTCGTAATGGTATTGAAGATATGACTAACTCTTGGCCAAAATGTTTTCACTTATAAATACATCACAACTGAATTTCAAGTATTCAAGTACGTTTATTCTTATTCGTTTATCTGTATTAATATAATCTATCTAAACAGAATATTTCTCTTGCAAAAACCTGGTTCTATTATAGCATTATTTCGACAGCTTAAATAACATTTAATTGTCAAAATAGGTCTTACATTTTGTCCTGCTCCTCCTCCATATCCACCTCCACCACCAGCTCCTCCACCAGCTCCTCCACCGTATCCACCACCAACTCCACTAGTAAAGCCTCCTCCTCTTCCACCTCCAAAACCACTAGCGCCTCCAAAGCCACCACCACCGTATCCAGTGGCACAAACATAAGTGGCGAATGCTATCACCAAAATTGAGACCTGGAAGAGAAATAACGCAGGTTTAGGCACGTTAAGCAAAGTCCTAGAGAAGTTGGAGTGATTTCATTTATTCATTAAACATTGACAACCAAAATTTAACTGAAAGTTTTTTATTTTTTCTCACATGTTTTCGGATATTCTTTAACACAATGAAAAGGTGATGAAATTTCTTGTGATTGTAAATTTGTTTATATATGAGACTTATATAAACATTTTATGTATCAAACGTATTATTCTTCTATCCCAAAACCACTTTCCCTATTACCAGACTTGTGAATTAAATATATCCTATACTAATAAATAGATTTCTCCAATTGATAAAAAATAAATGTTAGGAAATCTTCAGTAACTTTTATGCAAAATATGATTCAATTTTTTTCATTTCACAAATCATTTGTTATGATTAATATTAGATTTATATTGAATTCGTTATTTTATTAATCCTCTGATCATCACAATATTTCTGAGTAGAAAAAAGAATTTGGATGAGTGCCTTGCACTAGTGATTTTCCAGTGGAAAATATTGGAAAGAACGTGGTCAAATGGCCTATGGGCAAAACGACCGGCATTTGTCAACATATTTGTGAGTAGTGTAGTAATTCCTTTCCACACAAACATAATGACTAAATAACCGCATCAATTGGTTAAAAGAATTCTAGGAAAGTTAGCTATTGGCCAAGAAGTCATACAGGGAAGACTGAAGGGTGCAGAACGGATATATGCTTGTGAATCCATCAGAGAGTTAATATTGAATTTATAAGATTATTTATTGTTTAGCATCAGATACATTAAATCATGAATTGGCTTACAGCCGAGTGCTAATAAAAAATCATTAAAACTTTTCTTAAAAAATTTACAAATTGAATAAGAATTAAAGACCTTCCAAATCCTATATTTTGTATATCAACCTACACTTATACCCTGTGACTTGAAAAGAAGGTTATCCAAATTATTAGTTGACCATCTAAATTTTCCTCACTCCCATTACTAAAGTATTCCTATGTTAAAATTTACCTTTGGGTCCAATGGATATTTCTAGAAACTAAAAGCTTAAGATTAATCCTATTGTAGTTTGTGAGTACAAAAGATGAACCTCAACTACCCTTGTAACTTCTCATTGACCTTCGAAGGAGCCGAAGGAAATAAAGTTGTAAGACCTTTCCAACTTCCCTTCTCTAGCAAGGATACCGTTTGTGAAAGGTTCCTACTTCATAATCAGATTAAGGAAACGTTTTGTATGAATTCTCATTGTGTTCCCATGATCGGCATTGTGTGGTGTCCACATAAAGGACTAACTTACACTTAACCTATCAAATGTATTGTTCTCCGTGAAACGTAAGATATAGGATAATCGATAAACTACGTCTTTAGTTGGAGCTACATTAGTTTATTTTATGTTAATCAGCATTTGAAAAGCAATTGAAGTACATGTTTGGAAAACCCATTGGTTGAGGAAGTCGCCGGAATTCAGTTAAAAATTTACGTATTTTATAAATTCAAATTTTATCGTTTGTTACTTATTTATCTGCAACATTTGCATACTAGAATTTTCCAGAACCATTGTAGAGGGCTTAATTGGTTAGTTTAAATTTCAGAAAGAATTTGGGAGGCCGCCGGGATGGTAGGTTTTCCCACTGCCAGTTATAGATGGCACAGGTTCGATTCCTTTAACTGGGTGCATTTTTCTCTTATGTGTCAGTAAATCTTTCCTTGTGTATGTATACCCATTATTTGATACTTGTCTGTCTTGCGTTTTGCTCAGTATGGCCAAATATGGCCTTTGCCCCATAAAATCCAATGAGCCGAAAGTATTTTGTCAGAGATTTTGATATCACAATTAGTCCTTAAATAATTATGTATTCGTATAGATATTATTTTTACTATGTTAAAATGATATTAAAGCATTTGGTTTCATACTCAGTCATTATTGACTCTCAAAAGATAGAAAACGTTTAAATAATTATTTGAATATTTGTATTCGAATTTTTAAGGGAATTTTATCTATCAAAAATAGAACTGAGAACTTTTTGAATTGAGATTCAATTACTTTTCTATACATTATGCAACGTCCTTTTTTGTTTAATCGTAAAAAGCTTAATTCTCTGAGCTTCACGGGATTTCAGATTACAGTATTGCTTTTACCTCGCAGCACACAGCACATATAATGGCTCAATAACTATATAGATTGGTTGAAAGATTCTTAGGAAAGAGTCTATTGGGAAGAACGTCAAAACTAGTTAGAAGTCATGCAGTGAAGACTATAGGTTGCAGAATGGATACATGCCCATGAACCCCTCAGAGGGTTAAGAGTAATTTCCATTCACTCTCAAAGGCTTTGCAATGTTCCATTTTAGATTAATTTAGTTTTTGACTAAAACGATTTTCGATTAGTTATTAGCTTTTGCATAGAGCTTAGTTACCATATTGTAAAAATTTAATTTGAAAATACACAGGGCAGAACATTTTTTTGCATTCTTTCATTAATTACCTCTAAAAAGAGTAAACGACACCTATTTAAAGAATATATTGAAAATTTCGTTAATCAACTAATCTTATTCTAACAACGGAGAGACTTATCCAAGAACATTTTAAAGCGTAGCTCTGCTGACCTTCATGCTCCAAGCAATCTTAAGCAGTCACGGATGAAAGAGTTCGCGGCCGATTGACAGCTAAGATAATCTGAAGACCATTGAATAGATCCAGTGAACGATAGTTGCAGGAAACTTTTCTGTCGGGTCTATTAAAACTACTCAGAACTTTTGTCATACAGGTTTTAAGCCATTAGTAAGATAAAGCTTCATGTGTGTGTGTGTATATATATATATATATATATATATATATATATATATAATGTAGAGAAATTGCAGTCTTTACTTCGTAGCTTATAAAGAATAACTTTGGCCTCATACAGAAAGAGGGAATAGACTTAAAATTGCATGTTTTATAAGTAAACTCTCGATAGGAAGGCAATTTTTTTGAGTTTTAACGAAAAGTCATAATACCGTTGTGCTATTTCTCATTCGGACTTATCCTCACTATTCAAACGCAAAGAGTACATCAAATCAAACTTGCAATGGATAGTAAATTTGTAAGCACAACAAGATGCAGAGGTCAAACATCATGTTTCCATTGAAAAGTGATTTCCTAGTTTTCAATTTGGTTGTGAAAATTTATAACAGTAGAATAATGAGTTTTTTACTCATTAAGAACCAATTTAATCAAAAGTTTAAGTAAAAAATGTTTAAAATTGAAAAAATTTCCTGCCATTTATTCAAATGGTTTTCCTTATTTTCAGAATAAATATTTTTAAGTTTTGAAATTACAATGCTTTTTTTACAGTTCATTACTTCTTTAAAAATATTTTATGTATATTATCTCTAGGGAGACGAATAATTTAAAGTAAATATTACAGAACTAAATTTTGAATACAAATTTAGATTGTTTAATTTTAAAACATGACAAAAAAATACAAAAATGAAAGAAAATTTATCTATTCAAATTTAAAACGACTGTACAGGGCTTTAAAACACTTAGTTGTCCTTATAAAATGTCATACTTGAAAAAAGGAAATCGGATATAAAAATCTAAAACCAAACGGTTAGCAAACCTGTTTTCCACATTATTGCTTCAATCTATTTGTATTACTATCACGAAAATATTATAAATATGTTACGATTTTTTGCTATACTGTGATTGAAAGAAATTACTATAAGCCTTTTATAGAATAGGAAAAAGTGTCTTCTCAGAGAATTATCTCATTGAGACGGAAAATACAACAGACTATCATAGTATAACAGTACAAATAAGCACTTAGTTGTGTAGGTACATTAAAATTTGAGCAAAGCAAGTGCATTTTATAACTGATAATTCCATTCATTTCTATAGCTTATTTTTATAACTAAAAATCAACTTCTAACACCAAAATTCACAATTCAAAGAGAATCTATAATACATTAATAAGATACTACAAATGCCTCAAAAATAAATGAAATTATTGAATATTAAGTTACATCGAGAATTGCTTATAATTGATCAAAATAATCTATGCTTGCAATTTTAAGAGATAGGAAAATATAAGCACCGAAAATGTCTTACCTGAGTGAAATGCATTTTGGCTGTTGGATGAATTTTCAAATCTTAAACCTCTTGGGATACTTCTGGTGTACACGAGAGATGACCAGAGGATGAGAATGGGATGAGTGGATGTCTGACCATCGTCCAAACTATCCCTTTATATACTACATCACCATCATGACGTCAGGCATACAGCGTCACAATGTAACTTTCCTTTTTTTCCCTTTCCCTTTCTTTGAACCAACCTTTAATTTGAGATGTTCGCCTTCTTTCGTTTTTCATTGTTGTTTTTTCCACGTCTCGTCTTTGTTGCACCGTTTTGCATTGTAGGCGTCGGATGATATAGAGATAGGTGAAAGTGAATGTGGACCTTTACAGTGGGTGGGTAGCAAAAAAGGCCGTCTTCAGAAGTGGGGGGGTCGTAAAAGTAGGTGAGCACGGAGCGGACCAGTGAAGAGATGAAGTGGTTTTCTTTCTCTCGTGCAAAATTTCCAGATACGATCGACGAGAGCGAACGAGCGAATTAAATGTCGAATTCGTAATGAGATGCGATTAGTTAGGACTTCCTTTTTTTCTTTTTGTGGATTAGTTGTGTGTATAGTCACAGTTTTTTTCCGCTGTCAGGTTGAGCGTGCTTTAATTGAGATCGTTTGTCATTGGATCGGAAACAGGTAGAATTTCAGGGCAGAGCGTGAGATATCTTCATTTCTTTTTGAATTTCGATGATTTTTCACAGCAGGAGAACGCCTCGATAGAGTATTGAGGGAAATTAATTATAGTTCATCATCTTCACTCAATAAGATGTGCATTTTCATGAGTGTTAATATAAATCATCACTCGTCAAATGATAGTTTGGAGATATCAATTTCAATATGTTGAATGAAAATGGGACAATATGCATGTTTCTTTTGTTTATTATAAATATAATTCATATATTATTTTTAAATTAATTAATTATCCTCAAATGTGGCATGTCTTAGAAAAAGTGTCCCGTATTTTCACTCTTTTTTCTATCTGCAATTTTGAATTCTCTCTGGAAATCCAACACTTTAATTTAAAATTCTTCAATGCATTCTAAAGTTAATTTATCTTCAAAACTACTCTAATTCACTCAACCGATTTCTATTATCGAGTTGGGTTTTTTTAAAATTTTTCCTGATGTAGTTTTGTTTGTCACTTAGTCATTTTTTGCTACACGAGACTAATAATATAACCACCTACGATTTATATCAAGTGGATTCAAGATCAGTAAGAACATTCATGGCCAGACCAAGATTCGAACCCCAGCCTGTTTAACCGAGAGCCAGTGCTTAACCCCACTTGTCTACCAGACTCTTTCATATTAGCAAATAATTGCATACTGGATTATTAGTTATATAATGAATTGTTAAGTGCATTGAATTATATGGTTACTTTTTAATTTAAATATGAAACCTCTCAAAATTTTATGATATAATCAGTATTTGAATGATCATGTACCAAAAGACTAATTTATCAAGGAATTTCATGATAATCAAGTTTACTTCTTGAGTATTTCATTTATGGTTGGGTATTTCAGGTCAATAAGTAAGTCTAAAGCTCACTTATTCAAGTTTTACATTCTCATTCCATTATTAATCGAATTTCTGAAACTTCGTAAAATACCCCTCCCTACAAAAATGTTACTTCAAATACATATTCAAAACTTTAAGAACCTGCAAATCAAGAAAAATTGGATTGTAGGTGAATCGAGTGTCTACAAGAACCTCTTATAAAATATACAACTTTTTAAGTATGTGATCCCAAAGTTATTTTATAAAACAAACCTCAAGTTTGTGACCACATTTGATGTCTTTTTATGTGTTCAAGTAAATAACTGGAACCCTTTTATGTCTATGGAAATTAACAAAATAATTAGGAAGGTTCATGGTAAAAAAGAATTTATGCTCATGTTTGCGGCAGATCCTGATTATAATTGGGGTTTTTTTTTCAAAATCCTTAGTAATCTCTATTTTAATATTGTTTCTATGGAAAGTTTTTTCACTTCGAATACAACAGGTTATTAAGACAGTCATTGTGTGATTCCCTCTTGGTCAATTTATCCACCCCCTGTTATTCGGAATACCATAATGAGCCGTGATTCACTGGAATACTGACATTTTGTAGGTTCTATAAGTCCCTTAGTAAATATCTGCTGTCCAGAATCCTTTGACATGTATTCAAGGTTCCATAATTCGCGAGGCCTGTATAGCTAATCTTGAATCTGACAGAATATTTGTTAATTCCTCGAGTCCCGTCCATCAGTAGCTTCAATTCAAGACAACGAAAATAGACTCGCCATCAAAAGCAAAATTGAATCCATTCAAAAGTATGTAATGAGCAAATAGATCAGAGTAATACTTCGACCCGTCCGAAAATAAATGAAGTCACATTTCAGTTGGATTTTCCGGAAAGAGAACTATAATGAGAATAACTATTTCAAATTTAAATTCTAATGAGAATATTTTCAGCTTTCAGTTTTTTATTTAATAGAGTGTTTATGATTGTTTTCAGCGCCAGATTAATATTTCTCTCAAACATGTTACTAAATCAAGAAATTTCGTCATCATGTACTGTGTTTAGTACGTCAATTATCAGTAATATAACTTTTGGGTAACAAAAATAGTGAAGTAATAATTAAACAGTACGGTATAAAATGTTGTATTGTCATGAAATGTTTGATATTGTTTCAGAAAGATGCTTTCTTATACAAAGATATTCCTTTGAGAATAGGAGCAATGTTCCTCTAAGCAGCTTAATTTAGATTCTTTTATTAAAAAAGCACCAGTATTTTCATACAGATATTTCCAACTTATATGATCAATTCTTATTCTTCAATTCTTATGTCAATTATTTCATAAGTACACTTGAAGAAATCGGAACTCTGAAAAATGTTTGTGAGTATTTGTTAATGAGCTCAGCAGGTGGCCGGGGATACTGTTTTCGTCTTCATAACATTAAATCTCATTACCACTTTTCTACACCTTATCACGTCATAAAAAAAACTGGTATTCTTCCTGTTTATAACTGAATTGTTTACCAATTCCTTTGGTTCAGTGTACTGTACCATGACTCTAAGAGTAATCCTTCGCAAAATTCTAGAGGAAAAAACTCAAGGATCTAATATCGGGAAACATCGGCTTAATGAAGAATTTGATACTGAGTTTCCTTGATGAAGGATCATCCGTGAGGGACAAATCACCTGTCCCTGATATCACTTCCTTGGATTTTGACATAAACTATGTCAAATAGTATATTCTCATAATACCATGTAAATAATTATGTAAAGCAATATGTCAATCCCTGGTAGGATCTATATCCACATGAATTTGCTAATAAGTAAATTCAATATGAAAATGCTTTTGCTTTGCAACCTACAAGAACATGCATAGCTTACGCTTTAAAGAAAAACAGGGTGTATTTAGAAAGTTTGTTTACTAGAGTAATACTTAATTTTTATTTTAATGATGTAAAACTAAATCATTGTATCTTTTCTGTTAAGTTATCTTAACAAAAGAAAAAACGTATTCGAAAGTAGTGTTCATTTATTCTCATGGAGAGCGAAAAAATCTTCAAATTATTTTCTAAACCACTCAAGTACTACTCATCTATGTTTAGCAGTGTTGATTTATTCTCGTGAAATCGAGAATTCTTCAAAAATCATTTTCTAATTCACATCAAACCATCAACTATTCAAATATTACTCATCTATATGTGAAGCAATGTTAATTTATTCTTATGGAAATCGAGGTCTTCAAATATTCTTTTCTAAACCATTAATGATTAAACTCATCTATGATTGAGAAAGATTTTTGAGATAAAAGAAATATATTTTTAGTAAAACAAGAAATACTGATAGAATGTGAAATGCTTATTTCTTACTTTTTATTTGTTTTAGGAAAGCAGTTCCCTTATATTGGTTTTTGCTTGAAGTGTGTCGACTGTATTAAAAGTATTTATCGAATTTCTGAAGCAATGATATATTTAATCCTTTTTATGCTTTTATTTAATCTATTAACACCAATAAAATTTATATCTACATAAAAGATACAAAGATTCCATTTTGATTTTCATGTCCTTATTTACGACTTACTATTCTTAATAATCACTCTCACAAATAATACGATGATTAAATATATGAAACCTGAAATTATATTTTCACAGAGACACGATGGTATAATAGCGTATTCAACGTATAAAATGAACCTATTGAAATGAATTTGAATGAGTCGCTGCCGCAAAGGTAGTTTAGAAATAGTTTTGCTTCCAGTAGCACAAATAGAGAACTAAACTCGCTTGGAACCGGTGGTAATAAAGAAATTCGTGACTCAACCAGAAGAAAATTGAATAAATGAATAAATACCATACTTTTGTACACAGGTGATCGGAGTTCAGTTCTAATTACAGGTTACTCATAAAAGGGTGTTACATTCAACATTTGTTCTGCAAATCCACTTCAACTATAAACATTTTTTGAAGTATTTCCCACCTTTCTATTTTGTTCCCTTTTCTTTCACTGTATTTTCGTTCGTCTTATTAATATAGTTGCATACTAATTATTTGCTTTGAGAAATAGGAAAGCTAATAAAATTTTGCTTCTATTGTTAATCATTAGAGCTTTGCACTGGTTGCTATCAAAGTTCGTAATATTTACCTAGATGCTTAGTATATGTATGCATATTTCTAAGCGTGCGTGTGCGTATATCAGTGTTTCTCAACCTCCGGCCTATCACCGGGTTCCCTGGCATCAATTTACCGAACTGTGAGAGCTTCTCTTGGAATTTGTCATTTTTGTTTTTGAATCATTCTGAAGGGAATATATATTTGTTTGTGTGTCAAAATGGCTAGAACGCCTAATAACATATGTGTAGCAAATATCAGTAACCAATTATCAAAAGAGTATAAAGAAATTTTTTTCCTTGAAATGGAAGATCAAAATAGTCTGTCTGTATCTGGTTTCTCTCAAATTCAATAATACCTAATATCATTTCTTTGCCAGTTCGCATTGGTGTGTGTAAGTGTTTGTTTCGATTCCCGAGTGCAATTATTTTTTAAAGAGTAATACGCGCCAACAAATTTAAATTTTAATACGAATGAAGGACAAGGGATTTAGTTCAATTTTGGTTTAACGGAATCTCGAATTGAAAGTGTTTGAGATGCAACAAATAAATTTTTGATGATCAGAACGATATAAGCTAATTGTAAGCGCATGAATGTACTCCGTGAATTTAATTTGTATTATGTAGCTGCTACTTGTGTACTTGTAGATGTTGTTGTGTCTGGATATTATATTTATTATGCGCAAGTTATATCATTGAACATATTTTTTAATTATTCACTTGCAAACTGTAACGATGGTATGGAATGTGATGAAAAACTAATTTAGAATTCAGAAGAATTGGAGGAGCGTAAAAGAAGAGTATTCTTTGTACTTTTGTATCGTTCTTAGTTTATTAATATGTCTATATTTTTCCAACAAGCGTTCGTCTCTGTGTGCAACCGGAAAGCTAATCTACAACTATTTAATGCAACCTTACTGATACTCTGATCACTCGAAAAGCGACTAGAGAGTGCAAGCTGAATTAGGAGTAGACTCGATACCAATAAAATCAACACAGATTAATTCAGTGCTGCTGGTCTGAGAAAACTACAATACTCTACAAGATTTCAGTAGTCTAGTGATTGATGGCTAATTTAAATGTAAATTTATATTTGCAATTTACAGCAAAGTATACGTCTCTTAATACTCTTTATGATTATGCCATAATTAATTATTAACACTTACGTTAGTTTAATGCATTCATTTTTCTAATTGGTAAGGTATTTACGAGTAAAGTTGTTGGAAACGGGCCTCACTCATAAGAAAGAATTTGCCGAGCAGGGTTTCACAAAGGTAAAGAGTCACTGGTGTAGATCAAGATAGATAGGTCAATATATATATAGATAGAAATAGACGGATAGGTTAGGCAATTCGAGAGGAAGATATGTTTTCACACCATGATAAATCAACAATATTAACTTTAATCATCATTTTATAATTTCAAATTTAATTTTTATTCATTATAATATATATGAATACAATATTGATGAAACGGTGATTATCATTCAATTCACTATTAATTAAAAACAGGTACTTATAATATTAATTAATAATTAATAGTCATAGCTCCATCCTATATCTGAGTCTTTGGAGGAGAATTAGCGACAAAACGGGAGAAGACATTTTAAACAAACCTAAGGCGTGCTACCATCATAGAAATGTTCATATTCAATGAATTAAATCTCATGTAGACCTCAAATATGAAACTGCCGATAGACTTGCCAAGAAGGTCATGGCCAAGCATCTTCACTCACCTTGTCCCCTAACCTATCAAAAATCATTCAACATAAAGAAGAGGTCAAATAACTAAATTTGGAGAACACTCTCGACTCACATCTGGTACCATACAGACCACCCGTGAGCCTGACTGAAATATACAAGTGACCGGAAATGTCAGATAGCCCTTTAAAGACTTGTGAGAGGACACACATCAGATCTCTATCCTTAGTTCGAGCACATAAGGCTTTTCCGACTTGTCTAAAATGTAACACTGAACAATTCTTCCCAAGTTATTTTCTGACCTGCGTTAGTCTGGCAAGGGAGGATTTTATAGAGATTCCGCTCTAGTATGTCGAACTTATTGAGCGTGTGCAGACTCTTGCTCTATAGTTGCTTAGCTAGACTTTAAAGAATAAGTAACAACATTAATAATATAATTTATTCAAAATTTATATTTATATAATTCATAATATTGATGATACACGTTATTTATTATGTAAAATAATTTCTCCATAACTCAGAATATGTGGCACTGAATTTATTTGGGCTATCATATGGAGTTCGTTTCAAGTTAAAATAACATAAAATTTACCAGGTTTTAGAAATAGGCATTGAACAACTAGAAGTCATTAATAGCCTTAAAATAAAAGTAATTGTAAATGATATGTGAAATATATTTCACATGGTATAATTTTAATTGTAGATCATGGATAATGTGATAAAATATTGTTTCTCAAAATATTACCAAAACTAAACAATTATGAGTAATGATAACAATTTCATATTTTTATTACGCATAGAATCGCAAATTTATAGGTTCAATAAATATTTTAAAATATGATCTGAAAGCTGAATTAAGAAAAAATAGTGTATAATTAAAGAAAAATATTTTTCATCCCAATCGTAAAGATATAAAAGTAAAAAATACCTGGCATAAATTTAATCACAATACTAGTTTATGTCAATTAGAATCGCCAAGTATTAGTTAATGTCACTTTACGATGACAAGAGAAATTGCTTTCCTCTTTAGCACATTTCTCTCTTCCTAGTAAAAAGTTTTGTTATTGTATTAGTCAATGAAAAAAGTGAAAAAGTTAGACAAAATACATTCATCTGCTGAGTATGAAATTCCAGAATACTCAGGTTTAAACCCAATCATCTGAAAAAACATAGACATTCAGAAATCTATTAAAATACAAAAATTTTAATTAACCATCAAATTATAGAGATTGTTCCACTCAAATTAGAAATTATAAAAATGAAAACCCCTTATGATCATAGTTTTCAGTATCTGTAATTCCTTTCATTAGATCCAACAGCAGCTATATTATAATTTCAATCATGTTGCTGAAGACCAAAGAAAAAAAACACCGAAAGATAACGCACAAGGCAAATGAATAAAACAAATAGTAGAAAATGATAGATTGTCATCCAAAAAAGAAATACTTTCCCTTTCCGAAACCTTATATTTAGTAAGTTTAGGAGGCCAAGTTCAAACCGGTGTCAGATTCCTCTTCCTTGTAGACAGACTTAGTCGATTCTTTCCACTGCATAAACTTTGCCATTACTCCGATCTTCCCCTCAGGCCTTCACCCTACTGCTAATAACATAGATTGAATTTTATGAACAAAATCCTTTGATTATTGTTTTGAAAATAAATTGTTTCTACACGCAAAGCGTATGAAGTAGCGATATCTAATTTTGCTGAATTAGCATTAGTAAACGAGTATTGGTGATTGCAGAAATTTTATCCTGAAGATTTAGGATTCCGTTTTCAAGAGGTATTTAAGTAGTTCATTCTAAACTGTGTTTAACGAAATTTCGATACATTTTTCCTTCTTAATTTTAAATTATTTCAAATTGATATTTTTCCTAGGATTCTGTATTACTTTCTAGTTTCATGAGAAAATGTCACCTAAGAGAAAATCTTTATATCATTATACTATTTTGGAGAGGTCATTTCTTTTCCTTCAGTAAGTTCCTTGGATTAAAAGTAGTTTGTACAAGATAAGATAAATATAATATTTCAGGAAATTGTATTTTCATTCTGTCAAAAATCTACCAACTAAATGTAAACTGTAACACAGACGCACGATTTTAAGCTTTTATGATAACCGTTTATTCTGAAAGAAATACTTTTATTTTTTGGAAACGTAATGACGTAGAATAAACTTTATCAGAAAGCAGTTAATTGTTGATATATTTGTCACAAACTATGTCTGACTCATAATAGTATTGTATACATCTTAATGCTTTTTTAAATGTTTTCACGTAAATTCGTTAAAATTTTATGTAAGTATTTACTTCTATCACTATTCATATTCAAGAACTGTCACCCACTTTTGAAGGTATTGTTTGTTATGAGATTATTTATTATCGCAAGACCATCTATGCCATGCATGTTTGTAATTTAAAGATATATATTAATTGTCAATACATTTATCAGTTAAATTGTTGTAGATCCCATTAATTAGATAGGAACGTCACACGATTTGTTGAGACTGGGTAGAATGAAGGAATTTGAAAAAGAAGTTTAGAGACGAATACATAACTATTAGAATTCAAAAAAGCACTCCACGTTAGCATTTGCACAATACAAAATTTAATGTTGATTTACCTTGTTTTCGGATGTTTTCTTAATTTAAGTCTTAAGTGCATTGAATTTAAATTGAATTGTAACATAAATAATGTATTGAAAGACTGAATTGTGAAGCGCTAACTTTACAAAAGACTTTAAAGTCCTACTTTTACTAATTTTACTAAGAAAATTAAATTGATTTGTAAGTTCTTCAAAAATGACTGTTCTTTAGTGTAAGAAAATTATTATTCGAAGTATCTGTTTATGCTATGAAATTTTAATGGTTAATGCGATCGGAAATGTGAACTTTGTGACACAGAAATCGACACTGTATACTGGCAAATAGCAACAAAAGGAATAAACAATGTAAGCGGAATTATTCACCAATTTTGCCACTGAGTACAAATATGCTTCATTTGAGCTATGGAAGTGCATAATGTTGCTAAAACCATCGGAAGAGCTCGCAGCTCTAATGAAAATCTTTAGTAGTCTGATTACTGAAAGCAATGACAAGTACTTCCAGATTGAAATCATGGAGAGGTTTTGACGTCAAAAAATATCGAATCACCTTGTTGGGATGCAATTTAACCCTCCAAGTGGTTCCAAAGAGATATCTCGTCTTCCAGATATTGCCGATTTTTTTATGAGATCAAGATCTGGTCAGTTTTTCTTCTAATGACGAAATATCTCGTCCATCAAGATTTGGTCAGTTTTTCTAATGACGAAATACCTCGTCGAGACAACCTCGAGGTGGGTTAACGGGACGTAATTGTGGTAGCACGACTCAGGCACTTTTTTCCTGCACTATATTATAAATAATAATTAATACCTTGAAGTACACGAAATGCTGTTCTATATTTTTGATTAATCTTATTTACTTTTGAGGTATGAAATATGCATGTCAATATTTATATTCATTATACAGGGATTTAAATAAAGTATGACATAATGTGAATTACAACGCTGTCAACAATAGATACAAGCAATTAGCATTATTATTATGCGTGGGTCTGCTAGAATTATTTATTTTATGCTTCATACTTTCTTCCTTGACGTCTTGATAATAAGAACATGTTCCTTAAAGCACGTAGAAGATTGGAAAAGCAATCCTCTAAAATAAATTAGGCAATTCACAATCCAAATGTTGCCAATCCCTTCCTAACAAATGCAGTTTATTTAACTTCTTGAATACCTGATTTGGTTAACGTTTACTAAACAAAGAAATAGATAGACCAATCCTCATTATGCAAATCAGCCCCAGACATTTGCATTTGAGCTCGTTATGAATCATCGCCTTTGACACCGTACATGACAAGAGTGATAAATTCTTTATTGATTTTTTCACGCATCACCGAAACGATCGGAACAATTGCTCCGTGAGCATGATATTTACTCAATTGGATGGCACTTCTTATTACTGGACGAGCTTAATGAATTGCGATGTACATTGGTGACCGCCTGGGTCATATGGAAACACGTCTTACACATCGATTGCTCCAATTTCAATCTGGTACGCTGAAGATAAGGTTGGAATCCATTTATCAATACTGAATGGACTTTTCGTGAAAGAATTTGTGAATGACAGGACGAGGTTGTTCCAATTTCCTATCGATTTCATGTTTTGTTTTCTTATGCATGAACTGATCTGAATTACTTTCCTCGGGGTAATTAGAAGATTTAGGATGTTTCGAAGTTTAGCCTTGAATGTGAGATGCGCTGTGTTAGAATACGTGGTGAATGTCTCAAAGCTTGATTTTGAAATAGTTTTTTTCCAATCAATTTGATTAAGGTTAAATGATTCTGCAACAACACAGGGATGTCGGTAAAAAAATTTAAATCAGTAAGTGTTGAAAACGCAGCGTATTTGTAACATGTTTCTTTAATAGAAACTCTACATAGAAAAAGTTACGTGAAAACTAAATAACACAATTGGATAATATTAATTATTGGAAATATAATTTTAACAAATCGATTAACTTTGATGGATTCGTCAGATTAAATTCATTGCAAACTATTTCGTAAGGTTTTTCAAATGGTAAACTCGTTTCAACATTATACTTTGACAAGAATCCTTCTAGGTACTAAGCTCCTTTTCTTTCTTATTCTTTTCCTACCTGCTGATTAGCTCTAAGCAACTTATATTAACATGCTATTGGTTCGAATCTCATTCTGGTCATAGATATTCGGAACAATTCATTGTAAGTCCGGTCCACTTGAGGTCCCGGTCTAATTAGTCCTCGTGTAGCAAAAATTGACCGTAGAGTGACAAACAAAATATACTATCCATACATGTTTTATTTGTACGTTGTAAAAATTTTCTTTGATCCTAATTGTATATTATTAATATTACAGATTACTAGTTAACTGTATATATATTATTTTAGTCTGGGTGGTAACCAATATTTAAATTTGCAGTAAAATAGTTGCCTTTTTAGTTAAGTTGTTTTATTGCTATCTTGGTGTGTATAATCGTTTTTTTCTTTGTCGTGTAATGTAATAAATGTTGTGTCTTGTCCTAAGATTTGAATTTTACTTAAATTCTTACTGCGTCTCTTCCTAAGATTTGAAGTTTGCATTACATTTCATTCCCAATGTATGAACTAGTGTAAGTAATAGTTTAATTAGTGTAAAATAAATGTTTCTACTGGATCCATAATTTGTTTTTACGTATGTAAAAGTTTCAATAATACTCTGTGGAATGGTGAACATTATAAATTTATAGTAATAGTTTAATTAGTGTAAAATAAATGTTTCTACTGGATCCATAATTTGTTTCTACGTATGTAAAAGTTTCAATAATACTCTGTGGAATGGTGAACATTATAAATTTATAATATATTAATAATTTATGCTTTATAGAAACTATTAGTTTTCTAATTGTTGCGGAGTTTGAGTTCTGGGTTATTACATTGAAAGTGCAAGTAAGTAGTATGAAACGTCACACTATCTCGACAGTTAGTTATCGACATCTATCGAATCTACATAAAATTCTTCTCTATATTTATAAGTAATACATATTCTGTTTCGTGCGGTAGTCAAAAATGAAGCTGGTATGCATTTCTAGGTTTTGAATAGATTTTAGAAACTGACTATGGGGAATAAATTATTGTTTAAAAATGCACTCAAAAATATTTTGATTCCGTGATTCATCCTGCCATTAATTTTTCTTTTGACTTTCCATCGAAGCATGTGGGTATGCAATATGTAACACCTTGATTACATGCAATATGAAACATATTCTATATTGCGTACATTTACTGTATTGTGCAATTTATTATTGAATTTAATAGAATTTCCTTCATATGATATATTCTCTACATCTCAGAGGACTGAGTTTGATAGAATACTATCTCATGTAATATTTTCGTCCAGTGGTTTCTTTTGTGCACCACATACACGCATTTGTTTTTATTAATCATGATTAAAATGTTTAATACTAAATTATAATATATTATATATTTTAATGACAATATTATTATTCTTGATTACACAAAGTAGCTAAAGCAGCATCTGAAAAAGAAAATAACGTGTTGCAAAATATGCTTGACGTTGCTTTGCCTGCAGAATAGTCAGATGAAGAAATTAAGCAACCAGCATCAATAAATATACCATCAGTAGAAAACTTACATCGCCTGCTTTTTTAGATCCAAACCTGTTTTAATATAGAATAAATATAAACAAGATAGTTTTTGGTTTAAGGAGGAAGAACATTTTTAGAATGGCTTATCAAAAATGTTTTTAACCTTTTCCCCAATGTATAAAAGAAATTTAATGTAATTATAAATTAAAACATCGAAGGAATTTGTCTCTCTCCTTTAGGACTTAATAGACATCAAACTTATAAAAAGTGTGAGCTCTTTAGTGTTTATGAAAAAATTATTAGGTGTCCCTTACTAGGTAGTACTTTTTCAAATCGACGATCTTAAAATTTTAGCTTGTTTAATAAAGGTTTTACAGATCGATAAAGAGTGTACCATACGAATCTAATTTTTCATGCTTTGTTCCTATTTTATTCAAAATATACTTATTCCTCTATTGGCATTATTTAAAATCAGTTGTTTCATATTATACTTGTATGTATCCTATGTATCATTATCATGTATTGTATGAAAGATTTGTTTTACTAGCTACAGTTTATTGTAACTAGTTACCCTTTTGTATGAAATAAGTATTCAGATAAATTAGTTTGACTATTGTTTCTAGTTTAAAATTCATTCTAAATACCTCCTTGGGTGTATAATTATCTCTTCTGTGTCAGAAAAACTTTATTTGTGTGTATGTCCATTACTTGATGCTATCTCTCTTGCATTTGGCATAGATTTTCCAAATGGAACTTGAGTCATAATAATCTAAAATCAACCAACCACTACGAACAAAGCTAAAAATAAATTTGTCAACAGTTTCATAGTTTTTAACCCCCCACTTGGGTTTGCTTTGTTTTATTTTGTATTTCATTTTATTTTAGATTTATAACTAAATAAAATTAAGAAAATTAATTTAAACTATATTATAATGTAAGATCAAGTGAAAAAAATTACAATATTTCAATTTAAAATTACAATATTAAGGTCAAACTTTATAAAATATATTTTGTTTTGTTATAGACTTTTTGGTCCACGTATTATTAGAGAATAGAGGAAGATCACTAAACATGTTTCATTCTGGAAATCTTCCACTTTTTGTTATTCAATGTTTTCTTACTCAAAGTTTTTATGAAACAAACCTAAGTGTGATTCTATCAATACTTATATGGATGGATTGTTTTATTTTGATGACACAATAGCAACTTTGGCTATGCCACTCCAGACCCTTCAATATTTGACAATAAAGTGTGGAAGTACCATTCTTCAGTTTACAAAACAAAAAGCGGATGAAGCAATCCAAAAATTTTAAAAACATTTTGGAAACAAGCTTGTAAATTCCTTTTATTTAGGTAAAGGTTTACTAAACACTCTAACGCAATAATCGGAATGAATGTTTTTAAGATGAACTTAACAAAGTTTCGACCTGATTTTACCTCACACAAACGATGAAAAAAGGAGTCATTCCAAAGATTTATCGCGTCCGATTTTTCGGGTGAGATTGCCCCCGCCTAATATGCTCTAAATGGGAAGATCGACCCTTTCTCACATTGTGATTGCATTGTTTGGGAGGAAAAAATGCGACGTAAAGGGGGGAGGGTGATTCGTCGTAGTTCAAAATCAATCGTAAAACGGAACTGGTTTCTAGATCTGAAACGCCCGTCACGTGCCGGAACGGTCATCCTGATGTTGCGCATGACCACGATTTGTATTTTCTCTCCTTTGTGCAAAGGAGGGCCCATATGAGGTCATCAAGGGGCTGGCGGGAGGTCGGCTTGTAGAGGCGACCTCACCCACGTTGCACCTCAGACAAAATTGCCGGAACCGCGAAGACAAATGGCGTAAGTGTAAGTCCGTAGCTATGAAAAGGATTCCTAAACAATGCAAGGAAAATCAACGCATGTGTCTGATAAATCACGTCGTTTTGGAGAGGGGAGCAGTTTTTTACCTCTTCAGTTCCAAGGAAACCCTCAATGAGATCACCACCCCTAACTGCAACCAAAAGGATTTAATGAGGTGTGGAGAGAAAAAGTGAACGGGAAAAAAAGGAGACTTTCTGTGTGTGCTCGAGGCAGGATGGATTTGTTGTCCCCTGCTCCGCTAAGTTAAGCTTACGTTTGTAATGTATATACGTAGTAACGGTTTTTATTTAATTGTTATGCCCTCGTCATTGCAGAAATAAACGTGCTGTTCTTGAAAGCTCAGTCTTTTTAATCTTATGCCAATCATCAAATCGAACCCAAAATAATGCAACACCCTCTCATCAAAAAACTTATTTTAAACTCAAAAATGGTAAAAAAAAAATTTAATTGGTCAAACATTATGGGCCACAAATGGTTAATGTCTATCAAGGTTTAATTTCCATAAAGGGATAATTTCTCCATTATGTATAATTATGGTTGACGTACCAAGGATGTTGATCCCCCAATGAGTAATATCGCATTATGGTAATTATGAGTACCCCACAGGTAATGTCCGCAAATGGTCTATGGATCCCTAAGCATAATATCCTCAAATGGACAATGAACCCCAAGGCATAATGTCTCTCAATGGAAAATGTACCCATTATAGATAGCATGGATAATGGACCCAAATGCATATGTCCCCAATGAGTAATATCCCCATTAAGGTAATTTTAGTTACCCCAGATGTGATTTCACCAAATGGGTACATTACTTCTATAGGTCAGAACATTAGTATGCAGCTGAATGGGGACAGCAGGAATTAAGGAATGTTCTTTACTCCATTTTGAGGGTAAAAAGTATTCTTTTAATATACAAAAACGGATACTCGAGGAATGACGATGGTATGGAACACAAACATAAATAAATTAGAAACTCATTAAGATAATATTACACAACGAGGCGATTGAAGCTAGGATCAGATAAAGAGGGACTTGGAATGTACAACATGACTTCTCTTGTGTCATGAATACCATCCTGATGGTCGTGGAAAGATTTAATACAGTATATGGTAACGAGCTACTATAGATACTGTGTGTATGTGTGTGTGCGCACAGTACTATATAATCACTATAAAATGTACAGTGATTCGCTATACTGTTGATATGGTTGTCAAGCGGTTCTTGGAGTAAGGAATACCATTCTTTAGAAAAGCACTCTTGAATCGTTCAATGAGCCATGTAAGTGGAATTAGTGGCGCAACCCTGCTTCCAAGGGCGTCCCATATATGTTCAATGGGGCTTAAGTTCAGTGAGAAGGATATTCAGTCCAGATGCGTTATATCCTTGGATTCCGGGTGTTCCTAAACCAAGCTAACCCTGTAAGGATATGAATTATTTATTGTCCATTAAGCGGAACCCAAAGCCAAATGCACGCCTAAGATGTCTCCCATACGGATGTAGGATAACATCCCTATAAAACTTCACCGTTATGGTACTTCTGTCAAACACAAGTAGAGGTGTATGCTACCCTGGGATGCTAGCACTTCAAGGAAATTGATTTTTTGTTTCGATATCTTTTTGCATGACTGCGAAATTTCAGTTTTTTCGCTGCATTGAAGCTTATAATCTCAATTTAATTCATTATCTGCAGAAAGAAAACGCGAACTTCTATGCAGTATATCACCTTTCCACATTAATTCGTTGATCAATAATGTTTCTGCTTTGTTTATATAGTTGTGTTTCGTATATAACATTCCCAAAACGTACAATTACTTTAATTGCTTCAGCAGTAGAAACACGTTCAGCACACACCCTTTCACACGTAAACATATGAGAGCTGCATCTCAGAGGTCAATCCCATCAAGGAAGAGTATATTTGACTTACTTGACTTATCCATTTACACTATTGTGAGTTAAAATGTCCAGAATTGCATATTAATTGCCCTGCAAATACTAGAGATACGAAAAACAAACAAGATTTTTATTTTCAACCCCAACCAGTTTTGGACTTTCATGATTCGAATTATAATTCCAGAAATGAAAGCAGAAAACTAGTTTCCATAGTGTGAATTATCTGATCCTGTCATCACCAGTAAGTTACATGATCTCTACTTCCTCAGGAAGTTACCTAAATAATTGCTCCGAACAGGGAACGTAAATTATTCTTCGGACATACCTTAAGTTTTTGCATCTCGGAACAGGTATTTTTACCTGCCATAGGAGATCCGAGTGTGATTTTGCATTATTTTTTCATTTAGATTCGTTTTGGATTTTGTTTTTCTTGCTCTGTGTGTATTCTCAGTTTTCTCATATCTGAAGACTTAACCTGAGAAGATTCTAAAGATAACACTGGATTCTTGAAGAACACTTAGCCTCTTTTTGAAGATTCCTCCTGACTTCAGCAGGTTATTGAGGTTGGATCAAATGTCATAGGATAACATCTTAGCTTCATCAATATTTCAATGGTTAAACATAATTTATTTTCGAGTTTCCATTTTTTCACATTTGGAGATCATATTAACGTATACTCAATCATCTAAGATTTAGGCGTCATTTGATGTCAATAATTTTCAATTAAAAGCTATTAAACTACAATTTATTAGACTTACTAGTAGATAAATCTTTTAATAAGTACACAAAATGTTTTTAATTGGGTTTGTTTTAATTCATGCCTTCTCTTGAATGATACAGCGGGCTATTTTAGTTCAAAATGGTTTAATAGAACACTTCTAGGTACTTCTAAATGTCTAACAATAATTAAATTAGTTTATTTTAAAGTGAAGCGAATAGGAGGATACAGATTTCTTATTATGTATATATCGTGACATTGAATTATCACTATCTTCCTCAATGATATAATATCTTTTAAAGTTAATATTTTTTAATTATCAGTACCCGCATATTTATATTGACTTTATGATCTTTGTCAAAGGTAATTCGTTCATGATGCATACCTAGAATAACAAAGATGTAGAAGTTAATTAAAGTAATTTTATGCATAAATTTCTCTTCTAATCACGAAATTTACATTAAATTCTTCATATACTTTATACTAATTTAATAAATTCTAAAACCCTTCATTGTTTTGCAGTGTATGATATTTTTCTCCTTGCATGAAACCTAAAATAGATAATAACTTCTTAACCTTGAAACTTGATTTCGAATACTGCGAATTATATGCGAAAAATAAATCTATAAGCATTACAAATTTTAAGATATCAGACAACAAGGGCACTCTAGATATATTTGGTGTCTAAATGAAGGAAAATATTTTTCCAAACGGAAAGACGATGTCGAATGACGTTTCATGACGACATCTAATGATCTCTGATGATAGTGTGTCTATCGTTTCATATTAAATCATGTTAATAGTTTCTGTAAATGAGAAGCTGGTATTCATAGCTTATTCCGAATACTAGATATGACCTGGTAAATTTGTTTGTCGCAGACCCTAGGTGATCCAAGAAATTCCAGAAAAATCACACGAAATAAAAGTCCAGAAAACTTTCAAAATATTATTTTTTAAATACAAATGTTCAAAATTAACAGCTGAAGCTATCCTAGAGGAAATTGTAGCCCACTAAATCTCTAGATATGTCTACTTTTTTCTTTTTAAATGTCTTTTGTATGGAAATATGTCTGAAACCTATTATTTTCTCACTAATTACTCGAATACGTTTGATCACAGATCATGACATCGAATAGCAAATGCTTTATATCAGTGGCGGACCGGCTCTGATGATCGGTCCAGAAAAATCTAACCTCGGCCTCAAGTGGAGAAGACTGAATTGCTAAAGGTAATAAATGCAATTTTAAACAACCTGACACCTCATAAATTAAGCGATTGTTTTAGCAACATTAATTGAAGAAAATGGCACCTTTTCAATTTTCACCTTGTGAAAGAGAATTTCATTTGTTTCATTCAAATATATATTGATTCAATTCTAGCAGCAGGCATTACGAAATTTGTTCAAATTAGATTTTAAGCCTAGAAAAATATCCGAAATGTGAATTATTTTTAAAAAACTACTATAGTCTATTCTTTTGAACTGAAGAATGTGTGGTACATCTCTTCTTTACTGATGTGGTAAGGATTTCTCACATCACTACCATCTTCTAGACTAGCCTCTAAGCTTGTCGCATCATTTGACCACTTAATTCAACCAAATATACTAGGAAACTAATGCTACAGCCGTATTATGATGTAGAATTCATTTTATTATTGTTTTAAAACAGTTTATTGTTTTTCTAATTGGAACATGTTTAAATCACCAGGAAAATAAACTCTCTTTGTCTATTACCACGTTGTTTGCTATTGAATTCTCTGCCGGTCTCCTAGAAGCATCGGCCTCTTAAGAATTTCCTGATGAGCCTGTCTTAATAGTACATAAATTAATAAACAAGTATGTAGTTCAAGTCTCTTCTTCGACAATTTAATAAACTTTCATTAAATACGTTTTATTTGAATTATTTGATAATAAATGCACTATTTGGCCATATGTACCACGACACTTGGCGAAAATTAGATGAATGTAATATGGGCTTGCAAGTGACTAACCAGCTTTGTACTAGTTAGAAGAATCTTTTTATAAAACATGAAACAAACACCTCTTCTGACATATGCCACTCTTCTCCAAAGGGTTCACCATCTAGTTGGCTAGGTGGTACTTCAGTGGCAGATTTTTAAAGAACCCGAACCGCTTCGTGCTGGCTAACAAAAGAATGGAAGGAACACAATTTCACCCATTCTCATCTTTTGACAAAGAATTTGTTTTGCAATAGAGCGGAAAAAAAGAGTGACGTTGTTGACGTAAATTGGACATTTAAAATCTGCTTCAGACAAGTAAGTAGGGTTTTGGCGTGGGCTGAATTACAGTTGGAACATTGTTGCCCTAATCGGTAAGGATCTTAAGAAAACCGTGATCCGTCACTCTTGGCTTTCGGTGAGACTTGTTTCTTCAAAAAAATCAATTACAGCAGCTCTTAGAGCTGATTTCATTGAAATGTTTCACTCTTTATGAGAAAATTATTTCTTCATAAAGATATCTCATTTATTTGAATGTTCATGGTGATTTGAGGATTTATGATCACCTTGCAAATAGATTAAATGCATTCATGCATTATATTGCATTTCAGAATGAATGCCATTCAATTCATTAAGTTTGTTGCTATAGTTGTCTTCAAATATTAAATATATTTAGCATTTTTAATTTTATTATTGACTGCATTGAAGGTGTCATTTGAAAACCCTCTCGTGCCTAACATACTATTTTAAAACTTTGAATTTTTAAGGGTTGTGATAAGACTCTTACCTGTTACCCTTGCTAGGCTTATTAACTCTCTTGGTAGTTTATCTTCGCGTTAAAATCTGCCCTTTAGTAACCGGCAACTGATAAACATTTTTCCAGTCACCAGCTCTTATCAAGGGACAATTGAGTTTTATTTCCCCTTTTTGTAACAGGACAGTTTTGGGAAGTATTTCGTCATTAGCAAAACTGATCAGATGTCAATGGACACGATATCTGATCATTAGCAAATTTTATCTTATCTTGGACGAGATACCTCGTCGAAACCTCTTGCAAGGTTAATAAGTCAAGTTTTTGTACTGTATAGAATGAATATATATATAAACTACTTTTCACAAACAAATTTTGTTGCGAGCAATTGAACGTATTTTATCAGTTTATTAACACAATATGAGCGACATGGCTAGTAGAATCTTCGCTTTCTTTCATATCATTTTTATATTTTTTAAAGAAAAAACTTATCTCGAAATGTTAGTTTAAAAAATAGGATAACTTAAACACTAGACACTTTAAAACAGAGAAATAAATGTAAGTGTAGCTCTTGTCGGTTGTTGAGTTTTATTGATCAAGGATCAAAGGTTGAGCAAGGGTCATACTGTGTCAAGCTACGCCAAACACAATAGAGACCACGTCACGCAATGAACAAACGCACACAACGAAAGTTTTATTGCCACTGAATAGAGAAATACACCAAGGGTAAGAAGCGCCTGTCAGAAAGAAAATGTTCGCTTTCTTGTTCTACAGTATAGCCAATTATGGACACTTAACAATTTAAAATTTAAAAACAAACCTTTTTTTAAAAGAATGTAAAGTACTTTTAAAATTTTGAAAAAATGTTAAATTAGAATTCGTGACTTTGAATAAGTAAAAATGTTTAGTTATAGTATACTTCCTATGCAAATTTTTATTTCTTTAAACTTTAAACCACGTATATGCATCCTCATGCATCCGGTTACTATGCATTACGCAATATAAGGACTGGATACGTAATTACCTGCTGTCTACGCTTTATTACTACAAATTCACAACAAAGGATTTTCAATTTTCTATCAAATTTATAATGCATTAGTTATAACGCAGAGCAAATCAATAGCTTGGTTAGGGAATTCTAATAAAAGATAAAGGGGTCAAGAATTTACTAAGAATTCAAACCCGTTTGGACCAAACAAAATCTTCTGCCCTCTTTTTAGCTCGTATCATTCAAAGAAAGAGAATTTCCCTTATGAACTATAATTCACAAAGTGGAACAAAAAGTTTGAAATCGATTTTAAAGCGCGAAACTCAAGCAATTACATTGCACAATGTCATATCAATCTCACTTCTGACTTTCGACTCCTAATTACTTGTGTCTACATCTAAATGTAATGATGTTTTGAATGGAAATCTAAAAGAATCACAATTGAAATCAGAAGAATCTCTCATTTCTGACCTCTTGTCTTGCATAACAAAGTGCTATTCCGTTACTAAAACCGTTCGTAGTGTCTACCTATTGTTTTCCAAATGACAGATGATTCTGTTGGGATTTTAAAGGGGACAAAAATTTTAAGAGCATTAACCAGAAAATGGATTCCTACAATGCGCTTGCAAACGAATATTCATTGTACAGCTTTCTATTGTTCATAACATTTTTCTCCTAGTTGAAATAGAGTAGTTCCATTTTGAAGTATTTAATTAATTGAAAACTAATCACTATTTTGGGACTATACCCGGAGAATTGAGTTTGATTGAAATACTGTATTCTGGAATATAGTATTCTGTAGATTCCAAAATAAGTTCTGTAAAGAAGTATCTGCTGTGGACTTCATAAGCCCACACATGCAATGTCTTCTAGCAATATAGATTCTAATATACGATGTTAAATTACAATATGTTATGTAATTTAGTTTCATTGTTTTTATTGTTTCCAGGTATGGAACATCAGGTTGATGTTGCAAAAGAGTCATGAAGCAAGCTATGATTGATGCAGTGCTCGATAAGGTCGGAAGGGTAAAAGGACCCACCAACTTGGGTAAATTCACTGTTAGGTAGGAAACCTATGCCACCTGAGTTCTAAAAACCACAGCTAGGTTGAACGTAGCATTAACATGGATAAGAAGTTTTGATTTGAGGAGGAAGAATATATTTGAAATATGCCCAGTATGCCATATAAAAAAACATTCCGAACCTTTTCCAATGTGAAGAAGTTTAATGTACTTAAAAGTAAGTATGAAAACATGAAATTCATCTATATTTATTACGTTAGGACTAAATAAATACATATTTTTGATATAAAAATGATACGGTTTTGTGTGTGTTTGCGATAAATTCGTTAAGTGTTCCATATTAGATACCGTTTTTTCAAATCGGTTATTCTGACTTTTCAGTATAACTTTGTAATCTTCGTAAAATTTTTTAATTTCTAATGATTGATAAATTATTTATTCACAATTAATCTTAGTTAATTTTATCGTGATTTGGAGTTCGGTTCATTAAAACACACATATCCCCCTACTACCGGCAATCTTTTAAAATTAGGCGTTCCTGTTACATGTCTTTATCCTACACATAGTCCTAGTACCTCGACAAAAAATTTAATATCGAACTTCTCTCAATTGAAAAAATTTAGGACCGAGTTTGAATTGCTCCTGATATGCTTGGATGCGTCGTAAAGAACAATAATGTTTTTAACACTGAGGGATTCACACGGATATATTTGTTCTGCGACCTGCAACCTCCCCTGCATGATTTCTAATAATTTTTCACATTCTTGACCAATCTTTTCTAGGATTCTTTCAACCTATAGAAAAAGTCTATAGTTTATTTAACCATACGTCTGTGTTGTGAGGAAAAGCAATATTACACTACTCAGAAATCCTGCGACGCTTAGGTGTTAAAAATGATACAAGTAATGATAAATCTTTGGTTAGAAATAACAAAAAAAGATAAACTAAATTCGAGTCTTTATAATAGAAGCCCCGAATCCATACAGATCACAAAAATATGAAAAGGAAACAGCAATCTCAAGATGATGCTGAAAGTTTATTTCGATCATGCAAGAATAATGCATAATAAATACGCACTATGTGGAGAGGAAAGCAACAAGGAGAGTCATCATAATACAGGGTGTCCCATAAATTCCGAAATAGTTTAAAAATTCATAAAAGTTGAAGGAATTGGTATATTTGAATGCGGTTTGCGATAACGTTATTCTCATGAAGGGGGATTTTTTTGGTAGAGAAAAAAAAATTAGTTCAATTTTTTGTCAATAGAGGGCGCTGCACGCAACCAATCACGGGAAATATGCAAATCAGAGTCCTACAAAATGCTGGGTGTATGATTTAAAGCTCATTTCTGAATTTTCCTGTGATTGATACGTATTCCTGTGATTTCATTGTGATGTTGACATTGGTCGATAAAGCACTATTGGTTAAGTTGTTTTACCTCAGTTTAATCGAACAAGTAGTACTCTAGTGCTGTGATGTGCTTGTAAACATTTGCCTGCATGGAAATAAACGTCGTTTTCCACGGAATTCTGTGATTGGTTGGGTGCAGCGCCCTCTATTGACAAAAGATTGAACTAATTTTTTTTCTCTACCAAAAAAAATCCCCTTTCATGAGAATAACGTTATCGCAAACCGCATTCAAATATACCAATTCCTTCAATTTTTATGAATTTTTAAACTATTTCGGAACTTATGGGACACCCTGTATATAAAAGACAAACTTGGTCATTACGTACGTGGATCGCTCTTGAAACTCTCTCTCTGATTGGTTAAAGTTAACAAAAGTTAGTTAAACAAATTTAAAGTTGATTACAACAGTTGATTAAAGTTGATTTGAACAATCAAATTTAATTATTTAAAACAAAATTAAAGTTAGACAAATTATCCTCGCTTTTTCATTGGTTAAAGTTATATTTAAATACTTTACGAGAAATTGCTCGTGCACAATAAGCAAACATTAAATCATGATATAGCCATCGGCTCCTAAAGAAATATACGGAGTATATACCCGAAGCTTCATGTTATTTCTTCCCGTCACTCGGTTTGAAACTGTCACGTAGTTGTGGGTAAAAGCATGAATCCTAATGTAGAAAAAATTATTGATTGGTTAAAGTGATTATCCGGCATGATTGAAAACAGTGATATGCGCTTCGACCACCAATCGACTCAAGTTAATTCGTAAACCCATTGTGACTCCAACCATATGCTCCGTCTATTTCAGTGGTTCAAAATTACGTGGTGTCGTCCTCGAATCTTTCCCTTCGGGATGGATCCTGGACCGTCGCCAATAGCCCACTGTGTTGGGCCAGTGTACCTACGGTGTATTTCATTAGAAGGTCGATGAAACGTACTCTGTGATATAGATATAAGGAAACGAGTAATGCAAGTGATAATATTTTTATGATAAAATAGTAGAAAGGGCAAGAGTATCGATACAGAAACTAAGGAAAAACGCGCACATATAGTATAATTAAATTACTAATAAGTAAATAATTTTCTATATCTGACAACTCCAGTAATATATTTAATTGTTTTGGTTCCATTTGGAATTATCAATTGAGATGTAGTTTTGAGCTACGAATTTAACTCAATTCTGAGCTTTTGTGAAACTATTACTGAGACTGGAGATGTATTTTTAAATTGTGAGATTTATTAATTGACTTACATTCTCTGAGTATTTTGAATATTACGCTTCCGAATTTCTATGCATGAACAATTAATAATATTAAATATATCATTCAATGCGCACTTATTTATTAATAAGCACCTGAATCGCAATAAGTGATTCTTAGAGCCCGTTGCATTCTAATTTCAATGGGCCTTACATCTAGTTAACTATAACCGTTTCAGAAATTGAGTGATGCAGGTCATTTTAAAAGACAGGTATTACATGTGATGGCAACTGGTAACTCCAGCTTGATTACGCACCTGCCTAAGCATCTCAACTTATGGATCCTAGCATTTCTCTGCTAAATATTCCTTTCATATGTCCGACAATCACCCTTATTTGTTAGATCTTGCTTCTTGTAACTTTTTCATTTCCGAAGATCAAAAGTCACTTGAAAAGACAGATTTCATGCCATTGAGGCAACACAATAAAATGGCTCGATGCAATTGTTTACTACATTCTAAAGTAATTAGTGACTTCAAAGACTTTTTAGTTTGAAGATAATTAAGTTTCTTCTTCGAGTCTTTAAATCAACATTTTTTGTTGAAAAATCCAGATTTCTAGAATGCCTTTTTGATCACACCTCGTATCCAACAAGAGAAATCGTAAAACAATTTAAGTTAAATACGATTACCACGTTATAAAATACGTCAAATAATGAACTATAAGTATCTAGGTTGAGTTTGTAAACTCACACTGCAGTCATCACTCACTTTAGAGATAAAATATAGTTTAAATAAATTAATATCTAATCGAGTATATTTTAAATCTAAAACAACAGCATGTAGTTTTGTGACCCCACCACAATTCGTTGTAAATTCTGTTCTTTAACGCGACCTAAATTAATTAAAATTGAAAGTATTTCTTACATTGAGGTAAGACGTATTATGAGACAGTTATTAAACTGTTGTAAATATACTGTTAAACTGTTACATTAAACATAATTTCTATCAGACACTAAGTGTCAACAAATTGTTTGTTAGGAAGTAAATTAAAACAAAATCAGTTATAATTATTGAATACGAGAAATCTTCGAGACTTCCGGACAAAATAATTTGAGCTCTCTTACTTGTTATTCAAAAAGAAAGAAAAGTAATTAAATAAGGAAACTATGGATATTTTTTATACATTTTCCGAGTTTCTTTGTGAGATGTTAATTATATGTCGCATCTTTTGAAGTGCCGTGCCATGAAACTTTTTAATTTCGCAATGTGTTTAGAGAGGTTACATCCAATCTGAAGGAAAAGGCAACCTCAAACCCTCAAACCAGTGTGTCAATAGTTTGCGAGTCGGAAACCAATTCCAGATGAATGAAAGATATGTCCGTGTGGGCTTTCAGCTGTCCATCAACTGTTTCTTCTTTTCATTATTCTTCGGAGAGAACAGAAGTTACTTTTATGAATTGTGTTTTAAAGCACTTTTGTCGAGCTGCATCAAATGGCCTGTTTAATGCTGGAAAACTGCTTTCACTCTTGGTTCAGATTCCAATGGCCATAAACAAATGTATTTCAATCCGATAACCTTGGATAAGCGGAATGCGTTGAGCTTCTATGCCTTCGTAACAGGTCTTTAAGTTCATGTGATGAATGAGTTAAGCGTTTTGAAATATTTATGGCTTTAACAGACAAGATTCCAAGAGTACTAAATAAAAGGATTCAACCAACTGTGTCTTTGCTCAAAGAAATGTCTCATGATTTTGACGTTTTTACAGAGTGAATTCAGCATAAATAAAGCTTATAAATTCCTTAACTATATAAATTTAAAATGAAGCATTTTTATCCGATTGGGTATCATAAATTATTCAAATCAGTTCCTCAAAAGTAAGATAAATTACTGTTAAATAAAAAGGTAAAGTCCTTTATTAAAGTTCCGCAGCAAGTTTGTTAAATCTGTAATAAAAATTTGAAAATGTTTAACTAAATTTACTATCTGATTTCTGTAAAAAATAAATAATAATTTATACGAAAAAGTGAAACAGTTTTAAATACTTTTCATTGAAATTTCAAAAGTATTTAGGATAATTAGTTTTCATATTTATAAATCATATATCTGAACCCATTTAATCTCTGCACACCACAATTTTCTACAAATCGTAGTATTCGATTCCTGTAACTTACCTGGGTGTATTAGTCACTTCTATGTTAAAACGTTCCTAGTGTTTGTATATCCAATTACTTGACGTAGTGGATCTTGTGAATGGCGCAGATTGGTCAAATGTGCCCCCTTCAGCCTTAAACTCAACCAATCATAATTTTAAGTATCGTTAAATCAACTTACTTCTGTAAGCCCCGTGTTGTACTTCTGTGGTTCACGAGGAGTGCTTTTGTTCAATAAAAAAACACAAGTATGCATTATTTTTTTATTTTAAATTTAAAGCTAGTTAACTGCATAAATTCTACCATAAATAAATTAAAGCAAATGATTAACAACTCAGTAAATCTACATCAAAATAAAATTGTTTAATGTGTAATGTTAAATTTAAATAAAATTGGAATTTTGCGTTTCTACAAATTCATGAGTTAAAACAATGTAGTTAAAGATATTATGTAACTTTACATTGTGATATACAGCTCTTACGTAGCTTTGGATGAAATTTCGGGGTGTCAGTATATCACAATATCAGTTACTTATTGGCATAACCTACAACTGTAAAATAGCGAAGTCTTGATGTTTTATTAATATTGGGTCACTTAAATATCGTACCAAATATGAACATGGATTATCTGAAATTGAGGTAATTTGTCATGTATCTGTAATAATAGTTTTTCTCTACGTATATAGCACAATCTCCAAGTGAAACGCGTCGCATAAAAAACAGTATGCCATAATTTAATATGAAGGCAAGATAAAATAAATTATAATCAATATAAAAACTAAATCACACTGGATGATAAATACTTGAATCCTCTTCTACAAAATGTCCTTAAGAAAAACAAACCAGCACATTAATGTTATTCTTCACAAAATGCGCAAGTGGGATATCGATTCACTTTCTGTAAGAGAAAATAAATTACAATTAATATAAAAAACTAAATCACTTTTTTATACTGGATGATAAATGCTTATATCTTCTACAAAATGTCCATCTTAGGACAAACAAACCAGCACATCAATGTTGTTTTTCGCAAAATGTACGTGGAATATCGATTCACTTTCTAGTGCCAGAAAGTGGAAGATAATGGCGAAAATAACCAACATCAAAAGTAAACCTGTCCATCACCAAAGGTATTATCTCGAGAAGAGCGAATAAAGCAAACAAAAAGTAAACTTGACTTCTGCCCCAGATAAAGCTCTGGAGCTGGAACAAGTGGAGGGATATGTGATGGGCAAGCGGACTAGTTTTTTTTGCTATAGACAGCGTGACCGACTGTATTCTTCAGGAGTGCCTCTCGTGCTAATTCTTACAGTGAAACTCATCAGTTCATCAAAGAAAGAGAAAGCGCATATCGAAATGGAAAGATTGACGGAAGGCAATTCCGGCAAATTATGCTCAGAGAAGGACATGGGTAGGTGTCGGAAAAACCCACTTGCAGTTTCGCAAAATCTTTTACATGCCCTTCCTTTCATCTGACATAAGAATCTCCTAGTTGCCGCGATATGTCACGTAAGGGCAATAAATGCGGGATTTTCACCGATAATTGCAGAGATCTTATTGGGAAGAACAATGGGAAGAGTGATATTCTTGTAAGTGATTTAAATGCTCGTAAAAACCATGCTTATTTTTTCCGCGTCTCCCTTTGCTTTTCGATTACATTTATTACCTGAATAAAAGGCACGTGACATGTAGGTGTCATTCATTCTTGTAGTTTCAATGTACATGAATTCATGGATTGTGTTTCCAAAATGAAGTCTATGCTTACACAGGGTGTTCTTTTTATGCAAGGGCACCATTTTGTATTGAAATAATTTTTAAATAAAACAGTTTTCACTTAATTTTTCATATATAGTTTACTCAATGGCAGCTTTTGGAATATGACATCGGTCGAATCTCTGGCTGTGCTGCAAATATGGGTCCTTTCGATTACATTTTCCATTGCGTTTGAGCACATTTCTATGGGTGTTCGATTTCTTCGCGAATATTTTGCTTCAGCTGTTGAATCCTTGGCTTTTTAGCGTAGACTGATTCCTTTAAGTAACACAAAAGAAAATATCTAGCACTATCAAATCGATTGTCCCACTCGACAAATACACGAGTGGGACAATCGACATCATCAGATTTTGACATTATTCTGTTAGGAAATGCTACCTTTAGAATTCCTAAGGTTGCACTAGCAGTAGGACATATTCCTTCATCTTGATGAACCACACCACTTAAATATATCGACAAAGGCTTACAGCACATGTACTGTAAGCCTTTTATCGATCAATTTCAGACAGAAAGAAATTTTGAAATTCGCACAGTTGACAGTAACTGAATTTTTTTTGCATCCTCAGGAAAAAAGTGGTCAAATAAAGCCTCTACTCTAAATTGCTCCACAAACAATTGTTCTACGGGGATGAAGAGATCGTTCAACAATTAAAATTGTATTTTCTGATCACCTATAACGGCTGTTCTAATAAATTGCGTATCCACTCATATCGAATCAAACTCGAAGAAATTGAACAAATCCCGTGATCGAAAGAACCCGTATTTGCAGTACGACCAAGTTATTTGGCAGGTGTCATGCTACATAAACCGTCGATAATTGAGTAAACAATATGTACAAAACAACAACAAAAATGTTTCATTCAAAGTTCCAAAATTCCAAAATAAAATGGCGCTCTTACATAAAAACACGCTATACTTATTTATATTGTATGCCATTCATTCTAGAGTAGATATTAAAAGATTTTATTTGGAATACTACAAATAAATTGAAGAGATCTGTACACATATCGATAAGCCACAGAAATAAAATTACATAATGAAAAAAATTAATTAGTCAAGAGGATTAAAAGAATTTCTGATTGTTTAAATGAGTGCCAAAAACTTGAAAGTTTAAGATAAGAATACCTCGGGAATAGTGAATAAACCATTATAATTTTTTTAATTTGAAAGCTGTCCTGATAAATGTGAAGTGTGGCTTATCATTATGCTGCCAAACCCCTTCAATTAGAGTTAGCCGTTTCAATGTAAATCCTTCAAATTCAAGTAATTAAATTAACAATGGAATTAGGGTGAATCAGTCAAGTCAAACTTGATTTATGAGTTCAGTGCTGGAAATGGTCCTTAATGTATTCCGAGTCTGATTTTAGATCCTTTGTTTGGGGAATAATAATAATGCATTCAATTCAGAAAATTTTTATGCACAAGAAACCAACAAGATCATTCACATACATTTATCTTGAAAAAGTACTATAATTGCTCTTTTCTGGATTTTATTTTATTGTTGAATCATCGATTCGATTAGTTAAAAATTTTAAATAAATATAATTTCAATTTGATACGTGGAGATAGAATAATCTATACTATCCAGTAATTTCCAGATATGTCTTCTTGCGTTATTGACCCTTTGAAATTGAAAGCGATTGATGAGACAATTGAATTGTGAGGCCTTCAATAACTTTTATTTGCCTACTCACAATGTACAAATGGGTTGTTCTATTGTTGGCTTGAGAACCAAAGAGCTTTCTATTCGTTTGTTATGTAATTTGAAGCAAAATAAGAATCTATTACAATAAAGTTTTCTGAGACAATAAGTATAATAAATACAACACAGGAATAACAATTTTGTATTACATTTTTAATCATATTAGAAATTGTAAGAGCCTTCCTATTTCTCTGAAGATTAAAAAAGAAGGTATGTGGTTCTTGTGCGGATTGTTTACTTGTAATACTGCAGTAATTTTTTGCTGACTTTGAAATTACTATGGTATGTTATTCGTGTGTATTAAAATTCGTTTAGTTTCAATGAAACTTATATTTCATGATTCATTTTACATGAAGCATTTAACAAGCAAAACTCTCCATGTATGTGCGCTAAAGCCGCAAGACACAATATGTGGTGAGTAAGAATAATAATTCAACTAAAGAAAATTTCAAAGGAAATTTTAAAAAAAAGTTTTTAAAGAAGCAAGTGGTGTTGGTGGATGAGGGCATCATCAGGGAGGAGCCTGACCCAGACAACACAAATTGGTGTTTTCTGCGCATGAGCAGCATTATGCTAAATAATGCTCATACACTCCCCAAATACCATATTGAGCAAGGTAAAAAAAGTGAAAAGCAAGATAACCATTTCCACACAAAAAATTAACCCGTCATAAGAACATTATAGATTGAAAACAAAACACAACAAATACAACGCTGAACAGTTCCACACCGTATGAAGAATAAAACCGAACTGTATTACACAAATTACGCTGAACTGTTCCACACCACACGAAGATAACCATCAAATGCTATGCTTCAACACTCCAGTATGATACTGGCATCAGGATTCTCATTTTTCAAATGTAGCTTCAGTTTCCATATGCGTAAATAATAGTAACAACATTAACACACAAAATTACATAATGTATTATAATTCAATAGTATACCGTAGAAGCTATGTTATTATAAGTCAATACGTGTCATAAAAGCCCAGGGCCCCTGGAGAGTACCTATAAAAACTACTGCACATTCTTGAAATCTTCCAAGCGCTTAAAATACGGATTTGTTAATTTCCAATTAATTAAAAACTTTCATTTCCCATTGAGAATGTTTTCTACAACACAAAATTTTATTATTTTCAAACTATATTTCAAAATATGGAAAGTGCAGGCAATATGGAACTTGTTCCATACTGTGTACAGTAGAGTTGTTACGTATTATGTACATGTGCTTCGAATGAAAAGTTACACTTGCCTCAAGAAAATAAATAGAAAACTAATTTTGAACATTCACAAACACATTTATGATATAATAATATTTTTAAACTTATTTTCTCTTTCATAATTGGCTTTTTAAATAAGCCTCAAAAATATTTCAGAAGTACAAAAATGTTTCTATTTGAAAAGAAAGCGATTCTAGACCTAAGCTCAAAACAGAACAGGGATGCTGTAGTGTCTGGTTCCAACTGGGTTGACGACATCGCACGCTTCCGGATGACGCAATCGAGTGACAGGAATCATGATGCAATAGAGTAAAAAAAGAAGAAGGTTCTTTGAGAGTACGAAGCTGGACGTCTAGAGAGGTCTAGTAGAGACCTGGAGTTAAATTTATTTTGTTAACTAAAATTAAAAACGTATTTTAAGAGTGAGGAACCTTTAAACCTGGGGAGATGTAGCATTAAGTGTGAACTGGTGAAATCCTTCCTTTATATATATCATTGTGATGTGTTTTTGCTGTTCTGTTTCGTCCCAGCTAAATGAAACGTGTTTTATTTAGCTGGGACGTTATTCATTAACGTAAACGTTGTTCCTCTGGATTTCTTCGATAATTAAAGAACTACACCACGGACCACAACACGTCAGGTGCCGTTTTCTAACACTGAATCATTTTGTATACATTCCGATGGATTTTGATAACTTCTTGTTGTGATATCGGAGTGTTCTATATATATATATATATATATATATATATATATATATATATATATATATATATATATATATATATATATATATATATATATATATATATATATATATATATATATATATATATATATATATATATATATATATATATATATATATATATATATATATAAACAAATTTTATTATGCATGATTGTATTTTTGTGGAAATACCAGCACATAATGTATTTACATAATTTACTTTATACTTATAAGATGTATAAAGTAATTGATGACTTAATTTCCTCCATAGACAGTTTCCCTTCGTTGGTGCAGCTGTTGTCAGAATAACAAAGATCAGGAATCGAATCCCAAGTCACGGTGTGTCCAATCTCTCATTTTGTTTTTTTGCAAGTTTAACATTTAAATATGATCTAAAAAGTGCACCACGTGTGATTCTAAACGTGATGTATGAGCTGTTTAACATGATAACCTATACGAAAGTCAATAAAAGCAACATAAGAAGATGCATCTAATCAGAAATCCATTTCCTCAGCTGAACAAAATTAGGTACCGATGTGTGAGAAAGAAGCTTGTGAAAAAGGCTAAATTCTGTATGTAAATTATGTTAATCGCCTTTATCCGAGTTCTTTATTATCCGTAATGTCTTCTTTCTCGCTCTAACGAAAACAACGAAGTCATTATTGTGTCTGTCGTGAACCAGGTTAAAAGCTTTTTGATGTAAACACTGACACAATAAAAGACAAAGAGAGAGGATATTCAAAAAGAGCAAAAGCTCTGTTTATGTCATTTTCTGGCTGGGAGGTCTCCTGTAGCCTTGCTTTGGGCGCAGTGATTCCGTTTTAATTATAGGACGATTACAAAAGGAATCCCGTTTGACCATGGGCGGATTCATGGGAATGGAGTTTCTTTTATCCACTGATCGTAATGGATTCGGTGTTTTATAGGTTTCGTGTTCCTCTTCCTAGTTAGATATTTTCCGATTTTTCTTCAATGGAAACACAGTATGAGGATGATTATTTTTAATCATCTCATCTTTAAAATTCTATTTAATTTAGGCTTGCTTTAAATTAAAATAAAATATTTTTATGTAAAAGATGATAAATTTTAACAATATCTATTAGCAAATGAAATTTCAATATTTCCATGTATTTTCAAGTCCAGAGAGTTGAGTTTCTGGTTTAGTACAAGAATGTAATCGCAGGGAGTTATTTGAAAAGTTCTATTTTGTTGGTATTATGTTGGAAATTTTAGTATTCTTGCAAGAAAATAAGCTTAGAATAGAACTTATGAATACGTTAAGTTTTTAATCAAAAAGTTCTATTTTGTTGGTATTATGTTGGAAATTTTAGTATTCTTGCAAGAAAATAAGCTTAGAATAGAACTTATGAATACGTTAAGTTTTTAATCAAACACTTCTCAGAGTTCACAAGGGAGAAATATGGAGGAACTGCACGTAACATTTTTCCTCACAGAAAATCATGCTAATATTACATTGTCTGATTCATATAAATTACAGCATTTCTCTTGAATAAAAATAGCCTTGTTCCACCTGATGATTTCTTTTACATCTTGATCTACATATCATTGGCTTAAGAGTGAAACACTAGTTAAAAAATTTCAAGATGTGAGGTTTTAGCTTTCCTAGATCAGAATATCGTGATCATCTTTAGACTGGTTAAATCCAATAAGTCATTTTTTTCGTGAAAGTTAGACTTCATGAGAAACGCGCCTAGTGAGTTTAACTTAGTGAGCAGAATTGTTTTCCCAACATTTTCTCAGAACTGTTTTTTGACTTAGTATGTTTCATTTGAAGTCGATGATATGTTCCTATTCCTTCGAGAGAAGAAGATGTGGGAAACATTCACATTTGCCGATTGAATAAACAAAAGTTTTCACCGGATTGAAAACAAAAGACATGTTATTAGTGGTTTCAAATTTGTATTTTGAAAATAAATATGTATTATAATGAAGAGTACTACATTCAAAAAACTAATCTTTTTCAATTAGTAAATGAATTCTTAAGATCAAAGTTATGAAAGGCGAAAGAGAACGGAAGGAAGTTTCTTTTAAAAAGGCTAAATGGTTTATACATTTTATACATGCCGAGCTGGGTCCTGTATTTAAAAGAATCATTGTAAAGTTGCACGAAGGGCTGCCATCATCGGAAATTTCTCCCGAAATAACTTAATTGACATAACGTAGTAAAATTTTTTTAACTGATGGAAAATATTAAAAATTTGACTAAATATTATCAGCAACGCATCATCTAGTAGAACTTTGGCATAGATTTTACCTTCATGTATAACAGCCATCATCTCCTGGGATCGTACCAAACTGTTCCTAGATACATGGCATCACCCACAAGCCCATATGTCTTAACGTATATCTTGAAGTCCTAAATGTGTAATTGATACTGTTCATTATACACTTGCTAAGGAGAATCAGTGCATATTATATAGGCAATCTTCGGAGGTTGGCTAACATGGTATGGAGCTCCCTATTTTAAGAATATTTCTCGCATCTGTTTGTCTTCAGATTAATCGAAGTCTTGCATAGTATGAGCACCCGTTGAAGACATAAATATCACTTAGATACATTTTAAGAGAAATTCTTGCCGATTCTAGAACTCTTGAGTACCTGAATGCATGATCGGTCGTACCAGAGGGATTTTTAGCCCCACACAACAAACAAACCAGCTGGTCTACGAAGATTTGACTTTTGTCGATATGCTCCAACATGATACATCCTAACATACATCCTGGTTATGGGTATCTTGAGTACCTGAATGCATGATCGGTCGTACCAGAAGGACTTTTAGCCCCCTCACAACAAACAAACCAGATGGTCTACGAAGATTTGACTTCTGTCGATATGCTCTAACACGATACATATTGAAATTACCTTAAAATAAAGTTTATTACCCTTTCCAAAACGTTTGGACTTTAATATAATTAGTGCTGATCAATCAGCAAGCAAAATTTTATCAATTTGGAATTTGTAACGGCGAAGTGCTGAAATCGTATTCGGAAAACAAGCCACGTTCAGAAAACACGAACACAGCAGAAACACTACCGCCATCTATATTGAGCTTGACAGAAAATGCCTCTTAAAGTGGTACTGAGAGAACAATATGTTTCAAGTAGAAATTCCGAAACGAAAATTTACCAGACCACAATTCTGGTTATGGGTATATATCTGATAAATACCGTATAAAGTGATAATTTGTTCTCCAAAAGCTAAGTAGTACAACTAAGTCTTTTGTCCTTGCCTTCTTCCAAACATGAAATTTATAGGTTTACTCCATTCTTCCAATTGGTAAATTCTTTTTATATGTAACAAAATACTTTAACCTGTGTATTCCCGTTAAGAGTAAAAAACGACGCACATAAAAATGACCCCAACTCCAAACTCAATCTATCTTTTCATTTTGCTAAAGCACGCCAACGCCGCTGTAGTGGGCCAAGACGAATTCGTTATTAAAGACGTTCTCTATTGACGGCTTGAAGAGCTATTAAGAATACCACGCGATTCATAAGGATGTCACAATCGTTCCGATTTTATCGTCCAGTCTCGCCAGTCCTAATAAGCTGCCCTTGCGATTTTAAAAGGGTCAAACTCGAAGCCCCTCGGGGATTGCATGGGTAAGTATTTACAATCATAGGTTGGGTCTTCTTGCTTGCCCAAAGTTCTGAATTAAAGTGGGACTCAGCTTTTCATGTTTTTCAACACACATTACCACGTAAATGGAGTTGTTTTATAATGAGTTTTTATTTGAGCTCTAATAAGGTTCCGGAGTTGATCGTTAAAATCGTTCCATCTTTGAATTCTGCTGCAAAGCTTTGCATTTACTTGTGTGTGTTGAAAAAGAAAATGACAGGTAGTAGATTATAAGTAGGCGCTATGGACTGACTATTATCTGTGCTTGGTGTGTAACGCTTTGATCAACTACTTACGTTTTGAATTGCGTTGTAACAATTTCCATTTTCCATTAAGTATGTTAGGAAAAAGTTGATTGTAAGCTCTAAGTAGGCGTAGTAGACTGCCTACATATTGTGCCATGGGTGACAAATCTATGGCATGCTTGCTCACGTGGCTATTGGAAATTCTTTCTTTGCAGGTGTAATGGAAATGATATTCAAACGAACATCCTGTATGTGTTCGAAGTTTCATACCTCACTTTTATCTAATTTTGATACCGTCCTGATGAAAATAGTGATTGCAGTTTAATGAAGAACACATTTCGTCTACTTAGAGCATAAACCTTTAGCGGACGAAAAACCAAACGTTGCAATTCAGACATTAGAAGACTAAGTATTAATTTGTAGACCAAAATTAAAAATTCTAAGCATTTTGATTGTGTAGTACAAACAGATTACAATGTAATAAAGTATTTATTATCCTCACGAAAAAGCAAGCATTTAGTGCCAGAAAACGCACTTCCAAAACATTGCAGTTAATGAATCTGCTCTAAGACAACGATTTGATTGACGATTGAACTAAAAAATTTACTGACCATGAGATCACTGTTTTTTTTCTTTTCCATTACAGCATCGTGTAAATATATTTATTAATAAGTAATAAAATAAAATACAACATTTGTTATTTCTAAATAATTTAAATCTTTAGTAGGGGAACCCAACGTTTTTAAACGAGAAAAAAATTGCAATAAATTATAGAATTGCATACTTCATTTTCAATGAAGAAAGAAGTTTATTCCCAAAAACTCAGCATAACGTTAAAATAAGATAGGACACTGCGAATGAAGTAATTTCTCACAAGACATCTCAATATGACTCTGTCTTGTTAATCCCTCATTCTGAAGGCACAATATTTCTCAATGCTCTTTCTGATTAAGTGCCTTAATTATATATTGTAATTATTTCTATTTCTATTGCAATGTATAAATAGAATCTGAAATGTTTGCATACTTACAAATATGCGTTATATATATATTGCTGATCTGACAAAAAATTTATATAATTTTAAAGTTAAAAACAATAATTGTAATTACCTACCCTTTTTGCCCCAAGGTGGCTTTTAAAAATATTTTTGAATCAATTTATTTATGCTTTGTAATAAGAATTAATACTCAAATGATTTTGGGGTATTAAGAAAAATAATTATGAAAGTACTTCATAATATTCGAAATTTCAAAACAAAACAGTTGAAAAGAAATAAATCTTACATAATTTAAGCCGTTTCGTCATCCGTAAGCACATCAGTGATATTCTTAAGGCAAACCGGTTGAAAATTTCTGGTCTAGTGTTATTCCAAGTTTCGTCGTAAAAGTAAAAATCTCTTAATGTAAAAATTACTTTTGAATTTCTTTAGGAACCTAGTCTTTAAACCATTCGCGAAATTAAAATCGTTGTCAACAACTGGAGAGAAATACATTCTAGACGTCAACATTTATCGCTTAATATTTATTAGAAATTTAAAACAAAAAATAGGTATTAAGTTGGAAAAAAAACTTGTGTTGTGTTACATTATGCTTTACTTTCCCATTAAAATCTATTTATTGCTTTCAAAATTTGAAAGATGCACTTAAAAGTAAAATTAGCACGAAATATGTAGATCAATGAAAACCAGCTTTGGGTGATAATTCTACATTCATATTTTAATACACAACACATTACTTAACCTGTACTCTTTTCGAAATAGGACTCGATCGAAACTTCAATTCATGCACTGAAAGAATTTCTAGTATGAAACGTGACACTGTACTTAAGATATTCAGACCTTGTAACTCATTTCTTTGAAATGCAAATCCATTAAAGGTTCAAAACAAAGCATTGATACACTGTATTCATTTCAAGTTTCGAAAGAAAAAGCACCCTAATAAGGATTCTCTTGCTTCATAGTACATTCATGCCCTTATCTACAACTTCAGAAATCAAATAAATGTAGAATTGCTTAAAGCAACATTTATTTTCTTGAGATTCTCTTTGATTTGAGCATCATTTTTTTGTGTAATATGTTAACAAGTGCAGATAAAATCAAATATTTTATTTACTTTTCTCTATTACAAAACTTTTAATTCAATTTTACTTACTCAAATTTTTTACTCTTCCCAAATCCTTTCAAAATTATTAACAATCAAAACACTCGTAATTCTGTATTTTACTTTGTTTCTTCTTAATTTTTAAAGTCTTATCTGTGATACAGTATAATTAATTATTTATTAATTTATTTCGCAACCTTCGCATCTCCTTTTCCCTTGTTGTAGAAAAGATCATTCTGATAAAAGAAAATATGATTACATACTGCTCAATGAAAGGTGATGAAGTAACGGCATTCCCTTAATTTCTTCGCTTTTAAAGATTGCATCAAAGCAGTGTGATACCGACATGAATTATGCCTGTGAAAGCGTGTTATTAAAAACTGCCAGGTCGTGAGAATGCCATACCGCCAAAGTAACTTCGTATGCAGAAAACGGCTTTAGATAGAATTCGGATAAGTATGTGTGGTGGTTGGGTTTTTTCCTCGTCCGTTTGAAATTAATTGCGCGTTTTCATATAAACTCTTCTGATCGTGTGTTTAATGGTTGATGTATTAGTGTAGAAACAACACGAAAATGAAGTATTTTTCTAAAATATTTTAAAACTTTTCTTTGTGCGATAAAGGTTGGAATCTGGTTTCCTAGCGATATACCATGGCTAAACTATCAAATGGGAATTGGGCTTTTTTATATTCGATACCTTATACTGCACAAGATCGATCCAGTGGCAAATCGTCGAATTTGTATCCAGCTCAGGAAATTGCTATTTCAATTTCGAATATGCACACTTTCTACAGATATTTATGTTAAAGTTGTGTGCGGAAGACCGGTTGGAAGAGTAGCGAGATTAGCAACCGGAGGGTTGCGAGTTCGAAACTCTATCTAACCAGACCGTTGTGAGTACGTGGAGGTTGGTGCATGTTGAATCTGCCGTGGCCTGTAGTAAGAGTGGGTTGCCAGCTCTGGTGTTGAACTCTTCATCTGACCGTGGTTCAAAATTAAAGAGGTGCTCGATTGCCCGAAGGGTGCAAAATTAATTTGCTCCCTTCGGGGTTGAGCCCGAATACACCAATAGACGGTTGTGTTGATCCAGTGCTACATTAATTCAATTACTCTCCCCTTATGTTTCATCATTTGGTTCAGCCGTTTCTGAATTTTGAGTGTGGAAGTTTGTTGGCTCTAATGTTAAATTAGTGTCTAGAAATTTCATTTATATGTTGCGAAAGAATCTTCCAATCGAGCTGATAGTTTTGTTACGTTTATAAAATAAAAAACATGCAATGTTTCACTTCAAAAGTTATTTTAAAATATCTTAAATATTGATAGCTTTAAATTTGTTCTACTGTGAACAATGCATGAATAAATCATTTTATTTTCACAACTGTATCTTCCTAATTAATATTGTCCATATTAATTTCACAATTTATATCCAACTGATAGTTGATTTTTTTTAAATTTGCATAACAAAAACTTCTGTTTAAGTTCATAATCTACACAGCAAACTTTGCGTCAAACTTTTTGGCATTTCTTAAAATTTAAAATTTCGGAAATTGCAGTTTGTACTGATAATTTCAAACTTTATATTTCTTGCTATTAGTGGGTCGAAAATACTATTGTGAGAGTTTTGTTGAAATTCCTGTTTAAATTTTATGTTTATGATTTGATATAAATGCTTAATTTCTCAAAAAAATAAAATAAAAGCTACAGTCATATTAAAAATATAAAGCATGCAAAGGCTTGTTTAGTTTTAATTTGTTTCTTTTTATTTTATAAGTGTCCATTTAAGCAAAATATACCCTATTCAAAATCGAAAATGTGCAATGTTTTGTTTCCATGCAGCCCATGTGATATTATACCCCATTTTTCTCAACAGTAATTATTCTCTCCTCAAATGTGTCAGAATTCTTACCTTGAGTAGGCTAAACGCTCACCTTACAAATGAAACCAAAGCATTTAAGAGTTAATTCCAAGCATTGCTCGGTAATTGCCAAAATTGTTCTTTGTCTGAACAGCATTACTCTAAAGTATTGTAGCACAGATTAGGTTTTTCCCATTCTTTGAACTCTGATCCAGCGAGTTATTCAACAAAATGAAATAAAAACTGAAAGCGAAAGTGAAGAACTTTTTTATATTACTCGCAAATAGCAGAAAATTTGCGTACAGACATGTTTGAGAAACTAGTTTTTTTCACTGGTCCAGTTCAAGGTCAATCGTTAAATCCTCGTTCTTTCTACCTAATCATGCCATCTTGCTATTGTTGAAAGATAACTTTTTTAATGTAATGAAGCACTTCCTTTATTTTTGTGATTCCAGCTTGCTTTCTGTCTCTAGTTTTCAGTGTTAATATCAATACTAATATTTCTTAATTATATCTATTATAATCATTTCAATGAATATTGCCCAGCATAAGTGTGAAAAATCTCAATCAAACTATTCCAATACTATCTTATTGGCCTTTCATAACGATTTGGTTTGCTATCTACAATAATTTGCTTAAGATGTTTGCGTCTGAGCAATAAAATTAATATATAAATGCTATATTATACAAAGTTTCATTTTTATAAGTTCACAAATAAATCTCGTAAGAATTACAGTTAATTTAGTCATAAACTGGTTGTGCAGTCGAGAGAATCGACTACTTACTCTACAAATGTATGAAATAAAATGTGAATTTCATTTCTTGAATTTTATGTTAGTTGTAAGTTTTATTCATTGACAGCTTTTTCTGTGCAAAAGTGTACTTGTAAGTATACTGTATTTTCTTGCGATAAGTCTTTCTGATATTTTTGGGGGTTGCCGTGGCTCACTACTCTAGCAACCTGTGACTTGTTAGCGGCGAAATTTCATTTCCTACCTGGGTGTATTTCTCTCTTCTAAGCCAGTAAAATTTTCCTTGTATGTGTATATCCATTTACTTGAAGTTGTTCGACGCAACTTAACCATAATACCCAATCAACTTGTATTTTGTGATTATTTTTGTCATGTGAAAGGATTTGCCTATCTGTATGTCAGTATGAAAAAGTAAGTAAATTATCTGTAGGAAAACTCCAATCGTATTGTTTAGTGATTAGTCTTTCTGGGTTTTTAATTTTTTTTATTTTGCTATTTTTAACTGTCATTTGAAAGAGGTTTTTATCTGTATGGCAGTAAGGGAAAATAAATTTTTTAATAAATAAAATGTCTGCAGGAAAACGTCAACAAAGTGTTTGCACAAAAGAATTCTTCTGTTTTGAACAATGGTTAGGTAGCATCAAACGATATTAATACAGCATTGAGGAAAAGTTTGAAGATGAGGTTTTTATTTCACTGAAACAATGCAACCTTTTGGCTAAAATACTGTTAATACCGTTAACTTCATGCAAAAAAATTCAGTCTGGGATTAATATAGATCTGACATTTTTGTAATTGCCACATCATTATTATTATTGTATAACTTTGAAGCAACAAAATTTCTTTACTTTTGTGTTGTGAACATAAATACACCTTTTTTTTCCATGTTAGCATTTTCATTTTTTTCAAAACATTTATGATTTTTATAGCAATTTATGACTAATTCATCTCTCTAATAAGGTTCTATTAGCCGTTTTATTCAGAATTAAACGACTGATTCTATTTTACAACCATTTGATGATGCACCAATATCACGGCCGAAAAATTCTTATTAAAGAAATCTACTTCGGTTACTAAAATACACGTCGGATTCCACACTGTTTAACGATCATTTGATCAAAATTTCCAAACATACGTTTTGTTTAAAATGCCTATTTTATTAACCGGTTTTCATACGTTTATTTAATTCAGCATACCACTTTACAGTAGTTAGTGAACCTACTCATCACTCAAATACCTGCAAATCATTTCTGTCAATACAAGAAGACTGGTTTGCGGAAATTAGTTCAATTCTATCTAGTCTACGTTCATTACCTCGTTTTCATGACCCGATCTCATAATTTTGAGTGATGGTGAGGTTTAGGAACTGAGACAAACGGGTTCTCAGCAATTTGTATTCAACAATTATAAAGTAATTAATTTTCAATCTCAGGGAGATCTGGATAATGAGTTTTTTAAAGTAAAAGCATTAAATAAAATGCAAAGAAATTAAATTATGTATTCTCAAACTTTTTTTGAAAAGGTTTTATTGAAAAGTTAATGGATTTTGAAATTTCGCTTTCAAAAGTTATAGATTACTATTGTGGAATATGAAGACCTTTTAATATTATATCGTCGACTACAAATGAAACACACCAAGAAAAATAACATTGTTCTGAGAAAACAAAGGGGGTTGGGAATTATACTCCCTAAGCTTTACTCATTAAGTGTATTTCTCAATAAGAGAAATCTAACCTTTATGCAGAGAAAAATAACCTAGTGTACGTTACCAATCTAAAGAACATCACATTCTTGTTTAGAAAAGCTAAAACACTCACCTTGAAATTTTTTTGTGTTTCACTCCTAAGCCAATGGTATTCAATTTTCTCTAATTTCATTGTTGATTTGTCTTTTAAAGTGTGCTATGATTATTAAAAATTTAAGCGATTTTAAGATTTTCCACCAACTAAAATCAGTCTCAAATTTAAGAATCTTGTTGCATCTTTGTAAAGTTTTACCTTTTGTTTGCAGTTGATTAATTTATAAATTATCTAAACTATTGTATAATAATTTATTTATAATGCTGTCCTCAATGCATTAATTCAATTGTTGCTGTTATAACTTATTCCTTAAGGCTTAGTTAAACAACTAGACCAGGCTCATGAGTCCGAATAGGCTCAAAATGTCCAACACTATATCAGGACCCAAAGGACTAAATCAGGATACCTCATTTCCAGATCAACACAGGTGAGAATATGACTTTTGATGATATTTATCCTTATTGAGGTAATCAAATATAAATCGAGAATTGATTTGAGCTGAACTTTACTAACTTAAATTCAAAGAATGATATGATGCTTTCTACGTGATTCTTGGCATTTCTCCAGAACAGAATAATTTTTAAATAAACAAGTACGCTTGCATAAATATAACTCACATTAATGAAATTAGTCAAATATTTGTACTAATTTTGCATATAATACTGAAAAGAAAATAATGAGTTGCTATTGTTTTTATAAAAGAACATTTTTCATTATTTCAACATAAGATGCCTACAGTTATAAAAAGTGATTTTTTTAAATATTTTTATGCATCGATTTTTATATTTAAACTTGCATTATAAACGTCTTTAGTCACGTTTTCACGATATTTATCTTTCATGATGCAAAAGTTTCTTTAAAATTACTACAAATGCGGTAAAGTCTAATGAAAAGGTAAAAGGATACTGAAACTTAAATCGTACTGTTTTACAATCGCGAAAACTTATTCACTTAATTCGTCGTTGAAACAATGTGTCCGATTTCAGGGCAACTCCTTGCAATCATCCATCATCACGATCGTACACGACTCGACAACAACTCTTGTTGATATGAAAGACATATTCGTCATTTCACGTGGTGAATGTAATTGAATAACACGCGTCTGACTACTATTTGAATAACAATAAGTTACAGCTCAGTTTGAATTCCTGTCAGTGGCAATGACAAGGTTAGGAAGATTCCATTTTTTGACACGCTTTAAGTGTTTAGAATTCAAAATGAGTACCAATCCTAGGAGTTCATGAGCTGTCAAGTGATTCTGTTCGCAGCAGCATACTCAGATAGCAGTGCCATGATCAAGGCCATGGTTCATTCATTGTTTGGTTGGGAAAAGGAAACAAACTGGTTAAGTGATTTTCACTGTGTTCCAAACTAATTTCTTAAATTCTCCAGGTTCTAAGCTTTTCTGCAAATGCTTTCATATAAACTAAAGCGAAATTACTTGGTTTGCCTCTAGATATTTTTAGATATAATTAGACCAGGGCTAACAACGATCTAACAATTACTTAGAGTAAATTCTGAACCACTAGGAACATTCATGACTAGGCAGGTATTCTAACCTAGAACATGTTACAATCGATACTACAGTACAGTACAGATTGCTAACTGTATAATTCTTACTGTACATATTAGCATCGATTGATTTTGTAGAAATACTATAACTATTATTTGAAAATAATGCATTCATTAAACTTTTGTATACATTTAAAAACCCTTACAGTAATAGAAAAAATTCGAAAACTTAAAATCTTTAGCCAAACATGTTTGCGATTTGTTGTATGTTATCTGTAATAATAGTCTGTCGTATCTTCACTATACTGTTTTGGAGATTCGGTTTTTCTTATAACACAGTAACAATGAATACACAAGAAACAATAAAATATTAATCTGTACTACGCCTCCTTACGTAAAATTAGAAATGGATAACGAAACAATATACAAATAATTTTTTCAGCTACTTCCTAGGTTTCTGAAAATATACTAATATGTAATAAAAAGTAAAAATAAGAAAAGAATAAGATAAAGTAATGTGAGCTGATATGTGATATTCTTTTTTAATAAGGCGTTTCATTACCTATCTCACTCAATGCAACTTCTATATGCCGTCAAATAAAATATTAAAACTTTCATCGAGACAGAAAATGTTTTAACAAAACTCAAGAAACCTAATAAATATAAAATTCAATAGTTTAAAATTTCAAATTTAAATTAGTCTCAAAGTATAAAATATAAATAAAATTTACAAAATGAATGACGATAAAAAAAAATAAATTTCTTTCGTATCCCCAAAAGTTCTTTTAGGGGATTGTATGTTTCATTGGAAATTCTCCAAAGGAAACAAGACTTTTCGTTGAAGTCTGATTACTGAAGTAAACCTGCAAAAAATATTTGATTGATGTATATCATACACATAAGAGTTATCTTGACTTAGTGTTAAATCCTTAAATTACTGAAATGAAATTAAAACAATTAAATCTAAATGGGTTTTGCTAGTGAATTCACAAACAAGTGATAACGCAATCATCAGTTTTGAAATAATAACTACAAAGCTGCAAAGAAAACTCAGAAACCACGCAATTTATTCAATTATTCGTCTTCTTTTATCATCACCTGAATCTTCTAAATGAGGAAAACTTAGATTTTTGTTCAAATTCTACCACTTCCGCTGAATTGTGTCTTCCACTAGTCTGAGTAACCTCTTTTAGAAAAATACGTTTTAAAACAGCTTTTTGGGAGAAAATTACTTAATAAGTCCTGAATTTTATTTTTATTTTTAAAAATAAGGTTAATCGTGATGGAATCTTTTGTCGGGGGTACTTCAAGACCGTTATTATTTAAGAAAGAAATCATTTCTTTCCATCTTTTGTTGTGAAGAAGCATTCACTTGTGATGCTGCTCTAATTTCTCTCTCCCATTAATTTTAAAATAATAAAAGATAATAATTTTCTAATTTAGTATTTCACTCGATTATCATCTTCATTTTAACAATTAAACAAATATTTCTGAGACAGAACAGACCAATAAAGTATATATATATACTTTATATATATATATATATACCAAAATAAAAGCACAGGAAAAAGTTTCATGGAGTTATCTGTAAAGTTCGCGGAGATATTCGTGATAGAAATTTGAACTATTCCATGTCTTGAAAAAGGGATCGTCCAGAAATTCAAAAACGTGTTCTCCGGTGTTATACAGTTTTTCTGAGTTAAGCAACGACGAATTTAAATTCAAACAAAGAAAGTAAAAAAAGATAAATAAAAAAATATCTGAAACGCACTCCGGAAAATAAAAAAAATCTGACGATCCGAAATCACAAATTTCGCGCAACAATTCTCGGCTAAAACCTCTGGGCTATACAGCCACGAACGCAGATTTACTATTTAAAAATTTTATCCTGATAAACTTCGAGCAGATGCGAAAATGTCAGAAACAAATACGCGTTATTCAGTGTGGCACATTGGAAAAGTAAAAGACAGATAAGCAAAAGCAAGAAATTTATTGCTAAACAAAAACACGGCGAGTGTGTTTAAAAAGGTCACCATCGGTCATAATACACATTTACTCGTATATTCGATCAAGCACGCCGGCATGCACATTCCTTATTCTGCGGTGTGACAGTAGCGCAGCTATCGATGATACGCTGCCGCAGATCCAGCAAAATTGTCAACGGAGCTTCATACACCCGATCTTTGATGTAAACCCAGAGGAAGAAATCGAGAGGGGTAAGATCTGGAAAGGGGTAAGAAAAACTGTATAGCACCGGAGAACACGTTTTTGACTTTCTGGACGACCCCCTTTTCAAGGCGTGGAATAGTTCAAATTTCAATCGCGAATATTTCCGCGAATTTTACAGATAACTCCATGAAACTTCTTCCTGTGCTTTTATTATGGTATTGCGCACATTTTTCTAATTGAACTTTTTGGCCGATCTCCTTTAGTTTTCGAGTTATTTTTTTAACTTCCTTATTTCGCCGCTAGGAGCGCTGTAAGCTGTCTCAATAAATTCAGCATGGACACTTTACTATTGGTACACGTTACTTCCTTGACTATACGAGACACTGTTTTAAATTTAAAGGGCTTAAAGGGACTTTACAGGTCACCCTGTATATATGTATGTATATGAAGCGAAGGTGCATAGTCAAGTATTAACGAATTTGTACTGTTTTGTCAATGTAAAAAAGTAAATCCGTACTATCGACGAGATGTGAGAAATATTTTTCTTGCTGGGGACATTAACAGAAACTAAAATAATATGTTTTGTGGCAATTTATTATTCCATTTAATATTCTTAAAGTATTCGTTATCAAGAAAAACCTTCTTGTGGGCACTATAAAAATATTTCTAATGGAAAGAGCCATCAAGAGAGTGGAATGAAGAAATTGATTTCACTTTTCTTAAGGTGTGTGTATACACTAAAAGTCACGAAAATTGACCAGAATATCGATACATTTTTTATTAATTCAAAATATTTTCCATCTCCTTAGCTTTCAAACGATTCCAAGTGCTTGTAAATATTCGAAATAGTTTTCTTGTTGCAAGGGTTTTCGTTAGATACTGTCGCCATGAACAAATCTGTTTCCAAATCTTTAAACTTGATTTCTGAAGAATTGTGGTTTTGCAATATGATGCTTTGTTCAAACAGTGACAATTCAACAATGGATTGATCTATTATAATTATTTTTATATCATTATAATCTATATAATAGAGTAGATATTTTGACTCTCAGTCAAAGTTATTGATTAAATGATTTTTTAGTTGATTTTTACATGTCAAAATTCCTGAAAAAATCTTGATTTTTTTAGACTTCATTGGTGAAAAAAATTGTATAAAAAAATATTTCCCCTAGCAACTTTAGTGAAGGTCAAAACATGAAGAATGATATTAGGAATAATTTCTAATAGGAATTGTCTTTCTGAACAAATTAGAATTTGAGATATCACTGTTCAAAATTCATGCTAATTAACTAATTATATCTAAATTAGATAATTAATGATTAGATGAATCTGAATTTTTCGAACTGAAATTAGTCTAGGTACAAACCACTGACCTATTGTAAAAGAATGGGATTTTTAACTTCAAAGTTTTAAAAGTTTTAAAAAATCTTCTAGTATATAAGTACACTGAAAACTTAAAAGTTGATAAGGCTTTTAATTTCATTTTTATAGATTAATTTGAGAAATTTTGTATTTTTGAACATCAACACCGATTGTATTAAAATATAGCATATGTATTTAAAATAAAAAGGCAGTGTAGTTGTCTTAATTTAATTATCAATAATTATCTAAATTTTCTCGCTCACAACTATATTACACTTTTAAAAATTCCAGCAAATAGATTTTTCTGGAGAAGGTATCTTTGAAGCTACCAAATTACATTTTGAAAATTTCAGTTATAGTTTTGTCTGTACTCCACATTAGTGTTCATGATTTATGATGGTATAATCATGCTTCTCTGGACTACCCAATAAAAGGAATAATAAAATACTTTTAATACGTCGAATTTCTATCTATACATGCCATACAAGATTTGAATTTAGAAACCCCACTATTCAAAATCTTAGACTTTCATATTTTCAATTTTCAAAATAGCAAGACAGGAAATACGATGTTTTTAGAAAATAGAAGGCATCGTATTTGATCATTTCTAAATGGAAATGTTCCCTCTAAAAGTTAGTAGTGTATAAAATTGAAATGGAATATTTCATTTCATTTGAGATCGCAAAACTTTTCAGAAATAAAACTGCCATTAAGTGCGCAGTTTTCTCTGAATTAAGTTTTAAAATTGATTGTGGGTTGAGCATCAAGTTTCTAATAGCTTCAAAATAATTGTGCGATGTATATGTACGTGCTGCCTCCTGATGGCAAATTTGAGAACTATGATGTTTGGCAGTACGATATAATCATCTGAATTGTATTGCTAGATATAATCATATGAACGATGTTGAAATTGTAAAGCCTCATATTTTTATGAACAAAAGGAAAATTATATTTCCCTTGTTCATTATTAAAAGAGTGCAATTCATTTTAACATCTTGCGCAAATATGATGCTTATGAAAGAAAGAAGAGATATGTATTCAAAGGTTTACTTAATGGCAATATGAAGTCTATAACCCATTTCATTGGAAAATAAATCGAAATGAAAAACATATTATAGCATATCCTTCTCCATGTTGACCTGGAAAGCTACATAGTTCATCCAAACAGACGTTCTGCAGAACGTGAGAATGACTCGACCATGTCAAGAGAAGATTACAGGGGAACGCGATCGTGGAAATAAGAACTTTACAAACGCGAAAGAACATGTTTCGTGTAAATTTCACCTTCTAATTCGTTTCAAAAGAGATTCTAATAATCCAATACAACCGCCCTTCTGCTCTTAAAAACAATGGAGCGATTCCCAAACACAAAAATGGACACTCAAAAAAATTACGTCTCCCACAAGCACCTCATCTTCCACACCGTTTTTTATGTTCTTTTTGATGGGTTCTTTTATTCGCATAAATACGCTGCAAATATGAGTGAAAATCGAGAGTGTACTTCAGATAAAGAAGCGCTATCTGTGGATCAGCTCTGGGTTTTTTCTTAATGCAGTTTTGTGTTTTTGCTTTTTCTTATTCCGCGTGGACGCGTGAGTAGCCTGTTCATGATAGGGAACTCCTCCCGGATGTGTTATTATTACCGTAGGAATATCGTTTTCCAGGTCGTAGGAACTCGATTAAACACCAAAGATGAGCACTTCTTCCCCTTCTTCAAAATGGCGCCTTTTTGTTGGTTTTTCTTTTCATTTTATTGAAAGCGGAAATGGCGGGGATTGAAATCTGGTTTTTATCTAACTTCTCGCAATAGACAGCTCATCACGACTACAGTAGAGAATTTTCGTTTGAATTGTTCGTCTTCAAAGAAAGGCAAAATTTCTTCGTAGACGAGGAGAATCGGTTTTTAATAATTTCATGGAAGCTGCATCGAATTGAATAGCGTAATAGCATAATCGTTTGTATCCAGATGTGTGATTGGGGATTTTACTTTTCACGACTCGTTTATGATTCCTTTTTTCTTAAAAATCTCCGCCTCTCTGAATATGGTATTTGAAGAAACAGACTGCATTACAGGGTCACTTATAAGAGATTCAGGAAGAACCAGCTTCTGAAATACTGATCAGACTTAGCGGGAACCAAGAGTAGAACGAAGGAAAAATGAAAAACTAAATAAAGTTAATTATCCGAAAAATGTGAGGCAGAAGCATTTTCTTTCAATCGAGATTTAATAAATTTTCGGATAGCAGAGAAGACAGGATAGCATATGATGATTAGAAAATCAGTCACTCTATATTTTTGGTAAGAAAAACAAAGACCCTCATATTTTTCCACTTCAATATTTATTACATACTCCTTTTTCAATTCACTACTTACTTTGTAACTGAATTAACCCTCCAAATAGTTTCGACGAGATATCTCATCCATGAAGAACTTACCAATTTTCCTAATGACGATTCGTTTCGTCATCAGATATTGCCGATTTTTTTATGATGGCAAGATCTGGTCAGTTTTGCTAAAGAAAAGATATCTCGTCGATACAAGCAGGGAATAATACAAAGCAGGGAATAATATGCAGGATATATATTTCTTTATTACTGTCTCACATACTTTATTAACCATCTAAGGGGTTCGTACACTTATATCCATTCCTCAACCTACTGTTTCCTGTATGACCTCTAATCAGTTTTGAACTTCATATGTAATATAATCTTATGATTCTTTCAAACAATATATGTAGTTATTTAATCATTATGTGTGTTGTAGGAGAAGGATACTACACTACTCGGAAATCGCTTGACGCTCAGAGGGTTAAAATCACCATTGCCTCATAAAATTTATTTTCTTTGTTATTTCTTTTACTGTAAGGGCCCACCAATGACTGAGTGACTACATGCGTCATAACTGATAGACTGAAGCGCTTGGTTACGAGTTCGAATCTCGCATGTGCCGGAGTCAGATTGGCTGCATCAAGTTTCCTGGTATCTTCAAAATGACAAGTAGCTTCCTCAAAGTCCTCTAGGAAGGCATGTTCCCCCCATACACACAGTTCACAATGGGTACAATGTGGCAGAAACCCCCATGATGCTACGAGATAACGCAGAGACTTCCACATTCTCACGAATTTATGCATGAAGGATCACACGATCCCTAAGCTGGTATTGGTAAGTAAGTAGTTGGACTGGACTAGACATCCGTCTAACGTCGCACTGGAGCAACGCAATGGGCTATTGGCGAAGGTCCGAGATCCATCACGAAGGAAAGGATCCGAAGATAACGCTCGTAATTTTGAACCATGGTCAGATGACGAGGTCAGCACCTGAGCTGGCACCCCACTCTCCAAACTTCCACACCACTCCAAAATGAGTACATTGGAGGCCACGACAGATTTAACGTACACCAGCCCTCACGTACACGACGGTCTTTTGATGTATCGAGTTTCGAACTTACAAACCTCTGATTTCTAATCAGCAGCTCTTCCAACTGGGCTACTACGGACCAAGCTGATATCGCAAAATATATACTGTACTTACTAGTACTTATAAATTTAATAAGTGTGGTTTTTAAAAGTGGGTCATTAAGAAATCAAATTTTAAATTCTGAAAAATTCAAAGCACAATTTGTGAGGAGAGAGAGGTGATTTGTAACAACGTTAATTTTTCATAAAATTATTTTTATGACATATATGTTAAACGCACCTTTGAATGGATATATGTTACGAAATTTTAAAATATAACATTTCTTTTAAAAACAAAAAATATATACTCCACTTAGATTGTCTTACTTTTAATATTTCAAAGTATGATTAAATAAACCGGATAAATAATATAAATTTGTGTTGGTTTTGTATTATTGAGTAGCCCAAATATGCCGCTCAACCATTGAACGAATAAACTCACTTGCAGAAAATAGAAAATATTTAACCCTTTCAAAAGCACCATGCTTTAAAAAGTTTATAAAATCTTCTTGGGTGAAGATTTAGTAACTTATAAATATACTTCTTGCACATAAAAAGTGTATTTTTTAACAGTGGTGGGAACCATTATACACCGTCTCATCTAGAGCACTTCTAGATATCCAAATTTCAAATGAAAGAATAAATATGTATCTGTGAAACCTTAATGTACTTATAGTGTTCATATACCTGAAGCCTGAATATATCTAGAATATTTAAATACATCAGCAATTATAATATACCTAGAATATTTATATAACTATCCATAACTATTTCAAGGAGGTGGGGTGCTAAACCCATGCTAAACCCCCTCGGAATGCTACCACCCATGAGGGGGCTAACTCTCCAAGTGGTTTCGACAAGATACCTCGTCATAAGGACCTTGCCGATATTTTATGATGACGATATCAAGATCTGCCCAGTTTTATTCTAGTGAAGATATATCTCGTTTATCATGATCTTGTCAGTATCTTAATGACAAGATACCTCGTCGGGACAACCACCTGCAAGATTAAGAAGGAATGAAGAATGTTTTGTCTATTGTAGTCTGAATGCTTTTATACAGTTAAAATCATTATAAATAGCTACTTTATGTGTATGCTCCTTCTCAAAATTTCGAATGGATAGATAATGAAAATTTAATTCGTTTCTATCAAAACAAATACTTTTGAATACTTGCTTTCATTTCTTGAATGCGTTACCTTTTTTCCAATATTTAATCATCAGAGCACTACAAGGGCGGAGTTGTGAACCAATTGGTATCACCCTGGTGCACTAAAGGTGGGTATTTCCGTTGCATCTCACATACTAAATACCATACATTCTAGGCACAACCTGTTAAATGTATTACATAAACTGATGAAACTTAATATCTTAAAAATAATCTCAAATTCTTATACAGAATCTTTCTTGTGTAAAATTGATTGACATTTCACTATCTATGACCTTTCAGTTGCATCATTTTGAAAGTATTACTTAATAAGTACTCGAAAAACGAGCTATTGTTTATCAGCAAGGTAATGCTTCTTGTATTGTTTATTCTCTTTATATTTCATAATACTCTTTACATACAGGTAAGTGTGTAAAATATACTTTAAGGAGTTATTTACATACGAAATTATAAATGTTAAGTGTAAAAAATGGGGGTTTGATAATACTTTATACTAAATAGTATTATTTGTTTACTAAAGTAAACAAATCACACACATTTATTTCCGTTTCACCATCACTTAGCTCATTTTATAAACAAAAATTTAGAAAGTAAGTTTTGAGTCAGTCTCAGTGTGTAATTTTTTAAAGTCATATATTGACAATAAAAAGTTTTCTTACAATTCCGTTGGACTAGTAGGTGTAATAAACTCTCAGACTAATGCATACAAGAAATTACAAACGAAAATAAAAACAACCAGTACTGAAAAAAACAGTTCTTAAGGCTACGTGTCGGAACAAGATGTTATTTAAAGTAAAAAAATGCAATTTTGAACAATAACATATTTAAAGTAGCCCTGAAGTGCGTTTTTAAAAAATCGACCCCATTCTCATACAAATCATAGTTTTATTGCTTTACGTATTGGAAAACCAAACAATCTGAAATTAATCACGAAGTCTCCCCTTTCTTTTTAAACTTATTTTTTTCAATGTCTTTCAAAGTGTTAAGCTGCACCCAATCATGAAAACTCATTACTTCCACAATTTACAAAACCCATCTCACTCTATCTGAAGCACGCAGTCTTGGACTTTACAGCTTTTACGTGTCAAACATTTTAATAAACAATCCAAAATGAAGGTATTTATCCCTAGAAGTTTTCTTATTTAATTAGCTGTGAGTTGTGACTGTAGGCAGCTAGTGTGAATCGTTCTGATTTTAAGCTCAATTAATTTCCGGGAATACTTCTCGAGTGTCTGATGACCGCAATTGCAGCTGCGTCTGGCGAGCCATTCTTTTGTTTGCACGAACTTTCACCCTTGCTGGGGTTTGATGAATAGCGCTGATTTCACCCGAAAGCCTTTGCGCTGTGTTACATATGAAATGACTTTTCAGAAAGCGATAGGTGTGTGTAATGCTTAGGCTAATAGATAGCTCAAATCGCGCGGGGTGCGTATTAGATACTCATTCTTCGAGCAAGCTGCAAACTGAGCGTGTTGCACCAGTCGAGATAATAGCTCTTCAGTTTCCAGATGTGAGTTGCAAAAACAATACCGTGGGTCGTCACACCCTCGATTTGCTACTTTTCTGGAGATTATAATTGGCAGGTGATGGAATAAAAACTCTGAATTATGCTTAGCTAACAGCTCATTATATGATGAGCTTTCTCAATTGCGAGTTGCTTCGAAGTTTAACTGATGTCCAGAGGCTAGCATGCGTTTGACATGAATACAGAGTGCGCTTAGTGGCAGTAAAATTGTCATGTTTTAGATTAGTTTTTGCTTTTAAGTCTTTTATGTGTAAAATGAGGAATAAAGAAAGGTTTCTTTAAGTAATGAAGTCACTTAAATTATGCTCTCTTAGGTGTAATCACTTTAAATTCTTGAACTAAAAAGTGATTTTTTTGATGGATTGTTGGCTGACTTGTTTAATAATCCATCTTGAAATCGTTCTCACGGTTTCGCTTTAAGGCGTTACGCAATTCATCATTGAAATAAATTTCAAAATTAAATCTTCAGGATTCAGTTAATGTTCTGAATGAACTTATAAGCGATTTGCAATTAAGGCTAAGAAAAGGTAAAATAATCTCGTATACAGAGCAATAAACAGATCAGTCTAGAATAATTCGTATCAACTTAAGCAAATTATATATTAGATAACTAAAATCTTCATAAATATACATCATGTATCACATAAAGAAATCTTACCTTGTAACACGCTTATAATTTTGACTTTTCAGAAGTTAAAAGTTCACATACAATACCGAACATGAGTTTTCATTTAAACCATTATTCTGAACTAAAAATTAAGAATTTCATACAGTATCTTTTTGAATTATTATAATATTGTTTTGTATGAAAATATTATGTAATATGGACTTAGTATTCTACGTAGCTCTAAAGTTGTGAATAAGATAAATACATATGATAAAAATACAAAGCAAGTACTCATGTAAAGTTAAAAACGATTTTGTGCCATATTGTTTTAAGATTCAAATGTTATATTTCTCCTTAATCTGGTAATAAAAAAATGTATGTTTCGGGCTTTTTCAAATTAAACATTTTATCTAAGCATTCTATGTTTATGAAAATGATTTTTTCCAACTTTATGTTTAGAATATCGATATTGAGAGTTAAAACCAATTTATCGTCGTAATATTATTCTGTTTCTTGAATACAAAATCATCTTATACTGGAGCAACACAATAGGCTATTTTTTTATTTTCAATGAAATCTTTGCACTGATCATAACATTATTAACGATAAATTTATTTTTAAACTATACTTGCACTTTGTGTTGATTAGGTTTTCTAAAGTACAAGTTAATTAGAGTACTAATAAGCTTAACTAAATTCAGAGCATTAAATATTTTTATTTAGGTTGTTGAAATTAATTTTAAAGGATAACAACAAATGTTATTTTGATAAAAATTCCACGCCATTCAATGAAAATTTAATGGGGAAGAAGTATCATGCATTTTTTTCCATTTCCTTCAAAACAAAAGCAGGAGAGCAAGTATATAAGAAAATTTCAACTCAGACTAATAGTATGGCATTTATGATCTTTATGATTCTTTAAAGTAATACCCTATAGTACACACAATGGAGCAATTGCAAATACCAACTCAAAATATACTCAAGATGTCCTTTGACTTCTGCATCAACTCATGTGCTTGGAGAAAAGGTGCACTCTTTAATGGATTCCAGCACATTGATGGAAATGAAGCTGCTGATCAATTGGCAAAGAAAACGAGAGAATTAAATGCTGAACAAACCCCAATAACTCTTACGGATGCTAATGCTTTGGTAAAATTTAAACTCATATCACAAAAAATTGAAATAAAACGTCAAATTTGGGAAATTAACACCGATAGAAAATCCAGCACCACAATATCTAGACTGAGAACAGGTCATTTTATAAGGCATGAAAATATTCAAGGAGGAACCAAAACATATAGACGTTGCAACAACTGTCTGGGCGTTGAACTCACCCCTTATATATTCACCAAATCCTGAAATAGTAACTTCTCTTCAAACCATCTATTACCACCCTGAAAAAAAGCTTTACAGCGAGAAAATAATCATCATCGCCAAAGCTGTGAAAAAGGAACACGCGACATCTTACTCAAAAATTGGACACGAAAACAATACCCTAAACTGGTGATTTATCATTACCTATCTCTATTTTTCTCGAAGAATAATGTGTTATACATTTATGATCTTATTAAAGTAATACCTATACTTTGGTAATTTATCCTTATCTATCTCTATTTTTCAGTGCGCATTGAATTAATACCTTTGTGTTATTATTTCGTACAAAATAGGCCCCTTCATGTAGGACGAGGTCACCGTCAGCACTTGGGGTGTCTGGGAAATGTGATTAATGTTTTGTATTGTAACTTCCTTTTTATATTTTTATTAAGTCCTTTCTATATTTAAAAAGAAATTACTCATCGTATTCAATAAAATCGCAGTCTAGTTCTTAACTAGTCTAGTAGTCATTGTGTTTATCATCCACCCAGTAGGCCCTGGGTATAAATCCATCCCGGTTTTAAGCGCATAGATGATGATTGTCCTTGTTAGGAGTACAAGAGGCTTAACCATTGGTGTTCCATTACAAATAGCTAACAGGTCTTCCCTTGCAGTGCCGAAGTAGTCAGTGGTAAGGCTTTAAAAATAATACAGCTGTGTGCAGCGGTGTTCCCAAATGGGTGTTTAATGGGCTTCAATCCCGCCTTACTCCCTTGAACTAGAAAAATTCATCAATTCGTCTTCAATTCAAAAGCATCATTGATAATTCGAGAATTTTCTAAACATTTCACATCAATAAAAAAATTAGGTTGATGGATAAAGATAACTTGAGATACACTACATTCAGTTCCACAATCGAGCAGTTTTTTGCAATTTACTTAGAGATTTGACTTGAGATAATAAGAAACGTATCTTATGGTAGAGATACGATCTACCCAGTTCTGAAGCAGTTAAATTCCATCTCTTTTTCTGCAATGTCCAGATGTTTCAATGGGATGAGGTGCATGACTCGAGGTCCATATATTTATTCCCTGCCGAAAAATAAAGCAGAAAGGAGCAAGTATCATGTAGATTCTTTGAAGGAACCAAACCAATATTCGTTTCCCATTATATTTTATGCCCTCGTTCTTAAACAGATGTTTATTTGTTTATTTATGAACACCGAAAATTAATATATGTTTGTTAACAGGTATTAATATTCTAGTGAAACTTTTATCGAAATTTGCTGATACAGTTTATCGGTGTCTGTTGTACAACACATTTAGTGATGTCATTAATCATCTTCAAAGAAAAGTGGGTGTGCAATCCTAGTGTGTAACAAATATCAAAAAAAGAAGACAAACTTTTATATGTTTTGTATAACTGATATTGAATACACGTATTATATTTTATATTTAATTAGGGCCCCTCATTACATTTGATACTTAGGTCTAAAGAGTAGAAATTGAAGTGGATTGTTACATCTCATAATAATACGATTAAGAACAAAATATTCATTGCAGGTGCTCTGAAACTAAAATTTCATATTCGATCATTGATTTAAGTTGATGTTCACCAATATAGTATTTTCATAAGTTTCTCATTTTTAGAAATTTTCTGATTCATTGAAATAATTATCACCTGTTCTTTTATATGCCATCCAACTCCAACAAAAATTATTATTTATTAACATTTCATTTGGAAATGAAAATGGCATTTTGTGCAGAGATTTCATACAACTAATAAGACTATTTTCAAGTTATATGTTTAACAAGATTATATAAAGATATGCAGTAATATGTTTAAATAGAATCATTAAAATAACAGTTCTTACCTTTTCAGTAGATTTAGAGATTCGGTAGATTTCTGCATAAAATGGTATTTTATGCAGAAAAATATATTAGGCTCTTAAAAGGAAGATTATTGTGAAATCATAATCTATGTTGTGTGTATAATGTTTTTACAGAATTATAAAAATGACAACTCTTACCTTTGCAGTTGCTTTTTTATTGGATTTATATTCTCTAACAATACAACTACAACTCATATATTCCCATTGAAGTGCATCGTTCATTCTCAAATCGGAGCAGCATTGATAACAATAAAACGAAGAGAAAGTAGGTAAATCCAACAGTTTACAACATCTAGTTCTCATTCAGTATAAAATGCAAAGCAGAGAAGCATAACATTTGAATGCTTAGTATCCAACAGCAAAGTCACAATTATTATTTTCAGTGTCCAAATTATGATTAGTTAATTTGGTGTGCCAAATTTAGCAAATTTAAAATTTTTAATTGTAGTAAAAGGTGAAAGAAAACGAGCCAAAACAGCTAGACACCTATATTTAGCATTATACATAGAAAAATCATACTAAAACATTTAAACCTGAAGTGGAAAGCTACAGGTACAATGGATATGCGACTAACTATTCGGCAGGAGTGTCATCAACGGAATTTTCAGTCACCACATCAGTTTGACCTACCATTCGACATGCAAAATTGTAGTAATCAATGTAGGACGTGAATTTGTTCCAGTTGTTTCCCGCAAAAACCAACACAGCTCCACGGGAAATTTTAACGTTCTGTGTCCCAAATATTCGACAAGCACTGGCTCGGATCACATCTCTTCCGGGACACAAGTTCTCGACGATACTCACGGAGCACCCTCTAAGAAAATATCGCCTCCTCAGCACTTCATTGCGAATGAACGCTGTCGTAAATTCCACAACAATGGCACTGGTGAACCGGCGGTTTTTACAGGTCACTCTGTAACAATTTCCGATTTGCCACTGATTCACCTCGACGTGTAATCTTTTCTCCAGAAACATCGAAACCGAAGAGGCAGTGCTCAATCCCGGGGTGTCAACCAAACCGAAAATACGTACGGAATTCCGTTCGAAATGCTGTTCGATATTGGTCTCTAATTGGTGCAAGAGGTTACCAAATGCCAAATGTTCTTTTTCGAGATTATTCACCTTTTCCAAAACTTGCAACAAAAGATTAGATTTATCTAAAGACGTCTTACAACTCATTTCTCACTTTCGACGGATAGAAAAGATGGTGAAAGGTGCTCAAAAGATGGCTGCTTTCAAACGTAGAGATGTGATTCGAAAAACTGATGCATCCCTCATCAGACGCAGTCTTTTATACTCCTCCATCACAGATCAATATCAGTACATTTGACTTGAATGCAATGGTTCAGACATAGAGGCAGGGATTTTAACTTACAAATGGTTGGAACAACTTCCAAGCATCATTCAAGGAGGCTTGGGGACATTTTCTTCGTCCGGTTGTCGTTCAGAAAACCCCAAAACACATAAATATGAAGGAATGCAATTTTTCAAAACATATGTTCTTAGTTTCTGTATGCATAACCTCAAAATGACCAAGAGGGATATTTTATGTACACTCAGAGGCTGGATGTTGCCTTAACCGGATGTCGATAGTTTATGTTTACTGCATTTGAGAATACTTTTTACGCTCAACGACTATGTACCATATTTTTCATGAAGCTTATCCATTTGAGGAGAAAAAATTACTTTAGTCGTGTATTTGAATAACTGTGTTAAAAATCTGGTTTTCAGTACGAAAATTTATACTTACTTCAATGTAGACTTAGGAAAACTGGAATAATATTGATCATACTTTTAAATATTTTTCATAATAAAGTCTCAGTGATAAAAAGTAAATTTATTTGAGGATTCTTAGTTTTCTTCTACGTATTTAAACGGATTACATCCAAACAATATTATTCTTGTTTTGATGCAATTCGTTTACTTCATAAAACACTACTTGCTCTAGAAGAAAATCTTTAAAACGTATGATTGGTAACCATAAAATTAAAATTAACTGTAATTAAGAAACATAAAATCAGATTTAAACCTTTTTTTTTATTTCAAAACATGACCTCCAAATGAATTACTGTTTAAAATGATACATTTTATTAGGAATCCGAACTCTAACGTTTCCTGTCGTGCACAAAAAAGTATAGTCCTTTGTTTGACGCTTAAAATGACATTGCGAAGGTATTAGGGTTGGAATTAGATGTTTGTACATAAATACAGGGTAAGACCACTTTCTCACTGAAAAATCATGCAAACAAATTGGAAATTAGACCATCAACTGAGTCGCAACATTTCGAAATGCTTGCGTAACTTTGAGAAACAAAAAGTGATCTTCCGACCTGAGCATTGTTATTCCACCTACTGCATTACTGGCCCACTAATTAGAGTTGAAATTATTTACTCTTTTGTGAGCAGATCGCTGCGATGAGCGAGAGGAAGTGGAAAATAAAATGCATCTATGATTTCGGACCTGAAAATGTCAAGGCTAAGACATCCACCCGCAGTGACCCACATTCTCAGAGACGAACAAAGGAAATGATAGAAGTTTTTTCGTAGCTTTTTATACCTGAATTTGAGTGCAAATCTTGCATTACGAAATCAAAATCTGGTTCAGAAATCGAAAAGCAAGACTTGATACGTTGGTATATGCCTCATCATAAATAAACCGCAAAAGTTCTTTCACGTTTCAGTATTGGTAGTGCTGTAGACGATTCAAAAAGACGGCACTTAATTCGGGCGTTATGAAAACATTTGAACGGGCGAGAACTTAATATACAAATACTTTCTTCGCATACTATTTTTTTCTCTCGGAATCCTTTATTTTTGTTACTTGGAATTCCTGGCATTCTGAAAGAGATTACTGTTTATAATGCGGTTTTGATCATTTCGGTATTTTTTAATTAGATGGCTTTGGGCTATTCCTTAACAAAGCTTGGCCTTTTGCTAGTTTTTATACATAGTCAATAAGAAATTACACTCACGAAAACAAAATTGTTTACAATAATTCATTAGCAAATGAGTGTAGTACTAATTAACACACACATTTTAACCTAATTACTGAAATAATATGCTTTTCATCATCATTTAAAAAAAATTATTTTGGACAGAGACCAGCATCAGCCCCATTTGTCCTAGGTTCCAAAAGATCTAGCTTCAACTTAGTCTCCAAGACAGGTCCATGCACGTTGAGGATTGTTATAAGTAACTTCCATTATAAGTAACACCGAATATACTCTTAACAACATTAGATAACTATAAAATCACGCAGCCAATTATTGATTGTGTTCTAACTATTTTAATCGTATCATGCACATTTATACGTAACATTTTCATAACTGCTAATCCTACAGATAATATTTGGTTATATTGCTTTCTTGACTAGCGTAGCAACATTTCGTATCTGAAATGTCAAATCTAACTATAATTTCAAATTTGAATTCGAATTCAAATTTTATTTTAATTTTAGTAATCTCCAATCATATCTGCAGTACAAACGAGATAAAAAATTCTATGATTACCTAAGATAAAACTTTTTTTGCTCGATATAAAGAGGGAAGTGTCATCTTTGAGTTTTTTCCAACTTCTAACTTCATTTAAAATTTGGCAGATGACGTTTTGAAATATCGGTTCACGAAATTTGTTTCCTGGTCTTAGACCTCGTATAGCAAAAATGAGTTGAGTGAATAATTGACGAATCACAAACCGAACAACACCCAGCTCTCAAGATGCGGAAAAGAAAATTCGCTTACGAGCATTGTTAAGTGACATCGTCTTTTTTATTTGAATGAATGTTCGTTGAACTTTAGACTCGTAATAACTTTTTCTCTAAACGGTAATTCCACAATTTCCATTTATGTTCTTTTAATTCTGATGATACAATTTATTAAGAAAATGATTAAAGCAACGCAACTTAATTCTTACGCAATTAATTTTTTATGTGGTTTAATAAGGGTTTTTGTTTACAATATGATTTACAAAATAGTTTTATAGAGCATGGTACATCTTGGAAATGGTATATGCAGTTTTCATGGATGTGCATATGCCGTTTAGTTAAACAATTAAGTTAGCTAAAACAAAATAAAGTTTAGTTAAACAAAATAAAGTTTAGTTAAACAATTGCAATTTATTAAACAAGCGACATTAAACATCAACTTTATCCTTCATAATTATGCACTCTCAAATATTATTTTGAATTAATTATTAAATAAAAATGTTTGTATATTTTTTCCTGAGGTTCCTTTTGCGACAAGAAGAATAATAATAAAGAACTAACCTTTGGATCGTGAATTGTCATTTTCACTCAATACTTTCATTTAATTCTTGATTCTTGAATTATAATTTAAAATTTATGTAACTCAATTGCATTTAACGTCAATGAAATATGCTCTGATTAACACAAGACATATTAGAACTATTTTTATTGAGATCAATTGGCTTAATCAGCATTTTTCTTTATTCTATTTCGTTTGTGAGCATAGATAATGAGTGTTATTTAAATTTATGATGCCTTGGAAACAGCATGATTGATAGCTCCTAATAATGAGTCCCCAAGTTCTCCCCCTACGTTTGTGAAAAGATTATATTATTGCTTTGTCTCTTCTCTGTTTTCTGAATAGTGATACGATTACAAGATAGATGAAAGGAAGGATTCACTTTTAAACATTGCATTCTGTTGTTGCAACTAATCCCCTTGCATAGGCAATAAATGACCTAGACAAAGCCCAAAAGATCATGTTTTTCAAGTCGTGACCAGTTCTTGTTCATCCTGGAGCTGTCCTACAGAGATGCCGATACAATTCCAAATATGGAAAGGAGTTGTTGAGGTTGTGGAGCTTAGACAAGTTGGAAAGTTCTTAATTCCTCTCACAAATATTATATACCTTATGTACCAGCTTCTAAGGCTTGCCAGAGCAGTCTTGCAACTTTAAAATACAGCGACAGTCCATGGTGTTTTGCGGTAAACCAAGAATGGGGGATATACCATTTTTCATAGTAGAAAACAACTAGTTCATGACAGGAAGAAAATTACAACTTCAATTTAATGAGGTATCATAAAGGCTGAAGTCTGAACCTAGGAGTTTAAAGCTGGCTGGGTATATGGACATTGAATTCCAAAGATGAAATACCTGAAAAAGCATTCTCTTTACACGCATACCGTTGAAGGGGCCACGGTATCCCATTTGGTAGTCGCTGATTAGCAACCAGAGGGTTGTGAGTTCGAAACTAAGTCCAATCGAAGACCGTCGTGTACTTGGGGGCTGGTGTACCGTTAAATCTGTCATATCCTGAAATGTCGTCCTGTTGGCGTGGTGTGGGGTACTAGCTCATGTGTTCACTTCGTCACCTGACGGTGGCTAAAAACTTCGAGGTGTTGTCCACGAATCTTTCCCTTCTGGATTGATCTCGGATCGTCGCCAATAGTCTGTTGCGTTTCATCACTGCAACGGTAATTCAATAACTATCTATCTGTATAGCACTGAAATATACTTGTGACATGGATAAAATTGTGCTCAGAATTAAAAAAAAAACATTTTCAGCAAAAAGGCCACAAAACTGTTAAAGGGTAATTCCACGAAACATGGGACATGCAAGTGGAAAAAAAATATTATAGAAAATTACCTCAACTTTTCTTTGGCTCTTTTCCAGTTAGTTTAAAGCTTTTATACTTGGAATTCGGCCAACATCTTTACGTATTTATTTCATCAGTACATGGTCAACTATTCTAAAACCAGAGGTATGAAGATTTTTTACTGACAACTTGGCTGTTTTTGCAGGCAATTTTTCTTAATAATATTGTGTATTTTTGTTTAATTTCATGCCTAATCGAAAGAGCTATTTAAGTTGAGGAAATTATGTCTTAATTTTGTAACAGATAATCAATAACTATATTTATGGAATGACTTCGAAAAAGTGCTAAATACAGATATAACGTGAGTCACAAAAACTTAGTTGTTCTTTTTTAATTCTTTTATAAAATTCTACTCTTAAAATTAAAACTTTCACTTTCCTCTTGCTTAGTATAAAGCCTCAAAGTAGCTGAAAAATTTAATTTTAATTCGTGATTTTTCTTAAAAGATAGAACACATTTAATTTTGTAACGTGAGTCATACATAATATGCTATTAGACTAAATGTTGCAAATAAAGTATTGGCTTTCATTTTTCAGTAAAATTTGAAATGCAAACGATTTTGCGATAGATTTATTTTTAAGATTTATTAAGACTTGCTCTTTTTCTTTGTACACAATATAAAATTATAATTATGGCACCTACAGCAGCTACAGAAAGGCAAAGAGAGTGTAGAGGAAAATTAAAGCAAGAAGGAAATTATGACGATTATAAAGAAAAGAGAGAGCCCCGTCTTACTATGAAATAATATCGATGCAGAAGGGGAAAAATCAATGAAAATGCCAGTAGCTGGACAAAAGAATTTAAAATCAAAAGAAAGTAAAAAGTTAAAAATAAAGTTTAAATATATCGCGTTTTAGGGTATAAAGAAACCTCAAAGAAAGAAACACCTCAATTGTACAAAAATGCAAACACTTTTGGCAAAATTATGACCTGAACAAAACTTGGTTTAACTAGCACACCACGTCGTAAAGAATTTGTGTTGAAGAAATTGTTTAGCAGCATTTCTAATGCGAGTTTAAATGCAAGTTTTAATTCAGTTAGTAATCATTTGAAATCATCAGCTTTGAGTAGAAATACAGTAGACAAAGTTATATAATTTTAGGGAAGAGGTGATATTAGCCGAATGCTCCTGGACCTAAAGACGTCGATACGAAGGAAGTGTTGAGTAAATAATGCGCACAAATTCGTAGAAGCTGCCAAAAAAGTAGTGAAGACAAAGGTTTTTTAAATTCTAAGGTAAGAACTCGCAGAGAAGTTCAGATCTTCAATTACAGCATATTTGGTTCAAACTTTGGCCAATAATAGGAATAAAAAGATTTAATGTTATCAAAAGGGTATCTATAAAGTAACATCTCTTTGTACCACACCTAAAAGCTGTTACAAAATCGAAGTTGAACACTGAGTTGAAGTAAAATATATAGTTCTCGGACAGATCCTAATGAAACGAATAAGATCATCTAACTTTACAAAAGTATTGAGTTAACCACCATTGCCTTAATGAAGTTTTTTTATTATTATTCACTTTCATTTATGCTTTGAAATGTCTTTAGTATATTGTTCGTTAGTAAAAATATCTTAACTACATATTAAACTGGGGTTTTCTTATATCTATACTCGTTTTTATTTATTGTTAAAACAATTTTGAATCAAAATAGTAACTTACTTCGCATTTTTAATGCACATAAATAAGTTTAAAGGGACTTATTTAATTTTTTTAAATTGCAATTTCTTACATTAATAAGCAATTATTCTCAAATATACATGAAAAGTTGGTTTTAGCCCAGATTAAAATTTCAAAAACGTTTTTAATAAGCATCCAGTCCTCAGAATTTACAAATGTAAAGTGAATCACATAAAAAATAAACTTATTTTATTAATTAGTGAAACAATATCATTTTTCTTAAATTTGACATGACCTTGTGTTCTCAGTGAAGCATCAAAATTCTTTTTCCTATAAACTTGTTTTAGAAGAAGAGAAAAACTGTCATTTTCGAAAGTCTAAGAAATTTATATACTTTTTTTGTAGCTCGAGTCAGTCCGAAATGTTGCCATTGGGAAACTTAATTCACACAAAAGTTCTAAATTAGGACACAGAAGATTTTGGGATTTATCAATGAGTTTATAAGTCAATTTTTGTTTAGTAATCTCAATCCATTCTTTATTTACATGAAATTTAATATTGAAAATTGATGTCTGATTGCAATGTGAGTCGCAAGGAATTGTCGTAAATAAATATTTCCGAAATGTCTCACCTATGACATTGGGGTTCGAGGTCAGCACCTCTGTCAACCACCCTTAATTACGACTCTGCTTGGAGATACTGCCCTTTTTTATAAGCACGGCAGAATAGTGTCTACAATTTAAATTTTGTTTTAAACACAGTATTTCATGTTCTGTAGAACTAAAAATGAAACAATGAAGATATTTTATAATAAACGCAAATCTCTTTCACCAAGATGTTCTAGTCTGTAGCATTTGCTGACAAAAAGTCAGAGTTTTCTCTCAATTGAAGAAAACTAAACCCCTCAGTGGGTTTCCTTTCTTTAAGTAAACGAGGGCATCACAACAAATCCCGAGGTACCCCAGTGATCTGTCCTCCCCTTCGTTTTACCCTGGCCCGTTCTTCTACTTTTTAATTTTTTCTCCTTGTTTGATTGCTTGACTTTGTCTTGTGTTTGGCCCAGCTTGGCCAGATATGGCTCTTGCGCCATAAAACCCAAAACAAACAATCAAGAAAACTAAAAGAGTAGTTTGAAAAGGGCTACGTTTGACATGCTTCGTTTTTCTTTCCCTAGGGAACTAACTGTCTTAAGTTATTCTCAACCTACGAAGTTTTTAGAAAATATTTTTTATACAAGTCCCCTAGATCTCTTTAAATCACTTGACGGAAGAAAGATCAGAAAATTCACTCATCACTGACCCTCATTACACGGGTCAAGATGCTTTTGATCTTTTACGATATATTTATGCAGACAATGAGATGCGAAATTCCACATTCTTTTCTTCCACTCTTACTTCCAGTAGGAAGTAATGGACGCGCTTAGATAACACGAACGTGACCACTTTTTAACGGCCCTGTCAAGAATGACCGGAAGTAGAAATTTTAAACCGGATTAAAAATTAATTTTGAAAGCTATTCAAAGTTGATCTGGTAAATTACAAGATCGTGCTCTCTATCAGAATACTTGAGATGCAGATGTCTGATTAAAAGGCAAAGTATGGTTTAAATGTCGTTGAACCATCAAATGGAGAGGCCTGAAGAAAGCAACGTGATAGGGTAGCGGCGTGATTTCAAGTAAAAGGCAAGCCTGTTTTTTATACTGCAATTAAAGAAACTACATAAAACGGGAAATAAAAATTATAAAGGCTTCTGAAAATTTAACTTTACTCTTACGTTTTTCTTAAAGCTGAATTGGCGCGCACTTTCAGAATTTCAAATTAACTTTCACATAACATTCACTCTAACCACAACTTGCTCCTAGCAGTGTTAAGCAAAGGCTAATTTGACTAATGAATGAAATCTAATTGAATGATTGCTTGAAAAAGTCTATGTCTAATGAGTAGTGTTTGATAAGTCTTAGTCCTTCCCCGTTAGCTAATGATTGATTTAGTTCTAATCAAGTAACCATGACTAAAAATTATAATTTCAATTGTGCTTTCATTCAATAATCTGAATAAAGTAAAAATAAAAAGACCCAGTTGATAGTCACTGATAAGCAACCGAAGGGATGCGAGTTCGAAACTCGATCTAACCAAAGACCGTCGTTTACGAGGAGCCTGGTGCATGTTAAAGCTGTCGTCATCTCAAACATCTTCACATTGGTGTGGGGTGGAAGTTTGTGGAGTGGGCGGCCAATTTAGTGGCTGATCTCGTCATCTGACCGTGTTCAAAGTTACAAGGTGTTGTCTTTGGAACATTCCCATCGGAATTGATATAGGACTGTTGCCAATAGCTCGTTATGTTGTTCCAGTGCGACATAAATTCAAACTCGCCTGTTCTCCATGGCTGCTTCTTTAGGTTCAGATATTTCAACAGCAGGCATCTTGTTCAACAGCTCGATCTTAATCGTCTCCTGCATCGGTATTAGATCAAACGCTCCTCGGAACGAGTAAGCGATTCCTCGGCCAGTTTTGAATACCTTTACTCACAATCTTGTACCTGAAAATAAAGTACGTTCATTAATTTCTTATACACAGCAATTACAGGTAGGAACATTAATGTACGTCGTACTGAAGCAACACAACGGGCTTTTGGTAAGAGTGAGGGATCAATCCCGAATGGGAAGATCCGAGGACAAAACCTCATAATTTTCAACCCCGTTCATATGACGATAGCAACAACAGGAAGAAAGGTTTGTTCTTGAGTTGTCAAAGTAACGGGAATTGAGTCTTTTTATCTGGATGAACAATGTTTATTTTGAAGAACATTCTTCATATACCTATTGATTTCAAACAATTCTACTAGTTCGGTAATTTGATTGGTGAATATATGTAGGATTGTTGTAAATGGACTCCAGATGGCAGCACGACACTTGTGAAGTAGCTCGACTGCGCGACATTACGTCACTTCTGTAGGGAATGTTCGAGTATGTACTTGTGCTGTGCTTTTCTCAATGTAATCTGTATTATGTCTCTTCGCTGTGTCCGTCCAAATAAACAGTGATTGTCATTTTCATTGACTGTTCTTTTTATGGAATCACACGAAGCAAACCCTACACATATAATGAGGTTGTAATTTTAGTTTATTTTTGTGAATGATCACAGAGGCTGAAATATATGACACGCGCGCGTTTAGAATATCTCTTACTTCTGTTTCCTCAGCAAACAATTTGCATATCATTTTTCATAATGTAATAAATTTAATAATATAATAATTACAAAAATAAATTTAAATAATTACGATAATTTAATAGCCATTAAAATGAACCTTCTAAATAAACAAAATTACATATAATCCAATTAACTAATATAAAATAGAATACTTGACAAGATTACATTTTTAAGCATTATTACTTATTTTAAGCATTCTTAGTTTTTACTTGATTTAATAATTACAAAATAAGATAGACAATTATACGCATGTGAATCAATTGTTTTCAAAAAATATAAAATACTTTTCAATATGTCCTCAGGGATCTTGTGATGCAAGGTATCCTTAGCTAGAAATTCAATATAGTGAAGAACTTTCATTGTCCTCGATAACCGCTTCCAGTCTTTCAATTTAAAAGAATAAAATGAAGTCTGGATGGAATCGACTTTTCAAGATTGACTAGTGTCTCGAAAAAAGAGTTTTAAATATAAATCTTATAAAATTGACGGAATTCTAAGCGTGCTTTGCAAAATACATAATATACATAAAAGCAAAGATATTGAATGACGAGAAAACGCATCGTAATAATGAAACTTTTTTTAAACTTCATTTCATGCATTATTGGTCTAAATAATATGTAACATTGTTTTAAAAAATTTAATTTTGCGATTGTTCCAATGTCGTCATTGTTTAAGTCCTTTAAGATTTTTGTTAAATTTTGAGAAACTAATATTTTAATTTTTAGTTACTCAATTTAAATTTATGTTATTCTCGTCTCTTTAACAACATACCAACATGCCATGATTGAAATTAAAATGTGGATTTAACTGCGTTCCATTTTTTGACAGGTTGAGAATTATCTAAAGTTAATTATATTCGAAGAATGGGGCGAAATTTTTATGACATTAATTTTATTTAGTGGAAATGTTTACAAAATTGGTGATTAATTTAACAGTGGAATTTGTTCACATTTTGGAACTTATTTAAATGCTTACTTATATTTAACAGGTTTGTAACTTTACGATTAATTTACATTAATAACTTTCATAATAAATAATATTCATTGATTAATAATAAGAAAATAATTTTTATTTTTTAATAAAAAATGTAGAGATCTGAATCCTAATATTTACGGACGAGGGCTTTAGAATTGCGCCTGGAACTTCTAAACTTGATCCGCTACTGATTGCAAGAGATCTTTAAAAACCCATTATGGTCGCAGGTGAGAACTAAAGATGGAAGACAATCTCATTTCAATTTCTTGAAAATTCTGGAAAAACATCAGCTTGTGGCAATTATTTTTGTAAATTTTAAGGAGTTATTAGTTTTTAGAGAGTTTACTATCTATTGAACCAAGAATTTTTTTTTATCTATTCTTTGATCAGTTAGAAAATCCCTTTCTGTTTCAGAATTCTTGAATTCTTTTCACATTTGCAATAGTCTATATTTCATTCACAATATTCAAAATGTTCACTTTTGAACTATTTAAAACTTTCTCATTTATAAATGTAAACTATTTTAGTGATTTCTCGTAACCCTCTGAAAGGTTCATGTGCATTTTTCCGCTTTGCAACCTTTGCCCTGTGGGATTTCTAACTAGTTTTGATCATCTTGACTAAAAGAAGCGTTCATAAGTTTCTGTCAACCAATAAACGTGATTATTTAGTAATGTGTTGAGGAAAAGCAATACTACTCTACTCTTAAATCCGGGGACGCTCATAGGGTAAATTGCTAGAATTGTCTCTGTGTTAATGTTACTTTCTTGCCCTACTCCTTTTATCTGACAAACATTGTTTATCACTGAGAACATCCTTTCTGTAGGACCAGAAGTGCTTAATATGGAGCAAATATGCTCCATAATTCGACTGAGGATTAGGTCACAACTGTTCTGGGGCCTGAAATGATTGGATAATAGAACCCGTTTCCTGAGAGGAAAAGTTCTGAGTTTACCGAGCTTTTTTATTTGAATGTCAAAGACATAAGTATTTTGGCAGGCAGTCAAATTCATGTATGTTTATTGCAGAATATCCAATGATTTCATTGATAATTTGGTACAGATGTATCTAGTGTCTCGTCTGGTGGCAACGCTATTAGCGCACTTTTAGTAGCGAGTTATGGCAGGTAAATGTAAAAAGGGTCTCTAAATTTATTTTTAGTTTCAAAAATTGTTTTAAATTTCAATATATCAAGTCGTCTGGTTTCACGTTGATTTCAGTTTCTTTGTTGGTTATTTAAAATAATGAAATCCTCAAGTTTCTCGAATTTACTAAGATGGTTAAAGAAGAAGAAACAGAAAAAGTTTTGAGAAAATAGGCAATGATAATTTTTGCCAGATATTAGATTAAATTTAAAATTTCAATGTGTTTGAAAGCTGGTAAAATTGTCTGTGAGAGAAAGGTGCAAAGAAGTGAGAATCTTAGAAGGTTCATATCTAACTGTTCTTATATTCACAATTAATCATAAAAAATTTTAAGATCTTCCTTACAGATATTACAGTATTTTCCCCTATATTCAAACGGAGAGCGGTAGCCCGGTAGGAAGAATAACGGACTAGCTCCGGAAGATTGCTACTCCGTTATTCTTCCTACCGGGCATGGCCACCTTACATCGGCACCATACATCTACATGGCTACCTTACATCGGCATGATGTGGGAGTTTGGAAAGTGGGTTGCCAGCTCAGGTATGACCTTGTCATCTGACCATTGTTCAAAATTACGTGTTGTCCTATGATCTTTATCCTCGGATTTGATTGTGGACCGTCGTCAATAACCCGTTGTGTTGCTCCAGTGCTACGTTAATTAAAATAAATACATAACATGTATACAAATATCACTAAAATGGTGTTGAAATAGTTCTTAATCGGAAATGTGTTCTTCCGCTAGTTTGTTTATAGTCACAAAGAATTAATCATAAATTTTGTAATTTGTTGTGATTTCTTTACATTTAACGGAAGCATGTTCAGTACATGTGTTCCTAGAGTGTACTCCATAAATTTTGACTTTGTTCACAAGAATAATTAAGTTAAAAAAGTAATTAACATTAATAACATCAAAACAGGGTCATTCCACGCAAAATGAGCAAATCGGCTGTGGTTGACATATCACCGATTTTAATGAAAATCAGTTTTTAAATAGGTCACATATAGTAATGACCAACTGCAAAATATAAGGTTTCAGAAATCTATATTTTGTTAATTATTGACTTTTAAAGTTCAAGGTCACACAAATTTAGATTTTCTAGCACTAAAAGTGGCCTGTTTGCGACCCTATATTTCAATAAGTTATTAACATAAATTTAAAATTTTTATATCATTGCATTCTTCAGAAAAGAACTCTTAGGAAACGACAGAATATAATTTAATAGCCGTCATTGCTGAATCTGAGGGATCGACGAAAATAGAAATTTTGCCAATTTGCTATAAATTTCAAATTGCTCTGGTATCTCTAGAAATAGAAAGACAATATTAAAAATTATTCTTAATGAAGAGCCTTTCCTAACAAATAGTGTGGCATAATTTGGTGATTGTATTTCTACTCCTTTATAAATAAAAAAACATTTAAAAGTAAAAATTTTGGAAAAATACGATTTTTCAATTTTTAAAAATGCATATTTCACTGTGAGGGAAAGCTCCAAGAACATCAAAACTTTTCAACATAAAAGAGCAAGATATGTATTATATGTCCTGAAATTTTCATAATTGTAATTTGATTATTTTTGTCTCGAGAAAATTTTTAATTAGACGTAAATTTTACTTTTTTATCGCCAGCTGATAATGAGTTATAACCTCTGACAATATAAAAAATGTGGTATAAGAATGAAATATAACTATTATTATGGCGCACGTGCAAAATTTCACATAAAATTAAAATTAATTTTATATTTAATAATTCACATAAAATTAATTTTATGTGAAATTTTACACGTGCTCCATTATTAGTTTTTTGCTTAATCCAAGGAGTGTTTCCATCAGTGAAATAATTAGGTGGGAAGTTAATTTTGTTAGAGAAGTTATTTCGATTTGCATTTTCCTTTGGTAACGTGAGTATTATACTACTACTTGTGAATATTAAATGCGTTTTGTAAATATTTAGCATTATTAGTCAGGTAAACACTAATTTTGAGAATAAAAAAATTAAACATCCTTGTTAAACTCGATTCTTCTAAATGTATATAACTCACGAATCCTTTTTCCATATTTATCACAATCACTAGTGAAATAAGTAAAGATTTCAAGAACTCGGCAGCACTAGGAAATTTTTAATTTAAGCAACTACGAAATTGAAGAGAACCTTTATCAGATTGAAAGTTAATTTGAAGACAATCAAGTACAGATTTTAAATGTTTAAGCTTTTTTAATGGTGATTTGATGTCCTGCTTTTAAAATTTCCTTCGAAAGTTAAAAATAATTTGGTATTTCATTGTTGATTTGGGGTTTCATTGTTTCCATTTCATTGTGTCCATTTCATTGTTGCCATTTGAAACGGGAAATATGCATAGAATGGGAAGGAAATGCTATGATTGACGATAATAAAATTGCAAGTTAGTGCGATACTGATGGAATATGGTAACCCGTCGTAGAACATCCGAATAATCATTTGGCGACGAAGCTTTCAGTCGCCAATTGATTGTTTTACTAATACTGTTATTGTTACTTTGGGACTCAAAATACAATCCTGAATTTTTTTACAAGTAATGGACATTAAATTATATTATTGAAAAATATAGTTTCCGTCAGAGCTGTCCTTCATTTCATTTTGCGTGCCTATTTTAAGTGCTAAACCGTCATTTTATAATTTTCCTTTGCTGTTTGGAAGATGAAGGAAATAATAGCCGATTTCCAAACTTCAGCAGTAGTTTTATCATACCTAGCACTGCATCTGGTATGAATTTTAACGATGTATTTAATTTCCTTTAGCTCATAGAAACCTATTTAATTCTATCAAAATCGACTATTTTCCCTTTTTCGCTACTAATTTTTTAGATTAAATATGATGTTTAAAATTGTTGTTTCCAAATAGATAAAAAGAGAATTCCTCATGTATTACAAAAATATGAAATATTATTGTCTACGTTAAGCAGTTTTTGAGAAAAAGATCTTCAAACATTCAACATCAAGCGATTTCACAACTGCTCTTGAAATTTCAAGTCCTTAAAATGCCTGAAACTTCTAAAATATTTCATTTTGAGCTAAAATATATTGGATATCGTTATTTATGCATAAACCTAACCCCTGTAGCAAATTTCATGAAAATCCGTCACCCTACTGCCACAGATTTTTTCTGATTTTTGCTCATTTCACATGAAATGACCCAACAGTGATAAATTGTTTCCTTAACCAAAAGAATTTTCTTTCTTTTTTGTGTTTTTAATGAGATTTTCAGTGTAAACAAACCAGACGTCTCTGAAGATTTTAGGTCTGCTGCCCAAATGCTATAGTACGAAACATATTGGGATTACCTTTAAAATGTATTTCATCGCCGTTTCATCAAAGTTTGGCTTTTAATGTAATTGGTGTTGGCCAATCAACTATCGGGGGTTGCGGTAGCCCAGTTGGCAGAGCAAAGGATTAGCAAACGGAGGGTTGCGTGTTCGAAACCCAGCCCAGCCAAAGACCGTCGTGTACACGGGGGGCTGGTGCACGTTAAATCTATAATGGCCTCAAATGTCCTCACGTTGGCGTGGTGTGGAAGTTTGGTGAGTGGATTGCCAGCTCAGGTGTTGACCACGTCATCTGACCGTGGTTCAAAATTACTAGGCATTGTCCTTGGATCTTTCCCATTGGGATTGATTCCGGAACGTCGCCAATAGCCTGTTGTGCTGCTCCAGTGCGACGTTAATTACCTACCTGATATATGATAGTTGTTTGGTAGGTAGTTAATTAAGATCGCACTGGAGCAGCACAACAGGCTATTGGCGACGTTCCGGAATCAACCCCAATGGGAATGATCCAAGGACAATGGCTCGTAATTTTGAACCACGGTCAAATGACGAGGTCAACACCTGAGCTGGCACCCCACTCACCAAACTTCCACACCACGCCAACTTGAGGACATTTGAGGCCACGACAGATTTAACGTGCACCAGTCCTCTTTGCACACGACGGTGTTTGGCTGGATTCAAACTCGCAACCCTCCGGTTGCTAATCCGTTACTCTTCCAACCGGGCCACCGCGCCTCATATATGAATTCGGAATTTTGATTTTTGGCATTCTTATTGGCGAAGTGCTGAAATTCTATTCGAAAAGCAAGCCAATCCACGCCACGCTCAGAATACGGACAGGAAACACGTATTTCCGCAGGAACTCTACCATTACCTATATTAGCCAAAATGCCTCTCTGACACTGTAAAACTTTTAAAAGTTTACTTTTGCCATGAACGCGTTCATCCAACCTTTGCTCTACATTAGGGGTCGCCAAACTTATTTGACCGTCGACCACTTCAAGAGTTTCTTAACTTCTTATGGACCCCCTCTATTTTACTATTACGTAATTATAATAGAACAAGCAAGACAGACGCTTTTGTTAGTTTTTAGATTGTTTATTTTATAATTACAGTGTTTATTGTATGTATAATATAGTATTGGCTTGACGTCAAAGGGATAAGTTTTTGTTTTTGACATCCTTCTTAATATTATATTTGGAATAAATAATACATAAAACATAAAATTTTATTTAGATAACATCGAACAATAATACAATCTTCCCTGTATACATGAAAATAAGACTTTTATTAACAGTATACAATTTACTAGCGTTGCCAATGGGAAGGGTGTGCTTCGTGACTCTTGACAAGATTAGCAATATTAAGTTCAAAATTAGTAAGTCTCAGCCTTAAATCGCCACGGAATTCTATATTAACTTTTAATTGAGTTGTCATTCAAGATGAAGATAATTAAAGTTTACCGAGTTACCAGTACAATGAGGGCCGCGATAGCTTGGTTCGAATCCATCCAAAGACTGTATTGTACAAAGCGGACTGGTGCACTTTAATACTGTCGTGGCCTCAAATGTCCTCACATTGGCGTAATGTGGGAGTTTGGAGAGTGGGGTGCCAGCTCAGGTGTTGCCTCGTCATCTGACCGTGGTTCAAAAGTACTTGATATTGTCGTCCTCGGACCTTTTTTGAGGGATTGATCCCGGACAATCGTCAATAGCTTGTTGTGTTGCTCTAGTGTGGCGTTAATTGAAATACATACCTATCTACTCGTACTGTTATGTGGACCGACTGTATATCGACTCCTGGGGCGATATAGTCCACTTTGGTGACCACTACTCTATATAGCAAGCCTATACCGAGTATATACTTGTTTCACTAATTTGAGATCTTTGTATTGGCAACATAAGCAAAAACGTTTTCTTGCAGACGACTTTTGTGGCAGAATCCAAACAGATAATTTTTTAAATTGCTATTTGTCAGTATCAGACTTTCGCGAACGTCTGCATGCATCTTAAACACAAAAACATTTGCAATTTCTTTTCAAATTTCTTCTTAATTTAGTGTGATCGTCCTCTTTTTCTTGATGAATTCTTTCAAATCAATGGTTTCTTCCTCTTTCAAAACAGTGTAAGTTATTTTATAAATGCTTTGTTTTATTTAAAAGAATGTACGTTTGACGCAATGAAATTGAAAAAAAGTGTTTGTAACAAACTGTTTTAATCAGTTCCTGTGTATTGAAAGCTACAATGCTTGTTATAATGTCTCGCTACTTGTTAATTCAAGTTCGAAATAAAAAAAATCTAAATTTGTGTCATTTCTTATTTGTGTTATTTTTAATTTTTATAGAAATATCTGATATGACAGATGTTAGCTATCCTGTTTATAAATCTTGTGATTTCCTTGCTGTTAACTTCTATGAGGAGGTATGTTTTATTATGTTAATGCGTAGAAAATTAAAAATCGGATCGAAAATTTTACTTGATATCACCATTCTGGAAAGCATAATGCATTTAGTTCTATTACGTTAATTAAAAAAAATTAAATTAGCAGTTCGTAAAGTATCAAGTGTGGCAGTGAGGGCTTCGAAATTAATAAAACACTGTTAATGTAATGTATTGTTTTACTTTTGTATGTGATGTTGCAGAAGATTAAATAAAAATAAAATCCTATACTCTATCTGAATCTCCAACTGTTTATCAAAAGTTTTTACAATATGCCCTTGTGTCTAAAATTTATGTTCCTGACTTTTTATATTTTAATAATTGATTCAGGTGGTAATTGTTTATAAGTATTGCAGTAAACATACTAAATCAAGAAAGTTTATTTGCTCTTTAGGTTTTAAAAATTTCTGCTTATAATTTTCACCAACTACTTTGGAATTCTTTATAAAAGTGTTGATATAATTGCATGCATTCCCTTTATCATACAGTTTGTGAGACACTGAAGTCAATAATTTAAATGTACTTGTTACTTTTTGTATAATTTGTTTTATTGACCATTTTAAGAATAATCTTTATATAAACCTGCCAAACATTCAAACCAACTTTCAAAGTTACCAATCCTTTTACCTTAAACAAATTCTAAATATTTAAATTATATGAAAGATTTATATCTCTGAAATTGCATTTATAATTATTGGAACTAAGAGTAGATGTTTATTATAAAATTTCAAGTCATTTGTTAATGTGAGCTCTTTAATATAAGTAATTCAATATTGAAGTTCCTTTTCAATGCCATTCTACCTTATTTTGTTTTAGATTTCCAGTGCATTTGAAGAATCATTATGTGATGCACTGATAGAAGAGAATACCTTTCTTTTAAAAGAAAGACATAATGATTTCCCTTGCTTAGATGATTTCTATAGACCATGGAAAAGAGGTGATATAGAGTTGATGTCTTTTTTATGTCCTTGTCAATGATAATGGCAAATTGTGAATGTATTTTCAAAAATTTATGCTTTTTTTTAAAAATATATTCATGTTATGAAAAGTGGTTTTTACAAATTTAAAGAATGTATTATCATAGTTTAATGTTTTAAAGTTTTCTTGTTTAATTTCCTCAATTTGGTAATTCCATGCAAAATAGGCTGTGGCTGACATCACCGATTTTAATGAAATCAGTTTTTAAATAAGTCTCATATAATAATGAACAACTGCAAAATATTACGATTTCAGAAATCTAAATTTTGTTAATTATTGACATTTAAAGTTCAAGGTCACACAAATTAAAATTTTTATATATCGTTACATTCTTCAGACAGAGGTCTATTATAGGAAACATCAAAATATAATTGAAAGCCGTCATTGCTGAATCTGAGAGATTGACAAAAATAGGAATTTTGCCAATTTGCTACAAATTTCAAATTGCTTTCGTATCTCTAGAAATAGAAAGACAATACTAAAAATTATTCTTAATAAAGAGCTTTTCCCAAGAAATAGCATGGCATAATTTGATGATTGTATTTCTACTCCTTTATAAAGAAAAAACTTTTAAAAGAAAAATTATGGAAAAATACATTTTTTTTTCAGTTTTTTTAAATGCATATTTGACTGAGGGGAAGCTCTGAAAACATCAAAACTTTTCAACATGAAAAACAAAATGTCTATTATATGTCCTGAAATTTTCATAATTATATTTTGATTATTTTTGTCTCAGGAACATTTTTAACTATATGTAAATTTTGCTTTTTTTTATCACTGCTGATAATGAGTTATAAGCTACAACTCCTACTGGGAATGCCAAACAATAAACAACTGCATTGTGTTTTCATTGCATCAAATATTTAAGCTTCGTTATGCTTCAAATAGTTAAGCATATGTAAGCAACTAAATACCTTAACTGAGATGGCAAAGACTTTTCAGGGTTCCTTATACCTGACATGGCAACTTTTCCCAACTAAAGCTGATAAGAATAAAAATCTTATTGCTTTTCCTGTTGTTTTCGATTCACCTTAATATACAGGATGATTCTACGGTCATGGGACAAACTTCAGGGGGTGGTAGAATACAATGAAACAAACACTTTTCCCCATAGAATGTATGGTCGCAAGTGAAGCGGTTGGCCACTAGAGAGCGCAGTCAAACGCTTGTATAAAAAGGTTACATCGGCGATGCGAGGCCTGCATCAGGCGTGGTGGTCGACATTTTGAACAGCTTCTGTAATTGTGCATTTGCGTTGTACTTACCGACTGATGTTTGTACATGTCGTTTCATTTCCATGTGAAAAGTTTCTCAAGTTTTGTACATGTCATTTCTTTTTTACCTGTTGTTCCTTGTACTTATCTTTAATTTATGCAAATCTAATTGTGTTATTTCGTTTTGTCAAGCAGTTATTGATGTTTATTTGACATTAAAGCGTTTCCATATTTCATGCCTCTTCTCCTTTCCAACTTGTGTCTGATCGTGTGTTTGTGCCGAAATGGAAAGTGCTGTATAGCGACCAAACCTTCTATGGTGAAAAGTGTTTGTTTCGTTGTGTTCTGCCCCCAGGGGCATTCCTTCTTTAGGTTTGTACGGGCTTCACAATCCCGGGGTACCTGAGTGATCTTTTTCTTTCCCAGGGGTTTGCTGTCTTTGGTGAACACGGGGGTCGCGCTCCCGGGATACCTAAGCGATCTTTTTCTACCTTCATCCCACTACTCTATTCCCCACCCCTCCTTTTTCTCCATTTCACGTCTTGCGATTCGGAAACCATTGAAATTTCTTAACATTGAAAAACACCTTAAATTCATTCTTTTGTTATTTAAAAACTATGTTTATTACTATCATAGAATACCTTTTTAGTTGTGTTAAGTTCTATTTTCGAAATTATCATTTATTCCCTTTTTATGATTCTTTTAAAAAAGACGTCAGTACGTTTTTCTGACCCGCATGTTTGCCGTGTGCGGCGTCCCGTATCGGGGGAAAGTGGAGTCCTGGGGTACCTGATGCGTGCCCTTTGGTCCATGCTTCTGCGTAGACGGGTGGCTGGAGTGAGCCCGCTCTGGTCAATCGGCTCACCTAATTTCTCTGGGGTTCACCAATTCAGAGCGCTTGGTCCCTCTGTCGTGCTGAACTCCAATGCTATTGGGTATTTAGGGTTAGTGCTGTCGCTAGGGATGCCCTGGGCGAACTGGCGGATTCACATCCCGACACGGCGGCACTATGTTCTGGCTGTGACCCCTGAGGCAGTACCGAGATCTGTTGCCGGACAACTGCCGGATACTGCTTCCCCTGGTTGGGCTCCATGGTGGGCGGGGGCACACCAGGATGAATTTTATTTTCTAATATTCATGGAACCTAAAACTTCTTCTTGCCCTGACGGAGGCTTTGATCCGTCAAACACCATTAACCAAGTCAACGAAAATTATGTCAGTAAACAATGTATGGAAACGGTTACGCCTGTCATTTCTGAACCAAAAAAATCAGTCCCTAAATTTCTTATTATACACAACGAATCCGGTAAACTAACAAAAATGTCACCATTTCTAATCGAAAAATACATTAAAAATGCAGCTGATGAAGTAAAAAATGTTAAAAAATTGAAATCTGGAGACCTATTGATAGAATCCAAATCAGAAACACAATCAATAAAACTATTAAACATTAAAAACTTTGGGGACGTCGAAATTCAAGTCTTTCCGCACAGAACCCTTAACTATACCCGAGGAGTTATCTCATCCCAAGAACTCTCAATGGTGTCCGACGAAGAATTTGTCGCTGAATTAAAAGATCAAAAAGTTATAGCAGCCAAAAGAATCATGATGAGGCGAGACTCTAATTTCATTCCATCAAGAAATGTTATTCTGACCTTCGATTCTCCTGTTATGCCAACAAAAATTAAAGCCGGTTACTTGTGCTGCGACGTGAGGCCTTTCGTTCCAAGCCCACTGCGATGCTTTTTATGCCAGAGATTTGGACATGCTAAAACAGCATGTCGAGCATCAGCAACCATCTGTGCACGTTGCGCAAAGCCCGGTCACGACAGTTCCTCATGCTCTGAAACCGAACATTGCATCAATTGCCAGGGTGATCACGCTGCATATTCCAAGACTTGTCCACGCTGGATTCAAGAAAAAGAAATCCAAACATTAAGAGTCACCAAAAACCTATCCTTTCCCGAAGCTAGAAAATTGATAGAATCCCGTACACCTCGTCCTAATACCTCATATGCATCCGTCATTAAAACTAGCAAAACAATAAGCACCCAAACATATAATTCAGTTTTTACATCTAATAAAGTAAATGCAGAAACGCAAATAAACTCTACTCCTTATAATTATCAACCAACCAAATCAAATCAGCAATCCCATAGCGTAAGCCCAAAATCAAGTGACAAAGTTACAAGTAAACCCTCAAACCTGCCGCAACAGAGAACCACACCAGCAACAAAAATCTTCAAGCCGAACCCAACAACGTCATTAGAACAAAATAAAAAAAAGCAAAGTAAGAAAGACAAACCTACTCACCGGAACTCTAAAGACCCCTCAAAATTACCCGATACCGAAATAGATTTACACCCTTCCACGGACTCAGACATGGAGTTTGGAGATGACAGTATTGACGAGAACGCTGCATTTTTTAGGAAAGGTTCTAGATTTTATAAAAAACCTTCCAAATAAAACCACCCAACCTTTATTTCAGAAGACATTGAAAAGGGCTCTAATTTTTAAAAAATAAATGGCTATTAATCTCCTAACTTGGAACTGTCATGGTTTTCGTACACATATCGACGATATCAAATCTCTAATAAATAGTTTTAATCCTATTTGCCTAGCCCTTCAAGAAACATACTTAACGCCTAATAACTCAATTAATGTTAAAAATTATAATTTAATAAGAAATGATTACATCCACGGTGCACGCGCTTCGGGCGGCGTGGCTCTGATGACTTTGCAGAATTTTCCATCAAGAAGAATTTCTTTAAATACGAGCATTCAAGCAATAGCCATTCAACTTCATATTAAATTTTTACTAACAATCTGCTGCATATATCTACCCCCAAATGAAAGCGTTAGTCAGCAGGAACTAAATGATTTAATAACTCAACTTCCGTCTCCATACTTCATCATAGGGGATTTTAACGGACACAACCCTCTTTGGGGAAGTAATGATTTTAACACAAAAGGACAACAAATTGAAAAATTGATGGATGATCATTGTCTCTGCCTTTTAAATGATTCCAGTCACACATACTTCCATACTCCGACCCAAACCTTTCACACCCTGGACCTTGCAATATGCTCCCCTACTTTGCTTTCATTTTGGGACTTTAAAATTGACAATGATCTGCACAATAGCGATCACTTTCCAATCATTTTAACATATAACTGCAATGACGTTTTACTACCCAGACGACCTGTGCGATATATATTTGAGAAAGCGGATTGGACTCGATATCAGGTGGAATCAAACATTTCCGACAACATGGTTATGATGCCTAGCATAAATGATGCCGTTGAAATGATAACGAACACCTTGATTAAGGCGGCAGATGTGGCTATCCCCAAAACATCGGGTAAAATGCCTAAATTATGGAAGCCTTGGTGGAATGAAGCATGCTCTCAAGCCCATAAATTCCAAAAAAAAGCATGGAACACCTTCAGACGTTATCCCACCACTTCGAATCTGATAGTTTTCAAGCGGGCTAAAGCAGAAGCTCGAAAATTAAGGAGACAGCGACAAAAAGAATCCTGGCAAGAATACGTAAATACAATTGAATGTCGAATATCATCAAAACAGCTATGGGGAAAAATTCGAAAAATTACCGGCAAATATCGTAATCCAAATATATCGTTTTTACTTCAAAATGGACAAGTCGTTTCAGACGTTAAGACAATTGCTGATACCTTGGGAGAATCTTTTTCTAAGGTATCGCATGAGAGCTCTTACCCCCAAGATTTTATTAATTATAAGCGACGTGAAGAACGCAAGACGTTAAACTTTCAACCATCCGCTCATAAAACTTACAATCGTAAGTTTACCTCATTCGAACTGAAAAATGCATTAAGGAAATCACACCCGACTTCACCGGGCCCCGATCATATTCATCTAGACATGTTGACCCATCTCAATGAAGATTCATTACAAAACATTTTACTTCTTTATAATAGAATTTGGACAGAGCAAGATTTTCCGACAACCTGGCACAGAGCTATTATTATTCCAATACCGAAACCTGGGAAGGATCCTCAAGACCCTAATAACTATCGACCCATTGCCTTGACAAGCTGTATCTGCAAAGTCATGGAAAGAATGGTGAATGCTCGGTTGATACATGTCCTTGAGTCTGAAAAACATCTATCGGAGTTTCAAAGCGGATTCCGTTTTGGACGAAGCACCTACGACAATGCCTTAATGCTGGAATCCTCTATCAGAGATACATTCGTCACAAAGAAGCATTTGGTAGCTGTCTTCTTCGATATGGAGAAAGCTTACGATAGGACATGGCGATATGGCATAATGCGAGACTTATATACGAGATGGGCTTTCTGGGAAATCTCCCAATATTTATTCAAAACTTTCTATTGACAAGGACCTTTAGCGTTCGCATTAATAATATTTTATCAGATGACTTTTCACAGGACGAGGGTGTTCCCCAAGGAAGCGTTCTAAGCGTCATACTTTTTATAATTAAAATCAACGGTATTATTAAACAACTTCCTCCATATGTGCACGGAACGCTTTTTGTAGACGATTTCCAGATTTTTTGCTCTGGAATCAATGTACCTTTTATTGAAAGACAACTCCAAACGGCTATTAGAATTGTAAGTAAGTGGGCAAACGAAAATGGTTTTGTTTTTTCTTCGCAAAAGACTGTATGTGTACATTTTACTAGAAGACGCGGACTTTTTCCTGATCCAGAACTTTTACTCGACGGAACCGTTATTCCAGTAGTTCCAGAAATAAAATTTTTGGGTATTATTTTTGACTCGAAGTTATCTTTTCGACCTCATATCAAGGTATTGAAACGAAAATGCAACCAATCATTGAATATTTTAAAGGTTTTATGTAACACAACTTGGGGAGCTGATTTTATTTCAATTTTAAAAATTTACAAAGCTGTTGTCCGATCGAAACTCGATTATGGGAGTGTAATATATGGATCTTCTGCTAAGTCTGTTCTTCAAGCCCTGGATACTATTCATCACCAAGGCCTCCGATTATCCCTCGGAGCTTTCCGCACTTCGCCAGTCCAGAGTTTATATATAATGACAGGCGAGCCGGATTTAAGACATCGACGTGAGAAACTTACCCTAAAATACTATTTTAAGATTAAAGCCAACCCTTCTCACCCATTGCATAATAGAGTAACTAACCCTAAATTTGGAAGTCATTACTCATTAAAACCTTCATTCATACCATCACTTGGTTTTAGAATCCGTACCATAATGAATTCATTAAACGTTGACAATCTGGGAATATTTCCTAGAGAAAACGAACCTCCACCTTGGAATGATAAAAATCTACTTACCATCAATGACTTTTCACATTTTAACAAATCATCAACCCCCGATACCATTTATTTACAATTATTCCATTCCCATAGAAACAAGTATTCATCTTTTAAAACAGTTTTTACTGACGGATCTAAGAACGGGACAAATGTTGGAGCCGCGGCCGTTTTTGATAATACAACCATTGCTAGAAAACTGCATGGGTGCTGCAGTGTCTTCACTTCAGAGATCTACGCAATAATTTTAGCCTTAAAAACGATTTCTACACACACTAATAAAAACTGGATCTTATATACCGACTCTAAAAGCAGTATCGAATCCCTATTAAACTATACACATAAAAGTCATTCCTTGGTTTTAAAAGCAATGAATTTGCTCCTAACATTAACAGAAAATGATTTTCGGATATTCTTTTGTTGGATTCCTGGGCATGTGGGAATCCGGGGCAATGAGAAAGCGGATTTGGCAGCCAAAAACGCAACATTGATTATAAACTCCAATGTCCCGATTCACGACATTAATAGTGTTTTAACCCAAGCCATAAATTCATCCTGGCAATCCGCTTGGGATTTGGAAAACCATAACAAACTTCATGATATTCAACCATCTATAAAGGGATTCAGCAAAACAAACTTAAATAGAAATCATCACGTAAAACTGACAAGGCTCCGAATTGGACATTCCTTTTTTACCCACAGACATTTACTGCTGGGAGAACCAGCTCCTTTATGCTCATCATGCAATAGTATTTTTTCCATAAAGCACATATTGACGGAATGCCGGAATTTTAATCATCATAGACTAAACCGATTTGGTATCTCCCCTATTACCTTAACAGACTTGTTGATGGACCCACATCATAAAAACTTATTTTTATTCCTTACTGACATTGGTTTCGTAAACTTTATTTAGATTTTATAATCGACTGCAACATACACAACTGTACTGAATTTTATTACGTGGCTTTCTGACTCGCTCTAATTAAATACCAGTTATGAACTAGCTATTGTTTGGCGCAGCATGGCCAAATCTGGCCCTTGTGCCATAAAAAACCAACCAACCAACCAACCATCGTTGTGTTCTATCACCCCCTGAAGTTTGTCGCATTAGTTCAGATTCACCCAATAGACATTCCATGGGCTTTTATACAAGCGTTTGACTGCGCTCTCTAGCGGCCAACCGCTGCACTTGCGACCATACATCCTATGGGGAAAAGTGTTTGTTTCGTTGTGTTCTATCACCCCCTGAAGTTTGTCCCATGACCGTAGAATCACCCTGTATAGTTCAAGATTTTTAAAACTGAATGCTGTAAAATAAGACTTTCTTTCTTCTGATGTATGCTTTATTCCATAATTTCCTTTGCATTTTAGTAAACTTTTATTTGTATTTTTCTTTATTTTTAATTATTTGTTTACTTTGAAATGATCACATGTTTAATAATAATCATAAGGTTTTCTTAATTATTTGTTTACTTCAAATAATCATGAGTTATGTCAATGCACATACATCTGTTTCACTTAAAAATTTTAACACAAAGAAAGTAATTTAAGTATTAAGATTTTTTATGTTGAATGAAATCATATAAGTAGTGTTTTTCTCATTGCATCCACAAAACATCCCTTTTCATCCAATAAACCATTTCATCATTTTTGTTATCTTACTAGAAAAAGTTTATAACCTTTGGCTCGCATTTCAATAATCATAAAAATTATTTTCTGTTTTCTTCAAATTTTTTATCACGGTAAGAAAAGAAAATTTCATAAAATTGAGTTAGTTTATTACCAGAAAAGTATACCTAGGATTATTTTCTTTCCAAGAAAATTATAAATGGCATTTTGTTTGTCTGGGAAAGGGTTATGTAATATACTTGCCAAAGTACGAAATGTTCACAACTTCTAAAAAAAAAGCTGCTAAAGCTGTCTAATTATTGACAGCATAGCTAAAATTATATAAAATTGTTCTTCTAATGCAAAAAAATCTGACTTGGGACTGCAAGGAGCTCTATGTTGTTTAAATCTTTTAGCTTTTGTTTGGTCTCCATCTTTTTATGTGTTTATTCTAATTAAGAGTCCAGAAATGTTCAGACACTGGTGCGTATTAAGACTTATTTTCTTTTGCCAACAATGTCTACTCTAATCAAAAACAAACAAATCAGAGATACAGGTAACCCCCGTATAACACAGAAGTTATGTTCCAAAAAATTGCCGTGTTATTGGAATCAGTGTTTTACGAAACTAAGAACTAGTACGAAAAGGAGGGTTAGGTTCCAAAAATTAAAAAACATGCTATTATATTTTCATAATTAAGATAAATATCTTTATTAAAGTTTTCTTAAGTAATACATATTAATATGAATTGAACAATGTTTTCTTCGTCATCACTAAGCACTATTAACCGAGGGTGTTTTCTTTTTGGCAAGATATCCTCATCCTCTGAGTGACAGCCACGAGATCAGTGATGCCATTTATTTTTTAAGTTCTTTATTTCTCAATTCCGTTTTCTCCCTCGCTCCAGTGACGCTCATTAACTATGCTAATAATCTTCCAGAAAGTTACGTCATGCCATGTCATGTGTGTCCGTCTAACAAATTACAGATGAGCTAGTTAAAAAACAGCGAATCAGGAAGTCCAGCTTCTTTGATTGACAAGGCCATCTCCCCTGATTTGCGACCCCATGAAAAACTGATAAAAAGCGTGGAGAGGAAGAATACGCTCTCTTTTTTTTCGCCTCAGTCCAACGACCTTGAAGTTTTGTGAGAAAGAAACGCGTTAAGCGTTCTAGCCATTTTTTCTTTTTGATGACGAGCGGGATCCCCAAGAGACGCCATATCTCTTCTAAGCTAAGTTGCTTTTTATTTAATTTATCTCAAGATAATATCCGCGCGTGTAGTTCTTAGGATATTCCCATGCTACACTGTTTAAATTAAACTTTCATAATGCTGTCCTATTCATATCATTGTTCCAATCATTCCATAAAAGCACCGTGTTATACGGGGATGTTCAAAATTCTCGAACCATGTTAGAGTGAATCCGTGCTATAAAAGCACTGTGTTATACGAGGATGTTCCCATTTCTCGAACCGTGTTAGAGTGAATCTTTGCTATAGAAGTGCCGTGTTATACAGGGGTTACCTGTACTTGATTTCCAATTTCTTATGTTTATTCAGCGACTAACTCAGCCAAGTAAAATCTGGCACCAAATTTCATTCTTCAGGATATAATTTAGAACACTTTTAAGCTATGTATCAGAATCTCATGAATTATTTATGGTACAATGTTATGACAAGTAATTGTGATATCATGCCATGTGACTTTTACATTAGGACTACTTAGAAAAGTCCAAATGTTGTCAAGTATGGAATGTAAATCATGTAACCATGATAAATCTTAAACCTACATTTGAATGTTTAAGTTTTGATTTTCTATAACAATGAATTGAAGTAACTGATTCCATTTGATTTTATGTAGATTTTCATGGTTTTTTTATTTTACAGTACAATGTGATAAAGAATTTATTTTAAGTGAATCTAATAATGTAAAGGAATCCATCACTGAAATGTGTCGAGATGCTCAACTTATAACAAATGATCCTAAATGGTGAGATTGTAAAAACTTTTCTGTTTTACATAATTATAGCCTGCAGCAGGTTTTTACTTATTATCAATTGTAGTTTTGTGTACTTATTTTCTATTAAAAAATTCACTTCCTAGGTACCCTAGGCACATCTGTCTTCCGATTATTTTTACCCTTTCCTGCTCTTCTAATTTTTCCTTATTTTTCCCTCTATCAATGTGTTAAGTTGCCAAGGCCCAGAGTGTTTCCAACTACATTATCAAGCTGTAAATGTTGGAGGTTTGATCTCTCCTGTTTGTTTTCTCTTCTATTTCTCTGTCATCAAAAATTTCCTAGTGTGTATTTTCATTACTTGACATTGTCTGTCTTGTGTTTTGCGCCATAAAGGCTGAAATAACCTACTAATCTGTTAAAAAGTTAACAAATTGATGAGTATTTTCATAATGCATCATCAACCCGCCATTCTCTACTTTTATGTTGTACCATTTATATTTGATAAGAAACTTTATAAAAAATTAATTGGGGTATATTTAAAATTTCATTTAAAAGGTTTCTGTTGAATGAAGATTGCTCCAATGACTTCAAAGCACCGGTTGTTGAAGAAAATTTATGCATTGGGAAAGATTTAAATATTTTGAGGGAAAAAGCACTTAATGGTGAGCATTTGATTTTTGAAATTTTGCTTTTCAAGTTTTTGTATAAACATCATTGCCATTTCATTTCTTGCTTCACAAAACATGATGTTTTATCAAATATCAAGACTTTTAAGTTTTATAAAACCATTACTCTGTGCATCAATTTGTTTAATAACTTGTTATGGTTTTGAACTCCACATTCTTATAGTGTTCTATACACATTGAACTATATTTTTTGTGATATAATTTTTTATTCTCTAGTTGTGAATAATCTGTAATGTATCTATAATGCATTCAAATGCAAATGTCTTTTTCCTGATTTAAAACCTTATTTTCATCTAAAGAATAATTTAAATATATTGAGTTCTCTGGAACCATATTTCTGTGTATATAGTTTTGTTATTTCAATTAAAAAGAATTTAAAATTATTTTTATGTAATTTCAGGAGAATATCAACTACTTGATGAACCACCAATTCCATTTGATCTGTTGCACCATAGGCAAAACTCTTCATTCAGTTCTTTGTTAAAAAAACTTCCCATGATGGAAATTGAAGAATTATTTGATTCCAATAACGAAATTTCATTTGGAGATGAAAATTTGTTTTTGTGAGTAAACATGGGAGTTGGAGTCTTATTTTGAAAAGTTATTTTATGCGTGCTATATTCACTCTCATATCTTCATTAAATATTCTTTAATATTAGTAGAATTATATAAAGTAATATAATACTCTTAATAAAATTATATATTAAGCAATTTATCTTGTATTATATCTGATTAATTCATACCTACTTGTAATTTTTAAAACTTCCGCTACCTTGTATTTGCTCAGAATAAAACCTGGCTTCTGATCTAGCCAATTATGATCTCACAGAATTTTAGTTTACATGAGGCTTTTTCTGTCAAGCTAAATGTAGGTGACAGTAGAGATTATAAATTTTTGGTAATGATGTTTTGTAGAATATTCTTGGAATTGGTAAAAAATAAAAAAAATGCCATGCAATATATTTTTAATCAATAAATACATAATCAATGAATACAAGTAATCATAAGTTTAAAAATGTAGTACTTCTAAGGCTAACATTGGGACTAGAACAGAAGTAAACATTTCAGTTACTTTTGTACTCTGCTCTTTTCAACAATTTTGCTTGAAGTGTGAATTATTATTTACTTTGACTATATGGTGTACAGTTATTTTTGAGTTCACTCAAAAAGTTTGTTTTTAATATATCTCCAACCTATAAGTTTAATGTATGCTCTGCATAACTATATGTAGAAATGAGAGTGTATGTTGCTAATTGTATTCTCTACATTTAACCATGGCAGCAGCATTAACAGTTTTGAAAAATGTATCATGGCTTTCAATAAAAACTAACAATTAAAAATAATTTCTATAAAACAGTATGTATGTGTGTGCTACATAAAATAAGCTTCAGGTTCTTTTCTGTGATTTCTTAATTGTAATTTCTAGAAAAATAAGGTTTTAAATAGAAATCTCTTGAATATTCTCTAAACTTTAAAGTCTGGAGAATATTCTCTGCTGACAACTCTAGATGGTGGTTGTGTTTTTGTTTTGGAACATTATTTTTGTATGTGATGTCACTTGACTTGTTTTTTATACCATTTCAGCACATCACAAATAGAAGTTAAAATTTATTCTAAATTTTTGTATTTTTCTTTATTCAAGTCTTATTTCTTCAGCATTAAGTCAGTGATTAGTTCAATGAAGTGATTGTACAAAATAACATATTTTAAGAATTGAATAAATGGCAATTCATGGTAAAACAATGATTGAAAACATTTTAGAATCGCCTCCTTAATTACTTATTTTATTTACAAGGTAATAAAATAGTTTCCTTTGCATTAAAAATGCTTTTATACTTGAAAAATATATAAATACTTGAAGTAATTCAAACAGGATGGAAAAAATTCCTATAAGAATATAAAAAGAATTTTATACTAAAAATTCTAAATTGTGTGTGTGATAATATAGTGGATTGGTCTACAGCAATTAATTTAAACACCAAACACCTTATTTCATACTATAGTGCTCATTAGTTACCTTGATTTATTCACATTTTAGCAAGGCAGCTGAAATTGAAGAAATAAAAAAGATACCTTCTTATAACATCGAAGTTCCAAGTGAAGAGATCAGTCTTCCTGAGGTGACATTCTTTGTTTTCTATAGACTTACAATAATACTGAAAATTTCTTATAAGAACAAGAACTTCCTGCTATTGAATTTCTTACAGTTTATTTCATACGCTGGATGCTGTCATATCCATTGTTTGACTGAAATTATAACTGAACCTTCAGCTTGTTTCGTTTAATTTGAGTGAAAGTATTATATAATAGTAAAAATAGCAAGCAAAAAATTGTGATTGAATCTAATTTTTTACCTGAAATTTTTGTAAGTTGAAAAATTTATTTTGTCTTTTGAAATTGAAAATATTCTTTTAAAGAGCAAAATACTTAAAAACAATTTTTTTCAATGTATTGTTTGAATTCAATGTTATAAATCATACATAATAGATTTATTAATTTATCTTTATGAAACTGAGTCTGGAAATACCAATATATTAAACTTTTTAAGAGATAGGTATTAAACTGGAAAGGAACATTCTTCGATTTTGTTTTCGCTTTGATGATTTTTGCAAATTGCTTTTCTTTATTGTAAAATTAAGAAAATTTCAAAATTTATCAGAAAAACTTACAAAATCTAGCATGTTTACACATTGTCCATAAACAGCAATAACAACCATTTATTTTCAAGTTTTGCACCACTCACTTTTTGAGGTTTTAAAATAATTGATGTTTCAGAAAATTTGAGACTTGTTTTGTATTTATTAATTATATGATACTTCATTAATTATTATGGGCTTCCTAAAACTAATTCAGTGGAGCAAATATACTTTCACATATGTCTAACTGTTTGGGACTGATATTCATCTATTTTTACCAAATATTTATGTATTATGTTTCTTCCACATATTATTTATAAATTATTAGATTTTATGTTATTTTGTGTTTTGTTATACTATGCATTTAATCGGCAAACAATACATGTTCAGTTTTGTCATGTGTCTCAAAGCATTGGACTTGGCTTAGTGAAAGGATAACTATCTTTCCTTTCACTTCCTAAAAGGTAGTTTTGTGACTTTAAAATGTCTTCATAACAAATGTCTATTACTTGTAGTAAGAAATATCTTTCTATATTTATAGATACAACTAAATGAAATCAATTACTTAGAAAGTGGAGTTGTAAGGAATCAATGTTTTGAAGAAACCAACTTTAGTAAGGTAATACAAAATGATGAACATGGTGAAAACCTAGAGAAAAAAGTAACCTGGTCAACTGATGGTTTTGTTTCAAAGCAGAATGAAAGATCTTCAAATACCTATTCTTACGATTTAAGTAAAATAGCAACAATAGATATAGATATGTGTGAATATAATAGTGCGATAAAGCCAAATTCTGCTCAGAGTAGTTATCTATTACAGTCTTTGTATCTAAATACAAAGCAAATTGAAGTAGACAAAAAGCAACCAGGAGAAACTGATGATTTGTCTAACCACTTAGAAACTTCTATGAAGAACAATTTTAGTTATGAATTTAAATGTGATGAGTTCGAAGAGTCTAAGCATTTGCCAGATTTAAAAAATTTCAACAGTCTAACTACTTGTGATTCTGTTCTAGATAACAGCTTGGATTTTACAGAACATAACAAAAATACAGACTATGATATAGGTAATGATATCCAGCAAATATCCACTTATCATCCAGACACCTGTGTTTCTCAGAATTTTGAAGGAAATGAAGGATATAGCATTTCCAATGACTTTATTGATTCAAATAGAGGGTCTGTAATGAGCAACACTAGTGATTTTCCTTCTGGATATTTTTCAAATTCAGATAAATGTTTTTATGGTGTAACTTTAGGTGAAGAAGGTAACAAAAATTGTGAAGAAAGCAATTGTTCCTTGCAAACAAATAAAGAACATTCATTATTAAAAAAATTATTGGATCTTCAATATAATGGAAACCTTCCTGTTAATAAGTGTCTTCAAAACTTGCCTTATGATCTTAGTGATAAAAGTTCTAAAAATATTAACAGTTACACTGCTGTTAGGAAAAAATATACTCCTGGTTTAGTGTCTTCAATCTTGAATAAAGATAAAGTGATTGGAAAAAAGCTTGAATCCCCTTCTATTTCTATACTTCAAGTTTCCACATTTATGAATATGAGAAAACTAGACTGCGAAAGCTCTGATGCATCCTCATCACTGTTAATTTCATCTAATTACGAAAATATTTTTCACCATGCAGGTTTGTATATTTCATGTTTTGATCTTATGCTTACTTTCAACATTTGTTCTACTTATCTAACTTTAAATTATATGTGCTTTAAAAGTGACTAATAAAGATATTAGAAACAAGAATAGTCAATAACCACTAGCGGATCAACACGTCCTCCACTGTCAGGACCAAAATGATATTTAATAAATCAATTAATTTTGTTCTAATGATTGTGGACATGGATTCACCTAAATGGTCATATATAATTTTTGTTTTTAAAATCTTTTTTAGTCATTTTTTAAACTTTTATGTTAATTAACTTAGATTATAAGAGAAATAAAAATTTTACTCGACATTAATTGGTGCAATGTATTGTAATGTTCCTATGTAAATAATGTAATATTCAATAGTGAACCAACAAAAATAAGCATTGGATGATTATCTTTTGTATTGAAATCATAAAGATATTGAATGGGAGTTTGGAGGACCCTAGCACAATTGTTTTTTGGCAAAATTGTTGCACCAAAGTTGATATTCTTATCTTTACATTGTTGGTAGAAGTAACCATTCTGTAATAGCAAAATCCAGTCTAAAGTGTTGAACATCATGAATAAGTTGCTGCAGAAAGACATATTAGTTCTAATCGATAGTTTGTACTTGTGAAGATAAATATTGTACATTTCTTTGTTTCCTGATATATTCATAAATAATAGAAAATCAGGCTGTTCTCAAAGATCAGATAGAAATGTTCAAGTGAAATGCTTTTTGATTTAAACAGTGGTCAGTAATCAGTCCAACCAACTCCAAAGCATTACTGAAAAATGTATTTTGAGACATGTATAACTAAAATTTTACTATATTTGTTAATATGGTCACCACATCTCATACCAACTCATCTGGTTATTGCATACGAGTTTCCATTTCACTAGTCAAATAGATAACAAATACGCTTTTGTTTCATGAAATTGCTGACAATATTTACAATTTTGAATAAATTTAGAACATATATATAAACATTTAAATCTATCAAACAAACTTATTTCTAGCCAAATAATGAAAATTTCTGTGATATGTGTTGGTAAAATAATATATAAGTTCACAGAGTCCTACAGTTAAAAGTACTCTGTTGAAGACTGGTGAATCCCTATTGGTACCATGTACTGAGATATTAGCTAATTGGTAGGCTGATCATACATACTGTTTTTAATTGAAAAGTACCGCAATTTTTTCTATCTTTCCCAGCCATCCTGTTTTTATAAAAATTCCAATTTTGTTCCATTTTTAATAAAATTTATAATACTTTGATAATAGTCAATCATAAATTATTAACTTATAATTGTTCATCAATATCTTCATGGATACCAGTAATTTGTGTAACCATAAAGTTGCATTATTCACTACTATTAATCCATATCTGCTGTGATTTATTTATAGGAATAAAAAATACATGTTTGCAGCACTTGCCCATTTCAATTGCAGCATCTGTTCTGTATCACTAATTTTTGTTTTGTCTGTATGCTGACTGGTGTCTGTTCAATGCCTGCAATTTAAATTTCTTGTTTTTCAATTTTAAGTCTTATTTTTTTAAAGCTTTAAGTCTCTTTGCAATGTCAAAGAGGGTAAACTACAGTTTTAATGACGATCTCCAGAAAGAAATTTGTTTGTCATGAATGCAGAATGTTATATAACTCTGGTCCTGTTTTTGTCTCAAGGAAATATGGTTGGCCTACAGTTGGGAGACTTAAATCCTCTCATTAGTTCAATCAAACAACTCTAAATCAGTTTCCATTGAATATTGGTTTAGTTACTGTTAAAATGCATTGTATAAATTAAGACAAAAATTATTAAATTTTAAGAATTTGATTGAATAAATGTTTCTAAACAATATTTAAGTGCAATAAAAATTAACTATTACCTTTAATATTTTACATAATGTTATGATAGGCAATACTGTATTTTATGATTCAAGTCTTGTATTTAAAACTTCCTTTTATTGTGTTTACTTTCAGATTCTAAACCTGAGCAAAGTGGTTATGAATTTCTTCAAAAGAAGGAATGTTTATTTCTTTCTCAGTCACATGTTTTGGCTGAATCTTTTCAAACTTCACCTGAATTAAAAGTTGAAGATATTCTCATTAATTTTCCTGGTATTCAAATATTATTCTTTATTTCAACAAATTTTCTTTTCAATGATCATCTCAGATTATCTGTTGTGTTCTTTTCTAATATTTCTTATTTCTTGCAGATGCTTTTATTGATGTGGTGTTGATTTATGAAGCAGCAGCTGTTCCTTTACTTCAGTCTTTAATTCATGTTGATAAGTTTAATTTCCCTTTAAATTTTTCATTAGCTGATATTCCTTCATATAAAACCTGTTTTTTATTAAATCAAGAAGCTAAACGATGTCAAGATAATGATATAAACCTGCTGAAAAATGGTAATCAGTTTTCAATATAAAATACAAAACTCAGGATGCTAAACTGTATGCTACATTAAATATTTTTGAATTCATTGTATTTGCATTATTTAGAAATTATGTGTTTCTTTAGATTTTTATACTAAATTTGGCTTTTTTTGAAAGATGTTTAAACAAATTTAGATTATTGTTTTCATAACTCCTAATTTAATGTAAAAAATGTACTGTAGCTGTTGATATAAATGATGTTTGATTTCCTTTTCTAGTATACTATCTAGTAATATTTGTGTCAAGAAGTGGAACTAAGATTAGGACATGCTTTACTTGATATAATTGAAATTCACTTATTTTAACTATACTCATCTGTTTAATGTAAAATACACTACAAAATATAATTTAAGTGTTTTGTTAATGTACTTGTTGGCTTTTAATTATTACATCTACAACATAATAATTTTTATGTTCTGTTATATAAAATTTACAATCTTATTTATTGAAATAACGTTTTTTTTTTAAAGAAAAGTACTATTGAGTTCTAGCTGTATAGTTCTTATAAAGTGTGAATCATGTTGACTAATAGCATTAAAAACCATGATATTAAATTTAAATGTTCAGTTAATCCTCTATCATATTTTGCCTCTGCCTTTTAACATAAAAGTTTTCTGTTTAAATCAAGTTTATAAGAAGAAAACCATAAAATAAGGCATTTTGGTATAGTAATAAAACTACAGCATTTGGTTCTAGTAAAGTGAAATAAATTGCATACAGTAAAGTGAATGGGTAAGATCTAATTCCAGGACTGCCACAGGCAACTAAAAGACAACTTTTTGCTACTACTTTTCAACCTTGGTGACTAGGGCTATCTTTCTAACCTAAGTCATTGCAAAAGCTCCTACTTTAGAAAATGTGACAATTTTTTTAATTCACCAAAGGTCAACGAAAATTTAATCCCTTTTTAACTTGTAGATGGAAAAATATTTTTCTGATTCTTTTTTGGGTGAAACTTTCATGGGACGCCAATTTGAAGTTTTGGCGCCAAGCCCTGGCAACTATGTAAGAAAAACATTGAAATCTGTAATTGCGAGATTGTCATGAAAATTTTAAAAGGAAAATAATTTGTTTTTTAATTTTAAAATTTAAATATCTTGGTGAGATCTTCAATGTCTGCTTCATACTGAATTTGCACATTTTGTGTTTTAGCCGATTAATTTTGTATCGGAGCAACTAAAATTGTTACTAAAATAGGGTCTAGGAGGAAACGCTACTATTTTTAAAAATTTATGCTACAAGTACTTTGGCTGTGACAGCACTGCATTCACTTTACTTATACATACTATTTTTCACTTTTAATAGTTTTCAATTAACTCTTTCTTAATTATTCAAGTTGAAAAGTGACTTAATAGCATACTAATTCTTCATTCTATATTTCTGCAGGAAACAGAGAAGTTTATTATATTCAACTTTTAAGTCTTCATGGTATTTTAAAATCAATGGAAAATTTTATTGAGTTTGACCCACAGTTAGCTATATCTACTTTATGTGAATTTCAAAAGTCACATGAATCTCTTATGAAAGGTAAAATAAAAAAATTTATGGTAATATAGTTCATGATTGTATACTAGCATTTGTTTTTGTTTACTTGTGAATGTATAAAATTGACCAAATTAATAGGAAGTGGATTGATCTATCTGGTTGATCTAGAGGGCTATCTGATCAATTCTTTGAAATAAATTTTACCAAGAAAATCAACCAAGTTCTATCTTAAATAAATTTTTAAGGGTTAATGGGTATATATGATTTGTAAATATAAAATATACATGTAGCGTTACAGTTTGACTTGTGCTCTCATACTGGTCAAATGGTCCCCATTAGGATTTTATACAGTTTTGTATTGGCAGAGCCAGGAATGCATATCTAATTTGAATTGGGACGCTGATAAGGCATAGAGAGTATTATTGACGTACTCCCTCGTATGCCTTCCCTATCAGCCAGGGGCCACAGTGGCTCAGTGGGTTTACCCACTGTGTTAGCAACCTGCAAGCTGGACGATTCCTCCATGGATCTATTTCTCTTTAGTAAAGCTTTTCTTGTGTGTGTATGTCCATTTACTTAGTTTTGGCATAGCATGGCCAAATATGGTCTTTGTGCCATAAAACCCAACCATCCTTAACAGCTAGGACTTACTGTCACACAGATTTAGTGTGAACATAAATAGTTTATACTTGAAAGAGTTTCAGTGTGGGATTAAACTCATGACGTCCCTTAGAATGCAAAATCTGTGTATGCATGCATGTGAGTGTTTGTATCATGAGCATACAAGCTCTTTCATATGCTTGCACATATACAGATGATGTTGCCTTTTGAAAGTGCAGAGATTGCATAGGAGTTTAATCTTTTTGATTGTGATACTGTTATAGAGATTTTGAAGGGGTAAAGGAGTAGAGAGTAGTATCGTACAAAGTAGATTCTTGACTTTTATTTTTTCACATTTAGGTTAAAGGTAAATCATCTTAAATTTTAGAATTTATGTTGCCCATTCAAGAAATTTATGGAAACTTTAAACATTTTGATGAGGAAAATCAAATAAATGCTTTAGTGTTGGGTGAAACTCACAGTATGGATTATTTATAAAGTAATGTCAGGTTATTTTTAAAAATTTGATTTCAAAATGTGTGCATTCTAATCGATGAGGTAATTGTAAATATTCAATTAAAATTTACTATAAAATTATTTATATCCTTTTCCTGTAGGTCAATACAGCAATCTGATTAGAAAACTCAGAAATATCATAACTAATTTGTGTGAAAGTTATTCAGTTCATCCAAAAGTGAAAGATTTGTGCATTTTTATAAAAGAAAAATATACATTTTGTAAAGAAAATGAATTAGAATTTAAGGTACAGTTTTATAATAACTTTACATTAGTCTCAAAATTTTGTTAAACATTTTAAATTGCCAATTATTTATTTCTACTTTTACATATTTTATTTATTTTTTAATTGCCTTTTGATATTCATAAAATAAAGCTTTGTGTAACGAAAAATGACTGCAGAGTCTTAAACCGTAAAATAAAGATGCTAAACATTTAATGAATCGGTTTGTTTTTCATTTTTTATATTTTTTCCTTCCTTTAATATCTCCTGTTTTAGTTTTAAGTATATATATTGTTCAATTGAAGGTTAATGAAGTTATATTACTTAAATTCCTGTTATTTTACATCTATTATCAAAGTAGTAAGATTATCCAGTTTTAAAATTGACTCTTAAATAATTAAATCATGACCATCTTTCTTTTGCATATTGGTAATAATTCACCAAGAAAAGATTTTTTTCTTTTGTGAATCTTTCTTTTGTTTTTTCTTTTCTTCATAATGAATATATATATATATATATATATATATATATATATATATATATATATATATATATATATATATATATATATATATATATTTGCTTTTCTGTTCTCAGTTTATTAACTGATTTTCCACTATTCACACACAATTTTTGTCCTAGTATTTATAAATGTTATTTATTTGATTGGAGTGAATGAAAATGTTTTTCTACAGGTTATGATAATTTTGAGAAAACACTTGAGTGTGTTCTACATTTCATTTGAAACAGAATGTAAAAAAGATTTGCTTGATCTCAGCGTAACTATGATACCAGAAAATATTGTCCTTCATCCAACAACTCAAATGTTCGAGTAAGTTTCCTTTTCATGACAAATGATAATCTTAATATATGTAAATTTGGGATAAATAATCTAACAAACCATGCTACTGTTGAAATATAAATTCCATACAACAGCTAAATTTACTGATTTTCAATTTATTAATAGTGCTAACTCGTGTTAAAAACATTCAAGTTTTAGTTTTAACTATATTTTGACTTTATTTGGTTATGTACCAAATACGAATTTATATTTTCGTACAAAATACACAAGTATTTTTAAGGGTGTATTAAATTTAAATTGTACACAAATCTAATTTTACCCCTCCAAGCAGCATGGACAAACACAGTTTGTAAAATTCAGTTCGAATACAGTTCTGAAAAATTCCTGTATTGGAAGTAGCAGACCCAAAATATATTAACTTCTCGCTCCTTGAATATTTTAGGTCTGCCACCCATTGCATAGATACCCCTTCAAATTATACTTAAACATGTCTCTTGGAGGCTTAATATATTAAATCTTACACATTTTTTGATGAAACACTAAGTTGAATTCTACTGTTAATTTAAGGACATAAATTTTGTTAGATGTATGCAAAATTAGCTCATTTTATCATTCATTTAATTTAAGCATTATTCTTTTCAGCAATTTATGTTATCAATTCATGGATACAACTATTTAAGCTTATTATTAAAACAAATATGTTCAGATGTGTGTAATTTGCTGATTTCATTTTTTATTTAAAAGATGTATGTAATATAACCTCATAATTTATTTTTAGAAATACTAAAGATGTAATTTATGTGGTTAATTCATCTTCACTTTCAAAAAATATTCCTTGGAAATCACTAAAGCTTATAATTGAATTTGAGTATGATCATAAGTCATGTTGGAAACAGATCTGTTTTGAACAAACTATCCCTCATGCTTTTGTTAAAATTATTGGTCTGCCTTTTAAATCATTGGAAGAAATTCAAGGACTTGAGTCAAGAGGTATTTTGTGTGCAAAGTTTTTCATTGAACATTTTTATTTAATTATTATTCTCTTTTTGAATGTTTTGATGGAATATAATTGACTGTGGTAGTAAAGAACCCTAATAATTCTAGAAAACAACAGTGATATCCTTTCTCAGAAGAATGGGAGATCTCTAATAATATCAAGTGATATTGCATCTCAATACCAACTTCTTTATTTATTGGAATCCAAGTAAGTTTACATTTTTATCTATTTACATTTTATTCTATTCTTAATTTTTCATGTTTAGAAACATTTTGTCATTTTTATAACTCTAGTATTGTATAATTTCCCCAATTTATTTATGCTCATAATCGTTTAGACTCCTAAATTTGAAACAGGTATGAAAAATAGCATTTTTATGGTATTCATTAATTATAATACTTAATGATTCTTCTTTGTATTTATAGATTAAATTTCTCGTTGCATATTCGTCAATATAAAGAACTCCTTCCACATGTCCATTTTGCTGATATTGTGATAGATGAAAGATCAGCATTGTTATTAGTCAGTGATGTTGCATTTTTTAATGAAGATTTTCCCCAGATGTTGTCTGATCGTGTTTCCTTCTTACACTTGAAGTATGAAGCATGTTGGATAATAATACAAGAAAATCAAAGACATGAGTATGCATAATGTTTTGTTTATGTCTTTATTCAATTATGATTTTCTTTAGTAATATATATCAAATTTAATTCAATAATGTATTAAAATATATGGTATACTTTTGATATTCAAAAATATTAATAGTGTTACATTACTGTGCCAACTTTTCCTGGTCTTCCATTAAAACACTTGGATTTGTGGATGGAAAAAATTTCACAGATTTTTCTTTGATAGAAAATTTTTAAGCGACATCAATTTCTAAGTTTTGGTGCTCAGGCAGAGCAACCATGGAAGAAAACATCAGAATCAGTCTTTGCTATATTTTCATAATAACCCCTTTTCACTAGTTTTCAAGGAAAACGAATAAGCATACCTCAAAAACACTAAAAAAGTTTAATTGCTTATTTGCCATTTTGTATTAAAATTTTACCAAATTGATTTCACTTAGTTCGAATTGCCACCAAACATATTACAGTAGTAGAGAGCAGAGTTACTTTTACTGTTGAGAATCTCTCTTATTTGACACTTTTAATTTCTTTTATTTGAATATTTGTTTGGCATTTTTCTTATCTGATATGGAAACCTGAGGTTTACTTAAAGAGAACTTCATAAATTGCATATTATTTTGATGGAACTGTACAATTGTTTAATCACAAAAGATTCATGAATGTTAATATTGAATATCTGTAATGCTCCTTGTGTGGTTTTTTTGGCAAAAGAAAGAGAACTCTTAAAACTCAACAGATGTTTATTGAGTAAACATAACAACAAATGAAACACCAATTGACAATCTTTAGTGATCTTGGATGATGTGGTGAAGCATTTGCTTCAGCACTTTGTTCCATCTTCCTAACAAACTGCAGCTAGCGGCCTACCCAGGGTAGCTGAATCTTGGAGCCATGCTTATTCGTTTTAACAATTCTTGTATTAAACAAGAAGTGAAGTTTATCCTTGATCAGTAGCAACGATACTTTGGATGCCAGTTCGAGAAACAGCAAGGCTTCACAAATCGATTTAGCACTAAGGGAACTAAGAATATTGCTTCCCTCCAACGAGTGAGCTGATCTATGAGACAAAGCACATATTTATGTCCCCTTCTCAATGGTGGATCTATTGGTCCAGTGACGTCAACATTTATAACCTCAAATGAAGGCTTTGGTCTCAAAACTGGTGTCATGGGTGTCCTGTCACTTATTCTCTCTAATGATTTGCACTGCTGTTTCTCATCTTTTAACCCATCTGCCTCAGATTTGTTTCTGTTATTTATATCCGCTTCGATCGAACTTTCTGGTTCGGAATCATTCTCCTTTTCCTCTTCAAAATTCTGAATTATCTCCCTTGCATTCTACCTCATCCATGTTTGTTGAATGTTTATGACCATCCGAAATGTTTTCTAATAGGCCACCTGCTGTGTCATTTCCTCATCAAGTCTAACTCCTCACCATAGCACCATGTGGTTACTACTTGATCAGGTATGATGACAAATTATGATTCCCTTCGTTGTGTCATATATTTGATTGTAGCAAGCTACAAGGGCCATCAAACCCTAAAGCCCAGGTAGTTCTTGGAACTTTTCACACTTTGAGTTGAAGAGCTCTCTTAATCTTGTTCCTCCACGTGTGGTTCTGATTAACTGTGGTATCTATGCGATCCAAAGCAATCTTTCTGTTTTACAAACAAGTGGGCATTTATTTGACTGAAAGATCAAAGATATCCAATTTGTAGTCACTCGAGCTATGGGAGTAATTTCCCTTCGCATAACACTTGTGTAAATATGTAGTATAAATTTGAACATTGTAGGTTGAAATAAAAGTATCTTGTTTACAATGGAAGTATATGAGGAACACAATAAAACATGAATTTGCTGGCATACTGGTAAATTTGAATGCTTTTCAATTTTTATCTACCCAAGTTACAAATGAGGATATAGATGGTTATGTAACTAAAAATTTCTAAAGTATTTGAATTTTCTGTTTTAAATCATGTATGCAAAAAATGTTTTATTTTTCAGCATTGTATAAATATTTTAGTTTAATGGTTCCTTTCTAAAATTACTTATATGAAATAAAAAGTGAAATGTATTAAAATTGTAATTTAAAGTTAATGTTTTGAAGCATTTGACTACTTTTGGTTTACTTTGTTTAATTTTTCAGTAAAAGTGGAGCTATAAAACAGCAGAAATCAAGGGATGTATATCGGAATTTTTTTTCTAGAGCTGTTGATTTTTCTCAGAAAGTAGAAAACTATAAATTAAAGGTTTGTCTTGGCTTTCAATGCAGTTATAAATGTCCCATATCATGTTGCTCTAATAACTAATTATTTTCAATGTCTTCTTTCCTGCCTTTCTAAGCACAATTTTAAAAATTCAAAAATAAAATCTAACTTTTGGAGATAAACCTATCTAAAATTAACCTATTGATCTTATATCTGATTAAATTCTCTACATATTACATTCAAAAATTTGCTGTTGAAATATTGATATGAATTAAAAATCATATGGAATAAAGTTTGTTCTCCAAACCCTTGAAACCTCTTTTCAAAATCTAATATCAAGACAAAAATTAAGCAGAACATAATTTTTACTATTTATGTGGCTCTGTCTAGATAAATTAAATTGAGTAATTTACTCAATTTAATTTATCTAGACATCTTTAATTTATCTCTTGTTCGGGCACAAGATCCGTTTCTGGATGCTCAATTTTGCATTCTGAATCGCTATCTGAAAAATTTTCTTCGTCAAATTCCTTCTACCTCTTTTTTCATTAACGGATTTGAATATGAACAAACTACCGCATAATATATAGTATTGAAAGCAAGTTGATTTCGGTCATGGTCATGAATTGCAACATAAGGGCGAATTAAACCGACTGAAAGAGGAAGATTGAAAATAGTGCTAATATTCAAAATGTTTTCAATCCAAGTGGAGATAAGAAAGAAGTGCTGTACAACCATTCCGTTGTGAGTTATGCTTTGACAATACAAAGAAAAGATGCTTCGATGGTCACCATGAGAATCATTCATACCCCCTCAAGTCAGATTGCTGTCGATATGTTTTAAGCCATTCTACCAATGTGATAAAGGAGGGTATGACATTATTTCCCGCATACTCAGGTGTCATTAGTTAACAAGAAGGAATGCAATGGTCATTGTGATGGTTCATGTAAAGACATGTGTGATGCTCGCAGAATATTTTTGTGTGAAGTTTTCAAGAGTTTCCCGTTTTCTATAGGAAGTAATAAATATTTCGACAAAACGTGAGAAAAATTAACCCTCTGGATACCAGTCGAACATTCCGAGTCCCCTCGTTAAGAAAGGCTCGGGTTCTTTCAGACCTCAAACAAAAAAACGGTCGAGTCCATCCCCTCTTGTCTGTCATACAAAGAGACCCGCTCGTGAATTGCCTTATCTCCCCGTTTAGAAAGATGTCAGGTTTATCGACGGGGAGCCTTGCAAATCGTTTAAACTCGAGCATCTAGAGTGTGTGAAAGTTTGAATAAATGAAAAGAGATAGACTTAAATAATCAAGATTAGTTTAGAACAAGCAAAAAAGCATTTCTTGTTCTGCAGTCAACTTGTGAAATCTGTAGATTATTTCTTAATGTACTAAAGAAACATTAAAGAAATCTAAAAACTGCAAAGAAATTCCGTTAGGAAATTAATACAAAGTCCAGAAATCAGATATCTAGAAAAAAGTCAATAGCATATTGCAATATAGAATTTAAAATCCTACAACTTGAACAATTTAAAAATTAAATTTAGCAATTTATTGACTGAAAGGGCTATAATTTTAGGTTCTGTTTTATAGTTCATACAGCCTTTAAAAGTTATTGTTTTATATATAAATAATAAAAGTTTGCATTTGTTCTGTTTTTTAAAGGATCAAGTCAAAGTTACGTTGTGTAACTAGAGTGTAAACTAGATATCCAAAATGTTTAGAAATTAGTTACAATGTATATGATCAATATCTGACAAAAATTCATTCGCCCTTCCTTAAATACCCAACAGTTCTTCAGAATAGCAAAAAATATTACTTTTATCCAAAGGTTAAATTATACATCCAAACTATTGTAAAAACAAAGTTTTCTAAAGAGTAATTAACGGAGTATAGTAAAAATAAAAGAAACAACTGGTAAACAAACCTCGGGACCCAACTTCCGGTTGCTTCTGGATTGCCGAGGTTAAATTACAAGTTTTCATTTACAAGCTGAACACACAATAGACAATACATTGTGAAAAAATTCTAAATTCTGAAAACAAAAATCCCTCTTCATCTACTGTTTTAAATGGTTTTACTAATTCAAAATAACTTTCTGAGTTAGGACTATTATATAACTCTAATGTTCTCAACAAGGGTTTGTTTGGGGGTTTTATTGTGCAAGGACCATATTTATCCCTACTGCGCCAGACACAAGATATGCAATATCAAGTAATAAACACAATGAAAGTTTTACTGACACAGAAGAGAGAAATGCACCCAAGGAAGTATGCACCTGACAGGAATCGAACCTTCGCCACATACAGCTCGAAGGTTGCTAGTGCAGTGGACATAACCCACTGAGCCACAACGTCATGAATAGCATGTTTTTGTTCTCAACCAGTGAAGATGTTTTTATGAGCCACTTTGAATAGGAGTGATTTATGAAGGTGAAGAAAACTGCTAAAAATAATTGCCTTTAAGTCATTAATTACAAAAAAGACTATTATGCGGTTTTCTCTGCTGTGTCCTCAAGACCCAAACTTTAATATTCAAAAACAAGAGCCATATAGCTGAATATCCGATATAATGAGTAATTACTGTACCAATTCATTTATTCGTCTTACCTAATCGTATTTTTTTTAAGACTAAAGCGCTGTTTTTTATATCTTAAATCATCTTATTAAATTCATTTACCTGTTACTTTAAATGACAGTTGCTCACAGATAGAGAAACATATTTCATAAATTGGTTGCCAATAATAGATTTTGTACTAAGCTGGGTTCTAAAATAAGGGTTCTATGGGCTCTCATTAGCATAGCAGTGATCGCGTGAAATTACCCAACCACTCTACTCATAGTCATTCTATAAAAGTACAGGTTAAATCATGGGAATTTTTTTTACGAAACTAAGTTTCCTTTTCTGAACAATTCATGATCAATGTGCTTACTTTTCTCTATAAAAACTGAGTAACTTGCTATTCATTATTGCTTATCCAAGGCGCTGGAGGAACTGAACAAAATCATTTAAACATCTATAACGTCGAGTCATTTCAGAAGTAATATTTTCAATCTTTTATACTAAAACTTAAAAACGCACAGACAAAAAATTTTTGTTAGCAGTGAGGTATTTGGTGTTATGCCAAGTGTACTAAGAGTAGTGTTGAATAGGAAAAGCGTTCCCATAAATGACTTTGTACTTGGCGTATTCTTTGGCATGAGAGAGATATCAACTGCACCACTTTCTATCTTTCCCAAAGCATTCTCACAATGATAGATAGGGGAGGCATTGAACAAAAGGAAGGACACTCTTAAAAGTCAGTCGCTGACAGCTGGTAAATCGTGATCGATGTCAGTGGTCACTGAAACGGGAAGACTCAAAACATCCCAAGCCGCTCTACGAAGGAAACTTCTGATGGGAGGCATGTGTCCCTGCCGTAGTGTAACGGTTAAGCAAATCAGTTTTCTGATATGTATTTTGAAGTAACAAATTTAAACACTAATGATTGCCTTTTTTCAACTTGATCTATCCGCAAAGAAATTGTTTAAATCACATTCTTATCTTCCTGTTTAATTCATTATCTATATAAATAAGAATGTAATGTTCGTTTGTTCCTAATGCAAAATCTCCCAAAATTTTTCACCGATTGACTTGAAATTTTGCCACAACGTTGCATTCGAATACACGCATGTTTTAGTCTACTTAGCTATATAAATAAAAATGTAACGCCAGGAGGAACTGGTTAAACGTTCCTAATTAAATTGATTCTGACCTCAATCAGATCCCAAAATCACATTGCCTTAGCACTTGTGTCGTCCGGAATAGCTGCGACTTTGATACCAGGTGGAAGAACTGCTCATTCCACTTTGAAATTGCCATTTGACATGCAATTCATTGAATCCCCCACGTGTAACATTTCCAAAGCATCCAGCATGGGAAAAGTATTGCAAAAATGCAAACTTATCGTTTGGGATGAATGCACAATGGCAATCTTTCTTTTCAATTTAACCAGATGAGCCACAGCAATGCGTGGCCCTGTACAGCTAGTATCAAATATTTATGTGGGGTTCTCATAAAACAATGCAAAATGTCTTCAGAGAACCAGATCTTTACTACTATTGCAGGAATACACAAAAGTTCAGAACAAGGATGAGATAAATGCATGCAACATTCTTCATCAGCATCATTTATCAGAAAGAAAAAAAGTTTGTGTTCAGCTAAAACATTACAGAATGAAGTCACTCAAACCATATATGGTATCAGTGCCATATATGGTTTGGTTCCATCTCTTGTCAATACATAAAATCCTACATTTATTTTTGGCTTTACTTTGTTTTCAATGTACAAGTCAGAAAATACTTAAAGAAAATCAAAATAACAATTATATTTTTAAAGTGCTGGGAAAATGTATAGAGATGTCAAGAATTTGTTTTTAATTCGAATTTAGCTTTGAAAATGTTTTTCTACTTTGATATCTGCATTTTGTTATCATTTATTAAAATCTCTTCCAGTTTACATTTCCTTGTATGTTACTTTCATTTTCTGGTTTGATTAATATGAGAATGTTTAATTTTTAGATGTTACATGCCCAAAGTATAGAGGAAACTGTTGATTTAATTAAATATGTATCTTCTGTGAGTTCACGTGGAAATGCTCGCACTAATGATACAACTAAAATTTCTATATCAAATCAAATATTAAAGGTAGGAAAATTTTATTGTTTCTGTAGTAATGGTATATTATTCTTAAACTTATCATAATTGTATAGGTTTTAATGACTTTATTTTTACCAAATTGTTCTAAAAAAATTACATATGACCTAATTCAGAAATAATTTTTAAATATATCTAAAATACTTAAAGACTAAAAATAATTTTAACCTTTGATAGTGCCAATTAATGAATTTATTCTCTGTGTTCAAGAATAATATTTTAGATGAAATTAAATAGATTGTGTGTTTGTGTAACTCGTATCTGTTTACCATTAGTTTTCAATCTAGTTTATGAACATTGAAAGTACAAGTCAAAAAATTCTACAGAATTCTTTCTATTTTTATATTTTTTATATTTCTTTACTACATTACAAAATCTGGTTCTAGCCCTCAGTATCTGATGTGTTCATGTTACTATAACTTAGTATCTTATGTTGTGATATATTTTGGATTAATTTTCCTATGTCCATAATGGTGTAATTAAACTCTGAATCGGTAGCAAGCTGTTATTTTCGAGACACTTCAGTAACTGGTCTTCGATAGGTTTTACTGTTAAAATTATACAATACATTTGCATATTCGTTAATCTTAAAAACAGTGTGATTCTACCACAGATTTTTATTTTATTTTGTTTCAAAGAGTTGCGTACTAATGTGCATAATTTATTTTTGTAGGAAGAAATTTTTTTGGCATCATTCCCATGTCTGAATCCATATGTGTGAGTATCTTAAATAATTTTAATTTTATGTAAGAAATATTTTAACCTGAGTAAAATTGGACCTCATGAAAATTATTTTTTTGTAAATTTCTCTTCCTGGGGCTGTAATCAATGATCTCAGACTACAATTTAGTACAGGCAACCCCTCACTTAACAACTGCTTGGATTTACAACTGCTCTCCAGTACAGGGAATCTTCTTTCTCAGCCTGAGTCTTGGGAATCACTTTATCCTTAAGGTGTTTTCACTATGTTAGTTTTAGGACCAATGCTGCCCCCTGCTGCAATGTAATCAAATGAAGAATTACGCACATAGCCTGATCTGACAAATTTTCCAGTCGAGAAACCCAGCAGCTCTTGGAACAGGAAAGAATGGAAGTACAAAACAAGTTCATTGTAAAGGGGTTAACTAGTGTGCTCTTGAAAGTGAATATGCCTATATTAGAGTATGGATCCGAATGTTGAAAGGTTCAGAAAAGTGGAACAGCAAATGAATTTTAACAATGCTGTCATGAAATTTATGAAGAGAAAAGGAATTTACAAAGCAGATGACACTAAAGAGATTACACCCAGATCTCGCACCCCTACAAGTACTTCCTTTCCTTATCGTCATCTCCCTTACCCAGCTCCCAATAACCCTGCTGATAACTCTTATGATGACACTGATGGCCTCAAACCGCTATCACACTCGGATGGTTGGGGTTTTATGGCGCAATGGCCATATTTGGCCATGCTGTGCCAAATACTGGACAGGCAACAACAAATTAATGAACATGCACATAGAAAGAAAGTTTCACTGATTCCAAAGAGAGTTGGAGTATCCTTTAGACCTTTTCTTTATTCAGAATAAATAAAAACTATTAAGTGCCTCACTTATTAACCAATTCATTCAATGATCTAGTCATAGGAACAAAACTCATTGAGTGAGAATTACCTATGCTTAACATAGAATCATAGAACAGATGGTAATTTTAAAACATAAACTACTGTCTGTCAAATTAAGAAGACATTAGTAGGTCTGTGAAATTAATCTTTTTCGCTCTTACAATGGTTACTATCAATTATTAATTCCTTCTATTCAGCAATGACCCATGGCACTTTATCAATATTCTGTCAATGGACTTTAACAACAGTCTAAGACAAGAAAAATTATCACTGTTCAAATTTCTATTAATTATTGTTTGCTGCGCATAAAATAATGAAATGTGTTTATCTTTTATTTTAGAGTTCATCTTATTCTCTCTGAATACAATTTATATGAATTTCTTAATACGACTGTAGAAGAATGCTGCAAAATATTGCATTCAGTTCCTGAACGTTTTTTAAAGGTAAATATATACTAAAATTGTAATAATACTTAATCTGGAAAATTGTGCATGTTATATAATATTGCGTCAAAGTTAAATACTAACTTTTCTAAATTCAATGAGGTGTAAAACCTTTTATATATTAAAATATGTACTATAATAATACTCATGACTTAGTTGCTTTTTCATGCATATAACATAGGTATATATTGCATATAACATTACATGTTTAGAAAAACAATTTTTTGTACATATGTATGACTCCCCTCCCAAATAAAGAAATGAAAGTTAATAGTAAATGGATTCAATTCGCCATAGTTATTGTTTACAATATAGAACTTTAGGCCATGAGTATTTATAACAATTTTAAGAATTTACTCTCTCAAAATCGTTGACACTCTCAAATATCCTGTCTTATCATCCTGCCCATTTTCTCATTGTGTGGACTGAGGTGTGACCTGGGATTTTCTGCTCATAGTGTAAATACTTTAATGTTCTGGGTATCCAGTTTAAAGAGCATTGCAAAACATTCAGCACTTAATAGATTTTTCTTGAAATATAATAGACAAGAATAAGCTATTTATATTTGTTTAAATATGATACCCTTTTTTAACACACTAAAATAATTTTTATATTTTTTCCCAAACACAAAATTTTTGTTTGAATGAGTTTTGCTTTTCTTTTCAGATTATCTAAACCAGAGGTTCCCAACCTTTTAGTCCCTTTAGAATCAATTTCTATGGCTGAGCCCCTTAGACGTACCCTATGTTTTACAAGTTAACCTTTACACTACGTCTGGGACAAATGAGTGTTCCATCGGAAATTTCCTTCCTAGAGCTAGAGCGGCTTGGGATTGGTAGTAATTTTTCCTTCTTTTAAGTGACGACTGACATGGATCATGATTTACGAGTTGTCAGCGACTGGCCTTTAAGAGGGTCCTTCCTTTTGTTCGGTGCCTCCCCTATCTATCATTGTGTGAACTCTTTGGGAAAGATAAAAAGTGGTGCAGGCGATCTCTCTGATGCCAAACAATATGCCAAGAAGTACAAAGGCATTTATGGGAGCACAAGTGTCACATGTCTTTATTTGAATCATCACAATGACCCTTGCATTCCTTCTTGTTAACTGATGACACCTGTATGCGGGAAATAATGTCATACTTTCCTTTATCACATTGGTAGAATGACTTAAAACATACAGAAAGCAATCTGATTCGAGAGGGCACGAATGGTTCTCACGGTGACCATCGGAAGCATTTTCCTTTGTATTGTCAAAGCATCACTCATTATGAAACAGTTGTATAGCACTTTCTTATCTCCACTTGGATTGGAAACATTTCGAATGTTAGCATTATTTTTAAATCTTCCTCTTTCAGTCGGTCTAATTAGCCCTTATATTGCAATACATGACCATGACCGAAATCAATTTGCTTTCAATACTGTATATTACGCGGTAGTTTGTTCATATTCAAATCCGTTAATGAAAAAAGAGGTCGAAGGAATTCGACGAAGAAAATTTTTCAGATAGCGATTCAGAATGCGAAATTGATCATCCAGAAACGGATCTTGTATCAGAACAAGATACTTTTGCAGTTGATAGCTCATCTACAGAATTCCCAAATATAAATTGGAAATTTTCCGAACCATCAGATGAAGTAACTGTTTACGACTTCAGTGGAAATTTTGAACTTTCCTCAAACGTCCAACCATTAGAACTGAAACAAGAGTTTGATTATTTCCCCTGATGTGCAATTCAGAAGTTTTAAGAATTTCAGTTGAAGAAACTAACAAGTATGCAGTACAAATTTTGAGCATACTTGCAAACTCTCCAAAAAGAAAACACTCATCGGATTGGAAGCCCACGACTGCTTCAAAAATGCCACATATAGAAGGAAATTTTCCACTAACTTTAAATATTTTACTTTACAAATTGCCAAATTTGAATTGGTTGATTTTTGCCTGATTTGCACAAGAGTATGTTGAAGAATCAGAAAATTTTAAATTTACAAGTTTACTAAGCATCAAAATTGCTGCATTTATGTTATTTTAATGTTGGTTGTGGTTTCGGGTCTTATTGGACATGGGCCATATTTGGTCAAGCTGCACCAAACACAAGACAGACAACACAATAAGGGAGAAAGAAAAAGCAGAAGGGTAGACTAGGGTAAAAATGAAAGGGAGGAAAGATCACTTGGGTATCTTGGGGTCGTGATACCCGTACACACCTAAATAAGATGTTGGCATGAGGGCATTATGTTAACGTAAAAGAATCATCCACTTTTCATGACCTTAACATAGTGGTAGAATGTGACCATGTTTTTTATTAGCCAAAAATTATTCGAACTGTTCCAATAATTTATTTTTACGTTTTGATTATACCTAAACATTCAATATTTTAGGTGGAACCATGATCTCCAAATTCTTTTAATTTGAAAAGATGATTTTTCAATCATCTTTAAAACCATAAGCAAAAATAACCAATGAAACTGTCGGTCAATATTCATAAAGAAAGTTTGTACATCTTTTTTGTGACTTAAAATCTTCGTCCCCAAAGAAGTGATTTTCTTAAATCCAATAGAAACTTGAGCACTATAAGAATATTAAAATTAGATCAAAATGTTGGAGACTGGTGTGCATATGATACTCACTTGATAAGGAAATTTAGTCATTTTATATATCTTCTCTATCACTGAATTCTAAAACTGATTTTAAAGTGAATTAAAACCTTTACAACATCTATTAAAATAACAACCAATTACTTCCCTATATGTACAATTTTCAATACATTTCAAAACAAAGATTGACAGGAGTTCCACATTCAGTTAAAAAAAGTTTTTTGAAAGCACAGTAGTAAGAGTTTTTTCTCATAAGGTATTGAGCCTATTGAATACCACCGGTCAAGCAATAATTCATTTCATTATTTAATCATTTTTAACAAACTCATAAAATAATAAAATTTTAATCATGTGCAATAAAATAATACTCCTAAACAGAACGAAACATAAGTGTACTTTTTATGTGCTTGTTTGCGTATTAATTATTTAAATAGAAAGTATCTCATTTTTTGTAATGTAAACACTTTACACTATTTCTACCAAAATATGAATATTATGAACGATAATTAAGAAGATAAACGATTATACAAAACCAGACTGACCATTCTAAAAATGAACTATCAAAATCTTGTATTTAATTTGAAAAAATGACTTGTGCTTATCAAAATCAGTCATTGAAATACTAATATAAGTAAAACAAATGGAGTATGCATTTGCTACTGTCCTAACTTTCTTAAACGATTTTTAATTCAAACCTCATACAGTTCCTAGTACAAAGAATCAAGTGGGGTAGAAAAGAGCACTTATAGTGAAAAGTGGGAACCTGAGAGTTTTTCAAACAACCATTCCCCCAATTTCCATTGAGCAGCATTGGGACAACACTGAAAGGAAAGCACGCTAGATGGTCAGTCGTAAAAGTCATTCACAAGACTCTCGCTCAAGTTCTGTAGGGGAAGGAAGTTAAGTGAAATATGTCGTTCTACGAGGCGTTAATGAAATTTGGCCGCCGTATCGTGAAGGTTCATTGTACTTAGGAGTAGCGTTATGGGGGAGTTTCTTATTTTTATTTGATTTAATTTGTATTTATTTTATTTTCCTGGAGCGTCCACTGAGCCCCTGGGAAGGCATGTGGAGCCCTTAGGGCTCTGCAGAGCACAGGTTGGGAAACATTGATCTAAACTATAAAAAATAGTTAGATAACTTTAAAAGATTGAAACTAGGATGCATGCTGCTTACTGTAAATAGTACTGTTTACATTTACAAAACTTACTGTAAACAGTATGCATTCTAGACCAGTAATGTAATAACTAGCTATCATCATGTCAACTATGAACCGAAAGTATATTATTTGTAGGCATATATGACACAAAAACTTTCAAAACTTGTCTTTGAACACACACATAATCTTTGCCTCAATTTTAAAATAAGCCATTCAAAAATCTTTGCTCTGATCATAAGTCAATGCCTTGAATCAGTCTTGTGATATCAATGTATATTATAGCTAAAGAATTATAATTTTGCTGCAGTTCAACCTGTGAATAGATGGGCTCAAATGATACAAGAATATTTTATTCTGAAATTTTATGGGTTTAAAAATTCAGTAATTAATTCCTAGTATTTTTTTAATTCAGTAATTAGTTTTTAGTATTCATCAATTTTAATTTTTTATTTATATTGGCTAATATAAATTCAACTAGTTAAGAATTCTTATTTATCAATTATTGTATAGTATTCTAAACATTACATAAAATGTTTTTTCCTTTAGTGCTTTTATTCTACTGCTCAAAGAGCTGTTACATCTACACAGCCAAATAAATATGAAGACCTGTTTAAATCCTTTGACGATTCAGCAATTGAAGCATTGGATTCTAATGGATTAAATCAAAACTTTCAACTAAAACCTTTTGTTGAAAATCTAGATATTTTGCAAAGGTATGATAAATATGAAATGGAACAAAAGTGTCAAGACCTATTTGACAGAAAAAATTTTGATGAATTAACTGAGATTGGTGCTCAATATTCAGGACAAAGTATGACACTAGCACAAATGAAGCATCCTGAAATATCTCTCCAAGAGATCGACTTAGATTACATGTCTCTGAAGCTAAGCGATAAATATGATGAATGTAGCCAATCTTCTAGTGATGAACATGTATATAAAACTGATTCAATGTCTTGCCATTCTTCCAACATTTTTACTTTATCTCCCAGAGAAGAACTAAAGGAACGAAGTGATTCCCAAAGCATGTACAAAGAGCTCAGTCATCCAATATCCAGCATTAAATCTTCGTACTTTGATGAAATTGATTATACAGAACAACAGAATGGCATTGCTCATAGTTCATTGATTAAAAGAGAAAACGAACTAGACTCGTCATCAAGCATTCTTGAATCAAGTGCTGGATTCTTATCTCAAAATTCTCTTCCCCCTGACAAAAAATTATCTTTTAGTTCTAAGCAATTTTTATACACTCCAAGAAAAAGAAAAAACGAAATAGATTATTTGGATCAACAGGATGGGGCTGTTTATAGTTCATTGATTGAAAGAGGAAATGAACTAAATCTGTCTTCAAACATTCTTAAATCAAGTGCTGAATTCATATCATCACAAAGTTCTCTTTGTCCTGATGAAAAATTGTTTTTTAATTTTGAGCAGTTTTTATACACTCCAAGGAAAAAAAAATCCCATGAATTTTCAGAATCCAACATAGATATATCACCACCTCATCTGAAAAAGACATGTGGAATTCAGAAAGGCAGGACTTCCAAAACAGTAACTAAGCAAGATTTTAGGTCCTGTAATTCTCCTTTAAAATGTCAAGAAATACTTTCCTACCATTCCCAGAATAATAAGAATTTGAAATCGTGTCCAACAGTCAATATGAACAATTGTTATAGAAGTTATCATTAACATTGTACTGAAAAATAAAAATTAGAAGGTAACTCAGCTGTTTTTCAAGTTGTAAGCATTCTTAATGCTTTCTTATGGGGATGTATTTGTTTGTATTTGTATATTTTAGACATTTATGGTTGTAAGAAATAGTTGGTGCATAAATTTGTTCATTACAGTTTATTTTAATTGGTGACTCAATATTTCATTTTTATATATAATATTTTACTAAGTCTTTAATGTAAAGGATAATTATTTCCTTAAACGTTTATATATATGTTTACATTTTCATGTGACATGTTCATAAAACAATTGAAAGAAGTTTTAAGTTAAGTTTTTGAAGCTAATTTTAAAAATAAATAAATTTATTTGTATGTGGTGTTATGTATATTTCATTCTAAATGCTTACTCAGTCTCCAAGGTTAGTTAATCTTGGAAAAATTCTGAAAAATAATGATTGCATAAAAAATTCAACTAATAGAAAATATCCTCTTTGAAGCACACAGGAAGAAAAACCAACTGATTCTCAGAGTAAAAACATAAGGTTTATTGAACATAATTGAACTAAAATAAAACTTATACTAACATTTCTATTCCTTATTGCCATAATTTCTGAGACAAAATTGTTTTTTACTGATTATGTGGAAACATATAAGACAACAATTAAAAAACAGAATTAACAGTTAAAAGACCTCCATAAAGAGGATTGCAAAGAGCAACAGGTCTTTCTGCAAACTATCATACATTCAAGTTAACAGAAGTAGACAAATTAAATAATATACTGTTGATTTTAGACAGGTTTTTCAGGATGGATATTTTTAACCTTTTATTGAGATATACTTTTTAACATCTAATTAGTGAAATAAAAGAATTTTTTCTAATAGAAATATATGCTGATATATATCATTTTAGTTTAGTACATTTACATTGCCAATCAATATTATTAAGCAGAAAAGCCCAGATTTAAATTTATTCTAATTGGTCAATTTTTTAGCTCTTGATTTGTAAGAACGCACATCTCAACGTAGAAGAAACTAAAAGTACTGATTAACGTGCATGTATTGCATCTTTTGATTTTGAAAATTGAGTATTAGTTTTCCTGCAATAACTTGATACTTTCACTGATGTTAGTTCTTATTTCCAATAAAATGCATGCCAAAAAGCACACCTCAGTCATGTTACCACAATTAGATTCTGAACATTTCAGTTTGATCCCACTTGTTCAAAGGCGATTCAACATTTTTTTTTACTCAAACCCTATTTTCGATCATTTTCTTTTCTGAGCTTTCAATGTTCCAAATTTCTCATTGCTTTATCTCATCAAACTGCTGAAGAATTTCATTAGAGTGGCGGCCCCCTTCCGTGTAGTTTTAGCAATATTATGCAGCTCCATAGCTCGAATCAAGCATTTAAACTAAACAGCAAAATTGGCGAATGAATCCCATAACTCTATTTTATATTGTTTATATGCATTCTCCAATAGCCCTCAGGGATAGATCCCTCGGACACTCCTTCAGATGTGTATGGACTTCACGGACCCGAGGTACTCTAGTGATCTTTTCGCATAGGGTTTACTGTAGTAAATATACGTGTCGTTCTCCCGGGATACCCAGCGTCCTTTTATCCTATTCCCCGATCCGTCTTTCCCTTTCGCAACACTTTGCTTGAAATTGTCTTGTGTTAGGCGTAGCTTGGCCAAATATGGCTTTTGCGACAAAACCTCAACAACCAACCATTCACCAATATACAAATATCGTCGGTTTCTGTGCCACGTACGGTGGTGATATATACAGAGAGATCGTATGATTGATGTCTAAATGCATTGATGGAATAATATGACCATTGGGTCCTAAAACCCAACCAAACATCAATAGCCCGCTGTTGCTCCAGTGCGACGTTAATTAAATGCCTACCTATCTGACCAAACATCTTGTGGCTTCTTGAGAAACGCCACTTTCAACGAGGTTATTGGTGGTATGGTATTTTTAATTAACTACACTGGAGCACAACACAACGGGTTATTGGTGAGAAATCGCGTATTACGCTTTACCAAGCCTCCTATTTTGAGAGGTGAATCAAAATTACATGGTGTCCTAGGATCTTTCCCTTTGGGATTGATCCCGGACCGTCACCAATAGCCCGTTGTGTTGCTCCAGTGTGACGTTAATTAATATACCTACTTATTTCGAGAGCGTACTGAAGTGAAGCGAACTACGGTTTCAGCACTTAGTTTCACTTCGCACTTCTTAGTTTCAGTTTGCATTTTCGCGAGTACTTTTATTTCCTTGTCTGTTTATATGTACTTTTTTATTTCTGTCCTTGTAATGTATATGTACTAATGTTTGTATAATAAAAACCTGATTATGTCAGCTTTAATCTAAATTCATAGAAAGGGCCAATTCATGAAATGTATGGAAATGCTGTGTTTTGTTAAGAGGGAGGAAATGTGTTGTGCATTGACACCAAAGCTAAATATCACAACTGAAAAAAAGATGTCATTGATGGACTTGTGTAGTTTAAAAACAAGCTTTTTCTCCTAATTGAAAACTCCGTCGTTTTCTGATTTTACTGTGGAATTCAGAATCATAAACTAATTGCTCTTAGGTACATTTCTAAAGTATTGTAATTGTCTGGATTCAGTTTAATTAGTCGGACATTCTCATTGCAAGTCTATTGTCATTCATTTTTGCTAGTTTTTTATGATACAACATACGAAATGGACATCCAGCACCTGTAAGTTTGTACTGCTCTCTCTAGTAGGGACTTACTGCCGATACTGCGAGGTTAGAGGACGGATGGCAGCTAACTATTTCTTTTACCTTTTCTTATCAATTCTAGGTGTATTGTTCGTACAAACCTAGAATTTGTTGAACCTTGTATTTGTTATTAACCTATGTGACATGTAGTTTTTCGGCCTGCCATTGGAAATAAAAAAATAATACATACAACATACCAAAGAAATTTTCGTAAACACTTAAGACTCTTAGTCTTCTATTTCTACATCGTATTTTTCTCATCTGGAATTAGATATAAGCATCAACAGGTTTTCTTGCATTTTGATTTTAATGTCAGCTTCTCTCAATTAGAAGGGACATAAATTAGGAAGGTGATACTAATCCTCTCTGCAAGTATAAAACTTTTTCCGATAAAATGTAATTTTTAACTGTAATCACGTATTTTTTTAAAATTTCTTTTGAGTGAAATGATTTTTTGATAGAATTCTCTGCAACTAAACGAGTTAAACATCTGTCATCGAGTTTGTATGCATTTTCCCTTTTATAGCACGCCTCCAGATTTAAATGCTTGAGTAGTTTAATTTAAATACTTAATTTACCTTTCCGTTACAAGCTTTTGCTATATTGATCCATTCAATCAAAATACTTCTTTTAATCAGTGAGCTAATTTAGCCACATGAATCAGTTACTTATTCATGAAGCTAAATTCACTGAACTGAGGAAAAATAGGTATTTATTCAGTAAACTAACAATGTAAACCTATAGCAAAAAAAAATTAATAAACACAGTATACTTCTACACAAAATACTTCTTTTAATCAGTGAGCTAATTTAGCCTCATGAATCAGTTAGTTATTCATGAAGCTAAATTCACTGAACTGAGAAAAAATAGGTATTTATTCAGTAAACTAACAATGTAAACCTATAGCAAAAAAATTAATAAACACAATTGCTTTGTCGTTCATGGAATGCTATTTATTTTATCAATTTTCGACAACCTTAACCAGAAATGATTTTACATTGTAACACCCCACACATTTCAGACAGGAAATTTGCTTTCAGTAAACAATTCGTCTTGGAATTCGAGATTAATAATATCTGTATTCGTTTTGCTGGTTGCCAGTGGCATCAAATCGAGGATTATAGCTTCTGGTATTTGCTAGTGGTCCAGTGAAGGAAATCTGTGGGTTGCGACCGCTGTATCCATAAGTATCACCTCTCTGTCCGCCATCTTGGAAGCGGCGGATGCCCTGCTGTTGATATGGGTTAGGTCCTTGTTCATTGACGGACGAGAAATCGCGACCTGGACGGACGGAGTACTGGACGCCTCTATAGTTGTCGCCGCTGTCTCTTGTCACGAATCGGCCGTCGCGTTGACCTCCGTAGAGGTTGCCAGTCTCTTGCTGATAACTTTCGGATACATCACGTCTTCCAGCAATGCCAACATTTGGAGAGGAGTAGCTTAACTGACCCTGAAATGAGATAATGGACCTTTTTAAATTTAAAGTAATTAATGTCACATTATGATGCTGGTTCTGTGCCACTTAGATGACTTTCTCAGTTGAGATATGTTTCATTGTATACATATTTTGAGTTCATGGATAGTTGTATTTAGTGCAGTGATTATTAATCTTAACGATAATTTCCTCGATTTCTAATTTGATCAATCTTGTGGTGAACTTGCCAACACTACAAAATTAATTTACAAAAAATAGTTTATAATAGCTATGTAACCCATCTCCATCATGAAGTACTTTCTGGTAGACAAAGTTGTACTATCTTTCACACGTCTTGCTAAATTGGTGACCTGTACCAGATGTGAGATGCGTACTTTTAAATACAAGTCAGATGGCGCTTCTGACAAATTAAAAGGTAGCACTCTCCTCAAGCAGCGCACACTTTGATAAATGGTCCACGATGAGTAGTTGAATTGTGAATGTTATGCATATCATTTCCAACAGCTGCCTGAAACTGATAACAGACACTGCTTCTATTCTTATCACGTTTTCACTCTTCGTGGTTACTACCTTACACGGCACATGACTCAGCTCTGCTAAGGGCAATACGAAACATTTCAGGGGTACAATCAACACCCAGGATCTTAATACAGCTTTCACGTTCTCACGCATTTGGCAATCTGCTAACTAGTGGTAGCATCTGTCGAATTCTAAATATTCACTGTTAAATTCTAGAAGGGTTGTATTGTGGAGAACTTAGCCATTACTACAAAAATTAACACAATAGTATATAGAGCAGTGTAACTTAAACGCAAAATGCAGTTCTTTTTGGTAGACAACGTTGTTATCCATGTCTTTTATGAGGACAGACTAATTTGAGAATCACTACTGACTATTCAGTGTGTAATGATACTCTATCTTTTGGCAACAGCTTCCGTAATATAATCGATTAACCTCTCAACCTATATTCCTTATAAGTAAAACAGAGAATAAAATTAAAACTTTATAAAAAATAAAACATAAATTATAGATTGATTTTATTGAATCACTTGTGACCATCAATTAAATGATCAACGGTCTGTAAGTAGTCTAGTTAAATGTAACTGATAGTTTCTTTCTGGGTTTAATTATTGTATTCACCTTAATTCAAAATTTCTGCAAATATAGATTTGAGATTTTTCTACCTATAAAACTTCTAGAATTAAATTAATCATTTTTTGTTGACTTGTTAACTCATTTTAGAATTATTTCCAAGCAAATCCTTTCTCGCAGTATGCATTTTCTCGAACTTCTAAACGTGCAGTTAAAACTGTTTTGTATTTTTCTTTTAAAACATTCGTAATATTTGGGCTTATAATTCATTGATTATATCTTTGGCTAGTTAATATTACGATTTCTATAATGCATTCCACATCTCCCCATAATCTATAACAACGTATATTAGTTCTTTAGTTATTCTTATTTCTATTTAATTAGATGGTAATAGCAAAATATTTCATAATTCTCCATTAAATAATTTTTTGTCAAACCTAGAATTTTAAATCTTAGATTATAAATTTATCAGTCAAATCCAAATTTTGCTGCAGTAAATTATGTAATGGCGACAGGTTTGGTAGAATTATAGCCCATTTATACTGTTTCCAAAATTCGTCTAAAGAGTAAATTTGAATAATTAATGTTTGTGTGCTTTTTATTTCTTACCTGGGCAGGATTGAAGTTTCTGAAGTTTGACAACGGTGTGTTTGACAAAGCCTGAGCCACTGTGAATGTGACAGCTAGAAGCAAGTAACTCTGAAATAAATGAAAAAACAAGTTTTCAATAAAAACTTTCTGGGACAAATAAAATTAGATTCAACGAAACCTTTTTAACTAAGTAAGCTTACATATTACTCATGTGTGTTTCAATATGTGGTCATGAATCAATTTTATGAAACTTATTTAAATGTACTATATAGTACATCTTATTCTTTAACTTTAAGACTCCAAATGTATGTTTTTTAATGTAAATTGAAAATGAGAGTTTATAAAGAGAGGGAGAGAATAGAGAGTGGATAAATCTTAATTGTACCTCCTCTTTCCGACACTAATTCCTAAAATATTTTATTTGTCTTGCAACAGTTTAAAGTATGTAAGACAGCTATGTAAAAAATTAGAATCGAATTATTTTATTTACTTTTTTCTTGCATGGAATAGTCGTTTTAAATCTACGTCATGACTGAATGGGAAAGGAGTTATTTAAATTTGATACATAGATTATTTGTCTTTCGTAGTTAACAATATACTGTTAATTCCAATTAGTTAAGTTACAATGACTAAAATGTTAAATTCACCAATTTGTTGATACTTAACATGTTCCTTAATTTATCCTTTGTGTTTGAGATATTTTATTTAAAAATTTCATCGCTTGTACCTTAAATAAGGATATTAGTTTACTGTCTCATCATTATCATTCAAATTATGGGTAAAGTACTAGTCTTCGAGGAATCTGGTTTATTTACCCAGTAAAGTGTTGTCGAATGAGTTTTTATTATATAACCTTACTGCATATTATGCTTCTCCAGTCGCTTAGTATACAAGGAAGATCAGAAGTCCGGCATCCCCTAATAAAAAGGGAATTAAAATTCTGTGGCAAAAGAAAATTGATAAAACCTGCAGCAAAAACATACGTCAATTAACGACATCCAGTGTAGCGTCTTTCATTGTCACCGCAAAAAGCCAACTTTTGAATGCGGTTACACGATCATTTCAGCCTCAAATGATTTCTTACTATGGCTGGTTTATGGCGTTTGTCATGCACAATGGGTATCTGTATATTACAATGTATATCAACACTGACACTTCTCCCCTACCTCATGCTTTCCTACTGAGACTAGCATCCAGTCCAGATAATATGCACAGTGAGTCCTTGCGCATGGTCTATCATTCTCTCCTTGTTCTATCTCAATTTTCGCCTTTTGTAAAAGACAGCCTTAAGATCTTCGACAGAGTTTGGATTATCTCGAGTTACAGAATTGGGCTCAATTGAGCCTTTTGGATTCCTTTTTAATTTAGGGCTAAAAATGGTTTGTATTTTATTGCCTTCGAGGAGAAAAACAACGGCGATTACACGTTGTGGGAATATTTTTTACAGTAAACCCTTTGTACTGTCGGTATCCCATTATTAAGTTGAGTTGAGTTGTCTAAAGCTAAGCATTAGATCTCTTTGCTTTCAATCCAATCCCAAATTATTGTTACGCTACACTACTGTGCAACGCTGATTTTGAAAAATTCAAAGTGCTTTTGAATTAAATCGATAGAAAACAAATAGAAGCTTAAACTATTTCAAGAATACTTACCTTCATTTTGAATGCTCCGTTCCGATCTTTCCTAAGCTTTCTTTTCGTGATCCAAATGGATTGTGTGAAGCTTGAGCTCAGACGGGTGCCTTTTATATTCAATTGAAGAAGCAAAGCTTTCAATTCCATTTAGGTTGATTTTCAGAAATTCACGGAGCCATAACGACAAAGAGTTAATCCAAATTGAAAATGGCAGAATTCTGAAGGCGTGATCCTCAAGGGCAAGGTGGACATCTAATATTATAGGTCATCCATGATTTGACTCAAGAGTTAAATTTCCCCAGATCAGCTGTTGCTAGTTTTGAAAGCTCACCATCACTTATTTTTTTATCTATTTTATCCTCCTCTTTAGGTTTGTTTGTTGTAGGTTTACTGTCAAAAGTGTTTGAGTGTTCGATAAAAAGTACTTTTTTAAAATATAATAAAAAGTTTACTTTTTGTTACAAATCCAAAATTCACGCATGCATGATTTGGTTTTCTGCAAACATTGATGGTTATTAAATTTTATAACATTTAACATCAAATCATTTCAATACCAATAATTGCTTTTTCTATTTATTTTATCTAACTCTAAATTGAACATATGACGGGTCTGAATAAGTCAACTGGTAACTTATAGGAAATTATTTAAAATATTTATCCATTTGTACGGAGGTGGATATATTTATGCATTCATTATAAGACATTTTTCAAAATGACTTAAATAGGATCCGGAAAATTTGAAATCTATTAGAATCTAAAAATCTTCTAAACTTTTCAGGGAGAGCTGTGTTTTCTACTTAAATATTTTCGGTTTTTAAATTAATTAAAATTCAATAAGATATCTCACGATTTCTACAGGATGTAATCGGTGTCTGAGTTCCTAGCTAACGAATGTGTTTTTAACGCTTGTTTATTTTCATTAGTAATACTATTTCCAATGAATAATAATGACATTTAAATGTATCATAATACTGTATCTGCATGTTATACAAATTATGGTTGCCACAAGAGTAGGCAAATTATATTTATCACGCATGTTGTGTAAATCTAAATCGTAAGTGCTCCTTGCAATAGTGGGAGGTTAGAGAATGTTTGATTCTCGGCATGTGCCAGGAAACCTGCTTACTCGATAAACTTGAGTTTATGTATTTATTACGTTTTGAAAATATTCCATGCAGACTTTCGACTTTATTTTTTAAATGTAATACATTCTGTATTTGGGACCTTCGTGGCTCAGTGGGTATGCCCACTGCGCTAGCAACCTTTGAGTTGTAGGCGGCGCAGGTTCTATTCTTGCATTCATATTCAGGTGCATTCCTCCCTGGGTGTATTTCTCTCTTCTGTGCCAGAAAACTTTCATTGTGTGTGGTGTCTGTCTATTACTTGATTGTATATCTTCTGTCTGGCTCAGCATGGCCAAATATGACCCTTGCGCCATAAAACTCCAAACCAACCAACATCCTGTATTCGCTTTTGACCTCTGTATTGGTCTTAATCATGTAATAAAGTGTTATATAACTAGAGCTATCCGTGTGATTACCCATGAGTCTCACGGATGCCCCATATACATTACGAGCTTAAATATTCATACATAACCATCTATACCTAGATAACTACACAGCTTTTGATTTAAACTTTGAAATGTTATGAATGATTTGATTTGAGTACACTACTCTATATACCTGACATCAGAGCAATATACATAATAAATGAATTTGTCAATTCTAGTTTTCTGAAATAGATATGGCCTTCTTTAATATGCGTTTCAAATGCTCTCAAAAGTATTTATGGATTTCACGTTTTCACAATTGTTTCGTTTCCACGAAAATACTTTTTTGTAAAATTATATAATTTTGAATGAGCTGCATTTTATCGTAAATGTACTTTACAGCATTAAATTAATTGCTTTATTTAATTTGATTTATATATACATTTTTGTTTAAAATACTAATAAAAATTTGTAATTAGTTTCATAGAATCTCTTTTTCTTGTTCATTTTTTATTTTGTTAGTCACGTGTCAGTGAGTATTTTAAAAGATAACACAAGTTGTTTGATGTTTTAAGAATATAACCATTCATAATTGTATAAACTTGAAAGAAATGAATAGGAATATGCCAACATAGTTAAATACTACTCTATACTTGACATCACATAATTATAAATCAATGCAAAATATTTTAAATTTTGGTAATCATAATGTAAGACAAAAACAAGAGAGATAATTTTTAGTCTCTAAACGACTATAATCTGAAAGGAAATACGGTTTTATGTGGTTTTCTATAATTATTACCTTAAAATGATCATGATGAACTTCTTGATGATATTAAGTTACCAAACCTTGAAATCAAGTTTTTGATCTGACAAGTATCTTCTATCAATTTTATCCATGGTGTGGAATTCAACCATTTGCATCATCAAACGCTTCTTTAAGCAGAAGAGCGAAGATTCACTTTCTATAAGGCGTGGTCAAAAGATTTTAATGCTAGTTCAAGGTTTTTAGATATCTTCTCAACTTCAGGTGTATCTCATAACGTTTCATACCTTACAGACAATAGAAGAAATGATGCATCAAATATTCAATCTGAATCTAGAATTTTTTAAATAGTTATATTCGATTTATTGGCCAACAGTTTTCGGTATATATATATTCGCTCCGTTTTAGTTCTATCATAATCTCGTTGGGAAGCTTTTCTGAGATGAACATCACTGGGGTAAGTGGAAAAAGTGTTTTCTCTTAGAGTTTGTTTCAATTGCCCCTTTCGCTCAAGAAATGGTAATCCTAACGCGTTTTCCAAAGGTTAATTTTGTTTAACATTTTACCTTTTATCTAAGAATTTTTAATGTCAAAACCACTTATAATAAACTCTACATATGCTTTTGTTGGATTTATATTTGAAATACTAAATAAGTTATTAATTATTGCCCTTAATGTTAAAAGTAATGTGGATAATTAGCAGACACCAATTTCTATCACCAAGAGAGAGAATATATGCGTATGTTCCGTAAATAAATCAGTAATGCAAGGTCTCTTGCCTTGTTAACTTAGAATGAGAATTTGAATTTATACAAGTAATTCAACCGTTTACTGAACTGAAGTCAGAAATATTGCTGGTGCAAATGACTGGAACTTTTCAAATGTATAAGTGTTCCAAATTTTGAAAAATTTAAATTTTTTCTTTTGATTATTTCTATAACCGTTTGAAAAAAATATCTATTTTTGCAATTGTGTAATTTTAATTTGATAAAACTTAGACTATTAGATAAAATTTTCAAACCTAGATTGTTCGATGCATTTTAAATAAAAATAAAATTTTCAAATGTTACATACAAACTTGCATATAATTGCTTAGCAATTATACAGACAATAGTATATTTGTATTTCAGATTTTACTTGTCATCACCGTCTCTGCTGTGGCTCATGCAGCCACAGTAAGATACGACGGGAAAGGGACAGATTCTAAGAAGAGTCAAGAACAAAGCAATTTTCCAGTAAGTGAATTCCTTTTTTACGTTTTTCAACCAATTAAACATTTTGACGTGAATGCGTCTTTAAATTTGATCCGATATAGAGAAATCTACGAAAACTCTAGCAACAAAAGAATGGCAAGATTTGTCGCTCTTATATCTCGTAAACTATAAATGATAATCTAATGATTTAAATTTTTTTGGATAGAGGGTTTATGTCCGTATCTTGAACGGTAGGTAATAGGGGTGTACAACGGTTAGGGAGGGGTAGCGTTTTCGTGTGATAATTGAAAATAGTGAAGCCACGCTGCGGTTGGGCAGTGTAACTTTGGATTATGAAAAGATGAGACTTTGGAATTGTTGGTTCCAATTTGTAAAGAATAACAGAATGTACTAAATTATTTAGCAATAATAACCGATAAATAAAATTTTAAAGCTATAAGCCGATAAGTGTGCTGAATTGAAGAAAATTTTCATGTCGAAACAATTGCATAGGAAATATGAACAGAAATAAAACAAACGAATATTATTGGAAAGAAAAATTCAAAAGAAATTTGAAAGCTCGAATTGGCTAATGCCGATCTCTATTAGAAAAGATTCTAGATATAAAAAGATTCTAGAGAAAACCGAGCGGTCAACACCAGCGCGAGAATTTTTATTGCGCCGCCGCCTGAACCGATGGATATTGACTAGGAATGTGATAACCTCGAATGATCTATCAGGAAAATTGCACCCAATATGATTGCAGATACGAATGTACTCATCATGTTTACGGATGATTTCAGTGTCGATGTTACTCAAAACAAACCGTTTATAGACTATGTAACATGAGTTCAACTTGAAATACATTTCTACATCGTTCATTACTCTGGGCAACACTTGTATAGATTTAACCTTTTTAAGCAACATGGATTTAAATAGTTTGCCATATGTATATATTACTTCTACGATCATCGGCCTTTGATAAATAAAATTACACTTTACTTATAATCAACAAGATTATTCATTTACATCTTACCCTTCCTCTAATAACACAAAGACGGATTCAAGACTTAAACGATTGAGGTTGTATCCCCGCGTACACAACTCAACTCATTTTTTTAAAGCCTAAAGACATTGAATTACTATAAATTCTTACTAATCATTAATATCCAAAGAAATTAAAAATAGTTCTATGATCCAAGTAGAGATGTATAGTAGTGGTGTAGAAGTAGTAGTTTCTGTGGTGAAGTAATTTGCAGTGTCATATAGTCTATGCAAGCCCAAAAGTCCGGCGTCCTCTGTTGAAAAAAAGTCATCGACTGACACAAGAAAATTTTAAAAACAAGTTTATTTTTGACGCAAATTTGAGTGGATATCAATTTTTTATTTCTACTGTGCACTTTCGCTCGCATTCAATCGTAACGACATTATGCGGGCTTCTTGTCACCAAGCCACGAGGCTGATGCCCGATCATCCTGGCATTTGAGGATTTCTGTATCTTATTAGTTAGTGATATTTGTCATGCGTAATATGTACCCTTAATCTACCTTCCCCATTCGTCACGTAGATGCAAGTATCAGTCTAACTGATATATGCACTTCGTCCTTAAGCTTGATTAATCAAACTTCAGCATCAAGACAGTTGTCTATGAGCTGCTCTTGGAACATAAGCTAAAATCAATGTTCGTTTGCTACATATATCGTTGTTGAATTTCAGACAATATTATATTAGTTTTCTTTGTCCTATTCATCGAGTTGGTTTTTTAGTGTAATTTTATGATAGTGATATTTTGGTACCGGAAGGAATCCTGCGGACAATTACGTTTGTTTAATGCCAAAATTCACTTCACAATCCTTCTAAGTTATGAGTAAAAGGCATACACCCACATTTCTATCACAATATGAGAGGGTTTCTTTGGCTTACTAGATGTACAACTGAGGAAAAAATTAAAGTATTTTTTTCATGTATCGTTTATAATAGAGCAAATTCGATATCGGCATTCCCAACCGCAAACTCCACACTACTATTAATTTCTAGTGTTAAATTGTTCGAAAACGATTTTTTGTAGTTTCACAGATTATAATAATATTTTTTTAATTTAGGTAACGAAGCCATCTATTGCGGAATCCACAAGTAGGTCTGCCCAGGAAGACATTCATATCGCACAATTAAAATTGCAGTCCAACCAAATAGAAAACTCAAGAATTCGCAACAATAATAAATTTGCCTATCAGTCAGAAAATCCAACTTCCCAAGCTTTCCATTCCCAAGACCATTTTGCCACGGATTCTCCAGCCGGTCGAGATTTTCAAAGAGACCAAAGCTTATTCCATTCTCAACAGCCTGGTGTTTCAGTAACTACAGTTTCTGCTCCTCTGTCCCCACAAAATGATCAATTCAGTGATGAATTTTCCTTTCAACCTGAGGCCTACAATGACCAACCAACAGCGCCTAATCAATTCTACAACATTGATCAGCAACAACAATTCTATAACGACAAAGAACGAGCATCTGGGGAGCAGCAGTTCTTCAATAACAAACAGCAGACACCTGATCAAGAACAGTTCTATAACAGCAACAACAAGCAATCCCAGGAACAACAGTTTTTCAATAGCAAACATCAGGCACCTGATCAAGAGCAGTTCTTTAACAACAAGCAATCCCAGGAGCAACAATTTTTCAACAGCAAACAGCAGACACCTGATCAAGAGCAGTTCTATAGCAACAACAAGCGATCCCAAGAGCAACAGTTCTTCAACAGCAAACAGCAGGAAGCAAACCAAGAGCAGTTCTATGGGGATAAACAACAATCTCAAGAGCAACAACAGTTCTACAATGGCATGCATATTGTAGGTGTCGAAGACCAGCGATTCAACAACAATAACAAGCCTTTTCAGGGTATTTCAAACCAACAAAGCACTCAGATACGTACTGGCTCACATTCTACTCAAATCAAAACTCAGGGAATTGTGCAGTTGTCGGCTTTTGACAACAGAGAGCACCCAATAGTTCTTCCTCGTGGTCCAGTTCAATCACCAACTGTTCTCGTTTCTGGTAAGAAACAACATTTTTTTAATCTGATAATCAGTTGACTCATTAATCGATTGCGATTTTAAGTGTTTCAATTAAGTTTTATTGTTATATCTTAATATTCTTACTTTTATGCTGTTTTAAATTAAGATCTAGGATCGGCTTTCTTCATTTCTTGAAAAAGCAACATTTTGGATATAAGGCGTCATTGTAATTAGAAACGCGAATAAAGATTTGAGAAAAAAATGCCAAATCAATGAACACTTTAAAAAGTATTTGCTTGATTCTATGTTTGCTTATCTTGTTAAATGTTTGAAAATTATTCACAAGAGATGCAAATATTAAATACCCTCTTCTTAAGTAAACCATCACCCTTGAAAGGGGGTGCTAACTAACCTCTTCTTAAGTCAAGGATTGCCAGATCAGGTGTTGACCTCGTCTTCTGACCGTGGTTCAGAATTGCGAGGAATTTTCCTCGAAGCTTTCCCTTCGGAATTGATCCCTTAGCAAAATCTTTCCCTTTGGGATTGATCCCTGACCATCATTAATACAACTTTGTTTGCTCCCCCATTGTGACGTAAATTCAACTGTCTGACAACCTAAAGTTAAGGGAAAGTTATTCCTTTCAAGGAAGGTGGGAGCTGGCATCCCATCGCCCCTGAAACGGTCAAGGATTTAAGTCTACTATTTAAAATATTCGATGTACATTAAAGCTAAGATGTATAAATATTCTGTCATTTGATATTCTGTAATGCTGTAGAAGATCGGTGAGGCAGGTAGGTAGGTATTTAATTAACGTCACACTGGAGCAACACAACGGGCTACTGGCAACGGTCCGGGATCAAACCCGAAGGGAAAGATCCGATGTCAACACCACGTAGTTTTGAACCACGGTCAGATGACGACACCTGAGCTGGAACTCAACTCTCCAAACTTCCACACCACGCCAATGTGAGGACATTTGAGGCCACGACAGATTTAACGGGCACCAGCCCCCTCTTGTACACGACGGTCTTTGGTTGGATTCAAACTTGCAACCCTCCGTTTGCCCTAATCCGTTACTCTTCCAACCAATCTACCGCGGTCCTAAGGTCGGTAAGGCATACGGTGTTCCATCTCACCTTAAAAAAAGAATAATATTTGCTACGCCCAAAATATTTTCATATAAGGTGATCGATCTTCGCCCATAAAAGTTATAACTCCAAAATTTGTAGTAAAATGAGTGCCCTTTACAGGTAAAGATATTAGTGACATTATTATTTTTAATATTTTCAATTACGAAAAGAAATATTTTGTTCATTCATAGCGTCATATTTTCACATAAATATGACGCTAAAATAAATTCAGGCCATTATTAGATGCATAAAACAGTCTTTTAATTAAACAATTTCGAACAGTGTTAGATATAATGTATATATGATTAAAAGTTAATGAAAGATAGTCTTAATTGATGAATCAAATGAAAGTAATCTTATTTAATAGGCTAAAAGTAAATACCGTCGGCTTACAAATGAAACACACTTAAGTCAAAATTTTCAAGATATGAGTATTTCAGCGTTTCTAAACCAGACTGGTCATCCTTACACTGGTGAAGTCTACTGAGTCATTTTCTTTGTATGAGAAAAATGTTATTTCTTGCAAATTTGTAAATTTCTTCTCGAGGAAAACTTTGTGTTTAGCTCGTGAGTAAAATTTCCCCCCTTTGTTTCCTCAGAACTATGGTTGTATATTTAGTGTGTTTTTCACGTGCTTTCCGACGATATATTCATGAACTATTTATTTTATACACATTCAGACATAGAAATTGTTTTACCAATTGAATTAATTAGAAGGTAAATAATGTATTTGTTTCAGGATTAAAGAATTTGCCTCTGTTGCCTGCCATGGTTTATAATGCCGGATCTGTACCTTCGCCTCACGCTGTGGCCTTCAGCAGTGATCCTTTGTATAAAGGAGCAGCAGTAAGACAACATATGCAAACACCATATGTGAGATATGTGTACAGTCACATCTTATAATTTAAAGGCGAATGTTCTCAAGCAGCTAACAAATAATTTCAGAAACGAAACATATTTTAAGTCTATATATGTGTTTGAATGTAGGGACTTGTTGATGCCCTATTTTTCATTTGAAAATTGCCAGTCTATGTAATGTAGATACATTAAAACTTATTGATTAAAATTTATCGGTTATGGATTAATGGAATGTGGTGTCGGTTCGCCTAACTGCTTAGGGAGTGAATTTCAATGTTTTAACCTCTAGGAATTTGAACTTTAAAGTTCATACTATGGGAACATGGCATTTTAATACTTTAATTTGTTTGTCAGTGTACTAGCAGAATGTCGCTTTTGGTTGCAGCTTATTTCTATGTTTTGTACTTTTATTTTAAATGAGTGTTTCACCTGTATGTATAATTAGTTTCTATAAAATTCAAATACATTTCAAATTAGCATTCTCGAAATTGAAATTGACTTGCCGGCTAATTACATTTGAGCCACAGAATATTAAGTGTTAACATGAAAATTTTGCAGAAATTTGAGAACTTTAAGCTTATTAATGTGTAAGAAGTGACAGTATACATTAAGGGCCTTGAGCTCTAATTTCTTTTTGTTTACTTTACTAGCCAATCTGTAACCTTTATTCAATAAAGTTATTTTATGTTACCATTCTCTTGTTTTTAATCACTGCATCTTTGAAAATAAGCTCGCTTATCACGTTTAGCACATTCTGTTTATTCTAAATATGTTACAATACTAACATGTACTAAATTCTCTTACTTCATATGAGTTCTACAGAACATAATTTCAAATAATGCAATGTGCCGAATTCCTCCCAATCATGACTGGTATCGGCGAAAATTTCGGGTCTACCCTTGTTTTACAAAGGGAAAAGGCAGACTTAAACGACTTATGTAGATTGCGAAGTGAGCACTGTAAGAGCATGGAATGCCTGTGGTCACAAATTTTGTCCTGTTTTTTCTCAGTCTAAGGGCGAATACTCCTCTGTAATCATATTCTTACCTGTATTCGAATGAGCCCTTCAGACTTATTCCATTTTTTTGAGGATGAATAATTTGTTGCATTTGGTCAAGATAGTGGGGGTAGACCAGGAGTAATAAGCAACAACAACAAAATTGTTCAAACTAACATGTATTAAATAACATTAGCATATTAGGCCTAATGCTAGTAATCCGATGATGCATAGCATCGTTTGCTGCATAGTTTAATCAATAGTTAACTTTGAAGTCTTTTATTATCTTCATGCTATATTTTAAGAAAGAAGCAAAAACTATTTTAAAATAATTTTTTCAAATACATGGGAAATATGCTTCATATTAGGTATTTTGCTTCAGAACTTACAAACAACAAAAACTAATCGAATCGAATTATTTTTATATAGAAACTACACACACTTAAAAGTATATTTTTTGGCATAGACACTTAAGAACACCAGCAAGCAGTTCTGACCAAATAAATAGGTTAAGAATTTTAAAAATAAGTTGGTGATGTTTAGCTATAATTTAGCAACGTAAGAGTTATAAAATATTTATTTGATAGCCTCTTAACACTGCAATTGAGTTCTTAATTTTCCAGCGACGTTAAATGTAATTAGTTTAAAATTTTTATTTAGTTCTTTATAACCCTATTTCATTCCAGCAGTTGTATCTCTTGTGACTAAAATTTAGTTGTTCAAGTTATAGTCCTCAGGTTTACCTGTACTGCTCATAGTAAACAATTAGAAGTACATTTGATTTGTAAAATAATAGTCCAGACAAAACGAATGCTTAAAATATTTTATTAAAGCTCCATCTCTGTCCGAAAGGAAACTAACAATTTCAATATCACTTAAAATCTTATCGAGTTAACCCTGAAATCCTCCAAAAGGGTACTGAGGCTGAGCCTGGTACTGTCCAGCGGGTCTGAAGGCTGGCTGCTGGTACTGAGGTTGAGCCTGGTACTGGCCATAGCTTGCTGCCGACTGGTACTGGGGCTGAGCCTGGTACTGAGGTTGGTACTGGGGTTGAGGCTGGGGAGCTGCGGCGGGCTGTGGGGCAGCCAGGTTGCTGGAAGGGGCGGAACCTCCTCCGAGGCCAGAGGCACGAGCTCGTAGGGCTCTGAAGGCAGGATTGGCTTGGGCGGCTACGAAGAGGACGCAGAGAACGATGAGAACCTGAAAGAGAAGCACAGTAAACGAGAGGTAGATTTTTATACCTTTGGGTTTCAAAATCTAATGATTGAAAGTGGAAGACTGTTTACTTTGAATATGGTCATTGTACTGAATCACAAATTTTCGAGAAAAGTGGCAGAACTCAAAGTGGAAATTTTATTTTCTTAAATAACACTGAATTCTACTGAACTCAAACAAATCATTAAAATTAAATTAGGAAATAGGCTGCGATTTCTTAAAGATTACAGAATTCTATAAATTTAAAATTGGCTAGTAAAGATGATTAATGACTCAATATTTTAGCTCTCCTGAAAAAGTAATTTTTTAGTACTGTTCCTCTCTTTGAGTGTTGAGAAAGCGCCAGAACTCAAGGTGGAAATTTAATTTTCTTAAATAACACTGAATTCTACTAAATTCGAACAAATCATTACTATTAAATTAGGAAACAGCGTACGCGTTCTTAAAGATTACATAATTATAGAAATTTAAACTTGGCAAGTACAAATTTTCAATCATTTAGCTCTCTTGAAAAAATGCACTTTTTAGCCTCGTTTCTTTCTTAAAATGTGGGGTGGAGCACTGGAAAGTGTTTCTTGACTTAGATTACTACAGAAGGTTTCTCCCGCCTATCTGGTATGGTAATTATAGCGTTTGTCAGCCACCCAATATATCCCGAGTTCGAACCCTTGTTTTTAAGCACATATGTTCATGATTCTCTAGGTTAGGAGTAGATGCTTGCTCACAAATAACAGCTAGATCTCCCCTTGTAGTGCCAAAGGTCGAAGAGGTCAGTATTCGGACTTTAGAAGTGAAAGAATTAGGACCTCTAAAGGGTAGTTTAAGAAGACTAAGACCAAAAACAAACGGGGACTGGAAAAATCATAATTCAGACGTAATCATAGCACATGATTGATAGTTGAAAACGATTGCTTTACTAATGCACATAACCATTAGATTTCTCTAAATCATATAGAAATTTAAATGTTTTGTGTCAGTTAAAGAAAAGGGATATGTTTACGGTTTTTGAATATAAATATCGTTCGTTTTTAGCACGTCCCTTATACTACTTAGTCTTTAATTAATGAATTTACACAGTGGAGTGGAAAGAGATAATTTCCTTTTTAAAAGCAATGTATTATAAGAGAGAGAGTTAACACATTTCTTATAAATTTTGGAACAAATTATATTTGTTTGGACTGAATATGCCTCTTTGATAAAGTATTACTTTAAACAAGCTGATAAAGATAGTTGAAAGATTAAACCATATAAAGATAATTATTAATAAAACGGTATCCTATGATCATCTTCAAATATTGTAAAACTAGTCACATTATGGGTAAAATATCAAATTTTATAATTCATACATGATTATTGTCATGTAATGTAAATGCCAGTTATATGTAGAAATGTAACGATTGTTGTTTACTATGGATTGATACTATATATGATCAGAAAGTGTATCAAATTATAAAATTATTTAAATGCTAATTTACAAACATACTTTTGTAAAGACTTAAAATCAATACAACATGAAAAGAACTGTCAATTAATAAATTTGGTTGCACCACTGATACAAATTGATGTAATAATTATTTAAAATTCACTATTTTACTAAGCATTAAATATTCACTCACAACTTCTTTTATATTATTTAATGATAGGCTAGAGAGAGCATTTAAAATATATTACAGTTTATAATTTAAAACAATGTAACACTGTTTTATAAAATTATTTAATCAAAACTAAGTTAATTTTGAGCTTGAATGCAAAACCTTTGTTAATTTAACTGAAATTTCTAGAAAATATTTTTAACTTATTTTAGGGTAAATATCTAACTATAATAGAAACTAACATTTTCAGTCATTTATAAACTATTATTTTGTTTTTAGAGCATTTTAAAGAACATTTAATAAAAGAAATGAGCATGAAACTGTGTGTGCGGAAGTTTCTTAGACCTATCTAAATAAAGAATCTTACAAAAGTTCTTACCTTCATGTTGACTAAGAGTGTCAGACCACCTTTTACTTCAGGAGCAATGAAAGGAATTTGGAATTTGAATGTATTTCTCCATTTAGTGAGCGTCGTATTTATACTTCTTTGGAGGTAGGATCTACGTGATTTTCAATACTCTTACCTAACTTGCCTAATTTCCCCGACATTGGAAAGTTCGTTAATCCAAATGAATGATCTTTTTTTTACAAGGAGCTAGCCACGTTTCTGCATTTAAATCGGCTTAAGAGATTTCCTTTTTCTGATGAAATTTCCGAATGAGAAAAACAAGATTGTGTTGCTCTTATTACTGAGACAATTTATGGGATTGCTGTCGAAGAAATGTAAAGCATCTCAGTCCTCCAGAGAGCTTTATATAACTTCTAAGTTAGGATAGCAAGTTATCTTTATCGAAAAGATATTTTATATGGTAAAAAGAAATTCATGCCCATTTTAATACTTTTAAATCGACGTGTTTTCGAATAACTATATTTTACTTAGGGACTAGGGAATTAGTGAGAAATGGTATAATTTTGATTTTAGCATCTTTCTAATAACATTTCAGCCTCCATTAGTTATTCGAGGAACATGCAAAGATGAAAATTAGAAATTGTACTGTAATTTCACACAACTATTGTTCATTTTTTTAGAGTTTTCATATTGGCTTCTAGGCTAAAGCCTTTCAAAAGATTTATTTGCTCATATTATCAATAGAAAAATCAGAAATTAATATAAAGTACTTTTGTTCTGTATGTAATTCATATATTTAGTTATTTTGACAGATTTTGGACCATAGCTGCTATGAAGACACGACTAGAGTCAATCGAATATTTTCTATAATAAATTGATAAAGGGCCACATCTGAGAGAATACTTTACAATAGGTAACTCTCACTGATAGTTTAAAGTGAAAAAATATGGCAGACTAAGTGCTTTCAAATGCCATACAAATATCTTTTAATCTATGCTCTGTCATTTAATACTTATAGATGTTCATATTTAAAGTATCGGTATTTTCGTACGCGCGGGTATTTGGAACATAGTTGTGTGAAATAAAGTTATTCTAAGACTTCTTATTTTAACAAAATGAGTCATCTTAGTCAGAGGATGTTAGTTATAATCATTAAATTCAGTATGTGATGTGATACGTTGCTTAAACTATGAAATAAAAACTAGCTAATTAGAACCCTAAACAAAGCTCGAAGTCATAAAAACTATTTCAAGTATAGTAATAAAGCAAATTTAAGTATTTGTTAGGTAGCATGTTTAAGCGCATTTTCATTATTATAAAGCGACACTTTTCGTCTTAATTAAATTCTCAGGAAGTTCAACACTATATTTTATAAAATGATTCTTTTGTATACCTACTTCTAAGAGCATTTTTTAGCTATGAGGAATATTAGAAATTGGTTTTATCTCTAAACTATAAGATCAGAAAAAGTAACGGATCAAAACCTTTGTGTATACAGAGGCTGTTCTGACATTTTTTGAACGATTTTGATGAGCTGTAAAAAAATTGTATGCTACGAAAGAATTTTATTTTCACAGCAGTTAAATAGTTAAAGTATAACTTATCATCTGTTAACTCAGAGTTTTGTTTACTTTCAAAATGGCGCTTTTAAATAAGCAATGGAAGGAAGCCTATGTTTCCTCTCTTTCCGAAGAGAGTTATGCTTATTCACTTATTCAAAAACGCTGTTAAAGTCATGGTTTTTCGATATTTAAAGTAATATTATTAATGAGAAAGGAAAAACGTAAAAGTGGAAAAATATTTCCAAAAAAGAAAAAAATTCTGAGAATATTTGTAAGGTAAGATCTTTAATTTTAAAAGAGAATCCTCCAAGTCAAAGGACTATAGCAAAGTGAATGTGAGAACTTTCTCTAAGAGATTTATGATTGTTGCCTGTTTTGCATATAATGGAAAATTAAAAGTAAAAAGAGGGGGAAAATGTAAAAATCAACTCCCACATATTATCAAGACCCTATTTTATCCCCAATATTAAAAAAAGAAAAACCATATATTTACTCACAGTGCCAACAATCAGTAGAACTGCATCAGGGTAAAGCAAGCAGCCACACATCTAAATCGACTATTAAATTCTTGGAAAAAATGGAACAAGAAACTAGTATCAATACCCTTTACTGATATTCCTGCTAAATCTCCAGATGTTTCACCCATGGACTTTTGTGCTTTTGGACTTTTAAAAGGGCATTATCGAAACGTCGACCGAAAACCATTCAAGGACTGGAAAACTGTGTTACAAGAATGGGACAAAATAACACTGTGGATACTACAAAAATTATTATCATGGAAATTAAGGTGTAGAAAGATAGTTAACAATAAGGGTTATCAAATGGAACATTTAAAACACAAAAATTTCATGTACAAAATTGAAATTGATTTTCAGTCCATTCAAATCGTTCAAAAAATGTCCGAACAGCCTCTGTAGTCAATAAAAATATATGTTCCTACCTGGAAAATAATTCTAATGATATTTTCATTTAAAGTTTTTCGAAAATATATTTTGGTACAAATAATATGCCATACTCATGGATGCAGATGATTACTTGATAATACTTTAAAAATGAGTTTGTAAACTAGAGAGAGAATTTTATTATAAGGTACGATAAGTAATCGAAATAAAACCAGCAAGGTCCAGAACTGGCTCATTGTTTTCATTCAATGACATGATTTTGAATAAAATTATAAATTGTGATTTGAAATTATTTTTCCTGCCTATCGAGTAATCCACCACTAGTAAATAATTACTATTTCAAATTGATCAGCTGAGAAAAACTAAGAAGTATTGTACACCATTCTGCTATTAGTCCTGTAAAAATCAATACATAAAGGATGAAAGCCAATAATTGGGTACATATCTACACTGACGGGTCATGAATAGACGACTTTGAGAATGCTGGTTCAGGAGTCATCAGAGTAGCTTTAGTTTTTTATATCTGTGTTAGAAACTATGCACCTGCTTTTGACGGAAAAGGGGAGGCTTTTCACACGGCATTAAACCAACTGAAGCGTCAATGGTATAAATTTAAGATAAATATCATTTTTCTGATACCGAACAACTATTGATGTTATAGGCTCTCCAAAATACAAGGCATATGAAACATTTGAATGTCTTTCTTTTATATGTACTTTTAAACTACAAAACACAACAGTAGCTCTACAGAAGATTCCAACACATTGTGGATTCTATTATAATGCAAGTCGATTACATGGCAAAGAGGGGTACTACAGCGATTCAGATTTAAAATAGACTCATCTCGTATAATTCCATAAAGATGTAAAAGAAAAATATCAAAGTCCATTTTCTATCAGGAACTAATAACTAGTAACTCAAGTAAACCTTGGCGTACTAAACCATGCACCAAGGGCCAGTAGCTATAACAACAACCAGGCTTCTGGCTGGTCAAGATTGTTTAGCTAAACATCCGTACCACCTAAAATTTCTGAAGAGACCCTGTTGCCCCCTTTGTACTGAATCCCAAGAAAGGGACATCTACCATCTACAAATTTGTACTGCACTATTTAGTCATGATCACTATACCCGATTCTGGTATGCTAGAGGGCAGATGGGCAGATAATTTTTTAATTTCTATTTCTTTTCTTACCTTTTCTTATAAATTTCATGTACTGTTTCTACTTACTTTTGTTTCTAACCTTTGTATCGTGTATTTTATTTTTTGCCTGTCATTGTAAACAAAAAAGAGGATAAAAATCCAAACTTGGATGTATACAATATGTTGTCTTACGGGTTCATATAAAATATAAATGATCATTAAAATTAATTTAAAAGTTCACAATTCCATTATCATATATCGTTGGCTTAAAGCAGAAACTTAAAAACATTCCTAGTGTGTGTGCCAATTTACTTGATGGGGAAAATGGGTTGATTGGTGCAACATGCTAGATCTGGTCCTTGCACCATAAAAAAGCGACCAACCAACCAACAAAGCAGAAACTCATAAACTGACAATTTTTCGGAGACACTAATTGCTTATTTTCATGATCATCAGAAATACATTGTTATATTGTAATCTGTTTTAAAAATATATAACACTATCGAAATACATGTAATGTTTATTTTTTGACTTAAAATTAAGTCTTTGAGCATTTGTACATTAAAAAATTATCAGTTAATGAGTTTCCATTTTAAGCCGACAATTGTCTTCCAATGGGAAATGAATATACACTCCTCAAAGGTTTAAACTGGTATAAGAAATACTAATAGTTTTTTCACAATTACATATATTATAATTTCAAAACGTTTCATCAGTGAAGTTTTGGAATCGTATATCCTTGAAACAAAATTATATTCTTCAAAATTTCTAGAGTGAAAAGAAAGTAACTTTAACTTTTGTCTGCTTGGGTGTCAGCTTAAATTTATATTTCAATAAAATTCAAAACTACCTGATGGAATCACCGTTTAGAACTTTTTTCAGGGACCTATTACATATTCTGTGAAGGGGAAAATATAAAAAATAACGATTATTTAATCTATGATTAAAGCCCACAAAATGATTGACTCAAATCGCCACCCACAAATCAAAAGTAAATCGCAAACTGGAAAGGCAATATCACCTTGAGATCAACGAATACCCATGTAATGCAGCATTTGACCCAAATAGCAATGAAAAAGAGTGTTATATCTTTGTGATTTTGATATTCTCACGCACGTTAAGTTCACCGACTGTTAATGTTGGAAAAAGTCCAACTCAAATAAGTCCCGACCAGTTTCTTACTAGCAAACCATGGTCGCGAAATATTAAAGGCCATTATATCAAGTTTCATGTGATTAAACAGTAGAAAAGCTATTGCAAGTCAAGAGGCTGTAGAAGTTTTGTAAGGGAGGTACCTGAAAATTAATTATTGGTAAAGCAAATACTTTTAAAGCCAATTGATGTCGATAAAAAGGTATCTAAAAGTGATCAATATCATAGGGGAATAATACCTTAAAATCAAATTCTTGAGTTCATGGTCTGAGGGTTCATATCTACAAATACGACTGTTAAGAAATGAAGAAAACAATTTTTCCTATTAATGATAATTTCGCAATTAATATATATTACGTCCATCGTATTTAAAATAGCACTGGTTGCCAAACATAATGATAGAAAAGTAGTTTTCTTTACTTCATAAAACGTTTGTTTATAATGATCGAATAGAATGTTTTGAAGTGTTAGCTCTGAGAATCTGTCAAAATTTAAGTTCACCGCATAGCTTTCTGTTAAACTACAAGTTCATAAAAATTTTCAGTTTCCGTGAATTTTAAAACAAGCATTATTTTATATTTTAAAAACTGCATTTAAATACAATTATGCTTATATTTTAGATAAACTGTATTGGAAATAAAGTATATACTATGAAGATTCCTTAACTGTATAAAATTCTGCATTTTCGTGAAATAGATGTTAAATAAAAAATTTCATTTCCTTATGTTGCTAGATATAATGTTTTTCTGTTTCGTTTAAAACAAGAAGGAACATCGTATTTTTGTATGGATCTGAGCTAAGGACATACTTCTCAGCTTACTGTTGGCTTGGTCGAATTTTATGCCTCAAGGGTCATATTTGGTCAAGCTGAGCCAAACACAAGACAGAAATTTTTTTTAAACGTAACGAATAAATGGAGAATTTAGCAATTTGCCATTTAAAATTGAAATTAGTCACGGTATGAAATCTAAATAAAGTTTGTATTAGAGTCGTCAGGGATGAATCAAAATAAATTTATGTAATACCTCGCAAAATTTCTTTTAGGGTAGGATTTGAAATTCCAAATCGTTGTATATGGTTGTTAAAAGCTAAACATTCAGTCAAAATGTGTCACTCATCAATTCGAAATTCATTCTTTGGAAGTTTTATTCATGAAGTGCTGAAATAGTGTTCGATAAACAAGCCAAGTGACGTCACGTTCGGAAGACGTACAGGAAGCACAATCCGCTGCAGAAACACTATCGCCACCAACATTGAGCTTGACAGAAAATGCCTCGCATAGTGAGAGCCGAAAAAACGTTTTATTAGAAATACAAAAGGCACAATCATTCTTTAAATTACGCGTTTCAAAACAGAAGAAAACTACAAATTAAACATATAATCTATGCTAAATCTTTTTAAATAGTAGTACTAAATACGGGGTAATACTTTTGAAGAAAAAACTTCTCCACCCTTTCGAGGCACCCCAACTCTTTTTTACCAATTCTCTTTAGGATAACTTCTTGAAAAAGTAACCTTTGAACTCCCAGTTATAAATAGGCAAACTGAGATTTCCTCTGTCACTAGCAAATCAAAAATTTTCCAGGGAAAAAGAGAGAACGATGGATCCGAATACCCGATATGACAAGGGGTTACCGTACTTTGAATTCATTAAAAAACCTTTCTTTTGGGGAATCTGAACGAAACCACATATAACAGCATGCTTTCCAAATTGGGCACTGAAGGAATCTTGGGGTCAATGCTGAACCCGTGGGCATCAAGCTGAACAGGGGTAATGGGGGTGGGGGGCTTGGGGAGCAAGAGTGGGCAATAAGATGCTAGAAAATTGCTTTAAAGAAAGTATCCACTTGACCATACCAACACACTCAGGGAGAGGAACCACTCATGAAAAGAACCAACTGCAAATAATTGACTGAGGAGATATAAGGATGCTAGGGAATAGAGCCTTATATTGACAAATTTTGATAGTACATCACCAGTCCCTCCTTTTCATTAGTGATTATTTTAAATTGTACTTTAATTTATATTAGTCATTACCAATTATAGTGAACAATCTAGCGTGATTATATGCGATTTAGTTTTTGTTATATTTTATTTTAATAAATTACTTTATAATTTCAGTTCCAATTTTTGTCTTATTTCCAAACTAGCCTTTGAAATTCTAAAATTAAGCACACAATCACATAAATGTTTTGGTGAAATTCAAAAATCATAGGCACACAGCTATACTTTCAATTTATTGTTAGTTGCGATAGTTTTCCAGATGAAGTGTCTTTGGAAAGGGGCCGCTGAGACATAAAAAGTATGGGAAATCACATTTTACAGTGAAAGCTATCGTGTTAACATCGAATGGTAATTCCATGCTGTAGCTTAAAATTCCTTCCCCGTCACTTAATTGCGGACTTTAATCTCGGAATCGTTGACAAATGGGAGCAGGTTACCCAGAGCCTGAACAGTAATACTGAATTATGGCGACGTTAATGTCTACATCTCGAACAAAATTTAGCGTCAGGGAAAACACATCCGGTTTTAAGGACTCATCCTGTTTAAAATGACGTTTCGGTTTCAGAATTAGAGAAGCAACGTAGTGCTAATTGAAATAACGGTAAAACATCATGGTAAGAACATTGTTTTCTCAAAAATAGTACATTAAAGTGCCGATAATTTTTAATAGAAAGGAATTTACTCAATAATTATTTTTGTTATTAAAACATTCGAAGACCAATAGAAGTTTTTTAACTTGTTTGGGCTGCCCTAACCGCACTATTCCAACACTAAACTTCTTTCTTAATACTTTTGAGCAAGGGCGTTTTCCAAAATTACTATCCTATGGATTTTTCGTGAGACATAAAAGGTTCTAGAGAATTGTTATTTTTTAATATGATTACATGTAATATATAAAACTGTAAAGATGAATTCTTGTGAATATAAAAAGTAATTATGTTATTTAAAATATTCTAACACCTTTATAGAAATTCCAAGTGTTAAAATACTGAAATTAATATGAAAGAATTTGTTAAATTACGAGTAATAAAACTTTAAAAGTATCAATTGTATCAAATTATTAATTTTGCAGTATCTACGTAAAAGCATTTTCTGATATCGAAAAATTCATGATGTTTTCAGAAGTATATGGCACAAAATTTTTTCCATTTTTTGAAAAAATGCATCGTTATTTTATGAGAGACTGTTCCTCATAACTAAATGATTATTCCCACCATATTACTTATTTTTCCCTAAAGAGACCCATTTCGATATATCAACGATTCTTACCAAGCAAAAACAAAAAATCTTTGAAGTCAATATCAAACGAAAGAGAAATAAATTTATTATGATACAAATACATTTTAGTCGTCAATAACTCGTTGTGCTGTGCTCCAGTGCGTCGTTAATTAAATACCTACCCTACCTTTCTAAATAGGTTTTAACCTAGCATGTTTATTAATTTTAGATTGCCATTTATGTTATCTACCTTGTAATGGACATCATAGTGGTGATGTCACAGGAAATGACCATACCGGTTGGAATAGATGGAAAGGACACTTTGACCACTATACGGTTTGAAGATGTGAGTATGATTTTTCTTTTGTTAGTTTTATCTAGATTATTATTCTTAACAATATCTTATTGTGCTCATGAAAACGACAGACAATATCATTCGTAATTTCTTCTCTTCAGTCGTTCCTTGAGGTCGTAATTTAGTATTCGCTGTAAAAATGAAATATCCCGAAGTTGTTTGCAACCACAGTAACAAAACAAAGGGATTGACAGTATTTTATGCAGTATATAAAATAAAATTGAATTTATGCTGTAGATAATGTAGGTGAAGAATTTTTTGAACAAGTGGTAGGTAGTTTATCAGAAAGTTTTTCGATTATTTAAAAATAATTCTGAAAGAATATCTTACTTTCTTTTTATCAATTTCAAAATATAAACAAATACAATATCCTGCATGTACGAAGATTTCTAGATCATATTAGTTGTATTTGAACAGTTGGATGTAAAACAGTAGATTTAACAAGGATGACATTATGTGAACGATTATCAACTCAATTGATTTGATTTAAAAATTTTAGTTAATGTGAATTACCGTTAGTATTTATTCGAGTTACATTTTCATAATTTCAAACTATTCCAAAACAAAATCAATCTAAAAGAGTTTTTAAAATCTAAAATGTTTTAAGCAATTGAAATTAAATGTTTCCAGAATCTCATACTGTGAATATAGTTAGATACTATAACTTATTAGCTCTAAAAATTGATACAATTTGATATTCGTTGGAAATAAAGTAGTAAAGTTATAAATAAACTAAATTGCCTCGAATTTTTCGTATCCCAAATTTGTACAGAGATTTGGATTTTAATAATATTAAATCTTATCTAAGTTTCAGTGAGATTTCAAATCACAGTATATGCATTACTATCACATTCTCTCTTTTAAGGAGATGCTACTTTTTTGTATTTGTGTCATTAATATTTACTGTACTCAAACATCAAAAGCCTTATCCACAAGTAGGGCTTTCCTTGTGTATGTCCATTTACTTGACGTTGTTGACGCAGCTTGATTAAATATGGCCTTTGTGTCATGAAACCCAACCAACCAACCTTATCCTCCAAGAACTTTCATAAACTTATAAAATGTCGAAATTTTATTGGTAAAATAAACATGTAGTATATGCATTACTAGTTATATGTTTTTTTCCAATGCCCGTCCAACTGAACATTCTTCATGGATCTACAAGGGCGGAATTGTGAATCACTTGGCGTTACCCTGGTGCACTAGGAAGGTTCACGTTACACCTCAAGACATATTCTAGGCACACCCCTCTTATAATCCCACATTTTCACTCAAGACGGACAAACATCCACGCCTTACCCCCACCTTTCGATCCAGATGCCAGCACCCTGGTCGGGATAGTTAATTTATATAACTTAAAAAGGAGGTATTTTTATCTATAAGATATTTTTAATGCATTATGAAACTAATGCGATCAAATCGAGTAGGCGCCGTTGGCTTGGAGAAAAATTTGTAGAGTGGGGTATCAGCTCAGGTGTTGATCTCATCATCTGACCTTGGTTCAAAATTACGAGCTGTTGTCCTCGGATCTTTCCCTTTGCGATTGATTCTTGACTATCGCCAATAGCCGTTCTGTTGCCTCCAGTGTGACGTAAATTTAACTAATTCAACCTCGAATAGGAGCCATTCGTTACAGAACCCCTAATCGTATTGTATTTATTTTAGTTGCTGTGGCTGACTGTCTTTCTTTCAGGGTGCTGGTAACTATGACATGGGGTACAACGAGAACCAACTAACTGGTGGAGCTTCTTTCTACAGAGAGAAAGGTTACGCCAACGGCACCAGAGCAGGTTCCTACGGATACACCACAAGAAACGGCCTTATCCGAATTGTAACGTATGTTGCGGATCAAGACGGGTATCGAGCTGAAGTCCTAACCAACGAACCTGGAATTGGAATTGGAAACCCATCCAATGTTACCATCACGAAGGAAACGGAACCGGATCCAGAGGCTTTGGCCCGAGGACCAACTGGTTCAGGGCCTTCTACTCAGAGTTCAACGGTCTCGAACCAGGCTCAAAAAGGCTCAGGACCTTCGTCACAGAGCGTACAGAACTCGCAAAGCTCTGTGGTTTATACGGCTGGGAGTGATGTGGTTAGGAATTACGTGACGATGCCTTCGTACAATTCTGCTTCTGGGTATGATGATTTGAGTCAATCATCTTCTGCTCAAGTTAGAGTGGTTTCACCCTTCATACAGTACCAATACGCCGTGTAGCAAATTATTGTGTTGGCTTAATAAAAATTGACTTTTATTTCTGGGCTTTAATTCTTAACCCTCTAAAGGTCATACACGCATTATTCCACCATGCAACCTGCAAGATACCCCTGCAGATTTCCCTGCATTTCTAACCAAGTTTAGACTTCTTAACCAAGTCGCCTATCCTGTATAATGGTCATAGCGTTTGTCAACAGCCCAATTGGTCCAGGGTTAGAATCTCATGGTAATTGTAACATTTGTAAGCGCATGGATGTTGGTGATTGTCCCTGTTAAGGGTAGCTGCGGTTCACCCATTGGATGCTCCTTTGCAAATATCCGTCAGCTCGCCCCTTGTTGTACTGAAGGGCGAAGAAGTTAGTGGTTGGGTATTAAAAATAAAAAAGTTTTTTAAACCAACAGAATCCGTTCTATGATTCTTTGAACTAATATATGGGGCTATTTAATCATAATGCGTGTTCTGGGGTAACAGCAATAGTACACATCTCGGAAGCTCGTGACGTTCAGACGCACAAATGAAAGATCAGTTTACACATGCGCTACAAATGGTTTAAAAGGAGTTATTTGGGAATGCACACACTATTTTCCCATTATTACAGTGAATTTGCAATTCACTGTAATGGCAATGAAATGTAATCTTACGGTGAATTTTCAATTCACTGTGCAGATTACTTTTAGACATTTTTAGTAATATCTCAAATCATTAACCCTCTGAGTGTCATAAGATTTCCGAGTAGTATGTATTGCTTTTGTCCCACATCACAGTCGATGATTGCAACATATTAATCCCAGGAAAGATTATATTGATTTAAGAACGTTAAAAGGTGGTTAGAAGTCATGCAGGGAAAACTGCAGGTTACAAAACGGATATATGCGTGTGAACCTCTCAGAGAAGTAAACATATTTGTTATTTGTAATTTTCTGTTACAAAAAGCTTTTGTTTTGCAAACCATTCAACAAACTTTTGCATCAGTCACAAGATTTGGAGTAATTATTTAATTCAATAAAGCTTATATTTGGATTTTAATTTCTCAACAAGTCATAATCGAGCAAACTTCCAAAAAAATTCGCTTTGGAAAAATTTTGAATATTATTTAAATCGAGTAAAGTATAGACTGTAAAAGAGAAAACGGTCTAAAAATGGTGACTGTTTCTTATGTAAACTACTCTATATCGGTATGAACATTTAGATGCTTTGATATAATAACGAGACTGACAAAAAATTATTCAGATAATATGGATAGATGGTAAAACATTCTTTGAATTGGACTGATAAGTCTTCAAAGCATTTCATTTGATATATACGAGTATTTACAAACATCAAACTCATATTTCATTTTCTTTATTCAGAAGTGTTCGTGTTTTCAAATGTTTTCTTACCAAATTAAATACAATTAAATTTCAGACTTATATCTACAATTCATATATGATTGCTGTTTGACATCCTAGCATAGATCAGAAGTACAAATGTGTGAAGGAATAATAATTTATGTATAGGAAATTTGCTAAAATATTAATTAGAATTTCCACAAAGATTTTATAAATGTTTCAAAACAAATATTTTTTGAATGAATGTAATTAATCTGAAAGATAACTTTATATAAGTATATACACATGTTTTAAATTCAGGAGGTAAAACAGTTGTTTTAAATTTTATATTCGCTTGTATTATGCACTCATTAAAAAAATTTGTAAATTGTCGCTATCGAACTTTTAACATTAGACGATACATCAACATTCAATGGCACAAGACAGAACACCAAGGAAATCAACGATGATAGATAAAAACTCTCTTGAATAGTTTCATGTGAATGCAACGTAGTGGAATTATGACTTAGTGAAACCTAAAACATTTCCCAAATACCCATGTAAGAAAGATGATTCCACATATATAGTACCTTAATCGAGTAATAGAGCTATTCCTTTTTATAACAATATTAAAATCTACAATTGAGCTTCGTGAAAAAGTCGCGTAAACATTCTTCCAAATTAATTAACTCAAGGTATTAGAAAATATTTACAAACGTGAACGTGGAAATACAAATTTTTCATATAACCGCATACTCCGCTTAAACATTTACTTTTTAAAAACAGTTATTAATACTATAATACAAGTTTTCCATTATGTTCATCAAAACAATCTATCTAAAAAATAAAAACAATGGTTAGAACAGTGGTAATCAATGTTATGAACAATGGTAATATTCAATGAGAATATAAAGATCGTTTTCTTACTGAGAGAGATTGTGAGAAAAAACCATGAAACTTCATTCTGTTGAATCTCTTAAACACAGATGAAACCGCATAAAGTTAGGTAGAATTCTGGTAGAATTTAAATCCACGTAAAGCTTTTCTCGGAGATGACTGTGTTGATCTAAGTAACATGAACTATATATACAAATTGAAAAGTAATCTGAGTTACTTCTCCGTTATGATTAAATCCCGTTGTTCATTTATAACGAAGGAGTTGCGCATAGATTCCATTCATGTAATATTAATTACTCAGTGGTCCCCATAGCTGTCATAGCAGTCAAGGAATTCAGAAGAGTACCATCTGTTTTCAAAGCGCAGTGTAATCCGTAAGACTGTTTCCTTTAAAACTCTTGACAGGAAATGTCACTAATGTGATAGTTTTGACCCAATGTACAATTTGTTTTTATCAAAAAAACTATTTTTCTTCTCAAAACTGGTAAGTGTTTTTTATTGAATATTGATGTAACTAATGGTGAAAGGGGAATATTTCAAAAAATAGATTCTTGTGAATGCAGAAAAAAGTACCCGAAAAATTTATTTTTACGATAAAATGCATTATTTAGCTTCTGAAATACTGAAGTGATATATGATAAGAATAAAATAATAAGAATATAAGAAAGAAAACATATGACATTGTGCCTTTAAGTGTGGAAACAAGTTGGTGCACGTTTTAAAAATTCGAACTATGTCGAAATAACAGAAATTTGAATGAAAATGTAACAATAAACATTTTTTGGTCAAAATTATTATAATTAAAACAATGATGAGTTATTGTTGAACCCAGCGACGGACAAGATCACTGGTAAATGCGGAAATTCTCGAGAGGCCGTTGCTTCTATAAGACCTCTAGACCCTTCTAATCAAAAGAATTCGAAAATAGTATGACTTTAGACAGTGAAAATTTGTTTCATGCAGTAATTTAAAAGATTTGAAAAGCAGTAAAATGTTATAAGTAAATAAAAAATTCAATTATCTCATATTTGGAAATAGTATGGGTTCTACTTTGTACTTGGTAGCAAGAATCGTGATTGAATCAACCCTCTTTATGCTAACATAACTCTTGGTGGTTTATCTTCACGATGAAAATTACCTTGTAGTAGCTAGAGTATGATGCAGAAACCTGTTCCAAACTGTCACACTTGTTCTGGCTTGATTCCTCCTTGGAGTAATAAGGCAGTTTTGTCTCGAAGTGGTATATCGTCATTATTAAACTTGACCAGATCTTAGACGAGATATCCCACAGAAACCATTTGGAGAATGTGGTCAAGGTACGCAAGAAACACCGGTCTAGAAAAAGGAGCACACAGTAGCTGTATGAGAAAGCAAGAGAAAATGCAATTCCAACTCGTGTTTTCTGACACATCACTCTACAAACAAAAGCAATTACGCATTTTATAAACTTATTTTTAGATTTTATATACTATGCTTCCCGACTCACTGTAAGGTTTAGAAAACAACTAGGAAAGGAGTAAATGCATGCCCAATTTAGATATTGGCTCACAGGGGAACAATTGATTGGATTTTTATGCCTCAAGGATGATAATTGGCCAAGCTGCACCAAGCACAAGACCGGCAACGTCAAGCAATGGGCATATACATACAAACAGATGTTTGTTGACACAGAAGAGAGAGAAACATACCCAAGGAGAAATTGAACTTGTACCCCCTACAACTCGCAGGTTCGTTTAGCAGGAGACAAACCTCTTGAGTCACGGCAGCCCAGTCTCGTTTTAGGAAGTGTAGAAACACAGAAACAAATTAACAGACCTTGAAAATGTAGATTCAAATGTTTCCTGCAACTATATGAGGGAACGTGCTTGAAAACGCACAAATTAAAGCTAAAAAAAGAAACAAATAATACCCAGGGAGAAATCGAACCTGCGCTCGCAGAAGACGGGCCCATGGACTTGTATTCTCCTCATATGTCACGTACCCACTTATCCAGAATTCCTTCCAGCCTACGGTTTTAACATATACATAGCCGAAGTATGCACGAGGTCTAAGAGTACACGTATTTTCCAAGTGATCAACTTCTTAGGTACTTGATAAAAGTAGGTACTAGAATTTATGTGTATATTGTTTATTTATCTTCCCATACAACAATGCTTGGTTGTCGTGTACTGAAAGAGCTCTTGGGCAGATGAACTATAGACGTGTATATTTATGGAGACATACTTTTAATAAAAAGTATTTTAAAGAGAGAACGACAGATTCTGGGATAAGATTACGTGATAGCCTCAGACCTGTATACTGACCACACCCTATTTATTTTTAAATTAACTGATACTTAAAGGTTAACACAACAAAAGAAAACTTCATAGCTTTAGGAAGACACTTTTTTATTGGACAAAACAAACCACACTCTTATAAAATTACAATTCTAATAGTTGTAAGAGTATCCTGCATTTTGTCCTGCATTCTGCACTCTGGCCCCAAACTGCTGGTTGTTGGCAAAGGCTACGGGGTACGGTGCCGAAGCGGCGAACTGCAGGGGCTGACCGTATTGGGGTTGGACGGGTGGCACTCCGGGCACGTTTCCGTTGGCATCTGGCACGGAGGCGGCTTCTGGACCAGGGTATGTCATGAGCGTGGGGGTGTCCTCTTTGAAGACGATGACCGAGGCTGGTTCCTTCTCGTCGACGCCGGGCTCGGTGGACTTGAGTTCGGCCCGGAATCCATTCTCGTCGGCGACGTAGTTGACGATGCGGATCAGTCCCTCGTTGTTAGTGTAGCCGTAGGTGCCGAACTTCCTGCCGAAAGCGTCACTCCTCTCACGACGGAAACTGCCCCCTTCATTATGGCCTTCGTTGTAGCCGTAGTCGTAGTTGCCTCGGTTCTGGAAAATGGAGAAGAAATTCCAATCAATGAATAGAACTACATATGAATTATATAGAACTGTAATACAGACTTTTTGGTTCTTTTTTACATTGTTCGAATTGCAATGTTTTGCTCTTAGCTGTATTTATTACTTTGAGCTGTAGCATTTTTTACTTTTATGCTGCTTTGGTTTTCTTACATTGTATATATCTATGGTTTTTTTATATTGTATGTATTTATGTCTTTTTGTATTGTACATATCTATGTAAGGGGAAACATCCCATTGGTGCACGTAATACCTTCCCATCACTATTTGGCATATCCTGTGAGAAGTTTTGTTGATTAATTCTCTTCAAATCCCCGCTCTACGGAGTAGTCAGGTATAAAATCCTTCCGGGATTGGTTTCGTAGGGCGGACAAAGTTAAAATTATTGGCAAAGATACATTAATCAGAGATTGAACCAATTCTATACTGTACGTGGTACCTTTGTCTCATGCCTCATATTTATAACATTCTTTGCTCTACTACACAAACTTGTGCTCATGTGGCGAATTGGGAGACTTAACCATTACACCTTTAGTTGTCCGCTCTTAAGACACTATAACATAAGACCAAAGGTTCAATTAATGCAGGACTGGTTTAAAAATGTTGCCTGTAACAGGGGTTTACAATAAGGAATGCCCAGTCTCATAATCTTGATGGGTAAAGAGATTTTGCATTTTCAGGTTGGTGTACTGTATTAAGTTATACAAGTGCGACGAAAATAAATTAATACATAAGTGATTGGTAGAAAAGATCATTATTCTGATACTACAGCAAATTCTGTTAGCGTAGAAAAGCTTTTTTCTCACATCCTACGTGATAGGTCGTCCTAGGACTACGTCCTAGATAGTTAGCTACAAATCTCTCCGGTGGTCAAAATTAAAATCTATAAAAATATTACCAGTTCCTTTCAATAAGAATACTTTTTTAAGAGCGATGATTTTCTTGAGTTAATAAGCTTCATAAAAGTTTTGTAAATGCTGATGACGTGTCATTTCATTCACCATTAATTTATAATTTAATTAGTGGTTTTTATAAGTTCATGAGGATATCTGTTCTTATATTAGTCTTAGAAGTTGAATAAAATAGCAATTTGCCATCGATTTACAATGGAGAATATTTAACTAAGTAAACCAATTTTCTCTTTCAATTGTAAGGTAAAGTCATTTTCAAACTAATTTTGATGTACTTTGTACTTCATAATTACCAAAACGGAGTATTTTATGTATCTTCAATAAGTATATGCTTGAAAAGAATATACTTAAGAAAACTTAGAATTCACGAGCTAAAATTAATTATCGGTGGTTGTACAGTGTGGAAAGAATATTTATATTCTTCATTTATTTACTGTTTTTATCTGTCCATTCTTATGCCTAGTATTTTTTATTTCTACATTTTTATAATAATTATAACACTTTAATGTATATTCCAACTGCCTTTCTTCAAATTCGGTTATCCTTTTGAGATCGGTGTAGCATATTAATTGATATTAAATCCCTTTGGAGGGAGGCTTAAAAAGACATAAAAAATTTAATACAGATCTAATTGATAGTAAAGATCGTTATGTGGATACTATAGCAAATTATTAGTGATGGTAGGTAGGTAGGTATTTTAATTAACGTCGCACTGGAGCAACACAACGGGATATTATTATTAGTGATGGATGCATGATTAAATAATCTTTTTATACTTACATCGTTTCTATAGTACTGAGTAATCGATGAAGTTCCATCATCTCCAAGTCTCGTTGTGGCCATAGGAATATCGAACTGCAATTGGGCATAGCTGGAAGCGACGGCGACTAGCAGGAGGACTGCAAGTATCTGAAACAGACATAAACTATTTCTTTCCGTCTCCACTCATGATATACCATATGTTCTGAGTAGTTTTTCAAATATATGAAGAATTTGTAATATAGCGCTGCTGATTCAAGTATGAAAATTTTTAAAACACTGTCATGCGAAAAAGAACAAAAACATAATTTTTTGGAGAATATTTATAGACAAAACGGGAGATGACAATTTAAAATACCTGCGACGTACTCCAATCACAGATATTCATATCAAATGGATTACATCTCGTGTAGATCTCAAATTTAATGAAATTGTGGACCAAGGAGGTCACAATCGAGCTTTTCACACACCTTGCCTACTAACCTCTCAAGAATTATTCGCCATAACGAAGAGCTCAAATAATAAAATTTGGAGAGAAAACTCTAATCTGGTACTATAGAGACCACTAAGGAGCCTTGCTCAAATATACGGGTGACAGAAAATGTCAGACTGCCCTTTCTAGACTTGTGAGCGGGTACATCCGATCTAGACCTTCGTTCAGGGCCATAAGGCATTTCCAACTTGTCTAAAATGTACATTGAACAAGATTCCCCAAGTCATTTGGCTTGCGTTGGTCTGTCAGGGTAGGATCTCTATGGAAGTCCTGATCTAGTGTTGGACATTTCGATTGTGTTCACACTCATGGACTTGGCCTAGCTGTATAGCTCCGCTTTTAAGAATAAATAACAAAACAATTTTTCAAATGTAAAAATTTAGTTTTTAAATAGTTTTTGAAGGAATTGTGAATTAAATAAAGGAAGTCAAGGTAGGTAGGTATTTAATTAGCATCGCACTTGAGCAACACAACGGGCTATTGGCGACGGTCCTAAAATAAGTCAATGCTGTTCGTATAAAAATGTTATGAAGTTCAGGTAATGTGCTTTTATTTAGTTTAATCTACTAAGTTCATAAGCATTTTTAAATGTATAATGTAAAAGCTGTAAACAATTGTGTACATTTTATGCTTAGATTGTTAACGTGATTATTTTATTATATTCGAAAGAGTTTAAGTTATTTATACGTACATGCTTACATTTTATAATTTTTCATCTTTTTTCCTTTACAAATGGGTTTGAAAGTTATTGGATTTTGATAGCATTAAGAATAAAAGTACTATAATTTATTGTTTAAGTATCCAAGGCTTTTTACTTAATAACATGGTTACTGTTCCATGCACTCCTTAAAATAATCAATACTAACTACAGAAAATTATTCTAAGACAGACGTGCAGGACGTTTCCATCATATAAAGTGCCGAACTTTAGAAATATATTTTTGTCAGTTACTTTCATTTTAATATTTAAAAATCATTTACAGTATCTTACAATTTAAAGTACTAACTTATCCTATTCTTCTGCTGAGTATTTTGTAATAAAATTATAGTTGATAAAAATTATAGCATTCAAATACATCAGACAACTTCTACATCGCCAAGGTTAAATTTCAGAAAATTTAGTAAGGAAGTAACACATAGATATTGATATTTTATAGCATTGCTTAGTGTAAAATTGAAAAACGATCTGGCTTCAAATCTAGTTTATTAAAAGGGGGATATATACTATATTGGTTTTAAATTTTACAGCGCAATATTTAAAAGCTATTTTCATACTAGAACAATCCTAAAATCCTAGGTTTTGTGTTCCTTGTCACCTTACTGTCATATTTTGTTTGATATCAAGAATATATGTGATAGATCTTGATATCAAGAATATATGTGTATTCTAAGAAAAGGAAATTAGTACACAAATAACTGAGACATTAATGGTACTTACCTTCATAATTACTAAGTTAGAGAAGGAGGGTTGTTGGGATGCTTTTTCTAGGAAGAGCTGAAGTGGGATGGTCTCTCTGTCCGAATCCCACAGTTTTATACTTTCAAAGAAACAGGGCAGGATATATTTGGGACAAGAAACCCGTTTCTTTCAGTTACATAAAGCTAATCTTTAATCTATATTTTGTAGTAATCTGTTCGACGTCCATCTTGTTTAATCCATTCGATGAGAGGTTGAAACAAATCCAAGACAGCTTGATGACAACATCGAGACTTTTTTAATGACTTTTGTCTTAATTTTGTGGTCAAACTATTGGCATCTCGCTTTTCCAGCTAAGAATATAAGTTTTCTGATTGAGGCTAATCCGACAGTAAAGCCGGAAATATATTTTCAGAACAGTTTCAGACTAGAACAGGGTGTAATTAAGAGTGGTTTTTCCAAGCTTCGAATATTTGTGCTTTTTGTTAGTGCCCTTTTTACTACTACATTTTTTCTTGAAACCAATCGACCTAAAGTTAAATCTGTAAAAGAGCATTCAATCCATTATGTTTTAGTTATATTTTTAATCAATTAAGTTAATAAATTAATAGGTCCACCTTGTATCTTAAAATTATGCATTTATGCCCTCACCATCTTATTTTCTTATTTTTAGACTAATTGTTCAAATAATTTGTCTCTCTCAAGATGAATGTTTTAAATACATGGATACATATAATGAGCTCATTTTGCTACTGCATCTATCTAACTTATGGTTTTTTTAATGCATGAGAATCGTACATTATATACAAGTTTGCGAAACGCGTTCCTTATGTAAACAAGAACCTATTCAAAGATAAACAATGGTTACTTTAATGACAGTATTAAACAAACTCAGAGATTGCTTATGTCAAGGTTTTATCAAATGGTAAATACCACGTTTGACACAAATCCTTAAAACTAATGAAAATTAATACATTCGTGTAGTTATTGTTTGGAATGTTGTTTCATAATTTTTGCTTTACTTTTTAATTTTCCAAACTTAGAAGAAAAATGTTCCCTTTATCATGTGTAGCAAAATTCATTGTGTTGTATCAAAGAAAATAAATAGTAACCTTTCATAAATTAAAATTTATATTGCTGAAAGTAATCTACAACAATGCGTGTTATGCAACAATTATTTCTATAAAAACTATGATAGTTTTTATAGAAAAATCACAGTTTCTGTCTCTAATGACTAAAGAAATGAGGGAACTAATTATATTTCATGTAAATAGAAGTCACTCTTGTGCAGTGAATGGATCACTTCATAGAGGTTTTAGTAATAGTTCACTGAAGTTTTTTGCATTAATAATTATGATTACTAACTTTCCTGAATTTTCCTAAATTATGTTTAACAATCCCATTCACGCATCTCTTATAAGTATAAAGATATAAAATAAGCTAAAACATGCATTGAAAAATGTTTTAAACTGAACATCTATTTTAGAAGTCTATTGAAAATTTCCAATTTAGAACATTATGAATCTCCTACTGCGCAAATATCACATTTTCATCAACTAATAGAACAAAATTTATGAGTACATTTTGGTTACATGGGTACCTATTTCTAATATACTAAGTGAATTGTGCAATGAAGAAATAAAATAAATAAGAAGCATTTTTTATTGCAAAATACCAAAAGATGTTAAGCATATTTGAAAAGTACAGATGCAGTTAACACAAAAAGTAGCACATGTTGCTGTTGCTTACATCATATACAACACAATATATACATGTCCATACCAATTTAACAATAGTTTAGTGGATTTGATAATGATTTTTAACCGCATAAAGCACAAATAAGGCTTGCTTGTTTAAATTTCCCTTCACCCTGAAGAAACATGAAATGTTTTCATTATAATAAAATATAATTGCCACACCTCCCCTTTGTATACCTCTATCTTGAACTGTAAACAGAAGAATGTTGGAACAGAACTGGCAACATGTTTCAGTCACATTTGCATTTAAAATGCCATAACTTTCGAAACTAAGTAACATTTTAACTGTTCTAATTGGCATTGCTGATTTAAACTATTATTTCCTTTAACTATGTCGAGAAAATTAAGATACAGAGAAGTTTCAAGAAGTTTGAGCCTTCAAAAGTGCTCTTTTGTTTCCAATTTGAATAAATTGAAGAACTCAGTTTTCCTTCCTTCTTATAAAACAGTTTTAATCTCCAATTTTCATTAACTAGAAGTTTAAAATTGTTTTAAAGCAAGGCAAGCAATCTAAATAAAAATATATTATTTAATATTGCTCCAGAAAATAAAAAAGTGGAATATTTAATTGACTCGATTATGAAAAGGTGGAAAACTTTTTTGAAACTGTAAAATACTATTTGATTACAACAGATTTGATTGTAAACGCTCCTCTAAAACACTTCCAACACCATTCCAGATCGTTTCAATATTAGCCTAGTCCATCATATTCAATTCTTGATGTATTACAGACACTAAAGACTACAAAACAACATGAGCTCCATGAGCTAGAACGGATGTCATAGCCAGAGGGGCATGGAACAATTGCGGGTGAAGGTAAGTCAAAGCAAAGTGGTGTGGGGCAACTGCAATGGCCGGAGCAACCACAGTTGGAGCATGATGGACAACTGCAGGTGCTGGGGCAACTATAACAGGAGCATGAGCTAATACGACAGGCTTGTTGACCGCAACGTCTGCAGGGTCTTGATTTGGGTCCACTCCTGGTTCGTTTGTGTGGACGTCAGCTCTGAAGCCCGCGCTGTCCGCGACGTAGTTGACCACTCGGGCTCGGCCATCCGCGCCGTGGAGGCCGTAAGACCCTACCTTGTTGCCTAGAGAATCCCCTTGTTCTTTCCTGAAGCTACCGCCGCTCGTGTGATCTTCGGTGTAGCCAAATGCATAATTTCCATGATTCTAGAAATTGAAAAAATTCTCTAAAATTGCGAGAACAGAAAATCCGGCTAAATATAATTAATATCAGGCCGAAAATTAGGTCTAATGGTCAGGGTGCTGGCCTATGGATCCAAAGGTTCCTGGCTCAAATCCGAGGATCTTTCTTTATCTGGAATGAATGTGTGTTCTCTCTATAAACAGGTTGTGCCTAGAGTGTGTGGATGTGTGAGGTGTAACTTGAATCTACCCTCGTCGTGCTTCAGGTTAAAGCTGTGGTTCACAAATTCGCCCTTGTAGTATCATAATGATTAAGTTCAATTGGCAATCAATCAAACAATTAGTAACATTCGATCGATGTAAAAATCAAACTGTTCTGCAACCTTCAATCTTTCCAGCATGACTTCTAACCAGTTTGGGCCTTCTTGATCAACAGAATAATTTCTAGGATTCTTTCAAACAGTAGATCAGTAGGATTCTTTCAAACAGTAGATCAGTAGGATTCTTTCAAACAGTAGATCAGTAGGATTCTTTCAAACAGTAGATCAGTAGGATTCTTTCAAACAGTAGTGCGTTTTGGGGGAAAAGCAACACTACACTGCTGGGAAATCTCCTGATGCTGAGAGGGATAATTTATTAAGAGCCAGTTTAAGATACATTTCAATTCGGTAAGATTTATAAATATATTCTTGCAAATTTGGAATTACATTTCCATGTTTATGATATGAACTGTAAAAAATTCAAATCCAGTTTTTTATCGAAATGTATTGAAATAAACTTCTAAATAATATTTAATTAACCACTACACAAAGTATTTTAAGAAATGATAATGTGTATAAGTTGAGATACTTTAAATAATTTCAAGTTTCATAAAAAAAGAGTATTAACATAAAATAGAAATATACTCACATCTTCTGTTTTGTACTGCGCGCTTAAACCTGTTTCAGCTAAAGAGTTCGTTTCTACCAACACTGGGAGTGCTTGAGATCCAGCAAGAACAATAAAAAGTACTGCAATCTGAAAAGTGTAACAAATAACAACATAGTTTGCATTAACACTGGATTAATAAAATTAAGTAATAAAAAATTGAAAATCTAGTATAATTAATTACTTTGTTAGGCAAATAGGATTTATCACATAAAAAGATTGGAAAAACCTAGTAGTTTGGTTTGGGTTGGGTATTATGCACAAGGGCCACACCCCATTTGGCCAATTTATAAACCTAGATTTACATACGGATATATCAATATATAGCATAGAATATAGGTAGATATTTGTATAGTTCTTGTTTTAAAGTTTCCTTTTCTAATAAAAGCACAGAATAAAGGCTTTTGTTGGATTCAAACTGAAAAAAATGGTTTAGTTTGAAACAAAAATAAATTATGAGTGACATATCTTCTCTTTCTAAAGTTATCACATAACATTTATTTTTATAAGTATTCAAAATAAAGTTATAAATATGAATCACTTTACTTAAGTGTTCGCAATGTTTAAGTAAAGGTTTCAAAAATAAATTCATTTGAAATGGAATAAACGCATTTAAATGTAAAATTCCAAATTATGTACTCCGTAGTACTTTGAAAACCAATTTAAGTCATAAGTAACAATCTTCGTTCAAACTACCTTATCTTGAAGAAATGAACAGAAAGCGACAAAGCAACGATTGCAAATACATACATGAAGCACTTTACTCAATAATTCTTAAACATAAAAAGATAACTTTAAAATTTTAGAGATAAAAATTGCTTCTGAATTTTTAAACAACTCCTTCCATGTAATTTTATGAATCCAATTTTGTATATGGTAAGCGGTAATTATTACTGAACAATTCAAAAAATTTCTTTAATCAAATTAGGCAGATTAATTCTAAGACATCGACGGTTATCAAAAATAAATATGATGTTTATGCCTATGTCATATTATATTACCTGATGCTTATACAAGACAGAGAATTACAATCAATAAAGTATATGAACACAATAAAAATATTTAAGAAGGAATAACGGTAAAATGTGAAATAGTTAGACATTCAACGAAAATTTTACTTTACCAAAATACATACCTTCATATCCATTCTTGTTTTTTGATACGTACTGCAAGATCAAGACCTAAACATGAGAATCTATGCTGCATACTCATCTTTTATATCCTCAGACTAAGAGCAGAAAGTTAAGGGAATCGCACAAATTGCTCTCATTATAGCAGACCGATGATTGATTTATTAATGTAATTGAAATATTTCTTTCGGCAATATGAGGGATCGTCACCTAATTCAGAATCGAACTTGATTCTCTCTTTTCCCCCTCGACTTTATTAATTTGATTCCGAAAAAATTCAGACTAGTTGCAAAATTAATTAATGAATTCGCTGCATAAAATTTCATGAGATAATATGCTTCTGTACTCTTATGTACTTAATATTACAAATACATAGATGTTTTAATGTAGTCAATATTATCCTCTGAAATAATAAAAAGTTTACATTAAATATTTTGTTGTTCTCTTAGTCTTATTTTCAAACAATTTACTAAATTTAGTTCTCTTTACTTAGTTTCTAACAATTTACTAAATTTAATTCTCTTGCACTTTTAATAAAAATTTGGAGCAATTATGTTAATATAATTTAATTATTGAAATTACTGTGCAATTTTTGAAATAATTCAACGAATAAATATAAATAAATAACGAATAAATAACGAATAAATGTAAAAATATAAACGTAAATAAATATTATAACCTTATGGGAGAGTCACTGTAATACAAAATTCATGCCATAAGGTCTTGTCAAGAATTGAGGGAAAAGAAATTAAATCGTTGAATGAAAATTGTCAACAATACGAAAATTGAATTGTTTGATAAAATATATTGAAATAAAGAGGAATGTATAATGGTGTTGGTTTTTAACCTTTCACTAAGTATTAAAAAGGCAGAGAATCATTTTTGTCTAATGCTTAATTTTTGGAAATTAATTTCAAGTTAAGAAATGCCATAAGTTTAAAAATGATGCAACCTTTCATAACTTTTGGTGCATTCGAGAAGAAATGCCATTAAAATTATGTATTTTTATATTATTCTGCATTTATTTTACCCTTTTAGCACATGACCTAAATTTAATAACATTATCTTTGTGGAAAAAGGGATGTTATGTACACAAAGAAAAGTTTATCACTGATATTTTAATGACTTGATTGATATACATTATTTAGAATGTTTCATAGATTCGCAGATTAATGGAATTCTTTACATTGGATCGATGTTTGGTATTTTAATAGAGTAATTTCGTAAGCGCGATAACCTTCACTCATCGCTTGAGAACAAAATAGAATTAGTGTGATTCTCTTTTTGTGGAAACGCCTTCCTATCTGTCATCAATAAAGATCAAATAAACTCTTTTAGTTACAGAATTAGACAAGTGCAATGTTTTGTGATGAATATAATGTTTGTTTTGTAACTAATTATAGAGCGTATTTTTTTCTATAAGAACTTACTCTGATAAGGAAAATATTTTTTCTGAATTCTTTAGTTGTAACAAACCACAATTCACGTAAAAGTAAAAGCAATTTGTCTTAGCTTTACAAACATAACTTCGCGTGCGAATCTTAAGGTATGTATAATCCTGTCACTGAAATTGGTAAATTATAAAAATAATATAGTAGGTTTTGTATTAGACATATGTTAACTTGCCACATTATTGTAAAGTGCGCTGGTTATCAAAAGGAAAAATTTTACTAAAAGTTTTGACTTTGCGAGAACAAATTTTAAATTTTTACGAAGAACAACAAGAATATGATTTATTAGATTAAGAATTTTGTAGAAATGCTGCGTGTTTGTGTGATATTATGGCAAAGCAAAATGAATTAAATATATCTTTGCAGGGAAAAACAAGACATAGCAAAAATTTCAGGTATTTCCTGAAAACATTTCTGTTTCGAAACTTTTTTCTCTTAATCAGGAATATCTGTAGAACATTTCCCTCATTTAAAAAAACATGCTAAATGAGCAGAAATATGTTGCATGTGTGAAAATTTCAAAGACTGCATAACTGTATAGGACATGTTAATTGAAGAATACTATGATAGATTTTCTGATTTTGAATAACTTACTTTAGAAATGAAATTGGCGTATGAGCCACATTTAGTTTATATCCCGACAGCACCCACGGAACTGCAAATGGAATTAATTGAATTAGGAGAAGATAATATCATAAAGTCATTTTAATACAAAAAATAGATCCCATTGAAATATGGAAAAATGCAGTTGAATACACATGTTTACGTCAACATGCTCGTCGTCTGCTGTCTTACTTTGCAACTACATACTGTTGCGAATCAACCTTATTCATACCTAACACAAATTAAAACTCATTTAAGGACTCAGATATCTGATATTCTTTTAGAAGATCAAATCAAGTTGCGTATAACTAAACTGGAGCCAAATATTCAGCTATTATATAACAAAAACAAACCCCAAAATCTCATTAGTTAACTCATATTATAAATTATTTTTTAAATAATACAGTTTTTTCTATTTATTCTTTTATAATACACAGAGAGAGTTCAAAATAATTGCTATAAATTTTCATTTAAATAACAATCTGAAAGTTATTTATTATCTTTATAATTATATTTTTTTAAATTTTGTGTTGATATAATGTAAGTGGATGTATTATGATGAGAATATTGTAAAAATGTATGTTTTATTGAAATTTATTTGTTTTTCTATAGTTATATGTAAGTAGTGGGAAAATGCGGGTTCTAAAACAGTGGTGGAGAAGGTGGAGAAATCGAGTGGAGTTTAGTTGTACCGGAAGTGACGTCATGACCGGAAGTGACGTCATAACCGGAAGTGGAGTTGAGTTGTACCGGAAGTGATGGCATAACCGGAAGTGAAGTTGAGTTGTACCGGAAGTGACGGCATAACAAACGGAGTTGAGTTGTTAGTTTCGTTTCCAATTTTGAGTTGGGTTGAGTTGTTTTCTTCCTGCTTCGAGTGGAGTTGAGTTGTTAGTTTCGGTTTCTCGGATTTCGCCGAATAACACGTGTTTACGTTTTGGACTTGCGAATTTCAGAGGGATTGGATTTAAGGCGAATTTCAGAGGGGTTGGATTTAAGAGCTGATTTTTCTGTAACTCGTAGCGCCATCTATTAGTACTTTTTTGAGTAAAAACGATAGAAAATATACGAAGAAGAGCTGATATTCGTTTATGTACAAACGCTAAATCGTTAACAAAATTAATATCTAAACCTAATTTTGGTCATAGGACCATTTTCTCTGAAAATTTAGCAGCAGTTCATATGCAGAAAACAAAAATGGTTTTTAACAAACCCATTTGTATAGGCATGTCAATACTGGACATATCCAAAACTTTAATGGTAGAATTCCATTATAATGTGATGGAAAAGGAATATGATGATAAAGTGAGACTTTTATACACCGATACCGACTCTTTTATTTACCACGTGTTCACAGAGGATTTCTTTGAGGATATGAAAAAACATTTAGATTTGTACGATACATCGGATTTTCAAGAATTCAATCAGTACAATATCCCCAAAGTAAATAAGAAAATTGTGGGTAAAATGAAAGGTGAAAATGGCGGTTCAATTATGACAGATTTCATTGGGTTACGTTCTAAAATGTATACTTATAAAGTGGAAGGACGAAAAGATGTCAAAAAGCTTAAAGGTATAAAAAAGCAAACTGTAAATGAACATATTCAGTTCGAAGATTACTTCAACTGTCTTAAAAATAAACAATCAACATATGCAAATATGAACTTAATTAGATCTAAACAGCATACATTGTATTCAATTACTCAAAATAAACTAGCTCTCTCCTCTTCTGATTCTAAAAGACATGTTCTATCTGATGGTATCCATACGTTACCATATGGCCACTATTCCATTTCAAGTTAAATTGATGTGTTGTGATTTTTTTTTTGATGAGTAATTATATCATTGCATGATTTTATATATATATATATATATATATATATATATACATATTATAACATTTGTTAATGTGAAAAAATAATGACTGCATAATTTAAGTAAAATTGTTAAATATGATGAATCAAATTGTGACCAGGAGAAAAAGAAAACATGGTTTTTATGAAACTGAGTGTAAAATTTTGAATGTATTTCCAAAGCATATTAAAATTGTAAATAAAGTTGCATTTCATCTTTAAAGCAGTAGTTCTTTTTTGTTGTTATAATCACAATTTAACGAATTAAGAAAAATCCTTTTTATTTAACTATTTGAAATTGTAACAAGTGATATTTTATCCATCCATTTTCTTATAGATTAAGCATGTGTATATTTATATTATGTTCCCCATTCGATCACCTCAGTAACTAAAGTGTAAGTCAGAGGTATGAAACAAAACGAATTAGCTCCATTTTATGAAGATCCTAGCTTACCAGGGAGCTTTGGTGGAATAAATGCCTTGTATCAGGCAATGAAGGGTAAAGTTTCGAAAAGAACTATTCAAAAATGGTTAGAGAGACAAAATGCATACACTCTGCATAAAACTGTTCGTCGCAACTTTCTTCGAAACAGAGTAATTGTTGGAGGAATAGATATGCAATGGCAGGCTGATTTGGTAGACATGCAAAGTGTTGTGAAAAACAATGATGGTTTTCGATATTTATTAAAATGTATTGATATTTTTTCTAAATATGCATGGGTCATACCTTTGAAGCAGAAAAATGGGGCAAACATAGTAAATGCATTTAAATCAATTTTCAAGGAAAGAAAACCGAAAAAATTACAAACAGATCAAGGAACTGAATTTACAAATAAATCATTTCAATCTTATTTAAAATCTGTCCAAGTAAAGTTTTTCACGACAAATAATGAAATCAAAGCTAGTGTTGTTGAAAGATTTAATCGTACATTGAAGACTAAAATGTGGAAATACTTTACTCGTAAAAATACTTACAAATTTATTGAGGTTTTAGACAAACTTGTATACAGTTATAACCATACACTCCATCGCAGTATTAAAAAAGAACCTATTAATGTAACAGTTGAAAATCAAAAACAAGTGTGGAATACCTTATATGGAGATGTAAATAAAACTAATGTTAAGGAGATTCCATTCAAATTTCGGGTTGGAGACTTCGTTAGGGTTGCAAAGACTAAATTAACATTTGAGAAAGGGTATGAAAATAATTGGTCAGAGGAAATATTTACGATTCAGCGTTGTATACGTAGAAAGCTACCAGTATATAAGATAAAAGATTTAATGGGAGAAATAATCACTGGTACATTTTACTCAGAAGAATTGCAGAAAGTTAAAAAATCAGATACTTTTCCTGTGGAGAAAATTTTAAAGAAGAGAGTAGTTAAGAAACGTTTGGAATACTTTGTCAAGTTTAGAGGTTATCCTCGCAAATTTAATACGTGGATTCATTCCAAAGATTTATTTTCGAAAAATTGAGATTGCCCATAAAATTTGTTTCCCACCCATCACCCACAATGAGTTTCTATGTCACACTTCCCAGTGATAGCTCTATCGAGTTTTATCCTGGCAACACAATGTCTCACTTCTACACGAAACTCCCCAAACGTCTAGAACTCTCAGGTGAATGGGAAGTTGGATTAGTTGAAATAATTTATCCCAGAATGTGGAATAATATCATTGATGGTGAAAATTCTTTCGAATATGATTTAGGAAACGGAGTAAAAACGAATGGAAAAATAGCAAGTGGTTTTTATGATTCTCCGAATGACATTTTAAATGCATTTTCGAAGCACATAAAAATTCAAATGAAATATAACAAACACACAAAAAAGGTGGTGCTGCAGCTCACTAACGGAGCAAAGCTGCGATTATCCAAGGGATTAGCTGAAAACTTAGGGTTCGATCCTAATAAAGTGATTGGAGAAAATATTATTCCAGGAAATGGAGGCATAGATACAGTAATCACTGAGAGTCCTTTTGTTGCGGATCGTAATGTTGATTTACATTTGCTGTACGTTTACACCGATATCATTCAGCCTGAATTTGTTGGTGGGATCTTAGCTCCTCTTTTAAGAACTCTGACAGTGAAGGGAAGAGATGGTGACATGATTCAGGAACAATTTGAGAGACCTCATTATCTACCAGTTTCCAGAAAAAATTTTGACACTGGTCGTTACGTCTCATTTGAACGCGGGAAGTTGATAGTGAAACTACATTTTCGCTTGAGACATTTGTAATCTCTAGATCAAAATGTATCAACCTTATCGTTGTTGCACAAAAACATTTGAAGACTATTATACTCAGCAAGCAGGTAATGGCTTGTCATATTACAAAGGCATCTCTCTGCAGAAAGGAAGTGGCTTGGGGGGAATTTTTCGAAGCATGTTTAGGATGGTTTTTCCTTTATTTAAATCGGGTGCAAAAGCACTAGGAAAGCAAGCACTTCGATCTGGCGTGGATATTGCAAATGATTACTTGCAAGGTAAAGATGTAAAGTCAGCTATCAAAGACCGAGCTAAAGAAGCAACGAAAACTTTAACCGATAAAGTATCCAATCGAGTGAAATCAATGGTTGGAGGAAATAAAAGGAAACGCACAAATAAGAAACGCATCATTCGAAAGAAGTATCGCAAGCTGTGTGTACCTGACATATTCTCATAATCTTTAGCATGGCCTTAATACGAAATGATTCCCTACCCTCTGTGAAATCTGAACTTGACTTATTTCTTATGCCACCGACTCAAACAGCTATTGAAAAGGGGCAGTGGTCTGAATTTTATCCTATAGCTAATATTCGTGATGGTGGACCTATCGAATTCAACATATCTGGCAGTGGTGAGGAATACATCGATTTATCAGCAACCCAACTCTATGTAAAAGTTAAAGTTGTAAAGGACAATGCAGTTTTACCAGAAAATGAAAAAGTTGCTCCATGTAACTTATTTCTTCACTCGTTATTTTCCCAAGTCGATGTGAGTTTGAATGAGCGTCTAATTTCATCATCCAGTAACACTTACCCTTACCGAGCTTACATTGAGACTTTGCTCAATTACGGCTCTGATTATAAGAAAAGCTTCCTAACTTCAGAATGCTTCTACAAAGATACAGCAGGACACTTTGGTGAAACCGATCCTTCAAGTGAAAATGCAGGGTTGAAGAAACGGGCTTCTATGATTGAAAAGAGTAAAGTTTTAGATATGATTGGAAATTTATACTGCGACTTGTTTTATCAAGACCGTCTATTACTCAACTTGGTAGACTTAAAGTTAAAGTTAATACGCAGCAAACCGGAGTTTTGTCTCATTGCTCCTCAAAAAGCAAATTATGACGTTGTTATTGAACATGCATCCCTTTTCATCCGGAAAGTGAAAGTCAGTCCAGGTGTTTTAATTGGACATGCCAAAGCCTTAGAAAAATCATCTGCAAAATATCCAATGGATCGAGTTCTGTGTAAGCTATATTCAGTATCGAAAGGTTCTTTCTCATTTTCACAGGATAACATATTTTCTGGACAACTCCCGAAACGCATGGTCGTAACATGTGTCAATCATGATTCATTTAGTGGCACTTACCCAACAAACCCATTTTACCTCAAGCATAACCATGTAAATTTCATAGGCGTTTACGTAGATGGAAATCCTATCAGCTACAAGCCCTTGGATCCTAATTATGCCGACGGCCAATTTATTCGTGCTTACAATAGTTTGCTCCTAGGAAGTGAAAAACTCTCATCCAATAAAGGTATCTATATTAACAGAGATGAGTTTTCCGAAGGGTACACGCTATATGCCTTTGACTTAACGCCAGACTTGGGTGATGGCAGCCATTTAAATTTAATTCATCAAGGAAATCTTCGCATTGAAATAAAGTTTGCAAACGCTTTACCGAAAACTGTTTCAGTGCTGGTATATGCAGAATTTCAAAACGTGATCGAAATTACGAAGTCTAGAAATATTTTGTGTGATTTTTCGATATGAATGTGGTACAATTGAATAACATTTTACAAAGTGATGCATACACACGTTTATATTTTGTTGGAGTTTTCCCAAGTGATCGAATTCCCAAGAATTTTAGGAGTTTTCCGGCTGCATTTATTTTAAACACCGATCCTCATCACAAACCAGGGACTCATTGGTTAGCTGTTTATGTGAAATCACCAACAAGTGTAGAGTTTTTCGATTCGTTCGGTCAACCACCTTCGTATTTTTTGGGCTACATACATGACTATTTCAAAAAGTTTCCGCACGTGGTCTACAACGACATACCTCTTCAAAGTGTTAAAACTGCTGTGTGTGGACAATATTGTGTATACTTTTTGTATCAAAGATCTAGAAGTAGATCTATGGAATTTACTGTTAAATTATTTGATAGACAATCTACAAATAATGATATACGAGTGTATAACTTTGTGAAAAAAATTTCGAATATACATGTACCTTTATTTCAATAAAAAGGAGTATAAATAACTACCCTAGTCTTTACTTCTGTCATTTGTAACCATGAATTCATTCGCTTTAAATCATCCTTTCACTGCTCTTGTCTGCGGACCTACATCATCAGGCAAGTCGCATTTTTTGAAAAAATTGATAAACAGCCACACAGATATGATTCATCCTACCCTTGATAAAATAGTGTGGTTTTATGGAATCTATCAAAAGTTATACGATGAGATGTCGAATATCATCTTTGTAGAAGGAATACCCGAAAACTTTAAGCAATATTTAGGATATAATACACTTTTTATATATGACGATTTAATTTCTGAATGTGGCAGTGATAAAAGAATAACAAACTTGTATACAAAAGGATCTCATCATATGAATTTATCTGGGATGACTGTAACGCAAAATTTGTTTCATAAAGGAAAAGAATTCAGAGAAATTTCATTAAACTGTCATTACATGTTTTTATTTAAATCGCGACGCGATGTAAGTCAAATTACACACCTCGGTCGACAACTCTACCCTCGAAATTTAATTTTTTTTTCTTGAAGTGTTTGAGGACGCCACGAAAAAACCTTTCAGCTATATACTTGCAGATTTGAAATCTGAGACAGAAGAGAATATGCGACTGCGTACAAAATTTTTCCAGAAGAAACTTGTGTTTATCAGTTAAAATAAATAAACTCACAACCTGCAAATAATTCATTGTTCATCATGCCTTTAACAGAAGGAGACGTGCAACGATTGAGGCTTTTAACTGTATGCCCCACAAAATATCGGAAAGCCTTTTTAAAAAAAATCTTCCGAAATCTAGCATCCATTGTATAGTTGAATGTTGTTTGAACACTTTAAAAGGGAATGAATGTTCCTTTAACAGATGAACAGAAGAAAAAACTTTCTCGTCATAAGCATACGCTTAGAGACCTAGCAGATAAAAAAGTAACCCTCACTAAAAAGCGAAAAATTATTATTCAAAAAGGAGGGTTTTTAAATATATTAATACCCACAGCACTCACTGTCTTGACTTAACGAGTAAATGCACTTTTTTACTTAACAAGTAAAAAAATGCAATATGCAAAGAAAATGATTTTAGTTCCAGAGGAAAGATTATCAAGACATACACCTTCAGACGAACAGCTGAGTGAATTAGATCGTGAGATGAAAAGTATTTTAGTTAATAAAATGGATGATGATGAAAAAATTAAGTTATACAATCAAGTATTGCAGAGGAGGATTAACGTGAATGTATTGAATCCACCATCTGTAACAATTAATTCAGAACTGTCAGATAATCCAGAGAAGGAAACAGATATTGCGAATGAGAAAGAAAGAACGTTAAATGTGGAGGAGATGGTGCTCAAGACCGTTCCCAAAAACTTAATTGGATTAACTACAAATATTATTCTTTATTTAAAACGCAATAAAGAGGTTGTTTCTTGGATGCCTAATGGAGAATTTGTGTATAAAGGTAAAATAGTGAAAAGTTCTAATATTGTTGACCTGATAGACCGTTTAGTGCGAAAAAGAAAGATGGATAAGTACGTGAATGGACAAGAACAGTTTAAAGATGCACTTAAGGAAATTAACTTCCCCAGTTCCTTTGTAAAAAATAAATTTGCTATACCTCAACAACTCGGTAAGGCAGTGAGGGTAATGAAAGAAGTGATGCCTACCCCAACCCCAAAACGAGTCTGTAATTGGCTTCCTCTGTAAATCATCAGTTATTTCCCCGCTATAAAAATCCATAAGTAGATGAGGCTTTCAAGTTTCAAGCAGTATATATTGATTATAATCAAGGTCTATGTCTCATTTCAAGCAATGGAACTCATCCAGAGAAGAGCATTTTCTGTTCTTATTTTCATGGGAATCTCAGCATTCATATTTGGCCTTACAATGATACTCGATAAAGGTTATATAACAATTTGTGATAGTGATGGAATCATAGATGATTACTCTTTAAATATGTGTAATGATACAATGGAATTACATCTACCTGGAGAAAGAAAAATTACAATTCATTCTCCAAAACAGAAACAGCCGCGTCAAAGATCTCTAGAAAGTTTTCAGAAAATCTTTGAAAGAGAAAAAAATGTCAATGTTACAAATCTATTCAATTTGTGAACTTGCAATCTGTTAAATGTTAAATACACGGAAGCTTGTAAGGGAATGTTTATTTTGTGTACATGTCTGTGTTTGAATAAACTTGTCTTTTACAGAAATATGTTACTTGTTTGTCATTTTTTAGTTCTAATATCAAACTGTATAATATACAATTCTAAATGTGTCAAATGACACTGCAGTAAGTAAAAGTATGTATACAAATACAAAAAAAAGAAAAGTAATAAAATAAGTACTTATACATTTTAAAATAAAGAGAGACACATTTGAAAAAGATAAACAAAGAATTTATTGATTATACATATATATATACAAAACATATTTATATTCTTTAACATGTAAAACTATCAGATTTATCATTAACATAAAGCCTCCGTACTGTTTCGTACAGAGTTGTTGCATTTACAAAACGTAGAACGTCAAAATCAAAGAATAAATACCTCAAGGACATATTCTCCGAAGTTAAAGTTTCTCCGAATCTATTCCAGTCGATTTCATATAAAGCGTTTAGGAAATACCGATCGTAACGTTCACTTAAACTCATAGTCATACATTCATGCCCAAGTTGATTTTCAAAGTTGTTTTCACATCCAAAAACAATTCATCATTTTCTTTATTTTTTCCGAAATGAGTACTTTTAGATGTTTAGCCACTCTGTCGGTAAGTTCGCTCACTTTCTCAGATCTATCAGGATCGCCGTAATATTTCTCATCGGTTCCTGCTCCACGTTTCACGAATTCTTCTTTCACAAAATAATCGAGGGATTCCTTAACCAATCCTTCATTAATGGCTTCAGTAATTTCCTCCGATACAGCTTCCAGTCGATCCAATTGTTTCACACAGAGAAGAATGCGCGTTGCAGTTAGTTGAAAAGCACAGTCTTTCTTTTGAAACATATTTTGAAAACTCACACATTTCTCGTTTCCCCGAATTTCTTTGGAGAGTAAAAGGCTTCTTGAAACGATAATAACATCGCTAGCGTTCTTTGAGCGAAAGCTAGGAATTGCTTCATAGAAGGCTTTCCAGACTTTAGGAAGCAAAGAAACTCCCTCTCTGGAAGGCTGCAGCACTCAATGCTGATCTCTGTAATAATGACGAATATGCACGCGGATAATTCCCTTGAAGCAAGAGACAACAGCAAATTTGGTATCACCCAAATGGAAGCTATTTGGACCTAGTTCATTCATTGATGAATCAGATACTTGAGATGAAAGTACATCGACCCCAGAATGCATATTCACTTTTTTATCTGTAAAGGGTAAAGTATATCCGAAAGGAAATGCTCGCTTCATGTTTTTCCACTAAAAGCACTAAGGAACAGGAATGAACACGTTTGAAGATACAAGTGATATCACTTCCAAGATTTCAGGGCAGCGACACGTCCTCCTCTGGGATATTTTACAGTCAAAAGAATCTTACTGGTCAGACCTGTTAGAATGGGTCCAGGTGTTGCCATTCTGCGAGTCCACAAATAACCTTATTACATACCATTGCCAGATTCGGTACTAAAACTTTTTCTTCTCCACATTCACGTTTTCATGTCAGAAACGCGGAGGTAAACTTACTACTCAACTCTACTCTACTCTCGAGTGACTTCATTGCCTACCACATGTGTTTGATTTCGCGTTTGAACACGTTAGAATGACGTCATTCTCCATCCCCATCACGTGTTTGATTCCACGTTTGAACACGTTAGAATGACGTCATTCTCCACCACATTCTCCACCACGTTTGAACACGTTAGAATGACGTCATTCTCCACCACATTCACCTTTCTATGTCAGAAACGCAGATAAAAACTGATCGAACTTATTGATGTGGTGGAGCAATCGATGTGGTGGAGCAATCGATGTGGTGGAGCAATCTATACTATTTTAACAGCCAATTACGCACTTAATGTATTCCGATTTAAATTGATTATATTTCGGTAAGTAACCAGGTATTCGTGGCCGAGTGGTTATAATCTCATCCAACTAACACTCGATTACTTTTTGGTAGTCAGTTCGATCCCAGCAAAAAATATCACATCTTTTAGTTTTTTAAAAATATGTTTTAAAGATTTTATTATTTTTACTCAAAAAAGTACTAATAGATGGCGCTACGAGTTACAGAAAAATCAGCTCTTAAATCCAACCCCTCTGAAATTCGCCTTAAATCCAATCCCTCTGAAATTCGCAAGTCCAAAACGTAAACACGTGTTATTCGGCGAAATCCGAGAAACCGAAACTAACAACTCAACTCCACTCGAAGCAGGAAGAAAACAACTCAACCCAACTCAAAATTGAAAACTAAACTAACAACTCAACTCCGTTTGTTATGACGTCACTTCCGGTACAACTTAACTCCACTTCCGGTTATGACGTCACTTCCGGTACAACTCAACTCCACTTCCGGTTATGACGTCACTTCCGGTACAACTCAACCCCACTTCCTGTTACGACGTCACTTCCGGTACAACTCAACTCCACTCGATTTCTCCACCTTCTCCACCACTGTTTTAGAACCCGCATTTCCCCACTACTTATGTAATAAAATTTAACACTGATAATTTAGTAGGTTTTACTTCGTAAGTAGTGGTTCGAAGGATCGGTGCGGCCTATCCACTATTTTCGAAAATGAATCTGGCCTTTTATTCAAAAAAGGTTCCCCCATGTACTATACAATCTGTAAGCAAGCGAAATCAAATTTAAAAAATAGAACAAATAGTAATAATTGACTGGGAGGCACACGATCTTGTCAAAAGTTCTCTTCGTTACAGAAAAATAAGATATGCTCCAACACCTCTTCGGTCAAACAAACAAGGCACCTTCCCGAGTCCACAAAATGAAACCTCTACAGGTCCATTTAAGTCACAATGTGATCAAATCTGGCCCTGGCTGCAAAAGTGGTCGAAGGACTATCATTTTTATAAAAATTTGGAAAGGTGATGACTTGAAGCCATTTCAACTCCTGGAGTCACACCATTTCTGCCTGATTACATTCTTAATCCCACTCAAATACCAGTATGTGTAACTTGTGTAACAATATACATATATGCCCCAAAATAAGGATAATGAGATCCAAGATGAAATCCCGTACTAAATACCTACACCGAAATAGCTCAAATGACAGATGAATATTCCAAAAACCCTGTTTAATAAAACTAGAGAACTTACATAAATACCTGGTGTTTCTGCAGGGAACTAAAGAAAAGAAAATACTTAAATGAACATATTATTTCACATAACATATTTTATGTATTGCGAAAAAACACTTGCCCTAGTAAAAGAAACCCAATAGGGAATCTCTGACCCTGATACAGGCAACACAATGTACAGACATGCTTTCCATAAGGCTGACCAAGAGTTCCAGTGGCAAGGAGTCCATTCGTGCACTAGAGCACATCTTCGTTCTGCGATCCTTAGTGGTAGTATGTTGGCTGCATTGTGACTTCCTAAAGTATTTCAAGCAAGATCTATTGGATTGAGATCAGGTGACAGAGCTTGATATGATTTCAAAACTATCCTTAATTTTTGGACATGTGTATATTTATTAATCATCGAATAAAACTGTACTAGTACAATTGAAAAGAAGAAAATGGTTGCATTTGAGCCAGTTAAACATTGAGTACTTGTAATGAACATTTTATGAGAGGTCAGTCATTTAAGTTGGTACTGGGACTAGAACTACAGATATTAGGATAGGGCTGTGTCAAGCAATATCTCAAGTATTTCAGGGGAGCTATACTACAAATGACTACGAGAATTGATTATTTCAGTTCCTATTTGAACGTTCTACGTTCATGCAGAAAACGCGTCCATCATAAAAATGGAGCAACCTGTCCTTTTCCAAACCTTGCACTGTGAAACCCAATCCACCATTAGGGCCGAGGTAGCCCAGTTGGTAGAGTCGTGGATTAGTAACAGGCGATTGCGAGTTCGTGTAATTGAGTGCTAGTGCACGTTAAATCTGTCGTGGCCTCAAATATCATCACGTTCGCATGGTGTGGAAGTTTGGAGAGTAAGGTACCAGCTCAGGTGTTGACCTCGTCATCAGACTGCTCGTCAAAATTACGGGGTGTTACCCTCGGATGCTTCTGGATTGATCCCGGACCGTCTACAACAGCCCGTTATATTGCTTCATTGCGACGAAAATTCAACTAACTACCATCATAAAAACGAGATTTGAATTTTTTTGTTTGCTTCTGTACAATTTCCCCTTTAGAAACAAAACCAAATTTTGAGAAAAAGCACAACATTCTGTTCAAGTCCTTTTTTTCTAGGAAATTGAAAAATCCGTTGAGAATAAACTCTGGGTGTGGCTGGTTTACTACCTTTTTCATTTCACTTCATCTGCAGCGTGAGATAAGGAAGTAACCCAGTCCCCGAAGGTCGCTTGGCTTCTTGATTGAATGGAAGGAAACGTGATGCTCGCCTCTGATAACGTCATCCAATACTTTCTTCTAATCGTGTTATAAATAAGAAAGAGCATTTTAATCGTCATCACCTGGTCGTTGAAGCAAGCATGTGCCGCGACTGCGCAGTGCAGTCATAGAAGCACTATAGGCTCTCTCGATCTTGCAAGCACTAAAAAATGCCTAGCGTTGTGATGTATATAAATTTGAGAACTTGTTGAAGATGACAAAAGGGTTCTACATCCTACTTGTATAAAACTTTCGTAGAATGTACTTTGTATTCATCGTAATTAAAAAGAATAACTTAATCTTAAATAAATTTTATCTAGTTTTGGGGTATTGCAATTTTCTGTCTTCATGTGATAGGCTTTTTCTGTCAAGTTAAATGCAGTCTGCAGTAATGTTCCGAAATGCGGCGAAAAGTATTTCCTGTGCGTAATTAAGACGTCACTTTGACGTTAAGTCATGCGATTTTAGCACGTCGCCAATTAAAATTGCAAAGAAGACCGAATTCCGAATTGATATTTTGATAGTTTATTGATCAACTCCAATTTGATTAAACGCCGAATGGTGACGAACTAAATTTTGAGGCAACACCATTTGTATCATGCGAGAACATTTGGGTTACAATTTTACTCTGAATGTTAATCTCATACCATGATTGTTGTTTGAAAAAAGCGCTATTTTACAGAAAATCCCTGACTTTTAAAAAAGATATTCAAAAGCCTTCCCATGTCGTTCCTAAAGGTGGAATAATGGATAGCAAATGTTCATTAATGAGTTCAATAATGTTTTAAAAACATTAAGGCATTTTCAAATATATTACATTTTGAATCACACAACAGAATATAAACTAATTACGTGTATAAGATGTGTGTTCCCTTCTAGTTTTCCAAAGTGATTAAATTAGTTGGTTCTTTCATCAAAACCTCAGTCGTCAATTTTATTTAATTTTTTTTCTGAAACAACTTTTAGGAAGTTTTGGGAGAATGTGGAATATAATTCTTGACATACACACACATATATATGATATCCGAATCCACCAATACTTCATTTTTTTCGAAATTTTTTCTTGGTACTCTTAAATTTAAATTCCTAAATTTTTCCTTATTTTGTATTATTGAATTATATTGCTAGCCATGCTATGTCTGCAACTTCAGTGCACATACATGAATAGTTTCGTTTTCTGGTTTCAATTTACGTTTATACTCCGGTATTTTGGCTTTTTGCTTGTCTGCATTTTTGGCCTTCTGGCTTTTTGTTTTCTGCATTTTTGGTACATTAATATGCGACTATAATTCGTATAAATTTGAGTTTTTAACTATCAATACAAGCTAAGAACTATCACTGTTACGTTTTAATTGAGTCAAACAGGTCAGTAATCTTGGAATTTCGAAGCGATAGAAACTTTAGTTCGTATAGGTAAAAGCGTTTTGTTACTCGGAATCACCTTGATCTGATTTAGTAAGATGTGTCAGTAAGACTTTTCTTGTGAGTATATGTCCATTTACTTGACGTTGTTTAACACAGCTTGGTCATATACAGGATGAGTCTAAATTGTTTTTACAAAATGAGAGGGGTGATAGTACCCATCCAGACGAGCAATAATTACCATGGAACATAGGGTCGCATTCCACTCTGAGAGGCAGAAATGAGTAAAGTCGAAACGCGTCGAGCATGAACAAGTCATCGCCTCTGACGTCGTTTTGTACCTGCCTACGTAGCATATTTCCTTAGCAAGATGGCCTGGTCGGTAGCGCACGATGGATCGGACGTGGCGAACCTGTGGCTTGGCCTCTTCGCTCACCGGACCTCAACCCACTGGACTTTTTCTTCTGGAGGCACATGAAATCTTTAGTATACCAGATGCCTGTGGACTCGGCTGAAGACCTCGTAGCGAGAATCGGTGTTGCCGCAGACAGAATTAACACAACACCAGGAATCTTCGAGAGGGTGCGCCAGTCATTCCTTCGTCGGTGTGAACTGTGCAACGACACGCGTGGCCGCCACTTTGAGCACTTGCTGTGAGTTTTTCTCAGATCAATAAATCAGATTGTGCAACTTTTGGTATCGTTCATTCGCTTTCCCAACACTGTTGTAAGTTCATGTTGAAATTCTAATTTTACTATTTTTTGCCTCTCAGAGTGGAATGCAACCCTATGTTCCATGGTAATTATTGCTCGTCTGGATGGGTGCTATCACCCCTCTTATTTTGTAAAAACAATTTAGACTCACCCTGTATATCCAATCATATACGAGTATATATGCCATAAATCCATCCAACCATTCTCAGAAAATGATTAATATGATATTGTTATGTGAAAGAAATGTAATGGAATAAATAAATGCTGCAAAATGTACGTCTAAAATGTATGACACTTAACGACATACCTGAGATTAGCTAAGGATTTCTGTGTGTGTGTGTGCGTGTGTGTGATATCAATAAACAAAATAACAAATAAACAAAATTCTTTAAGAAGGATGTGCGATCAAATTGAACAGTTGTAACATTGCGCTTTGTGGCGTTGACAAAGTTAGATTATCGAGGTGTTCGTTCTGGTATCTTTATCCACTTCTATTAAAAGGCACATTCCAATTCAGTAAGATTGTGGATTAGGCTGACAGACATTTGTCTCCTCAGAATGCCCCAAGCATGCCCAATCGGATTAAAATATTGTTTCGCAGGCCAGTTCATGTGTTCAATGACCTCATCTTCTATCATATTTGATACCTTTCGCGCACATTTCTACAATCACACTTACACATTTCTGCTTACATGCAATACGCTCAAACGCACTAAATTGTGCTCAGCAGCAAAGTTCACATATCAAAAGTGAGTGCGGTAGGTTATAAAGCGTGATGTCACTTCGTGCTCTCTGCCTCTAAACTGAGTAAAAACAAATTTCTCTTACAATAAATTAATACATTTGAAATGATGTCTTGTTTGTAATAATATAAGATAAATAAAGATCTGTATATTTTTCAGTTAAATATATATCGTTTTATTTCAATCATCTTTTTACTAATACATTGGTTTCATATTATGATAGCAATTTGAATTTTTAACTATCAATACAAGTTAAGAACTATCACTGTTACGTTTTAACTGAATCAAAGAGGTCAGTAATATTCTTGGAATTTCGAAGCGATAGAAACTTTAGTTCGTATAGGTAAAAGCGTTTTGTTACTCGGAATCACTTTGATCTGTTTGTTTCTGTGAGAAATTCAGATCTGTTCTCTCAGAAACACAAGCACTCTATGCAACGTGATAACACCAAATAACAATAGAAGGCTCATCCCGGAAAGAATTTTCGAAGGTCAGTTTGAAGGATCTCAGTGAAGTGAACGGTCGGTGTCACTATAAATACATTTTAGAACTCTATTTTTTCATAGAATACCGTTATTAACTTCCACAACGTGGAGAAACAAACGATGGAGGTATGTTTCAAGAAAAGTGTTTTGCTCTATTTATTAAATATATGTCATTTCAGAAGTAAATTTAAAAGCTGAGACAGAAATAATTTATATTATTTATGAATAAAACATCGATGTATGATTTAAAAATAATTAATACCATACTACAGAACATATAATTTTAAAATGTCTACTTTTAAAATTGATACTTATTTTATTGAAAAGTTTAAATGAAAGAGTACAATTATACCAAAAATACCACTGTAGTTTTTTTAATATTTAAGCCCTTTATTTTAACTATTTATTTTATACTTTTAAAAAATAATAAAAACTTTTTAAGTTGAACGGTTTTCTTAAATCTTTTAAAAAGTAGTTTACTGTTTTAATGTACATTCAGGACATTTATTCATTCATACCTATTAAGCGACAAAATACTTTTATGAAATTGGAATGTTGTTAAAACATATCGTACGCAGGATTACAAAATACAGCCTCTCTCTTTATCTGTAGTTATATGATTTCATGAAAATATTCAGTTGGATTCAACTCTAATTTCACAATGTTTTACTTGTCCTTTTATAAAATTCTCATTAGCGAAACGGCTTTTACCCTAATTTCCGCAAATTTGAATTTAGGTATTGACACCTATCTCTCTCTCACACACTGCTATCATCTGAAGTGCACTAAAAATTAACTGTTTTTCATATTCATTGGCTTTTCAGGGGTCAGTTAAAACATAGAAAAATTTATTAATATTAAATTTTAATGTTTCAGCATTTAAGCCTTATTCACATTGATTTTCCTGAATGTGTAGACCTTTTATTTAGTTCGCATCTATATATGCTAGTACTTAGCTTTACATTGAAAATGCTAAAATCTTCTCCAGGTACTACGGATGATCCTTTATGTCTCCTCTTTCTTATGGATGAGCATAGCAGCACAGAAACACCATCGGTTGTGGGAGAAAGGATTCAGTGATCAATATAAAAGTGAAAATGTAAGTACATTTTCTTCTGTGTATGCAAAGCAGTGGGAGTAGAGCAAATATTTTATCGCTTACTATTATTACTTGCATGTAAAAAGATTTCTGCAATACATTAAAGTGTAGCTATTTTAAATTTTGTGTCCTTAACAACTCTGTTTCCTGTCTTTATTTATAATTTAGTATAGTGATATACTATTTCATATAATGATAATATCTAATGATTTGCTCTACTCCTCATATTTGGAACAAAGTTATATGACATCTGCTTTGCATTCAGAAATTCTACTCATGACAACACAAGAAAATTCTTATATATGTGTTTTAAATCTGCAGATCCCTTAAATGTAAAACTTAAAGGTTTCTAAAAATTGATACAATTGCTAATTAAAATAAATAAATAATGATTTTCTTAATTAATTTCAAAGAAATAGAATAATTTAAAAAACATGATTTAAAACATAACAACACAAAGAAATGACAATTTATTCCTACACAATGTTCTCACCAATTTTATTAGAGTAATTGAAATTTTTTTGAATGAGTAAAAATATAATTTATTTATTCCTATTGATTATTTTGGTTGGATGTATCTCCTAGGTTATCATTATTTGTTTGGATAAAATGATGCACATAAAAGCTTTATCATATGAAATCTGCTAGGATATTAGCAATTCCCAACATATTTTTAATATAATTAAGGAACTGTTTTATCATTAGTTATCTCCTTTTGCCTATAGATGGCAGCACCACTATTTTTCTTAAATTTCAGATTTCAAAAGATGACCGCGCGAACGAAACAGGCATGTCTTTAATATACCATTAGGTGTTTTGGACAATATTTTGGAATGAGGAATAATTGTTGCAGAAAAGAGAAGTGAATAAAAGCAAGACAAAACATTAAAACGAAACATGAACCAAATAAAATGAAATAAGTGGATGAAAATTTATTAGTGAAATATGGTGGAAAAAAATTGGAAATTCAAAGAATTAGAATATAAAATACAAAAGGCAGTTTGAAAGTGAAATCTTGACGGTAATTTTCTACTGAAAACAAATGAATGGATGGTTTGTTCTCCCAGATTTGAACCCAAAACTATAATGTGAGACAGAGAGCTGAGAGAAATGGGAAGAGATTTAGTATGGCTTTTACGGTCATGTTGTTTGGTATACGAGAATTTATGAATATTATATTTACACAAGTGAGAGGGAAATTTAAAGTGACTTTGCATTAACTCTCTTGATCTAATCGTTAAAACGGAATTTTTCATCGTAATGTTTTCGAGCTATTGAACACTAAGATGGACTTTTGAAGAACATAATATTAAAAATTATAAATAAAAAAATTTCTGAAACAAAAAATTTCAAAAATTGTTTACTATCTTATACTTTACATCCTTGATTCATACATGAAATAAGGACTTCCCACAACAGTTTGGATGAAAAGCAAAATTCGAAAGTGTTGTCCTGAATTATTGAATATGTTTTGATTAATTTCTTTTGAATTTTAAAAAACTAGTGAATTTTAAAAAACATTAATTAATCTTCAAATTACTTCAATTCTATACGTTTTTAATGTCAGTAGTTTAAACTTGAAAACAGCATTTTTAACTCATCAAATCGTCGGTTTGCAAGTGACGCAAAGTCACTAAACATAGTTATGAGAAAACAAAATTCTACTCGCCAAGTTAAACTCACTAAATGTATTTTTTCAAAAAAAAATATCTTGTATTATAAATATGATTCGGTGTTATGATGTATGATATCAGATTAAGAGAGTCTTTTAAGGACAAATATATTTTTATTCAAAGTAGACGAGGACATCACAAGACACATACGCACTATTCATTATTTGCATGAAACAAAAATAACTCAACACGAAACATAGCAATGGACAGCACGTCCAATCTGCCTCAAGAAAGAGGTCTTTATTCTCCAGTCCGTACTCTGTCTCCCCTTCATAGTGAGTACAATATACTGGGCAGAATAGTTTCCCTTTGCTTTTTCCAGAACTAAGATTCTTAACTTAGTGTGCTTCAAAAGTAAGCCGATGATTGTGATAATGACTTTTTTACGAAATTTATAATTGTGATTTTTTTAATTTCCCTTTAGAACCTCGGTCATTACGCTTTCGGCTACAACGAGGACCATACATCAGGAGGCTCTTTTCGTCGAGAAATCGGTGACCAATACGGCAACAAAATCGGCTCCTACGGCCTTCGCATCTCGGACGGCAGGATGAGAATTGTCAACTACGTCGCCGACCACAACGGATATCGAGCTGACGTCATCAGCAACGAGCCAGGAGTCGCGTCTCAGAAATACAGCAACAGTCTGGAGGTCACCAAGAAGAACCTACACGGGGTCACGATCCCTGGGTTCAGTTACTCCGCTGACGCTCCCCACGTCACTTTCAGTTCTGGAGCTGTCCAAACCGAAGATTCGAAGAATCAGAAGATGGAACCGACATGGGACGATTCCAACCAGAAGCACGGTTTGCCTGATGACCAGTTTTATGCCCAAGCAACTGCTCCTGATTCAACCGAAGCAGAGAGTAGTTACGTCACAGAGATTGCACCGACGTTGGCTGAAGAAGAAAGCGATTTGGGGCATGGAGATGATGGTAGTTTTGATGACGATTCGACGAAGCTGCCAAGCGATGTCTCCGTTACAGTTACAGAAACTGAAAATTCTCTGATGCCGTCTGATAACACAACGAAAATTTATTAAGACTGTGTGTTTAATGGTACGTTTACACCTACAGATCTTCTGTAGCCAGTTTCATCAACAGTTCGACAGTAACTTCTAGAGACTGTTCATATATGAACATATTTTCCATGACATTACAGCTAACATTGATAGAAATGTATGACGTGCTTATATTGACTTGAAATATTATACCATACATTTATCCATAATCTAACTTCAGTTTTCATTATAATTTCGAGAAAGGAAAAATTTGATATATAGTTTACAAGCGATTTTTATTAATGTTTTAATTTCCTTTGGAAACAAATGGATTACATACATAGACAGATAGAAGATAAATGTATAAATTCAATTAGAAATAATTTCATAAATGTAATTAAATTTTTGTATTTATCTTTTATTAATATACACTTGCAATTTAAGCAATCAATCATTTTAAATTCCCCAAATATGTCAGCACGAAAAAAAAGATTATTTGAATTTCATTATATATTTTATTAATGTAGGATATTAATAATAAATATCAACTTTACTCCTTTTACCTGTAATTCTATTTTCCAAGATAATATATGCACGCCAGAACTTATAAATGAATAGCAAAAATACGACAACGACATTGGGTGAACTGTCAAACATTCTATCAGAAAACTCTCGGTCACTTGCTGCAGAACAGTACGACAGGTATCTCGATAATGTTTAGATTCGTGTATATAGAACTGAAACGAGAACTGTCTGAAATAGTTAATAATTGTCAGATAGAAATTCCTGTTTGCGTAACTGAATATACTGTCAGACAGAAGTGTAGCTAGAGACCTGTATAGGCGTAAATGCGTGCCATAAAGTTTATTTTCTGGAAAAAAAATTAAAATCAGGGGAACCTAAAGCAGATAATTTTGAAAGCATCATTCCAAAGAATCTTTGAATTAATTCACTCATGTCAGTTATAAAAATTCGTGATAAAGTCCCATCATGATAAAATACTTTGGGCCTAAATTTAATTATGAACAAAGGGAGCTTGGAAAATAAATAATTTTGTGTACACGAAGAATTCTAAGAGTTTTAAGCCGAACTCACTTTCTTGTATGGCACATGTTAATAATTATAGCTTTATAATATGTAACAGGTATATAATACATAAATAACATAGTAAATATAACCTTTTTAAACTATTATCAGGACCAAAACTTAGTTCATTTTAAATGGATTACTAATGTTTGATGTGAGTAAAGATTTCTTATTAAAGAAATTTTATAACTCTATTTTGTAAAGAAATCTCAATTTAAAGTATTTAAAAAGTTGAATAAAAATATTTATAAAAAATTTCACAATGGTTTTATGTCTGCATTATCTGAATTTTGTATAGGTGTTTTCAGATTTCGAAAAGTTGAAGTAACAAAAATGTGCTAATCAAAGCATTTGATCAGCTGTCTTTGTTGAATGAAAGTGTACTCATTAATATCAAGCTTACATTTAATATATTTTTAACGAAACTAAACATAAACGATTTATTCTGCACAATAAACAGTATAGATAATATTTTATTTCGACTTCAAATGTTTTGAATTAAGTAATATGAAACATGTACTATAAATAAACTCATCTCCCGATACCATGGGTATATGTGTACTTTAAACACACTCACACAGCTCAAGACAGTCTCTCAACACTGTTCAAGACAGCTTCTAGAAGTAATACCACTGCAAATTTTAAAGAACTACGCTCATCATGCAGAAATATGTTGATCATTTTTCTCCTTTAGAAATTTGTTAATGTTGTTGGTTAGTTGAAATGAAGGACTCTGGACAACATAGTGATAAGCCACAGAATAAAAACCCCGTAATAACAAATAATAATAATTAAATATTCAAGAGGGTCAACAGAATTTCTGATTGGATTCCTTTACTATTTGGGAATTTTTAAACTTGAAAATTGCAAGACTGAAAAAAATGGGGAGGATTGTATACGGGGACACAATCACAGTCCTTCAAGGCTTGAATCCGTATTTGTGTTATTAGAAGGGTAAGATGTAAATGAATAAAGGCTTGATGGAAATAAGTGAAGTATAATTTCATTGATCAAAGGCCGATTATAAATGTAAGATAGTATGTACATCGATGTTTCTTACGAAGGTTAAATCTATGCAAGCGTTGCCCAGAGTAGTGGGCAATGAAAAAATGTACTTCAAATCAAACTCACTTTGCATATAATCTATACGCTTTGAGTAATATCGTTGAAAACATTGGAAAGCATAAAAGGTATATTGGTATTTACAATCATTTTGTGCACTTTCCTGATAGAATCTTTCAAAGTTATCGAGTCCAAGTCAACATCCATCGGCTCAGGCGGATGTGCACTATAAGTACTCGCGCTGGCGTTAAAGCAAGCGCTCGGCTTTCTTACGCTCTTTATACAATCTGCATCGTTCGGCATTAGTCAATTTGGGCTTATCCCCGATTTCTTTTTAATTTTTCTTTCCAGTGGTATATGTTTTTTTACAATTCTTTCATATTTACTTATCAACTTTTTTGACATTATGAAAATGTTCTTCAACTCAGCTCACTTATAGGCTTACAGCTTAACAAATTTTACTTTATAGGGTATTATTGCTAAATATTATTGTAAATTCTGTTATTCTCTACAAATCAACTCCAGTTTCAGTCTTATCTCTTTGCTGTCCAAAGCTACAGTGCCCAAACGCGTCACCATTTCGCAAGCGCAAGTCATTCGCAAGTGCTGTCCCTCACTTAAACCCTCCTAACCAACAAAATTTAAAATATTAGATTATCATAAAAGTTTAGGAAACATAACGTGACAAATCTAGCGATTTTTGGTTGCTAGAGATTTCGAAGAGAGACCACTATATCAGACCAAATTTAAAGACATAATAACGTCAAAACTTGAAAAGTGGCTCACCATTATATTGCCCAAAGCCCTTCGATTGTACTTCACCAGTTTCTTTGTGAAATTATAGAGCTTTCTAATAAGTTCGAGAAAATATTCAAATCTACTTCGCATTTTTTTAATATGATGGATTTCAAGTCTGTACAAGTCGACTATTTGTAGGTAGAACACGAAATTGATTTCCCATATACCAACCAATTTTGCTGAAATTTAAAAAAGCAATGTATCAAGGTGAACCTGAAGGACTCTGTCAACTAACTTAGTAGTAACTAACAGAAGTTGGAATCCTCAGGTTAACGGGTACCTTTTTGAAGTGAGTCAAAAAGTCCTCCAAAATTCGATGTCTGAAATTTTAATCAGTTCAAGAAATATGCCGTAGAATCTGAATATAAACATGATGAAAAGAATGGGAACACTAATAAGCTATCCTGAAATACAGATTGAAGATTGAACACACTCGCTATAGATCTGTTAATTTCGTAATAAATATGTAGCAACCCATTTGTTAACTGTCACCATTCTCATAATAGAATACGAAGTATGAATATTATCAGTTGTAAAACACTTTAAAGACACTTATTAGCATAATAGGACTACAAATATTGACTTTTATTACAATAAGCGTAAATCTATATTTAACACAAAATTCAATACATCTATTAACATGGTAACTTTTGAAGTATTGAAAATTTCAAAAGCGATAAAGCTTAATAGAATCTGCTAAAAGACACTATTCCATTTTTTTATTATTTTAACACAGAGGGAACTCGTGTTTTATTAATTTCATTAAACTTAGAGTAATAAATTTATGTAATATATTAATAACCTACTTTACTAAAATTATTCCAAGTTTCTTGTTAATAAATAAAATTCTAAATATATAATAGATTTTGTAAGAAGTTCCAAAGTTAATTTATACAAATTATATCGTGCGTAAATCACTACACGACTAATATATGGATAACATCTGTTTTAAAATTCAGTCACAAAAGTATTTGCTGTTCGTGGGAAAAGCTTTGAAACACCACGCAGATTTCAAAACAATCCATGGAGGATAAAATCTTTTGTACGCAACTTCTAGTGTTTATGCGTGAGTCATATGGGTTCAGGAGTCCATTCACAGATCTGCATATGAGATCTGAAGGCACCTTCCTTTCCCAAAGGATTATCCCTTCGAAATCATCTACCGAGTCTCGGCGTTGAGCTCTCAATGCTATCTCCGGACTCAGACGCTCCTAACGCAAAGAAAAACCATTGACATAAATTTCGAAAGATAAATTGGGTTCAAAACTCAAACTTAAAAGTAAGTAAACTCTGCTATTTTGTAGAAATTTTGAATACATGCGATGGTTTTAAAATTTAAGTCAAATGGAACATCCATATTATTCTCTATATCAATTTCATCGACAAAACAGTAAAGTGAAGTAAATGTGCATACATGTTTCTTTGCAACAAAAAATATTTAATATCGTTAATCAATAGAATGTTAAAAAGTTCTTTAATAAACCAATGAGGGGTCTCCTAAATTTCTTTGTTATGAGTAATTTATCTAAATATTAATACATTAATCAGCTCTAACATTTTAAGAAAGCAATAACTCCCCAATTCTTTGTTTCAAAGAGCTGTTTGATATATCCTCTGTACTTCTATACTTTACACGACTTAATTCCCACCTTCCTGATTTCACAAGTTACGTACAATACAACGAAGCAATTTCTGTCAGAGTTCATAGTTTATTGTCTTCAAATTGTCAAATCAATAACGTAGAATTTGGTTTCCTAAACATAATAAATTTAACTATATACTGAATAGCTGTGCGTTGATATATAATTACCTTAAAAAGTATTAAACAGTTAAGTTTAACTGCTATTAGTGTCGATTCAGGAAGTTTGATGAGGTGCAAAATGTGAGGATATTCGTACTGAATAATTCTATGAGAATACATTTCTTTGCTTCCCACTCATATTTAGATTAAATGGAGAAATTTAACCTTGTTGTGTATTCCCAACAAGGCTTCGCAAAGGTGCATTTTCGAATTTAAAGCAATAGGCTTGTTTTAATAGGATCTTATAAGATTATTTTACAAACGACATTATATAGTCGTTTTTCCTTCTAATATCTCTAATATCTAAACAAAAGATTTCGTTTTGACGTGACACGTGAAAGGGCCATACAATATTCTCATGGCCACCAAGTTGTTCATGGGAAAAATATTCTCCTCTTAGGTCGACTCCAGCCACGTTAAATATCTTTCCCGGTGCCTATATCCGCTTTCCGTCATGACAGTGGTAGCCCAATATTAAAATTTTAATTCAAGAACTCCTCAAACAGAGACTGTGTTCACGCAACAACAGACATGTTTACTTCAGGTAAAGGCTGTGTGTATAATCCGGCTCCAGCGAGAAGGTAGTAGTCACGTGGTTTTGGACGAGTCTATTCTTTAAATAAGGTGGCAGCTTAGGACGAAAACACACAGCTCCTTTAAAACTATCTTTTGCGCAAGGTTTGGTTCAAATTTATTATTCTGTGCCATAAGCGATGGCAGTGATAATGAGTTGGTGGGGGCTAACCACCCACGGCGATCGCCATTCATACTTTTGCTTACGGCAGCTCTTCTCCTAACAATCTTTCATACTTATTCAAAAATTGACTGACCCAAGGTCGATTGCTTTCTCGTTGAAGTCACACTATACTCTCACACCGGCACGTGCGCTTCGGATATTAGGCTGGTTGGTAGTTGAATAACAGTCACACTGGAGCAAAACAACGGGTGATTGGCAACGGTCCGGGATCCATCCCGAAGACATCGCGTCTTAGGCAGCGACCTTCTAATGAAGTAGACAGAGTATGTGAGTGCAGCTTCATGCTATTTCTTCCGGTCGCTCGGTTGATCTTTCACGAGGTTGTGGAAAAGCATGAAACCTATTGCAAGTCAAATCATTGATTGGTTAAAGTGACTATCTAGCGTGATTAAAAACACTAGTCTGTGCATCGGCCCAAGTCGATTCGTAAGCCCACGTGATTTCCGAGATCTTACGACCCTTCTGAGATCTCAAGATAGCGATTCCTCCGACATGCTCTGTCTATTTCATTGGAAAGTCGTTGGCTTAGGCAGGCAGCGTAAGGTAAGAAAGCGCTTGGGCGGCCCGTTTGTTACCTGCTTCTCTAAAGTTGTCACTGCTCAGCCCCCTTTTGTCATAGATTAATATGTTATATATTTAAACTTTTTCGACAAGAGTTCTACAGAGTGACGAAAACCGCATAAAATTCCGTCCAGCCAGTGGTTCTTAAAATTACCCGAACAGACAGACGCCTTCCGAGGACTTTGTTTTTATGTAATATAAATATCATTATATGGGCAATTTTAATGTCACCAGATTCCATCTCATCTATTCGTGTGTATAGTGAGTTAAGAATGTGTATTGCGATTAAAATACACTGAAGTAATCTGCTGGGGAATATGGGATTTGATTGAACAATTGATCTAGGAGAGAAGCTGGAGTGAAATGACTGTTATAGATCCTGACTTTAAACTTTTTAATGAGTGAAAAATAGCGAAAAAACTATTACGACAGGTTGTTTAACAGTACATTGTTGAGAGTTTTATTACAATCCTCTTATCAAAAGCGTCCAAATTTTTATTCAACATTCACCTAATGCTCGGTTGATGATAATGTAATGAATGTACTTTTAGGGCTCACTAAGGATTCCATTCAAATATGATAAAGGAATATGTGTTAAGTATATTCCATAATTAGATTTAAATGTGAGCTAAAACACATAGAAGTTTGTAATGAGTGTATGACGAAAGTGAATACGTTTAATTTGGATTCACTTGTAGATTGTTCGATTGCAACCAGTTTAAAACTCTGCAATATCCCCAGACAGTCTTAAGTCTTAAAATAATAATCCATTTTTAAATTAAGGTAACATTCCTATTTATATTTTAGTATTGCACTATTGAGTAGGAAATAACCATGATAGCCTTTCAGTTATCTCCCGATTCAAATGATCATCACCTGACCGTGGTTCAAAATTACGAGATGCTGTCCTCGGATCTGTCTTTTCAAGATTGATCCCGGACCGTCTCCAATAACCCGTTGTGTTGCTCCAGTGAATTCAACTACCTATTTACCAGATTCCAATAAAATTATTGCGATCAGCATTCCAACTTAGAGAGTTTTCTATTAAATTAAAATTAAATTACAATAAATTTCAAAATAAATAAAAATTGAAATTAGAAACATCAGTATTGTTGTCAAAAAATAAGAAAATGTGTACTTTACAGGCACGTTATACAGAGTTCAATGAGCTTATGAAGGACAGGGGCTGAAATTCAAAGAGACACAATTTTGGGGAGTTTGTTTTTTTATTATTATTTTCAATGGTGTAGTGTACACATAGGAAGACTGAAGACAGAACAAAAATAGGCAATAAAATAAGAAACAGTCAAAAATATAATCCATAAATCCATTCTCTGCCTCGCTTCCCAGAATCTTTCTCGTAACGAAGTCGAATGAAGGGAAGCAATACAGTACTAGACTTTGGTGATTTCACCGTAATTTGTCACCACTCTATAGAAATGAACATTCACGTAGTTATTCGGTCATAAGAAGTTATTTCGAAAAACGAGGTGATAAGATGTCCAATCGGCCATCTATGTCATTTTTCCCAGAGCAGTCACGTGACTACTAATCGACATGTCGGTCACACTTTTTGAAGCTTCTCTCAATGGCAATGTTCAGTCTATATTTCACATCTATGGGTTTAATACAAGGTATAATACACTTTTAAATAAAGATGTGCCGCATCCTCTCGTAGATTGGAAAATTTTGCAGGAGTATCAGTATCTAAGTTAATACCATGTAGATGTTTAGAGGGGCAATCGTGATAAGACGGAATACTGCTACAACATTTTGTCCTGGTCACATCGAGATCTCAGAAAAGCTATTCCAGATTGTTAGTGGTTGATGGCATTTTGTTTCTGAGAGGGTCCGAGCAAAAGAATCTTTCAAAATGTTTTTCACAATTAATTTAATGGAGTTGACAAGAACTCGAGAATTTGACATTTGGAGAATTTTGCTCCCTTTTTTGCCAAGAAATCAGTCTCCTCTTTGAACTGGATGCCAAATGCCAAAGTGACCAGGAAGTTTTTTTGATGAGGGAAAAGTTCTTGATATATTTTAAGTGTTCTCGACACACGTTCATTAAATGGTAATTTATGAAAAAGGAAAATCGACATTTTGAATGAAAGACTCTCTTGAACAAGACACTAAAGAAACAAATTCTATAGTTTATCCATCTCAAGTCAGCGACTAAAGACGGTATTTACTATAAAACTCTATATTCATATTCTTGGTTTAAAAAACTTTTTAAAATAAGATTACTTCTGATTGGGCACAGTTATGGAGAACCGCTGACTCTGGCCTCAGAGTAAAGATATACATCGATATTCCAGATATTTCTTACCAAATAATAAAAATATTTTTACTTTCATTTCACAGGACATGGCCTATGCATAGCATATCTAAACAGGTTTAACTAAAAAAATACTCCCCTCTGTCGGTGTTGAGGTGTAGGCGATGGCAACCTTGCATCTTCGATTGTATTCATACAAATCAATATCACCTGGTAAGGTCAACTGACGATTATATAAAAAAAATCTGGTTCAATGTTATAAAAAGCCGAAATTCCTTAAATCGCATCGAGATGTGTTTTCGGCTAGCTTCCCACATCGCAGACGGAATTACATAATTTTTGAATTACTTTCACTACTTTGTCTAAACCACTGGAATATTTCTATTACGTTGCAAGAGGAGATTTAGTTGCCTTTATAGTTTATTGTAGGGTAAAGGTCATTATAAAGAGAGTTATTGTACGAAGTGATTGGGTTGTCTCTTTTTGTTGTCTTTTATTATTATTTCCCCTTGTGTAAACTATGTCCATTTTTTTATTCTGATATTTAACATTTTCATCTATGCTGTGTATTCATTACGTGGTAATAGTTATCCTTGAACGAACTTTAAGCCTCATGGGTAGGTTGGGTAGCCTGGATTATGAATGAATAATCTATATTCAAAGCTTTTAATCTTCAAGTGGTTTCGACGAGATATCTCGTCATCAAGATTCTGCCGACTTTTTGACAGTGACGAGATGAAGATCTGGTCAGTTTTCTTCTAATGACGAGATATCTCGTCCATCATGATCTGGCCAGTTTTGCTAATGACGAGATATCTCATTGAGACAACCACCAGGAGGGAAAGAAAAATTATCACTAAATATATTTATAAAATATAAATTGTTTAATCAAGTTTGTGATTAGGATGACCGTGCTAATGGCCACTCTTTGAAGCAAACACGGGCTTGAGCACACACACTGTGTAGCTTCTCTGTTCAATTATATATAAAGTGTCATCTCCAGAGAGACCTTTTGTGGAGTTTTTGCCGATCACTCATCGCATCTTCACCTATTAGATTTTGATCCCATTCATAGAAGCTAATACAGTATTCCTTCCTCCTCAGGAAGTGCAACAAAAAATTTACGGAAACAGCGGCGAAGAATGCAAAGGAAAGTGACTCCTCAGTTCAATAATAATAATAATAGGATAGCCACATACTTTCACTCTCGTCTTGTCTCGCGCGTATAAATAGCCATCCAACAATCGTCTCGGCTGATATAAACTTCCTACAACCCTCTTCCGTATATAGCCACCTCTTCCAGGAACTCCGGTATCGGTTCGACCATCAGTCATTAACCATTGCGAATCTTACGAATCTCTTTCGCCATTTTGTTTTTATGGCCGACCATAATGCGCGCCCGTTTTTTTTTCCGTTCCCCTTCCACACACTCTGGAGCTGCGAAAAATAATAATAAGTAAATAAGTAAAAGGGGAACACATTATGCAATGCTTTCTGCTTTTCGTCAATAATAGAGGGAGAGAGAGAAAGGGTAGCTAAACAAAACACGTGTGAGAACTCTTGGCCCACTGGTCACATTATTTCGATCGCTATCGAGATGGGAATGGTGAGATTTGGGAGAGTAGAAAAAAGGACCGTCTTTTGTTTTGGTTGCTAGAAGAAAGCAAGCAGGGATTATGGCCTTTGTTCCCGGCTTTGCTATTCAAGTGTGAAAGTGGTCCAGCTGAGGTTTAGGCATCTTGATTGGGGAAGCTACAACCGACTGTAGGGTTGCCCGTAATTATTGACAAAAGTCTCTCACTGCCAACGCCAAACCATTGGTGCCAAGTGGGACTCTCGCGTTGCCTAATTTATGGACACTTATTGGGCGAGATGCAATTTTTTTTATATTTGTTGGCGTTGGGCTGAGAATTTATTTTTTGAAAGCAAATAATATTTAGATAGATTTCATAATCTTTTTGTCTCAAAATAATTATACATTAGTTGATGAAACACTCGATTCACTTTATTGCTCTCATCTGTACAAGTTGGAATTCCCCTAGATCACAAGTATTAACTATGCTGCAGTGTTATTCTTATGCGAATAAATTAGTATTCGTGTTTGCATAATATACAGTTTTTAGTTTGAGAAAAGAATGTACTTTTAGAGTAGACGAAAGAAATGAAACATTCTTTGTTTTGTTTAGCATTCCTTTATCATACTAAGTACTAAAAGTTCATCAGGATACAACGATTAAATTTTAAAGAGCCAAGAGATATTTAAAGGTCTTAGTAGCTGTTTTTAAATGCACGTTATAATACATGCTGAATAAAAAGGACAATACTTGAAATAAGCCGTATAAAAAGCAAAGAAAGTAAAGGTTTAAAATTATTCGCATTTTTAGGAAAGGAATAAAGTAATTTTTACTCTATTAAATTCGAAAATTCTTCTTTAATAAAAGGCAATTTTTTTCAGGAACAAGGACCGTTTAACTTATCTCGATAAAGAAACACAAATAGAAATCGCTGCTTCTTACCGATGCAATTGAATGATAAAACAAATTTTTTAGTTATAGCATAGTCATCCTGTAAAGAGCAAAATATTTTTCACTTTGATCGTCAATAACAGTAAAAATTCACAAAAGTATTTGGGTTTTGCATAAATCTAAATCCAATTTTCCTCCAAAAAGTGTCAACCACTTTTAGCATTTCTGAATTACTTTTCTGTCACATAACTTGCGAGTTTTGCTTCACTTGATGCAGCAATAAAATCCGGTGCAATCATCTATCCACAAGGTTTGATCTTTTCAATACCAAAATATTTAACTAAAAAATCCAACTATTCTAATATCATCACAAATTTATAGTTGAATGGCTGTTAGAATGGAATTTTCTATTTAAAGAAACAATCTCAAATATTCAAAGATATATAAAAAAATATTTAATTGTTTCAGAGTAGAAGACAAAATTTTTTAGGGTTTTATTCAAGTCAATTTGAAACGGATACCAAATTTCACAAATGAATTTTTATACAAACTGAACATGGTAAAATAAGGCGGATGTGTTATTGCTTTAAAATTTCAATCTAATTTTCTTTTGAAATTAGCTATCAAATTCTATGAAGGAGAAAATTCATTTAACAGGACATAGCAATACTTACTAATATGTCTTGACGCATTCCTTATGGTTTGTTGCTTCCCTCTATTTCAGGTATATATCATTAATATACTGTGATTTATTAAATAAACGTTTATGCCAAGTTGAAATGGAATGCATGAGTTCAGGCTTGATGGAAATGTTCTTTGGGTGATCATCACTATAACTTTAACGAATACGTCTGCTGAACAAAATGGATAAATTAAATCTGCCCGAACCAAACAGGCAGTATTTCTAGGCTTGATATTTAGGTACTTTTGGTAGCGATTGTGAAAATGCTACCTATAAAAGTATATAATGATTCATAAAACTGGATATAGCAAGTAGTGTTTCCTCAGAGCGACGTAAATTCAACAACCAATTACCAGCTATAACGCTAGAATTGTAATTTCTATGTGTATAACTTCTATCCAAACAAAAGATCTTGTCTATGGATGTGGAGGTTTTGTGTAATCAAAGAAATAGTTAATAATGAATAATTTTGCGCTACAAATTTTTACACGGTTTATTCAAGATACCTTCTTTCTCAGAGGAATCTTCACATTGATAATAAGAAATATGCCCCTGGGGCATTCCACTATCACATATGGGATAATCACACGCAGATTTTAGTCATGAAAATGGTTGTATATTTTATTATCAAAAACGCCTTTGAACTTAAACTATCTTCCCTTAAAGCAAGCTTGCCTCAAATTTTTGGGACGTATCATTTTTTCTATAAAGAAAGAGTTAATATCATGCCGTATGGTATATCATATATCACATCGTATACATCGTATATGATACCATATCGTATATCCATCGTATATGATACCATACCATATCATATACCATATCGTATGGAACATCTCAATGTGACCAGAGATGTCCCATATTAGCTGTTTTTGTATAGAAAAAATGACAGGCATACCCAAACATTTGGAACAAGGTTTTCTGTGAGAGAATTTAATGAAAGCTCAAAAAGGGGGGGAGTTTTTGATAGTAACAAAATATGCTGAAATTTTCATGAATGAAATCTGTGTGTGATCACCCCATACATGAACTTAATTTATAAATTGACTCAAATTATGTGTGTCTTTGTTGGAAAAAGCAGATATCAATGATCTGGTTACTGCAATCTAATGTTGAAGGCCCTAGATTTTCTTCAATTTAAAACCGTACAGAAGCCATTACATTGTGTTTTTTCTGATCTGATGTAGATTGGAATTATTTCGAATATCTAGTACGGCAAGAAGTTTTATAGCTTTTACATTAGACAGTAAGGTTAGTTCTTAATTAAAATATTGAGTCATGTATACGAACTACTAAATTTCAAGCATTAGGGCAAGAATGGAATGGTATTTTCAAATAGTTGAATCAAAGTACACAACTCTTTAAAACATCGATAAAACTTCTCTCTACGGTTTCTTTCACATGGCACAGAAAGAAACAATGCAAATAATTAAACGATCAGTACAATCTAAATACTCATTCCACATACATCATTTTACCAATAATGTGAGCTTTAAAATAACAATTTCCTAAACCATCAGCGGCAGATGTCATTATTCTAGATTGTTACTTTTTACTACAACGTTAATGAACCATTCTTTCTTCGTCTCTGATTACCCAGATAATTCTAATAAGCAATAACGGAATAATTTCAAGTTAATCACCCATTGATAACGCTTATCGCAGTACTAATAAAAGGAAAACTCATAAAAATTCCAAGCAGGGAGAGAGAGAATTGGCCAAGTTCCTTGTCCACCATCCATTGAGTTTGGGCGATAAAGGAACCGATGTGATGGACTGGCTGAAGCGATCAATGTGTGTTCAATAAGGTAACTAAAAGTTTTCGGAAGGAGTTATGGGCACATGGGACGAAATGCGCATGCGTGGACTAAAGGGGGTCACTCTAAATGGCAATTTAGAATTTTTTAACCATCAAAGAAAAGATGACCATTCCAGGCACGGAGGTCCATTTGGAGTATGGCACTGCTCTTGGCAACTCAAAACATGAAAATGATTGACAAGGTAAGTGAAAAAAATTCTCCAGGAACAGTTGTCATTGCGGAATTGTAAACTGAACAGATTGTAAAATTTGTAGGATTAGTGCATGTATTTTAGTTTCAATTTCAGGTGTCTTATAATGTTTGGACTTGCAAAGTAAAAACATTTTTTTCAATGGTCAAGGAATTTCAGTTTTAAATGTTTCGTTTGAGAATTTTGTGCAGTGATTGTTTCAATTCACACATATACTGACTAGAATTACAGTAGATTCTTCCAAATTTGTTCATAATTACTGAGTAGCATTGCTTTTAAAACCTGAATAAGACATGTATTGCTGTTTTGTACCATTTCTATACTACAGAAAATGGAAATTCAAAGCTGTTATTTTTAATAGAAGTAACTTATTTTGTATTTAACAAAATAATTAACTTTTTGTACACAAGTAACTTAGTTTTTATTATATGTGTGTGACTTGTTTAATATTATATCGTATAAAAATTTTCCCCAAATTAACTATTTCTATTGCAGAAATAGTAGTGCAATACTGAGTTATAAAATTATTTTAAAAATTTTGTATACATTTCAATTTAAATGTAGAAGGTTAATTTGTTTTCGATTTCCCTTCAATAAATTATTTTATACTCCTGTTTCCTATTCTAAGCTGTTTTAAACCTGCTACCATCATTCTAAAATCAGTTCATAAATGGTAAACTAATAGAAAATAAATATGATTGCTTATATTTGCAGGAATATGCCTGGTTCAAGTTGACAGGCCCTTTAAGTTGCATATTAATTAATTTATTTCTAATAACTTAAAGGAAAAGTAAACAAATAGTTATTATTTCAAATATAGTGAAACTTGATATGAATTTTCAAAGGTGCTTGGGATTTTAAGTATTATTTATAAAATTAAAATATCGCATTTAAGTAATAGAGTGTATTTGAACAGCCATGTTTATATCATCATAGAAATTTTCATGAATATGTCATACTGTTCCTTAAAATGATGAGATTTCGTGAAATTAACATTTCCTAAATTTACCTTACAATGATCTTACCTTTAAGTCATCGATCAATTCACAATTTTTTAAATTTTAAATACTATATTTTGCATTATAATTTATAAAATTATGAATTTGTTTGGGATTTTGATAGCTAAAGTATTCACACACACGTATAATACAATATTTCTTTTTTTTAACTTTTGAGTTCTTTTAAGATTTTAATCTAATTTACTTATACCATAATGTAAATATTCAAACAGAGCACCTCTTCAACAAACATAGTTAAACATTTTTGCATTTGGATACCTCATCCTTTAACGCTTGTCCTGTATATCATGTCTAATTTAAAATATATGAATGATTAGGGAAGTTTCTTTGCAATAGAGGTGTTAAATCAGCACATTTTGTTAATAAATTATTTACGAGCTCTTAAAATATTCTTCTTTTATTACGAAGGGATTCATAAACACAACAAATTTCAAACAGGTAAAAAATTGTTGTCATTATTGTTGCTAAAAAGTTAAACTTTGAACATGTCGAGTCGGTTCTATTTTCCTTCTTTATTATGGTCTCAATGCCTAACGCGAACTACCTAAAAAACTACTATACTTTTGGAAACCCAAGTGTTCAGTTGTTTCTCACTACTGCTTATTTTATACTTGTGCATGTATTGCATAAAATTTGGTTTTAGTGTGTAGAAAAATTCCAAAATTTTTTATCATTGAAATTTAAATTACGATTGAATTGAATAGAATCATCTTGTAACATATTTTTTATTATAGCCATCTCTGATTAGCATCGAAGCTCTTAAGTTATATTGAAGCATATTTCAACTTAAAACGCTGTTTTGAATAATTATGATAAACAAAAAGGCATTATCATTGTGAATAGAAATTTTAATTATTTTTACAAAAATATTATCGTAATGACTACGAATAGTACATTACTTTTGTTATAAAATTAAATAATTTCGCATTGAAACTGCTTTATTCCGAATAATAGGAAATGATTTTAAGATTTTTTTTACTGCTTTTTAAGAAAATGTAAGTATTTTTAATGAAATGTGCATCGTGGCGGAGGGGATTATACCTTTAAAGAAACAGTAGGTATCGGAAACTCAGAAATATATCAGAGTGAAATAAAAGAATTTGATTTTCTTGTATGGTACACATCACCGTTGGGGCTTTAATGATGCTACGGACAGAAGCACGAATGAAAATACTGATTAACGTTATAATATCAATTTTATTTATATATTCTTAGTTTTATTTATGTTATTTTTATTCGTGAGAGTTATTAATGGAAAACATGTCCGCTCAACCATCAAAATTATCAAATTTAAAAATACAGAAGCACTAAAATTTTACTCTTTTATATTGTATTACTAGGCTGATTACAGTGGCATGTCAAAGAAAGTATAAAAACAAATCAGGAAATGTGAAGTTTGAAAGTGATGAAAGCACTTTATTATTCATAGAGCATGAACTACGCATTAATATCATTAATAAGTATATTCAATTGAAGATAAAGTCGAACAAAGAAATACTTTTATAATCATATGCTACATTGTTTCATGACTTTCATTGTGTGCTGAACCCGAGAGCATCGGCTTCTTAGTTGTATTTATTCAGTTTGTTTTAAGACAATCAATTCTATTATTTAAATTCTTCTATCATTTTTGATAAAGTTCCTGATGACATTCAGTTTATATCTAGATTTTTAGTTTTACTCTTTAAAATTAACATTACATATGCGTCTGATTTTCAAAGCATGATTCATTGTTCAAAATTGGGTGAACAAATTGTTCCTATTCTTTTCAGTTATCTTTCTTCATTTGCTGTGTCTCTTTGGTTATCACCATAGTAACTACCGCACCAACGCTTGAGGTCGCAGGCAATCTTTCTACTTCAACTGATGCAAATTCGACTGAGAGAATTCCGAATCTCTTGTTCGATGAATCCGTATCAGAGGATAATCAAAAGTCATCATCTTTGTCCACTCTACCCATGACTACGAAACAGTCCAAGACACTGGTTGCTGAAATGGTTTCAGCATCACTTGTTGCGTCCAAAGGTAGACTTCAAGCAACCCCACCTACACCCATGAAATCAAGAAAGAACAAAAACGATTTATTCTTCTGTTGTTCCGACGACAAACTCGAATCAGCGACACAGCCTTTGAAACGAAGCAAAGAACGCGAAAGGAACACTAAAGCACCTGTCCTGAAGAAAGGCAAAACTCCAGAATCTGAAGAACCGTTCTTTGAAAGAAGACCGGCTTTGTTGTTGCGTTTCTTCCCTGATGGTACAGCAGTGCTTATTTCGAAGTTCCAACTTCATCTGCATGTGAAACCTAAGCAAATAAAGCTGGATTCAGATGAAGACGACACTAAACTTGATGAACCATTGGATTATAATCCGAGTGTTATTTTAAACGATGGTAAAAGTTTTGAAGTGACGTATAAGCGTTTGGAAGCCATTCCTTCGTCAAGAGAGCAGAATTTAGATGAATTGTCAAACGAAAATTTGAATGATTCATCGGATAATTACAGCGAAGAAAAGACAGACCATCAAGACCATGAACTTGTAACTCCTTCGGAAATAACACCACTAGATGCGGAGGCAAAAAACAAGAACGGAAGACCTGAACCAATACAAGAAAGCACAACCTCTATGGAAACAACTGCAATAACTTCTAGTCCAATAAAAACTGAAATAAATTCCGCTGATGAAATAGAAATTAAAAGAATCGAAAAGATAACTCCCACGGTTGGAGACAGTCCATTTTTCATTATGACTTCTGGCGAAATGTCTTCGCTTCAGCAGCAATATGATCCTGTCCAAGCATCACCTCTAAAAGGAACTACCAATGTCCAATTAGAAAAGCAGCAAGCTACTAGCCCGACTCCAAGTTCAACTACAACTCAAACGACGCCTACGACTACAATTACGCAGACAACGACGCAACCTACGATGCAACCTACGACGCAAACTGAAACCACTGTGTCTCTCAAAACTGAACCAACTACAACCACAACAAAATGTTTAAGTTTTAAGAATCAACTCTCATTAGCACTGTCCACAGAAGACAACATTGATAACTCTTTATTGAAGAAACAAATACTTCCAACAGAGGATTGTGACACTTCTGACGTCGATGATCTTCAACCTTTTGCAAGACTTCAGTCTTTGGAGACAACTGTCACAGATATTCCAACAACAACACAACTTACAACAGTTACAACGACGACGACTCAAAGCCCTACCACATCAAATGCCAAAAACAATCTTTTGCCATATCTTTCTTCTAGATTATCAAATGATCCTTCGAAACCGGATGTCGTGGTGGTCACATCTCTTCCAGTAATAATAGACCTGAAAAATTCCAGAAACAAACCAGTGACGGATGTTCCTGCTTGGAGAGAGGTAACAGTTGGTGTTGTTCGTGATCAACAAGGCCATCCACTGAAACCAAGGTACAATAACTGGACTGCTCATTTGCGAGGTCTAAAAATAAAACCAGAAAACAAATTTTGGAATGAGCTTACCACCCCTAGGCCTGACATGAAGCATCCTCAGCGCTTGCCAGCCCAGCAACAGTTTCAGCAATCTCCAAGTCAAGTCAATAACGCTTTCTGGACTGATTTACAGAGACAGAGGCCACCAGCAGTTCCTCATGCAAGAGAAAAAACTGCTTTGAATTCTCAGCCTTATCTAACGAATCCCCCGAGGAGTTATTCTGCACCGAAAGCAAATGAATTCCAAGTGTGGAGAAGTCAGCCATACGAATCAAACAACAGAAGGAATGTGAATACCAACAATGCTTTCTACGCTGCAGATGATATTCACAGAACGAAGGGACCTATGAGAAATCCACAAAGAAATTTCGAAAGAGATGAGGTAAGACAAAATTGGTATAAGTTATTTCAAAGTTCGCACTTTAAACTTGCTATTTCCATGAGTTCAGTTTTATTTATTTTTAACTTTGAGATAAGTTTCAAAAATACTATAAAAAGCTTTGGTTTCTTTTTAAATTCTACAAATTAAATTGATTATACAGCTTAATAATTTTATCACTAGCTTAGGAGTTCTTCATTCATTTTACATAGATTAACAATTTTTAATTTTAATAATTAAACGACATTACATAGTAAATTTTGAATTTATTAAAAATTTATTAGTCATATTTTCATTCATATATCATTTATAAATATTCAATAAATATCGAATTAATAAATCAGTTATAAAGAGTAATTTTATTACATGCTTTTAACTTCTTGCGTCTCTAAGGTGCTTATAACATAAAACAGTTGAAGAAAACAGCACTTTAATCATTTTATTTTGCTCAGCTTTAGACTAGGTTGTCTAGAAGTTATGTATTTGTAAATTATACAATTGACCAACTTACTAAGTGAACTTACGTGAAACAAACAAAATTAACTTCATTTCAAGCAACCTAGCCAAATGTCAATCGAATTTTATACTTTGTAATTCTCCAAGTGGTTTCGAAGAAATATATCGTCCATCAATATCTGACCAATTTTGCTATTGACGATATATCTCGTCAAAAGAAAGTCGATTCAATTCCGAATGATGAAAATACTGCTGTTTTTTGGTGTGTTATGACGAGATTAAAATCAGGTCAGTTTTTTTCTAACGGGGATGAGGTATCTCTCCCATCAAGATCTGGTCAGTTTTACTAACTACGAAATTCCTCGTCGAGACAACCATCAGGAGGGTAAAATACCATAGTTAAAACACTTTCGAAATATTTACTGAAAAGCTTACTATAGTATAAGCTGTATGATTTTTTCTTACATTTTTTAATTAAATTTCATAGTTAATTTTTATCAATGGTTGTTTAATTGTTCATTCCATCAATTGTTGTGAATATCCAAATGTTAACATCGAAGGTATATTCAGTTTTCCCAACTCAATGCATTATTATTCTACCAACAGAGTCACCATCAGCAGCAATGGAATCATGGCAATCAGCGACAACTTCCACGAAGATGGTAAAGCCTCGGCTTCATCCAACTAAACACGATGTGGATATCGCACGATGCAGTACATTCTTCAACTCAAATTTGAAGCACACACAGTGTGTGTTGCTCGATCACACTTCCTGCTATGCGTACGCTAATGAAGGCCATGTAACGAACACTAATCGTAAAAATGCACCTTTACGTGTTTCAGAATGAAATTTGAATATTATCTTCCAACCTGTTGGCATTGTGATTCCCACTGACTGAGGATTCTCGATTGCCGTACTTCCCAAGTGTACAGCTTTCTGGACTTTTTACATGAACTAGGGCAAGGGCTCCTTGCAATGCGTTCTAAACAAATATTGCATCTCAGCTACAATACCGCCAGTATTAAAAAAATGATACTTCTATGTATAGAAAGAATGCAGAAACATGTATTTATTTCAATGTGTAAATACATGCTTCTGCATGGTACAAAACTGCCGCCACTGGAAACTGCCCTTTATTTGAATCTACAGTTGCAGCAGTTTTGCAGCATGCATTTAATCTTTCCATACATAAAACTAATTCTTTAGTTATGGTGGTACTGCAACGGAGGTGCGAATTATTTATGCAATTATAACAATGGAAAGAAAAGACACAAATAATCCTTTAATTTATCAAACTACAAGTAAAGCATCTCAGTTTTTTCTTCATTGTTATAACTGCGATACAATGACAAAGCAATTTTTAGTCTTTAAAATGCTTGTCATTGAAAATATTTTTGAGAAAATTCTCAATTAAAGCATTTTAGTTTACTGACTAGTCTGTACTGCTTTTAGAAGATTCCATTAGGATGTAGGTAAGGGATTGCTCAAGTAGATTGAAATTCTCTTTGGGGAGGGGCTAACTCTTTAGACTATTTCTGATACAAATATTTAAATTCGCACTCAGAGAGTCAATTTAATGCTAAAAGATAAATAAGTTCGTTGTCTAATTTCAGTGAATAAATATATCTGAAAAACGATTATTGCAAAAATAGACTATGCAAAATTCAAACCTGGTATAAGTTTGTATTTAAAGTTAAAGCAGTTTGCTTAAAAATTAGGGCGCCGAATATTGACGCCGAATAGAATGAATACAACATAGACAAAAGTGGTTACGGGAAAAACTTACCTACCTAGATCTCTGTATGGAATCTTTTCAAGGTGGAACAGGATAGAACTATTCGTTTGACACCATGAGTAATTCTTTTTCCGACTGTTCTATGAGAGCCATCGTTTGAAAGGCAATGTGTGAGTGTTTATTTAACTTATGTTAACAATTAGGATGTTACTACCAATACGACCAGAGCTTTATGTCCTTCTCCATGGCAGAAGTATGTAGCTACATGCACATACTTCAAGCTTGTTTTCATGTTTTAGATATTCAGTTTTAAATAATGTCAAAATTTTCAATTCTAATAAGCATTGTTCAAATTCGACAGAGTATTGAATATCTCTGAAGTCTACTTTTATGCAATACAGTTCCTATATTTTAGTGTTATGAAGAAGCTTTGTGAGTTTCCAGTGTTAACTACCTGCATTTTAAAAATAGTTCTTTGGATTGGTTACTTTGTACAGTGTAGATGTAGATGTGCGATAAGGCTGTGCCAAAAAGTAAGAACACCGTGCTTAATTTATGAATTTCAGAAAAGAGACCGTTTACTTTAGAGCTCTATATGAACTGCGAGTTACAGCATTAATTGGGAAATGGAATTTTATGTTAAGTCATGTGTATATGTGGTATAAAAAGTGAAGTCTCAAAATATGGAGTCTACCTCATCAAATACTTTTTCATTTGCCATCACAAAGTTAAGTTTAAATATTTGTGGAAATATCAAGTATCAATGGAAATTTTTCAAGTAACAGGAGTCGGCAACTTTTTTTCTTTCGAAGCCCAGAAGCTATGAGAGTGGTATGATGGACTAATAAAGTTTGAACTGTTATAACCAATAAATAAGGTAACCAATAAATAAAGTATTTCAATAAAGAAGTAATAAGGCTTTACACTACTACGTTTCTGGTACTTTCTCATGACAGGTAATAAAACAGAATCGTGAGATACGTTTATTTCGTTTCGATAACGCTAACATTTATTACCAACAAAACAATAAACGGTACATTTATTGATGTTTGTAAAAGAGCTCAAACATATTTTCAACATTATGTGAAAGATTTGATTAACCTAATAGCAAACTCTTTTAAACGGTTATCTGTAATTTTGGTTTTTAATAGTTTGATTTTCGTGGTTTTAATTTGAAAAAGGTTGCTTGCAAATAATTCACTGCCAGACATTGAACCATTTATTTTTAATATTTTTTCAAGTTGGAATAAAGTTGGATAATTGATGTTTTGAAACATATAGGGTAAAATTAATTGATATTATGCAACAGAAAAGTGAAATAAAAACAGTAAGAAATCGGGTTTTTTATGATCATTTCTTGACGTATGAAATAAAGAATATAGCAACGTTTATATTTAACCTAAATGAAAAATGTAAACTTTGACAGAATTAACACCTAGTTTTAACTGATTAGCGTAAAAATCACAAGTTAAATCCTAGAAAACGATGCGGTCGCCAAAGTTCGCCAAGTTTACATCTTATAAACAATACAGTCACTACTATTTGACAATGGCTTGGTGACAAAAATTAAATTAAATCACACCAAGGCCGCATAGCAAACTATTAATTTACAAATATCAGATTTGAAACCTAATGTTATTTTTAAACTAAAATTTGAATAGGTAGATATTTTGGTTGGAAATTAAGGGCCGGATGTTTTGGCTTGCGAGATGGAATCTGCCCATGGGTCATAGGTTGCCGAACCCTGTTTTAAGTGATTTTAGATAAATATATGTAATGTACTATACTCAATTGACGTCTTGTGTGTTAATTTAATAAAAAAATTCTAAAATATTCAATATTTATAAATTTTATAAATAGAAATAACCTCCAAATAATGTATGATCTTAATCTCATTCTTTTTATATTTTTCTGTAGCAATTTCGTTCAAGGAATGTTGTTGCAGCTGATTAAAACGGAAAATGTTATCCGAGTTTATTCGAAATATTATATTCAAAAACGAAATGTTATATTCAAAAATATTTTTTACTTTAAATTTTAAGAAATACAGCCATTGACCTACTAAACTATAATCTCCACTAAAATCATGCATATTGTTTTCTAAAAAATTCTAAGAAAATAATGTAACGAATACGGTAATACGTTAGAATGAACGAATGTAAAAGAGCCGTATTGAAATAAGCAAATATAATTCTGGAATATCTTTTAAAGAGAACCGTACATTTCTTAATTTAAAATTGTTCATTTTATTTCATAAAAAAGGTCATTCTTATTTTGAACATGCTTCGTTATTCTGAAATTGATGAATTTCAATTCTATCCTCTAATAGAGTAATTTGAACAGTGTCATTAATTAAATTTAAAAAGTGGAGCAACAGTAAATAAAAAGAAGCAACATGTAAGATGAAAACAAATTACCAATAGATCGAGAAAAATAGTAAATACGAATAGGACATTTTTAAGCATTTCAGCATATTTAAACATGTAAAGAAATATTCTTGAAAGATAAAACTAACTACGGCTTTCATTACGGTTATTACTTTTCGTATACATATGTATTTATGAAATCTACAAAATGAAATATCTGGAAATAGAATATATATGTCACTTAATTTTTAAAAAGTGTGGATTTATGCGTTTGATAACATCAGCTATGGCAGAAGCTAATTAATTGACCAATAAACAAATTTTATAATACAGTCGTTTATAGACGAACTATTAGTTTTTAGGCCAAAAATAAAAATTATAAGCATTTTGATATAACCTATGTGTTATATTTTTGTTCAGATTAAAATATGACAATGCATTTCTCATCAAAATAAAAACAAGCTTTTTGTGTCAAAAAATATCAGTTAATGAGTTTCTGCTCATTAAAATATTACGTCAATGAATGTGAAGAAAAATAAAATATTTAGATTGGATTGTACTTGAAGCAGAATTGTTAAATACTGATAACAGATGAATCATTGCATATGTCTGTAAATATGCTATTTAACAAAGATGAAGAATAAGTATCATAGAAGCTCAGAAGATATTCTGTAATTTTTTGTAATCGGACACGTTTTGTACATGTTCACTCAGGGAAATAAAGATATTGCTTCACAACGATTATTTAAATATTATTTTTATAATTTTGTTATATTCAATATCGTAACATTTAGAATTTTAAAGTAACACAAATATTATATTAGCGATTTTTTAATTTTTACATAAATTAAATTATATTCACTTAAAAACTGTTTTAGTATTCAATAACGTTAATTAAGAATTTAAGCCATATAGCTATTTGAAAAACACTGTGATTCAATTTCAGACTTGGTTATACAAATACAACTTTTCCTAGTAAAGTGCTATAATAACATTTATATATAAATGATATAAATTAATGTATACTATTGAAATAATTTATATGATTTTCAAATATTGTACAATATATTGTATTTACGAAATGAATTATTACACATAAGTGTATTTTTCTAACCTAGCCTCTATGGGTTTATTTTTATATCCTACGTGTATTTTATATATTTTACATATGAATAAATGTGCTTTTCCTTGATTCTATGTGCAATCATTCTTTTTAACATTGGAGTGTCTAGATTACACACCAAAATATTTTGTAGGAGTGCAATTTTAATCCTCTTAAAATTATTTATAATGGGAGATTTATCTCCCATTACTAAATGGTAACATACAATTGTTTATCAAATAATAGTAACAGAACACACAAAGAACTTGAAGCAAGTTATTTTTTCACTCTTTTATTAAAAACCCTTCAAGGACAAAACAATTTGCAAATTTCAAAGATGTCCAGTTAAATCGAAACATAAGTACATTCAATATAAATCTACACATTACAAATCATATGCCATTAACCTTTTTGGTATGCTGAACGAGCGTTGCTTTACAAAAGGACATTAAACATTCAACACAAACTTTTATAAATAGTAAGTTGAAATGCCGTACGGGCATCAAAACATCAAAGTTCAGAATCAATAAAGTTGGAACATGAATTATTTTAAATCGAATCAACATCATGTACTATTCGGTCCTTTGAAGGAAAAATATTTGCGACACTTCGTATACATATTGTGTGATTAATATTTTTACAAAAGTAATTTTGCCTTCAATTTGTTTACTTTTTACTCATTTATAGCTCGTTACTTTACTTACCAATTTATTATAAAATAAGTAACTGCTTTGATGGCTTAGAATGCATCATCTTTAATTCCTATACTTTTATTCAAAAAATATTTACAAACTTCAATGATTTTCTTAAAGGTTTTCGATTTCATTATTTATTTTTATACACATAAAATTTTCACATTAAAAATTAACTTCTCAAAAATACAATCAATAAGTTTCATAAACTTGTCTTTGACATTCAGAAAACGGATTTTTTTATTTTTGTAACAGCGATTTTATTTGTTCCTTAAAAGTATTGTAGATTTTTGAAATTTTGAAGCCTTATGGAAAATCAACTTTCGTTTCAATATTGTGCACACGAAGATGGATACTTAATATCCGTGGTAGTAACTCTTCTGGGGACCGTATGAACCATATGCAACGGGTTGCTTGTAGACAACGCTTGGTTCATAAGCGAAGGCAGCCTGCTTTTGGTAAGAAACTGCAACTGGCTCGTTATAGACCAAAGTTGCTTGCTTTTGGTAGGCAACTGGAGCCTCTTCGGTGATGTAGGTTGCTTGATTCTGGTAGGCCACTGGGGCTTGTTGGCTGTAGACGTATGTTTCTGGTTGACTGTACTCGCTGTAGACGACTGGAGCAACTTCCTTTACAACAGCAGGTTGGGAAACGTAGACAGCAGGTTCTGCCTTGACGATGGGGACAAGCTGACCTCCTTGGGAAGCCTGTCTTGTCTGAGTGACAGCACCGTAGTTTCCATAGGGATCGTGGGAAGCGTGTCGGCTGTATTGGACTTCGTTGCTGGCTCCGAGGTTGACTCTGGCGTCGTAGGCTTGGTCGAGTTTGTAACCGGCTTCGTTGGCAGCAGCAGTGCCATGTACGTCAAAGGCCTCGTTGGCTGCTTGGCTGTCGTAGTGGAGGTTGCCGTAACCTGGTCCATCGAAGCTTCGGTGGTTAGTTTCGGCTACTTCAGATTGTGCACCCACTAAGAAAATAGAAAAGAAAAATTACAATAAGCATAAAATATTCTGATGTTTTATTAGCAAAAATTTTAAGTATAGGTTTAAATTGAACTTATTGCATTCATGAAATGGGTGAGAAGAGTGGCAATCACCACACATAATCAGTTATCTCTGTTAGATATAACCTAATCGTAAGCAAAATGCTTAGACATAAACGAAGTTGTCAATATTCGCTTTGAACTTTCGGTATACTGATTTAAAAGAAGTCTCAATAATCTTATCAAATTTTAGGAATTTTTACTGAGCAATATATATGGCAACGAAAGATAATTTTTATGTTAAGCATTTAAGCTGAATCTACATTATTACAAAGATAATTAAACGACAACAAATTTAATTACTTCATTATCAACAAGTACAAATCATGATGTCTAGAACATTTTGCTGTCTTAGTCAAATGAAATTTTAACTGTTATTGTGAAAAGATGGTTGTTCTACATGAGCTCTGTGTAGACTGTTGAGCAAAGTAATCATCATGAAAACAGTACATAAATCATCCTTCTTATCATGCTTTGTATGAGCCACCATCCTTTCTTCAGTCCATCCACTTTATCACGATCAACATGATAAAAGACCAAACACATCCTTTCTGTCAGGCTCTCATTTCTTAGTTAGAGCAATGCATTCAGTGATAGAAATGGGGAAACAAGTTAAGAGTTTGATCAACTGTGTTAAGTACGTCCCTCTGAGAAATTAAAATCATTAAACTTAGACATAAAACACTTAATTTCAGTGGTGCCATCTGTTGGGAGTAAAATAGATCACAACTTGCTGCTCTGGAATCCGAACACCGAAAAACGAAGTGTGTGTATGGAAAAGTCTACCTGGGGTATTGACGTAGCTCTTGTGAGAGGAGTGGGCGTTCTTTGCAATTCCGTCGTGGACAACGTCAGTCCTGGCAGCGTTGACATCACGGCTGGCAGCACTGCTGTGGGAGGTGACAGCGGCGGTGTCGGCGATGTCAGCCACGGAGGCATGTCCAGGAGCAATCTGAGCTTCGTGGGTCTTTTGGGCGAAAGCAGCTTTGCCTGTCACCAGAAAACAGAATTCGTTTATTAGGGTTCACTTCAACATGTAGCTGGTCTTAGGTCGAGACAATGTTACTGTGAAACAAAGGGGTGTACGCATTTGTTTTAAAAATATACTTGGGATCTTTTTTGTTAGTTTATGATTGCAACAACTTGATGATAAGGAAAGAAAACAAAAAGCTACTTCTTATTAACCTTTCCCAAACGTAAAATAGCACTTTTAGATCAATGGTATTCGTGGAAATAGCGTAAGTCGTGACAGAAAACAATCGACTACTCGCTAAAAAGAGGTCAAGTTGTTAGTTATAACTCTACAGCCATATACGAGATCTATTCCACTCGCGCTTTTATTCCGATAAATTGAATTTAATCGATGAACTATTTAGATGAGTCGGAATTTTGGAATTATCTGGGATAAACTGACGTTTCTTTAAGATAAATAAAAGTTTACCGGTTGCCAAAAAATATGATTTAAATCTGGTATGGATGTATTGATTATAGAGTATGTGTAGCTCTCTAAATAAATCAAGAACAATCATATTGAATTATAATTGAAGCTGAAAAAACTGTTTACAACTTTGTTCCTATGAAATAACGCTTAGTTTTACAGTATAGTATTTTATAGTTTATTTGTAATGTGAAATAAACAAAAACTAGAACATGCTACTTTTCTAATTTCATTCATTAACAACATTTTTTGCTTTGTGAAAAAAAATCAATTGTCCAAATTTGGAAAAACTGCATGAAATTATAACCTAACGCCTGGTTTTAATAGATAATTTATAAAAAGAGTATCATATGAGCGGGCTACCAATAGTTGGGTTCAGAGATCCCTCAGCGTTGTTGGTGTGCACTGCAGCCTGGCCTATGTAGGGGTTGATGTGGAACTCGTGCTGGTCGTGCTTGACGTCAGTCTGTCCAGTGTGAGGGTCGACGCTGCTGGCCTGGGCGGAGTGTCTGATGGTGTGTCCACCCAAACCGTCCTTGGTCACCTCAGCCTGCTGCTTGATGGCACCGTTGGGGTTGTTGACGTTCGTCACGGTGTAGGACAGGGCGTTATGGGGCTGAGTCAGTTTGACAGCACCTACGGGAACGATGGGTGCATGGTAGGATGGTCCGACGACACCGACACCTGAGTAGACAGCTCCACCGTAGGGGGCGGCGGTGGCTAAAGCCAGCACGAAGGGAAGCACCTGAAACAAGATGTATGGTTAGTTTGGACGAAAAATTGCTTTCAAGAACATATACATTCAAAAACATCAGTGACAACATCAGATATTTTAGCTTTAAGCAAATTCCAGGATTCTCAAAGTTCCAAACCATGTTTTCTAAAATAAAAGACTGGATTTTTCAGTGATATGAAAGAAACCATCCTGAACTATCTAATCTTCTATTTGTCTTAGTAAACATTTCAATGCATATTGTTATTAGTTAGGAATTGATATCTCGTATCAAGATTCTTCAAGCATGCAATATTGAACACGATGCACAGTGGTACGTAAGAGATTTTAGTTATTTACGTGTCAATTAAAGCACTTGAGGATTTAAAATAAAAAACTTTAGTTTTATATTTAGTATAATGAAGTTTACTTTTACTTAGAATGATAAATTGTGTGAATCGTATCACAATGCTCCCCTCACGTCCATCTACGATCGTCCCCAATGCTCCCCCTGTTCGGGCAAGTTTCAAGTCTCCTACGTTGAAGATACTTTCTATAGTTTTTGTTAATTTAAAGAAAATCTATTAATTTAAAGAAAGGTTTATAAACTCACCAAGTGGCTCAGAACCTTTAAGGTGTTTTCAAGATTGCGGCAATGAAAGAATTTAGGTAGGTCTGACTTTTAGGAATTAACTTGTTCAGTCTTAAAGATCATGATGTATAGTGAAATTAAGTCCAATTTTATATCATTTAAGATATTCAATATGTGATGCAATCGGGCTCTAAAAGTACACAACTTTGTTTTTAACATATAAATTAGTAATGCATTTATCTAATTTTTTCCTATTTGAGCTTTTATTCAATAAACAGAAATTTGGATAATAGTGTTAAAAAGGACTTGAACAGTAAACTGGAAGTAATAAGTAAATCAAATAGTTTCGTTTTTGAAATAAAAGCCTAAAGGCGGAAAATCCCGTCTTCAAAATAACGAGTACAGCTTTGTTTTGTAACATAATAGTGGTACCTGGTCATAATTTTCGAATAAGTATTTAAGTATTTTAATGATAATATCATGTTTATAAACAGTCCTAGTTATACAGAAAGAAATGATTGTAATGAGGCAAACCAAACTCAACAATTAACAATCTTATTGTTCGAAGAACTTACTTTCACATTACGATGTAATATCTTGCAAAATTACATCAACAGTTTCTGTTATTGTGTGATTTTTATTTTCATCTAATTAAGAGCATTTACATGGCTCAAAATTAAAGATTTCGTCCCGTTGTGCTTACTTTGAAGGATACAATGACTAAGAGCAAAGTTTTACATGTCATCAGGAAGTATGTAATTTATCATTCCAATAAAGTTATTTATTACTCCAAGTATTTATATTCTAAGCTAATTTGGTATTCCATATTTAAAATACCTCATTATATAATCAGGAATTTTCACCTTCAAAATTAATTAAACGGAAACATCGACTGATCTGAATCAACGATTCCCTCAGGCTATGCTGGTGTTTTCAAAAGTTGTCCTGGATTGTCACTTCGTCACCAAGAGATATTCACAACTGGCGTCAATTCGAAACTCCATTGTAAATGCAAAAAGAATAAAAGTTCGATAATTATATCTCTCGGTTCCTCGCTACAAGACATTGATTGCATTTCTTAAATACCCAAACGGGTTTTCTTTTCCCCGAAATTTTATCTTTAATCATGCAAAATCGGACACAATTCGAAGGCCACCCTCCTAACAGACTTCCGTAATGATCTCACCTGTTTCCCCTTTCATGCTTTTATTAAAAGACATTGAAACCACACCTAAGGCTGGAAACTTCGTTCGGCTCTGCGGCGTCCTTCACTCAGCGAGCCAGATTGGTTATCTGTTATTCTTCTTTCGAATGTTTTGACTGCATAATACACCGAGTGGAATTATGATTACCGTTTTGTGGGAAGGCGTGAGTTTCCGTTCTGTTGGTATCAGGTCCCGGAAGTCATTTAGGTCAAAACGTACAAGGGAGAGGTGTTCTCTGAATGAGAACCTTATCGAGATTGTGTAGATTTTTTTTCTTCAAAGAAAACAAAAACTGGTAAAAAGCATCTGCGTTCTTAATTGAATAACAAGTTGCTTTGTTGTGCTTTTCTGTTAATTTAACCTTCGGACTTCGCAGTACTGTGTTCCAGTTACCAAAGATTATTGCGATTCTTAACCCCTTTCTTTCTCCGTGGTTTCGTTCCCTCGTTTTTAGTTTTCTTTGTTTAGAATAAATGACGCAATGTAGGGAAAGATTGGCAAAATCCAGTTTTTAAATACTCTTCGCAAGCCGTATGGAGATGACGTGGTTAGTTGTTTATTCTTAAGAGATTTATGCAGTTCTTAACGCTGATGATTCTTACCCAATATGGTTTGGTATATCCCTCCACAGTCATTTTAAGAGTTGAGGGTTGATTTACCCAATTTGGATTCAGGTGAATTTACACCTAATTTGAATGTGCACAATTCATAAAAAAATGCCATGACTGATTGTCCTTGTCATATTTAAGGTAACGGATTAAAGTAAATTAAATATTTTATTTATGCAGTAGATATTAGCGGATTTTGTATTTTGAAATGCTTAGTTGAGTTTTTTTTTAATTAAATATCATAGGAATTATTGCAGGAATAAATTACTGCATATTTGGCGGTTTGGGGACACTAGGCCCCAAAACGGACAAGCTGTACCTTACTGAAAATAGCATTATTGTATAAATTCTTAAGTTTGAGCTTTGATACAAAGAATAAGTCGTAAATCTCGAAAATAATCTCAAGTCACACAAACCTAATCGATAAACATTTTACATTTAACCCAAAACGGACGCTAATGTGGTAATTTTCTCTCAAAACAGTATTTAAATAAGAATTTATATTTGTTAATTAATCTATCATGAGGATTGTATTATCAGAATTGTTACGAACTTAACGGTTAAACAGCTTACCTTGGCTATTGAAATTACTTATGGAATTTCTTATATACACCTAAATATTTACAAATACTGATTAAACGAGAGAAGGTTGTCGAGTGTTTTCATAATAGTGATTATATATTCTACTCGATAAAGGTAGAAAAGCGGGCAGGTATTCTGAAGTCTTCAATAATTAAAGATTATTCATTCGTATTATTGTTAGTAGTACTTAAATATTATGGTTTGTGTGTTCTAAGAAATTGCCAATATTCAAGAACTTTCAACTCAGAACCTCAAACCCTCTCCTTAACGTCATTTATTATATTTACTTTGATGTTTATTAAATTTTCCTTAAACTAAATACTGGGCTTTAATTGTGTTGGATTATTGCTTTCGAGTTTTTTAGAAAGTGTAACCTCAATAGTTTGTAACCTTTCTTTTAAAAAATATGGTTTTAATCAAACAGATAGGAATATGAATATTTGTACCAAATTAATTTTATTCTATTGAAATGTATTTCAATAAACTAATTTTCCAATTGTATTTTCTTAAATTTTCTAGATATACTTTGACAGTTTCTGACCTTTCTAAAATGCTCCTATGTTCAAATTTTATATTTTAAACTTTTGGAAACGAAGTTTAATTTTTAGATGAACCTTAAAATTTCAAGGCAGCATATGACTAGTATGAATTTACATCATCCGATAATTTGAAATGGAGCAAATGCTTCGTTTATCCTCGTAAGGGTTTTCAGGTTTCGTGAGTTTAAAACTTGAGAAATAATTTGTTACCTTAAAACAATTAATAAAGTAAGAACAAACAATATTTCAATTCCAATTTTTAACTGAAACCGTAAATCAAAAATATGAATTTTAATCGCAGGTTTCTGATTATTTTAGGACACCCAAATAGTTAGTAGATAATAGCTTAGTGAACAATTAATATGCAAATCTAAATTAAATGTTTCATATTGTATAATATGCTTTCAATATTTTTAAAAGTTAGAAAATTAGCTTTATATATAAAATAACAAAATGGTAAAACTACTGTGGATTTTGAAAGTTATTTCTAACGGGATTTATCATAAAATTGTAAGAACTATGAATTGCTGAAGAAAAATATAAATTATATTTCAATATAAAAATATCTGCAAAAATAAGTTTACCCCACAATGAAAGAAAGTTGTCTAACCTAACATAGTTTACCCCACAATGAAAGAAAGAAATATAACATACAACCTAAGATTGGTCTTGAAATAAATACTCTGTATAAACACGATGAAATATAGTATAATTGAAACGTCTTGTCATAAAGCATAAAATAACTTTTAGTTAGAATTTACAAAAGTGTAAAGTATTCAAATAATTGGGCAATAAACTAAGAAAACTAAGACATAATTTAAGGAATGAGACTATCATAAAAATAATAATAGTTAAGAGACAGAATTTGAGGATAATACTTAATTAGTACTTGTTGAAAAGGTATTTTTCTATTTCTTCCTTCCTTAGGAAAGTTTTTCCATAAACAAATATGGATGAAAACCAAAGTTCAAACGAATAATCATTGAGGATAAACTATCATTTTCTTAAATTCTTGCATAAGCAAACAATTAACGGAGATTAATTACTGATTAACGGGTAAAATAGAAGTTACAAGCACAAACATTTTTTTGGATTATTTGCATAATGAATGAATTCATGTAATTATTTTTTAAAATGAGCCATGACTGCTTGTTGTCAATTAACTCTTAGGTAATTGTCAGAATAGTATGTAATCGGTCTCGTATTAAATAAGTAATCTAAAAAACACCTCTATAGCTCCCAAATTTTAAAACACACTTATAGTTTCTACACTTTATGCCTTACAATTTTGAAAAGTACCTCTCTCCCACGAAGAGTTTTCCTATAATCAGTTCGATTTTAAAAAAGTTATTTTTAAAATGTCACACTTCAAAAAGATCATAATCGTAATATATAATCAAGCAGCCTAGTAGAGACATGCATTACATAAAACAACACAGTTTAATAATTGCATAATCTTTTTAAGAACTAAATTAATAAAATAATTAAGCAAATGCATACAAATTGTCTTAGTAACAAAATTGTCTTGTCATATTTGTTTTTTAAGTACTTAGTACGGGATTAAAACATTACAAAAAATTTAATGTTGGATATAAGTAAATTTTTTTCCCTTTATTAAAAAGTTCCTTTTCAATGTAATAAAGTAACCCGATTAATAATAGCTTGCATGATATAAAAGCAACAGATTTGATAATTGTTTTTAAAAAATTTAAACTAAACTAATAAAATAATTAAACATATGCATGGCAAAAATTAAGAAAATTGTCTTAGATTTTTATATACTCAGTTCAGTTTTAAAACATTACATAAAAAATTTTAAAGTTAGATACAAGTGTATCGACTTCTCTTTATCTAAATATTTCTAATATTAATCTAATCAATTAACAACAGGTTGCATGATATAAAAGCAAGACAAATTCAATAATTATTAAACTCTTTTTAAAACCAAACTGAAAATAATTAAACATATGCATAAAAGTAACAAGAATATCTATTAAGATATACAAAATTTCAGTTTCTCCAAACGATTCGAATGAATCACATTTCGATTTCACAACAGTATTTTCGAACTCAAACACTTTCGCTGCAAGTACTTACCAAAACAAACATGGTTTTCTAAATTTCCTCAACTCCTAACGGAAGGCAAAGAATGAGAGACTGTGCTCTCAACGTCCATATTTCACGTTTTTATAGTAAAGGGGATTGCCAGTGGCCAGTCGACCTTCAGCTAGTCATTTTTTTACCGGACCACCCCACCTGTTGAGGAGGGAGTCCAGAAGTACTTGACCTACATAGGAGCCTACAACAGTCTGCGCGAGGAAACGGAAGATTTTCATGGGCGGTTTTCAGCGGGGTGGTGTCCTTTTTCCTAAATAAATTCGCCATTAGTAATAATAGTCTCTCAGATTGTGTTTCAATGGCGGAGGCTGGATTTCAGTTGTCACTGTTGACGGGGCTCAATCGGATTACGGTGGCAGATCGTTGATCTTTGGCTGAAGAGGGGATTTTCCATTCCATTGGATTCTGTATTTCACGAGTATTGTAAAGTTTTGACAGCAAAGATTAGCGTTCGTATTCAAATTGATTTGATTCGTGATGCTTGATAAGTGCGTCATCTTTACGCATGGAATGTAATAACGCTATAGTTCCATCTAAAGCGATAACTGTAAATTGACAGGCGGCCACTGATATATTTCCAGTCTTACACTTTTTCAAAATTTTTGTTACAATAAATGAATGATAAATATTTCGTCGCTTTACAAGTGAAACACACAAGACAAAATTTTCAGGATGAATTTTTTAGCTTAACTTGACCAAAATATGGAGATCTCTACACTGGTGAAGTTCATTGAGTTATTTTTTCTTTGCATGAAGGTTAGATAGTTTTGAGAAATGCACTTAGCATGACTTAAAGTTTAAGCTATGCTAATTAGATTAGCTTAAAGCATAGGGAGTAGAATTTTCCCCCTTCGTTTTCTTACAACTTTTTTTTAACTTAGTGTTTCACTTGCAGCCGACTATATACTCCCAGTGAGCCAGTGATTGCTCTTTGGTAGAGAGAATCTGCAAATAGAATTTGTTCTATCATTTCTTCACAGTGTTGTCAAGACGAAGTTTTAATCGATTAACCTGATAATTTTAACATAACTTAGAGTAAGAATAATATTGATGAAATGCATAATTTTGATTCTATCTTTAAGTTGTTCAATGGGTTTGCTAACTGAGCGGGATGCATTTCTCTCCCTTTAGTGTCAGTCTAACTTTCTTCGTATGTATACGTCCATTACTTGACATTGTTTGTCTTGTGTTTAGCATAGCTTGACCAAAAATGGTCCATGCGCCAGAAAATCCAACCATCCTTTAATCTTTACACATGAATGATAATATTTATCTTTAGTTGATCACTAAAGCTCAATACACACAGAACGTTTTTAGTTTTGCTAATCACCTTTTAAATTGTTTAGATAAAATAGTGCTTATATCGTTTCATTGATGTACTCCCAAAACTTCAAATATCGGATTCTGTTCTACTTGTCGAGGAAGAGGATGCAAGGATAAGGAGGAAAGTAACAATTGCTACTCCAATAGAAAGTTTCTGACTACGTAACTGTTTCATTAAAACCACATAATAAAAGGAGCTAAGGGTTGAGAGAGATGGAAATGAATGACATGTTTTGTGGCTCTGGAAATATTTGGGGTAACGAAAATATGCCTGAGAACATTCTCCAATAATTCTGTAATGATGTGTTTCAGGAAACTGAATTTTTTTTCATTCACACTTGTTTCTGTACTTCTCTATAACCTGGATTCCCAGATTTAATTTTTTGTATTCACAAATTTCGATTTGCATTTATCTATCTGAAGAATATTATACAAAAATAAAATGTCTGAACTTTCATCATTTTATGTAGGGTAAGGTGGGGCAAGTGTGAACCGAAATCTTCAAAGTTCATAGTGAACTAATTACTACTCTGTTCCGGTAATTTTTTAAAAAATCATATTTTTACAACATATTCCCAGACTCTTCACTAATGTGTTTAAACTTGTCATAATATAATCTTAAAAGATACTTTCCAATGCTATTTCATGGAGTAGCACTTGTCCCACATGATAGGACAAGTGCATGCCATAGTTTGTTTTCTTGTTTTCAATGTAATAGTATTGTGAGTGGGGCAAGAGTTATCAGTTCATTTATGCCCTTCTTTGGTCTGTGCAACTTCCTTGCCGAAATTTGAAGCGCTTTTTAGGTAATACTAATCTATGGGTTGGCTGAATTTTACGTCGCACTGGAGCAACACATCGGGCTATTGGCGATAATGCGGGATCATTCCCGAAGGGAAGGATCTGATGACAACACCTCGTAATTTTGAGCCACGGTCAGATGAGGAGGTCAACACCCAGCTGGCATCACACTCTCCCAAATTCCACACCACACCAACGTGACAAATCTGTAAGACTCCTTCAAGCATTTCCTGCAGGTGACAGCCCCTTCTTTAATCACACATACTTTTTACATTCAATGGACTCACTGACACCGCTAACGAAATTGCCTCACCTCACCCTTTTATTTTTTAATAAAAAAATGCCCCGAACTTTTATTTTTGTTGATACACCTAACGGGAGTACGTTTGTTTAAATAAACAGGAAGTTATGCAACTAATTAAAGGTAGTATCGATCGGTTCAGTCATTCTTCATGAGAAATGCCTGTCAAGATCTATGTGAGCGAGTTTATATGCGCTTCGTTCAGTAAACTAAAATGAAAACATTTTATCCCATAATTTTCATATCATTTTATCATAATTTTCAACAAAATTCATGATTCAAATGTTTCAGGAAAAAATAACTTTTGAGAACAGATAAATTTGAAGTTCTTTACCTTTTTGAAAAAGTTTTGTTTTAAACATTTAATGCACCCAATATGCCACAACTACGTATATCATAGATCATTTCATGTAAATCATTTCACTATAATATTAACATTCTTTAATGGCAATATCTTGCTGCCTTTCCCACAACATTAGATACATAAACAAAACATTTTTGGGGTTTAAATAGCTGTAAGGTACATTTATAAATCGATATTAAAACGGACATTATTTCCTGCGTTCAAAAGAATAATAGCCATGACATCCAAAAAGAAATAAAGTAATATTAAAAGGTTCAGCATGATATACTAAATTTCAAGTTATGTGAAGAATATTTTTTACAGAAAGTGTTACTTAAGTCTTGTTTCAAGTGAGAAGCTGCTTCAAGTATATATAACGTCATGACAATCTGCTTATCATTAGTAAACTTGTGGGTGCTTAGAAATGGTATACAGAATTCTAATCGTTATTACGATGAAGAATAGATCTACTGAATCTCCTGAAAATATTTTATGAAGTAATAAATCACTAATTTTTTTGTTGTTTACAAGAGCTTTTGAGACTTCTACGCAGCAGATACATAAAATGCTTGTCCTCTTGTTAGAACCAAAATTGTCCTTCAATATAAATGCAATCTTAAAAAATCTTTACAGATGAGAGAAATGGGCAATTTATGTTTCTAAAAATAATGAGGGAATATCGAATTCTTAACCAAACAACGAAAGACAAATTGATTTATTTCAACGAATTCTGAGCAAAACGGTTGAGACATACATTAAATGAAGGAACCAAGGTCATTCAACACTCATTAATACTGCTTATTTTTAATTTACATATAAAAACAATTATGTGTATCAATTTCAGAGAGGCAATATTAAAAGGTTCAACATATGCTAAATTGAGGATTTCAAATCACGTAGAGAATATTTTTGACAGAAAGTGTTACAGTAGTCTCGTTTCAAGAGAGAAGTTCATTCATGCATGTATAATAGCATGAAGACAATCATTAGTCAAATGATTTACGTGCTTAGAAATATTAGAAATATCTATGTCAGGTACATAAAAAGTATGGCCTCTTATTAGAATCAAAATTGTCCTCCAATATCAGTGCAATCCCTAAAAAATCTTTGCAGATTATTCCTAATTTATATTCCTAAATCTATAAAAAATGAGTGAATGTTATAAAAATCAATAAAAACAAAACAAAACAACGAAAGACAAATTGATTTATTTCAACAAATTCTTTGCAAAACGGTCGAAACATCCATCAAATGAAGGAGGAGCTAAGGTCATTCAACACGCTCATTACAACTTTTATCAATATGCAGTAATGTTACCTATTAACTTTAATTTACAAATAATTAATATAAATAAGCATTCCGGACGTAACACATCGCAGATGAAACAAGAATAAAATAGCTGAGACAATAGACTTTAATGCAGTCTACTTTCCTCAAAACAGCTCAATTTGCGTTATGTATCTCAAACCTATCTGAGGCGTGTGCTAACCTTCATTCGAAATGCATTTAATGTTAATGTATTCTTTCTTAAACGTGACGATACGTCATCATAAGCGAGATTTCTTTTTCTTAAAGTAGCAATCATTTATAATAAATGGTTGATAAAAAAGAGAGGTTGAAGAAAAATGACTTGAGCAGGGACTTAGATCTCCGTTATCATGAATACTGTATATGCATTTTTGATTCATGATTAAAACATTTTTGAACCATCTTAACATTAACTGATCGTCTTAACGTTTATTAAAATCTCTTTTTATTAACAGACAAACGGAAGTGATTCGTCGTAAATATTCACCTTGAACACATTTTTGTTTAAGCTGACCCCACTATTTGAAGGATACGTTGCTTAACTAGATAATGTTAAACTTGCAAATTTGACTAAGCATTTGTTATGCTTTTACTGCTGCTGCTTGTGATAGCTGTATTTTAGTTTACAATTTTTTGAACATATCATGAAAAAAATGTTTAAAGATCGTTATTCTTAGGCCCTCTCAAGAGAAATTGCTCAAAAACCATGGTGGAATATCATTTCTGAGATCCCAATGTGGCCAAGACAGAGGTGTACCCGTATTCCATCTTATCACGGGCCACCATTGACTCTTCAAACACCTAATCCGTATTAACTTGGATGTTGACCTCTTTTGCAAGCACTGCGATTTAGAGATCGATGAGGTCCACTCTACTTTGCTGTTAGAGGTTACTGGGAGATGAGGGGCCGAATGGATTTATAGATTACACTTTTGACAGTTTCTCATTTTATTTGTTCTGTCCAACTGTTTTATGTATCCCGTAATTGGAAATAAAAAGTATTTAAATCTTCCTTAATAGATCGATGAGATATAGGATCATCTATACCAAATCCGTTCAAATAATTATGATTCGCACTTGAACGATTTTTTAACAAGGTGGGAGTTTTAAGGGGGGAAAGGTAAAAAGTATTTCTATCACTGCTGAAAATAACGATCATGTTTCACATCTGACATTTCACTTAGGATAAGGATAATGATAATAAGAATAATCATAATGAGGATAAGGGGAAAGTCTCACCAAAATTCACAAAAAAAGGAATAGTTTATTAATCTTGTAACTTTATAATAGTGAGATAGTTAGACACCGAAAGAAAGTTTACAGAATTTTATAACGATTTTCGTTGAGTTATTCAATGAGCAATTACATGCAAACCGTAATAATTTAGCATTCGCACAAACGCATTATCCATCATGCGCTCGTACACACCATGTTTATTTCTTGAACGTTTGCTGAAGTAAGCCATATCATTTAATGGATGTGTATGTACTCGGCGGGTACTATTTATCGAAAAGGAAGGGGGTGTTGATTTCAATAGCAACCATCGGAAATCTATGGCGATGTCATTGATCTCTTTTGTTGTGTTTGTATACATTTGTCGCTCGAATCACGTGCAATAAGATAATTAAACGAAAGTACAGGTATAAATAACTAAGACAGATAACACAACAACGTAATCCTCGGTAGTATAGTGGTCAGTATCCCCGCCTGTCACGCGGGAGACCGGGGTTCGATTCCCCGCCGGGGAGGATATTTTGCTACCTACCTTTTGCTCCTACCTTATAGAAGATGGTACATGTGAAAAATTTGTCTTCATTTCAGTTCATGTGGACATTCAAATGTACTAGATGGGAGCACGGAACTCTTTTTTTTCCCCGTTTCCCCGGTGATGCATTGGGGATTATAAAAAGACAGAACAGGGGAGGAGTACTAGAAAAAAGAAGTATCGTTTTGAAAGAGAAAAAAGACGTGTCTCGATGTGAACAATTTTGTCTATGGCTTCTACAGCCCCCTCTGAAGTCATTTCAGTGCTCTGAAATTTTTATTTTTGTTATGTGGTGCTTAAAAAAATTGTATTTTGTCTTAATCGAACATAGACGTATCCGCTTCGTTTTCAATGCTGCGAAAACGGAAGTATAATCTCGCAGTTGGGTAATATAGTTGAGGTGATAGCTTTTATTGTTTAATCATGCTCCCCATATTATTGTATTAGTTAATTGTAAATGTTAATGGTTTGAAATGGAAAACGTTTTAATGTTGCTTGTTAGTATTATAACGAATGGAAAAGGTGTGTTTACTTTATGATACATGATATCAAAATACAATTTTATCATTTTGGTATAACAAATTATCATTTTTCTGATTTTAAAATAGCTGTCTTGAATGTTTTTTGTAACACTTTTTTGGAGAGATGCATATATTTTGTGCAGAGCCTACACCGATGGTGACATTTATTTTTTCAGATCAGTAGCATCGTCCCTTTTGCGACGAATGGGCTTCTGTTGGCTCACTTGTACAGTCAGATGTACTAGATGGAGCCATTGAACTATGTATCTCCCATTTCCCCCTGTGACGTATTGGGGATTTAAAAAATAAGGCCGAACAGGATGTAGATAGATAAAGATGCAACGCTCTTAGGCAGAAAGAAAGGTCTCGATGTGAACAGTTTTTTTTTTTATGTTCACGACTTCTAAAATACCCCTCTAATGTCGTTTCAGAATTGTGTTAAATTTTTATACATGTGTGAGGTGTTTTAAATTTTTTTTTAATTAAAAATGTTTGGTCTTTTGTCTCAATGAGACGTGAATTGTTACATTTCGGTTTGAATGCGGAGAAAACGGAATCTGCTTCATGCTTTAACTATTTTTAAAATTTTATTCATAAATATAATTAACCATCCCTAACCACCTTCCCCTACCTCCGATAGATGACAGCATCAGTCCAGCTGATATGCGCAATTGGTCCTTGCGCGTTATCCATCAACTTCATTCACGCGTCCTTGGTAAAACCTCTTCAAGATAGCGCACTGTCTTTTGCGTTTGGAAACTAATATAAAATCCATGCTCGTTCGCTAAATATTTCGCTGTCGAGTAGTAGTCAATTTTCTTTTATTCATTGTTTCCTATTTACCAAACGTTTTATTATGATCGTAATTTTATAATGAGGAATATATTTTGACTAGTGGTCTCCCAGTGGTCGAAATTCGACCATAATTCATTTAATTTTTAAGTTTGAACGTTAATAAGGTTCTTTTGTCAAAGAGTATACCTCTATATTCATTGCATATAATTTTTTGAATTTTGTTCTATTACGTAAGCTGCGAGCATGTACAAATACGTCATAGGAAAAATGCGATATAGCTTGGTTAAGCCATATCTAAAAAACAATAACGCGTTGTTCGACATTTTCTTGGGTTTTTTTATTGCTATACTGGCCACAGGTTTCGCCAAGGCTACACAGTTAATTTGCCTATCTTTTTCAAATTATATAAAATTTAAATAAAAAATAAATCCAAAAAATGAAATAAGGAATACGTGCTTTTATTGAAACAAAAAAAACCGGGTGGTTAAAAAAATAAATGCTGTCCATTGAACTTGAAATAGTTCGACACTGAATTTAATGATTCAAAACTTCTGTGTAAACGATGTTTTTTGTAAAAACTCTTTCAGCGTTTGCTAAATGCCCTTGACCGTTATATTCTGAAATATAAAATCTCAAACCATCGAATGATTAAACTCTACTTGCTGCGACGTGACCATGTGTAAAAACTGGCTGCCTCAGTAAAATTCCAATTTTTTCGAATGTTTGTCCTTGAGACTTATTTATTGTCATCGCAAATGCAGGTATAATTAGAAATTGAGTTCTTTGAAAGTTAAATGGTAAAATAGTTCCGGAATATGTTAAATTTATACGTGGAATCAAAATTCTCTTATTATGTGCGGTTCCAGTTAAAACTTCGCTACCAATAGTATTACGATGCATAAATTTGATGCGCATTCTTGTTCCATTGACTAATGCTTCCTTTGTATTTAAGTTTCTGATCAGCAAAACGATGCAATTAACTTTCAATACTAACTTATGTGGTGGCAAATTATGCCAAATCTCATACTCCTCCGTGCGCGCAATGTGCTTAAAAAGGGGTACAAAGTTTTTTCTTGACGTATTAATATATAGATACCGAAGAAAATTTATTACATTTTTATGATTTTTCTTCCGTCAGTTATTCTGCAAGCGCGATTGCGTTTGTAAAAAAACCAAGACTCACTTCACTGATCTTCAAAGCGGGCAAAAAACTATTTCTATTTTATGCTATGATAGGTTCCTTGGACAGACTAAATGTATAGCTGCGGGAGGGGAATCCCACCGCCCTCTTTTATTGGCTCATCGTTCATAGTTGATCAAGTTCAAACTCGGCATCCCCAGTTGCAAATGTTACGCTACACTACAGAAAACACTAAGGCTATACACACAGAAGGACATTGCTAATTTAGTTCCCTTTTTCGTGTCTTAAATATTTTCAAAAGTAGACTATGTCATTGAATGGATATTCTCGTGCCGAGGTGGGTGGCGTGTTCGTGGGTAATACCCATCACAATGAAATATTTACAGGAATACATCAGCTCACAATCAACACCAAATCACCACGAGACCTCCCTATGAGTCCAGCTTTGGGATTGACCCCGACCCATCACCAATAGCCCGTGTGTTGCTCCAGTGTGACGTTAATTGAAATACCCCCCCCCCCATGAGTCCAGCTTTTGTACTCGGAAGTATTTTCTTTACCCTTTTCACTCGATTGAGGCATGACTCTTCATACGGTTGCGTCGTGTTGTGCGCACTGTCGCCGAACCAGGTGGCGCCAGACACTACAGATAAACAAATTCGACGGGTGCAATTTACCGAAAGGAAGGGGTATAGAGATTATGGAAGGGTTGTAGAACCAAGGAAAAGTTTGGCGACGTCACTGCTTTCTAGTGATGTGCTGTTATTTCAATAGCAGTTTAAATAACAGTGTTGTAAAATAACATTAGCAACTGTTATTGTAATAATTAACAGTTACCTATAAATGTTTTGGAGATAGTAGTGAAACAATTTGTTTGAAAAAAAATTGTAATTAAAAAATTAATTTCTTACGATATCTGATAGGAATAAGGTGTTGGATAAGCTGTTTTCCTACATACTTTCATCATCTGACCGTGATTCAAAATTACGTGTTATCTTCGGATCTTTCCCTTTTGATTTGATCCCAGACCGTAGCCAATAGCCTGTTCTGTTGCTACAGTGCGACTTAATTTTATAATTTTTACATGTTGGTATATCGATATTGAATGTTTTTAACCGATATTAAATATAGTCTCCTTTGTTCATTTCGTTTTGGCAACATGCCAAAAAAGAATTAATGCTTGTAAAGGAAAAAAAGTCTTTTATTGCGAGACATGGAATAAAGAAGAATCAGAATAACTTGTGCATTTTTTTAATTTACTTTTGAAAGAGTAAAACATTTCTCGTCGTTTTCTCCTCAAGAATACAATAGCGAACCAACAAGGTAAGCAGATAAAAGTACAGGCAGAAATAGCAGACACAAACAACTCCGTCGTAATCCTCTGTAGTTTAGTGGTCAGTATCTCCGCCTGTCACACACACACACACACATATGAGGGTGACCGGGGTTGATTCTCAGCCAGGAGGATCCGGCAGAGTAGTAAAGTAGTTACTATTGTTAAGTTTCAATTTTATAATTGACGTAGTTATTAGCTAATATTTCAATTCAATTTAAAATTCAAATTTCAATCAGGTTTTTAAAAAAGCAATTCTATAAGTTTATAATACTTTTGAAACTACTACTGACAATAGTTCATTTCACTGTATGCAGGGGCTTGGCTCCTGAGCAGAATTTTTATTGTTCATTCGGCTCATGATTTAACTATTTTTCAAAATTTTATTCACAAATAGCAAATTTAAATTTAAAAGTAATGGAGAAAATAAAAATTGCTTTGAGTGTTGTAGCAAGAACTTTGCATACGTTATGCCATCCGTTTCGCCGACGTGCAATAAAAAATTTATTTTGTCTGCGCCCCCAAAATTAATTATAATAAACGAACTAATTCACAACATCAAATCGTCATCTGACCGTGGTTCAAAATTACGTGGTATTGTCCTCGGATCTTTCCCTTTGGGATTGATCCCGGACCGTCACCAATAGCCCGTTGTGTTGCTCCAGTGTGACGTTAATTGAAATACCCCCCCCCCCCCCCACAACATCAAAATTAATCAAACCATCTTTGAGATTTCATTTCAGTAGTAAAACATTTTATTAGAAATTGAAATTTTAAATGAAATATGCTGTAAAACGGTAGATTTGAATTTTGTCGGTTTTCTAATGACTTTAAATGTCACTCTCAACGTAAATTTTTGTTAGATAAAATAAAAGCTTTCTCAAAATAAAAGAATTCCAGAAGTATTCCATTGATTTAAATGCAGCGTTTGAAAATATCACAACAAAGCAGGATCATCTCTTTCAATCATCAAATATCGGCACATGTTTTGGAGGAGGGGTATGAAACAAAGTAATAAAAATACTTGAAGAAATCAAAAGTACTCCACTGATGCAGAAGAGGTTGGAAAAAAAATCCTTCTCGCAGAAACTTGCAGAGGTTGAATTCGTACGATTCTAATTGAAATATGAAACTAGCCGCACCCTCCGGTAATTCAAAAGGGATTCTGCATCAGAAAGTGTAGCCTTGACGATTTGAAGGTTTCTGTCTTCAATTATACCGATCCTTACTGTTAACTTTATTCTCCACTGTTTTCTCTCCATCTGTAACTGTTTCTAGTATCCGGATTGTGTTCCCTCATATGAAAAGAAGGCGTAGGTCTTTTTTTTTCTTCCCTTGAATGCGATTTTCACGTTTCACGCTCCAATGCTAAAAAGCAGATGTGTAGCTAAGCTCATTCAAGTGTGCACGACGCAACCATTTTAATTTGAAATTCCACTCGCAATATGTTTTTGTGAAACATGATATTCAATGGAGTAGTGTCCATGGAAGTCCGGTATCCCCTAATAAAAAATTAAAATCGGTGACAAACAATAAAAAAAATAAACCCTGAAGCAAATACGACTATTTTTTTAAACGCAAATGTGAGTGAAATTTCAGTTTGAATGTTCTTAATTTTCACAGCAAAAAAGTAACCAGAATTGCTGGTGTCCCATCCTTTCATACACAGTTTCTTGCCATTATTGGTGAATGAAGTTTGTCACGCGAAATGGGTACCTCACCTTCAACACAGACCCCTACCCGTGCCTCCTACTGAGACCAGCATCTAGTACAGATAATATGCTCAATGGGTCCTTGTGCATGGTCTATCCTCTGTTTTCTCTCATTTTCTCGCCTTTGAAAAAGATAGCCTCAAGCTGTAAGACAGGAACATCTTGATCACCACAGACTTCCCATGATTGAACGCCCCTTGGACTCTTTTTAGCACGGTTAAAATTGACGTGTATTTTATTGTGTTCGACGAAAAGAAACAAAACGGCGAATCTGATTGACCTATAAGGTTGTCTAAAGCTAAACATTGGATTTTTTTTATTGATTAGATTCAATCTCGGCGTATCCAGTTATCAATGTTACGCTAAGCTATATCTCAAACTGCTTCCTTATCTACCATCCAACGATGCATATCGTCCATATACAGCATCCTGTAGCCTTGCGAACTAGTGCCAGATGCCTGGTTGAGACAGGACTGCAGGCACCTCACCCTTTAAGACCCCTGGGGCAGATCTTGAATGGTAGGTCGGTAGTTAAATTATAATCGTACTTTGGCAACACAACGGGCTGTTAGCCATTTCACGGATCAATCCCGAAGAGAAGGATCCGAGGACACCTCGTAATTTTGAACCACAGTCAGATGACGAGGAGCTAAAATCCCACTCTCTAATCTTCCGTACCACGCCAACGTGAGGACATTTGAAGCCACTACAGACTTAACGTGCTTACACCCCCATTCTTAGTTTACTATCGAGCGACATACCGTTGTAACTTCTAGGAGGAGTCATTACTTACAATAGTCAGTTCCCTCGAGTATTGATACAAGGTAATTTGACAGCACAGTGATACATTTAGCAGACACTAATGTTGTTTTACCTTTCATGTCACTAGTCCAAGAGGGCCAGCACGATAATGCCCGAAGACATACGGCTCGCCTCTCCGAGGAGTGCCTCCGTGGTGTAAAAGCTCTTCTTTTGGAAGCGAGATCACCAGATCTGTCTCCCCTTTAGCATGTCTGTGATATGCTAAGCCATCAATTGTACCATTCCCAGAAAAAAGGATCTAGAGCAGAAGCTACAGCACAATTTGACGCGAGTAGCATGCGGATTTTATTTGACTTCATGCCATGTCGTATATCGGCATTCATCCCCGAAAGAGGGGGGTTTTTATTTATAATTTATGAACTTTGCTGTAAGTCTACAATAATAGAGTCCCTTAGATTTGATATTATGTTCATTTCTTTATCTCTCCATGAACATAACACATGCTAAGTTTCATTCCAATCAAATGCATAGACTTTTCTATTTTTTTCCTTCACTGAATGTATATTAGAGAATGAGCAAAAATAATTGTCCCTATAACTAAAACATAAGTAAAACCTGGCTACCGAGACGTCCAAGTAGTAATTATCATCATTTTGTGACAGCGTTCCGAGTTAAACAGGTTCAGTCGAGTTCTGGTAATGCGTCTCACACACTTTGAAAACAGTGAAAGTAAACGCAGCTTTAAAGCGTAATAATCTGCTCCTTCACCCTATCCCTACTTGATGGGGAAAACGGAGGTGCAAATGTCACGTGCGTCGTCAGATAGAGAAGTGACCACTTGACGCTGTGAGGGGGTTTCACTTGTGGGTGGTAGGGGTAGAAAAAGGTCTGAGAAGAAGATCGAGAGTGAGGATGACGGTCAGGTATTGCAGATCGATCGTACTTTGCAAGGTTTCCCTTAAACAAATTGTCATTTGTTTTAACGTTTATTCAATACATGTTTTGTTAAGTTTCAAGTGTTCTCTTTTGTCAAGGATTATCACACAGGGTAGTAGTAGCTTGATCAGAGTATTCTGATTGAGATACAAATACATTTATTTAGTGACAAGTATTACTGAAGTAAATGCGTCAGTAAAAGGGTTAAGGAAATTTAACCTTGTGTATCAAAGTGATAATGTCTACTAAAGCAAAATTCCTCGGATTGAATTGGTGAACTGAAAATTTAACCAAAATAATCGCTTTTCTCTTTCATAGAAAAATGCAAATATCATATAAATGACCAGAAAATAATTTTTAATACAATTTCGACATAACATACACAGTTCAATACCCATCCATATAATCCATTTCACATATATCAGACCTCTGGTATAAAACAAAACCTACAAGTGATACTACAAAAACCGATTTTGAGTTTTGGAATAATTATTATGGCCACTTCGTTTCCAGTAAAATTGCCACAACTGAGATCGTAAAAATGACGAATCTACGGCGAAAAGTGTTGCACTCAGTTTTTCTATCATCATTTTTACTAGAAGCCCTCTTGCACCACTCGCTGTCAAAAGTTAAGCACGGAGAGGAAAATGTTAATTTCCGGAAGCCAATTTGAATTTGAGAGGCTGCATTTTGCTGCAGAGGTAGATGGATGGATGCAAATATGTTCTGTAACATCCAATCACGGTTTCGTGTCGAAAAATATGCACAAAAGGCAGTCGTATAAGAAGCCCAGCATTGTGAAGGGTTAGAGGAGTTTCATGTAAATGCTGATAAAAAGTGTTTAGAACTTTCGTACGATTAGTTTTCAAGACAGACTTGTTTCTATGGCATCCATAAGACGAATGGCAGATAGTGAGCGCTGGCGTTCTATGGAGAGAACAAGACAAACAATCGGCCCCAGAACATCATCGAGCATCACGCATTCCGAAGTGGAATCATCATGGATTTCGTTGGGATATCGCACCGACCTGCATATCTATAGACGGGGTTATGTGACGGCTGTCCGGTATCGGGATGAAGTCCTAGAACCCACTGTGAAATGGTACGCTGCAGCAGTTGGTCCTGCTTTCGTTTTAATGGATGATAATGCGCGTCCCCATCGAGCCAACATCGTCGACGACTACCTGGAGAGTGAGGGGATTGCGCGTATGGATTGGCCGGCGTACTCGCCCGACCTTAATCCCATTGAAAATCTTTGGGATGCCCTCGGCCGTGCTGTGTCTGCACGTTTCCCACCCCCAGTCACTCTCACATAGTTGCAAACTGCTCTACAGATGGAATGCCGATTACTTGACTCTGGGGTGGTTGATCACTTCATGGAAAGAATGGTCACACGCTGTAAACTTTGTATGAGGATGAGAGGTGGTCACATACCTATTAATGTCGGTTTTGTTTGTTTGTTTTGGATTTAAACATCATTTTGTTAATGACTCCAATATGACTTCATCTTATAATTTATAAAAATTCAATATCGTTTTCATCTTTGTATGTAATTCTTATTTTTGTTTCATGAATAAACATATTTCCTACTTTCCTGCAGCATTTTGTGTCAATCAAAGCTGTACTTGTCGACGTTTTCGCATTTTACCGCTTCCTGCTTAACTTTTGGCAGTGAGTGTAATATTTTCGAATTTCATCATCATTACGGGAAGGATGACCAATTAATTGGATACGATATTAATTTTTAAACAAATGATTAATTTTAACAAATGTATTTAATGACTAATTTTTTAAACAAATACATATTTTCTGAAAATTCCATTTAGTAGAACGTAAAACTCTTAACAAAACGCTTTACAAAAAACGTATTTCAAAATTGAATGTCTTTAGTACAAACAAACCAAAGGTAAGTGATTACTATTTTTCAAAAAAAATCGATGACGATTTGATAGCGCTTTCTTTTATGAAAACCAACAAACTTTTGACAGGTATAAGTTGCTTAAGAATAGCTTCAACTCGTAAAGTAGGCAACCTCGATATTCTGTCACTACGACAAAGAATTTTTTTAATATTTCAAGTCTTCCAAAAGTTTCTAACATAAATATTCTTTCACTATCGGAAAAGTTCTATTTCAAACTTGCTTTCCTATAACAGTAGACATTTCATATGCAGCATCTATTTATTGTTTTTCTCATTGAAGATTATCTTACGAACACCATTAAACTAATTTACTATGAAGGTCAACTGAATAATCACACCTTCATGAGCCCAGAAAAAACTTCCGTTAGCTTGTAACTGAATCGTCCTTTCAAACTATGTGAGGGAATTATCTATTAGTGGTGGAAATCTCATATACATTGTTCCTTTTCTTTTCCATAATCGCGCACCTGAAAAAACTGCTGATTCTAATCGACCAACTTGCCTTGGGTTAATGAACAAAACAAGTTAAAAATGACTTTCTTCAACGCAGAGTATTATAATAAAGAAATGCATTATACACTAAAAGCATTCCATATCAACAATTTTAAAATGAGAATTCATTGCCCTTCTCTCGCTTCTTGCACATGAAAGGTTGCTTAGAGTTGCAAGCGTCAACGACAAAGGCGTTTATGGATAGTTAGAGATTGCTAAAGGCCAACGCCTTCGCGCATGAGGTTCTGAATCAGATTAGACAAGCTTTTCTTATGCAGTCCTTGTCATGCACAGTTTCGCCACACAAATTGTTTTCTTTGCTGGTCTATATTTCCCAGCGTTTTGATTAATTTTGAAAAGTGGGGAACGGAGTTTTATTTTTTTAATTGAGCTTTTCTTTACCTAAACTAATATTAAACTTCAAAATGCCATGTCGGAGAAGGTATTGAGTATGGATCTCCCAATTCCTTTTCTTCCAATTTTCGTTGTTCACGCTCTCTGCTTACGCAAATTGCTCTGAGCCACTCCTTGCTCTGAGTAAGATAATTTGAATAGTTTACTTTCAATTTTATTGATTACTCATTTTTTAGCGTTCTGAACTTGGACTTTCTAGAAAATCTACCCCATCAAAGTGGAAATTGGTAATTTACCAGTCCCGTAGTTTTAAACCAGATTTACTTTGATTAACAATTATGGAAGAAAGTATTAAATATTGATCTCCCAATTTTCATTGTTTCACAATTTCTTATCACAAATTATCCTGAGACAGTCCTTGCTCTGAGTACAGATATTTGAATTTTTACCTTCAACTTTATTGGCTAGTCATTTTTTCGGCTTTCCCAACCAGGCCTTCCTATAAAATTAACACCATCAAAGTGGAAATAGGCAATTTTAACCAGATTCATAATTTTTAAGCAGATTCATTCTGGTTAAAAATTAGTGAGTGTTTAGTGAGTGCAAGAACCACGAGTCCAAACATTTTGGAAACTGACTTTTTTTACATAAATGGGTTTGTCTAGAATCAGCATGTAATGTATGGAGATCACATTAGTCCGTGACTTTAGTTAGTAAATATAGGGCCATGTAAAAAATGCATTGGGTGCAGAAATCACATGACTTAGGTGGTTTCTGCACCCAGTTTTCTTAATTTTGAAAAATTATTCATGATTTCTGCACTCGTCGATTCAATTATGGGAGAAAGTATGTCGAAGAAATTATTTTGGATAGACCTCCTATTGACCTATTTGTTGCAAGACTCCCTGAATCAAATTATTCAGTCGTTCTATACAAAAATATACTTTATTTATCTGACTCCATAAATGCTACATATACAGATATTCACACGACTGCCCTAACAGACATCCTTTTTAGAAAGTGAAACAGAGAATCTTGGCTTCTTGCCAAGATCAGAAGCCGTATGATCTCTCTCACACTGTTGTCATTTTTAGGAAACAAAATAATATAAAAATATGCCAATAACTAACATGCAAACGATAATTCGAACTACTTTTAACACTATTATGCACTGACCTCCTCCGAAGATCTATTGTGATTGTGACTGAAAACAGATACCCTTAAATTTTTACTTTCAATTCTATTGACTATTCGTCGCCAATAGCCCGTTGTGTTGCTCCAGTGCGACGTTAATTAAAATACCTACCTGTTTTGACTGTTCATTTTTTAGTGTTCCGAAACAGGATTTCCTCCAAAATCTACTTCATCAAATAGGAGTTTGGTAATTTACCAGCCCCATAACATTTAACCAGATTCACTCTGATTTCGAAAGAGATATCTTTGTTTATTGCAGTGAATCACTCTTAAATTGATTCCACGAACCATTCACGAACGACATGAAAGCATACAGACTTCAAAACTGGGGCATCATTCTTAAACACCCTCTACACAGATAAAAAGTATAATTGTGTTTACCCTGGCTTATTACTGAGAATTTTTCTACGGAATTTTTTTTCTGGGAACTCTGAGAATTGGAGGCATTTAAGGTCGTACGGGATGGCAGGATCAATGTATAATTCCTGTGCTTATTTGCATGTAATAGAGAATACTCAGAATAAAGAGGTATTGAGTGTATTGTTCTCCAAAATACTTAAGATTGGTTGGGTTTTATGGCGTTAGGCCTATATTTGGCCATGCTGAGCCAAGCAACGTCAAGTAATGAATCCACAGGCCTATAACGGTTAGTAAGACAAAAAAAGGTCAAAATATGGTCATCCGAAATTATCAGATATGTCTCCCTCAAGAAATGTACAATCGAATTATAAATGATTGCAATTAGTTAAAATTTCCACATTTCTGAGAGCTACTTACAGAACCCATGTTATTAAATTAAACATCTGTCAGTGAAAATAGTATTGTATAATGGGGTGGGAAAAACAAAACTAAATGTAATTTTATTTTTATTTTCAAAACGGAATAGTTGTCTAATAGGCTCATTCAGATTGAAAACTTTATCTAGTTTTTAAAGTATTTAGTAACTTTAAAGTTAAATAATCTTAAAGTTTTCTTAATTGTTACATTTGTGTTCAATATTTTGATGGATGGTAATTTAATTGTTAGGTTGTATTTGAATTAATTTAAGAGCATGGTATCCCTACAAAAAAGTTTGAAGTATCTCAAAGTCCTCAAAGAATTTCTTTCAAAATTAGAACGTTCTTAAAAGTAAAATAATCTTTCAAAGTTAAAAGATTTTCTGAAAATGAAAATCGTTACTGAGAAATTATCATGTGGCTTCATTGAAGTTATTTTAGGTCGTGTCAAGGTGCAAGTTATTTGAAACATGACTTATTAAGCTTATTATGACTTATTAAGTGTATTATTATTATTATTATGACTTACTAAGCTTATTATGACTTATTAAGTTTATTATTATGACTTACTAAGCTTATTACGACTTATTAATTTATTACTATGAACTTACAAAGCTTATTATGACTTATCAAGCTTAAATAAAGAAAAAAATGAAAAGAACTCGATCAATTACATTTTATTTTCTAATATAGCACATTGACTTTTGAATGAAGGCGTTTTAATGAAGGATAAAAGTCTGCCATTGATGAAACCTTATTGTGTTTCCACCTTCACGACAGCTACAGAAGCCTTTATTACGAGTTAGCTGGATGACACGTTTCACTTGTTTGGGTGTGTCAGGGGAAGTTTGAGCTGTTACTCATAGTTTTCAACTATTTCCTGTAATTCAAATTTGAAGTCAGTGGTGTTAGCAATTTTATTTTTTGCTAATTTATCAGATTTATGTAGTCTGTACCCTAAGAATTGAAAACAGCAATAACGGACTTCGTGCTTACAGAATGCGGCTGTAACCTAGTTCTCGAATTGCCTTTAGCCACCGATATGCACAATAAAGTATTTTCATCATAACCAAAAGATCCATTCTGTTGTATGTATAATAAGTTCGATTACTTTGTCAAATCGTCATTCAAAGTCAAAAGTAACGCCTTCTCTCAATTATTTTAATAGATAGAAGGCCCATATATTTGAACAACGAAAAAGAATAACATCTTAAGTTGACAATTGAGGTTCCAGTTGCAATGAAAGCGGCGAAAAATCTTATCTAAGAGCTGTAAGTCATGTTGAGGATGATATGCGACATGAATTTTGCAGCCAATTAATATTCCTTGTTCGTTTGACCGATAATCTTATTTTATTTTTTTGTATAGGAGAGAACAATTTTGGAGAACTTTTGACAAGATTGTATTGGTATGTGACCATAATATAATATATTTATGATATACCAGAATATAAGATATTCATAGGATATAGTAGACATATCAACTGTTGTTTGCTGTGTTGGGAATATGCTCGATTCACATTAGTCTTCAGCATATCAAACAGATACATTGCTGATCATCGCAAATGTAACACCTTAAAGGAAGCATCAAATAGCCTTTAAATTTGCACGATGCTTAGATCACTGAAGAATATACAAATGATTAGCACTGTAGAGTATATGCAAATCGTGTGCACCAGTAACGCCCTCTGTAAGCAGTGTATAAAACGAGAGAACAGAGACCGAGCGGTTTTAAATATTGGAATTATGTTTCCTCGCTGTTACTGTGTATGAGAAGTTTAATTGTGATTCGTCAAAAAATACGGAGTCTTACGAGTACGTATCTTTTTGTCAGAGGCAGAATTGTGGCATCAGATTGCATATTATAATTCTGAGAAATCGCCTCTCGCGTTGGACAAAATCAATCAACAGTGATGCGAATATAGGATTGGTGGGTGCAAGAGGGATGAACTGATCTACGTGAGTGATTGCAACAGTTTCGTCATACCAGAGGACAGACATCTTGTGCGCTTGACAATTACGGATCGTACTGCAACATAAAAAATAGCGAGTAGGCAAGTTCCCACTGTACCGTAAGGTTTGGTTCGTGAATAATTTTGGGCGGAATACCTGGTAAGTGGGTCACTGGTGAAATGAAGACGGCGGGTATTTGTTTGACATTTATTTATTTAGCCAGTTTTAGTGGATACATAACAGTGGTGTTAGAGTGTGGGCAATGCTTAGTATTCTCTGGCGACCTTATGGATGATGGTTCTGCGATAGCTAAAGTACGAGACAAACGACATGGTGTCGATGCTGATGTTCCTAACAAAGATAATGTCGATGGTGGTGTTTCCAAGCGTGGTGGCAGCTCGTTATATGGTCCAGCGACGTCGCAGCGTACGCGCGCCTGCTCCTTCTTGCGTTCTTCGGTAAGCTCTAGATCTCTCCGCACTTGTCATAAGTTTAGACTTCTTGGTATCATTTTGTTTGTCTTGAACTGCTCTTTGAACCTGTTTCCGTATCCAATGCTGCAATTGAAATTTAGTGTGATATTTTGGCTTCATAGTGAAATATTCGACAAATCGTTACTTTCCACTGCACACAATTTTCACACAAATGGTTTAAACTGTCAACTAGTCAAATGTAATTGCAGAACTCGTCGTTCTCTTGGATTTAAGCATGCACTCGCCACAACTCGTCGATTAGAACTGAAGTTACAGCTGTTAAACAGGCCAGCGTATGCCCGAAATGAGACTTACGTATTTCCCCCACCACGCGGTACAAAAGTCAGAGGGGGAGTGGATTAGTGGTCAACCTGGTCCACCTGGCTCACCTTCCTCTACATGATGGTAGGTCATTTATCCCCATAGGCTGATTCCCCATGGAGTTATGGGGCTTTGAGATATCAACACTTTTCGTCACGCGCAAGTTTCTGCCGATGACCTCCACACCGATTTTAAAGACGTATTCACGTCAAAAAACACAGCTCATGAATTAGGGTGTGTAATCACAATAACCTTTCAGCACGTACGATTCGGTGTCGTCTTCGGCAGTGAGAGATTGTTTCAAGGTGTCCGATTATCTTTTACTCTACACCACAAGCGTCTGTGGCTTCAATTGTGGGTAGAACGTCGCACATGAACAAACGAATGGCATGAATGAGTCTTTCACATGAATCTCGATTCTGTCTATAGAACCACGTTGGAAGCATCCGAGTCTGGCAACAGACTGCATGACTCTTGCCTTATGCATCGCTATACCGGTTCACTACCTGGCATTATCATATGGGGATCCATTGGATTCTACGCCCACACCCGCCTAGTGCGTATTGCCTGTACACTCAGCAGTCCCCGTTACATCTCTGAAGTTTTGGAGCCTATTGTCCTCCCTTATCTTCAGGACTTGTCTGCGGCCAGTTTTCAATTGGGCGACCGTATATGGTATGCAAGGTACAACAATTCCTTAATGTCCTCCAGGTTTCACTTCTTCCATGGCCCTTCTGTTCACATTATCTGTATCACATCGAAAACGTCTGATCGCCCAACGACGGGCACACGCAAACCAACCTCGGCCAAGCCAGATGAACTTTGGCAACTCGTGGACGCAGCGTGGATTGACGTAACTCCAAATCACATCCAAAGCCTCTTTTTACAATGCCGAGACATGTAGCAGCAGATGCCTCCTATGGTAACTACATAAAATACTGATTTATTCGCGTTCCGCAAGTCGAACGGAGCTGTAATTTCAATAATTTCATCCCTTGTGCCATGTTATTTGTATATTAAATGTGGCTTTGACATCTTTTATCCATGGTGTTTCATTTTCGATGGCCAGTAGATTATATTTTATGTGAACTAAGGAAACCTTTATCTTATAAAGATAATGCCTTTTACGAATGATACAATGATCACACATGCGATTATTTCTTGTCGAGAGATCATAAGACTGATATTTCTCTCGACTCTTGCTGCTCTATGGTCCATTCATTATAACATCCTTTTATAGCGTATGCAGATATTACTAATATTGGTTTGAAAAAGAATAGCCACAATACTTTCCATACATTAACAAAATTCTTCATTTTCCTCCAAAAATTTAAATTTAAAAAATTCCAAAAATAAAATTTCCAAAGATTCATGAACATTTGAATAACAAAGAATGAAATTCAAATTCAAGTGTTCATGAATCTTTTTAGTCAGCTCTATGCATATTTTCAAATTGATTTCAGATAGTGATGAAAATAGGTGAATAAATATCCTTTAACCCTAGTTTTAAATTTCACCTAAAAATAATTGAGTCATCGAAAAAATGCTGTCTGAAACTCATACCTAAGATTTGAGTGCAAGCTCAATTATTAATACTTATTGTGAGAAAATAAAATATCTATAATTTCAATAGTGTACTCGACACAGAAGTCGGCATTTGTTTATTGCTGAATGGAAACAATGGAGTTAAGCAATATAAAATCAATCGCTACGGGATTCATTCGCCAATATTGCTTAAATATTGGTTTATTCAATATAAGTTTAAATATGCCTGGTGTGAGCTATGACGTAGCATAATATTGCTTAAACTACACGGGAAGGAGCTCACAGCTCTAATTAAATTTTCTTCAACATTATGATTACAAGAGACATTGAGAAATCTGGAAGATAGAAATCAAAGCAGAAATGAAAATGTATGCAAAAGAGAAACTGGGCTTAACGCTAAATAAATACCAAATCACTTTTGAACAGGTGAATGTGGCGTAATAGATGTGGACATTCAGAAGCTAATTGGGGTAACATGACTGAGTTGCAGACATTTCGTCCTGCACTTTATTAGAAATTAGAATTGACACCGGTTGGAAGTGCACAAAACGCTATTTTATATTTTTGACTACTTTTATTTCATTTATAGGTATGAAATGCGAATATGGATGCTATATTTATTAGAAATGTATTTGAATAAAATATGAAAGGACACTTTGTGTGTCATCACAATAGATATAAGCAATTAATAAAGTTAGACACAGATACTTCTTTACGAGTCTCCTTGTTTTTAGAAAAGGGCGTTGCTTTTAAGCTGCACAAAAGTTAAAACTCTTTCCTGAAAAACAATGTTCAAAAGCATCAATTGTTTGTAAGATGGAACTAGGGTTCGTATCATTCAAAACACTTATTTTTAAAACAAATACTTCTCCCCTGTTAATTTTTCATGACCTGAGACCTTCCGCAAAAAGAATTTAACATTCTGACCTTGCTGACTGAGATCGCGTGGGATTTCAGTTCACGTAGGTCAAAATGAACGATTCATTATTCTAAACAACTATTAATGTGATAGAACTGACAGCTGAGCACTCTTAGAAATTTCTTTTTCCGGCTTCAGGTTTTCAGTTTATATCTGTAACTGCTGCGTATGCCCATATTGCGATCGCATTCTTTTTAAAGCAAGACTTAAATCAATAGCAGATAAAATGTTTCTCAGCCATTTTTTTCTAGTAGAATTTACCTTTTTTTACTCTATTTCAATCCTATCCATGTCTGAATTGAATTTTCTGAACTCATGTTTATTTTTAGTCCTGATTTATGGTGGACTCAATGTCTGTCTACTACGCGAACTACACCAGACACAAAGTTTGATCCCATCTGTCACCGTAGAAACGGATCTCGTCCTATGTTTTATTCGGGGTTCTTGAGAAAATGTATTCAAGTTTGTCACATTGGCACACTTGGTGAACAAATTCGAATTATACACTACTGTTTGTGAAAATTGCAACACTATGAAAGAATCATCAGAAATAAATTAAATTTATTTCACGTATTACTTATAGTGGTTTAAATAAACGATCAAATTTACAAAGCAATAAAACAAAAATTATGCCCAAAATCAATATCTTGTACAGCCACCACACGCAGAGATGAGAGCCTGTTCACGTCGTGGCATCGAATCTTACAGATTCTGAATGTCATACTGAGGAATGGCATTCCAGATGGCCTCCATCTGATGCCAAAGTTCAGCCGTACTCTCTGCCCGACGAGCGGTACGAGCGAGTCGCCGTAATCATGTAATCCCAGACATGCTCAATGGGCGGCATATCCGGGGAACGTGCAGGTCATGGAAGAAGCGGGACCTGTCGCGGGAAGAAGGCTTGTACATTCCGAGCAACATGTGAACAGGCATTGTCTTGCTGAAATACAGCTCTGGGAATGCGTTGGAGGAGGGGTAGAACCTCGGGCTCCACAACTTCCCTGATGTAGCGCCCGCTGTTCAGGGTACCCACAATTTGCAGTAGGCGGGATCGCCCATGATATCCAATAGCGGCCCAGATCATAACGCCAGGCGTTCGTCCAGTATGAAGCTGAATAAGACACTCCGGGTGAAGGCGTTCACCTCTGTAGCGTCTCACGAGCACGCGTCTATCGTTGTAGTCCAGATTATAGCGGGACTCATCTGAGAAGACGACTTGTTGGCAATCGGCATGCCATTGACTGTGTTGGTGAACCCATTTTAGCCGGAGGCTTCGGTGGTTCAGTGTCAACGAAATTCTGCGCAGGGGAATCTTTGCACGTAGCCCATGGCGCAGCAGACGTCGACGAACCGACACACCTGTAGACGTGCTCCAATGTTGTGCTAACGCACGAGAGGACGCTGTACGGTCCGTCACCGCCATGCAGATGAGGTGTCTGTCGTCCCGTGGTGACGTCATATTGCGTGACCCACTGCCGGGGTTTCGACTTGTCCGGTTCTCCATGGTCCATCTCTTCCACTTACGCATCACTGTTGTGGCATTACACCCCATGCGAGTGGCGATTTCACGATACGAAAGTTCACCCTCACGGAGGCCGATCATGCGGCCCCGTTCGAACTCCATTAGTTGCTCGTATGGCACTCTGCGTTTTTGGCGAGGTATATTGACTTCTAATCAATTTATTTATAACAGTCAAACGACGATACACACATTTTAACGCACCTTTACAGTGCTTTTTATACACGGCTCACTTGGAAGTTTAGAGGGTGTTTCTCGGCCCACACATGCGCGATCGCTTTGTAATTCTAATCATTTGCATATCCTAACCTGTTTTGCATTTCCTGCAAGTTTCGTTTAATTTGCATGATTCCTTCATGGTGTTGCAATTTTCACAAACAGTAGTGTATTTGTTAAAATTGTTACTTATCGCCTGCTAGTAACTATCTCTTTCCGCCGTGAATATTCGCGAAAAACAAAATACAATTAAGTCATGCTTTAGAGCAGTCTTCTCAACCTGTGCTCGGCTGAGCCCTAAGGGCTCGGCGCCCGATTTCGAATGAACGAATGTGTATTTGATTTAATTGGATATAATGATTAAATTGAGGATTGGGTTTATATTGTATGAACCTTATTGCTACTCTCACCAATAATATAAAATGTACTGTAACGCAAATGATTTGATTTATTGAACTTTGGAAGAACTTTTATGTACGGTCACTTTTGACAATATCTTGTGTATTGGTGGTATTTGAGAGTAAATTGAGATATTATGGTATATTGTAGGCCTAAGGGGATCCGCCATATAAATCGATTTTAGAAAGGGCTCCTCGAGTCAAAAAGATTGGGGACGTCTGCCCTAGAGTCAAAACGATGGAACCCTGTTTCTATAGTGATCACCACAGCACAGATTTGGTGTCGGAAGCAGTTGTCATGGTACAGACAGTATAATCCTATGAATAGCACTATGGCAAAAAATATATATATTTAAAAAACTCTTTATGGATGAAAATCTGTCACCTTGTATTTTTGTATTTTGCACTTAGCAAAAAAATGTACTTTTTAATTAGGTAGTGATTCCTCCTGTGTCACAACGCCCACCTGGAGTACTTTGAGACATTCAAAATATCAAATTCTAGTATATTTATGCACCTAAGCAGCTTAACATAAAAAAACTAGACCGCTGCAATACGGCCATAAATCATAATAATTAATTTCTAGTTTTAAAAGTGAATGAAAATTTTTTAATATCCCTTTTGCTGGTGATAACAATTGCCAATTCGTCAAACAAAACAATTATGTAAAATCAAAATCAAACGGAACCACCCATAAAAATGACAGATATCCAAGCCAATTTTGACCCTGAATCTAATACTGTCCCACATTTGGGCCTTCAATTTCTTAACATTTTTCTCTTATTCCACATGGAAGACAATGCGTACAACAGCAAGTATCTTTATATGGAACATATGAATAAATTATCAATACAACACAAAAGGCAGAATAATCGCGGTCTATTACTTTTTCTCTTTCAGCCGTTAAACCAATCGGTGATGCCGACATCAATGTACTTCAGCATGGCTAGGTAGATCGGGCCTCAGAAAAGAATGAGTTTCGAGATTCCTGTGTATTCATGTTCTTATGCTATGTATCTTTTTTTCTGTCTTTTTGATGAAAGAAACCTTGAAAAAAGATTTTTATTTAACTGAAATTGAAACCAAAATAATTAGTTACGTGTAAATAAACAAGTGGAAATAACGAGAAAACTATAACTATTTGACGAATTCTACGAATGTACCTAATTTTGATTAATAAAATAAAATAAGTAAATATACGAAAACTTCGGCCTCACAAGAAGGCCTCTTAGGATTTATTTGCCTACCCTTTGCTACTACAATACCTGTCAGTATGCAAAGCTCTAAAAATATCAATTGCTAATTCATCGAAAAATAAACAAGAACGATCTGTGGTAATTTTCTAAATTATTTCAGGAGTTATGGACGCCTGGCTTCCCATTCACTCCTTGAATGATGACGAGGAGCTATTCTCGGATCTTTCCCTTTGGGGTTGATCCCGGACCGTCGTCAATAGCCCGTTGTGTTGCATCAGTGCCACATTAATTCAACTACCTACCTGCCACTCCTTGAATGATCAGGCTAGGTATCGCACCCCGTCTAAAATAACACCATAATTATTTAAAAAAAGGAATTACCAGTTTTATGAAGAGAATGTAAATACATACTTCTGCATGCTGCAAAGTTGCTGAAACTGCCCTCTACTAGAATCTACGGTTGTGGCAGTTTTGCATAATGTAGAAACACGTATGTAGTCTTTCTATACTGCATTTCATAAAAAAATCTGTACATCCGAAAGCTGGTGTTGGAGAGAAAAAGGGTTAACATGTCCTCCTATCAAAGATGTAGGAATAGCGAAAATCCACTTCTTATTATCCAGCTTGGTGTGGTATGGAAGTTTAGAGAGTGAGGTGCCAGCTCATGTGTTGACGTCGTCATCTGACAGTGATTCAAAATTACGAGGTGTTGTCCTTATACATTTCCCTTTTCCCGTCACCAATAGTTATGTTGCTCCAGTGCGGCGTTAATTAACTACCTATCTACCTTAATACCTAGTCTAATTTATGTAACACACTGACTGGTCCAAAACCGAGGTCTGGCGGTATTTATAACAGGAAGAAAACAAAAGTACATAGCAGCTTGCTTTTACCATATTCCTTGAAAAATGGAAAGCTTTATTAGTTAATAACAAAAAGGCAACTCGCTACGGCACTTCTATTCAATTGTTTTCATTTTCTTTTAAAATCAGACATAAGGGGCGATCCTCCCCCTCTCCTCCCCTTTCTTTTAAAATCAGACATAAGGGGCGATCCTTCCCCCCCTCTCCTCCCCTTTCTTTTAAAATCAGACATTCAGATAGGTGATGAGACATAAGGGGCCAAACCTACCTCAAAATCAAAAGGTGCTAAATTTTTGGTTGCGTACAAGATACATTTTATATAAGGTGATAGGTCTTACCTTATGACAAATTTTTCAGCATAATGACCTTCAAAGGGTTATCATGACCTCCTACAAAAGACGTAGGAATAGCTTAAACCCACTTTCTTAATATTGAGCCTAATTAATGCGGCATAATGTGACTGGCCAAAAAACGAGGTCTCGGGGTATTTACGACCGAAAGAAAACAAACATACACAGCAGCTTGCTTTTACCTTATTCCTTGAAAAACGGAAAACTTCATTTGTTACAAACAAAAAGGCAACAATCTGCGGCATTAGATTATTGGCGAAGGACGTTTGTATAACGCGTAACCCACCGCCTTATCCTGAGTGGTGGCACCGACTCTAATCCTTTTCAGGCAATGTATGCACCTAGTGTTCCCACTTATGGACAAAGCTGGAAATACCCGCGATCATTACATGAAACCGCCCAGAATTCAGAGTTGCCGGTCACGTATGATTACATTCCGGAACCTGATAAAGACAAGGGTCTAAACTTATGGACAAAGCTGTCTTTGTCTGCTGCGGATAATGACGTCAACGCGGACGGGCGGGTCCTTGATTTAGCGAAATTTTCAATGAAAGTCTGTAGTTGTAATTTCATTAACGTTTGGGGGTGGGTTGTTCCCAGTTTGCTTTTCCATTTTAGGATGTCATTTATCATTTTAATACTAAGTTTGACTTGGTAAACAATTTAACTCTTCTTCTATCAGCGAATTTACATACTTTAGAGTCTTTCGGTTATTAATTGTGGAAAGGAAAGGTAGGTGAAAAGGTGATGCCGAGGGGATGATCTAAAATCTCTGAATTGTTTGGGGAAGGTTGTTTCAAAAAATATGAAGAGCTTGTAGAAACTAATATGCAATCTAAATGAAGTGTCAGGTCTTGTAATGTACTGGATCAATGGGTTTGCTAATAAAGACACAGTCAAATTACCATAAAATTATTATTCATTAGACAGAGGAATTTACACTTTAAACACTTTGAATTTTCTATTATTGTCTATAGAATTGTAGGGATTTGCGTCGTTGTTTGGGAGCACTTTAAAAGGGATTAAGATCAACAGGGATCAACTCAAATGGCCTACGAGAGTTGTCTGCTTTCCTCTCTTCCCTCCAGTGGAGGGACAGCCGTAGCCTAGTTGGTAGAGTCGCAGATTAGGGTGTGAGTTCGAAACTCGATCCAACCAAAGACCACCGTGTACGCGGGGCTGGTGCTCGTTAAATCTGTCATGGTCTCAAATATCCTTATGTTGGGGTAGTATGGAAGTTTGGAGAGTGAGGTGCCAGCTCAGGTGTTGACCCCGTCATTTGACCATGGTTCAAAATTATGAGATGTCCTTGGATATTTCCCTTCGGGATTGATCCAGTGCTACCTTAATTTACCTATCTACCCGAACCACTATCAATAGCCCATTGTGTTGCCTCCAGTGTGACGTAAGTTCAACTGCCTACCCTCCAGTTGAATATCTGTGGCTTGTAGGCGGCGCTGGTTTGATTCCTCCTTGGGTTGATTTCTCTTTTCTGTGTCAGTAAAACTTTCATTGTATGTGTATGTTCAGTACTTAACGTTGCGTGTCTAGTAATTGGCGCGGTTTGTCCGAATATGGCCCTTGCGCCATAAAAATTAAATCAATCAACCAGCCCTCCAGTTCATATCGAGGGACAGTTAAGAGGCATAAGCGGAGTAGCCAAAGAGAGCCCCTTAACGTGAAGAACGAGTAAGGAAGTGCCATATCCCTAGAAGTTTTCGTACTTTTGGCAGGATAGACGTTCACGTTTTTACGTAATCATTCGTGCTGCCCTCTATGGTAAAAAGTGTGAACTTTTGTTCACTTTACAAGCATTGTCACACATCAACGATCTTCAACGATCAACGATGAAATTAACCTACTGTTGTTGTTGTTGTTGTTCCTTATCCTACACTTGTCTGACGAAGTCAGACAAGATCCAATAAATTGTTGACCCTTAAAAAGTCGATGACCAGAAGTGGGGTAGCGTAAAGGTCCTCTTTGGAAAGACCCAAGCAGTCCAGGATATGTTCGGCAGAGGCCTGCTGAGCTTCACATTTGGAGCAGACTGCAAAAGTTTTTCTACCCTCAAAGTACGAGAGACTCTTCGTGTGTCCACTATTAACCTACTTTTTTTTTCAACATAATGTCTCTCATGACGGTTAACCTACTTTTTTCAACATAATGTCTCTCATGACGGTTTATTGATATTAGATCACAGTTGCCGTGATCGTATAGTGGTTAGTACATTGCGTTGTGGCCGCAATAACCCAGGTTCGAATCCTGGTCTCGGCATTTTTGTTATTTTTATATCACATTTTGGTATGATTTTTAAGAATTCCAAATAATATATTTATATATATATATTTCACATATTAGTAGCTTATGTGAATGGGTATTGGGTATTTCAATTAACGTCACACTGGAGCAACACAATGGGCTATTGGTGACGGTCCGGGATCAATCCCAAAGGGAAAGATCCGAGGACAACACCACGTAATTTTGAACCACGGTCAGATGACGAGGCAACACCTGAGCTGGCACCCCACTCTCCAAACTTCCACACCACGCCAACGTGAGGACATTTGAGGCCACGACAGATTTAACGTGCACCAGCCCCCTTTGTACACGACGGTGTTTGGCTGGATTCGAACTCGCAACCCTTCGGTTGCTAGTTCGTTACTCTTCCAACCGGGCCACCGCGGCCCTTATGTGAATGAGATCTGCGCAATTGAAACAGACTTCTATAAGAATTTTTAAATTATCCACAGTGAATTATACACGATGTAAAACACTAATAACGTAAAGTCACTAATTTAAATGATTAAAAATTTGATACTCTTTGAACGTTGACTAAGTATTCTATTCGTAAAGTGCTTCTTAAAATTGAAAATATATTTCAATTATAGAAATAAAAGATGAAAAAACATTTTCACAAACTTTTTTGTAAGTTTTAAAAAGGGCTTACTAAACACGAAAAACTGAAACAATTAAATCATTCATATATTATAAACACTGTTTATGACAAATGGTTAAAGGTAACAGAAAGAAAAGCATTTTTTGTCTTGGTAACTAAAAATATTTTGATAGTGTGTGTCTTGTCAAAAAAATTATATTTATCTTAAGAATTTCGTAGAAGTTAATTTGCTTCAGATATTCTCTCTTCATTAACTCAGTTCTATAAACCACATAAATTTACAACACAATAAAGATTTAATGCACTAAGCACAATTTCTTTAAATATTAGATTAATGAAAAATTAAAGAACACATATTCACAAGGTTTCAATAGACTTGTAGATATTAATTTATGACAAATAAATTAATCTTTCATAATGAGTGTACTTCAAACATCAAAACGCATGCAGAACCATTTAAAGTGATGTTTCACGTGTAAATTCTCACATCCAAAGCTTATCTTTTATTGTTGATCAATGATCACATTTCAATACAAGTTTTACGTTTTTAGTTGTTTCAAAAGAATGTTAATTTTGAAGCTGTTTATTAGTAGAAAAACAAAGAGTGAAAATTGAAAATAAACATCGTACCTTACGGTCATCTAAACCTGTTTTATTTGTTTAGCGGAGGATTGAATTAAACAGTTCTGCAGTTAAATTTAAGTGGTTATTGCTTCTAAATGGAGAAATTATAAACATTAAAATACTAGAACTGCTGTTTAAAAAAATTACGAAGTTTATTTTTTAAAGCAATTTGTTCCAATCTTTTATTTATTGAGTTTTATGTAAGTAATCTCCCCTTTGGTAGGTTTGAGAGAGATTTTCAGTGTGAACAAACCACTGGAAGACGAGCATTTTACTTCAGGCTATACAAGGTTCTAGCTCAGTAGATAGCGGGATTTCCTTAAAATATAGCTAAGTAACGTCACATCCGGTATATGTATAAGAAACACCGTCTACCACAAAAATATCAGCGCCATCTATATTTAGCTTTACAGCCTCTCATTCTATTCCCAAAGGTGTTTCATGTTCTATGCAGTCTTGAAATGCTATTTGTGGATCTCGAGCATAGTTCCGTCTGCGAATTTTCTATCTTCTCTTTTGTCACGAAATTCTCCTATGTATAAAGATTTCAACTTTGGACATAAATAATTATAGATAACACACAGAGCGAGGAAATAAAACTTGTGAAACGCGAATCAACGATTCCTGGTCATGTGAATTGTAGTGAAAGGTAGGATTGTCTGGTCATAATTTCAGGTTTTATATTTCATATAATCACGGTAGGTAGCTGAACTAACGTCGCACTGGAGCAATGCAACGGGCTATTGGCAACTGACCAGGATTAATCTCGAAGGTAAAGTTCCGAGGACAACACCACGAAATGTTAATCCACGGTCAGATGACGAGGCAGCACCTGAGCTGGCATCCCATTCTCGAAACTTCCACACCACACTAGCGTGAGGACATTTGAGGCCATGACAGAATTAACTTGAACGAGACCCACGTATACGATGGTCTTTAATTGGATCGAGTTTCCAAATCGCAACCATCCGGTTGATACTTATATTGGATATATATAAAATTCAATATTACAAAACAAAACAAAGAGAAATTTACGAATTTAAACTTAAGAATACCAAGGAAATTTCGAAAAAAAGGAAGTGTTGGTGTTTCGTCTGCGTTTTTGACCTTTTGCTGGTCTGCATTTCTGTTACTATATATAACGGAAACCGTTACATTTGAAAGTATTACCATTGTTTAATAGTTTGTCGCTCTTGATTGGATTGGATTTTGGGTTTTATGGCCCAAACGGACAAGCTTGTCGGTCCTGAAGAAATTTTCACGATGGACTATCATTTGTACAGTGAAAATACCTGAATATGTGATTTTTGACCTAAAAACTTTACTTGGTCTTGGTGATGGTTGACGACTTATTGGATTGTCTGTGGTCTCAATATCGTACCAATAGTGAGAAAAATGAACAGTTTTGGAATAGAAATCTCGCAGATATATTTACAGTTGGATTTTGAGAACAGTTATTTTTTCATTATTGTTCAGAGGTGGTAGAACATTTGTTTCACAGTTCTTTGTTCACATTTGTTTCGCAGCTCCAAAAGCTTCCTCGATTTATTTGTTTTAAATTCGTAACATTGAGTAACTTGTTAACCTTTTCATATATTACACATTCCAACGCTGGGCAGGCTGATGTCATCGAGTGATTATCCCTTTGGCCCTTGGTTTAGCCGGCTCTGGATTCGAATCACGGTCAGCATGGTTGTTTGTAGTTGTTTGGATTACACCTTAAGATGTAAATCCTGGTTTATTTAATCCACGGGTAGGACTGATGAATTAAAAGCTAACAATGTTTTTCTAATTCATGCAGGGGCCACCGTCTCTCAGTGAGTTTACCCACTTCGCTAGTAACCTGTGAGTTGTAAGAGGCACAAGTTCGCTTACTATAACTTACCCTGGATGTGTTTCTCTCTTCTGTATCAGTAAAACGTTTTTGTTGTATATATTCCATTACTTGCAGTTGTCTGCGTCGTGTTTAGCGCATTTTGGACAAATATGCCCATTGAGCTACAAACCAACCTAATTCGTGCAACACACACACAAAAGAACTGAAGAGACAACATTTCCTTTCAAGACATCTTTCAAAAGAAGCGCATAACAATGTTATATATTGGCACAAATTACATTAAAGTAGTCTGAATAAAATAAAACATAGTAAGAAAATACTTTTCCTTGTTTTTAAAGCCTCGAGATCGCTTCTAAAATCAAAACAAAACAAATTTTAACAGAAAGATCTATACCTATTTCCTACGTTATTTAATCACGTATAAAGATACGAAACCTTTTATATGTGTACAAAACGAAAACCCCACGGCTTTCTAGATATCGACTACACCTGAAAAATAAAAACATTAAACAATACTTATCCTTCGCCTCAGCGTGGAAAAGGACTTTTATTCAATATTTGTCCTCTGTGGCATAATCCTGTTTTTCCTGCCTCCTCTCATTACGGAGAGGAAATGTCAAACTGCTTTTGGAGAGTGGTTCTGGAGAACGTGATGGATCTGATGTGACGTTTGCAAGAAAGTCTCACGTCTTGCCCGCAGATATGTCACTTAAAATAAGTCACCACACCTCATGGGAGTTCCGAATGGAGTGGCGCATTTGATCACAAATTCAACATGATCAGTTGGAAGGTTCGAGCTTTCAGTTTTGTAATGGATTTTTTTTTAATTTCCCCACCCGTTTCTCTTATTCCGAGAGAATTCCGTTTCCACGGTGGCGTTGTTGTCCATAAAAGCCCAGAAGCCCGGCATCCTCTAATACAAATTAAATTTCGGTGGGAAAAGAAATCGATGAAATCTGAAGCAAAAACTACCAGTTTTTAATCGTAAATCTGATTGTTTTTTGGGGTATTATGGCGCAAGGGACATATTTGGCCAAGCTGCGCCAAACGACGTCAAGTAAATGGACATACACTTTTACTTATACAGAAGAGAGAGAAATACACCCAGGGTGGAATCGACCCTACAACTCGCAGCCCCCTACAACTCACAGCCACCTACAACTCACAGGTTAATAATGCAATGGGCAAACCCGCGAAGTCCCAGCCAATCCTACCGAAAACTTGAGTGAGATGTCCGTTCCTGTTACAACGTCCTTCATTTTCACCGGAAAAAGCCAACCAGGGAATGCTGATGCCCATCCTTTCAGCCTCAGACGATTTGTTAATGGCGTTTGTTATGCGCAATGGGTACCTTCAGCACAGACCCTTCTCCCTGATCCCATGCTTCCTACTGATACAAGCATCCAGTCCAGATAATATGAGCAATGGATCCTTGTGTAAAGTCGATTATTCTATATCAGTTCTTTCTCCTTTTCCGCCTTTGTAAAAGACAGCATCAAGCTCTGAGAGAGCGCTTAGATCATCCACGAAGTTGCCAGGATTGGAAGCTATTACGCCTTTTGGGATCCTATTTAATTTAGGGCTAAAATGATTTTGTCCTTTTGTATTTTACTGTCTTTGAGAGTCTCAGCGAATCTAGTAGATTTATAAGATTGTCTAAAAGGTAGCATTCGGTATTTTTTGCCCACTTGAAAGGATTCGTGAGTTTTTGTTCTCAAAACAACGAACATCAACAGAAGTTAGCAGAGAGAAATCGAATTCTCACGGCTCTCCTGGTGGAAAACTGCCCTTGAGAGCTATGACTACTTTGAAAATCTATGACCATATACACTAACGTCAATCCTTTCAATAACATTGGGCCACTAGAGACGTTCCACCGCCCCTGAAAGTGTTTGAAAAACGCCACTGATCCATTCTATTTTTGCCTTTGGATTAGTACCGTTTCTGTCTTTAATCTAGTTTTGCAGAATTTTCTTTTGTATTATATTTGCACCTTGGTAGAAAAAGGCCATGTCCGAATTCGCTGATTTTGAGTCATTCACAAATTACTTCAATGTTATGAAAACTGAAACAGAAAAAATGCCGATGTCCACCTGATCAATACATTATGAATGAATCAAAACATTGGAAAGTATCTTTGGTACTCTGCATTAAAAGTTAAAGGTGTAAAAATTCTAAATAAGCTGTTATCAAAAATTCCAAAATGGATATTGATATAAAAATACTCTTTTGAACCTAATAATCATAGATAGATCTTGGGTATATTATTTTATAACAAAAACTAAAATAAAAACCAGTGTTTTTATCAATTTAAAACTCGGATGTTTCAACTTTAATTGACGAAATTAAAGTTTGAAGAGCTCTTCTTTTTTTGCTATTTATAACAGAAAGTTTTTCTAAATTTTAAGCAACTCGGTTGTTGCGAATTAATTTCTAAATAAATAATGTTTTACTCTTCATACCGTTAGATGGCAGCACGTGAGAAAAATTTCCCTGGTTGGAATGACTAAATAAAAAGATCATTAAAACAAAAATATTTATTATTTGTGCGTATCAAAATACTTGTATAATTCTTTTGCAGAGCTATCCCGACTGATAAACTTGCGCCAATTCATTTGTTATCTATGCAGCTATTTTAAAACTGCCACTAATAATTTAAACGGTATTTTAATTAAAGGTGGTGAAAATAATAAAAATTTTAAATAAGAAAATATTCGCTATTTTCCTCATAAGACAACTGCTGTATTAATTAATGCAATGGAATAAATGTTCCCTCACTCAAAAAATTACAATTAATCTGTCAACATTTTGTTGTACAAATAACAAAAGGAGGCAGCACACGTATTAATAGTAAACAAATTTCAACCAAAATAAAAACGGTAGTATCGTGTCCTATACGGACGTCATCTGAGCGGACATCGGCTTGCAACCCTACAAGGGAAATCAAGAGGGGAGACTTGGGGTGGTGCTAGTGATGAAGTTCTCAGAAATGGGAAGGGTAGACTTAAAAATTCCGCTTTTCGCATGTTTTTTTCCTAAATTCATTCGAATGCGATACATAGCGACGCAATAACGATGCTTGCTTGCACTGATATAGACTTTTAAGTAATAGATATTAAAATACTTCAACGTTCCTCTCATCTGTAGAATTCGGACTTTACACTTAAAATAAAAAACCAAGAGACTGGATTAAACACAAATGGTCTTGAAATCTTGTACAATTGCAAAATAAATTTCAAGATTTTGTTTAGCCTTTACATTGACGAAAGTAATATTTACCACATCTTTTTTTTGCTTTTACTGTATTGCATAAACAAAGTTTCATGTCAGTTCATCTTTGATGACGGAAAAATAACCTTAAAATCTTTGTGAGTTAATTGGTTATCGTTAATCTAAACTCATCTATTGGTTCAGCTCGGATAAATATATTGTATACTAAGTTTTTCGCATTTGATTCCCCTATTATCCCGAATATTCTTTAGGATTTTCAGAGAGGCTCCATAACGAAATAAGTGCTTCAGAATCAATTCGTTGGCATGCATTCGTTGACAAGTCCTGTCTGAAACGCAATATTGATAATATATTGATTGATTGATTGCATTTTTACGGCGCAAGGGCCAGGTTTGACCAAGCTCTGTTTGATATCCTTGTAAGTGTTTTAAGGTTTGGCTTATTTCAATCAGCCATAACTTCATTTACTGTTATCGTATTTTTACTAGTTGTTACTTTACTTACGATTAAGGTATTTTATACAAGAATCTTTTGCCTCACTTATTTTTTATGTCTAAGTTTTATAGGTTCTCGGTAATAGTGGTAGCTTTCGGCAGCAGCATGTACTTTTTTCACTACTTCTGCAGTCAGGGATACAGTTTGAAGCTACAGACACCTTATGCTTCCCTTCCCTAACAAACCAATATTTTTCTCTTTCTAAAATGTTATTCGTTTCAGCTAAATCTATTGAACCTATTGCCATTTTTCGTAATATTCTACGGTCAATTCTGGTTCTTTAAGTGATACCTTTTGAATCTTCTTACAAGAACTTGTAGAAAACAAGACGCCAATAGCCCTTTGTGTTGCTCCAGAGCGACGTTTATTAACCACCTACCAATAAAACTATTGGATTAATCCACTTGAAATTTTTACAGCATGCCCATGAAACATGCTTTTATCATTTGACGAACCAGAAAAACGATCATCAAACGAATTCTGGTTCATCAAACGAAAGCTACATGTGTATGGAGTAAAACGCCACTCAATATTTTTTGTTTAATTCTCCGTGATTTCGACGAGATATCTTATCCATCAAGATCTGACCAATTTCGCAAATGACGAGATATTTAGTCATCAAGATATTGACGATTTTTAATGGTGATGAGATCAAAATCTAATTAACTTTCTTCTGATGACGAGACATCTCGTCCATCAAGATCTGGTCAATTTTCTTCTAATAACGAGATAGCTCGTTCATCAAAATCTGGTCAGCTTTGATAATGACGAGACACCTCTTCGAGACAACCACCAGGAGGGTTAAGATCACTTGGAGTTGAAGAATCATGTCAACCAGCGACCACGGAGCTACAAGCGGTGTTATGGATGGTTAAAGAGGGTGATACTTCATGAAAATTAAATTTAAAAATGTTTTTGTATACCTAACGCAATAGTAAACAGACTTAAAAAGTTTTAAATTATTTAATTTCATAGTTTCGTCATTAAAAAATCCCCCAAAATGTTATTGGTCCATGGGACGGGAGAAGATGCCTATGCATCATTGATTCATATTCCTCAGGGGCATATCTCCTTTGGGTGTGTACGGGTTTCGCAGAGACAAGGTACCTTTTCTTTTCCCTTGGGGTTTACTGTCTGTAGTAAACACGTGTCGTGCTCCCGAGATACACAGTTGATCTTTTTCTGCTTTCTTTCCTACTACTCTATTCTGTAATCACTCTTTTTCCTTTTCACGACATTTTTACTTGACTGTCTCTGTCTTGTATTTGGTGCTGCTTGTCCAAATACGGTCCTTGGGCCATAAAACCCAAAACTAATCATTCGAAATCCAGGCCCACGTGACATGTAGTATACTTTGGCGATTTCACCACTTTTGTCGCTACTCTATAGAAATGCAAATGCTCACACCAACCCTGTGGTAAGATGTTATACCATCAAATGTGGCGATAGGATACCAAATCAGCCAACCAAATCAATTTTCCGCAGAGCAGTCACTTGAGGCCAAGATAGATATAAAGTGCACCAGTCCCTGGGTACACCATGATCTTTGGTTGGGCCAATTTCGAACTCTCAACCCTCCGGTTGCTAATCCGCGACTCTACCAACTGGCCCCACACTCATTCTTCGATTCAAGGGTGATTATAATTTCGATTCAACACATGCTCAAAGAAAACAAGAGTCGGTTTGAGGTTGTAGAACATTTTTATTAGATCTTTAATCAAACATTCGATGGTCTTCAGCCTAACGCCCCCCCCCCCAAATGAACCAGCTGGAGAAGTCGAATCCGTGCAAACATCTGGACTTCTGAAACTCTACGAAATGCTCCCCTCGAGCCCGCAGATAATTTTGTCATATTTGCAGAAAGAAGGGTGAGGGGCGAACACAAGGTGGCAGCCGCAGAACTCCTCCGATCCGGGACGTCTGATATCACTCAACAGGTGGTAACGGTCCAGCTCTTGGCTTCCCTGAAAGAGAACATAAATGCGCATAAGTTACACCATCGTGGCTGAAACAGTTATTTCTTAACTATTCATTCCTCCAGTAGTTTCCCGAACCGTAAAAGTCCTTAAAAAGTACTTGAAAATACCAAATTTTCGTTTAATCATTGAATTTTACCCAGAGTACTATACCCAGAATCAAAAACTTTTTTGACTCGTACATTTTTAGTCTCTCTCTCTTGGTATTTTCTTTAATATTACATAATATTTATTGACATTAAAATTTCATTTCTTTCAATTTGTTCAGATAATAATATTCCTTTAAATATTTTTCTATTCAATTTTAATCTCCTAGGTTTTAATTGTCAATTTTTCATCACTTGAAAAGGAAAGCTTTTCGTTAGAAAAATGAAATTCCTTAAAATTCGATGAAAGTTCTTGATTGTTGGTGGGTTGGCTTTGAGTTTCATGGCAAAAGGGCCATATTTGGCCAACCTGCTTCAAACACAAAACAAACATCGTTAAGTTATAGACACACATAAAGAAAGCTTTCTGACACAGAACAGAGAAATACACCCAGGGAGAAATCGAAGCTGAGGAAGTTCTTAAAAAGTCCTTGAATTTATTTAATGTAAAGGAGTGGGATTCTGATCTAGATTTAGCAATCTTAACCCTGCAAGTGTTTCGACGAGATATCTCAACCAAGATGTGGTAATTTTTGCTGAGGACGAGATATCTTATCGATACAAAACTGCCCTATTGCTTTAAAGGAATGAAGATCCGAGTTAGAAAAATAAATTGTCCCTTAGTCAGTATTGGTGACAGTTTGGAACAGGTTTTTGCACCAGAAGCTACAAGGCAGTTTTCGACGCGAAGATAAACCATCTAGAGAGTTAAAAGCATCGCTGCACTGAGCAGTGATGCCTACCCGGGTAAATTATTTCGAGGGCAAGTAAACCCGAATTGCTTTATATATGTTTTCGAAAATCTTTATTTTGTTTATACAGATTGTTACCAATATTATCAGATCCTTTGTAATATTTATCACAAAGTTGGAGGGAAGCAACAATAAAATATTGAGCCCCAAGGTATTTGAGTCCCTGAGACTTTACGCCCCTGTTTCTTGATGTAGTTGTCAAAGGACCCAATGAGTGAGATCGCAAGTCAACTTGCTCATTTGTTTACTCGCATTATCTGTAATATAATATCACGTATCATGTTTGGTATTGGTATTGGTATTTTCAATTAACGTCACACTGGAGCAACACAACGGATCCCGGTGACGGTCCGGGATCAATCCCAGAGGGAAGATACGAGGACAACACCACGTAATTTTGAACCACGGTCAGATGACGAGGCAACACCTGAGCTGGCACCCCACTCTCCAAACTTCCACGCCACGCCAACGTGAGGACATTTGAGGCCACGATAGATTTAACGTGCACCAGCCCCCTTTGTACACGACGGTGTTTGGCTGGATTCGAACTCGCAACCCTTCGGTTGCTAGTCCGTTACTCTTCCAACCGGGCCACCGCGGCCCCATCTCATGTTTGGAGCACCGGGTTCAAACGGCTAAAATATTAGAGGGACTCTGTAACACACGGTTCTGTTCTTTCATGTATGGGCTACCACTAAGAATTACGCCTTCTTAGCGGTGCTTTTCGAACATTTATTATTATTTCTGAAAAATTCTTTGTACAAGCACTTACCCTTCAAATTTCACGTCACAGTTCCTAATCACATGATTCTCACAACGACTCTCCTTCTGCGCGTCTCTGTTTCTCTCGAGTCCCCATCTCAGCCCCATCGTTCTTTTTTAGCCTCCTCTCCCGAATGGCGGTTCAGGAACACCCCCACCGACGTCCCTCGAAATGGTTCCTTCCGGACAACATTCCTTAGTGTCTGGCCGGAGAACACAGATTCCACTGTAAATCGATACTTAGGACTTCAGGCCCCTGAAGAGGGTGTATTCTTGAAACAATCTAATTGTTAATTCACTGTTAATATCAATTCCTCTGAATGCGTTCTGACTCCTATGGGTTAACGGGGGTGGTCCTGGACTAAATAGTTCACTGATGTCCCTACTCACCCATTCGCATGAATATAAACAAGCAATGAAGTGTGTGCTGGTACAATGGGCTAACTCCCAGGGCCCCAGTGCTTCTGCTTACAGCAGAAACTCATTAACTGGAATTGTTTGGGAGAAACTTTAATTTATTTTCGTAATGATGAAAAAACCTAGTTATATTGCAATATGTTTAAAAGTTCCTTGTGGGTATCTGGGTATAAAGTATCAGAAGAACTCCTGCCACTTCCTGTGATCCAGACAGTGATCAAACGCCTGGATGACGATAAAGAAATCGAGACAGACCGTCGAACGAGTCAGATCTCAGAGAGACGCTGGAGGATCCCAAAGAAGGTGGCAGACGGCCACGCACCACGAGCGTGTGATGTAACGATGAAAGCTTAACCCTCCAATTGGTTTCAATGAGATATCTCGTACATAAAGATCTGATCAATTTTGCTAATGACTTAGATATCTCGTCGTCAAGGTATTGCCGATTTTTTATGATGGTAGGATCAAGATCTGATCAGTTTCCTTCTAATGATCTTGATCGTGTTCTAAAGACGAAATATCTTGTCCATCAAGATCTGACAAGTTTTTCCAATGAATAAATGCCTCATCGAGAGAACAACCAGGAGGGTTAATTCCCCTGTAAATAGTATATCCCTATCAATTGTAGTTAAACATATTTAGTAGTAAAGAACGTTTTCTCTCATCTCTTTACCGACAAAAAGAGTTCTACATACTAACGGTATAAAAATGCGTATACTTTTTTAAATCTAAAATTTAATATTTAGACCTATAAAGAACTGTACAGTAAAAAGTTATTTTTGTCAATCAGTTTGTTTTTTCTCTAAGTCGACGAGTGTGCCCGTGTATTGAGACGTTATTGTACCCAGGCTTAAATGCAAGGATCACTTAGCCTGGTGATGACGAATTCACGATTAGAATTATGAGAATACCTCGAACAGGAGTGAAGCCTCAAGAAGTTTTTGGGAGAGATTTTAGGATGAAAAAACAATCCAATGGGGGCTCATTTTGCTACACTGAAATTAGCTTCGTCTAATGGGGGTTCTTAACCCTCCAAGTGGTTTCGACGAGATATCTCGTCCATCAAGATCTGAAAAAGTTTTCTAAGGACGAGATATCTTGTCATCAAAATATTGCCGATTTTTGATGATGACGAAATCAAGATCTGGTCAGTTGTTTCTTCTAATGACTAAATATGTCGCCCATCAAGATCTGTTCAATTTTGCTAATGACTAGATACCTCGTCGAGACAGCCACCAGGAGGGTTAAATATCTAGATCCTTCAAGGCTCCACGATAATATTCGTTAAATACTGCTTTAACTTTGATAACTCAACTATATCGTCGGTTTAGAGCAGAAACTCATTAACAGTCTAAGACCTTTTTTTACTGTTCAGCTGTTTAAAAACTATTAATTTTCAGGAGAAAAAAAATTATAAACATTTTGTTAGTGTTAGATATCTTTCAAAGAGTTCATAAATCTGACTATGTATTTTTCATCATGAAAATAAGCATTTAGTTTCTCCGGGAAAAAGTCAGTCTGCTCTCTAAGCCGAAGATATATTAAATTAAATCCATGCTTACTTCTTCAATGAAACTTCGCTTTATCTTTCACATCTTCACAGGATTCAGATGTTACTATTATATTTTCAAGTTGTGTTGTAGGTTGGCAATCTTGAAAGTAGACTGAAACGGAATCCTCGTTGAGATGTTTCCTCGTGGAATTTGATATTGATGTTTGTGTTTAACTTATGTCTATTGTACCTATGTCCACAAAATATGGTATGTATTGATCAGGCTCCAGGTTTAAGCTCAAGCTGAAAAAGAATTATGCATAAATTTGAAGACAAATAAAATTTTAAGGGATTCACAATGTCTTACTTCGAAGTTCGCATATGAATGTCATTTTTAAGTTAAGCTCAGAAGTTATAGAAATGTTACACTTAACTCATTCCGTTGAGGCTGTAATTAAACATTTATAAATGTATAATGTAAATATAATAGGTAGGGGGATAGGTAGTTAAGGTCGCACTGGACCAACACAATGGGCTATAGGTGACGGTATAAGATCAATTCCGAAGGGAAAGATCCTAGGACAACACCTCGTCATTTCGAACCACGGTCTGATGAAGAGGTGAACACCTGAACTGGAACCACACTCTCCAAACTTTCACACCTCGCCAACGTGAGGGCATTTAAGACCTAGACAGATTTCACGTGCACCAGCCCCCGTGTACACGACGGTCTTTGGTTGGACCAAGTTTTAAAATCGCAAACCTCCGGATCCTGATTCTTTACTCTTCCAACTGGGCTACCATTACCCTTCTGATTCGTGGCGCCTAGTGCAACGTAAGCACTTCAGTTCAAATACTTTTTTACTGTTCACTTCTGTTGTTAACGTTTTGTTTAATTCATCTGGTCGGTAACTCTGGACCTTCACTTCACTGCAAAGTAGCAGTTGAAAACTTTAATGTTCCTTAATTTTTTTCACCAGTGTAATTTAATTTGTCGTAATAAAAGGTAATAATTCTGAATTGTTAGCATCTTTTCATTTTGATTTCACTTGTAAAACATTCTGAAGTGCACTCACCTCAAACCATTTGCCTTCATCTATTCCTCTGTGTAGTTAATGGAAGCTAAGTAATCCTGTAGCCATGACAATTCATCAATGTGACCTGCAAAAGAAGTCTAAATAAATTCGTGTTCTTGAGGTTTTTTTGCATGGTATATAATCTAATGTAGTATGATGGAAAAGATGCAATTATTGTATAGATATAACTTCGTACAGATGTAATAACGTATAGGTGTTACATCTGTACAATCTAACACTCTGGATAGACATGCCACCTACGTGGTATGCTCTATTCATTCAAACCACACTTAGGCCGCGGTGGCCCGGTTGGAAGAGTAGCAGATTAGCAACCGGAGGGTTGCGAGTTCAAATCCAGCCAAACACCGTCGTGTACAAAGGGGGGCTGGTGCACGTTAAATCTATCATGGCCTCAAATGTCCTCACGTTGGCGTGGTGTGGAAGTTTGAAGAATGGGGTGCCAGCTCAAGTGTTGCCTCGTCATCTGACCGTAGTTCAAAATTACGTGGCGTTGTCCTCGGACTTTCCCTTTGGAATTGATCCCGAACCGTTCACCAATAGCCCATTGTATTGCTCCAGTGTGATGTTAATTAAAATACCTACCTACCAAACCACACTTATTTAAACTGATAATATCTAGGTACGGGAGTATGTGATGGTGTTAGTAAGCGTGGAGAAGAAATTTCTGTTTTAGAAATAATCAACCAAATTTAACATAATTTTTTAAATTTTGCAGTCAATTTTGTGCTAAACTTGTATAGTTGCATATAACTTTTAAAAACACGTAATTTAATGCCAAATTTAGCCTCTTTATTCCGAGGAATTTTTCTCGTCCTCGACATATCGCTCTCCTCAGTATATCGCGCTTTTTTCCTAGTCCCCAAGAGAGCACGATACATCGAGTTTTTCGAGTTACTGTATTTTTTAACTTGAAATACAAACGATGGAATAAGTGATAAAATTATATGAAGTTTTTTAGTTATTGATAATTATTCCAATGTATTGCAATAATATTTATTTTATAATCTGTTCCGAGATTGAGAATTAAAGGACTATTTTATGACTTTCATCAGACATTAATGGTTTTCCTCCAGTAAGGCTAAAACTTGCTGCCTCTATTCCTGATATGATCACAGGTCGTGTTTATTTGTCATATTAGGACACTTTGATTGGATCATTTGATTTTAATGTAATTAATTTTTAATTGTACATTTTTAATTAATGTTTACATTAATCTTTAAAGGTTTAATTTGATTTATATTCCATTGCTTTCAAATAGCGGTCACAAGGACACGCGCTCCTTCACCTAACCCTAATTTGTAAATATTGTAGCTTTTAACGTGATCGACGCACCGAACCTTTTTTACTCCACTAGGCTAGTAATCCATTTGTTGAGAAGTAGAGCGAAATCCGATCACAAAACAGAAGTAAAGTGGGAAAATTACGCTCCGCATTTGGACGATGAATGCTTCCATGGTAACAGAAAAGATTGTGACCTTGAAAAGCTTGTAAATTGACCATAATGGTATTTTTGAAAAAAAACTTCCCAAATTTTACTTTCTCTATATGGACGTTATAGGCTGCAGCCTGTTTAGAAATAAACACTGAATTTCTTATGATAATTTAAAAAGCAAAATTTCATATGAACATCTGAAATGAATTCCTTTACCTCACGAGTGACAGCTTTTAATGTTTTCCAAATCATCAGGGTCAATTGGTCCTGTAAAATTAAAATGTAACATTCAGAGTATAACACGCAATGTTATCCAGCAGCAACTTTCAATAAAATGCTACAACACATTGCTATTATCCTTTTGGAGATTTTTCATGTTCATGAATTCTCAAACATCCTTATGCACACAATAACAATAATTCACAGGAATCTGTAGGTGAAGTTAACTCACTGGGATGTCTTCAGGTTTGTAACTCAAGAAAGTGCCCACTACATGTTGTATAGGACGATACTCCTGTGGAAAACAAAGTTATTAATCCAAGCTATTCTTGGATCGAGGGCCAGAGCACTAACCTAGCACCACCCAGGCTAACTTAAGCATATGATACTCAATATGTTGATAGACTTGATGACATAAAAATTGTGAAAAATTGCCCGGTAAAAAATTAAATTTATGATCCAAATAAACGCCCTCCCCATATTTTTAATTCCTGAAAAATTACATTTTTACAGAACTTCGAATAAAAAGTGGTATGTTCATTTATAGAAACCAAAAATAAACAGCATTTCTATACGGCAAAAAAACTACTCTTAAAAATACAATTTAATATGTTACACTTTCTCCTTTGTCAAACTGGAAGTCCTTACTTTATTTGTAAACAACTGACCACGTAAAAAAATAAGAAAAATTGCAACTAGCATTGCCTGACAGTTCCTGCGTCAAATCCAAAGTTTGAATTTGACTAACATAACCCTTTAATTAAATGTTTTTTGTTTACCATGACAAATTAAAGTTTTTATTTCAAGCAGGACAGGAACCTGTACAGATTACAAAAAGAGAATGATTTTCTACGGTCTACCAACACGTTTTTTTAAATTAGAAATCTCCTTTCCCCTTCAGTTGAAACCACAGAAGCACTCTTTAAATAAACTTGTCCCTTTGTTCAGTTTTCTGAAATTTCACCATGAAATAATTTTTCCCCTGCAGAGGTGAACAGTTGGATTTTGGAAAATTTTATATAAAAGGGCCTTTTCCTCGAAAACACCGAATATGCAAAATAATGACCCAAAACAAAGAAGAAATTTTAAAAGAGTTTTGTTTAAAATCCTAGGAATATGCCATTCTACTAAAAACTCATGAAAAGTGGATGAAAATCTCCAAAAAGGCACTTTAATGAACTTAGATTTTTATGAAACACATTTCTTTTCACTAGAATAATGCCAAAAAATAATGAGTCTTGACGAAAAAGGAAGCAAAATCTTCAAAATCAGTTCTTATATTACGTATATTATTAATTCTATTTATTTTGACTGCACCGAAGAGAAAATTTTTGCAACTACCTTAAAAAATGTGTGATTTATCTATATTGTTACTGTTTTTCTAATGTTCATTTTATATACATTGCTTTGCTGGCTTATAGAAGACATAGCGTAATCGACATTAATATGCCAGACACATGTATCAAGATGTTTTGTATTGTATATATTTTCATAAGAAATTTTTTAAGTACAGTTCAAAGCAGATCATGCAGTGGACTATAGGGACACAAGCTCTTTTTCCCTTTAGATCGAAAATGGTTCCTCAAAAATGTTTTGATCATGAAATTTGATGAAAAAATTGACTTGATTTACGTATTTAATAAAACTCTTATTTATAGAAAAATACGAATGAGTTCTTTATAATTAACTGAAATCTTAGTAAACCACTGTCACTATATATTTAGCTTTTAACAAGGGCCTTAAGTTTTCATATTTACCTGTAAACATAATTGAGTATTTCATACCTAAAGCCTTCCCCATTTAATTCAGCTTAAAACCTTTTATTTTCCCCTATTTTGTCTTCCATTTCCTCTTTCTCACAGCCCGTTTCAATCTTGTCATTTGAATATCACTGTCTCAGTTATAATTTCCACTTTTTGCCAAAAAAAGTCCAGTCGTGATATCAAATCCATACCACAAATACTCAAACTACCTTCGATTATACCCACATCCCCGTAGACTTCGTTAAAAAAATTGTTCCCTCGGGCTATAGCTACCACCAAATCAGAGACGAGTTGTTTGCTTTGAATGGAAGTCGACCCATCATTCCAATGTTCGACTCACGACTGCAAAAATAATTTCTTCAATAAAAAAATATATTTGAAACTTATTCTTGTCTTATATCTTTGAGCATGATATATATAGACATTTACTTGAAAATTATTCAAAATTCTAGTTTTATTTTCAGTTAGGATGATTGATTGCATGTGGAAAGAGTATGATTCAATAATTTTTACCTCTCTTCCAAACTAAAGGGCCGCGGTAGCCCGGTTGGAAGAGTTCAAATCCAGCCACAGATCGTCGTGTATAAAGGGGGCTGGTGCACGTTAAATCTGTCATGGCCTCAAATGTCCTCACGTTAGCGCGGTGTGGAAGTTTGGAGAGTGGTGTGCCAGCTCAGGTATTGCCTCGTCATCTGACCGAGGTTCAAATTTACGTGGTGTTGTCCTCGGTTCTTTCCCTTTGAGATTGATCCCGGACCGTCACCAATAGCCCGTTGTGTTGCTCCAGAGTGACGTTAAATAAAACACCTTCCAAACTAAAAAACAGTTATTTTTCATTTTACCCCCTTACACTAACGAACTCTGAAAGGAACTGTTTCAGACATTTGTTTTAGGAATATTTCGTCGAAATAAATAACATTTTTCTGTTTCAGAGTTAAAATATTTATACAAGAATTGTCATTTAAAGTGAGTTTACTTACAAAATCCGAGGCTGCGTCAGTTTCGCACAGACAGTCGTCTTCAGATTTGGTTGTGAAACTGAAACAAGTAAAACTGTTTATGCTTTGTGATACTGACCTAACTATGATCATAAAAAGAATCCGATGAACTTTTTGAATAAAGCAAAACAGTAATAACCTGATAACCACTAGAAGTTCCTCCGAGTCTGCCCTTTTGAGACACTAATTAGTTGAATAGGCACTTCTTGGTACTTTATTAAAAAGGAAAAATAAAAATAAATCAGTAATAAAAAAATAAATAACAAATTTGGATTTTTGTAGAAAATCACCTGTGGTATTGAAACCCCTTTCGTAGAGGGATTGCCCAATGAAATTAATTTTCTATAGTAAAATTTTGAGTAACTAAACGAAAGATTATTTAATTTCATAGTTTTGTCACTACATTATCTCCAAAAAAGCGGTCATTTTAGCAAACAAAAAGAAAATCCCATCCTCTCAATGTTTCAGAACGAGACCGTCATTTGCAGAGGCGTAGTTTAATGAACGTGATATAATTAGTTTAAATAACTGATTTAATTAAATGTAAATTTCTTAAATATATAATATAATCACATTGTAAATAATTTGTATATTTAGTGGTTTAAATGCAATTTTTCACACAAATGAGGCGAGGAGATACAGGGTTAGGTAAAGGGAGACAAAGTTTACATAGATAATCAACGGTGCATTTAAGGCACAAAATTAATAGAAATAAATTTCCAAGACAAAATAATTATCTAACATGACCAGTGCCAAAGACTATCTTATTTCTGTCAATTAAATTAGACATTTTCCACTCCCAAGCACTCAAAGACGAAACTAAAGTAATTTGGTAAACACTTACAGATTCTTCAATCCCTTCCAAAATCGTCGAGCTATTTTCAATCTTAGAAGAAATCAATAGCTCAATTGTGAAGACTCAAGAAGTAATAAGTTGAGTTCCTCAACGAAGTAAATTCAAGTCGCAAGAAAATCGATCCAAATTCAAAGTGAAATATCAGAAGTTTGCTTTTTCAACGCTAGTAGTACAAAAACTTTGCATGAAATGGGAAGAAACGAAGCATCGGATTGTACTGTTTGGAGAAATCATTGTTGTACAAAACCAAGCAACAGTGTTCAAAAAATTGCTATTTGAGCATTGAATGAACAGATCATTATTAGAGAGTTGTTACAATAGGATTTGATTATTAACAATGAATCAGTGACAGCAGAGAAAAGTATTGATATAGTTGATAAACCCATAAATATATAATGTTTATATTAAGTATAATTAAATATAAAATAACTTATAATTATAAGATAGTTTAATACAAAATATAATATGATTTTGAAAGCAAATTGTGTAGAATTATTTTTTTTTCATTTCAAACAAAATATTACTTTTTGGATTCGCAGGTTTATATGGAATAAAAAAAGTATCCAAAAAAACTTTTTTAAAGGTGACACTATTAAATAGTATTTAACAAGGTATTAAAATATATGTACACTATATTTATTTTTATATATAAAAGCTTAAACACACAATACAATAGTGAGTCAAAATGTTACATGTGGGGTAAAAGTACATAAAATGGAACATTTAATTTTAAAATATTTTCTAGGAATCTATAGGAATGTGTCTTTTGAATGAATCAAACGCCAAATCACGATAAAATTAACTAAGATTCATATGTGAATTGATAATTTATCAAACATAAAAATTTTCGTTCTACTAAAAAAATAGAAAAGTCCGAATTATCTATTTCAAAAAGCTGTATCTATCATGGGACACTTAACGGATTTGTCACAAACCCCAAAAAACTCCTCTTTTTTTTATTCAAAATGCATATTTATTTAGTTTCAGAGAAATAAAATTAAATACATTTCATGCTTTTACATCTAACTTTTAATAAAATTAAACTTTAACACATTTGAAGGAGTTTGGAATATTTTCATATGGCATTTTGGAAACTTCGAAAGTAATTCTTCCTTCTCGTACCAAAAACTTTTATTTTTACCAATGCTACATTAAACATACTTATAAAATCTCAGGTGTATAAGACCATACTATGTAGGTATCCTACCTAATCGTGTATTTATCGATGTTGATTGCACAATTTACGTCCCAGCCTAAAAGCACTGAATCAATCATACTTTATCTCATGGTTTTCTTTTCACTAGTGTAGCATGAAGTTCCGTAAGTGCAAGCAATAATTATATATAGCGAAACTATAAACTGTATAATATATTATTAATTTCTTAACATACAGTGGAAGCTATATTGCATGACAATATGTGTATCAGAGTATGGAATCCACAGAAGAAACAAGAACGCAAAAGGACAATCTTGAAATCTTCAATGAAATAAACTTAATTCTCCAAGTTTAGTATCAAAATACTAATAAACTACTTCCATTTAATTAAAAACTTATTTTCCATAGAAAATGTATTCTATAACATGAAAATTTCTATTTTCAAAATATATTTCTAAACATAGAAAATACACGCAATATGAGATATGTTCCATATTGAGCGCTGTCGAGGTGTTTCATATCATGTACTTCTATGGAAACGTTACGCCTGTTTTAAGAAAAAGTAAATTTGATAGAAAGCTAGAATACAGTCAGATGAACCATGACTGGTTTACACCTGCGAAAAGTGCAAAGTTATCCCTCACTGGACATTCATTGTCCAGTGAGGGCTCACTGGATAGCTCACTGGATGGCTCACTGGACAGTTAATGTCCAGTGAGCCATTTAATGTCCAGTGAGGGATAACTTAAAAATTGCGCTTTTCTCAGGTGTTCGTCATTCCGAAATTCATTAGATTGCGATATAAAACGATACAATGACGAGCGATAACGTTGTATAACGATACTTGCACTGACAGAACCTTTTAACTAATAGGGTATTCTAATATTTCAAGTTCCTTTTATCCGTAGAATTCGAACTTAAAATAAAAGAAATTAGACTCGATAAAGCAGAAATGGTCTTGAAATGTTGTTCAATTGCAAATAAATTTCTAATTTTTTTTTGCTAAGCCTATAGTTTGAAGAAAGTATTATTTATCACTTAAAATGTGTTTTTTCTATAACTATTGCATAAAGAAAGTGTTTCATGTCAATTCATCTTTGATCACGGTGAAATAATCTTAAAACCTTTGTGAATTCTTTATGTTGTAACATGTTTCTTTTCCTGTAAATAGGGTAATGATAAACTACAATGTTTTTCAAATCCATAAAGTTGTTTCTATTAGTATTCAATTAGGCTATCATAATTTTGTATGAAAATTTTCAAAATTACTCTGCGTTTGTCTATTGCTATGTACTATAATAATCTCATCACGTACGATAGCTAATTTTCATTAAATTACTAGTAAAATTACCCTCTGCTGCTCGGAGATTGAAAAGTAGTCACAGAATAAAATGATTATTCTATCAGAAAATGTAAATATCACTTAAGCATTTTAAAAACTCCACTTACATTTTTAGAATTTTCACAATTTAATTTGTAGGCAAAAAATTATCATGCTATATCCATCAATTTTATCAGTTATCCATGTAATTTTGAATTACATCTTGTTTTCAAAGAGGTGGATGACAAAATTATTCGATACGATATTCATGATACCCTTAAAAACAAGTAAATATTTTTACTTGAAAATTTCAAGTAGTGGTACACGAAATGAAAAAAGCTTGGATTAAAAAATGGTCTCTCTTCAGCATAAACAAAACCTGTCTTTTTTGAAAGAAAAATGTCTTTTTAGTAATTGACACAGATAACTGTTAATAGATTAAACGAAACTATTGATTTAAAACAATAGTTTCCTTTCATCTAGTAATATCGACAACTGTCTGTCATCGAGACAAAACATTTAATTATTTTGTGCAATTACAATGTTTATATTCTTTTGAGATAATGTTGCAGTTTTGTATAAAATCTTCATGACACGCTATATCTCATTCAACGTACACTATCACAGTTGATCCTTACAGCCCTCATTTTCAGGTGAGAAATAATCAGTTTCTAAACGAAAATTACATATCTGTTCAGAATCATAATGTCGGTTGATCATATTTTCAGTCCGTACATTTATTAATGAAAAAATGATTATTAAATTAAAAATAAATTAATACATTTAATTTTAAGTGATATTAACCGTGTTGTAAAAGATACCTACTTCAGAACTTAAAAAATATATGAATAATCACTTGTTTTGAAATGTTTGGTTTACTTCTTTTTAATGTTTTTTTTGGAAAAGTCTTGAATTAGTCTTCGACAAGTCCTAAGTTACGAAAATTCTTTTCGTAACTTCAAACACAGAAGTTCTGAGGAAAGTTAGTCGAAATAGTCATCATCAAGTACAGGTTGGCCGAAAAAATTCAAAATTTACCTGATTAAATAAATCGCTGTAGCGCGGAAATTTTGTGCATGGGACACCTTAGGATTGAGCAATTATTTTTAATTCAGACAATATTTTCAGTTCGCATATCGCTATCAAAGTTACAGAAATTTCTAAAATTTGAGTCAGTCCGTCTCAAATTCAACATACTGATTAGTGCATTAGCTTTCAAATTTCAATGATACTTGGCATAGCAAGTGACATTATACAGGGTGTCCCAAAAAGGTTGTTCCGCAATTTATCTTTTTACCATTTGGAGATAGGTAGGCAATGTAAATTGCAAAAGTGCACCAAATAAGGTAAGTAATTAAGATATGTGAATAAAATTATCACGCGATAACAATTTAAGCGGACATAGTTTTTAATTTGTAGAAAACCCCTCTAGATAAATATCCGAGATAGCAAAAATGTTCCTTACCTGCATCCCTATCGTTAGCAGAAAACTGCATTTCTGTAGGTTGAACAGTAACGGAGGCATACGGACGCAAAAAAGTTGACTTATACCGCTTGTGCACAGCTGTTCAAGTAGTCAGATTAGGGACCGTATACACAATGCTAAAAAGCATTTTTTTCGGTCAGAAAGTGCAACATTGTGCAAAGTAATGTAGTATTGCAACTGCAGATGAAAATCGCACTGAATAATAGTAGACAATGTAATCTTCAATAAAATATTGTAGAAAAAATGGTTTAAATAAAAATAAAAGGAAATTTACAACGCATGTTCAAAATGTTTTCCATCTGCAGCAATGCAGAACTTAGCTCTTCATTTTTGGTCATCGTTCTAAATTTGATACGGCCCCCTTAAAATGGAAACTCTTGTATCTCCGTTACTATTCAACCTACAGAAATATGGTTTTTTACTAACGATAGGGATACAGGTAAGGAACATTTTTGCTATCTCGGATTTTTATCTAGAGGGGTTGTATAAAAATTAAAAACTGTATCCGCTTAAATTGTTATCACGTGATAATTTTATTCACATATCTTAATTACTTACCTTATTTGGTGCACTTTTGCAATTTACATTGCCTACCTATCTCCAAATGGTAAAAAGATAAATTGCGGAACAACCTTTTTGGGACACCCTGTATAGCTATGAATGAAAATAATGATAAAAAAGTGTTGTCCTTCATTCAAAAGGTATGAAGTTTTAGTTATTTAAATTTTTAATGAAAATTACTGTATCTGTAGATAGTTAATTGTAATTCTTTCGGGAATCAGATAAGATACAGACCTGGGTAATGTCCCATTTTAAAGTTATTTTATCGGGCTTTAATTAAATATGAAACGCGCAATTAATTTTTAATTTTTTAGTTTTTTTAAATGTGTTGAATTTTAAAATTAAAATGTTTACAAAAGGGACAACTTTTAAAATTTGGAAAAATTTACAAAATTATTTTGTTCATTTTGTGGTCGACTAGTCTGAAAAAGACCAAACCTTGAGGAGCAACCATCATACCTGACGATTTAAGCGCTGACTAATAAAACCTCTAATCCAATTCAACATGTGTGATTTTACACCATTTGAGCAGAGTTTTAACAATAAATTCTCCCTTAATACCACATCGTAAGCTGATTTCAGATCAACAGCGACTGTTGTCAGGACATATCTGTTGTCCGACGCATTTTTAATAGTTTGACCAAAGAGCGTTATATGATGGTTTTTTTATCTGAATTTTCCATAGCCCGTCTGTTCTTCGACAAGTGTGAGCAATTAGTTCATGGGCTATGAAAAACTAATAAAGGCTAATATAAACCATTCTTTCCGTGATTTTACCTTTTAAAATAATCAATAATATGGGACGGTAGTTATGGATAAAAAATCAGTTAGCAAAAATTAACATAGTATTAGTCAATATAGTGGATGTGGTGATTGCAGCCTAACCCAAGTTTATCAGTCTTTTCTGCATCCCCAATAGTACTTAATGACCTCTGAAAATTTCTTTTCATCTTCTGGTAGTGTAAAAGTGACCAGTTGGTATGACGGAACTCATTTTGCAAATGCATCATTAGAAGGAATTCAACAGACAAGGGTATGTATTTTCAAAATCAAATCTAACTAGGAACTGAAGAACGAAATTTTCAGATAACTCAGCTGCCCAACATAAAATTGAAAAGAACTTTCAAAATTCTGTAGAACTAAACCTTCTTCATGAAGAACCTTTCCTGGTTGTAAAAAAGACTGATACATTTGAGTTAGGCAGAAATTCTCACATCCAAGCATATTGACTAATACTCTGTTAATTTTTGAAAGTAAGCAACTAAAACTATTGTTTTCTTGTCAACTGAATTCATATTTTGAGTTGCCATGTGCTTAAAACAGTAAAACTAAATTTGTATTTAAGTCAGCTAGATTTGTTCAAAGTAAGATTTTTGTGAATACTACATACATTATGTTAGTTGTCTCCAGGGGCGCATCCCGGAACACAGCATTAATTATTATTACTGTAATTATTGATTATACATAAAAACAAACATAATTAACATAATTTTGAAGTAGATAAAAATTTCGTTTGCTAAAGCAGGAATTTATCTTCACCCACAGCTTTGAAAATAGCTGGTCACATCAATTTTCGCCAAGTAATGTCATTAAACTTTGTGTCTATTCAACATTAAAAGAGAAATCCAGTGTATAGTAACTTAATGGTATTATGTAATCGATATATCTGAATTATTCTGCTGAGAGATCGTTCAATGTGACTATTATATAGCTCGTTTCTAAATTAGAATATTTAAAAGAATACTTCAAGCTCACAATCGTGATTTTTTCAATGATTTCGCTACTGTCTGTGGTGGTAACTCTGTTTTACAAACTCCGTTTTTATTACTAAACTCACTATTCACTTAATAAGCTGCGGATATTTAATTATGTAGGAAAATGAAAAATCCGTTAACAAATCGGTTCTAGTGCACGGATGGCAAACAATATTATCATTTTCAGTTATAACTATATAATATCACTTGATACACTAAGTTGCATTAAAATCTGAAAGGTCATTGATTAAGAAGCGTGATTTGGAAATTTATGTAGCTGATAGCTTTGCGCAAACGGAAAATGATGTTTGATTTGGAAAATTTTTACACTATCGCTAGGTGTGCCATGCACAATATTTCTGCACTTTGATGATTCGATCAGGAATTATTCGATTTTTTTCAGTCCATCCTAGTACATACATTCTTGAAGTTGTTTCCTTTTCCATCAAAAAGCTAGTAGAAATTAATAACTTATACAACTTCGAATTTTTCAGCTCCTGACTATGCAAGGCACATCTTTCTCAAATTATCCATGGACTCAGTTGACCTAAATCACTGAAGACAGAATTTGAAATGGAATTTTTTTGGCTCAACTTATGCATTTGTATTATTTAATCTGAGAACTTACAACCCGAAATAGGAAAGTTTCGTTTACGGAAGAGTTACGTGTAAGCAGTGAATGGCCCATGGGAGCTCAAAAACTCACCCCAGAAGTATTGTTTTCTGATATTTAAAATATTTCTTTAAAGAAAATGCTCTAGTTGCATGTGTAAAGGACGTTTTATTCATCTCTTCAAGAAAAGTATGAACCTTTATAACTTAATCTTTAAGAAAAGTATAACCTTTATATTTTCATAAGTTGATATTATTTATGAACTAATATTCATTACATGATATAATAATTTAAAGAATGAATTTCATTTCGAAGTATGAAATCAATGATTTTGGACATTCATTTTCTGCGCTATCTCAACCATCTTCTCCCATATGTATTAAAAGTACCAATCCCCAGCAGTGACACAAAGTAAGAGTGAATTTCCAGAAACAAAGAAATTTTAAATATTTGCTTATCCCTCCAAGTAGTTACGATGAGACCCCTAGTCTAACAAGATCTGGCCAATATTGCTGAGGAACAAGGTAACGCGTTGAGATAAAACTACCTTGTTTTGCTAAGAATGAGCCCGTGGGTCGTTAGCAGGCAGGTTTCGCCATGAGGTTTGTCGTTCTCAAAGCAAAGGTGGGTCGCTAATTGTTTTTCGTAGTAAATAGTTGCCGATGCCATAGACCGAGTTTTTGACTCATAGGCCATTGTCGTTCGATTGAGTCGGCGTAGGATTGATGGTTTGTTTCGATTTATTTTTAAAACTCGTCTTTTCTGTGCCTTCTCATGTTTCGGAGAATTTGTTTGCATGTGGTTCTCATGTCTTTTGAGTAATGTTCTGGGTGCTCTCTCAAATTTGTAACAATATGGATCTTTAAATTGTAGATTCCAGTCCAATTTACTTTCATGTAGTAACTGTGGCCGAATGACAAATCAACGAACACCATTCAAATATCAAATCGGCGCCCAATGGCTTAAGAGCAATTTCCCCTAGAAATTATAAAATAACAACATTGATAAACTGGTTACTCTCCATTGCTCCATGATACCCACATACTTTTCAGTCTCAGATTGCCTAAGTTTGGAAATTGGAGCCATAGATCTAGACCGGAAGCTATAGGGTGAAACTATAAAAGGTACAATGCATCAGACGTACAAGTATTCTGGAATACTTACATAAACCTGAAGTACAAAGTATTGTAAATAACTAATTATTCTTTATGAGAGAATTGATTGGAATTGATTAATATTTCGTAAAATATTAATCAATTTCGTCATAATATTTCGTCAGGTGATGAATTTCCATCCAAAATTTTCAAAAGTGTAGACTTCTTTCAGAAAATAAAATTGCATTCAAAATGTGTTTGATTTGTAAAGATTTGGCAAGATTGCATGAATAATTCTTAAATTAGTGATAAAATTTTGTCACCAATTTAAACGAGCCATTGAAAAGTAACGTTTACAGTATTATACAAATTTGTTCTGATAATTAAAAACGCGAACAATGTTAATATAAACTAAATATGAAACAAAATTAACCAGATAGAATTACCAACAGAAAGCTTAAAATTTCAAACAATTTACATTTTACATTTGGAAAAGAGTAATTGTGAATACACATCAATTAAAGTTTTCAGCCATGTACTTCGGTATCATACCTGGTAATCTATCACTAAATTTTAATAAGAATAATTCCGAGCCATAACACGCCAGACTAGTCATAAAAATATAGATATTCTCAGGCTATCAGATATTAATACACCAACTATTAAGAGTCAATAGAAAAATATTTTTTTTCTTAAGAAAATTAAGTTAAACACAAGCTGAGAGTTCATAAAAAGCACCACGCACTTTATTTATATCGATAATCTACTTTTTAGAAGGATTATGATTCTTTAAGAGTGTTTGCAATAATAAACGTACACATACATAATTATTCAAATAAGAATAAAGCTTCCACATAGAAGTTAACTTACTTAAATATAATAACAACAGATTCTCGAAATGCATCATTTTAATTTGTTCTATATGCACTTTGAATAAGTCGAGTTCTCATTTGAAAGAATATAGTATATAACAATGTCATTCCAGAATTCAAGGAGCTATATGCATTTTCACCATAATATCGAGGTGTAACATTCAATTGAGACAAAAATTTCAATGCACTTTCCCTCTGCTATGCGAGCTAACTTCTGTCAAGACTTCTGCAGCAAGTTTTTGATTTTTATTAATAATTGTCTCCCATTCAGGGTTTGACTTTATATTGGAAAAATATAGAGTGAGATATTCCATAGCACTGCACTTCAGATTTTCGTTGCCGTACAAATCAGACAGTTCCAGAATTCCACACACAGAATGCATATCGATGAGGCTCGTAATTATTGAAGAGCACGCTTTAATAAGAGAAAAAACCTCATACTTTTCTGCAATTGCGTACAACGCGCACATAAAATCCCACGATCCCTCTCTCACAACGCCAGTGTACAAGTACCACACGAAACTTACCAGCACAGGCTTCTCCACGTCTGTTATGAAGACTTTACCACTCGACTTCTCCTGGGTGTCGTGTTCAAACATGCGTCTGAAGACAGGAGATCTGAGACTCAGAATGAATCTATGTGCATGGATCGTTTCGTCATCGACGATCAACTCAACATCGGTGAACTGGCTGTCTTGGTGAGCAATCTGCAAGTCCAACAACAGTCGGGAGATGTGCGTCATCCTGGTGAACTCGTCCAATATCTGTTTTGGTGCGAGGGTTTCCGTCAGTACGCAGCACCCATGCGATTTGATGATGCCTTTGATGATGAGGACATCACTGGGAAGAACGAAGATCTCCTTTTCGTTTTTGTAAGAGCCGACGAGACCCTTCCTCTTTGCTTCAGAAAAGTCAAGGTTGTCATCGCAGGAGTACGAGGTTTTGAATTTCAGTGTAGACGGAGTAGAACTGAAGAGTTCCGAAAAGATGTAACAAGGACTCCCATCGCTGCCAGTTGTGTAACTTAGCGTCTTGGTGCGGTAAACGAGGCCTTTAACGTTCACCAGAGAGACATCGACGCTCATGTGGATCATTTCTTTGCCGTCATCGACTCGTTGGAGTCCTACGTTGACGTTGGAAATGTCCGGATATTTCTCGTGGAATTTCGCCACTATCCGGAACCTCGGCTTGCAGCTGGACTGTTCGGGGAATTCGTGGCTGTTCAGTCTCCTCGAAAACTTGGTGGCGTTGTCGATGTTCCATTTGAACTCAATCTCGTGGACGGGGTTCCGTGTGCAGATTTCCACATCCGCTGTGGGTATACTCTCCTCCCTGGCAGCACACATGTTTTGGTAAACAACGCTGGTAGAGAGTAGCTAAAGATATTGGACACAGCAACTTAGAAAACTTAAAATATTGGGGAAAACAGCTTCAGGTACTGAGTGTATAGAATCAAAACTCTTATCAGGCATAGCACAGAAAAGGAAGGTGGCACCGATTCCATGTTATCTAAAATTCTCTGTTCTGATAAAAACCAGTTTGCATGATATTGTCTGGATGGCGGAGAATGACGACCGGCGAAATGACGTTCATTTGCGTGACGGAAGGAACGAGTGACGTGGAAGTGCAGACGAAAGTTGGTTCAACTCATGCTCCTGTTGCGTTGCGTGATGAAGCTAGTTCTTTTCTGAATACCTTTCTACCGAGTCTGTGTTACCCCAACACCGGCGTTGGCGAAAACTTGAGAAAATCAATATACTCCCGAGCAAAATAGTGGAGCGCTGTTTTAGTTTTTCATCCATCACGGAGGAATAGGGAAGAGATTTGTTTTCAAAAATAATTTTGTTTCGAACTATCTGGAAATATATCTGTAAATTTGGAACAGTTCGAAACGTACTTTGGCTTATCTGGTTCTATTATGTTGTTCTATGTAGACCATTTTAGAAATTGAATGTTTTAAAAATCAACCAATTTTGAATATGTCTACTAAAAGAATGTTCAAATGAAAAAAAGGCGCCAATAGTTGGGTATTGTTTTTCAATGTTGCGCAAGCACAAGACAATTTTGAGAAGAGATGCTTATAATTTTATAAAATAACGAGGTTACCATCTTTTTTCTATTTAGTTTATCTTTGCTTATTCTAATCTAATCATTTTTGAAATTGCGTGCTTTAAAAATCAACCAATTTTGAATGTCTATTAAAACAATGCTAAAATTTAAATTAATAAGGATGCATCAATAGTCCTATTTGTTTTTCAATGTTAACCCTACAAGTGGTTACGACGAAATATCTCTTCCGTCAATATGTGACCATAACATTAACCATTATCCGATACATACTCATTGACGTTTCTTGAGCTTTATTAGAAAAAAAATCTTGATAAGGCATGGATCGTTCCCCCGGTACACTCTTGGTGTCGTGAGTATCGTCCTGGTAGATCTCTTGCTCTCAATTGTGAGACATATTCAGACAGAGCTCTCCCGCTTTTTCAGTGGCCATCTGAAGTCTCACATTTTGCTGTGGTTGCAAGATGAATCCTGTTTGCCTTAAATGCCAGTCTGACCAGTCCTCCCCAACACACATTCTTGAGTGCCTGGAGTTATCCCGAGACGACCTGTTTTCTGAATCTCTTGGTGTATGACTTTGTGAGGGTGAATGGACTTGTGGATTTGGTCTAGCTGGAGCTAGACGTGGAGATTAGCAACAGATGTGACCAATTTTGCTAAGGGTGAGATATCTCGTCAAGATTTTGCCGATTGTTTTTATTATGAGATTAAGATCTGATCAGTTTTCTTCTAATGACGAAATATCTCTTCTATCCAGATCTGGTCAGTTTTGCTAATGTGACGACATACTTCGTCGAGACAACCACCACAAGGGTTAAGCAAGAACAAGACAATTTGGGAAACTAGAATATGTTTATAATTCTATTACAGTATAATAAATTATTTTCCGTCTTTTTCCTGCTATATCCTTGATGAAAAGGTAGATCTTTTCACCCTTCAAGGGTTTTTTGATTGGTTAACGGTATTCGTGTCATACTCAATGAGTATCTCCAATGGAGATCTCAATGAGTATCTCCTTTTCTCCCCTATCCCATGCTTCCTACTGAAACTGACATCCAATCCAGATAATATGCGTTGTAGATCCTTGTGCATGGTCTATCGTTCTCTCCTAATTTTCCAGCCTTTGTACGACTGCCTCAAGCTCTTTTAGTTTGGTTCATCCATACGGAATTTCCTAGATGGATTGCAATTGCACCTTTTTAACTTTGGCCTTCAGTAATTTGTATTGTATTGTCTAACGGAAAAGAAATGGCGAATGAAGTTGTGACCTATAATTGAAGTCTTATAATAAAAAAACACTTAATGATGTCCAAACCTAAGCATAAGATTTACCCACATACATGACCCCAACTCACCAAAAAGGTTTAGAGCAACGCGCGTCGATCCAATATCGGCATCCGTAGTTATCAATGTTACACTACTGGTGGAAATGTTCGTGAATTTCGTGTAGACAGAATTCTTTTTGTAATATTGTGTTCCATAGATATCGGGAAGCATTTACGAGCGACTTTGCGATGGTCTTCTGAGCACATTAGTATACGGGGTTTCCCGGTGTTGGTTCAGAACAGGAAATGGAATGCATTACGGATTTTTTTTTAAATCTACGAACAAGTACTCTCTATGTATAAAATTTAATAGAACAGACTCGATTTTGTTTAGCTCGTTTAGTCTAGAAATAAATTCCATTGCTCTTGCTTTAAAAATAGATGCTTGTAAGAATACAGTATACTCGTGTTGTAGTGATTTTAAAGTGTTCTGTCGCTGCAGCGACTTTATATCAAAGGCCATAATATGAAACCTACTTACCTCAATTTTATAAAGATGGTGATGATTATCCAGCTTTTAAAACCATGTTTTTGCAATTTTAGAGGATAAATACTCCTTATCTTAAGAAATTATCGTTTATAAATAAGATTATCAGACTACATTAGAAACTTATAACTAGTGTAGTGTAAATATGAAATAGAAACTAAAGCAAAAAAATTAAATGCGATGCATTATGGAAACTTTAGAAATTATTTAGCACTCTAGCTTTTCTTACAAAATGAAGTTATTGGTGTTTTTTTACATTCTGGCTGGAGTATTCAAAGTATATATTTTTTAATTTATATTTTAAAAGCATTAGTCACTAAAAAAGCATTCAATCCCGGTCACAATCCTAAAGTCACGCTATTTTTTAAGATATTTGTATTAAAAGAATTACTGGTCTTCTAGAAGGATCGGCCTTCCGGGAATTTTCCGATTTCCTGGTGAGCCTGTCCATCACTGGTGTTACATCGGAATAAAACATTAAATTAAGGGTTGCTATAAAATGAATCTAGTATAACCATTTCAATTTTAAAATAGCACTAATTTTTAACATGATCTATGCATAAGATAATAAACAGATGATTAATCCACAAGTAATATTGTTATGAATTATAGATTCTAAGAATTCTCCAATGGCTAGATGTTTTATTTTCTGTGAAAAAATATAAATGTTCTATCTGGGAGAGTCACCAATAGCCTATTGCTTTGCTCCAAGTGTGACGTAAATTCAACTACCTTACTTGCCTTAAAAATTGTTCTTTTTCAATATATGTCGATATAGAACTCATTTAGAAAAATCCATTCGATATTTTCGAATATATTATGTAGTTTCGAATATTAATTTCATGTTTTAATTACAAATGTTTTACTCTGTTTACCGTTAGATGGCAGCACGAATAGTTGAGGTATTTAACTTCCAGTAGCTTAAAATTATTCAACATCTAGTTTTATAGATGACTAAAAGATGGCAGCACTAGTATGTAACAGATTTTGAATGAATTTAGAGCCAATGAGCAAATTTTAATGTAAAGGTTTAAAAACAAGCTTTTTGGTACTCTGACGTTACAGTACTCTGAATAACTGATGAATTATGAAACAAAACTACACATTGTAGGTAGTTTAAAATTCCATTAGGAAGCGATATTTGAAATATATATGTATTCAATTTTCTATAATATTTCTCGACATTAAAATAAGACAGAAAAAAAATCAAACTCTGGAAATTCAATGATTACTAAAAGCACCTATCTTAAAGAGTACTTCATAAACAATTCTAAATAGAACAAAAATTATTCATAATTTCAGAAGACTTGAGAAATGCGAGATCTAAATATTGTGAGAAGCACATAAGAAATTAACGAGATCTGCCTGTTCATGTTAAATATTTAGTGCATAGAAAGAGCCACTTTTTGTTTAGTGAGTCACGTTTTTAGAAGATGAATGTGTGTGGAAAAATAATAGCACTAAGTATAATTAATATCTGTAGAGAATTTTAAGGATTTATCATTGTTTTCATTTTGTTTCCATTCTTTACAAGCAATAGGCAATAGATTTGAATGTGAAATAAACAAAATTGCAAATTTTTTCTAAATTTCAATTAAAATATACTTAAAATTTTGATTGTATAGCATACAACATACAGCAAGTGTGTGACGAATCAAACTTAACACCGCTACAAATATTGTTTAGTCTGAATTATACACAAAAAATTAACAAAGGCAAGAAATTTATGATTATTTGTGAAAATTAGGAACTGCGCATCCAAATTAAAGTTTGCAATCTTTCAGTATTTCGTGATAAGTCAGGAATATTTAAATAAAAAATACCTTTGGCACTATAGAGGAAGATTTTCTAAATCACAGAAAAATTTTATTTACAGATCACTTTATAAAAAGAGTTTTTCAATTGAAAATATCATTTTACCAATTAGTTTCAATTAAAAGGTCTAGTATGGGTAGAAAAATGTCTCCCTTTTTGTTGTTACGCAGATTAGATAACCTTTAAGCACACAACACAATGACAAGCTGTAACTCTTAAAATAAAAATATTACACTCCCAAATATATTTTCACACATCGTTACAAGTTTAATTAAGTTTGCATTTTAAAATAAGTTAACTTACACATTGTTATACAATATGCAAGAATATAATTTTATAAATTTGGTACATGTGTTTAATTTTTTGTTATTCTACATGGTACACACCTTTTTTCAATCATATATGTACTGATTCTCACTTGAATACACACAAGAGAATGATATAAAATCCCGAATTCATGAAATTTAAGTTTATATGAAAACATTGCACTTTACTCTTTCAGATATAATGTTCAGCTGGTGTCTATTTAGTACTTTTTCCCTATGCTGTGTTCACTAACTGCTGATAAAACTTCTCCTGCGAGCTTTGGATTATGACTTATTATGGATTGCCATTCATCATTATGTTTTATTCTCGAAAAGTATTGAGTGATGTACTCCATAGCCATTCTCTTGAGACATTCGTCATGGTACAAATCAGCCAGTTCAAGAATTCCACACACAGAATACCGGTCGATAAGATTCGTCAAAATAGAAGAACACGCTGACTTCAGAAAATGCACCTCATACTTTTCTGCAGTTGAGTACAACGCGCACATAAAAGCCCACGATTCTTCTTTCACGATGCCGGTGTAGAGGTACCACACGAAGTCTTCAACCACTTGCTTCTCCATGTCGGTAATGTAGACTTTGCCACTCGCCTTCTCCTGAGTTTCGTACTCGAACATACGCCTGAAGACGGGAGATCTGAGACTCAGAATGAATCTGTGGGCATGGATCGTCTCGCCTTCCACGATCAATTCGACGTCGGTGAGCTGTTCTTGTTCGTAAGCAGTCTGCAATTCCTGCAGCAGTTGTGAGACGTGCGACATCTGCGTGTACTCGTCCTGGATTTTCTTAGGTGGGAGGATCTGCGTAACAACGCAGCAACCGTACGATTTAATGATGCCGTGGACAATAAGGTGGTCATCCGGCAAAACAAAGACCTCGTTTTCATGCTTGTAAGAACCAACGAGACCTCGCATTCTTGCTTGTGAAACCTCAGATCTATCATCGGAAGAAATTGAAGTTGGGAACGTCAGGTTGGTAGCAGAAGTGGTAAACAGTTCCGAAAAGCAGTAGTTTGGACTCCCGTCACTGCAGCTTGTGTAATTTAGCTTCTTGGTGCGGTAAGGGACGTCCTTTAAGCTTGACAGAGAGATCTCAACGCTCATGTAGATCACTTCTTTGCCGTCATCGACTCGTTGGACTCCGATGTTGACATTACATATTTCCGGATATTTCTCGTTGAATTTAGCCACTATCCTGAACCTGGGCTTGCAGCTTGACTCATCGGGGAATTCGTGGCTGTTCAGTCTCCTCGAAAACTTAGTAGCATTGTCAATGTTCCATTTGAACTCGCACTGATGCACGGGGTTCTGAGTACACACTTCCACATCTGTTTTGATCGTTTTACCATCATCCTTGGTTGTATTCATTTTTTCAGCAGTCTCAAATACCAGCTCAAAATTTGAAGTCGAGTTCGTTCTAACATAACACACAAGCGGCAGGTGGTACCGCTGAAAAAGGTCTAAAATTCTCCGTTCCGATAACAGCAGATTGCGTTTCACTCTTTGACAGGACAGAAGAGTGAAGATAGGAAAAATGACGTCAATGGCGCTACGTAAGAATGAATCGACCGTGGAAGTGACGTGGAAACACGAGGTTGATTCACCCTTTCGTCTCTTGGCTAGAATACGTTTATAAACATAGTTCCTTTTTGCAAACCGTTCTAACGAATTTGTTACTTCACGCTGTTAGAAGTATCGTTTTGAAAATCAATAATCTGCCAAACAAAAACACGTTCGTTAGTGGTTTACGCTATCGTGTTTTGTTTTATAATTAATCTTGTTTCAAATTGTCTGCGAATTGCGATTTAAGGGAACTTGCATCAGCTTGAAATTTTATTTGACTTTTAAGGGAACTTGCATCAGCTTGAAATTTTATTTTAATGCGTTATTAAAATATTGACAAAATGTAAAATTTCAGAAGCGTTGTAACTCTTCTATGTTTATCGTTTTGCCGTGCTTGTGTATTCAGTAAAAAATTGAATCAGGACTTGTGTGGGGGTAATCTTTAATTGACCAAAAATTCTGAACACTTGTACGATTCAATTTTATGTTAATGAATCTCTAAATGGACTCTCGGTATATTATATGTAAACTCTTGTGTTACTACACTGTTTATCTATTCCACTTACTGTTTTCTATGCCTATTGAGATCATAAGTCCTCATATATCAAAACACGACGGTGAAGTAACAAATCAATTATTCTGAAGCATTTGATTCAAGCATTTATCACGGATGACTTCGCATTTTAGTTTGCTCTTTTGTTAAGTGCAGACTACTGTCCAACTGGCTGTAAAATAGGTTTTTGAAATGAATTATTAAATTTTAAGGTTGATTCACTTTTCAATAAGCTATGCATGCATCGGATAAACATTTTGCTCTTTGTAACGCTACGATGCCAGAAATGTAAGATTGAAATTGAACGAATTTACAGAGATGACATCTACAAAATAATACATGCACCTGTAAAATTAGATATTAAAATGCATGAATTTAGTTTTAAAACTAATGGTATCGGGGATTCACCTTTCAAAAGCAAAGCATTCATTGGAAACATTTTCCTTTTTGTTGCCATAGAATGCAAAAAATTAAGACTAATATTGAACGATTAAACAGAAATGATTACATTACATAAAAATACATTTCATGCACCTGTAAAAAAATATTTTAAAATGAATCAAAGAATTTTGCTTTGTTGAATTTAAGACATTGGATTCACCTTTCAATAGCCGTGTATGCATCGGAAAAATATTTTGCTTTGTTGCACCCGAATGTCAAAAATGTGATTGAAATTGAACGATCGATGAGGTGACAATATAACCTCCACAAAGTATTCTATGACCTGTAGAATTAGATTTTAAAATAAATCATTGAATTTTGCTGTTTTAAAATTGAAGCCACTGCATTCTCCTTTCAATATCCACGTATCCATTGGAAACATATTTTGCTCTTGCTCTGCGCTCATGTTAAAAATATAAGAATGATACAGAAGAGGATTGAAGGAGTATAACATCTCCATAAAATATTCTATGCACCTGAGGAAAAATTCATCGCAACTTCTGATCATTCAAACCGAGTACCTACGATCCTCGGAGGGTGAATCCAAAATCTGGCGAGCATTTCACAGAATTCTCGCGACCTTCATCCCAAAACCAATTCCTTTTACAGCTGTTACAGTTTCCGCTTTATTTTTACTTCCGAAAATCGATTTTTCTGTCCCGAAACCCTTTTGGGCCTCCTGTGTCTGACGAGCAGAATCGATGTGTTTGTTAGACAAGACTAAGCCAGTGGGACGGAAAATTCGTGTTGTTTTATTCTTCGGATCAAGCTCGCGGAGTTTCGGAAAGTATGCATCGTCAAAATTCGAAGGGAGTGTTATATTTCGTTAGGCCAATCAGGCGAATAGACACTGAAACCTGAGTTTACAGTCTGAGAAAGAGTAACACTTTAATTGAACAATCAAATGTGTGTAAATTCTCATATTTCCGAATAAAATTTTGCGTTTCAAAGAATTGAAGGTGCTCCGGGAAACAGCGATAAGTCACAGAAATATGTTCCTCAATGAAAAAAGTTGGTAGGTTGTGTCGAGGACACAAACCGAAGTTTTGACTTGAATACTCGGTCCGAAGGTCATGTCAGGTACGGAGTTCCTTTGTCTACATGTCGCTATATTTATCTTATGGATGTTTCTCTTCTAGTTCTGCAATCAAGACAAAACAGTTGTAATGTTTTTTGTAACGTTCGAATTTTCATGCGTGCCCCTCAGTACTGTTCCGATTTTGAAGACGTATTCACGTCAAAAAATGAAGAATAAATTATTCAAATTCGAAGATAGTATTCGAATATTTATTTTCAGCGAATCCAGGAGACTAGACAATGAAATTAGAATTTAATATCTGGGAAAGCGTTGATAGAAACTTGGAACAATCGAAGGGTGTGTATGAACTCAGATTTTAGTACCCAAAGCTTTACGTTTTAAATAGGTTTCCGGGTAACAGACATAGAAATATATGTTCCGAAAAGAAACAATTTTAAAGAAATCAAGAGGATCAATATCATTTCTGATTGTTTGAAATCAGTTCTTAGAACTTGAAAGTTTAAGATATGTCCACATTGAATATGGATAAACCATTATACTTTTGAAATACATAATTTACAAGGCAGTACTGTGCAGAGCTCGTTGCAAGTTAAATGAAAAATAGCACCTGCTTTGGAAGAGGGCTTTGAATTTTGTGCATATTCCTCACAGATTATTGTCCGCGCGTACAGGTTAACTATCGTTTGCAAAATGCCAAATGATTATATATCTTGGCTCGTAAAGTTAATTAAAATAAATACTTACCTTGGCTTGTAAAGAATTAAGAATCGTTAGCAATTTTTTATTCTTTGATTATTTAGAACCCAGTTGTGGCAACATTTAAAAATATATCTTTAGAATTTGTATTCTTATTATCGTTAGAAAAATGTTCGTCTTAAGAATTCTTTTCTAGCTGCTTGCTGACCTTTATGCCTTAGCAAAAATTTTATAAGGACGCACAGAAGCGCTCTATCATTACTTCTGAATCACTGCCTCTTGTACAGTCGTGGAAAAAACGAACCACTCCTCTTAATTCAAGCAATTTTAACAGAGCAAACTCAAAGATGGCGTTCGACAGGAACTAACGTCTTCTATAAATTCAAATGCATAAAATTTGTATAAACGGCCGTCTTCATATTACATTGAGCACCAACTTCATAATTTCCAATAAAACCCCAATATTTTGACACGATTTCGAATCTATATCATAATTTAACTCCAGATACCAAATTTCTTGTCATTACGTCTTGCCGTTTCAAAGTTACGAGTACAGATAGGTTGGAGCTCCTAATGTTAAATGAGCTTCTCAGACTTGTATCGCTATCTTCCTAAATATTTCTATAGCGCTGATATGTTGTACCACCACGTAATTTTGAACATAACTATTTTATGAAGAGTAAGTAAAATTTGCATATATATGGATAATCAATGCATGAATGTATTTTATCTTTAATTCTTTTTCACGTTCATTTCACATTACTATTTGTTTCGAGTTACTTGAAAATACATTTTCACCTCTTACAAAAGATTTTACATCTTATAGTGCAAGATTTTCTTATGTTTTTACAAAAAAAATTATGTCATGGGATGGCATAATCGAAGTGATTCATGGTTATTAATTAACATTAGTGAAAGTTATAAAATAAGTTTCGAAATAATCCAAGGTAGGTTGGTTTTAACGTCATACTGGAGCAACACAACGGGCTATTGGTGAACGGTTCGGGATCAATCCCAAAGGGAAAGTCCGAGGACAACGCCACGTAATTTTGAACTACGATCAGATGACGAGGCAACACCTGAGCTGGCACCCCACTCTCCAAACTTCCATTCCACATCAAAGTGAGGACATTTGAGGCGACGAGATTTAACGTGCACCAGCCCCCGTGTACACGACGATCTTTGGTTGGACCAAGTTTGTAAATAGGAATCTATGAAAATTGGGTTGCCAAACCTCATTTTATTGATTGGTTGGGTTTTATGGTGCAAGGACTATGCCAAGCTGTGCCAAACACAAGACAGACAACTACACACACATGAAAAGTTTAACAGACAGAAAAGAAAAATACACCCAGGGTAAGTTACAAGAATCAAATCTGCTCCTCCTGTAAATCGCAGGTTGAAAGAGTAGAGGGAAAACCACTTGAGTTATTTTTCATCGAATGATCTGTAAAAGAGGACTAAAATCGCATCTTTACTATTGTATGAACTGTAAAAATAGAGCTGGGATAATAAACTGTGATTGTCCTTTCACACACTTTAAAAGTGAAACTTAGCAAATTACCTCCGATCAATAAAACAGCTTCTTAATCGATTTTCGTTTATTATTCGATTCTGTAGCACTGAGGAGAAAGTATAGATTATCATAAACTCGTGTCTGATTATCATTGATTTTCATTTGTCTGATTAAAACGTTACGATTGCATCTGCGTACCACAACTGCAACTCCCATTGATCTGTTTACCAATGCCCAAAATAAACTTGCCGGGAAAATAAAGATTTACGTTCCATTGTTTCCATTGATGGCAAAACTTCCGGCTGCCTACATTCCTATCAATAAATCATTTTCAACAAGAACGTACTCCGTTTCCTTTTCGGCATTCAACTCCTCATGAGAAGTGAAGTGTAAGCAGATTCTTAGAATCGATTATCGATAACCTTTATTGAGTTGATATCTCTTGAAAGTATGGGTGGATATTTCAAACACAAGGCAACAATTTCCAGCAGTAAATCTATCCACTAGGAATGCGGACTATCGTGGTTTTGACCATTGGTTGCCTTTTTATGTCCCATTGTGCATAGTAATTTGAAACAATTGGACAATATTCTCATAATTCTTTTTAAACTCCACTCTTTATTGGTTACATAGGTCCATTCTTATTTATTCATGTGATATCGCGACCTTCAGTCCAATATGAAAGTAATCATCTGAACCAATGACGGATACCTATTTTTGACGAACCTACGTGGTTGAAAAATATGATACAGTGTTCAAATTAATTGATAGATCCAGGAAAAGCACACTAGAGTTTGAGGTTCTGATATGTTTAAAAGGCGAAACAGGCCCTCATTCTGCATCCCGATATAAGGTTAGACCCTCTTGAAATACAAATATGTAATTCAGGTATCCAATGTTTGACGTTCACAAATATTACAAAATTTTCTCTTTTCCTTTATATACTAGGGCCACGGTAACCCTGTTGAAAGAGTAACGGATTAGCAACTGGAGGGTTGCGAGTTCGAATCCTACCAAAGACCGCCGTGTACTAAGGAGGCTGGTGCAATATAAATCTGTCGTGGCCTCAAATGTCCTCACGTTAGCATGGTGTGGAAGTTTGGAGAGTGGAGTGCCAACACAAGTGTGACCTCGTCATCTGACCGTGGCTCAAAATTACGTGGTGTCCTCGGATCTTTCCTTTTGGTTTTGATCCCGGACAGTCGCCAGTAGTCCGTTGTGTTGCTCCAGTGCGATGTTAATTAAAATACCATACCATACTACCATATCTTTATACACTCACGTTGGTGTGGTGTAAATGTTTGGAGAGAGGTTCCAGATCAAGTGACCTCGTCATCTGACCATGATTCAAAATTGCGAGTTGTCCTCGATCGTCCCCTTTGGTATTGATCCCGGACCGTCGCCTATAGCCAGTTGTGTTGCTCCAGTTCAACGTAAATTCTAATACCTTAGAACACTAAATGCATGCCATATAATTAATGCAATTTTTCAATGCCTTTTTATTTCGAAGCCAGACTGTACATACAAATTATAGAATAAAAACTTTTCGCCTTTCCCCATACGGCCGTTCTTAAGGTATAATCTGCTCACGTTCACATCTCAGCTAATCACTCTCGCTCAAAAATATTCGATTTTCTAAAAAAACGCCCTTCATACAGCATGCATTCAGAAAATAATTTCTTATTGCCCAGTCTTCTTTCTCTTTGTTCTTTAGATGCCGTAAGGAGATATGCGTTTTGTGATTTTTTTCAACTGTTTTCAAACTATTGACATATTCAGATGTATATTTTACCTACCTCACATATGAACGATTTTCTGATATAACTAGCTCCTACATACATCTTTTATTGCAGTTTTCATTCCAAAATCATTTCGAGAATTCGAGCCTCGTGGTCATTCCCCCCACTGAATACCTCCTTTACCTTGAATGATTTTGAATATCGTGGTGTGTCTGATTTTTTCATCCCTATTATTTGTGATCATGTGCAAGTGCACGTCCAGCACCACTCAGGAAGATAGGTAGGTATTTTAATTAACGTCTACTGAAGAAACACAGCGGGCTATTGGCGACGATCTGGGATCAATCCCGAAGGGAAGGATCAGAGGACAACACCACATAATTTTGAACCACGGTCAGATGACGAGATAACACCTGAGCTGGAACCCCACTCTCCTGTCTTCCACATCACTCCAACGTGAGGGAAGATAGGAATATAGGCCCATAGAGGAAACATAAAAATAGAGTGAGCAATGGTGACCTTTTTATAAGCTCAAGATCGTGTGACCAAAACTAGTAGTAACGTGACTCTTGGACTACTTCCGTCTGCGGGTGGAAACGTTCATCCTCCGATTGGTCCACGTGATGGTAGAAAACGCCTATCCATTGATTCATCATGTGATTAGTCCACGCGACATAATAGACTTTGGCGATTTCACCACTCTTGTTGCCACTCTATAAGAATGGTATTCAAACACGATGTCATAAGGTTTTGTATCGCCAAACGAGGTGATAAGATGCCAAATCGGCCAACAAAGTCAATTTTTCGCAGAACAGTCATAGGAATACGAATTGACATGTTAGCCACACTTCTTGAAACTCCTCTCATTTGCAATTGCTCAGTCTTCTTATATTTCACGTCGATGGAACGGCCCTGAATTTCCCCAGTGACAAATTACTGCCGATTTTCCTTAACTGGGAGGCCTGGAAAACAAGGGAAACCGTAGTTAACTTACTGAATATTTCCATTTATTAATTTGAAATCTATAGTTGAAGTTATGAAAAAAGCTGTAAGAACGAACAGCATAAACCGTCAAAAATGCATAGTTTAATAATCAAGGTAAAAAGATGCAAAATCATTACAATTGCATGTGATCATTAATCAGGAGAATAAATTATGATTTTGACTAGAAAAAAGCCCTTTCAAATGAAACTAAAGAATTCCAAATGTCAAGCAATGTTTCATTTCTTAATTCCATGCGTCAACGAAAGGCAACAATAAGAAATTTTATCACTCCGCACGTGAGGCATATTGAGTGTTTGAGACGTCTCCGTGTTTTTAGAAATATTTAGAAACTTTCAAAAGCTGAAGCAGGAAATTAAATCCAGAGCTCTCACATCTTTCCCGGAGAAAGGTAAATGAAAGAGAGAATGGAGAGAGAAATTGTTTTTAAGAACTATAATAATTTAGTCTGGGAGTAATTTAAATATTCCCTCCCTATATATTCTAGAGCCTCTTATAAACTGTCACTTTCGTTTATTGTGCGAAGACATAAACCGATCGATTTCTCAGTTGAAGAGAAATTGCGAATTTCAGACACTTGAGTGAAAGAAAAAGAATATTTAAAAGGCTTTTGTTTTTCGTCATCCTAAATGAAAGGAAAAGAATTTGCTTCATGCAACCTTAAAGGCAAACGCACGTTTTGACTTCTGAGGGTTGCATCGTGAAGTGAAAGCTACCACGAACTGTGTTCATTTGTTGAAGGCAAGTTGTCATGCATGAAACGTCAAGAACAGAATGTTCGAATGTAGTGGTGTAATTGTCTCACAGCACCGATACAATCTAAAATAGGGGAGGAGTAACTGCGGTTGGGGAATATGGAATATGCGGTTGGAAAGTTCTTAGTTCCTCTCGCAAAATCATATCATGTGTGCCCGCTTCTAAGTCTTGCCAGAGTAGTCTGTTGCAGTCTTGAATAGTTAAAACGCAATGACAGCCTTCATCGTCGTGAGGGAACGTCACTGAGTGAAGTACGTCGGAAGCTTTTCCTGGTAGGGTCACTCTAGGCACTCTGTCCATATTCCCAGCTAAATGATAACATGCAACTCCCGAGATTAAGGCAGACAAGCTACAATCTTCTCCCTTTGGCACGAAACAGTTGTTTTCTGCTACAAAATATGGTATGTTCCTCGTCACATTTTTGACATCCATAACTCATGTATTGCTCAGTCGAAATTCCCAAATATTTCTGAATACCAACTTTAATACATACAGCATTTCAATTACAAAAAAGAGTAATACATCATAAAAATGGGATTATATCAACAGTGTCTGGCGTCATACTGGGATCTGATGACGAAATGGGATAAATTTATTTTTGTCAAAATTGAGGTAATGTTTTCTTTTATGTGAGTCAGTATGAAAAATTCTGATAATTTGGAAAATATGATAGAAGTTGGTGAAGAAAAATCTAATAACTGGCTAATTATTAATTGTCTCTACCATATAGTTGAGAATAAAGTGTAATGTACACTATATGCTTAAGGTCATTGCGAATTTTGCACAATTGAACAAAATTTTAAATTACTGTACTGAAAAATTAAAAAGACGAATTATGGTTTATCATCTAATTTCCGAATTATAGATCATATCTTCCCAATGCAATGTAAGGTATTCTAAAGCTGTAATCAAATCATGGAAGGAACATGGCCGTCTTAAAAGTAATGTACGCTCCAATCTAGACAATTTAATGCCCATATTCAAGGGTTAAAAGTCTGCATGGAAAATAAAATAAAAGCGTAATGATTTGATACCTTTGATAAAATCGATGCAACAAAAATTTCAAACATCACCCTTTAGAAACACGAAATATTTCAATGTATGGATAATTAGGGAACAAAACAATGAATTAAGTTTTATCGTAGATAAACGAAAATATTCGAGAAATTTATGTTTATTGAGAACTGTTTCTTATAAATTCATCCCAGGCCCCTTAAAGTGTGACCATATGTGCAAGATTATACCATAAACATAAAATATAAGTACACTGAGCGTTGTCATTGAGAGGAGCTTCAAAAAGTGTAACCAACATGTAGACTAGTAGTTACATGACTGCTCTCTGAAGCATTGCATTGTTTGTTTTTTCATCTTATCAACGTGTTTGACGATGTAACAATTTTTGACAGGGTAGATGTACGAATGCGTATTTCTATAGAATGTTGACAAAAATGGTGTAATCTCCAAAATCTGCTAATTAGCGCGGACCAATCCAATGATGAATCAACGAATGGGCGTCTTCTCCCGTCCCGTGGACCAATCAGATGAAGTTTCCTAGTGGTTTCGATTAGATATCTTGTCCATCAAGACCTGACCAACTTTATTAATGACGCGATATCTCATCCATCAAGACCTGTTCAACTTTTTTAATGGTGAGATATCTCGTCTAGATATTATCGCTTTTTTTATGTTTACGAGATCAAGATCTGGACTGTTTTCTTCTAATGACGAGATATCTCATCCATCAAGATCTTGTCAGTTTTGCTAATGACGAGATATTTCGTCGAGACAACCACCAGGAGGGTTAATGTTCGTTTCTACCCGGCAGACAAAAGTACTATCTAAGACTCACGTTATTACTAGTTTTGGTCACATGATCCTGGGCACATGAAAAGGTTACCATTGCACACTCTACTTTTATATTTCTTCTATGGAAGGTTTTGATAAGGAAAATAAATGCGAAAAGGGATGAGACGGGGAATCTTAGAAGCTAAATATTAGGAATCAATGTTGCAGATGATTTCATCCGCAAAATCCATATATTCTTCGCTGGGATATTCTTTCCACGGAATACAACAAAATGGTGCGAGAGTAACATATTCCATCGGGGAAGTCGAAAGGTTCACTCAATAATCACCAAAACACCTCCCTTCCATAACTGGTCTGGTGGTAACTGCTGAGACTGGAGGAATGGCGAAAAAAGAACACAGAAAGCGTCCTCATTAGACCCCAGGTTCGCCAGCTGCGAACAAACCTGAGAGTTCTAATCGACGGCCTCTGTTCCTCAATCGTTATATCGGCGAATAAATGCCCTCCCCTTCCAGAAGTCTGCCTTGTTCCAGAAAATTGATCTACAATTAGCAGGTACCTCGAGGGAATGCTCTCGCGAGATATTTTAATTGACTGACTAGAGAGTGCCACTCGAATATGCACACTTTGTTATGAAATATTTGTATTTCGATTGAATATCGGATGGGTGGAGAGAGATTAATCTATTTCGGTTTTATCTTATATTGATGCCATCTGCGGAAGGGGGTGAAAGTAACTCGGAAGTTAATCTTTCCAATGAATTTAAGGCTGGCTAAAAATATCCTAAACCCCAAAAGTGCTCCTTTTAATGCTGTTTAGCCGCTGAAGCCGAGTTCAAAAGTCAGAAGCAAAATCTTCGCGACGTCTGGTTTGTTTGTTAACACTTAAAATCCCTCTAATTTTCTTTTCGCCTAGCCATTTATGATGGATATAAGTATGTTTTTATTTTGCTGGGGCCTCGATAGCCCAGCTGGAAGAGAAAATGGATTAGCAACCGGAGAGTTGTGAATTCGAAACTCTGTCCAGCTGAAGACCGTCGTGTACACGGGGTTGGGGCAAGTTAAATCGGCCGTGGCCTCAAATGTCCTCACTTTGACGTGGAATGGAAGTTTGGAGGGTGCTCAGGTGTTGTCCTCGTGATCTGTTCGCGGTTCAAAATTACGAAGTGCTGTCCTCGGATCTTTCCTTTCGGGATGTATTCCAGACCGTCCCCAATAGCCTGTTGTGTTGCTCCAGTACGACGTTAATTCAACTATCCTACCTACCTTTTAATGCTGTTGAAGAAGTTTGGCATTAGTTTTGAAGTATTGTGTGTCCAACTAGGTTGGTTGGTTAGTTTTATGGCGTAAGAGCCATATTTGGCGTAGCTGCACCAAGTAAGTACAAGACAGACGTCAAACAATGGATATACACGAAGAAAAGTTTTACTCACGCAAGAAGAGAGAAATATACCCACTGTAAGATACAGGAATCAAACAGCAATTATCATAATGTTAGCATTTGTTTTCAAACAATACTTGCATGTTCGAAATCTTGATCTTCATCTGATCTTTCTCTTTCGGATTGATCCCGGACAGTCGCCACTAACCCGTTATGTTGCTCCAATGTGACGTTAATTCTACCTATCTACCTTCTAATTATACCTACTACTTATCTACTTTAATCTTCACGAATAGCAGACAAAAAAGGTTTAACTCGTGTTTCTTATATTCAAATGAAAATTGTAGTCTATAAACATACAGTACATAACCAACAAAAATATTAAATTAATTTATATTTTTAATGATCCTATATACGTATAAGGTCTAGATAAAATTTTAAAGATTTGTTTTAGGAAGGTTAAATAATTTACGAATGTAAGTTTTGAATGGTGACTAAATTTGTCATGGACAATTTTTCACCCATGATAAAAACATTTATCAAAATAGTATTTTCTAATAATTTTGTTCATTTCAAATGAGGGTTCAGTTACATAGTAAGAAAAAATTCATAGTTGAATTTTAATGCAAGTATTCATACATAACTTGTCGGAAAACTAAATCTTTTTGCGGTTTTCTAAACTGTAAAAAGATTTACATTTGAGAGGGATGTTCAGTGAAAACAAACAAACCAGACGGAAAGGGAAAATTTTATTTCCTTGCCCAAATGCTGTCACATGATACAAATCGAGGTTACCTTAAAATGTAGTTTATCACCTTTGTGGGACGTTCAAAATTTAATGTAATTGGTGTGACCAATCAACTACAATATGTCAATTCGGGATTAATTTATTGGAATTTTTACTGGCGAAGCACTGGAATCGCATTTGAAAAACACATCACGTCTAAAATTTGTACAGGAAACACGTTTCACCGCAGAAATGCTACCACCATCTACGATTAGCTTGTCAGAACAAGTCCCTCAAACGATTCAAATTTAAATACCAGATATTTTATTATTTTGTTTACCAAAACCATGTTTCTTTTAAAACAAACTTAAGGACTTAATACATCATATATTTGGCTATAAACTGGTAAATCGTGCTAGCCGCTTGCGGCCTAATTCTGAATCATTCCCAAATCTCAACAAAGCTCATAACTTACCCTTATTTAAAAGCAACGAAAATCTTACCCAATACCTTCAAATGTAGCGAATGGGAAAGAAAATGACAGGAGCATTTAAACAAGTGCTTAAACAAATCCAACTTATTCTGAGTTCCAAAGATTTGTAAAAATCGTTAATGCAGTATATCTTCTCAAATGAGCAAACATACTTCAGGCCAATACCGTTCGTTTGGAAAAATAACGACAATCAGCAAGATGGAACAATTTTAAACATGCCTAATTCTAATTTACATGCACATCCTAAATTTCCGACTTAATTAACTACTGTTTTTTCACCTCTGCCCGTGCACGAGTTGCACGCCTTTTCGGGTACGTCTAATTCACATTAGATTTCAACATTTTCTGCGCGGCGCTCTTTCGGTAGCCATTAATTGCGTTTGTTATCGAAGCTTTGTCGTTGCTAATTTTCATAAAATCCTCTCATTTGTCATTTCCCCCTTCATTATTCATCTCTAAAACCAAGAAAGGCGATAAAAATGTGCCGGGTTGAGTGCCGAAATATCGATTTGCATCGTGTTTCCTTCCTTTTTGTGCCCCCTCGCCAGCTGATTACATCTGACAGGAAACATTGTAGAACTTAATTGGAAAGCTGAGAAGAAACGATCTCTTCTTTAGCTGTGCGGCGGCAGCAGAAATCCATTTGTTTTAAGTGGTTATTTGTTAAGTTTTATCTGAAAATCTCAATTTGGTTGGTAGTCGATAGCTGTGGAGATGTTTTTTCGTTTCGTTGGAGTGATAAATAATATCCTCCCGGAAGGCTGTGTTACGAAATTGGAGGGAGTAGTTTGGCTAATGGGTGTCTAATTCTTTTGGTGAATGACACTCACAATCAATATTTAGCTTTTATTTTATTTTGTTTCGATGCTAGTTCTCTCGTCTTTGACCTGAGTCGATGGTTAAATATCAAGTTCGTGGACAAGATAACGCTGTATTCTTCTACGTTGAATTTCGGTTCCTTAAGGCTATCATCGAAATCCATTGTTTTAAAAGGTGAAGGGATAACACAACAATCAAAATGAATGCATCGTGATTATTTTATACAGAGTGTTTTGAAAATATATGTCCAAATTGTAAGGGTGGTAGAGGGGCCCAAAGTAATCATTTTTTGTCAAAGAATGTGTGTTCGAAAATGCAGCGTGTAGGTGATAGAGGGCGCTGTTTAGGTTAGTCGATAACCCCGTTTCTGTGACTTACGGCGTCATTCCCCGCTCAGATTTTCAACGACATGCATAGCTACACGAATTTGGAGCTCATGTTTGAAAATCATTTACCCCTTTACAATTAGGCAAGATAATTTCGAAACACCCTGCAGCTTTGACACTAAAAAAGTAGCAAGTGGTTATCGCTCTGGCTCTTGGTTCAACAGATTCTGGGATAGGATCTTGGTCATACATGGGTGTTCCCAGTGATCCGGAATTCAACATAAGTCGTAGATCGAGGTCTAATTAGCCATCGTTGAGCAAAAATGTAACCGTAGAGCGACAAACCACATCGCGAAAGTAAGAAATACCTTTAACGGATTATTAAGTAATATGTTAACGTGCAATTACTGATAAGTAATATGGTAACGTGTAATTGGTAGTAAGTAATATGGTAAGGTGTAATTGATAGTAAGTATTATGGTAACGGGAAATTTTTGTAATATAGTCTGTTTCTATACTTCCTGCAATATAAGCAGTCTATGGTAGCATGCCTCAATGCATAACCATGAATCAAAGAATCGATACACATTAAGTTGTAAGTTTAAATGCAACTTTAATATATCTGTAAACATCAAGGACACCGAAACTCCCTTAACAGGTTTGGTTTGTTGCTCTACGGTCACTTTTGCTAGCAAGAGCTAATCAGTGGTGCCTACGCCTTTGCCTTTGGTAGGACAAAATCTAAACATTTACAAAATATAAACATTTTCAATTATACACATTAACAAATAAGTACATTTTCTATTTACAAAAATTTTACAATTTATGATTAAACACTGAGTTACTGAATTCGGAGTTGTTTCAAACATTAGGAAAACCAACATTTTATTTTTCTCGCAGTTTGTTTAAAGTAGCTTCGCGCGAAAAATAAAAATCAGTGCCCTGCGAGTCTACGAATTTAATAAAAAAAATTCTACCCAAGGAAAAAGGGGAGCGAAATGATATAATTTAATAAAACCCACATACTATCTGTTTGTGAAACGATACCTGCCACCGCCACGGGCGAGGCAGACTCTCCAGAAAATAAAAATAAAGCTCCCCGAAAGGTTTGCTTATTTATAAGCTCTCCCTGAACTGGAATTGCTTACGAATTTCACATGCGGACCTGAAATATGAATGACCATTCCCCGAACCCTTAAAAAAGGAAAGTAAATTACATTATTCCATGAAAAAATGCCATTTCTCTCGATATGTCTTTGAATAGTACGTGTCTGCGCGTAATCAAAATGGATGGGGGGTCTCCCACCCCCAGCAGAGTGGACGCTTGGCCCCCAGGAGGAATCGGGAATTCTTTTTCTGTTCGACCCTCCCTCCCTTGTGTGCAGCCCTGGAAGGAATGGAAATTGTAGATGGTTTTGCTCCACCGGAAAAGTTATGGTCCAGCGATTGAAAACTCTCAACTTACAAAGATTGTGTTGGGAGGAAGCCAGGGCCCTGCATTCACTCTGTTATCAGTGTTCCCCTTGCTTTTTCTTTACACTCATGTTATGATTATGTTCTCAAGTTTTACGATTCTCATTTTTGCTTCGATCTGCTCGGAGGATAGGTGTTCCCCCTCCAATCCGGCGAATTGTAAAATTGGAATGTTCAGGAGATAGAAACTCTGGTTTTTCGTGGAACAGGCGAATCATTTCGGATGTTGGGGAAGGTGGAAAGGCGAACCTTAATCGTCGTGCATCTCGACGCTGATGGTGAGAGGGATGAATCCCTGAAAGAGGGCTCTGTATGTAAACGTCAGGACCGTCAAAATTTGGAAATTTTTAGGGTGAAATCCAGTGCTTCATTCACTTTATCAGTGGCTCCCAAAATTGAGTTTTCAATATGAAGATGTATCTTCAAAAGCCCCAAACTGGATTATGAATAATTTGTTCATAATTTTTATGGAAATGGTAAAGTATATATTTAGAAACATATTAGACTAAATAGCAATTACATGTTCGCTATATTTTCAAAGATAGAATTTTGTGAATTTGACACTGAAAACCTAAATCACAAAACTAAGTATTCACCCAGCTTATTTCGTCCAGAAACACAATATAAACGTAAGATAAGTTTTAGTGCATATATTTGTACATGTCGAACAGCTTCTATAACGAGGGGCACTGAATTAATAAGAATATGTGTTTTATTATTATTTAAACACTATTTTTACACATTTGCCTCATAGAATCATTCTTATGTTCTGTGCTCTGAATGTGATTTTTAACCACTTTTTCTTAATAGGACCAGGCATTTTCAAGTTCACTGAGGTCCTGAGATTTTGGTGAGGTGTATAGCTACTGTTTAAGGTGGTACAGAAACTTTAACTTGACTATTTTTGTTCTGTACCCCTTTTTTCTCAACGGAGACGTTATCTATAGACACATAAGTTTCATTTTAAATCCAAATTTTGAGCACTTTCTTCTGAATTGTTCTTGATAGTTTGATATTTCACTTTTTTTTCATCGCAAAAAACTGAATTACCACCTCTCCAGTCAGCATTCACCCCCATATAAGCTCTCCGAAGCACCTCCATACTTTTGAATGGATACAGTATTGAATAAACAGCTGACTTTTAGGGTTCTCAAATATATCATGGTCATAATTTCCAAAACCATAAAGCAGTTTCTCGCTGAGAAAGCAAATTCAAGGTTTCTCGAAGTGATGGCCGATGATATGTTAAAAGAACAGGGAAGGGGAATACGCAGCAAAAACACTACCACCACCTATATTTAGCTTGATAGCCTCTCATTTACAATGCACAACAGAGACATTCTCGTCTCCTTGCGGAAAGTTGTTTTCCCTTTCCATCGTGACTGGTTTCTCGTACTGAAACTGCTCTCTCCATATTCATAGCTCTTTTTTTCAAGTGGTTCGGGCACCCAGGAATTGGATGCCCTGTGTCCTAATATAACTACGGTACGACCTAATGAGCGAGTTCCCTTGCATATTTGCCTATCCATATTATATGCAGAGTAACGGTCCCAACCATAAAAATATTGTGGGGGTGAGGGATTTTTCCTCCTAGGAGTTGCAAACCATGGTAAAGGTAATAGTCTGTCTACCTGATTGGCATTACGATAGCAAACCAAAATGACTGCAGATCACGTTTTTTATGGTTTATCCTCAAAAATACACGGACGTGCCAAAAGTCATGGGATAGCGATATGCAAATTTACAAGTGGCACTCGCATCGTGTTAAATGGATATAAAGAGTCAGATGGTCGTCAGTGCTGTCTGTTGGATTTTTGAATGTCTTGTAGAACATTTAATAACGTGATAATGGCTTTCCGACGAGAATCAAGGAAGTTTGAACGTGAAATGATAGTTGTAGCTCGGCGCATAGGGCATAGCATTTCGGAAGCTGTTGAGACTTTTAAGATCCCTCGCTCCACAGTAAAAAGTGTGTGTCGAGAGTACCTCATGGAAGGCCTTACCTTCCACAAAGGACAGCGCAATGGCCAGCCACTTCTGCTGAATGATCGAGACCAGCGATGTCTGAGCAGGAGCGTCCGTGCTAACAGACGAACGATACTACGTGAACTGACTGACACATTCAATGAGGGAAGCACTAGAGGCGTGTCTGTGTGAAGTCCGTGCAGCGAAATTTGGCATTGATGGCATATGGCAACAGAAGACCGACTCGAATGTCTTTACTCACAGCACATTATCGGTTTCAGCTCCACACCTGGGCTCACGAACTCATGGATTAGACCCAAGATGACTGAAAGAAGGTAGCGTGTTCCGATGAAACACATCCAGTTGGTATGAGCTGATGGTCGTGTTCGGGTGTGGCGAATACCCCATGAGGCTATGGTCAACTACTTGTCAATAGGGCATTGTGCAAGCTGGTGGTGGTTCCATAACGGTTTGGGGAGTGTTTACCTGACATGAATTGGGTCCTCTGGTCAAATTGAACCGGTCATTGACAGGAAATTGCAATGTTCCTCTGCTTGGTGACCATTTGCAGCCCTTTATGGACTTCACACCCCAATAACGATGGGATGTTCCAGGATGATAATGATCCGTGTCACCGGGCCCATTTTGTTCGCGATTGGTTTGAAGAGCATTCTGAATAATTACAGCACACGATTTGCATGATTTGACACGAATCCCGTGGATCATATTTGTGATATGATTGAAAAAGCCATTCGTGCACAAGATCCACTACCTACCACAACCATCACACAATTATGGGCGGCTATCGAGACAGCCTGACTGAATATCTCTCCTTGCGACTTCTGCTGACTAGTTAAGTCCATGACTACACTTCGCCTAGCTAAAGAAGGCCCCACAAGACATTAGAGAGGTATCCCATGACTTTTCGCACTTAAGTATATTTGGTGACTGTCAACCAATTTAGTTTTGAATTTTGAATGGTTTTCGCCAAGAATTCTATATTCTCAATTCTGCAGTTATTCTCAAAGTTAATTTTCATATGAAATTTTAAATGTGTTAATTCTACATTGTAAATAATCCCACATATTTTCTATGGTATTAAAGTCTATAATATCTCATGACTTTTGACTTTTGGTACTACAGTGTATATCATTCAAAAAGTGTATCACAAAATTTTCCATGACGCTTTCAGAAGTACGTTGAGTAGCACAGAAGAAAAAGAATTAAACTTTATAAGCTTAAAGGTGAAAACTAAATTTTGAACAAATCATGAGATTAGAGATAAATAGACAAACATAGGCTAAAAGCAAGAAGAGCTCTTATGTGTTTCAACAGGTTTGACAGAACTGGAAGAAACACACTCATGGATTTTTTAAAAATTCAATACGCAATTTCATGTCTTTCTTTCAAGGTTTCACTTAGTGCAAATGGAAGGCAAGGATTGTGCTCACCACAGCGACAAATACATTCCCAACATTACACAGACGAGATCTGTGGAAGACGGACCAATATCTTTTTAATTTTTCCACATTTCTATACAAGTTGAAAACGAAAACAATCATCATATTTCGAATTTCCAACATAACCCCCTACCATGTTCCTTAACTATTCAGATAATGGATCTAGCACATTCAAAAATTTTGAAAAACTGGTCAATTAATTAGTACGATGACTCTGGATTTTTATAAGAACGTCATATCCCTTCAACGCTAATGCAAAATAGCAATTTCTAGGAGCAAATTCGGAGATACCATACACCAACATGAAAAGCAATGCAACTTAAAGGGTGTTTGCTATTTTCTCTGTGCCTTTGAAAATTGTATAAAAAGAAAACGCATAAACACGCACCGCAAAACAGATAATTAGTTCCTTTTGGGAATCTACGCAACTCAAATATCTTACATTTTACACACAGTGAAAAACTAATTAAAAAGAAGCTATTTTTACTTGAAAGTTGATTATATATTCCAGTTATTTTAAAAGATACGTGATTTTCTAATCAATATCCATGTTATATCAGCTGCATGTAATTCAATTTTATTTCGCGACGAAATAAAAATACACATTTTCCTAGAAAATAACCCCTGTTTAGCTTTAGGAAATAAAAAGAATTTTAATAATGGTAAAAATGTAACCCCCTTTTATCATTATTTTTCAATAAATTATTCAACTTTAAAGGAACATTGCTTTGAATTTCTTAATTCTATTAGGAAAAGTCAAAATTCGTCGAGTTCCTATGAAAGTTCTTTACCCCATCCTACAATAATACATTCAAGAAAACAACGCCGAATGTCGGAGATGTGCAATCGGATGCCCCGAAGGGCAATTGTTACAACTAGGAAATATATTTTTTTGGTGACTTGGCCGCGATAACAGCATCAACGGGAAAAGAAATTGAAATCCTAAATATTTGTTGGCGCTTCGCAAACATCGGAAATCGATGCTGGAAGGTTTTTTTCCCGCTTGCCCCTAGTGCTTCCTAATTTTATTCTGTCCTTCATCCCCCTTCTGACTTTTATCTTGTTAGTTTCCCGTTTGAGATCGGAACTGGCATGTGGCTACGTATTAAAAGACTCGAAGAGAGAGAGACAGACTCCAAGGAAACATGATAAAAGATGACGCTCATAGCAGTTTTGCCTTTATGCAATCAAATGGATTAAAACAACTCAAGGCTTATTATATTTCAGTGGAGAGGTAGTATTTGTTCTCAGAATGCTTATCTATCAGACTCCTTACTATTTTAATATTTAGATCTATAAATTTGATGTTATTTCATATACTCAAAAATTATTCATAGAATTCCTCTTAACCTTTGTGGTAAATTCCAAGGCTTGCACAAAATGGGAGTTTGTTCCACAGTAATCTCATTTAGTACAATTTAAAAAGGGTTAGAGACTTTTACACAAGATTTATTTTAATGGAACATGGGTAATCGGATCAATTAACTTTTTGTTATTTATTAATTCTGCATATAGAATAAGAATATTTTTTCTAGTAGAAACTTGCATTTAATATTAAAAGATCCAAAGACTCCAAGAAAATATTAAAGAAGACGACGCCCATACTAATTTTGCCTTTATACAAACAAATGGATTAAAACAACTCAAGGTATATAATATTTTAATGGAAAGCCTATTGTCTGTATTTATTCTCAGAATGAGTCAAAGACTTCTTATGATTTTAATATTTAGATCTCCATGTTTGATGTTCGTTATTCCATATACTCAAAAATTACTCATAACTTAAGAAACTGTGGCAAAACCCGAGAATGGCATAAAACTAGAGCTTCTTTTACAGAAATTTCATTTAGAATTTTATTAAAATGGGTTAGACCTATTCTATCCAAGATTTATTTTAATAGAACATAGGTTAGCCGATTGATTAAATTTTTGTTGTTTTCTAATTCTGCATGTAGAGTAAGAAAATTTTTTTCCGATAGTCAGATGTATCATATTAGCTTCCTTACATGGAACTGAGCAAAGCTGCGATCTTTTTTCTTCGCATGTTTAGATCCATATCATTCTATTTTTCAATTAAGAGTTTTATAGTTTTTTAGTTTCTGCAATTTTTGTTTTTGGTTTCGGTTAAATTTAAGTTAACATTAAATTTAGTTACTAAAACATTGCAACTTAAGAATTCATAGTTGCTTTTAATTTAATATGCCAAACTTAAATTTGCATCGAAACAGAATAACGATGTATCAGGTTTCAACAACAGACAAGAATGAATGTAAGATCATAAAAAAATTATTTTATCATTCCTTGCAGGTTTTTTTTTCATTTGAGTTGAGACCGAGTTTAAGTCAGAAACTTCTTACGTAAAAAATGAAATTTCGAAGTAACAACATCTTTTACTTTTCATGCAGGCATTTAAAATTTATTTTCTTTCTAAAAAAATTAAAGCATCACAAGTGTAGGTCTCTTAATCAAGAAATATTTTATCGCATTATTAGTAGTATTATTTGCTTTAAATAACTGCACTCTGAGACAAGACTTAAGAGATGTCCAAAAATTAAAGAAAATGTAATTCGAGAGGAATCCCGAGCCATGTATCTGTACCGAAGTACTACAAATGATAAGTAAATGTGTGGAATAAAATATGAATATCCGCATGCCTCGTGGAGCTACTTGGAACTAAAGAAAAGAAACTGCTAAGGCGAACACATTGTAGGTTTTAGTTATTGCGAAAAAATGTTTTAGTTATGGCGAAAAAAGTTTCAGTTGTTTAGTTACTGTTAAAAGTAACCTAATACGGTATGTGCTGGTCTCTGATCCTAATGCAGGCCTCATAACGTGACGACATATTTTCCAAAATGTTGTCTCCAAGGGTTCCTGTGGAAGGAGTTCCATTAGGACACTAGTACGTCTTTGCTGTATTTGTTCTGCAATGGAGACTTCCGAGACCATCCCAACCGCGGTAGCCCGGTTGGAAGTGTAACGGTTTAGCGACCGGAGGGTTGCGAGTTCGAATCCAACCAAATACCGCTGTGTACAAGGGGGCTGGTGCACGTTAAATCTGTCGTGGCCTCAAATGTCCTCACGTTGGTGTGGTGTGGAAGTTTGGAGAGTGGGGTGCCATTTCAAGTGTGATCTCGTCATCTGACCATGATTCAAAATTACGTGTTGATGTCCTTGGATCTTTCCTTTCGGTTTTGATCCCCGACCGTCGTCAATAGCCCGTTGTGTTGCTCCTGTGCGACGTTAATTAAATACCTACCTAAATTTTTGGACATGTGTATAGGTACATGTAACTTAGAGCTCCGTGACATTTTTCTAGACCGTGCAGCCCTTCAGTCTCTGCGATATATCCTAAACAGTGCATCAAAAGTTACCCATGTATGTTACCCATGTACCAACAACTTTCCCACCTTTGTCGGTAACTCACCACAGTTCTTAGGCGCTCGCATCGCCCCTCATCAAATAACGTTACACAGGTTTGGCTGTCCTTTCACTTCCAAGACACAGTTCCAGGTAACTTCTGGCCAATTTCACAGGCTAAAGATGACACTTAAATAACAGGATTTCAGAACACAGATATGCTCATTTGTGTCAGTAAACCGTTACTTATCTGTGTATGTTCATTACTTGCCATTGTCTATCTTGCGTTTGGCGCAACTTGCCAAATAGGGCCCTTGCGCCACCAAAGCGAACCAACCAAAATAACCAGAGCACAGATGAAATAAAGACAAATGTGATGAAGCACCTGATGGAGATAATAAAAATACTGCCAGCTGTTGAAGAACCAATGGCAGAAGTGTGTTAACGCACAAAGGGTCCATTTTGATAAGGACTAGGTTTGAAAAGATAAGTAAAATAGTTTTATTTTCTAACAAAAGATATACGTCTGGCGCGCTTTCGATTTTATTTTACTACTGCATAAAAGTGTTCTCAAAACAATAATCCTCCTCCTTGGGTATATTTCTCTTCTCAGTGTCAGTAAAACTTTCTTTGTGTGTATGTCCATTACTTGACGTTATATGTCTTGGGTTTGCCTCAACATGGCCAAACACGGCCTTTGGCCCACAAAAAAAACAACCAATCAAAACAACAATCCAATAAATTTGCGCTCACTTTATTCAGAAGAGAGTGTCCTAGAAGAGCTTCTTTCAACATTCTTCAGAAAACTTGAAAAATGAAAAAAGTCACTCTGATTCTCTAAGAGAGCTCTCTGGGTGCCTTACCTCAATTCATTATAATACGTTTAAAGAAATAAGCCTCTTACGAGCAATCAATTTCTTTTATGGACACATCGGAATGCTTCACCTGCAATATCAATTTCCGAGGGTTTTAAAAGTCGGCAAGCCATAGATTCATAGGGGGACATTAACACCGGCCAAGGGGAGGGGGCTAAAAATAAATTCCATACTATGAGCTTAATAATAAAAGCGGGGCAATTCCGGGCGCCGCTGGCGTGGAATGATACTATCTGAAGAGCCATATCTTTTCCCTGCGTGTGATATGACAGAGAACACGGCGACCGGAGTTATTTTTCCGGGACAGAAAACGGCTTTGACAAGTATCTGCGTGTAATGGCCCTTTCGATGATAAATGGCCCCTTTTATTGCATCTCTCGTTGCAAAGAGATTTTCGCTAAATTAGAGACTCGCTGAGGAAGCAAAGTGCGACTCCGGTGTTGAGGAAGAAGAAAAAATGGCGACCCACCAATATTCGTTACTGCACTTAGGCCTTCCATTTGCTGCGAATCACGCACTTTTGCTTTTGCTGCCGTTATTGCCGCTGCCTTTCCTCTGAGTTGACATTTATTTCGGCAGCCGAAGGACACCCCATTGTATTTAGTGGACCGGCATTAGGGTGTTGGATTTTACAGATTGATTGTTCGAGGACGATGAATGGTGGATGCCAGATAATGGTAAATAAAGAAGGGGAAGTGGTTTCAATGGGATCGGGTCACAGACAAATGATAGTGATACGCGGTATCGTGCAGAGTTGGTTTGGGGCAGGGGCTGAAATGATAAAAAAAAGGGCAAATTATTTTAGTGTAGAAGGAAAAAGATTCTCTATATTGTGTGCACTTTCTACGTACACAACTAATCGAAGCTTATAAAAAAGAATTTCGAATAATTTTTCAATAGTTTAGGGAAGTATCTAATGAAATGCTCTGCATACAACAGTCTACAGACACATGGCAAATCCCAAAATCTACAAAACGTGTCATTTTTCCAATCTCTGAAACGAGGTCTGTTCGGCCCACCTATTGATCCTATCCAGCCTATAATCTCTTCAAAATAACAATTATACACTTAATTAGAAATTAACACCTTTCGCAGACAATGTGGATATCACTACAAAAATTCAGTTTATTATCTTTTTCACCAAAAAAAGGTATCGAAAAAAACGAAAACTGGCTCTTTTTATGGGTTCAAGTCCTACTAGTTCTTTCCACTGAAAATTAGAATATATTAAATACAAATTAAACATTTTGAATGAATTGTAGTCTTCGTAATGAGTAGACATGATTAAACAATCAATAATTAAAATAATGATAAACAATTAAAAAATAAATATAAATTTAATGAAAACACCAAAAGAAACAATTTAATTGAGAATGTATGTAAATTTTAACATATGAGAAATTTTCACAGAGTAAAACAAACAAACCAGACGAAATGTGATGATTTTACTTGTTCTACCCATATTCTCTGCCAGGATATATGTATATCGGGGTTATTTTAAAACCTTATTTATCACCGTTTCGGCAACGTTTGGAATTAAATCTAATTTACGTTGACCAGTAAACTATCATACATCGATTCGTAATTTATTCTTTGGGATTTTTATTGGCGAAGTGCTAAAAAAACGAAAAATAAGCAATGACGTCACATTCGAAATACGTTGGAAACACTTCCGCCACCTACATTTAGCTTGACAGAAAATGCTTCTCATAAGCAGTTAAAAAAATGTTCGAGGTAAATTTTTGAAAGCATCAGTCCATCCCTACCTGTAACCGTTTCCTTCTTCACGACATTAGTAATGCGAACCGAAATAAAATTACAAATATATTCTTTTCTTGAAATAAACCTGTAATATATTCATTTGTTACACAATGTGTGATCAAAACTGATTCTTTTGAACTTTGGTTGAAATTAGAATTATTTTTCTTTTTCATCTATATTTTATAGAGGTTGTGTAGCAATCAGATACGGTCAATTTGCTTTCAGGCAAAAAGGATGAAAATATTCCCTAAAATAGAGCAATGATATCATGCCTTTTTATACAATTGTTGTTTTACTTAAGAGCAAAGCAATGAAATATGAAATGTATAAATATGATCAGAATAACTAAAATCTATCAAAGGTGTTATTCTTAGTATAAATGAAATGAGAAAAGGGAGGTTTTAAATAATACTTTGTACCTTAAATTGTGACAATTGGTATGAAATTTTATGTTGAATAGTAATCCTGGAGGGACAATATAATTATTCTAAAGTTTAAAGAAAAGAGTTAAACATAAAATATCCCTGTTTCTCTAAAGAAATAGAATTAAATAAATCACGCAAGACAGGTTTCAGTATCAATTGAACAATAATCCTATTTTTAAAGTAGGCATAGCCATGAATTCATTTTGTACCATTTCACTTTCATGAATATGATTTGTATACAAAGGGGCCCCGATTAGATTACACTTATTTAGATTTAGTCTTACCAATGAGTTAAATAAAATCATATAAATATTTTCAAAGTTCTTAGTTTTCCAAATAAAACCAAGATTTTTATAAGCCCTACCAACAATGGTATTAATTTCAAGAGTAAAATCTAGTTCAATCAAAGCTTATTTCTAAATCAATAATGAACTTTTACGGGAATAAATCTCCTTAATTTAAATTTATTTTTACTGCGAGATAAACTATAGAGTATTTCTAAATATTTAGAAAAGCTTACATACCAGACTCAAATAAAAATTTGTAAAATTTTACCGGAATATTTTTTTTTTAATTACGAAATCATAGCGGAAATAAGTAACGTCTTGAATATGTTAGATGTTTTAAATAGCTGAACTCCTATTCTCCTCCTTCCAAATACCATAAACATGCAAATCAATCATTTCGTAAATTAAAACAATTTATTAAAAAAAAAGAACACCTGCCGTGACCAGGATTCGAACCTGGGTTATTGCGGCCACAACGCAATGTACTAACCACTATACGATCACGGCTACATCCGCAAGTGATACAAACAAGATCTTGTCGATTGAAAAGTATCTCCGTGCTCCATTTACCACGTCTAAAAACGGGTGTGGTAGTCAAGCGTGACCGAAAAACAGTAGCGGCCGGATAACAGCTTTCTCCCAATTCTCCTTTGGTAGAATTCATTTCAATCACCGCAGATATTCTGTTCAATAATTTCCCATTCAAACATAAATAATCATAAAAAATTACTCACCAGGGAACTTATTTGATTATTACGTGTGCTATGAACTATGTTTTAAAGACGGTTCCAAATTAGACCTAGGTTCAGGGCCATTTCTGAGGTACAAAGTGCACTCGTGCAAATCTCGGCAAGCCGTCCCTCTGTTCATAAACATTCGAAATTTTTTTAAAGAACGCTCTTTACCAAGCATGTGTTCAGAAAATAATTTCGATGATTCAGTCTTTCTTCTGGTCCCTAAATGATGTAATGCTAAGTGAGCATTACGTTTAATGACTTTTTTACTATTTTCTGACTTGACGAACTTGACTTACATTTTGCCTATAAGATACGAAACCTTGATATTTTTTATACAACTAGTTTCAGCATGTGGTTTTGATGGATTCTTAACCCTACAAGTGATTTGACGAGATATCTCGTCTAAGATGTGGTCGATTTTGTAATGACGAGGTATCTCGTCCACCAAGATCTGATAGGTTTTGCGATTGACGAGATACCTCGTCGAGACAAAATTGTTCTAATACTCCAAGGGAATGAAGATCCAATAGGAAATACAAATTGTTCCTTGCCTAGAACACAGTTTAGAACAGGTTTTTGTAGCAGAGGCTGGCCACTATAAGGCAGTTTTCACCGTAAAGATAAACCACCAGACGATTTAATTTTAAAATCAATTCAAGAAGTGGGAGTTGTAGGCGGTGCAATTTCTTTACGTGTAACTTACCCCAGATATATTTCTCTCTTCTGTATCAGTAAAACATTCTTTGTGTGTGTATGTCCATTACTTGATGTTGTCTGTCTTGTGTTGGGCGCAGTTTGGGCAAATATGGCCCTTGCGCCAGGAAACTCAACTAACCATTTCGGGAAGGATTCAAGCCCTATTGCTCTTCTATCTCAAAACATCCATGCCCTTGATGAAAGCTTTTTGAATATTCTAATGTAAACTAAGAATAATATATGCTGATTCGAAAGTATAGTTTTGCAGCCACAAAAAGGAACCCGCTTAGATAGAATAAGTATAAAGTTAATATGGAAAAATGTATTTTTTCTGGCATGTTTATTTATATATATATATATATATATATATATATATATATATATATATATATATATATATATATATATATATATATATATATATATATATATATATATATATATATATATATATATATATATATATATATATATATATATATATATATATATATATATATATAAAGTTGGAGGCACACTGTGTCTTTCTGCCGTCAATATTTTTTCTGACTTTGCGCGTCGAGCATACCATACAAGTTGGTTGGTTGGCTGATTTTGGGGGTTGGGTCAAAGCTCATATTTGGGAAAGCTGCGTCAAACACAAGACAACGTCAAGTAATGGACATACAGGCAAGGAAAGTTTTACTGGCAGAGAAGAGGGAAACACACCCAGCGTAAGTTAGAGAAATCGAACCTGCGCCGCCTACAGGGCCGCACCACTCAAAAACGTCCTTGCATAGGGAATAAGTTTTTAGTTCCAAATGCACACCACAAAATCATTCCTCATCATTGAAATCATTCACAAAATCCACACATTAAAGATGTAGACATAACTTTTAGTTCCCAAATCATACCACAAAATCATTCCTCATCATTGAAATCACTCACGAGATCCTCATATTATAGATGTAGACAGGAGACAGCCCAAACTTTCCAAAGAAAACAGGATCCCCAAACATATCAATATCATTTAAATTTGATCTTGTATTTCTAGCAATGCCCTAAACTCCTTTATTCTTTTATTCGCTGGGCGAAAGCTTCCGCGTCCAAGCGCTATGATCAAAGTCATCTATCTTCTGCCTGTCGGTAAGTAATCTTCTCCTTCTACCCCGATAGGTTTCGGGACTTTGCATCATCATCCCCTTTGACGTAAATCCTCGGATTTCGACTACCCCTTACTCTCCGTTTTCTTCAAAGGCTTAGACCCCACCCCCACACCCTGGAGACTCTTATAAGACAAAAGAAACAAAAGAAATTCCTCTTCGCTCCAACTCCGTAGCCTCGTCTCCTTCCTTCAATTGCTGTAACTTGTCAAAATATTCTTCAGATCGCTGCTTATTTGTAACGGAATATCTATCGCTTTCGGTTTTCCTCTTATACGGGTTGTTCGCTCTTTCTGTGTATCTGTTTCAATCTCTTTATCAGGTGACCCCGTTTATTTTTGAATTCGGTGAGGACTAAAGGTATTGGCCTCTGTGGAACTATGTTCGTATACGAAGAGGAAGAACGTTACTGGGAAAAAGGTGTTTTAAAATATTGTGGAGGTATATATACATGGCTGATAGATGAGCGAGAGCTGAGCATGCGCAAGACTTCTACCTTGAAATGACATTGTGGTGAAATTATCCACCACTGCAAAAAATTAACTTACAATACAGTAATAGCCGAGATATCGGTCTAGTGGTCAGGGTGCTGGCTTCGGGATCTTGGTTTGAATCCGGGATAAGACATGGATGTTTGTCCGTCTAGAATACGTTTGGTGGTCACGGTAGCCCAGTTGGAAGAGCAATGGACTACAACCGGAGGGTTTCGAGTTCAAAACTTCGTCCAGCCAAAGACCGTTGTGTTCACGGGGGCTGGTGCACGTTAAAGCTGTCAAAAAGACCACAAAAAGTTTAAAATCTCTATAATAGCATTTTTTAAAAGTGTTTATGAAAAGTGAAAACTGAGAAAAAGGACTTCATTGTTTAAAAGTTAGTGGGCTTCACTCCTGACTTTCGATGGAAAATCTAGAATAACTGGTATAGAAATTTGCACACATGTTCTTTAAAGTTCGACAATTAATATATAAAATTGATATTTGTTTGGTCATTTTTAGGGTAATTTATCTCCTTAACCCTCCCAGTGGTTTGGACGCGATATCTCGTCCATCAAGATCTGACCAATTTTGTTAACGACGAGATGTCTCGTCATTAGCAAAACTGGGAATATCTTGTAATTGGGAATATCTCGCAAAATCGAGAAATCTTGATGACGAGGTATCACGTCAAGATATTCTTCATTTTTTTATGATGATGAGGTTAAGATCTGACCAGTTTTCTTCTAATGACGAAATGTCTTAACGAAGCAACCACCAAGAGAGTTAAGAATAGTTCCCTTTGGCAATACCACGGATATCAATTTTTGTGTTGCTCCAGTACGACGTTAATTAACTACCTACCCATGGCTATCAAATCCAATTTAATCGAATACTTCTATAGTATTCGTATGATGAATAATTGTATAAGCAAGAACCATAATAATTCTAATTAATTTTAGGAAAATCGTTAGAACATTTATTGTGCCATTGTTCAAATACGAACTTTGGCCAGCTTGTTATGTATTCTTGGTGAAGAATTCGAACTCAAGTATAATACCTTCAATTTCAATGAAATTGCGATCACTGTTCAAACTTCAGCTCACAAATACACTAGCCTACATTTTATTTTCTCGTGTATTCCGATCCCGTTTCATTAAGATGTGGGCCATCTTAATTCGCAATATTCCTTGAGCCTATTTCGTTCTTATCGTATCACGGAATCGAAAAGACGCCAGACTTAATTCTTGCTTTTGCTAATCGAATGCTTCGGCGATTATTTCTTTGCATCGGAATCACGAATTATGAGCATTATTCGTCAATGGCACAATGGGTATCCGTGAAAGGAATGAATTATTTTTTTATCTAGTAATCAAAATAACCTTATCACACTTTTGAACGAACGGAAAGGCGCGGTATTTTTGAGTATTTCCGCAAGAACTTTTGTTCCAGATGTTAGATTCGAAAAGAAGGATATCTTTCGAATAATGCTTTGGGTTGGTCCTGACGATTATGTCGGTTTAATTGTCACGTTCCATCGTGTATTTTCTTCAGAGCATTCTTTTTGGTTCCTTTCTTGCACTACATATAATTTGTAAATCAAATCAAGGTGGTATTAAGCTTTCATGTGTTAGGAATAACACAATATAAATTTATGAATAGTAAATTTATGACTGCCCTGAACAAGATTTCAATGTGTATTAGTACACCGAATTAGATGGACATAATATGGTCAATACAGAAATGGCCCATAGACAGTAATTCTAAGTTCGTGCAGAAAATATTAAATTTGATCTCACTGCTTCAACGTATAGCGTGGAAGTTGAAATCGAAAAGCAATGTTTATCTTTTAAGAGTAACTATTTAAGCTATCTACTCTGAAAAACAGAACTTTAAGGACCCTACCATATTCCCTTGCTGTACAAGCCAAGTTTCAATTCTATTTTTTTCACCAGGCACTGAATTACACAACATCCTTTCGCACCTGGATCTGCCAGATGGCGGTGTTTGGTAAGTTTGTAGTGCAATCCATACGTCGACGCTATTAGGAGTGCTAACTCATGATATCCGCAACTTGGAGCACCTACTGTGAAACTAAGTATACAATTGCCAAAATATAAAATAAGGACAAATAAAAATGTTCATATACTTACTGTCTTTTATTTCTGAACCTTAAAGTAACCTCTAGAACAGTGATTCTCAACCACTGTGCCGCGGCAATTTAGTGTGCCGCGAGATTCTTAAAGTGTGCCGCCACTGCGAACATTCAGAAGAATCAATTAATTCGTTCTGGATTAATCTTAGATACGATTATCCCACAATCTCAAAAAGCCTTAAGTGTGTTATTACAATTTTCCACATCTTATTTGTGCGAATTCGGATTTTCGGCTTTGACCAACATAAAAACGAAAAAAAGATCCAGACTTTTAAATCTGGATCACGAAATGAGAATATTATTATTATTTTTACGCCCAAATATACGCAAATAAAGTTATCAAAAAACACCAAGCTCAAATTTTGCATTAAATGTAATTTGTAATTTATCATTAAATAAACAATTTGTTTACTTTGTAATGGAATTTCATTTTATATTTAATTGAAAATTATTATCGTATGCTATTTTTACAAAATATATTTTAGGTACATCCAATCAATTAACCAAGTAAAATTCCTTTAAATTTATCTTATTGTTAGTGTGCCGCCAAATTTTTAAATTATTAAAAGTGTACAAAAAAAAGGTTGAGAATCACTGCTCTAGAACATATCCGGGATGCGCTTGTGAGCATTCATCCCTATTGAATACGGTTTAATTTTGTACTTCCTACCATCCATTAAAGTTGAAACACGAATGTTTTGAAAAACCATGTATGCTTGAATTGTAATTAAAAGTGGTAGAAGGAAACAAAGTAAACACATCGAATGGAATTGAACGAGGTTCGTCATATAATTAAAAATCATCTTTCTAACGGAAATTACACCCCCTCGTCCCTCATGAATGAGGATTATGAAAATAGATAACGACGGAAACAAAGTACTTGTTATATAATGCGGCATACAGTGCTGATCTTAGATCAGTTGATTTCTGAATAGATGTGTGAGGTTGTCTCGGATAAGGGCTGTCACAGTAGAAGTCAAAGAAATATGTGCAGTGATAGATAGCCATAGATGATTTATTCTTCTCCCACTTTGGAATAAAACGATAAACTCGGTGCCAGAATCAACACTTAAGATGCCAGTTGGGATTTGTTCACGTTTTCAATAATCCTCTAATTCAACAAATAGACTTGTTCAAAAATAAGTGACCCAATTGCCTTCTCGGGGAGCCGACTATAAATAACTTATTAAATTGAAACAATTAGAGTAACATAATCTCTACTTTAGACTTTTCTCTAGTTGATAGAAAACAGAAATACACATGTTTCCAAATGAAAAAGTTCTATTAGATTGAAATGAATTTCTTTTTTCCCTGAAAAAGTCAATAGACGCTGTTTTCAGAAGTCAAATTTCATTTATAAGGAAACTCAGTAAAAGTAGCATAAAAACAACTACGATTTGTCGATCCTGTTACAGACATTTTAGTGTTAATATATTATTGTTTTTCAACCTGTGGGTTGATTCAAAACAGGATCACGGGAAGATTTTAATTGATCACCTTTCTTTAAATTTTTTCAGTTTAAAGCAATATTTAAATTATAAGCTTATTGTATTATTTATTAGGAAGGGTTGCATCATATGATTATTTGAAGGTATATTTATAATTTCTTCTTAAGTATTTCATCACTAAATCTATTCGAAATTTGAATAAAAGTCATGTTCTGTTTAGTTTGGAAATATACTTCGTGAGCATAATAAATCTAGAAATCAGACATTGATGTAACTACAAAAAAAATTGTAACATTTAAGCAAAATCAATACAAACCACAAAAAGCTTTATTCTTAAGCTTGTTTTAAAAACAAGTTGTTATATAGGACAAAGTTAGATCCTGTTTACATTTCTATGTGGTGTATGATTACCTCTTTAATCGACTTTCCAAAAAAGTGCCAAATACATATTATTAAAATGACATTTTCAAAGATAGCATCTAATTGTCTTAGGTTGTGTGACCAATGAATAATAAACTATTAAAAAACATTTCTAAAATACGAATGATGGATTCGGGAATCACAGCCTTAGCTTTATCAGGTTTTGAATTGAATTGGTTTGCGATTTTGAATTCTCATTCATTTTACCCGGAAGAAAAATCATTGAAATAGGAGACAAAAACGTTTTTTAGAAGGTAAAAAAAATGGGATTGTCTACATCCTCGATCTTGAAACCATAGAAATATTTTAAAACACCCTACTAAGGCTTCATTGAGTTTCTGCTATGTCTATTTCAGTTCACCAGATTGGAGAAACAAGGGTTTTAAGCACTTAAAGAAATGTAATTTTTGGAGCTTTTTGTATTCATTTATATACGGTTAAGAATTCAACCTTGAGATTATACAATGTTACAATGAGCGTATTAGATTTAACTTTAAATAAGCATTTGAAAAGTTAATATCAAAGTAAATTCAAGCTCTTTCAAACCGTATCAATCAACCGTATTTTAACTTGTTTTACCGACGCTTTTTCAATACTTCATCCTCATTTTTATCAGACTTGTTGGGTCACCTTCCGCATTCAACCTTTTTTTACCTTTTTGCATCACTCGGAATTTTTATCAGATTTATAATCAACATCTTTTAATTACATCTGATTTTCAATTTCAATAATCAACTAAGATGGGGTATCCCCATCTTAGCCTCAATTTTTATCGTATCTTTACCGTATCTAGTCCGGAATTCTCATGTTTTTTATTCCTCATAATTTATTTTTTTAGGAGTGACTTGCTTCTTATGCATTTCAGGTTTTACCCTGCAGCTGTTATATTGCTTAAATTACCTATATCATCAGTTTAATTAACTCATCTTTTAAAACTACTTTTTATTTTTGGTTAGGTTATTTTAACTTATCAATTTTTATTAGTTTATATTAGTCTTCCTTTTGGCGCAGCTCGTACATTTTTGGATCTTGCGCCATGAAAAACCTAAAACAACCAAAAATGTTTTAAATGTATGTAATAAGTGATATATAATATTCAAGACAATAGAAATTGATTGACAAAATCTAAAGTTTATCCTTTAGTTTTCGTATGCAATCAAATCAAACTTTAAATAAAAAAATTAATTATTTGTTACACGCTCTTCAGCTCAGATAAAATAGAGGAGCATGTTTTCAAGTTGTCAAGAATTCAACATTGATCAATGTTAAAAAAATGTATCTGCTTTTATTAGAGATGGCATCAATTTCACCGTTGGAAAGCTAGAGGTAAATCGGTACAAGCCTTAGCAGAAGATTTGATTGGTTTTCCATATAATTTTAAAAATCTGTCTTAGTAAAATTTATTTGGTTTTGAATTTAGCGCAAATTGTACATTATTGGATATTGCGCCACAAAATACAAGCCAAACTATCTTGAGAGGATGTCCCATGAATCAGTCATAAAATAGAGAAAATTACATTTTGCATTTATTGTTTCGGCCAGTATGTCTCGATCTAATTAAGCCTTCGTGTAGCAAAAATGACCATAGAGCACCAAACCTAGGTAAAATTGTACCTTAATAGTGAAAGAACAATTTTTAAGAATGGGAATATTGAGAAATTAATCTGATCTACGAAGCTCTTTCACTTAAAACCCCAAACTGTTAAAAGTTCTTTTAGTAATTTAATGTCATATATTTCACCCTTCAAACTAATATGAATTTTGAATGAGAAAATAAAGACCTGAAACCACTATTTTTAAAACCGTTTTGGGGTAAACGCGTTGACTACGACTCAAATTAACGAGGAATATTTGTAAAAGTATTAAGAAAACAAACTTCCCCATAAGGAAATTGGAGCCAAGAAATAATTCATGCCTGCCCTCATTAGGAGGGTACGTATATGGCTATTTAATCCCCCGCCAAACAAAGGCGAAGTCAACATGCTGGTAGAATTTCTGCCCAACAAGAAACACAACTAATTGCCTCAAATCCTTCTTACCTTGCCAGAAAGGATAACAGGCAGTCAGAAAGAAGGAAAGGATATTACTCGTGTGATGGGCCAACAATAAAAGGAGGAGGGAAAAAAGCAAAGTGGGAATGGGCAGCCTTTGACCGGACTCATGACCACCACCAATCCTTTGGGTTTCTGGGGCTGGAGTAATGGGCCATGTACTCTGAGGAGACGTTTGCGCCCCCCTCCGTGGCTGATGAATCACGAGCCGCTGCCTCTAATAAGAAAGGGCGCTGGGGGATTTTATAGAATGCTAGATGAAGCCCTCTTTCTTTGATAACTGTTCCTTCTCTTCCTTCAGCTGGGGAAGAATAGAAGAATGCTGCAGGATGTTTCGAAGGCAACAATATTGTCCTTTGTGTTATGGGGAAAACAAAATTAAGATAGTCATTCTCGAGATAAGATGAGGCTATGATCATAGAGTTCAGCTCTAGAAAAAAATTAGGCTTAAGAATAATAAATTTTTGTTGGAAACTCTCTGAGGGTAAGTGTGGTGTAATATTTCTGAAAAATATTTCAATCACCGACCTTTTAATGAATAGACGGGGCATGTGTGCACAGCTTCATGTTACTTCTCCCGATCGCTCGGTTTGAGGATCTTCGGGTGAAGGTCACGTAGATCCTGACGTAGGAAGGTTATGTAGAAGGACCTGATGGTCACGTAAAAGGTTTTGATATAGGAATAATAGACGAGAGTGATAAAAACAGTAACTTACGCTTCGATAGCCAATCGGTCCGTCGATTCCCAAGCCCTCGTGACCGATACTTCTGAGATCTTACCTGATATCTTATCATCTGAGATCCCCTCACGTGCTCCATTTTATTAGCAGGTCGAGGATTTCAAAGCATTCCAGTCATCGTAAGTGATGGGTTATACAAATATGGCTCTTTCTCCATAAAAATCCGAAAACCAGCCAACCATAAATGATGGGTTGGATTCGAGTAAGTATGCTGCTTTATGTATTCAAAAAGTACGAAATTGGCAAAAAAGTACTTTTGTCCAGTTGCATGTTGATTAAAAAGATAAGAGCATTCAAATAACAACATTTATTTGTCAAACCTAAACACAACATCAAACACCAAGTACAAGACGTCTGTCTGGTCTACTGATCTAGAGTACAGCGAACGTGGATTTATAAATGTTTTCAACCTCACATATCATTGGTATATTCTTCATCTCGGACTCTTATTTTAAGTTTCTTGCTAAGTTGGTTATATATGAACAAACGCCTGAATCAGAAAACCATAATAGGCTATCCTGGACAAGCTATTGGTTCGGATACGTTTTATCTTAACAGAATACAAGTACCTTCGAATTAAGAATAGTGGCAACCAAACTATCGGGACTGTCAAGGTAAACCTTGACATTCATGATAATTTGAATTCTTAGTTAAATTTTTCATTTTGTTTTTTTCAATAGGATCCATTTTGCTGGTATGATTCATTTTGCGGTTTATATACGAAGAGTTTTATTTGTAATCTGATGGCCACATTTAAATTATCTTCATTTTTCAGGGGTCAGAAAAGTATTTAGCAATCTCCGATTTTTTCAGTGTACCTCTCCATTAGAAATTGAACTTTTCGCTTAAAGTGGTGATTTGGGTTATTATTGACTAAATTAGATTAACCCTGACTGTCAGAACTGGCAGGGTAAGTGGATGGCTAGTCCTGACCACGTGCTACAGTGTGTCGGGATGTTATGGAAGGATATTCAGGATGATTCGCGATATGCTTTGGACATTTTTCGTAGGAAGGGCATCATGAAACTGATCTAATATTGATCCCGGGTAAAAAAAAACCTGATGGTCGTCATGCAATATTCAATATTTTAAGAAAGGTTTTTGGACTGAATAAAACATTAGCATTAAACATAAAAATGAATTTTTTTCTGTTTTCAATTAGAAGTAATAAACAAATATTCGCGTCTGTAAATTGTATTGTTTCATTTGATAGCTTCTCTCACCGTAGCCTAAAGAATTTTCCAAAATGTCTACTATCAATTCTAAAAGAATTTTCATGAAATGCTACTGTATTTTCCCTTTTATTTTGCATCTGAATTCGTATCTGAAAAGGAGTATCGTATGAACATTTAAATATTTTATATTTAAATCTCAGCTTTCGAATTATTTCATATTTTAAACATGGAATTTTCTCTTGAAATCATTCAAAATACTGTTTTAATTGGTTTTTATGTTTTTTCAGAGATTTGTGTGATAATAACTTTCGATGCTCTAAATTTAAATTCATAAAATCAATGATGAATTATATAAACAGAATTATATAGGAACTAAGTCAATAAATTAAAAGTCGCTTGTGCTGCCCTCTATTGATGAAAAATAATTTGACTAATGTTTACTTTTTGAAATATCCTTGAGATTTAAGAAAATCTAAGACACTTCAATTTTTTGTTGATTTCTTATGGCTTTTCCTGTTCAACCTATGAATCCAGGCAAAGAACAAAAAAATCTTTTGCGATTGATAATATCTCTTGTAAAGAAGCATAATTGATACTTATTTCTTGATAAGATTAAATGAAACAAAAGCAAAACTTCAGAAATAAATGCAACCATAAAAGTACGAAATAACATTAAAATTCTAAATAACACAAACAATTCAGACCATTCTCCGTTTGAGAGTATAATCTGTTTTAAGACGTTTGAATTCAAAAGTAAATAGAAAATCGTAATATTTATATCGCGTTCACATACGCGTATATACAGCACTATCATTAATTGTGTGTGTTTAATATGAATCTTACAACCATTTAAACATACTTTTCTTTTTTAGTTTAATTAGCGTTCATTGGAGACTCTTTCCAATACTTGAATATAACGTATGTAATGAATTTCTAAACGATGGAATATCGTTCAAGCGTTAAGGAATTGAATAAGAAATTTGCATTTATAGCTCTTTTGAGTAAAGAAATGGTTTTCCATTTCCATTATTTCTCAGAGCATCACGTGTCTATTCATTTTCTAAAATGAATCATAGAAATTAAGAAATGAAAAGTAAAAATGGACGCAGAATAATATTAATGAAATATGACATTTACTTGTTTTCAACATAATTTTATTAGCATAAAAATGAAAGAAAACTTTGGGTAGCTGAGATTTTGCAAGTATTTTAACGACTTTGTTATCAACTTTGCTATTGACGAGGTATTTCGTCATTAGCAAAACTGACTGGATTTTAATATTATTATCATCGAAATATCGGCAATTTCTTGATGACGAGATATCTCGTCATTAGCAAAATTGGTCAGGTCTTGATGAACGAGGTATCACATCGAAACCACTTGGAGGGTTAATGACAAACTATTCGAAAGAAAAGAGATTTTTCTTATAAATTAATATTCACAGTTCCAAACAACACCATATCCTAGAAGTATATTTCTAGAATTCTCAGTGGGCAACGAACTATAGTACTCGTCGAAATCAAAATTCTTTCAACTATTTATTGCTATACTGGTACTTTATATTATTCAACACATGGTAAGTAGTGTTTTTACGTTGTTAAGTACAACGCACAAGTATTTTGTGATAAAATTCATTGTTTCCTCGTACTTTTTGAAATAACTAAAAACATAATTTGAAATAATAAATTTTATAAATAAATATTTTTTACTATTTCGGTTAATGGTCCCCCCGTTCCGTACATTTCCATACTAATAATTTGGTCCAATATTCTTAGATTTTTACCTATTCAGTTGAATGCTCTCAATTTCAAATCTATCAACACATTTGTACGATTTGGGATACCCTGAATAAAATATCTAAATTTTATACCACTAAAAATACTATATATATATATATATATATATATATATAAAGCTATTTTAATACCTAAAAAAACTACCTATAATGACTTGAAACTTACAAACACATTTGCTCTCAAACCGTATTTTGATTGCAAATGAAAATGTGATTAATACTGCTGTTTTAAAGTAAGTGTATTAAATTTAAATATTTTATTGTTTTTCTAAATAAAATGGTCAAATTTTCCTGATTAAAAAAGGTTCCAAAATTTAGATGCAAAATTAATGCATTGCGGAAGGTAAACACGTTGTAAAGTTTCATTACGTAATCGGGGGCGGGTATGATAGAAGTTTTGAATTGTGGCGATATTTAGTACAGAAATATTGTCTTTTGAAGTAATGTTGAGAATGCCATCTGGCGTACTTGTCAGAAATTCATCTATATTGTAAGACAGCAAGTTCGGACAAATTCTGTCAATTTTCAGTTTAATTTAACACGTGAAAGATTTTTTTGTCGTTCTGTGATCATTTATTGTTTTGAGATGGCTAATTATACATGACGCATAAAAAAGTGCTTCAATCTAAAGAAATAATTTACTAATGGGTATTATTGCTGTTTTAAACAGCACTGCATTATTGAGTTAACTATTGTAATGATAGATGATTCTCTAAAATTTCACTATAAAAATTCTATACTTATCTTATAATCTAATTTTATATATATATTTATTATATAATATTTTTTGTTAAAAGCTGTAAAAAGTTTTAAAACCAATAAAAACTTAAACCATAGATGTAAAACACCTAATTTAAGTTTTTTATCCACCTAAAATCCTCTCTACTAATAAAACAACATTCAGAATTAAAGAAAGTTATTTTATACCGCGCGATTTTTCCTTATTAATATTTGCTATCATATGTCCGGAACAATCCATTGCCGTGTGCCAAGAACATGGATTACAATTGTTTAAAAATAACAGGCTTATTAAAGACTCGATTTTTTAGTTTCATAAAGCTGCAATCCCATTCCAATTTTATTAATACAGCTTTTAAGCAATTTAGCTTCAAAAGTCCTGATAGATGTAGAATTCTGGCGCAAAAAAGAAATAAGAGAACGCTCCGTCTCTTTTTATTCGCTATTTTTTCCTCTCCCTTCCCCGATGTTTTTATTATCTTTTTCGTGTGCCGACTTCCATTTTATTGTTCTTTTCTTTCATTCTTATGAATCTCTAATGAAACCCTACATGATCCAATGCTCCCAATCGCCCGATGCCGAAGAACGAGCAATTTGTTTCAGAACAAAATTTAGTTAATGGACGAACGCGTTACGTACACTGTCTTTCACGGGATATTTTTTGTGTGCTTGCGCTCTCCTCTATCTCTCTTCCCCATCAGCGACGATTATGCAAATTAAGTCCTTTTCCTCTTTCTTTTGTTTCGGGAAGAAGAGGAATACAAAAAAGGGCACTAGTTTCTACGAACTAAAGATAAGAAGAGGGCATGCATAAAAAAGCATGAAAGAAAGCAGCAGCAGAGGAAGGGTACCAATCAGTCTAATGTATCTTTTCAGAAGTAACGAAGCATATTTGTTTTCTTGCTACGTCACAGGTACCTAGCGCTGATCATGAAATATTACGTTGGATGAAGGTTTGGGGATTCGAATTCTTCAGTTTTAATTTCGTTCATTGCTATAAAGCAGTCGTGAGCAATGAAAGCAAGTTGAGGATCTTAAAGTGTTAACTTTAACGCCCTGAGGGGTCCGCATACATCCATTCTGCAACTTGTAGTTTTTCCTAGAAGACTTCTAACCAATAGAATTGACATATGATTCTTTCAACCTGAAGATGTGGTTATTTAGTCATTATGTGTGCTGTTAGGTAAAAGCAATATTGCACTACTCGGAAATCTCGCGATGGCTTAGATGGTTAATACAAGAACCGAATTGCCTGAGGAAAACTGATGTGATGAAACATTTCATTGATATGTGTTATGATCGTAAGGGCTCGTACTCCATGTTCACGAATTTGAAGAAACAAATTCATAAACTTTGTGTCTAAAATAATAGTTTCATAAGGAACAATAAGTCACTATTTTTGTTCAAATCGTTATTTGAGTTCGAAGTTTGTAAACAACGATTGAATTTCTTGTGTAAAAATAGTCTTGTACATCATATTATACAATTTAATGACTTTTTACTGGTATGTTTTGCTAAAGTCGAACGCTCTCTCATTAAAGCGTATGTCTTTAAACTCACTGGAAAAGCTTCTTTAATTGTTATGACTTCAGAAATAACGAAGCAGATTTATTTTCTAGATAATCTGATGGGGGGGGGGGACCTTACAATTGTAGTTTAAGATATGACCTATATATAGGCTATATAGGATCTTCTTTTGCAAGAATGTCACGATTATGAGATGGCATGAAAGAATTACATGACTTACAAGTTATCTTGCAATATTTTTGTTTAGAAGCATCGAATATACTAGAATGCGCTTAATAGTCTTACTCAAAAGCGAGTTCTTTGTGAGTAAAACTGGAATCTTTGATGGTAAACATTGTTTCCATGTTCTGCTTTTTATAAGCAGATTTTAGCTAGCATTTTTCTGTAAATGTAATTGAACACATATTTCTTTGAAAAATGATTCGAAATTACAATTTATTTAATATTTTTACATGCGATGATTGGTTGTTCACTATAATAGTTTACTGTAAATAATTCGGAATTTTCTCGGAAAAATTCCTGCCCTTAACAAGCTCTTCACGTTATTACAGATATAGCCGGGTCTATTTAGTTCACTGCTATCTAACGTTTCCAAACATGACAAAGAATATAGTCTTTATGACATATAACACAATCCAACTAACTAAACACGACAAAGAGGTATAACTTGTTATTAGAGGTACATTGGGGAGGTAAACAACAAACGATGCTCTGCTTTTGTAACATTTCCAAACAGGAAAAAGCGTACCAGACATTTTCCTTTGAATATGTCTACAACCATCAACATACAACACAATACGAACAACAAACCAAACACGACAAAGAGGTATTACTTCTTATTAGAGGTACATTAGAGAGGGAGGTATACAACAAATGATGTTCTGCTTTTGTAACATTTCCAAACATGATAAAGCATACCAGATATTTCCCTTTGAATATGACTATATCTTTCTGATTCTCTATCAATGTTAAGGTTTCTTGTCTCTTAATGTTCTTATGTTTTGTAATTATGAAGACTTACACTGCCTGAAAATTAAAATATTATTGAATTTCTAAATTTTCATATCCGATAGATTTTCATCAGTTTCCGTTTTTGACGAAAGAGGCAGAGTTCATAAAATTGTAAAGCCTGGATAATCCGCAGGTTGTAGGCCCTGCGGTAAAGTGGTGAACAATTCTCCCAGTAATCATTTGTGGTATACCTAACCGCAAAGAAACTCGTCTTGTTACTTTTTGTGTGTGATTCGAGAAAACTCTTCCTGGATACGATTTACATTTCCCAGTAAAGAGCTCGGTTTCCACTCATTTTTTGATGCATGCTCAAAAGTTCCAGTCACTAGAAATTTCTTTTAACAACATAATATGTGAGTAGGTGGTTTCCATATTGACATAAATATGGTGAAAAACTGATGTTTGTCAGTTTGCCAGCTACTTTCTCTCAAAGTATCGCCATTTTCGAGGATGTAGGATTTTTACTGGATGTTGATACGGTGAGTGCAGAGTTACTAAACAAAGGTTTTTGAACAACTCATTTAGATTATGTAAAAAAGTTTGTTTTATTAGCCATGAAAAATCGAAAATAGTTTTGGATTACTCTGTATATATAAACATATAAATATAACAAATAAGTAAACATATTACGTTCCACAATATTTTGTAATTAATTTGTAATGAAAAGTGAAGGCTTTGTTCCCATTTTGCCGCGGTAGCCCGGTTGGATAAGTAACGGATTAGCGACCGGAGGCTTGCGAGTTCGAATCCAATCAAAGACTTCCGTGAATCCAATCAATAGACTTCCGTGTGGGGCTGGTGCACGTTAAATATGTCGTGGCCTCAAATGTCCTCACGTTGGAGTGGTGTGGAAATTTGGAGAGTGAGGGGCCAGCTCAGGTGTGACCTCGTCATCTGACTGGTTCAAAAATTACGTGGTGTTGTCCTCGGATCTTCGGGTTTGATCCCGGACCGTCACCAATAGCCCGTTGTATTTGCTCCCAGTGCGACGTTAATTAAAATATCTATCTACCCGAAAGAGCAAGTGTCTTAGAAATATGAATCAAAGTATTTCTTTTTAATCAATAATGTAGTTATATTTTAAAATCACTGCCTATTTTGTATAGTGGTCAAGGTGTTCGTCTGCCACCCAGTTGATCTAGGGTTGGAATCTCGGTTTGTAAGCGCATGGATGCTGGTGATCGTCCCAGTTATGAGAAGCGAACGGTTCATCCACTGGGTGCTCCTTCACAAGTTCCCGTCAGTTAAGTAGTCCCTTGTAGTATCGAAGGCCGAAGAAATCAATGGTTAGGTAAAAATTAATAAAAATGTATTATTTTAAAGCAATGCGACGGGTCCAGCTGATCTAATTACTAACATTGACTGATACATATTTTAAATATAATACTTAATTTTTATTAAATAATAATAAGAAATAGGATGTCTAAATTTTATAGCAAACACATACAAAGAGAGAAATATCCAAATCTTAAAAGCAGATCCTTTAAATTTAAACTCGTAAATACGTTCAATGCATTGTAATGTCCATGAATACAAATATTAGCTATCATTATTGCAAGGGTTCTATTACCTTAAATTTAATTTCATTTTGTTCTTTCCTGAGTGCAAAAATAAGGCTTTAGAACAGTTGATCGAAATTTCTATCCGTGTATGTTCCCTTGAAGTACATTTTAAATATTATTCATTTTTGCACAAGGAAAGGGGTACATAAAAAACCCATATACTTTAAATATTCATTCAAATAGAATTCTACAACGTAGCAATCCTCTTCCATTAATTTTTGATGTATAAAAATCTTTCTTTTATACTTCTAAGAACAAATTCATTCCATTCTACTTAACCATAATGCCTTTTCGTTTGATAATTCATCCATCAAAAACCGTCTGACTTTTGAATATTCCTCTTATGCTTTCATGCAGATACAGAATTAATTCCATCACGTTTTATAGCCATACACCTGTCTTGTTCTGTGTTCCATTCAAAAACTTAGACTTGTAAAACAAATTGCAAATTATAAAACTCTCTACACTACTCTAAGCCTCGGTTGCTTTCAATCAATCGCGGGTTTCTCGTCATTCATCTTCTCTCTTAAGAGCGAGACTATTTTTTACCACCTATAATAAGACAGGGTGATTTTTTATTGCTACTTTGCTTCGTTACCTTACGTTCGTGTGTGCGCGCGCTTTATTTTGAAGAGCAGGTGAATTTTCGTTCCCCATAATTCGTTTGCAGGATTTTTATTCGTTATAAATTCTTTCAGTGAGGTATTTCTAAAGCTCCTTTAGTTGTAATGCAGCCTTAACAAGTCCCCTGGAATCATCTAGAAAAGATCTCGAATGAAAGATGTTATTTCCCCCTTCCAAATCCGAATAAAGAATTCGCAGATGGCGCAATTAAAATACATAGTAACTACTTCGAATTCATTCAAAGGTCTTGTTCTTTTTTTCCCGTTTCTGACTCTCGAAGCTGTAGGGAATTATTGATGTTGAAAATTCTTAATGAAGGCGAGTTTCTGAGCTAAGTTAATCATGTGGGATATCAGAAAGGATTGGTTTTGATTCACTTATTTTATTTATTGGATGAAGTTGTTAATTAAAAACATTGCTACTAATTTCAGTGAAATCCCTGTTCTTGTTTGCTGAAATTAGATTTTAAAGTTGGACCTCTTTTTTTTTCAAGTTGTCTGATGCAATTAGTGATTAATCAAGATGTTTGAGTTATAAAAAAACGAACGTTTTTTCATGTTAATTTCCTGCCTTAATTAGTTGCTTTCTTGTAACTCCCCCTGTACCTCTTCTTATTCTAAAAATATAAGAACACAATTATAACATATCTATACGTTTGTCTTATTAACTACTTTTGATCGTAAACCGTTAAAATTCAACGATTCGAACTTGAAAGGACATTTTTTGTGTCGTTTTTTTTCAATACATAATTTTAATATATTAAGTGTTTCTTTTACTTTGGGGTACATGATATAAATCTTTGATGCTGCTTGTGAAACCCTTTCACTAACAAATTAATGGTTTCGAATGTAGCCTTTGTGGACATAATTTCAATGATAAATTACATGATAAAATTTCTTTTGACCAGTTATCGGAAGAATTGTTTCTAAGTAAATTGCTTGTTTAGTATGCCACCATGAGAAGAAACTTGGCCCCTTCTACGTCACATGGTACCAAACGTAAGAGGGGTATTCGAGTATTCACTTTCCTTATTTGACGCTCGACAACTGAGCTTTAGTGGGACAGGCTGCTCTATTCCATCTTTAGCAGCCTTTTCATCGTCTGATTTAGCCTCGAATAAAGAATGACTAGACATAAATGGGTCTTGCACTAAAGCAGAAAAGAAAATGTTGGCGGGGTTCTCTCGTTTAAAATCGTAGAAGGATCTCCCCCTGGAGTGAAATGAACTCTCTCCGAGCAGAAGTCTCTTGGTATATATATTTTTTTATTAGTGATATGCGTTCTAAGTATTCATTCTAGTGTAATAACGACCAGATACAGATTTCTAGCCATTTAGTGGTTTAAGCACGAAACCTTTAAAGTATTCATAACCTTCGCTAAGCCATGAGAAAGAGTCCGTACCTGACACAACAATTTTGAAACCTCTAAACCATGGATTCCCAACGCTACAGTCCCTTGTTGGTACTGAAGGATTCTTTGGGGAAATGCTGATCCCAGGAGAAATAGGACACGTTGAGGAGCAAGAGTGGCAGTAGAATGATGTTAAAAACTGTGTTGCCTAAAAATATTTTATAAATTGTTGACTGGAGATTTAAGGATGCTGCTGACGAAAGAAGAACCAAATATTGACAAATAGGATCACCAGGGCTCATCATTCTCATGAGTGATTATTTTAAATTTTACTTATTTATTTTATATTAATTACTAATAATAGTTATCAATCTAATAAGTTTATGTGCAATTTATTACTTATTATTTCATTTTAATAAATATATTTAAAATTTAAATTTCAAGATGTTTTATTCCTAAACTAGCTTTTCTGAAATTTTTAAATTACACACTCAGCTACATTGCATTTTGCTCAGCATTTTGGTGAAATTCACAAACTTTTAGGCACTGCTACACTTTCAATTTATTATAGTTAAGATAGTTTTCAATAATTTGTCTAAAAAGGGGACAAAAACGTTTAGGAAATTATGCTCTAGGCAATACTTTGAAATTAGGCTATACAACGACTGATTATGTAAAGATAAATTCTGAAGTGGAACATCTAGTCGCAATTTAACGATTGTGCGATCAGCAAGTTTGCTTCAATGCTTCAGGGAACTCATACTTCATGGAAATCATACATCAGACTACTAAATATACACGACTTGCTGTAAAGCTCGTTGAGATAACAATAAGAGTAATAAGGACAATGCGTAAATAAGGACTGCGCATTGAAAAACCCTTGATACGCTTCATTGTTCATAAATATTTACAATCCAAAGTAATCAGTCCATTAAGTCCATTGTAAGTCAATAAATTTCACAACTCAAAATATATCTCTGCCTCAGTAATAATCTCACAAAAACTCAGTAATTCAGAATTGAATTAAACTCGCAGCTCAAAACTACATCTCAATTAATAATTCTAAACAGAACTAAAAAAATTAAACACATTACATTGCCAGGTATGGAAAATTATATGCTTATTAATAATTTAATTATACAATCTCATGCACATTTTCACTAAGATTTTGTATCAATACGTTTGCGCTTTCTACTATTTATTATAAATATTATTGCTTGCATTATCGTTTCCTCTTACATCAATATCATGATTTAATATTTATTGTGTACGAGCAATTTCTGGTGAAAGTATTTAAATATAACTTTAACCTAAGAGAGGATAACTTCAATATAACTAACCAATGAGGGGGATAGTATAAAAAGTGATCCATGTATGTCATGTCCAAGTTTGTTTTTATACATTATATGATACTTTAGAATGTATACGAGAAACAGTGAAATATATCTTAAACGAAATCAGTTCGAATGGAAGCATTGGATCTTACATAATTGACAGTATTTGAGACCCACATATTAAAATATCGTTGCTTTTACCTCACAGTATTTGGGGTGAATTCTAACGAATAAGTTACGATCTAGCAATTTGTATTCGCAAATGAATTCGGCAGGGATGCGCAAAACTCCTTCATTTTAATTTACTATGCAACTTTTGACATATACGGATGCATGCGTTTCAATCGAATGTGCTGCGGGTCCGTATTAAATTACGACGTCTAGTATCGAATAGTTTCGGCTGTTTTGAAATGTGGTGAATATATAATTTAAAATTTGCATTTTAACGCCTTTTTGTAGTGGATTGTGTAACAGTGCATGGCAAATAAACACGGTCGATGTCACGTATTTTAATATTATATCGTGGACAGGATTCGGATCTTTTCCTTCAGGATTGATCAAGGACTGCCGCCAATTGCCCTTTGTATTGCTCCACTGCGACATTAATTCAACTACCAACTACCTACCATGTACTTAGGGTAGGTAGATAGTTAATTAGCGTCGCACTGGAGCAACACAACGGGCTACTCTATAGACTTTGGGGATGTTTGGTTTGGGGGTCTTTTGGTTTTGGGGTTTTTTGGGGGGACACACACAGTGAACGCTTTACTGACGCAGAATAGAGAAATACACCCAGGGAGGAATGCACTTGGCAGGAATCGAACTTGCGCCGCCTACAACTCGAAGGTTGCTAGCGCAGTGGGTTAGACTTTGTAGAAAGGGCACAAAATCCAAAAAGATGGTTTGGGAATGAATGTGTAAGCTTAGTTCTTGTAAGATAATATTTTATTTATACATAACTATAGACTAATAATTTAGTTATCTTTCGTTATACTGTAATATTTTGTTATAATTTTATGAATAATATTTTAGGATAACTAGATCTTACATGTTGTACGCTATAAGAGGTTTTCCTGTCAAGATAAATGCAGCGGTGATAGAGTTTTTGCGGTGGAACGTGTTTCCTGTATGTATTCTAGATAAGTCTGATTTTTCGAATACGATTTCAGCACGTCAATATCAATTACAAAGAATAAATTCCGAATTTAGAAGTGATAGTTGATTTACCAACGCCAATTAGATTAAACGCCAAACGTCGCCTAATCGGCAATAAACTACGTTTTACAGTAGCCCGATATGTATCATGCGAGTGCATTTGGGTAACAGGTAGTACAATCTCCGTTTTCAGTCTGGTTTGTTTGCATTGAATATTCGTTTCATAGTAAAAAAATAGCCCGTTGTGTTGCTCCAGTGCGACGTTAATTAACCACCTACTTACCTCTTATAGTAAATGGGAGAGGGGGGGGTATTTCAATTAACGTCACACTGGAGCTACACAATGGGCTATTGGTGACGGTCCGGGATCAATCCCAAAGGGAAAGATCCGAGGACAACACCACGTAATTTTGAACCACGGTCAGATGACGAGGCAACACCTGAGCTGGCACCCCACTCTCCAAACTTCCACACCACGCCAACGTGAGGACATTTGAGGCCACGACAGATTTAACGTGCACCAGCCCCCTTTGTACACGACGGTGTTTGGTTGGATTCGAACTCGCAACCCTTCGGTTGCTAGTCCGTTACTCTTCCAACCGGGCCACCGCGGCCCATAAATGGGAGAAACCTTTCGTTCCCAAAATAAAAACCAGACTTAATATTTTGTGAAGTTTTATGGTGAACGAAGTGTAAGAGACCCTTGCCAATAAATTGAAAACAAATTTCTGGACTTGGATTCCTATATATAACTCAGTTTTTGAATTTTTTGGACTTATAATAAGACAACCATATAGTCTAAAGCATATATTACTACTTGAATCTCATCAGTTTCTTTAAAATTTAACTATTTCATTTTATTCATTCAATTTTAAGTATACCAATAATAAGCCAGACCCGTAGTGGCTCAGTGGGTTTTCCCACTGCAATAGCAACCTGCCTGCGAGGTTCGATTCTTGTAACTTACTCTGCGTGTATTTCTCTCTTCTGTGTAGAGATGGTGCCCGTTAAATCCGTCGTGACCTCAAATGTCCTCACGTTGGCATGGTGTGGAAGTTTGGAGAGTGGGGTGCCAATTCAGGCGTTGCCTCGTCGTCTGTCCGTGGTTCCAAATTACGTGGTGTTGTCCTCATATCTTTTCCTTTGGGAGTGATTCCGGACCGTCACCAATAGCCCATTGTGTTGCTCCAGTATGACGTTAATTAAGATACCTACCTACCTCTCTTCTGTGTCAGTAAGACTTTCCTTGTGTGTGTATATCCATTACTTCAAGTTGTCTGTCTTGTGGTTGGCGCAGGTTGGACAAATATGGTCCTTGAGGTCATAAAATACAACCAACAATCCCAATTATAAGCTCGTTGGGGCAAAATACGTGGCAAACCAACCGAATTTTAAAAAAAACCCCGATTCTTGAAGTACATAGGATGCTTACCAATAATAATAGAATGTAGAAATGATATTTTCAATATTATCATGGGGGGGAGGGTTATATATGTGAGATAATCCGATTCTTGTATTACATAAGATGTGTGTTTCCCATTATTAGTAGAATATTATAGAAAAGATATTTTCAAAAGTAGTATTATGCTATGGTAGGTATGATCTTTTATGTTATATATTGTCTGTTTTGTTGTGTATGATCTCACATGATCTGCTATGTTATATATGATCTGCTATGCTATGCAGTAGGGGTAGTCAACTTCTGTATATATATGATCGACTTTTTTTCTTAAAAATGAGTCGCGATCTACCTACTAAAATCTTGACATTTAACACATTCAAATTTGTGTCTTGTGTACTAATAAGTAACAATGGGGAGGGGTATTAAACCAACATGTGATATTTTATTAATAATATTTATTAATTGAAAACTAGACACAGAGAAAATACAGATTAAATTTTATTTTATTATCTTATCATTAATGGGAAGTCTACGTCTGCATGTCTCCAACCAAGCGTTCATAATTTGGTGTGTATCCAGACAAAGATAATGATAATGAACCTTCAATATGGGAATCAGTAAGTAGGGAATGATGTTTAGTCTTCGTGAACTTTAAATATGAAAAAGACGATTCACATAAGTATATAGATCCAAAATAAGAGTAGATATATTCGCTATATTTGGGGATATTGAGATACTTTTCTCGATTAACGTATTTCCAAAAATCTCTTTCAGGTTCTCTGGCTTGTAAGGTTAGATCAGTTTGTAGAGTAATAATTTCACTTTCTAACGCGTTTTTTTTTCAATATTAAATGTGTCAGAAATTTTTGCGGCAATATGTTTTACATTTAAATCCTTTTTAAAAGGAAAAGACAGATACTGAACAATAACTTTAACTTTTTCAAAATCATAAAATCTGACCTCAAAGTCTACAATCACCTTTTTAATTTCTGTGCGACGTATTTTTCAATGTTATAATTGCAATTTTAATGTTTTTGTAGATGATCGGACATATTTGGAAAGTGATTCAAGTTGTTTTGTTAAAGATCTTCTATTAGTATAATAAATTTTGTTTTGTATGCATTAATGCTACTGATCATTTCAATTATTGTCTTGTTTTTCCTTGCAATTCTAAATTTAAATCACTTAATTTAGACGTAAAATCTGTAAGAAACGCTAAATCACTGAGCCAAGTTTTATTTAAATTTACACATTCTTGATCTTGCTCCTCGAGAAATTTTTTATCTCAGTTAATAAATCACGAAATCGTTGCCAGAAATTTACTTCTACTTAGCCACCTTACATCGGTATGTAATAATAATTCTGGCTGTCCTTCAAGTTGCAATTGGAAGAGACGCCGTTTGAGGGAACTTCCTCGAATGGAATTAACAATTTTGAATGCTATGTCCATTATTTGTTTTGTATTTAATCTTTTGCTGGCTAACACTTGTTGGTGAATTATGCGGTGGTAGCTAAAAAAACAGAAATTCGTCATCATTTTGGCATAGAGTTATAAATTCATTTATGCGGCCTATCATTGCTCCTGCTCCATCTGTTGTTATTGAAACTAATTTAAAGAGTGGTAGCTTGAAATTATTGAGGAAGTTTTTAAAAGAGTTGAATATAACTACACCTCTAGTCCTTTCTTTCAAAGATGTACAATTCTTCTTTAGATGTATAATCTTTAAAAACTATACGAATAAAAATAAGCAATTGTGCTATGTCACGTATATCTGTCGATTCATCAAATTGGAGGGGAAAACAAGAATATCTATTAATGTCGTATATAACTGTTCTCTTATATTTTCATTCATTTTCTCAATCCGCCGCATCACAGTATTTCGAGACAATTGTAGATCTTTAATTGCAGCAATAATTTCAATCTTGTTCTTAAAATCATTAAAAAGCGAATCTGATATTTCCTAAAAAGTTTCTTTTATAAATTCCCGTCAGAAAATGGTTTACATTTTTTCCTAAAACATGGCTTATTTTGAATGATGCAATAGTCACTGTACGTGATTTCAACATGGGCTTTTAAAAGCATTTTGATGAGCTCTTAATTGAGCCTTAAGATACCCAATTTTATTTTTTCTCAAGTCACTATTTTGTGGATAATCTGTCTGATATTTGTTATGTAAAGTTAAAAAATGCCTCTCCAGATTACCCTTTTTAGTAACGGCTACGGAGGCATTGCATATTAAGCAACAACATTTATCATTCATCATTGTAAAAAGGTAATCAAGTTCCCATTCATGAAAATGATAAGTCTTCGATTTTTTTTGTTTTATTATTCATTTTAATGGGTACTAAAGTACAAAAGAAGTATACAAGTAGACAATTTTAATTTAAAACCATACCAGTACCACAGAAAGAAGGGACTTACATGTTTGCACAGCAGTAGTGTTAAGAAAAATTGACACTTTTTCTAGAAAAGCTAATACAATGTTACCAGTATGGTGGATACTAAATACAAAACAAAACATAGGAATGCCAACTTATGTATTGTTGCACCGAGGATTAAAAGAAGGCGCCGAGAAGCCCGCTAGATGGCGTGTTGGACAGGGAGCGGATGACAGGTGAATTAGGACGCCGTTCTCCCACTCTCTCGACGGCTGGCCCGGAAGGCGAATTGTCAACGTCAACTATGATACTAAAGAAGCCACGACCGTTTGTTTCTGAGTCACGACTAAATTGCGTTTGCGTATTGAAACAGTCTCCTGTCGGCTGTGATCGACCAAAAATCGCTTCGCGATCGACTTGTTGGCCATTCCTGCTATACAGGATCTGTTATGTTATGTATGATCTCTTATATAATGTATGGTATACGCATATTGATATGAAATTTCATTAGTATGACAGGGAAATGCAGTTTACTTCTAAAGCACCAAGAAAATTCTTTTCACCCACAAAAATCTCAAACAAATAATCAACTTCCATCCAGTGCACTTAAGAATGCGAAGCGTCTTACAAAACAGTAAAAAATCCCCTCTTTTTCAACCTCTGCAGACTGAGCGCATGATTCGGAAAGTATGCGATTCATTCCCTAACGATGGAAAATCGAACATAAATAACTCCGAAAGACCAGAAAAAACGGTAGAACAAATTACCTTTTAGCATCAAAACAAAGCGGAGAGAGTCTGGGGCACCTGCAGTTCTGGAAAGAAAGCGAAGCATCAAAAATAAAACAACATCAGGGGCTCTTATGAAACAATGTATCGAGTAAAAAACATTATATACGGTGCGTTTTGTGCCCTTTTAATGAAGCAATTTCTTTGACAAATAATTGGCTGGTTGGAATTCTCAATTTAGAGGCTCCTTGGAGATATGCGGAGGCAAAATAAAGCAAAATCCGTTTAAGAAAATGAACATGCCGGCTTTCTGCTTGAATGGCCGGGGGAGTCAAGGGGCCTTCTTGAAATTAAAATAAATCCGGATTAAGCTGAGGATGAGAGAAAGAATTGCCAGACTAAGTGTGTTCTCTCATGTAAAATCAAACCTCTTTTTGGTTGGCTGGACGATATTCATGAATAAGTTTTTCAAAACAAGGAATGAAATGTTTAAATTTTGCACTTTTTCAAGTTGTAACTTGTGAGCGAATTTATATCGCTCACAAGTTACATACATAACATACGGAGCGACTTATTTATTATAAGTCGCTCCGCATGTTATGCGTTCTGTGGTTTTTCAATAACTGGAGCTTTGATTCGGAAGTTAACTTTAGATCAAATTTGCTTATTTTAGATTTAATTTCCTGCAAGCCATTTAATTGATTAATATTTGAAAATTACGTAGTGAATCTTAGTTATTTCAGTAATCCGATATCTTAAAACATTGAATTAGTGAAATAATTGAAGATCTAATGCGCAATTTTAATGATTATTTCACTTATTCTGTTTTCAAATAGTATTTACTTTCGTTATTGGGAAGCTAGATACTTTTGGACCTCATAGTTTTTTAATTACTTTTTCCTGTAGTTTTATTCTGATGATTTACTGTTCTTTTGTACTGTTTTCTGTATTTTCTGTTGTGTCTTCTATTATACATTGAGGCTAAGGATGTTTGTCTGCATTGCCTGCTGTATTGGAAATAAAAATATTTTCAGTTTTGTCAATGAAGTTAGAGAAAGCTGCCACGAAATTTGCAAAGGATTTCCTGTGACAACATGAAGTGAAATGAATCTAGAACTGATATTAGCCAGGGTTATGGAAGATAAATCTCATTCCATAGAACTAATGGGATCGTTCAAAGATGAAACAGAGCATAGAACTTGCGTTTCGAAGCTAAGAGAGGACCGAAATGAAACAAACCTAGGTTTCCTAAATAAAGATAATTTAATTTACATTCCCTTCTAAATACTTTATTTACCACGATGAAGTGTGAATATATTACCACACTACCACATTGTTCTATTTCTGGACCAAAATCTAATGAACCTGGACAGCAAACATGAATAGATGACACACTGCGGTAAAATGACTTTCGTATCACTAAGGACCCATGACCATTCTTCATTCGCATATTAGCCCTTACAAGGAAAGGACAAAATCAGTGCAAAATTCTTCATTCCCACTGCAATTTATCAGCAAATCACTGGAATATCAAAGATCTAAAAATTTAAGTCATTAAATGTCTTCTATAGGGGAGATATATCAAAAGTTAATCAAAGATAATGTACATACGCAAAAAGTATTTTAAATGAAGCCAAAGTATGCTACTAAAAAGTCGACAAATGTCTTTCCAATTGTTAGCATCAAATAAAATGAACATAGAACTAATATTAGCCAAGGTTGTGATGGATGAAAACACGTTCAGTAGGACTGATGGGATCGCTTGAAGATGAAACAGAGCACAGAATTTGTGCTTCGAAGCTAAGAGACCTGAGATTCCTAAAGAAAAGCAATTATTTGCATTCTCTTTTAAATGTTTCGATTTTACCACAATAAAGTACGAATATGCTACAGCACTGCCATAGATTGTTCTATTTCAAGACCAAGATCTAATGAATCAGGACAGCAAGCATGAATAGATGACACACTGCGGTAAATTGACTTTCTCTTCACTAAGGACCCAGGACCATTCTTCATTCGCATATTAGCCCTTACAAGGACAAGGACAAAATCAATACAAAATTATCCATTCCCACTGTAATTTATCAGCAAATCGTTGGAAAACCAAAGATCTATGACCAAACTCTTCGAGCAACCTTCCCGAAATTCCAGAAGGTCAATACCTGGGACACGAGAAACGGTGTTCCAACTTGTCACAAAATCCAGACACAAGTTTTAAACCTTCTTCAGACTATTTCCCAGAGGAATAATTGAAGGGGAGCGTTGCCAGGGGTTACCGAGTTTGTTATCAAATCGTTAGAGAGGACAGCGGTTTGGGGTCCTAAGTACAAAATGAACAAGAATCGAAGAGGGCTGCGCGGTGGTCGGTTTTGATTTAGAGCTAGCAGGACCCGCAGTAATGGAGAGGAAGATTTGATTGACGATTTAGGGAATGTCGGAGGGATGGCGTTTACATGCTTTCGCGCCTCCTCTGTCTAATAAGTGTTCGGGTTTGCGGTGACAGTGGGACTAATTGGAAATAGCTGAGAGGCATCTTTACGTTGCTCCAAGAAAGAATGGAGCAGTTGAAGGAAATCGTTAATTGGACTTGCTGGAAACTTCAAACCACATATTTGTGTGTTATCTATAGGTTTCAAACAGTGAATTAATTGCTAAGGCTTTTAAATCAAAATTTACAAAAAATTAATAAAACGATTGATTTATTTCTATTAAAAGAATAATCTTTGAGATGCTTTTAAGAGTAAAAGTCTGACTACCCTGTTTCCTTCCATTGCATTTGGGGATCGTCGTGGCTTAGTGGGTTTGCATACTGCGTTAGCAACTTACGAGTTGTGGGTGGTGTAGGTTCGATACCTGTAACTTTCCCAGGTTGTATTTCTCTCTTTTGTGTAAGTAAAACTTTGCTTTATGTGTATATCAATTACTTGACATTGTCTATCTTCCATTTGGTGCAGCATGACCAAATATGGTTTGTGCCCCTTAAAATACAACTTTCCATTGTTAAAAGGGTTTCTTGGTTTTTTAAAAAAGAGGTTCTTGAAAGGTCTTGGAAATATTATTTTTAAAGTTTAGCATTTCTAATACAATCTCTACTCAATGCATATTACAAAATAAGTTGGGAAATTTCATTTTTAATATATGGGCATCTCATAGTATAACTACAATGATAGCCACTTTGCTAATGATTTCTAAATTTTTATGAATTATCGAATAAATATTTATCTATTAAATGTATAATTTATTGCTGGTCTGAAATAAATATCTTAATCTGTCAAAATTTTCACTGCTCACATGCATTGATGATTAATTTTAGAACGAGTTTCACATTTTTAATATTAAGTTGGATTTGTCACTACGATCATTTTTTACTAATTAAGTCTGAATCTAAGACTTAAAGAGGATACCGAACTACAATGAACTTCCATGCCTTGACAGGGATACGAACCCAGAGGCTGTTCAACCCAGAGCGATAATCACTCGGCTATAGACCCGCCCGATATTGATTGGAAAATTTCTTCTCACAAATTGCCTGCCAGCACTGAATATTATTTTATATCTATAAACATGAAAACAGAAAATTATATTTTACCCATGCTTCATATTTTGAATCTAACAGGACCTTCATTGGTGTAATCAAATTATTGTCAAAATCAATGATGATAGTCATTACCAAATTTTAAGTTCATGCCTTGAGCTTTACCTCATTCCGTGATCATGTCCGTGGTTTTTGTGAAGCAAAATAAAAGAAAAAACTTGATTCTTAATACTCTCTCAAAACCATTTATTCAAACAGTGTATAAATAGACATAGATTCCTTATAAAGAAAGTTGGTAAGATTATCATAAAATTTCAATTCACTACAGAAATATATTTTATCCATATTTTACCATAAACTAGCTTAACTCTGCCATAGACTGTAAGAACTGCGCCTATCTTATCAGTCCAGCGCCTGAATGAGAGCCAAAACTTCGGCCTCCTCTGGGATTAGGGAATGCGAGCAAAAGCAGTCAATTAAAAATAGATTTTGATAAGTATCTGACGGCTCCAACAATTGGGGGAAAGATTAGGCATACGGAAAGAAACGATTTATTTTAAAAATTCCGTAAGTGGGAACGAATGTTAAAGAAATCATTACTTATCCCTGAAGGAAATCCTAGACTCATACCTCACCACAGGAATTTCGATCCGAAACCATTATTCATGTAAGACTCGCACAACGTTTAACCAGATGGGTAGAAAAAATTCAAATCATTAATCATGTCCGTATCGAACCGATGTGTTTAAAATATGGATGGTATAATACTGTCCAGGCTTCGTAAGGATAAATTGCGTTACCATGTGCTTTCTTATAGCCCTGTCAGGTCTAAGGTTCCTGTCGGGAAACAGGGAAGCCCTTTCCATCAAAAATAATTTGTTTCTGGGCTATTGCTGCATATTGCATCAATGTTTCTGGAGCAAATGTTCTTAACTCTTAGGGAAGAAGAAATATTTTCAACTTCAATTTCCGCGCGATGAACAGACTATTGTTCTGAATGGTTTTAGTCAGGCACTATTCAGAAAATAATTTCGTTGGATGGTCCAAACTTCTTTTCATATTAAACTTTCCCATATTTGTATGATTAACGTATTCGTCACCTCAATGCAAATGCTAGGTAACTCAAAAAATGGGTATTTTGAGTTATACTTAAATTTGTAAAGATGAGATCATTTCTGGAGCAAATGTTCTTAACTCTTAGGGAAGAAGAAATATTTTCAACTTCAATTTCCGCGCGATGAACAGACTATTGTTCTGAATGGTTTTAGTCAGGCACTATTCAGAAAATAATTTCGTTGGATGGTCCAAACGTCTTTTCATATTAAACTTTCTCATATTTGTATGATTAACGTATTCGTCACCTCAATGCAAATGCTAGGTAACTCAAAAAATGGGTATTTTGAGTTATACTTAAATTAGTAAAGATGAGATCATTTCTGGAGCAAATGTTCTTAACTCTTAGGGAAGAAGAAATATTTTCAACTTCAATTTCCGCGCGATGAACAGACTATTGTTCTGAATGGTTTTAGTCAGGCACTATTCAGAAAATAATTTCGTTGGATGGTCCAAACGTCTTTTCATATTAAACTTTCTCATATTTGTATGATTAACGTATTCGTCATCTCAATGCAAATGCTAGGTAACTCAAAAAATGGGTATTTTGAGTTATACTTAAATTTGTAAAGATGAGATCATTTCTGGAGCAAATGTTCTTAACTCTTAGGGAAGAAGAAATATTTTCAACTTCAATTTCCGCGCGATGAACAGACTATTGTTCTGAATGGTTTTAGTCAGGCACTATTCAGAAAATAATTTCGTTGGATGGTCCAAACGTCTTTTCATATTAAACTTTCTCATATTTGTATGATTAACGTATTCGTCACCTCAATGCAAATGCTAGGTAACTCAAAAAATGGGTATTTTGAGTTATACTTAAATTAGTAAAGATGAGATCATTTCTGGAGCAAATGTTCTTAACTCTTAGGGAAGAAGAAATATTTTCAACTTCAATTTCCGCGCGATGAACAGACTATTGTTCTGAATGGTTTTAGTCAGGCACTATTCAGAAAATAATTTCGTTGGATGGTCCAAACGTCTTTTCATATTAAACTTTCTCATATTTGTATGATTAACGTATTCGTCACCTCAATGCAAATGCTAGGTAACTCAAAAAATGGGTATTTTGAGTTATACTTAAATTAGTAAAGATGAGATCATTTCTGGAGCAAATGTTCTTAACTCTTAGGGAAGAAGAAATATTTTCAACTTCAATTTCCGCGGGATGAACAGACTATTGTTCTGAATGGTTTTAGTCAGGCACTATTCAGAAAATAATTTCGTTGGATGGTCCAAACGTCTTTTCATATTAAACTTTCTCATATTTGTATGATTAACGTATTCGTCACCTCAATGCAAATGCTAGGTAACTCAAAAAATGGGTATTTTGAGTTATACTTAAATTAGTAAAGATGAGATCATTTCTGGAGCAAATGTTCTTAACTCTCAGGGAAGGAGAAATATTTTCAACTTCTTTCGCAATGAAAAAACACCCTCATAGTGAACGCGTTATTTTTCTGAATGCTTTTAGTTAGGTATCATCAGAAAATAATTTCGGGAGAATCCCAGACTTCTTTCTCATATTATGTACCACTTGTATGCTTAACGTATCTAATTATCGTTATCTGAATGCAAGGACTATGTAAATCGAAAAATGGGTTTTTGAGTTATACGTAAATTAGTAAAGATTATATCAGGCAGGATTTAATGCAAAGACTAAGTAACTCAAAAATCTGTATTTTTAATTATACTTAAATTAGTAAAGCTGAGATGACACAGAACTTAATGCAAGAACTAGGCAAATCGAAAAATGGATATTTTGAGCTATACTTAAATTAGAAAAGCTGGGATCAGATATAATTTAATGGAAGAACTTTTTTGTCCGCTTAAGCTCTATCTATCGGCTAACGAAAGATGTAGGTATACATAAAACAGGCACTGATATGGAAACTGTGTTTACCTTTTTTCAAAATCATGAAATTGAGTAACCTAGTTCTTGTATTCAGGTAACGATATGCTTCACTAGTATGATGGGGAGACCAAACTTCGATTGACACTCATTAAACTGATTTCAGACGGTATTTTTAATTGTTTTTAGATAAAACATACACCTCTTGCCTCCCCTCATCCCTTCCTATTCAAAGACAGTCAACTACATGTTAACTTACATGTTACAGCACTTAAATGTTGACTTTGTTTGGTTCTACAAATGGAATTGCTGCAATCCTGAATGACCATTTTGGACTATTTTGATCTTTAGGCGTTTTTTTCTACATGAGTTTAACAAAACTTCGATTTACATTTCATCTAAATTCAGAATTTATTTTTGTAGCATTAGTAACACTTAGGGAGGGTGTATTCAATTCAGGGGGAGGGCTGGCCACTTCTGCATACGTTCTTGTTTTGGGTGTCTATTTGGGATTATCAATTACAGAATGCAGCATTCAGACTACTTGCATGTTGTTCCAAGATAACTTTGGCTAATGATGTACTGTAAAGCACATTTTCAATACCTAACTTTTTTTTGGATAAAAAAAGGTAGCGATGAACACTTGATGAATTGAACAATGACAGACAAAAGGTATTCATTCACAATTTTGAATATCCTATTTAAAATTTAAAAATTATAAAATATCAGTCTTTGAATGAAGCTCCTTCCGTATCTTTCTACCCATATAGTTTTCACATTAAATTTCCAACTCTAAAAAATATATGTGAAATATCCACAGAGGGAAATCCCAACCATGAAAAACACATTAAGATTCGGAGCTCTAACACCAAGCACCAGGTGTTGCCAAAGCTTAAAATACAAAAGGAAAGAAAACTGGCGAAACCGATATATTTATCATAAAATCTAGTTTTGAATACGTTCCTATGGAAACCAGTGCTGAGATATGGAAAAGGGAGCATTTAACGCTGGAGGATCCTGGCAATGAAATACGCAAAGAGCATTCACTCGCGATTTTGAATATCCCACTTCTTATTCTTTCAATACTTTCGATATATAAAATGGAAATGAAAAACATTTCACTTTCTTGAAAGTGTTTCCCAGACGCTTTTTTAGACGAGTCAAACAGGAGTAAAGAATTCTACATTTCTGGGTTTTTGAAAGAAAGCAGAATAAACTGGAGTACCTCTCATTAAAATTGCAGAACCAACTCAATTATCTCCCCTTCGGGATTAATCCCGGACCGTCTCCAATAGCCCGTTGTGTTGCTCCAGTACGACGTTAATTAAACTACCTACCTACGACACTTAACACTAAATGTGGTGTACTCGTGTTTGATGGTATCAAATTTTAACAAGAGTTTTCAATTTGTCAGTCCTGGATTGTTTGTTTTCTCTTTTTTTTATCAACCCCGTAAAAGTTAGACAGGTATTTAATTAACGTCGCTCTGGAGAAACGCAACGGGCTATTGAAGACAGTCCGGGATCAATCCCGAAGGGAAAGGTCCGAGGACATCACCACGTAATTTTAAACCACGGTCAGATGACGAGGCAACACCTGAGCTGGCACCCCACTCTCCAAACTTCCCACACCACGCCATTGTGAGGACATTTGAGGCCACGACATATTTAACGTGCACCAGCCCCCTTTGTACAGGATGGTCTTTTGGTTGGATTCGAACTTGCAACTCTCCGGTTGCTAGTTCGTTACTCTTCCAACCGGGCCACCGTGGCCCACCCCGTAAAAGAATCCATAAAAATGCAAAACATACTATAAACACACATTTTCACAAGGCCGCCGTGGCTGAATGGGTTTGCCCACTGTGCTTGCAACCTGTAAGTTGTAGGTGGAGCATGTTCGATCTGTAGCTTATTATGGGTGCATTTCTTTCTCCTGTGTTGGTAAAATTTTCTTTGTATGTGTATGCTCATTACTTAACATCGTCTGTCTTATGTTTGCCTCAGCATGGTTAAATATGACCCTTGCACTATAAACTGTCAACTAAGAAATTTACTCATGGAATCACTATTCTAAAACTTCTAAGATGAAATTTTACTTTTTAGATATTTTATTCATGGAAAAAACTACTGTCAGCTAAGGAATTTACTCATGGAATCACTATTCTAAAACTAATATAAATTTTACTTTTTAGATATTTTATTCATGGAAAAAACTACTGTCAGCTAAGGAATTTACTCATGGAATCACTATTCTAAAACTAATATAAATTTTACTTTTTAGATATTTTATTCATGGAAAAACTACTGTCAGCTAAGGAATTTACTCATGGAATCACTATTCTAAAACTAATATAAATTTTACTTTTTAGATATTTTATTCATGGAAAAAACTACTGTCAGCTAAGGAATTTACTCATGGAATCACTATTCTAAAACTAATATAAATTTTACTTTTTAGATATTTTATTCATGGAAAAAACTACTGTCAGCTAAGGAATTTACTCATGGAATCCTATTCTAAAACTTCTAATATAAAATTTTACTTTTTAGATATGTTATTCATGGAAAAAACTACTGTCAAATAAGGAATTTACTCATGGAATCGCACTACTTTAAACTTCTAAATTTCGTAAGAATTAAACTCCGTGTAAGAAAGCACTTTCTAACGTTGAACATTTTTTTAATGCTCAACTCCTGACCTATTCGGCCGTGGAAACTACAAGAAGCGAAGTGACGAATATTTGTGAAGGAACACCCTATGGGTATGCCACCGTTACTCCTTAGGACAATCACCTATAGTCAAACGCTCACAAACCGAGATTCGAACCCGGGACCAACTGAAAGGAAGACAAATGATATGACTACTGTACTCGTTAGGTGGCGTTAAATTTTACGATATTGTTTTAACGCTCTAACACTGACTTCTCCAGCTTTGGGCACTACAAGTGGCGCACTGGTGTCTATTTGCTAAGGAGCACCCCGTTGAAAAGCTACTGTTGGCTTCTAACAGGGACAATCACCAACATCTATGCCCTTACAATTCCGGATTTGGATGATGAAACGTAGGACAAATGCTTTTACCTTTTAATTTTAAATGAAGTAGTTCGTATTTTATTATGTTGTTGTAGTGAATAGTGATAACGACTATATTATAGAAAGAAAAGAAACCATATATCACTCTTAAGCGCTTTGAAGTATGGTTAAAGGATTGGAGTTGGAGCCAAATTCATTTAAACACAATATTAATGTTCTTTAAATAAGAACCTAAATAAATATGGTTCATGTTTTAATAATGAATTTAGTTAGGATACTGTGTATTCAACATCCAACTCAAACAATAATCTTTTGTCCAAGAGACAACCTAATCTCTAACTATAACCGATAGGAAATTTTTAACTAAAACATAATCGTTTAGTGTTGATGCAAAATGATAACATTTAATTTAATGTAGTCGATCATAAACGGGAAGCTAGCAGTCGAATGCTATAAAACTCTCACAATTATCTTCACTAAAAATGAAAAGATCAAAAAATATCATCTACAGAGATAAAAGTGAAACACCTCTTAATGAATGACTTAATTACATACTAAATAATAAACCTAGTTGGTGGGTTAAATTTAATAACGCATTAAAAATTCATGATCTTTTTAATCACCTTAAAAAAGGCTATGAAATAAAGATTGTCAGGTTTACTCAAACGATGATCTTAGTAAAAATTAATAAAAAGTAAATTAAAGAGCAAACGTAAAGTATAAAGTAAGGATATACTTCTTCTATCTTCATCTCCATATCATATCGATGTAACGTTTAAGGCCCATAAAAAACTTAGTTAAAAAGAAATTAATAATTTATTTACAACTCAAATTGCGCAAGAATATAATAAACTCGTAGCTAAATTGATAAATCTCACCATACAAAAATATATCATCCGTCTCAGTAATAATCTAAAAAAAACTATAATAACAAGTGCTATAATAATTCAATCTCATAACACATAAACTACATCTTAATTAAAAATTCCAAATAGAGCTAAAAAATGAAACATATTACTAGCGTTGCCAGATAAAGAAAATTACATACTTAACATTCATTTAATTATGTTATCGTGTATGCACCTGTATCATTAAGTTTCAATATAAATATAATTTGTGCTATTTTACTATTTTACCATAAATATTATCGCTTGATTTCTTACTTGTTTTCTTACGCAAGGAATAAAAAAGATGAGACAAGTTGTTTCGAAACCTATCCCTTTCCTATATTCACCGCCTTATAAATCATGTAAAATTTATCCAAACCATCCAGAATCCCAAGAAAAAGAATGTTCCGAGAATGAAGTTAAGACACGTTTTTGTATTAATATCCGCTTAAGATAGGTGTAATGTAAAGAACTAAAAATGATAAAACAGTTTGTTTAGAAATATATACTCTAAGTATATTCAACTTCTTATCATGAAGCAGATAGAACTTATCCAAACCTTCCAGAACCTGAGGATGGTTAGTTGGGTATTATGGCACAAGGGTCATATTTGACAAGCCTCGCCAAACACAAGACAAGCAAACCAGAATCCTGAGAACTTAAAGATACACTTTTTGATCTACATCTTTGCCTCACATCGATTAACGTACAAGGAGTAAAAACTAAAGCAGTTTGTTTCGAAACCTATACTTTAGGCATCTCAACGCCTTACCGTGAAACAGATAAAACTTATCCTAACCTTCCAGAATCCTTCCCTGGACGACAGTCCTGAGCGAGAAATTGTTAGTTAACTCTCTTCTGCTAAGATAATCGTATCACGTCTCCAATTACGGATACATGTCCCGTTTAATGAAACGCTTTCGAACCGGCCCGTCTTTTGTGACTGGGCAAAGACAAAGGAACGACTTTCACTCGGATGCTAATGAAATACCGCAGGACAAAGCGTCCCATTCAATGCACACTAATGAAGCAATTGAATCATTTTCTGCCGGGATGGGTAATCTTTCTGGGAAACATCCGCTGGAGCAAATTTTCATAAGGCTGCTGCCACAATGGACGCGCACAAAGGCACGCCAAGAGACCAATCACATGAGGAGGATTTCGGCTCTGATAAGGAACTGATTTGGAATATTTATTCCACGTCATTCATTTTCCTCAACCAACAGTGACAGAATTTTCCAGAAGAAAAATGCAATTGTTTTCATCAACCGAGGATATCCGATTTGTCTCTAGAAGTATTCTAGACAGGTTAGTGTCAGCACGAACCAAATGTTCCTTTAAGACTTCTGCTCCGATTTACTAAATTATTATTTCGTACAAGTACTTTTAAGAAAAAATTTGGTTCGACTCAATTCAAAGTTGGACTTGACAATATGCTCATTTGTTTCATTCAAATTTAAATTTCGTTATTCGAATACTTAAATTGTCCACTTCACATGAAACAATTACCAGAATCAACTTTATCTTCTAATATCTAAAAAGGTCTGGTATAGATGTGGTTAGAAATATATACTTATGTTGTATCCAGACTTTCTACCACGTTATTCAGTCCATTGAGACGTTAATGCATTATACTCTCTTTACCAGACTATGTGCAGTATATTCTCTAGAAAGAAATTAAAGATGAATATTTAGAGATGATAGAAAATCTTACGTGTTTTTTTCTATATCAGCCTTCTTCTGTCAAATTAAATGTAGATGGTGATATTTTTTGTAGCCGAACGTGCTTCCTATTTGTATATCGGACGTGACTTCACTTGGCTTGGTTTTCGAATATTCGACGACTTGGACGTCGAAATATTCGATAATTTTTCGAATATTTCGACGATTTAACACTTCGCCTATTTACCATCACCTTTCAAAGCACAACATCAATCTCAATGCAACGTTCCACCCGTTCAAACCAACTCAGGAAACCTAGTGTTACTCAATTTCTTCCTCTAAAAAATCTTGAAACTTACTGTATGAATTCTTGTATAATATAATTATGTGTACGTATGAACTTTTATGTACTTATACTGTTATGTAATTACATTATATGAATTCTTATATATTTGAATTACTATGTATACTTAATCTACTCCACATACTAAATTTAACTAATTAGAGGAATTTAGTTTGCAGACATTTCAACCTATACGAATCTCCAAAACTGTCATCCTTCTCTGATTACAGACACTGGACTTCTCCGCAATAACACCATACGCTCTGCTTGTATTACAGATGAAACAAGATCCTTCTCATTGTCATAAACACCATAGGTTTACCAGTAACAATTTTTTCTTAAACTCGCATTTTTCACATATGTTCCTTGAATCATTGTGGCGCAGCATGGCCAAATATGGCCCTTGCCCCATAAAACCCCCAAAACAACCAACCCTGAAACCTCATTGAAAGACTCAATAATATAGAAGCATCCTAGTCCTACTAATTAGTGACATTAAAACGTATGTGTTAATTTTAGTAATTAAAATCAGTTAAAGGCGAAATTCACTAACAACCTGCGAGTTGTAGGCGGCGTAGGTTCTATTCTAATTTATCCTGAGTGTTTCTCCCTTCTGTGTCAGTAAAATGTGTATATGTTGCTTGTATGTGTTTGTCAGTTGCTTGATGTTGTCCTGTCTTGTGTTTGGTGCGGCTTGACCAAATATGGCCCTTGTGCCATAAAACCCCAAAACCATCTTATGTAATTATGGACTCTTGTGTACTTAAAATTGTAATATATACTTATTCTACACCGCATACTAATCTTAACTAATTACCGTGGAGTTATTTAGTTTTCAGACAACATTTCAGCCACACGAATCTCCGAAACTGTCATCCCAGCAGCTGACATCCTTCTCTGATTACAGCCACTGGACTTCTCCGCAATACCATTATATGTTCTGCCTGTTATTACAGATGAAAAAACCCTCCTCATCGACATAAACACCATAGGATTACCAGTAACAATTTGTTCCCCAACTAGCATTTTTTCCCCTGTGTTTCCTGCCTCATTGAAACACTTAATAACACGGGAGCATCCCAGTCCCACTAGTTCGCGACATTAAAACGTATGCGCTAATTATAGTAATTAAAACCCGTTAGCGAAATGCTTTCTTTGCTTTCTTTCCTACGTGGCTGAACATACACGCTTGAATCTCGCGTGATAAACATGCATATTTAATAGCGTGAGTATGAGGGCTCCGATTTTCAGCATGTGATGGGTTTTTTTCGCGCAAAGCTGTCGCGCAGTGCAGTAGAGAGAGGGGAATGAATTATGCATGAGGAATGCGCAATTTCTCGCCATCGCTGGACATGACAAGTGGTAGCGGGGTACTTGCAAGCGGTTTCATTACCATAAAGAATATTAGGCTTGCCGAAGTAACGAAGACTTAAATAAAAATGTATCGTTGGAACACGGAGTTTCCGTTAGACAAGTCGCTTGTACCGAGACTTGAATTCTCGGCAATTTGTCAGGAAGACGCCGTTCCGTGGACGGAGAATGTCGTGCCACTGCAGGAAGTGTCGGGACACCGTGGAGATATCATAAAGGATCCGTTTCTTGTCGCTTTCACCGTGTCGGCTGGTTCCGTTGTGCTTTTGGGTGGCGTGGTTTTAGTTAAATGAAATGCATGAAGCAGCGGAATTCATTCGAAACCGAAAATGTTCTCAAGATTGCGTTTTAAAAACTGCGCCTAAAAAAGAAAAAGGGTACAGGGGATGTTGTTTTGGCGATATATGAAGGATAACCTTTCGTAGATTTCAAAGATTGCATTAGATTTGTGATTCTTAGATTTGAAATTGAATTTTACAAACAATTTTCATTTTGTTGAATAATTCATAAATCATTATATTACCTTTTCCTCTATATGTAGTGATTACTGTTATTTTTAACTAAAACAAACAAACAAATTGTTTTTGATTTTGTATTTTTAAATAAAATAGGATTCTCTCAACTCATCTGAAAACGTAATTTATCCAAAAACTATAGGTTGGATTGCATATTTGAACTTCATATGGAGAGGAAGATCCCATATAATGTATCATGATCTATTGTCGCCAAAAATCTTTTTAAAAGGGTATCTTATTCTATATTTTACCGAAATCCCTTTATTAAGTATCTTTTTCGTAAAGCAAAAACATAGTAATAATACAAACACTGCAAATCACATATTATTTTGGCTTACATTCACGTAAAAAGACAGGTCTCAAATTATGTAATAAATATTTATAACTGCAAATTTGTAATCTATACGGGCTTGGTTTGAATTGTCGTTCGATTATTGTTCTTTATTATTCATTACAAGAGATAGGTAGGTAGTTAATTAACGTCGCACTGGAGCAGCACAACAGACTATAGGCGACAGTACGGGATCAATTCCAAAGATCCAAGGACAACAGATCGTAATTTTGAACCACGGTCAGATGACGAGGTCAACACCTGAGCTGGCACCCCACCAACATGAGGGCATTTGAACATCAGATTGAAGGTGCACCAATCACCGCGTACACGACGGTCTTTGGTTTGATCAAGTCTCAAACTCGTAACCCTCCGGTTGCAAATCCGTGACTCTATCAACTGGGCAACCACGGCTCCATTAGTGGATTATGAAATTACTGTCAGCCCATTACACTTCTACTGCAAAAATAGTTTTGTGTTTGCATTTAAATTTGGGTGTTTTATGGTTAAGACATTCAATATTTCTGCGTATAGTGCGAATCCAAATCTTCAAGATTCATATTGAAACAACTCTACTGTCCCAAAAATGTTTTAAAATTTCATATTTTTACCTCACACTCCCAGATTCTTTCTAATGTGTGTGTGTGTGTGTTTGCTGACGCTCTTATTTCTTTAAACCTACCGCATAAATAATTTAATAGATAATTTAAAAAATAATTTCCAATGCTATTTCATGATAGGTAGGTATTTTAATTAACGCAACACAACGGGCTATTGGTGCAAGGCAACACCCTAGCTGGCACCCCACTCTCCAAACATCCACGGTAACATGAGGACATTTGAGGCCACGACAGATTTAACGTGCACCAGCCACCTTTGTACACGACGGTGTTTTCTGGATTCGAACTCGCAACCCTCAGGTTGCTAATCCGTTATTCTTCCAACCGGGCCACCGAGGCCCTTGCTATTTCATGGAGTCCACATGATACAAGTGCATGGACTTTTTCTTATTTGCAATGATAGATTTCGAGTGTGGCCCAACGAGCATATAACCTCATTCGTGTCCTTTTTTTTGTTCTGCACATCTTCCCTGTCGAAAATCGAAGAGCTCTAGCGTTGAAACTTAATCTATAAGACTCCGCAAAGTATTTCCAGCAGGTGGCAGCCTCTATTATAATTACAGACATCTTTTATATACGGTGGACTACTTACCCGCAAAAGCACTACCACCTATTCTAGTTAAATTTTTAAAAACTTTAACACACTTGAAGCAAACAGATCTCAATGGGCAATTTGTACGCCTTAAAATAATTGCTATAAGATTTAATGCATACCGATTGGAAGGAACTTTTGTGTACTGTTCAAAGAGCTCTTTTTTAGCATTTAACCCACGGAGCTCAGTGGGTTGACTCACTGAGCTAACATTTTTGTCTTGCGAGTTGAAGGCGGTGCAGGTACCATTCCCCCTGGGTGTATTTCTCTCTTCTGTTATAATAAAACTTTCTTTGTATGCGTATGTCTCTTACTTGACGTTGTGTTGTGTTTGGCGCAGCATTGTTAATATGGACCTTACTCCATAAAACCCAACGAATTCTGAGATTCACGAGATATCGATGCAGTGTAGTATTGCTTTTACTCCACAGCACAAGTAATGACTAAATAACCACATCTTCTGGTTGATAGAATCATAGGACAAATTACATTGGTTAAGAAGGTCAAAACTGGTTAGATGGCACGCTGAGAAGACTGCAGGTAATTGAACGGATATATGGGCCAGAGGACTTAAAGTACCACAATCTCAATTTTCATGTTTGTGTTTACCCTGTATTTGAATTTTCATCAGTGCAAATTCTAATAAGGTAATGAAACGATACAAAGATCTAGCAATTTCAAAGCAAAATGAAGTCTGTAGATATAGTTCAAGCGTTAGGAAAACGCAATAACGATATGGCTTCTCCAACAAAGTTATTACGATACGAATGCTATCTTTCATATCACATGAAACCCACATTGCATCATATTCCAGGTTTATAAGGACACATACCAGCATACTATTTGAAACAAAAATGATCAATGATCGCATTGGAAGGAAATTTGAATGGGGCTGCAGCTAGGGAAATTGTATTGGAAAATATTTCATCAAATTCATCTCTTAAAAGGAATTCGAAGCCTCCAAAATGGAGTCGAATTCAAAGAAAAGCCTTTATTCAAGAATCACAAAAGCTCTTTCCGAGATGGTTTTACACAATGCATCAAAGGATCACAGGAAAACCTTTGAAGAGCGCATTTTAGAATTCAGGACGGCTCTAACCTTCACAAGATTGTTCAGACCATTTCAAGGAGTGCGATAGAGAAGATAACCATCTTGAGCACATAACCTTTTTTTCCACCCCCTTCCTTTTTGGAGATCTCTGGTTCTCCAAAGGCTGCGCCGATATTTGAGTCGAACCGCCGGCCTTACGCAGATTGCCCGCGGTCTCTCTGGATTGCCGGGAGAGTTGTAAAGGATGGTAGAAAAGTATCGTTATTTTGGGTTATGGACGATGAAATTCGTATTATACGCGAGGGGGAGTGCAGGGGAATGATCTGGTGGATTCCGTTCCGCCGTTGTGCAGAAGGGATTTGGAATCTCAAGAAGCGTTTGTGGATATTTTGTATCCAAGGCAGCAAGAAATGGAGCGGATGGAGCCAGTTGAATAGGGTCTTCGCACGCTGATTTGAAAGAAGATAGTTGAATAAACTGTTCACTTCTTCACTCTCCAAGTAATTTCGGGGCAACGGTAGTCCAGTTGGAAGGGTACGGATTAGCAACAGGAGAGTGAGTTCTAATCCAACCAAAGACCGTCGTGTACAAAGAGGAGGGCGCACGTTAAATCTGTCGTGACCTCAAATTTCCTCACGTTGGCATGGTGTGGAAGTTTGGAGAGTGGGGCGCCAGCTCAGGTGCGACGTCGTCATCTGACCGTGGTTCAAAATTACGTGGTGTTGTCCTCGGATCTTTCTCTTCGGGTTTGATCCCGGACGGTGGACAATAACCCGTTCTGTTTCTCCAGTGCGATGTTAATTAAATACCTACCTACCAAGTGATTTCAACAAGGTTTCTCGTTCATCAGGATCCAACTAAATTTGCTAATGACAAAATCAAGGTATGTCTAATTTTGCCAATGATGATATATCTGGTCAAGATATTTCCGATTTTTTATAGTGACAAGGTCAAGATCTGGTTAGGTCTAATGACGAGATATCTCGTCTAATTAGATCTGGTCAGTTTTGGTAATGGCGAGATACCTCCTAAAGACAACTACCAGCAGGATTAACTATACCTTTAAAGGGCTCAATTTGTGCGACAGTCACGGTAAATGTCGTCATTATAGGATTTTCTGCCAGATATACGTTAAGTAATTTTTACCAGTCGATCTTCACTTTATTGATTTGTTTTCTTGTTTCATTTTTGCTTTATCAGCTTTGAAATTTAACTCATCCTTGTATTTGTTGTCCTGGTATTGTATTTGTTATAGTGATATCATTCAAGTTTTAGTATCTTACTATTTTTAAGTCCAACTACTGGCCTTTTCAGCCTATGGCACTTGAAGAGACAAACTGTTGGCTATTTGTGAGGGAGCACCTATTGAGAAATCACCGTTGCTCCTAATAAGGAGAACCACCAACATCCATGCGCTTACAAACCGAGATTCGAACCCGGACCTACTGAGTAGGAGACAAATGCTATAACCACTGTATTATTAAATGTATAAATTACAAAAGAAACGGAAAACAACAAACGGAAATAATATAGTAACTGGAAATATAGTGCGATTGCATTTTCAGCAAACACTTATGACATTTTTATATCACTGCAGCAATAATGGTATCAAATTATGGAAGCTAAATTGGCCCATTATTGCATCTAAAATGCGAGTAAGTGAAGAGATATTTGTGAAACCAGACCAAATTTGAAATATTAAAAAGGTTAATGAAGGCTAAATTTAAAAGTATTCCAGACTAATTTTGTTTCTAGGAAATTTATAAGCAATTAGCAGAATTATCGGCATTGCTCGGATTGAATTGGTTTCCAGTTGGTTAACAGTAAGGGTCTGTAATAGAAAAATGCAGATAAGTGTTCGGAAAATAATTTTTTAAATACCGTATTTACATTTATATAGCTTCCATAATTTATTTTGGATGCCAATACCCGGATACATGTTATATCCATCTATGTAATCCATTTCACACAATCGCAGCTCTGTTGTAAAACAACAAAAGGAGACTACTACAGTCGATTTTGAGATATATCTTAATTTCATCATTATAAGAGGATGGCAAATTATATTTATACAATATTCATGATCGATTTAGCGTGTGAAGAAAAAAATATTTTTCTTGAAAATTCCATTCAGTGGCATGTAAATTAAAAGAACTTGTTTTAAAATTCATTGTCTTCAATGTCAGAGCATATGTAATCGATTACAATGTTTGCGGAAGCTCGATTTCACAGCTTTCTTAAAAAATAAAATCTCTGCTTTCAATTAATGTTTCAACTAAGTAGCATTATAGATTCTACTTATAAAATAAGCAGTCTCGACCTTCTGTCACTTTAGGGGGCCGTGGTAGTACAGTTGGTAGAGTCTTGGATCTGTAACCGGAGCGTTGCGAGTTCGAAATTCGATTCAAAGAACGTCGAGTAAGTGGGATTGACCCACGTTAAATCTGAGCCCCAAATCTCATCATTTTGACGTATCAATAAACCGTTGTGTTGCTCTAATTCGACGTAAATTCAACTACCTACCTACTTCCCTTATGTCACTTAAGACAAAAAAAATTTCGAAAGTCCTATTTCAAATTTTTTCCAACCTTGGTATTCCAAGATCGGTAGATATGTAGGTAGGGAGTTTAATTTATTTCGCATTGGAGCAACGCAACGGGCTATTTGCAACGGTCCGGGATCAATCCCGAAGGGAAAAATCCGACAAAGATCGGTAAGTTTTATTCTTAATTTGCTTTACTTCAACTGGCATGTAAGTTTTCAAGCGAATTCTTATGGCACTTGTAAATTCAGAGATTCGGTTTCTAAATGGAAACCACATATCTGTTTAGAATGATAATTAAAGCTACTTGATTATTGAGCACAGTTTTCAATAAAAACCTAATAATATAATTTGGAACATGAAAAACAAATGTGAATTTTTCTGATTTTAATCGTCTTGCAATGGAAACTTAAGTTAAATTTTTTTTTAATCTTTGAATTACAACGTATGGCTACCCGTCTTATTTTTACTTTACCTGTCTCATTTTACACTGATTTTATTTTAACTTTAGCTGTCTGACATTAAAATCACTTAATTTTAACGTTACCTGTCCTTTTCAAATGAGTTACACGTCGTATTTTAAGAGGTTTTGTATATATTATTTATTTTTTATGAAACGGAATTCTCTCTACAAACTATCGACCTAATGATTTCATTAGAAGATAAATGCTACCAAACCATTGGATATTGAACCAGACTTTCAAGGAAAGTTGGTTGAGAAATACTCATATCGTCAAGTTTTCGGAAATGATTCCGAACCGTCGCCAATAGTTCATTGTGTTGCTCCAGTGCGGTGTTAATTCGACTACCTACCTCCATACGACCAAGAAATAAACCCATGTCTTTAGCGATATTTTTTACAAAATAAATAAGTCATTAAAATCTAACTCAATAATTTATTTACAATACATAAAATAATGGAACACATGAATACAGCAGTACCAGAACCAACAGAAAGGAAATTTTTATCATTGAAAAAATGTAGAATTCTGAAAAAAAAAGATGTGGGCAAGCATGTTGGATTTCGACATCTTGGAATCGGGCAATTGGAAAAACCTTTGAACAATATTGAAAGATAATAAAGATTTATTTACAAAAAGAGCAATTCATAATACTGTGAAATAATCAAATGTGACTGTAACCTTTCGCTGTCGATGCTTCAACTCGGAATTCTAAATCGAATTTAAAAAAGTGAAACATTAATTCTGGCGTTGCCAGATTACAAGTAGCAAAATTACTTTTATTATCAGTAGGTTTTCACTTACGCTTTTCACATTAAGTAGACTGTTTCATTACAAATTTTATGTTAAATGCAAAATTAAATATTTTTAATCTCTTTACGTGAGGCATTGAGCAGAAGCAAAATCTTCGCAGGCCGTCTTGTTTATTGACACTGAAAAACCCTCTCACATCATGAAATATTCATAATTTATGTTTTTATTTTGGAAAGAAATAAAAATATTATTAGAATTTGAATTCTGTAGAAAACTGGTGAAACAATCTGAGTTCTAACCACAATCACAGTAATACTCAGTGTTATTTCTGCAAGGAATTTTTAATTGTCTTTAGCCCCTCTGCACATGGACGAAAAATTTAACGGGATTTAATATGTAGCCTACGTTTCCCAAAGGGGTTCTAAAGAATAAGCGTACCAAATGTGTTGTGAATTGAACAATGAGTGCAGATTTATGAAGAGTACAGATAGACAGACGCCAACTCTAATTTATATATAAGCAATAACGACTGTTTAAAAACATGTTAACTCTAATGAAAGACCTTGAAAAAACAGTAAGCTAATCTAGATTTTGTAAAAGTAAGAGTTGGTTGGTGAGGTTTTATGGTACAAGGGCCATATTTGGCAAAGCTTACCGAACATAAGACAAACACCATGTAATAGATATACATACACAAAGTTTTATTGATACAGCAGAGATAAATACACCCAGGGTAAGTTACAGGAATCGAAATTGCACCGCCTACAACTCAGTGGGAAAGAGCACTGAGTCACGGCAGCCCCTATATTCCAATGGATACGTAGTGATAACGTTCTGTTAGCCCAACCTTAATGCTATTAGGAAGAGAGATAACTCAGTAATGTAACCAACTAACGATTAACAATTTATGTGAAATAGTGTTTCGTAATTTTCATCGAAAGAGTTGTTTACGAAAATTTCCAGCATAGCATTTCAAGAGCAGTTTGAAGTACTTGTGTTCAGCTCCAGCCCAATAAATTATCTTGAGCAAAACTAAGGAACGGTACAGAGTAACTTACGAAAACAGAATAGTTTACCAAATATCAAAAGTGTTTCGTAGTTTTCATCAAAAGGACTCATAGTTTCCGTACCAACCAAAATTTCCAATAGAGCCATTAATAGAGTTTCAAGAGCCGCTTAAAGGCAGGTTCAGCTGCAGTACCATGAATGATCACGAGCGAAACTAAGGGACGACATAAAGTAACCCGAGGAAATTAACTTGGGCAATTTCACCTAACACCTCCCGTTAAATAACCGGAAGGATCAATTTAATCTCGGCTCTTCCCATTGGACATCTTCGAAGAAACCATGAAAAACGCCATTCCATAAGTTCGCACAAGCTTCGTTCTTCTGTGACGTAATTTCGAAGTTAAGAGATCGGGCGACTTAATTGGCTGTTATCTTCAGCTAGAAGTAGGAGGTGGGGTTAATGATATTCTAATGGGCTACTTGGCACGCAACCTCTGCCTTCATTTATGCAGGGTTGAGCTCTCTGCGTCTTTAAATGCCACGTGTCACGGAACCTTTCTCTTCATTATGGAAGAGGTGTGAAAAATCTCTCGTTTACCAGAACCTTTCGGAGCGGGAGATTTAAAATTCAGCTTCGTTGAGACTTCGTTTTTCATAAAAGAATTCACGAATTTCGAGTTGAAGTTTATTTGAACATTGACTCACGGAAGTGTCGTCAGGAATATTTTCAGGAAGATGGCGAATTAATTAGATTTCATTTTTAATTAAGGTTGTTGATTGTTCTCTTTAAAAGCTTAGTTTGAAATTTTATCTACTGACTTTTTCAATGTTTTTTTGTTTTGATCTAATTGGTTGGTTGTTTTGGCGCAAGGATCATGTTTGGTCAAACAGTGCCAAACACAAGACAACATCAACTAAAAAATGACGTGAAAGGGAAAAAGAGAGGCATTGGGGAATAGAGAAGTGGGGTGAAAACAAAAAGATCGCTTGGGTACCGGGAGCGCGACCCCAGTATTTGCTAAAGACAATAAACCCCATGTGAAAAGAAAAATCACTAGAGTACCTCAGGTCTGTGAAGCCCGTAAACACCTAAAGGACATGTGTCCTGATGGTTCGATCTCATTGATTTATCAGTAGTGTAACATTTCCAACTGGGAATGTCGCGATTTAGTTTGCTCTATTAGGAGCTATGCACGGATAAAAAGGGTTGGTCGGATTTTCCCCAACAGCTATCTATCTAGCCAGGTAAGGAAACCTCTCATACCATGATAAAATGAGAGAAATGGGAGTATGAAATTTTTGCCCGCAACTTTAAAAAACTGAATGAAGCTTTTTGCTTTTAAACAGCTCGTAGGATAATTGACGTACAAAAATCTAATGAATTTTCATTCGGTATCAAAATGCCACTCATAAAATTGCAACACAAACAAAACACTTAATAAATAAGCAGGTAGTTTATTAACGTCGCACTAGAGCAACACAATTGGCTATTGGCGACGGTCCGTGTTCAATCCCGAAGGGAGTGATCAAGGAAGACACCTCGCAATTTTGAACAAGGTCAAATGACGAGGTCAACACCCACTCCCAAAACACTGCACCAACGTGAAGACATTTGGAGTAACGACAGATTTAAATGCACCAAACCCTACGTACACGAAGGTTTTTGATGGAATCGAGTTTCGAACTCACAATCCTCCAGTTGCTAATTTGCTACTCTTCCAACTGGGCTATCGTGGCGCATCTCGATAAATAGGACACAAGGAATGAAATAATATTTTCTGTAACTCGAATATTTAGCAAATGAGCTTGATTTTTTCTCGTTCCAAACACAGCAGAAGACAGCACATTGTCTTAGAAACGAAGTTCGATAGATTATGCATGAGGACCAAGTAATCGTTTCAACTGGAGTGAATTTTGCATCAATAGGAAACATGGCAAAAAAGGGTATGGGGGATGTTAAGAATACATATTGCGCCCGACGTACAATACTAACCCAGATACAGAAATCATCAAACAATAACCAAGTGTTTCGGTGTCAAGAGGTTGCATAGAGTAGTGACGAAAGATTGCGGGCGAAAATGCACATTTGAAATCAAAATTGGTTTGCTAAGATTTTGTGCGAAAATAAACTTTGTTTTTGCTATATTTTCTTGATTCAGTCGATGGCTTATAAGTTTTTCAACATTGAAATCTGAACTTCCATGGACGTTATGATATACTATTGATTATACTAGGGGTGTTCAAATGAAAAGGTACGAAACGACACTGTGGGTATAATTGAAGTCTTTATTCAAAAGTAATCACCAGAGGACTGAGCACAACTATCCTACTGTTTCACGAACCGAAGGATTCCCTGTTCCCAGAATTCCTGTGGCTTTGACAAGAGCCAGTCCTCCACTGTGTCCTTCAGTTCGTCGTCCGAGTTGAAGCGCTTCCCTTTGAGATGTTTTTTAGCGGACAAAACAGATGGAAGTTGTAGGGCGATATGTCCGGGCTGCAGGGCGGATTGTCAAGCTGCTCCCTCTTGAACTTGGCCACTACACTTTGTGTGACCCTGGAGACGTGTGGACGCGCGTCATAGTGGAGCAGAATCACTCCCTCCGTGAGCAGCCCAGGCCGTTTGCTCTTGATGGACTTGCGTAGGCTACGGAGTGTCTCACCTACCGGTTTAACACCTTCCGCAATCAGAAATCTGATAACACCTCGCTGCTCCTCAATCGTCGAATTTTGCAATGTGAACGCCATGATGTCCTCACACGCACTGCCGCGTCAATTGGACGGAACACACAATTGCATGCTTCTCTTCTGCGTCATGTGCGGGCGCCCGCGCATGCGCACAACCACGCCGGTACTCGTGCATTCCCTTCCTTAGATGTCTCACTACGTTATCCCAAAGCGGCATATTCAAATTTCAACCGGTTTGGTTTTTACGACGGTTCGTACCTTTTCATTTGAACACTCCTCGTACGATCCGATTAGCTATTGTGCAACAAACATGAGTGTACAGCGACAAACCAAACCAATTATGATACATTTGAAAGGATTCATAGACTACAAGTTGGCCACTAAATAAAATATAATCGACTGACACGGGCAGCATGAACAATTTTTAAGAAAAGCACAACAGAAAACTTTGATAAAACAAGTCAAAGGTAGAATGGATTGCTTATTTTCATTTAATTTAGTGGCGTAGTTAATGAAGGTTGCTCGAGTCGGGTTTTATGGCGTAATTTTCATAGTTGGACAAGCTACGTCAAACGCAAAGCATACAACGTCAATTAATGGACATACACATATGGAAGGTTTGAATGACACAAAAGAGAGAAATACACCCAGCGTCAGTTACAGCAAGCGAATATGTTCCGTATATGACTCGGAAGTTGCTAGCTCAGTCACAAGTCACGGCGTCCTCTTGTGCAGTAAATATGGAGATAGTTGAATTAACGTCGCACTGGATCAACACAAAGGGCTATTGGTGATGGTGAAATAAATGAGTTTAGTTGTTTTTAAGCAAAACATACTTCAATCACAAAATGATCTTTACATTGTAAACTTGTTAAAATAATATGATTGTACGCCTAATAAGAGATCTGCTGTTGTATAGAGCAACTACTCACGAACTGTTCATCTGTATTTTGGCCTATGGGTAGCTAATAGACTCATTGATATCCGCCAATATATTCCAAATCTATCAGTGTAAGTGGCCTTGCTGACCAGGAAAGGAAATAAAAGAGGAAGACGAAAAAGCAGATAAAAACTATCTCCCCACCCGGTGCACCAATGCAAAAGGAACTTTTCACCTTTCTCTCACTCTATTCGACTTCTGTAAGCTCCCATCCTCTAACGTAGTTTGTATCTACCGCAAGAGAACGAAAACTGTGGGTAAAGAAAATATAAAGGGGCCGCAGGAAGGCAGGGAAAAGATACGGAAATTGAGGGAGGCAGCAGAGAGAGGGAAAGGAAGCTCATACAGAGAGGGAAAAAATCTGTCTTATCGGTCTTAAGAATAGACCTGCCGGAATCTTTTTATCCCTGCCTTCTTTTTCTGTTAGGATCCAAGAAACAAATACGCTTGATTGAAAGTTTGGTTTGGGTGGGTGGGGAGAGGATAAACAAGGCACGAAAAAGTTTCAACTTTCGATCCTTTTTTACTTCGTTTCTTTTCGAATAAATTAAATCATTGCAACTCGCTGCTGCACGCGAATTTTCTGCGAATGTTACTGTAAGTGGGAATATGTCGGGGGAAAAGAATCACATGGATAGGTTTCCGCCTTTTCTAAATTATATTTGTAAAATGCGAGCGCTCACTCAAATTCTTAACTCCACTGATATGTTGCGGAGGAACATTATTGCTGCATGATACTTTTGTTAGAAATAAGACTTTGTGACTTTCACCTAATGGATTTTTGTTCGCACTATAGTTTAATATAGAAATAAACTCTTACATGAAGCAAAGTATTGTGCCCCCGGATGATCAAACATTTAAGCGAAGATAGAAGATAGTATTTTGATCCCTTTCTTTTTGTCAGTGTGTAATACGGAAGTTTTGAACGTATTTTTATTTCTGCTTAAATAACTATCAGACTAACACGTTTCTTATTTAGAATGACATAAAAATGAAAATTTCATTTTGAAATATATGGTGTTAATTGTCCTATAGGGATTGTGCCTATATGAGAGTAGCCACAAACAATACCAATGGTAAGAATCTTTCAAATGAGGCGATAAATTGCCTGCATTAACCCTCTTGGTGGTTGCCTCGACGATGCATTTCGTCTTTTGCAAAATTGACTAGATCTTGATGGTTAGTTGGTTGGTTTTTGGCTTTTGACGCAGGGGGTCATATTTGACGATGCTGCGCAGACACAAGACAAACAATATCAAGTAATGGACATAAACACACAAGGAAAGTTTTTACTGATACAAAAGAGAGAAATGCTCCCAGGGAGGAATCGAACCTGACAGATATTGATGGACGAGATAACTCGTCATTAGAAGAAACTAACCAGATCTTGATCTCGTCGTCATAAAAAAAATCTGCTGTATCTTGATGATGAAATTTCTCCTCGTCATTAGCAAAATTGGTTAGATTTTGATGAACGAGATAACTCGTCGAAACCATTTGGAAGGTTAAAGTAACGTGACATGATAAATAACATCAAAATATTCAATTCCTGAAAGAATGTTCTGTAAATAGAGCAAACGTGTGTAGAGCATTTGGAGCACCTAAAAGAAAATTGTAACGGAAATACACATTTCCAATTTTCAAATCAATCGTAATCATTAGTTTGCTTTCTCCTAAAGCTAGTGCTTATATAAATTACGATATATAAGCCATACACTAACCTTTCCCTGATTAGCTTTTAACCAGTTTTCCCCAATTGAATGCTTTCTAGTATTATACCCACCAACAGATGCGGATATTTAGTCAGCATGTTTTAGGATAAATGCAATAGTACATTTCTCGGAAATTTCAAGACGCTCAGAGAACAAGGCCAGTATTTTCCATTTTAAATCCAATCAATCTAACACACCTGAAGTTAGTACCTATATGAGGAATGCCTTCAACCAGGATTGGGGAACTCCTGGCTGGTTGGTTATTAATTGAATAGTAACAAAACTGGCTATTGGCGACGGTCCGGGATGAATCCCGAAGGGAAAGGTCCAAGGATAACACCTCGTAATTTTGATCCACGGTCAGATGACGAGATCAACACCAGGGAAAACCGTGGCATGCGTGCCAAACGTGGCACGCCAATGACCTTTCTGCAGAAAACTAAAACCAGGGCTCACTTTAAAAAATAAGTATACATTAACACAGTTGATATAATTTAGGTTGATTGGTTGGATTTTATAGCGCAAGGGGGGCATATTTGGCCATGCTGCGCCAAACACAAGAAAGACAACGTTATGTACATACACAAACAGGAAAGTTTTACCAACACAAAAGAGAGAAACCTTGGGTGGAATCGACCAACGCCGCTTACAATTCGTAGGTTGCTAGAACAGTGGGTATACCCACTGAGCCAAGATTGCCTTGATGTAAATTAGGGAAATAAATAACAGTTTCCTACCTCTCTCTTATCTATCTCCCTTGCTCATTTTCTGATGTTCAAAATTGCGTCTTTAATTTATGTGGCTGCATATAGCAGCTAGATTTACAGATACTAAAGGTGAATACAATACCAACGCTATCAACAGGATTTATTCGGTAGAACTTAGGTCTTTGAATCTTTGTCACTTAATTTTACATTCATTAAATCTTATGACTTGCGATAATCACTTACAACTTTCTTTAAATTTATCACTTTAACGTGATTTTTGATTACTTTAAAAGGTTCCTCTAAGACTCAAAATGTACCATTTAATAATGTTCCTCGACATTTCGGTTGGCCGGGAAAAAAATTTGCATCAAAGATTTGACGATTTTAGTAAGCATACTCAAAAAGTATGCACACTCCTTCTCTAAATAATACCACCAGTAAAATATTTTAAATGAGTAGGGTAATAAATTACAGCAAAACATATGTTCCCATAAGAATACTCAATAAAAATAAGAAAATTTGAAGCATATAAAAAGGAAGGACTTCATTTTCAAGTTTGTCATAAGCTATACAGCCCGTTTTTTATCTTAACATCTAATTTTATCTAGCACTAAGCTTTATTTCACATTCTATTCCTTTCACAAACTCACTGAATGCTTCTCGAACGCTCCGATTCGTAAACAAAGACCACATACAAAATTCCCTTTTTACAGAACACGCGGGCGCTCGGTTCTGGTCTAACGCTTCCGAAGCACGAGGTCCGTACACTCTTTCTTGGAAATATCGATTCCCCAAGTTGTCTGAAACGAGGGGTGCTTTAATTGTGAATCTAGCACCAACGCACAGTGCACGGGAAAGGAGGAATTGCCCGGAGGTAACGAAGCCATTCAGAGTCGTAACTTTAACCGCAACTGCAGTGTTTCCAGAAGTTTCCTTAATGGTAAGACAATGTAATGGAAGTGGAAAGGGGTGACAGTGTCACGGATACGCCATCGATTGAAACCTCACGACATTTGTTGCGAGAGAATTCGTTTTAAAATTGTGCTTTCGCGCTCTGAATTAATGCGTTGTCAATTAATTCCTGATAAATGGATGGCATTCCGGGGTGTTGAGTGCTATGCGTTTTAATTGAGAAAGAAATCTTGATGAAAGGGAACTTGTCAAAAATGGCTCGAGTTCTGTAAATTTATACATGGCAAATGAGGGAGTTTTCACGTTGTTAGCCGAATGCTCACTGAAAGTTGTTGATCGTCAAAAGAATTAGAGGAAAATTTTGAATTTAATGCTGTGATCAAATTATTAGAGCCACACAATGCAAAAAAAGGTTTTCTGAGTTTTAAGTAAAAATGGATGGCGGCTATGAGAGGTAGTGTAAATAAACAAATGTGTTTCCAGTGTGAATAAACAAATCAGACTGTCTGCAAAGATTTTGCATCTACGTACTCTCCAAATGCTTCATCACGATACATATCAGAGTTATCTTAAAATTCAGTTTATCTCCGTTCGGGCAACGTTCATCGTTTAATGTCATTAGCGTTACTAATCAACGATCATATAATTACGAAAACATTCTGTGGAGCTTTTATTGGTGAATTGCTGAAATCGTATTAGGAAAACAAGCCAACTGACGTTACTTTCAGAATACGTACAGGAAACACACATTGCCGTAGAAACACTACCGCAACCTATATTCAGCTTGAAAGAAATGTATCTTATATGTCAAGTTGTGAAAGCAAGTGTTGCTAACTATTTATTTAAAATTTGTAAGCATAAGTATGGCCATAAAAATAAAACGAATTCAATGTAACCAGGTTTTCTTTTCATAACTGGTTGAGAGGTAAAATTGTTCATTTATAAAGATGGCTCTAATAATATGATCGCACACTGCAATTTAAATTCAATGGGTAAAAAAGTATACAGCCCTTTTTAGAAAACAGTACAGTGATCCAAACACCTTACGAACGGAAACACCGATATTTCAAATATGTACGACATCTTGTAAACCGTTTGAGTACCAAATGACAATGGATAGACTGAATGATATTGTTATGGTATTGGAATGTACTTTATCTGACTTGTTTTTTCACTTGTCAACTGTCATCAGAGATCTTCCTGAATGGTGTGGTGGGCGTGTACCAACACATCTTCAAAAGAAAATAAATAAAAGCTTCCGAAAGAGACCCGGATGCTTCTAACTGTAAATAAAAATGTCTACTTGTTTATTTTCCAATGTTTTTTTGGTTTCGTATTGATTCGAACCTAACAAACATTAGCGGCTAGATTACTAGATTCTTTTTGAGATTATAATAAAAGATGCCTATAAATCAGTGTGCATATTTTATTTTAAATTTACTTTAAAACAGCAAACATTAATCAAGGGCAATTTTTTTTGATAATGGCAACTAATTAAAATCGCACTGGAGCAACACAACTGACAATTTTTTGGGAAAATTGAATGTTTTGTGAAGAGGGTATGACTTATTAAGGTTTACACGGCAAAGCTTCACGAACGGTCCTGACTGTCAGTGCTGTACCTACACGCAACCTGTTGCAAAAAATTCTCTCTCTCAACTATAGTCCTTTATTGATTTATTAAATAGTTTTAACATAGTTGTGTCTTCATGGCACGACTATGGTCCAAAGTTTGTCAAATTAAATTATACATATAAATTACATATAGGAATAATAAAAGGGTTTATATGAATTTCCGTTCTTTCAACAAGTAATATAAGCAAAATAAATTTTTGAAAAGCCTTATTTTAAAAATTAAAAATCTAAAAAACGGTGCAATTATGGACCATAGTTGTGCGGTATTACGGTCGGTATAATCAAAGACAAATTTACCCCTATAGAAACACATCTGAGCTGTTGTTGCTTTGATTCAATAAGTTCTAGGCATGAATGTATGTAGTGGTTTGGAATCCACTTCAAATAGGGGGTCGCGGTAACCCAGTTGGTAGAGTTATGATGGATTAGCAACCGGAGGGTTACGTGTTCGAAACTTCATCCAACCAAACACAATCGGGTAAGTGGGAGCTAGTGCATGTTAAATATATTTCGGCTTCAAATGTCATCACATTGGAGGGGGTGTGGAAATTTGGATTTAGATGCCGGCTCATTATCTCACCATGGTTAAAAATTACGTGGTGTCCTCGGATCTTTTCCTTCAGGACTAGTCCCGTACCGTCGCCAATAGCGCGTGTGTTGTTCCAGTGCGACGTAACTTCAACTACCTATTTTAAAGTAGGTTTTCGTCTAATTAACCATCGTGTAGAGGAAAGTGACTGTAGAGCAACAAACGAAACCTTAAAAATCAGTTACTGGGCGCTTTTGAATGAAGGAAGCTATCTTTCGATATGAAAGTATTTAAGTGGTTGGATTGGAGAGAGTTTTATAGCGCAAGGGCCATGTTTGACCATGCTGCGCCAGACAAAGACAAAACATCAAGTAATAGATTCGCATACAATGAAATTTTTACTGACACAGGAGCGAGAAACACACCCAGGGAGGAATGCACCTAGCAGCAATCGAACCTGCGCCACCTACAACTCGAAGGTTGCTAGCGAAATGGGCAAACCCACTGAGCCACGACGGCCCCTAAAGTTTTAAGTGAAGTAAAATTAAAGTTTTAGTGAGTAAAAAATATAACTGCGCGAAACCAGTGTGCTGTAATCAAAACTTAGCATCAGCCGAAATTGAACTTATATTAAATTATTAAATTACTGTGATCTTAGTGATATTTAGATATTTAAACATTACCATAGCATAATTATATATATATATATATATATATATATATATATATATATATATATATATATATATATATATATATATATATATATATATATATATAACAGCTATAGAATTCATGTCTAGTTGATATCTATTATGTTGAGGGTCGTGTTATTTAATTTTAAGTGATTTAACTTATATAATTGTCATATTTTAAAATGTTTAAAATACAATTTTGAATTATTTTTATTCTGAAAATATTGAGCATCTAAGTTAACCCAATGTTATTACTTGCTTGCAGCTTGACTATCTGATATATCATGTTTTAATGCATTCTTTTTATGTAACAATAAAAATATTTTATCAAAAAATTTTGATCAACACATTGGCTGATCGCTGTGGATGGCAATCAAACACAATCTGAACACGCAAGCATTCAAATTCAAATCAATCAATTAGGTTCAATAGTTAAAACTGTTAACTTTTTATCAGTAATTGAGTCTAGGAGTTACACGGCAATCATTACATTATTACAACTATCTTTCAGGTAGACCATTTCGGATTTTTTTAAATAATAAAGAATAAAGTTCCTATTGATGATTAAGAGGAAAGAATCTTTTCAGTTAAAAATAAATTTTCTGCTCTAACTCAATGACTGTGACTAATTGTAGGCGTATACATGTTGGAATGATTATTCAGGTCTCGAGATCTCTCCTACTGTCAGGCGTGACCATGATTATTAAAATATAGCAGCGAAAGAAAAGTTGTCAGATTCAGACATCTTTACGTAATAGAGAATACATTACGACTGAAAACAACGGATTGGGTTTAATGGGCATATTTGGCCAACCTGAGCTAAACAACGTCAAATAAATGAACATACACACACAAGGAAAGCTTTACTGACGCAAAAGAAATACACTCAGGGAGGAATCGAAACTGCCAGGAACGAGAAAATCTGGTGGTTTCATGTTGTATGGGGTTGGGTGTTATAGTGAAAAGGTCATATCTGGCCCAGAAATAGAGAAATGTACCCAGGGAGTAATCGAACCTGATAGGAATAAGAACATCTGGTGACTTTTATGTTGGTTACGTTTTATGGCGTATGGGCCATATTTGACCAAGCTGCACCAGCAAGACATACAACCTCAAGTAATGGGCATTCAAATAAGAAAGGATTTTATTGATACAGAAGAGAAATACACGAAGGCTAAATTAATGGAATCGAACCTGCACCGCTTACAACTCGAAGGTTGCTAGGGCAGTGGGCAAACCCACTGAGACATGACGCCTGAGGGCATCATGTTGGAAAATTTGGTGGGTAGGTAGTTAATTAACGTCGCTCTGGAGCAACACAACGGGCTATTGGCGACGGCTTGGGATAAATTCCGAAGGGAAAGACCCAAGGACAACACCACGTAATTTTGAACCACGGACAGATGAAGAGGCAACGCCTGAGCTGGCACCCCACTCTCCAAACTTCCACACCACGCCAACGTGAGGTTATTTGAGGCCAGGACAGATTTAACGTACACCATCCCCCGTGTACACAATGGTCTTTGGTTGGAAAATTAGGAAAACTTGGTGCGTACTATATTAACAGAAATTTCTGTAAAATATCATTTTTTTTCTTTCAACTGCATTTCATTGTTTTCATGAGACTGGTTCGTACAGTATAATAATGCATTGTGCTGTAACTTTTGAAAACTATAGTTCACTTTTAATATACATCTGTAAATTCTAATTTCATTACTTTACCATATTGCTATACATAGTCTGATAAAGTAATGAAAAATATACAGGCAGGTATTCAACGTCGCACTGGAGCAACACACCTGGTTATTGGCGACGATCCGGGATCAAACCCAAAGGGAAAGCCCGAGGACAACACCACGTAATTTTGAACCACGGTCAGATGAGAAAAATATAGACAATTGGGAATAGAAATTTGTGGAAAGGGACTTATAGTTTTAAACAGACGCCTAACTGGTATGAGGCATTTTCTTTCAAGGTAAATGTAGTTGGCTATGGTATTTCTAAGGTGTTTCCTATCCGTATTCCAAAATTGGCGTCAGTTGACTTGTTTTCAAGTACGATTTCAGCACGTTACAGTGAATGAATTCCGAATTGAGTGTGATAGCATATTGGTCTACGCTAATTAGATTAAACGCCAAACGGTGATAAATAGTATTCTTCAACTCTATATGTATCATGTGAGAGCATTTGGGTAGCAGAAGTAAAATTTTCACTTTCTGTCTGGTTTGTTTTCATTGAAAAATCCCTCTCATAGTGATTGCAGCGTTCGTCTGCCTCCTAGTATGTCCAGAGTTCGAATTCCGGTTTGTAAGTGCATGGATATTTCTGATTGTCCTTGTTAGGAATGGTGGCGGCCCACCCACTGGGTGCTCCTTCGAAGCAGCCGTCAATTCACCCCTTGTAGTGCCGAAGGCCAAAGAGGTCAGTGATCGGGTATTCGAAATAAACACATTTTAATCCGATCCTGCTACGTTATCAGATAAAGCATCTACTTGTAAACAAATCCTGTGAACTCGTGTCAACATAACTGAAGTTGGAATGTGTGAAAAAGAATTTCCATTTTGAAGGTGATTAATAAAGACAAATTGACCTCAGTTTCAAATTGAGTAACGATGATAAATAGCACTCGGTTTCATTAATGGAAATAAATCGGCTGATGCGGTAGCCATTGAAATTCTAACATGTCTTTAATAAATCTGGAAATTTGATCCATGGGGACACGTTATTTGTGATGCGATTAGATCGATCTTTTCTCCAACCATAATTGATAATAATTGAGATCGACACTCATTATTGCATGGAAGATATGCATATTTTCCATACTTTAAGCCCCAATCGAAGCTGCGTCCATGGTATTCTCTTGAAGTGAGATAGAGTATAATGGGTTTCTTAATGGGCCATGGGACGAGTTGTGACGGATTGCATATTTTACCTTTTTATCGTTTCATAAATTTACACAAAATAGTAATATTTTTTCCCTAATGCCTGGCCAACTGAACCTAGTTCATAATAGTACAACAAGGTGGATAATAGTAATACAAGGGTGGACTTTTGAACTAATTTGCGTTATCCTAGTGCACCACAGGGGAAGGGTTAACGTTACACCTTACATACATAATCTAGGCACAACCCGTTTATGAAGAGGCCACACATTCATTCCAGACGGGAAACCATCCATGCCTTACCCTTGATTCTTCCAGGGGCCGTCGTGGCTCAGTGGGTATGCCCACTGCGCTAGCAACCTTCGAGTTGTAGGCGGCGCAGGTCCGATTCCTCTCAGGTGCATTCCTCCCTGGATGTATTTCTATCTTCTGTGTCAGTAAAAACTTTCATTGTGTGTCTATTACTTGATATTGTATGTCTTGTGCCTGGCCAAATATGGCCCTTGCGCCATAAAACCCCAAATCAACCAACGTGATTCTTACCAGAAACCATTCGATGCGGAAGCCAGTAATATATATATTAATTTTAAATTTGATTAACGATTAAGCTTGATTAAACGTCGCCAATAACACGTCGTGTTGCTCCAGTGCGACGTTAATTCAACTACCTATGTCTTAATTTTGAGACTTATCGACTGATACGGGCCGCGGTGGCCCAGTTGGAAGAGTAACGGATTAGCAACCGGATTTGCAAGTTCGAATCCAACCAAAAGACCGTCGTGTACAAAGGGGGCTGGTGCATGTTAAATCTGTCGTGGCCTCAAATATTCTCACGTTGGCGTGATGTGGAAGTTTGGAGATTGGGGTGTCAGCTTAGGTGTGACCTCGTCATCTGACCGTGATTCAAATATACGTGGTGTTGTCCTCGATCTTTCCCTTTGGGATTGATCCCGGACAGTCACCAATAGCCCGTTGTGTTGCTCCAGTGTGACGTCAATTCGAATTACATACCTACTGATACCTCTTTATTTCAAAGCCTTTTTATATATTCATGATATGTTTCATCAAAACATTATAAAACATTAACGATTAACTTATTTTGTATCCTTTGGCAGTGTATTGGAAACTGAAATTTGTAATACATTGGGCATCTTACCTTCCATGCACGCCTAAAATTATACAAAATGTCACAAATCTTATCGTTTTAAGGTAGGTAGTTCAATAATCGTGGTATTGTAGCAATACAACGGGCTATTGGCGGCGGTTTGGATCAATCCCGAAAGGAAATAATCGAGGACAACACCTCGTAATTTTGAATTACGGTCAGATGACGAGGTCAACACCTGAGCTGCATCCCATCTCCAAACTTCCATACCACGCCAACGTGAGGACATTCGACGACATTTAACTTGTACCAGCTCCCACGTACACATCGGTCTTTGGTTGGATAAAGTTTCGAACCCGCAACTCTCCGATTGCTAATCCGCTACTCTTTCTACAGGGCTACCGTGGGTGGCCATCATTTTAAGGAAATGATAAAAAATAGTCTCCCTCCAGTTCTTATGCTGCCGATTTTAAAGCATTCAAAGACACATATACATAAACATTACATTTGAACCATTTTCAACCTTTAAAAGTATCACAAAAGTAAATTAATAAAAAGTTTTGATATAAAAAGACCGAAGTGTAAGTCAGTTTTTTTAAACCTGTCATACTCACGTCATAGTTGGACTCCTGGAACTTTTAGATGTTGCCTAATATGTTCGCAATCACCACTTGTCGGCATTCGGCGTCATCAGCTCCATTGAGAGGAAACATTGCGTCAACGGCTTTTGAGTACCTCAAAAATAATTCTATGGAGAAATATAGAGTACTTCTATTGAAATGTCTTTGGGGTGTTAAATATGATTCAAATACACTATAGATTGTTTTCTCATGTTTTGGAGTTAAAGGTATGATTTAAACGATTTGTAATATTGTTATCATCTACAGAGAAAGTAATTCCATAATAATTCGTATATTTTAGAACAAAATAAAATGCGTTCATGATACGAAACTCCAGGAAAATCCTTTAGAATCCAGAAAAACTTTTTCTGGATTCTAAATATTACAAGAATTAAATTTTTTGATATTTTTGAGGCGTTATTCAAAACAGTTGGTGGAATTTCGAGAACTACTATACCAGAAAAAATGGTTTTACTGGATGACAAAAAGGATCATTGTATAAATTTCTTAACATTGTCATATTTATATGAAATCCTGAAAATACAGATGTTAATTGAAATTAAACCAGTTAATGAAAAATGCAGCGAGTCACAAAAATATTCATCCATCTCACATTTTTTAACTATTTTTACGAAATTATACGAATTTAGCTAAAATTATGATTTGAAATTCTGCCACATAAAGTCTCTTGTTTTTCTGTTTTAGCCTCTCATTACAATAATCGAATAACTATTAAAAGTATTCAATTAAAGTACAGATTTTGATCCACTATGACAGTATTCTAAAATGCAGTGCATACAAAGGTAATGGCATGTAAAAAGTCTAAGCACCTCAAATCTGACCTCAGCTTAAAGATTTGTATCCAATTATTGCCTATATGAAGAAATCTGATATTTTTTGTCACAAAATAGTAAAATTATTCGAATCTTCAGGAGAATATAACGAAATTTGTTACCAAATACCTGATACAAACATTTAAGACAGTCTAAAATGCAAAATAAACTGCAAAAAAATCTTAGACAGGTTTTCACGTTTTTGTTTAGCATTTGTACTTTTTATGATAGACGACCGAATACTTTTCTGTGTCTGATTTCACTGGTTACGCGTTGCATTTTAAATATTTTAAGCAAGTATTTTAATAGTTATTCGATTATTTTCATGGGAAGCTAAACTAGAGAAATAGAGCTTTTGTCTGGTAAAATTTTAAATCGTAATTTTTTATTACCGTCTTATAAAATAGTGAAAAAACTAGAGTTGGACGGATACTGTTGAGACCCACTGTATATCCATAGAATGAATGAACTTACCAATAAAAGTAATGCAAGGTTGTGTGTAGTTTTTACAGAAATTTCGTAAGTTTTAGAAATTATAATCTGCAGAACACAATTCTTCAAGCTTCCATAAAGAAAAGTCCTCAGATATTGCATAGACAGTTTCTGAAAGACAAAGATGTGAGTAACCTCAAAAACTTGTTTTCGGTTGGTTCAACTTTTCAAATTAAATTGATTTACTTTAAATTGATTTCATTGACCTGCAATTATTGGATGAAAAATACGTGTTTTCCATACCTTCCAGGTCTCCTCAAGACAAGTGACAGAGGCACTATTCAAAGCAGCGATTATTGCAAATTCCGAATGGAGATTATTTAGCTTGTTCAGCTCTTTTGCGATCTTAATGAAGTGTTCAATCACTGCAGCCCTTTTCTTGACTGTTTTCCACTTCAGGATCTCGTACGTTGTCCAGTGGGTGGTCTGTGGAAATTTGCATTTATAATAGATGAGTTTTTAAGAGGATAATTTTCTCATCTATGGTATGGAAAATAAAATGCTTACAAATGTGCATATTGCTTTAATGGAAGAGGAGTATTTATACTTACATAGCTAAAGTCATCCATGAATTCTGCTATACTGAAGGACTTAAACTAGTGAAAGGGTGGATTTACGAATTCCTGGAAGAAAAAAAAGCAATACTTTTTTAACTTAACCTTACTCATAATTAAAATACTAAGAATACTTGAATTTTTATATCGAAAGCTTACGTATTTTCATATAGTGCCTAAATGCATGGTATAATTAGTAACTGAAAACATTACCTTCATTGAAAAGCTTCCAAATCCATCTGTGTCGAATGTTCCTGCTGAAAAAATCAGTCAGAATTAAATAATAAACCTCTTCAACAAGCATCATTCATTAAAACAATTATTTTGTGTAATTTTATACTTACGGCATTGAGTTTGGGTAGGTAGGTTGATAGATAGTTGAATTTACATCACACTGGAGCAACACGACGAGCTATTATCGACGATCTAGGATTAATCCCAAAATGAAAGATCCAAGGATAACACCTAGTCATTTTTAACCACGGTTCAGATGACGAGGTCATCACCTGAACTGGCACCCCACTCTCCACACTTCCACACCACGACAACGTGAGGACATTCAAGGCCACGACACACTCCCCCACGTACACGACGATCTTTGGTTGGATCGAGTTTCGAACTCGCAATCCTCCGGTTGCTATTCTTCGACTCTATCAACTATTCGACTCTACAACAAGACTCTATCATGGCCCCATTAAGTTTGGGAAAGATATTTATTCTTTCGATCGTAAACAAAATCGGCGTATGCTGGATCCAAATCTGTAATCAAAATTAAATACGATTCAACAAATTTATGCATATTTAACGCTACGTAATTGATTCCAAACTTTAAGTCATTTAAAGTGCAGAGTTAATTTCACACAAAGAAATATCATTACACAATTAACTAATAAAATTTTAAAATTTGTTAGACGCTTATCTTAATTTTTCTTATATATGTCATGGTTTGTTTGTTACATATTAAGATCCATAATTCAAAATTTTCCATGATTCAAAAGTTTTTGAAAACATGAAATGCTTGTCAATAAATCTGGAAAGCTAATAAAATAAATAACACATTACTTCTTTCTCTCTCTCTTATCCCAGTGTAAAAAACAAAACAAATTACACTAAGTCGTTGAGTCTGCAGAAACGTTTTTGGGCAATGGCAGATGGGTCCTTAAAAATGTCTTCATATATGGCTCCAATGCAATTCAGGATGTGTGAGGGAGAGGCTGGTAATAAGCCGCACGTCATCAATGAAAATCATCTTTTTCAAATGGCCAGATCGGAGCCTGGCAGACATTTTTATCGAGTTGTGTACTTGCATTGCCCTCGACAACTTCCAAAAATGCAGAACTATAGCTTCCAATCCTAATAAAAAGAATCAGGTGAAATATGAAGAGTATACTTCTCGAGATGCTGAGTACTGTCTCGACGATGGTTTTAAATAAGAAACTTCGTGCAATTGACGAAATTATAAGCCCTGCATAATTAGGACTACAGGCACTAAGCAAAGATACCGAATGACGAGACTGCATTGTAATTATGAAATTTTTAACTAAGTACATTGTTGTGCATTATTGGTCTTTTTCCAAGTAATATATTAAATTGTTAAAAATATTTAGCGTCTGTTTTAAAGCCATCATTGCTGAATGTTCAAATGTTTTAAGACTTTTCTTCTGGAAATTTACGACTAACACTATTTTAATCTAATTATAACCTTTTAATTTAAAGTAAAATTCATAAAACTCAACACACAACAAGCTAATTTGCGTATTACTCTCTCGTTTACTTTTTTAACCTTCCTTGTGGATTTTCTCGATGAGGTATTTCGTCATTAGCAAAACTGATCAGATCTTGATAAACGAGATATCTCTTCATTAAAAAAACTGACCACATTGTGATCTCGTCATCATAAAAAAGTGGCTATAACTTGATGACAAGGTATCTCGTCGTTAACAAAATTTTTCAGATCTTGATGGACGAGATATCTCGTCGAAACCACTTGGAGGGTTAAGTACATACATTGTATCCAGTATTCAATAATAGTTTATTCATGACAGCTCTTCAAGGAATGATGCTATATAGAACTATTTAAAAGTCAAAATATGATAGTTCATATAGAAATATATCGATAGTTTTTATCATTGGTGCACACTTGCTATAATCTCTATGCTGTCCTTTGCAAAACCACACATTAACTAAAACCAACAATTATTTTATTATCCCTACAAATAATTGCATATGTAAGACATTTAGCATTGTTCTACATAATCTGAAACAAAAGTATCAAAAAAGATTTTCCAAGCAATTGTTTCTATTAATATGTTTTAGTTTTTTGAGTATTTATATAAAGCGAATTCAGATACATCAAAGATGAAACCTTATCGTGTAAGTTTCATACCGTTGATTTACAATTGAAACACAGACAAAAAATCAGTTACGAGAAAAAAGAAGGGATAAAAATTCTATTCCCTATGCTTTCTTCACTAAGCGTGCTTCTCAAGAGAAATTTAGCCTTCATGCAAAGAAAAATAATCAATCTAAAGATCTTCAGGGAATCAGTTTAAAGATCACCCCATTCTGATCTAAAAAAGCTAGAATACTCATGACTTGAAAGTATTGACTTAGTATGTTTCACTTGGGGGGGGGGGTGTAAGCCGACTATATCTTATCGTATATTAAGTCTTTAATTAACTGTTAGAACTATATATCAACCATTTAGAAGCTTGGACGAAAGAACTAGCATAAGAAACAAGAAAAAGATCATTTCTAATACAAACTGTAGCAAGATAGACGAGAAATTCAATATCCTTTGCCTTTGTGTTCAGTTCAAGTAATCTGATCATATCTTACACATAAACTACACAATCCCACCCAACTCTAACGTAATCGGTAGTTTCATTCGGTAGTTTTGTGAGCTATTTGTTTAGAAGTTTGACGAAAAATCAATTACAACCACGAAGATCATTCCTTATATTACTATGACAAGCTAAAATAGAAATTGAATTTTCCTTGCCTTTATTATGCCTCGCCAGTCCAAGTAATATGATCATAACTAACACTTAAACTAGATAATCCCACTCAAGTCTGAGTAGTCGAATTACTCCAGCAGCGCTAACTATTCCCAACAGGAAGCGCCCTCTTCCATGCACAATAGTTTATCAAAAGCACAGTGCGGCATGGTTTAATTGAAAACTGTCATTGGAGGATTACAGATAACTGGCGCCCACCCATTCCGCATGGGGGACAATAATTGGGCACGGATTCTCTCGTTATTTTATCCGTCGTCCATTTCCCTGCCCTACCTTTAATAAGAATAAGGAGGGAGAGCCGGGGCATCCCACAGAGCGATTCGTCATTATGAGTTCCAATTGCAAACAAAGCGTACCGATCTACGCGCATGAGCCCCAACGAGATTTTGCGGGGAGTAAATTAAGTTAGGAGGGCCATTGCGATCGTGGGCGTATGTCTGATTGAAAGAAACGTTGGGTTGCTTATCCAAACAGAACTTCCCTTTCTGCTACTTTCAGCTCTGGGGTTGCTGCTGTTGGGGAGGGTAATTCGTTACAGCACTAAAACAACGGACTGTTTTAACTTCGTTCTAAAAGATGAGGGGGATGGCGGAAACTGAATGGGGTTGTGTTTTTCCACGCTCTAATGGCTGGTACGAGTCGATTGTTTTCTCCCAGCCTTTTTGTCCTGGAGTGATGTTATTTTAATTAGAGTCTATGTGGTAGGATTTTCAGTTGATCTTGAATGTGAGCAGCCTTGAAAAGCAAAAAGGTGTACCACTCGTATCTGGTGTATTTTTAGTGAGAGGTATCCCATGACTTTTGGCACTTTCAGTGGATATAAATACTGATTGTTGTACTTTTTTCGCTTATCGATGTCTAGATGCTTGATACCCGCTGTCAGAGGTTCGATTCCTGTCAGGTGCATTCCTCCCTGGGTGTATTTTTCTCTTCTGTGACAGTAAGACTTTCATTGTGTGCGTGTTTGTCTATTACTTGATATTGTATGTCTTGTGTCTGGCACAGCATAGTCAAATATGGCCCTTGCGCCATAAAACCCCAAATAATCAATTAACTCTCTGTCAGACGCTTATTTTTCATGTTGTAGTTTACGTTTATTTAATAAATGTTTCAAAGATATGGAATATTTAATACTAGATCACAAATCTGCATTTGATATACATATTTATTGGATTCGATATTATTTCGTTAGAAATTGAATTATCAAAACAGCAAAACAATAACAAACAATAATCAAATTAATTACAGGTAAAATAATTAAAGTGTAGTAATTACAGTACAGGAAGTATAAGTGCTTAAAAAATGTGTTTTCAAAACTTTTCAAAATACATATTATTCTTATGACTCATACATTAGTTCTTGTTGCTCGTCTTAGTTCAGGCGAATAAAAGGAATCGCAAATTTATAAGGAGTGTTTTGAATATTAAACCAACATACATTTTGAATTTCACCTGTGGACTCGTTTTCCTTTCTGTCTTCATTACTTCTCAGGCCATGTAAATTCTCGCAGACCTTAGGCATTGAAACTTCAGTACCTAATGCAGAGTCTGGCCTTAGGCTGCTCTTCAAATTGTACCTTCTTTAATTTGAAAATATGCTATAAAAGTCTAATCATATATTGATCTTCATTATATGCTTCGAAATAACTCCACCCCAGTATTGAAATAATTATAAAGCAAGCTATTGACAATGGTAAAGAGGTAATTTTACCATCCAGGTCTTTCAGACAGGTCTAAACTGGCGTTTTTAGAATGATGGATGAAATATTCAAATCAAACTCTTTTGAATGTCTAGTTTATAATATGAATTTTCGTTTGCAGAACGTGGATTGGTTGCAATATAATTTTTTTGTAGGTTTATTTGAAGAATTGCTTAATTTGAGTTAGGAATACAATCCATGACAAGACAAATTATTATACATAAATATGGTAAGCTAATTACAAGACCCTCTAGAAAGAATATTTATGTGAGTGAATCTGTTCCTCCATTTCTCGATGAATAATACATGTCTGTTAGTAGCCATGATAAATTATTGTAGTAGTTGAGGTGTATGTTCACCAAATTACGTAATTTATGCATAAAATATCGTGTAGAAAAACATGTACAACCAAGTACTGAAATGAGCCCTAAAGACGATATGATTTATATGCTTGCATAGAAAATAATCTCCATCAAGATAAATGATTTTGAGAAGCAATGCCAAAGAAAGAAGTTGACAAGCTACTGTCCACATTTAATTCGTTAGTAGGTTCTTTGGGATTGATCCCTGACCGTCGAAAACAGCTCCAGTGTGACGTTATTTCAACTACCTTCCTACCTACCATAAGTTGGTTCTACAGGACATACCCTGATTAGAAGAAATAGCGAATTGGCAACCGGAGGGTTGTGAATTCGAAACTCGATCCAACCCAAGACCGTCGTGCACGTGGGGGCTGGTGAACGTTAAATCTGTCATGGCCTTAAATGTCCTCACGTGGTGTGGTGTAAAAGGTTAGAGAGTGGGGTGCCAACTCAGGTGTTAACTCGTCATCTGACCATGATTCGAAATTACGAAGTGTTGTTCTTAGATCTTTCTCTTCAGGATTGATCCCGGACCGTTCACCAATAGCCAGTTATGTTGTTCCAGTGTGACGTCAATTCAACTACCCCCTACAGAACATTCTTTTGTTACAGTAAAATTGGTTGTTGCATGTCGTTTTTGTCGCATGTTACCCCAATGTGTGGCCGGGCAGAAAAGCAATGTTTCTGAGACACACGATTTTACGGTGATAGGCAGGTGTCGTCATATGCCATGATGCTATGGTGTGGTGCAGATGTGTGCCAACTTGATCACACATTAGCAAAACTTACATTTTTGCTGCAAACATACATAACGTATATTTTTGATGAAATCACAGATATTTCAAGACACAGGCATCATTTTTGGTATCACCAAAATACCCACACCTCCCTAGTGACGCCACTGAAACGCGACACAACGGCACCATTACAGGTCGTTGCAGCATTTGATACCCCCAGATGAAACCTCCTGGTGCATCGAACTTTACATCAACTTCCACCAACCCTGAAGTGGAATATGTATTGAGAGCTCCACTTCCATCCCAGTCAATTGTGTCTTTTTACGAGATCAGCTTTTCATTTCAACATCACTTCCTCCTGTCTTCAACCAGGGAGAAAACCATTGAATAAATATCAGGCGCCATCACTCATGTCGTACAAGCGGAGTTGCCCAGTGTCCCTCAGGGGCAACAACGCCATTGTCCACCAGGTGGCGCGGAATTAAGATTTATAGTCCTTGCTACGTCAAGAAGGGGCACCCACTTCGAAATTTATACCCAGCGAAGTGCTGGAATTTCTACGAATACGGAGGGCGGAAGGAAACTGAGTGAAAATATCGAGGGAGACATGAACAGAAAAAAATAATCTGGAGAACCGGGGCTCGATTTTATCTGAGATTGCTACGGGGTAATCTATAGGAATGCTTTCCATTTTTTACTTGGTTCTCTGTCTAAAAATGAAATGTGTCTTTTCCAAGAAAACTAAACACTGTTTAATGACTTCCCAAGCAAAAAAAAGAAGAAATTCGGAGTAACTCAGTCATTCTCCCCGATTCTTCAGATTAAATTGCCATTATGCCAAACGGGCCATACGATTATTTATTGTTTTCAGACATTTCTACATTATTTCATATGAATGTTAACTTCTGTTAACCCTAATTAAGTGATTAAGTTTAGCATTTATTTTTGATTACTTTCCTAGCACCGTGATTACCTTCAGCATACCTTTCCTTTATGTATTTTGTAAGATTCCCTAAAATCAGACACCTAGATCGTATGTTACAGAGGCTGTTCGGACATTTTTTGAACGATTTTGATGAGCTGTAAAAGAATTGTATGCTACGAAAGAATTTTATTTTCACAGCAGTTAAATAGTTAAAGTATAATTTATCGTCTGCTAACTCAAGCCTATTCAATTCTTTCAAAAACGCTGTAAAAGTCATGGTTTTTCGATATCTAAAGGTACGATAAGTAATATTATTAATGAGAAAGAAAAAAACGTAAAAGTGGAAAAATACTTCGAAAAAAGTATCCAAAAAAGAAAAAAATTATGAGAATATTGTAAGGTAAGATCTTTAATTTTAAAAGAGAATCCGCCAAGTCAAAGGACTATAGCAAAGTGAACGTGTGAACTTTCTCTAAGAGATTTACGATTGTTGCCGGTTTGCATATAATGGAAAATTAAAAGTTAAAAGAGGGGAAAATGTAAAAATCAACTCCCACATATTATCAAGACCATATTTTATCCCTAATATTCAAAAAAGAAATACCATATCTTTACCCACAGTGCCAACAATCAGTAAACTACATCAGGGTAAAGCAAGCAGCCACACATCTAAATCGACTATTAAATTCTTGGAAAAAATGGAACAAGAAACGGTATCAAGTCAATCCCTTTACTGATATTCCTGCTAAATCTCCAGATGTTTCACCCATGAAATTTTGTGCTTTTGGACTTTTAAAAAGAGCATTATTGAAACGTCGACCGAAAACCATTCAAACACTTGGGAAAACTGTGAAAAAGAATGGGACAAAATACTACTGTCGATACTACAAAAGTCATTATTTATCATGGAAATTAAGGTGTAGAAAGATAGTTAGCAATAAGGGCTATCAAATGAAACATTTAAAACACAAAAATTTCATGTAAAAAAATTGAGCTTCAGTCCATTAAAATCGTTCAAAAAGTGTCGAAACAGCCTCTGTATTTACCTTGCTTCAAATGTTCTTACGTTGGTGTGGTTTGGCTAGTGGGGTCCCAACTGAGAGAGAGAGGTGCTGATATCGTCATCTGATCGTGGTTCAAAATTACGAGGTGTTAACCTCTGATGTTTCCATTCGGGATTGATCCCGGACCTTCGCCAATAGTTTTGCCCCCAGTGCTACGTAAATTCAACTATCTGCCTTACATTTTTTAAGAATTTTATTTGATTTTTTTATTCAGATGTCTCTTTTCTGTAAGAGGAGCGAACTAAATGTGTGTGCTTTTGCAGAAGGATGATTGGCAATACTACAATAATATTCGAAATAGCAAAGGAAAGTTAAGATGTTCATCAAGTAATGGTACAAAAATAACCTGAAAACAAAGGGGGCACTCATACGTTCAGTTTTCATTTTTTTCTCCTTTTCCGGTAAAATATTATGGGAATACGATAGGAAAAAATTTATTATCAAGATTGAAGCCGAACTCTTGGAATGAAGATATTCTACAATGCATAGTTAGTACAAATTATGGTAACCACATCTTCGTTTACTGAACGGAATAATAAATGAAGCATTCTTTGAAGCGCCCGACTATTGAATGGCTACTGGTTCAGCTTTTTCCAACAATAAATGTTTTGTCGGAAATATTAATGATCTGTCAAGACCAGAATCATAAGCGGTGCAAATAAGTATAAAATTTGCAAATGAGGGAAGCGAAAAGGTATGGGAAAAAATAATCGAACGCGCAAATATTTGGATGTTCTGGGCGCAAATGGCAATTAGCACCACCTCTCTCTCTGGCGATAATAAAGACTGTTTACTTTTATTACTCTTTTTTCTTTCTTTTTTTCCTCCTGTTTCGCTTTACTTTGATTTTTGAATTCTTTTTTTTTTCATTACGCCAAATTGCAGCTCATGAATATATTTGGAGGTCTCGCGATGGCATCGACGTAACAGAGATGCTTTTGAATATTTTAAACTTAAAAGAGGTTCTGAGAATGTCAGACGCTCTGGCCACGTTTTTATCAGGAAATTTACAAATCATTTTTCACACACTATTCGCGAAACGAAAGAAAATATTTATTTTTATCAAGTTTTATTTCGTTTTTGGTTTTCTTTGGATAACGTCAAGAACGATGTTTTTTCGTTCTCCTCCTTTGCTCTTTTTCGTTTTGATTTATTTTCATTTTCTTTCGTTTTTATTTTTCCAGTCTCCAATTTGAAAGAAACGACGGTTTTCGTAATGTGTTCCCGACTTTTATGTATATTCCTTTTTATTTTCGACAGGGTTCGCGAGTCAAGAGCAACCGACATTCACACAAGTCGAGACTTATTAAATTTTTTTGGCTCGGTCTCGATTTTTATGTCGTTGCTAAATTTGTTGAGGTTTTTTAGAAATTAAGATTTCGTCCCACTGTGCGCCTTCCTACCGTCTGTTGCCGTTCGTAGATTATGAAATTGTTGAGAGAAAATGGCGACATGAAAATAATAACCGCCATTCTCATCAATATTCTTTACTCATTCCATTTGAAGACAGTTTTTTTGCAGTCTTCTTTTTGCCTTTTACATATTAAAATGAAAGCAATTTTCTGAAAAATATTTTGAAGTGAGTTTTTAGAAACAGTTAGCATTTAGTGGAGACGAATAATTGTGGAGACGTTTATTCTTTTTAGTCATTGAAAGGAAATAAAACTACAACATAGAAAATATCCCCCTTGAGAGCAAGCGATGATATTTTATGAAATAATTTATTACGCATTTCATTTAATGTATTTTAATATAATTTGTATACCATGCTCTCTAACATGTTTTCTTAATTTGTGTTTTCAATTTGAATATTTAAATTAGTATTTACAGATTTCGTGAGTTTAGGTCAAATTCCAAAAGAAATGCCATTGTAACTAAATAGATTCTTCCTTAAATTAGAGGGGTCGCCATGGTTTAATGGGTTCGCATACTGTGCTAGCAACCTGCAAGTGATAAGCCCGCGCAGGTTTGATTCGAGCCTGGGTGAATTTCCCCCTCTTCTGTATCTGTAAAGGTTTCCTTGGGCAGTATGTCCATTTACTCGACGTTCTTTGGCGCAGCTCGACCAAATATGGCCCTTGCGCCATAAAAACACAACCAACCAATCTTAAATTAGAATCCTCAAAAGTTATTCGGAGAGGTAATTCAAGTATTTGTGGTTCTACAACTACACCACACATTTGTTACTTTGGATCTTGCGTCATAAAACCTAAATAATCAACCAACTACACACGGGGGTGTTAAGTTCTTACCCTCTACAAATGTTACTTTCTTGTTTTCTTTCACTCTAGCTTATAAAAATAGAACAAGAAATAAGTATAATTTCAAACTTTTGATGCAGATACTTTAGAAATATATACAAGATGCATGCATAAATCTTCATTAGTCTTCTTACCTTCTGAAAAACATACACGCCTTGAAACGAAACATTGGAAATTCAAGCTTTATTAGTAAGATCTCTTTCCAAACCTTTCTTAAAGATTAATAACTACTATAAGTAAGCAGAATTCAATTAATCAAAAAAATAATAATTCAAAATAAATCACAAAATGCATTTAGTCAATCGAGAAGTTTTTAGGTTTTGATATTTAGACTTCAGACTGAGCATTTGAAAATCAAATAAAAATATTTTTTTGAAGTTCAGTTTAATGAGAATATATTTGATGAAGACTGTTTATTAATATCTAAAATAATGGTGTCCCTTGGATTAAAATAAACATTGACTTTTTAATTTGCATGATTCTATACCCTACCTTTTGTTAGTACTCTGCTAGAGCTGAGGCATTACCGATTAACCGTACAGAATCAATAAAAAGCGCACACATGTCTCGTAGTAATATGAAATATACGCATCGAATTCACAAAACACAATTCGCGCGTGGGAAATGAAGATAAACCAAATAATCTCGAATAGTTGACGAGAAAATTGAGCAGCGCAAAACATTAAAAACTCATAACAATTATTGGGTGTAACTAAAACTTCTTTTTACCATCTGCGAAATTTGAAAGTATGTTAAAATTTCCAGTTATATGATTACCTTAATGCATTAGCATAGGCGAAAAAATGGGCTGTATCTCCTTAAGAATGACTGATTACTCAAAGTCTACCTAATCTGGTAATTGAATGAATCTTGTTATGTGGTTTGGGGTTTCGGTCGGCAAAGTAACAGATGCTTCCCCAAATGGGTATGACTCTCGCAGTTCTGGGCGTTTTTCGCGTCTCCTGCGGTTTCTGGTTGACCCTCCACTTTGGGCTTGACTCAAGGCAAAATGATTCAATCATGGGCGTTGACAAAAAGAATGCATATTCAGATGCCTGAGGTCGCATTAGGAAGCGAGACACAGCCAATACCATCGCGGATTCTAATTTCACTAACTAGCGGTGTAACTTGAACATGATGGGCTCTTGGTACAAAATTTTGGTTTGAGGTCCACTGTGAAGGAATATGTACATACAGCGGCACTGCACTTTTACCTGGACGCTTGTTATGTGGTCTAGTAGTGTCCAATCTTCGGCTTTGAAGTACTTGTTACTCCAGGGAAGATCTCAAACGTCCTCACGTTGGCGTGGTGTAGAAATTTGGAGAGTGGGGTGTCATATCAGGTGTTGTCCTCGTCATCTGACCGTGGTTCAAAATTACGAGTCGTTGCCCTTGATCTTTCCCTTCGAGATTGATCTCGGACTGTCGTCAATAGACCGCTGTGTTGTTTCAGTGTGACGTTAATTAACTACCTATCTACCAGGGAATGGGTCTTTAATTAAATCATTTTTGAAAGCCAGGTTTGGTAATTTAAATCATTGGAATAAAAATTATTACAAGTTCTTATGGTCACGGTGTTTTTTGCCACAGTTCAGGTATAAACAATGTCAGAATGATAACGAAATTGATTGAAATAAGGAAATTATTATTCAATTAATTAAAGGTTCACTTACTTCATAAATGTTTCGTTCCATTTTGGGTCAAGTAATTTCAAGGCACTTAGTAAACCCTTACAAGAACTGTGTTTCTTGGAGAGATGGAAAGTACTGTTATAATTTTGCTCATATAATTTTTAGTGTATTGTTATAAGTTTTCCCTGATGTTTCCCTAAGTTTTCCCTGAGAGCTTTCAAATGTTATTTCAAATATTGTAGTGTTTTTGTCGATCCCTCAACTTTATAACTCTTTACATGGGTTTCAGTTATTTTTATGATTTTTCGGTCTCATTTGTCTATTTACGTATCATTTATTGAAATTCAATATGTTCGGATATCAATTTTTCTTTCGCTTTTTTAACTTTCAAACATTTGATGATTTGTTTTCTTTTGTCTGATTATGATTATATTATTGACTGATAATTTTGATTTACACATACGACATTCAGAAACATTTCTTAAAAATACGGTAACGCAACTTTAATTTGATGAAAAAAGTAATGATCTAGAAATTTTCAAATTTGTAAAAGTAAAAGGTGTGGTTGTATTAGTAAAAGGTGTGATTTGAATTTATATGGATTCCCTGTTGAAGGAAATACTTCGTCCTAAACATCAAATGATTGATAGATGTCTGATTTTGAAATCTTTTAACTGATTTTTTTTATTGAATAAAAGCAAACTCCCCGTGCACCACAGAAGTACAACAAGGACTTACAGAAGTAATAATTAAAAAAGAAACAGTGGAAAACTATTTAACTAAAATTATGATTTGACGAACTTAACAAATGAGTAGAAAAGCAGATTAAATTTAAGAAAACATTGAGTTTCACTGGCTGTTTTACCTAATTATCTGATTTTTAAATCTATTTTCTGAATTGTAAAAAATATCCACACAGATAAATTAGTTTTGAATTGAAGCGAGAAAAAAGGCTATAGCAATGAAGATGAGCCACGTATGAAAAATTTTGTTCTATCCTATAACTTAGTAAATAATGGCAGTTTAAGTATTCTATGTGTTGAAATGTTCTAGGCTAAAATAAAGTATAAATGACATTATACTATGCCATTATTTTAAAGAATAAGAGGAAATATATATTTTTACGGAGCGTTTTATTTAATTTTTTCATGGGACAAAGACAAAAGATAAATTTTAGACTCAACACAGACTTTGTTTCAAGGAAAAATACTTAAAAAAATCACGATTTTACATTGGGACAATTCGGAATTTTCAACTTTTTAAAAATATCTGAACTGAAAAATAAGTTGATAGGTTGGTTTTGTTCGTTTGGTTTGGTGCAAAGGCCATATTTGGCAAAGTTGCATCAAACACAAGACAACGTCAAATAATGAACATATGTAAATAAGGAAACTTTTTAAGATATCCTGAATGTATTTCATTCTTCTGTAAGTTGCAGAAATCTAATCTGCACTTTCTAACAATCCGCAGGCTGCTAACGCAGTGGGCAAGCTCACTGAGCTCCGGCGACCACGAAAAACAAAATGACGATGAATCACAGAAAATAAAGGAATCGCGTATTTAAAATATAGTATTATACACTTCTGTTTACAGAAATTTTAAACTTTTGCCATAAATATGTTTTTCGATACATTAGCTTGTAGAGATAAACTGCATTTTATAATTATTCATCAATTTAAAAAATTCTGCTCCGATTTCCCTTTTTAGTGGAATGTCCCTATAACACATTTTAACTCTACTGACGGTTGTCCCAGCGTGGTATCTCGTCATTAGAAAAACTGACCAGATCTTGATGAACGAGATATCGCGTCATTAGAAAAAATCTTGATATCATCACCAAAAAATCAACAATATCTTGATGAAGAGATATCTTGTTAGTAGCAAAATTGATCAGATCTTGATGAATGAGATATCTCGTCGAAACCACTTGAAAGGTTAAGACACATAATATTTCTTTCTGTAAAAGTTGGTGACGACGTCTAAAAATTGTTGTTTGGTATTGAATGAAAGTTCTACATGTATTGAGGTCACTTCTGTAACCAGATCTTTCTCGACAAAATTTTCAAAATCAAGTCCGCTTTTAAGTCACACAGAAATTCCAGAACATCCCAACGAGGGGTATAGAAAAGTGCTGAAATTCTCGACATCCATCTCTTGAAATGAGACGTCCGTGCTGCATCTCATATGAAAAGGAACATATCGATTACCCTATCAAACTCCAGAGAATCATCCGGGAATCTAGTTTATTCGGTTACGGTCAGTCTGGGTATTTCCACCTTCCGCATCATACATCAACAGAAGGAGGGACAAGCTGTGTACAATATGGCCGCCCTGGCCATTACTTTGGTAGAGGTAAACTCTGTTGACATTTGGATTACGTATCGGGATTGCGGATCATAAGCTGGCCGGGCGATTGAAAGTGGGTTACGAAAAGGGGGTTGGTGAGGGATATGTTTGTTCGGGTTTTACCTTTCGCCACCAGATGTCATACACTGGGACCAAAGCTGTGAAGGAATTATTAAGATGGAAAATCTGGGGTCGGAGTTGTTGGTGACATGGGGATACCTCGAGGGCTGGTGGATGTAACTTAACTTGTCTGGGACTTGGGGTAAGTGATGGCATGAATCGCTGTGGGTTTGAAAGAAAATGTTAGATTTGGATTGTATACGTAAGCTTGTGTCAAGAGTGGAAATGTGTTTATTTAAACATTCGTTGGGGAAATAAGCAGTAAGACGTGATTGAAATCTGGAAATTCTAGCTGAGTATTTGCAAACTTCGTGCTTAAAGTTAAAATATTTGGAGTTGGTGGTTGGGCGTGTGAGAATGTGTTTTAGTTAAGTGAAATAAATTATGTAATTTAAATACAAGAAACTAAAACTTTATGGGATTGCAAACACCACAGAAAGCAGCGAAACAAAACTAAAGTCATAGGAAAAAGAAGTTGTAAGGATATAAATTCGTTATTTTATAAGATTTCATAATCTCGCATAAGTTGATACAAATAAGAAAAACAATGCTTAAAATTCGAAATCAATTCCAAGCGAAAAATCAGAAAATAATATAACCGCACGTAGTTAACGAATACAAGATTTCTTTTTCGTTGAGCACGCACTACAGAGTGAATGAAAATTTAACCACGGAAATATACAAATATTTCATATCTTGGAGAGTAACGAATTATAAAATAACTAATATGAATTTTGATTTTAAATTAATATATACATATTACTGCATTCTAATCAACATTTTTTTTTAATTCCTCGAAAGAAAATTCATATAATCAACTTAAGACTTTCAACTATAATCAGCTTAAGTACTTAAACTAATTATTCATATAATCAGCTTAAGAACAGCTAAACATGAAACTTTGTACTTCAGTTATTTGTATTCGTAAAAAAAATAATAGTTTAATTTAAAAAATTAAACATTGAACACAATACAATATTATAAATGCTACGTGAGGCATATGGATTTTAAATTTTGAGCTCATTAACCGCATTTTATACTAGATTTACTAGATCTTGTCTCTTGCTCTATCCTTCAAGAATTAACTTTTATCAAGTTTCAATGATGAATAGACCAGTTTATCTCACTAAACTTATAAAATAAATGTCATACTATATTAAAAATTATTTCAAATTCTATTACTAATTTTTTATTGAATAATTAATAGATCGTCTCACGCGGGTCACATTTCCTACAGTAATTGTTTCATTGGAGCATCGTCAACTCGTTCTGAATATCGTGTAGCATTAAATCTTTAAATCTTTATGAAATCACTGCAAAGAACAAACACATCAGCAGTAAATTTTTGTATTTAATGTCATTCACTGAAATTCTTCAAGTTATGAGAATTTGCTCCATATCATAGTAAAATAGAGAAATTGTGAGGTGTTAATTCAATTTTGCTCTAAGGAGCGTACCTACCATGATAATTTTTGGATTAAAAGTAGAATAAAAATGCATTTTACAATGATTATAAATGAAGTATTAGCAAGTGTAAATGATTACAAATGAACTATAAAAGCTTTTCATCACTTAGGTTAGTTCATATTGCATCATACTACATCACCTCAAACTACACCAATAGTTTGAGAAGTGCTGATGTTGCACAAGGTCGATTTTGGCAAACTAATGTAGGATCAGCAGCGATTTCTCAGCGGAATATTTTATAAGCTACCAGAGCATATCTTAACAAATTTCTCAGGCTTCGGAAACCACGAATTGGGAATATCAGTTAGTTAAAGCCGCCTTCTTCCGCCTTACTGAACACAGCAATATAAACCTGAGTTGAAGATAAACAAAGTCATGTTCACCATCACAGCTGAGTCAGATCCCTTCGCATCAAGCCTACTCACATTATCGCTGTGGTGGCAAAATAACGTCCGGATGAATAGAAGGTGGCGAATCACAATATCAACGTAAATTACCGATTACGGCTAAAATTTGTCGCTACAGGAGCCACTGCTTCCCAATAGCAAGCTCCCCCACCAACTAGTAATCTCTTTCACGCCCTTCAAAAAGGCTTATAAGCGCGAAGGCAGGGACAGCAGAGAAAAGTGGCAGAAGCTATCAATCATTTCTGCAAGACTTCTTCCACAAGCTTTCTCCCAATACCGATCGGACACCGATTGAAAGAGATGGGGATTGCTCGGTGAAACCCCCCCCCCCCTCTTTGAAGCCTTCCCTGGACTGAGGAGGGGCTGGAATAATGGCGTAAATCAATTTGAACAACAATGAAGTTTCCTTGTCTTCGAATGCATTAATTGTAAATCTTCGTTTCTAGCAGTTCAGATAGGCTAAAGTTAAGAAATCAGGAAGTGAGAAAATATAGAGAAATCAAGAAAGACTGAATGAGGAAGATGGGGTGAAGTTTTCATTGTATGAATTTGTTGTATCAAGCAATGTATCAAGTAACGAGCATACTATGAACTTTCACCAAACCTTTTAATAAATGTCGGATGGGTACATAAACATCGTCTCTAAGGTACACTCAAGCATTATAATCCCAAAGATACAGGGTGACTAATTTAGTAAGTGATGAGGGAAGATTTGCTTTTAAGAGAGATGAGAGTAAGAATATAAGTGAACCCTCATGGTGGGTTGTCTCGAAGAGGTATCATTAGTAAAACTGCCCCGATCTTGATGGACGAGATATATCGTCATTAGAAGAAAACTGACCAGATCTTGATCTTGTCATCATGAAAAGATCGACAGTGTCTTGACGACATTAGCAAAATTGGTCAAATATTGATGGACGAGATTTTTCGTCAACAGCAAAATTGATCAGAACTTGATGGATTAGATATCTCGTCGAAACCACTTGTAGGGTTAAGCGCTTCACTCTTTTATTCAGCTCCGCCAACCAGATCCAGTGATCATCTGTTTAACACTCCTGGTGGTTTATCTTTATGTCGAAAACTGCTCTGCAATGGCCAACTTCTGATGCAAAAACCTGTTCCAAACCGTCTCCAGTTCTGAGCAAGGGACAATTTGTTTTTCCTACTTGGATTGCCGTTCCCCTTGGAGTAATAGGGCAGTTTTGTCTCAAGCAGGTATCTCGTCATTTGCAAAACTGACCAGGTCTAGATAGACAAGATATCTCATCGAAACACTTGGTCACTTAAAAGTCATATGCGAATCTGAATCTCGGAAATATTTTTCTCCAAAATTATGATCTAATGAGCCTTCTCGTGCAACAAAATTGACATTCGAGTGGCAAACCAAACCAAAAGTAAATATACCCAAATCCTGAATCACTCTTTAGAGTTCTCAAATTTTGTTTCTACCCATATTTATAATTCGTAAAACTTTCTTCACTATATGAGGATTGGTCATTTTGCAAGTGTAACGTAGATAATACATATTCTGTTTTTCTCAGTGTGTATATAGAGATGCTTAATTTCGTAGAGGCATTTTACATGTTCTCTCGTATCCAGTTAATTTTCTTTTCTAAAATTTTCTTTATTAGAATGATTAGTTGAATTTTTAAATATTAAAATGTATTTTTCCTTTTTCATATTCAGAGTATGGATGCTTTTTGATTGAAAAATATTTAACTCTTATTTCTTTGCATGGTAATAAAAACTCAAAGCTTGTTTTCAACAACACACATTTTAAATAGCCATTGCCATAAAATATGACACATTTATTTATTACTTAATTTTTCTAATTTGAGTTAGACAGGAATAATTTGTCACAACGTTTGATATATTTAGATAGTCTGTTAATTTGTTTGATATTTTTTGTATATTATTTGTTTGATGTATTTTAATATTCTACTCATTTGGATAATTTGTGTAACGTGTTTGAATTTTTATATTATTTTTAACTCTCCATTAGTCTCGGATCTCTTTTAACCCTCCAAGTGGTTTTGACGAGATATCTCGTCCATCAAGATCTGATCTATTTTGCTAATGACGAGATATCTTGTCATCAAGATGCTGATCATTTTTTGATGATGACGAGATCAAGATTTCGTCAGTTTTCTTCTAATGGCTAGATATCTCGTCCATTAAAATCTGGTCAATTTTCTTCTAATGATGAGAGATACTTCGTCGTTATAACCACCAGGAGGGTTAATAAATGAGATCGCGGTGCATTTATGAATTGCTCGACGTTTTCTTTCCTAGTTACACACGTATTATTCATTTACAAAAATTCACAGTATATTTTGGAACATGCTAAAAATAAATAACTAATGTTTATATTTATAAATAAATTCTTTTCGTTGCATAACATTGGAAAAAAGTCACCGTGCATCTGTCATAACCAATACGATTAACGGAGGTTTAAAACAACGAAATATTTCAAATCTCTTCAGAAAATTAATATAGGTACATGTATTTAAAAATAAAAATAAATAATAATAACTGAAACATGAATACATGTTTTGAGGAACATAAACTAAGCATTTGTATAAACTGGGAGAGAACCAGTTTTCATTTTCTGTGAACGAATGTTATCGAAATACAAACACATTGTTGCAGACATCAGATTCCTATTTATAGTTGTCAATATCAAAAATACAATCGGCAATAAGACAACTGCATTCAAATATTTCAGATCTTCATTCGAAGATGGTAAAAAAATAGTGGTATGCAGTCTTTTCCATTCATTGTTGCTAAAAAGGCTAGTTATACCGCTATTCTTCTCAAACTGGACGTAATACCCCTCACTTGACTGCTCAAACGAGTAGGGTCCCAAACATGTTCAGACAGGCAGCAAATTGTCCGCCAATGTGGTCTTGTCCCACAACATCCAGCGGGGGAGGAAAATTATCACTCATCTGGTGATTCCTGACACTTAGAACCCTCACATAACACGAACAAAGAAACTGATTGTTTCCTTATAAATGGGATGTGTGTGGAAATCTCTTTCCTTATATTCATGCAAAAATACTGTTGAAAGTATTTCTCTTCAAGATTTCAAATGTCACGTTTTGAAAAATTATTTTCAATGAAAAATTTATGGATCGTTGAGAAATGCATAATATCGAATCATACAATATATTTTTATAGGGTTCATTTCTTTACACAGAATTTTTGTAGAAACTATAGTACAGTGCATATGCTTGACCGCTAGATGAACTAATTAGAACACTTGAATCTTGAAATTTTCCAATGTATTGATATGATAATTGTTTGGTTTCTTTAAGGCGCAAGGGACAGATCTGTCAAGCAATGTTTTTCCATCAAGTTAATGGACATACACAAGGAAAGTTTACTGATACAGAAGAGAGAAATACACCCAGGGTAGCAGGGGATCGAACTTGTGCCACCTACAACTCGCAGACTGTTAGCATAGTGGGCAAACTCACTGAGCCATTGATAATATTTGGAAGTTTAAATGTGTGATACTTCATCTGTAGTTTAATTAAAATCCTAAGTACGCTAAGATATCTAGAAATATTTACTAACAAAACACAACAGATACAGATTGTACATTGCAATTTTTAAGAATTGAAACAAGCAAAAAATTGCAAATATAAAATTTTGAAAGCCGCACACTTGCGAGGTGCTAAATCTAAAAGGTTTCCAGACGTATCCTTTCATTCCTAGAACAATCCCTCCGAAATACCAAAAGCTACGGTATAGCAGAAATATTTTTTAAAAGGAAAGAGAAAAACAATCGGAGTTAATCTTAAAATTAAAGAGAAAACTATGATTCAATGAGACTAAATAACTCTAAGTACCCTTCAGTATAAATAAAATTTTTCTGTATGTTTGTATATGACTTAAATATTGTTTATTAGTGGATACTTCAGATCAATCATGCATCGTGGAACATATCTTTGTCACTATCCAAAGACACAAATTTGCAAAGTTATCATTTTAAGACATTTCAAGAAAAATGTGCTTACAATTTTTAAGCTATTCTGAAAATGTTTGGAAGTGTAGGTAAGGATTTAGGTTACTTACATTACGATTCAGAATTTGTCTTTGGCATATTTGTTAAATATGAGTTAGAAAATGCATTTAGGTGAGATAACCAAAAATGAAGATTCGTGTTATGGATTCCCAACAATATGGGAATTTAAAATCAAGTGAAGTCATATCACCAAAAAAGGAGTACACTCGATCTAGATTGTACTTAACATTGATATAAATAAAATCAACAATCTTCGCAACCGTTAATTATTAGAAGAGATAGGAGTTTGATTACATAAAAATGCAAGAAAATGCCCAATAAAAAAATGCATTTATGACCCAAAAATTACAAAAAGACCAACAACAAAAATGGCCTTTAAAACTAAGAGAAGCGGTATTTGAAACAGCAACAAAAATCTTACCATTCCAATAAAAAAAACTCTAAAAATAAATGTTATATTTTCTCTACACTTCTAAGCAAAGTATGGCAAAAACACTTTTAAAAATACATGCTTTTGTTTCTTTACCGAACTAAACATCTTTAACAAATAAGTCATTAAGTAAACAAGAAAAATGTAAATGCATCTTACATTTTCTGATAGTTTGAATATCAAATTGAAAGTTCGAATTTCACTGACAAAAGTATTTAATTGAGTATTTTAAATTAATGTTCTATGGCGAATTTAAAGTTTCTATTCCATCAGTACACATAATTGCAAAGCAGAATAAACTGTCGATTTTTGAATATAATGATTTCCAATTATCTACTAATGCATTGAAATTCCCATACTTCCTTTTCACTTCTGCTGAAATCACAACACGCGAGACACTTTTCGACGAGATATCTCGTCCATAAATATCTGACCAACTTTTCTAATAACGAGTTACCTCGTCATCAAGATACAGCCGTTTTTTATGACGAGATCGAGATCTGGCCAGTTTCCTTCTAATAACGAGATCTGTCATCCATCAAGATATGATCAGTTTTGCTAATGAGAAGATACTTCGTTAAGACAACAGCCAAGAGGATTGAATGAATTATATCACTTAGTTCAGTTTCCTGAAATTTCAGCAGAGGTAAAAAGTGGAGTTCAAAAAAAATTCATCCAAATATGCATTTTCCTGGGAAACACCAAAAAAAAAGGAAAAGTAATGACTCAAAAATAAAATTAAAGTGCCTTAAAATAACCGAAACCCTGAAGCCAGTTTGCTTAAAAATTACGGAAAATGCATCATTTGGTCTAAGGAATACAGACCATTTTGATCTAAGAAAGACACTTAAATCAGCTTAGTTTTGTAATGGAACACTGATTTAAATGCCTTGCCCCTAGCATTGCATTTGAATCAGTTATTTTTTTATGAAGCGCATTTCTAATATCTTAAACAACTTTTTAGTCTTTTTAGAAAAAAAGGATGCTAAGTCATAATCGTAATCTTAGCTATCATCTTTATGCTCGTAATATCCACTCTAGCAGCGAAAATATGATGCAAAGCTTATGTTTTAACTTACACTCTCAAACTCATTCAATAATTAACGATATTTAAATTTCTCTTGGGGAGCACATATAAATCTGTTTTTCAATTAATTTAATACAGTAGATCTCTATCTGCGTTTCATTTTTCTCAAATTGAACTTTTTCGAAAGAAAAATGTCATTTTGTGGTTGCTTTAACTACGGCAGACACTGAAACAGCTAAAAGGTCTCTTCAAGGTAGCTAGCAATAACAATAGCTTATACTGAGAAATCTAACTAGTACTTGCAGTGGAACACAAGGCTGCGATCAGTCCTGCTCCTAAACTGGTTTCAGAATATAGGTTATAGACATCAGCTATGCGAAGGTATTTGTTTTCCACTTTCGTTCTTGGAAGAAAAAGCATGCATTCTTTCATGAGTCAAAGCACTAATAGATTTTGAGCTTTTGCAATAGATAAATGGCCTTTTAAATTGTTTTTCCTGCTTCTGTCAAATCGTTTTACTATTTAAAACTTATACCGCTTTGACATAGAAAATACAGAATAGAAAATGACAGAATAGAAAATAAAGAAATGCAACACTTTGATATGCACTGAATAGAAAAATAAGAGTATCGTGGTAAGAATTTTGAAAGTAACATTATCAAATCTCAGAAAGATTATAACAGTTTTTGAAAATTTTTACGCACAAGATGTTTTGTACCTTAAGCGAATCTGCACACTCGGTAGGTTGATAGGTAGTTAATTAACGGCGCACTGGAGCAACACAACGGGGTACTAGTGACGGTCCGGGATCAATCTCGAAGAGAAAGATCCAAGGACAACGCCTAGTAATTTTGAACCACGGTCATATGACGAGAACAACACCTGAGCTGGCACCCCACTCTTCAAACTACCACACCATGCCAACGTGATCTGTACACTCAGAACTCTTCTAACGTTAAAGTGTACGTAATCTTTGTGTATGAATTTTATAGAGTTCTCTACTATGATATTGAATCTCATTGAAATATTGCTTAAGTGTAGTCTGTAACCGTCTTTCTAATGCCGTTTGTCCCGACATGTATTGTGTCCGATTTGAATTTTATTTTGGTGGGGAAGTGTAACTTGAAAGCTGTATTGGAAAACAATTTTTTTTCGTAAATTACCTCACCCATAATTTGGATATAAAGATGATCTATAATTATATTATAACTTTTTAAAATCAAATACATTGAAACAAAAACTCCACTGAGAGCAAGCTTAAACGAGCTGAATTTATCCTTTCGTCAGTATTTGACTATACATATAATGTACACTGCTGGCCACCCAAATTGCAACACCAAGAAAGACAAGAGATATCACAACAAAATTTATTTTGTAGATAACATGTTGACCAAGTATCAAATGATTAAATTTATAGACTTCTGTGAAGTGTGGTTCCTGCCAAAATCAGTAGCCAGAGTAGCCGCCATTGTTAGAGATCACCGCTGCCACACGCCTCGGCATTGATTCAAAGAGACTTTGGATGTGTTCTTGGGGTACAGCAGACCAAGCAGCTTCCACACGTTGCCAAAGTTGATCTGGTGTGGCAGCTGGGGATGTATTCTGGGTCAATCGTTGAGCAACCATGGACCACATGTTTTCTATCGGCGAAAGATCCGGAGAGCGAGCTGGCCAGGGAAGCAATTCAATCTGGCGATTGGCGAAGAACCCTTGGACAATGCGTGCCACGTGTGGTCGCGCATTATCCTGTTGAAATATGGCTGTGGGCAAGCCCTGAAGGTAAGGAAGGACAACTGGCTCCAACACCTCGGAGATGTAGCGCTGGCTGTTTAAAGTACCGGCAATGCGTACTAGAGGAGTGCGAGAGTGATATCCAATACCGCCCCATACCATAATACCCGGTGCAGGACCAGTGTGGCGGTGCACAACGCAGCTGTTCAGCATCCTCTCTCCACGGTGTCTCCAGACTCGAATCCGACCATCGCGGTGTTGCAGACAGAAGCGTGACTCGTCAGTAAAGACAATTTCATTCCATTCTGCCGTCCACATCCTTCTTTCATCGCACCATTGGCGGTGGAAACGTCTGTGGTTCTGCGTCAAGGGTAGACGAAGCAATGGACGTCTTGCGGACAGACCACTCTGCTGTAAACGGCGTCGAATGGTACGCGCAGACACTGGATGATGCGGTACAGACTGAATGTGCTGTGCTATGGTTCGTGATGTGGCTGAGCGATCCGTCACTGCCATACGCACAATATGCCTGTCATCACGTGAAGTGGTGCACTGAGGTGAATGCGATCGAACACGTCGGTCCGTCGTACCCTCCTGCATCCAACGATCACATATCCGCATTACAGTTGTTTGGTTTCGTCCAACACGACTACCGATTTCCCTGAAAGATAATCCACAATCTCGGTAGGCCACTATCCTTCCTCTGTCGAACTCGGATACTTGATCAAAAGATGATCGCTGTTTTCTACGAGGCATAATTGATCGTTTTTTTGAAAAAACCACAAGAAAAACACAATTGCCGTACTTGAAGTCGAAATCTCCAAGCCTTAAATAGCGCTTTGAAGTGGCGCCACAGGCGCGCGTGATGTGCGTCTGCGCTGAAATTCTAATCATTTGCATATCTCACCTCCGCTAATGCATGTTGTAAATTTCATATTATTTGCATGCTTCCTTCAGGGTGTTGCATTTACGGTGGCCAGCAGTGTATATGTCATACCTAAAAAAATAACTCAAAATCATTGAATTGAAATAAGTTATTTCTGAAACAATCACTGCTTCTGTTACAGATATGTATACAGAAGTCACCGAAAATGAGAGAAGTACAGGGGTAAAAATAGTCTGATCAATAAGTAAGACAAATTAGACAAATTAGACCCTGACAAATTAGTAAGTATACTGTACAATTAATTACATTGCTATGGACGTGAGAGAAATGTTATACTGAAGTGGATCGTTTCAAATTCCTAAGCTTTCCTTTTTTTTATTTGCGTTTTTAATAGTAGAGTGCTGCGAACATAATTTTGATTAAGAACTTTGCTAAAAGTGTTCACGTGTAGCGCTTAATGATCTAAGACGTGAAAAGTGAAGTAAGAACGAGAGTGATGTTACTTACAACTTGAAATTTCTAAATATGATTGCTTTGGTCCGGCTCCAGCAAGAAGGCAGTTGTGTCATGTGGTTTTGAACGAGTCTATTAGTTGAATTATCCCTCCAAGTTGTTTCAACGAGATATCTCGTCCATCAAGATCTAACCAATTTTGCTAACGTGATATCTCGTTATCAAGATATTGATGATTCGATGATGATGAGATCAAGATCTGTTAAGTTTTTTTCTTATGACGAGATATCTCGTCCATCAAGATCTGGTCAGTTTTGCGACGAGATACCTCGTTTAGACAGCCACCAGGAAGGTTAAGGGACTTGTAGGAAAGTGAGCAAATCCCTTCCCAATTGGTGTCTTTAGTGTTGATTTTGGCACCAAATTTATCGTTCGATGCTAAAGTTGGCGAGGGAAAAATCATGTATAGTGATCGCAGCAAGTGTTTCTTCGATTTCTGCCATATGGTATTTCTGCCAGACCTTATATGAGACACCTTTTCACATCAATTCAGAAATCAACAAAGTCAAGGTTGACCGCCTTCTCGAGGGAGCTGCACTATATCTTTTCACAAACGCGTTCGTACGTGAGGGTAAAAAAGCAAGTTATATAAATACGAGGGTGGCTACTGTTCTAACTTCTCTGGCGAAATTTGGCATGTTATTCGAATTATTCGCTTATGAGAGAGATTTTCAATGAAAACAAGCAAACCAGGCGGAAAAGACGGATTTTACTTCCCAAATGCACTTGCATACCTTATCGGGGTTACTTTAAAATGTAATTTATCGTCATTTTAGCGACGTTTGACGTTTTATCTAATTGGCATTTATCAATTAAGTATCATACAGCAATTCGAATTGGATATTTGGGTTTTATGGCACAAGGTTCGAAAACGGACTAGCTGGACCTACAACAAATTGGAATTCATTCTTTGGAATTTCTATAGGCGACGAGCTGAAATTGTATTCTAAAAACAAGCCAAGTGACGTCACTTTCGGAATACGTACAGGAAAAACGTTCCGCCTCGAAAACACTACCGCCACCTGCATTTAACTTGACAGAAAAGTCTCTCATATTAAAAATTAGCGCCCCTAAATGGTGATATTCCAATTAGTTCTTAACATGAAGTTTTTCTCCGGTAGTTGGTTTATGTTAACTCAGAAGAGAAAAAATCCATTTAAATTCTTTACAGGAGTCGAATACGCTGCTCTTGCACACTCGTAGTAAGTAACCCCACATTATTCGTATGGATCTCTGCAGAATTTCTTGTGAACATATGTTAAAGGCGCGTAATATGGAACTTTTGATTTTAAAAGATTTCCAAAAGTAGACTAATGGTTTGTTTTATAAATCAAACACCAAATTATGACAAAATGGGCTAGATTCATGTGTGAACAAATTCGTTGTGAAACATTAAAAATTTTCAAGTTACTCTAAATAAAGTTTATAAAAAATGTCAGAATTGTCGATTTTGAAAAATGATACCTAATGTAGAACACCTGTGTCCAGATATGTGTTTCCAAACATGTAAATAACCACATTTTGCATGAAAAAACGTGTTTTTACACTTATTTTTAATTGCAATAAACTTTTCCGTATTGGAAATGGTTATTATAGGGCATTCTAGATATTTCAATTGGGTTTTGTTGTGTTCTTTCTCCTCAAACCAGAAACCTCTTATTCATGTCAATACTGCACTGCTTTACAATTGCTAAGGAACAACTGGTTTTTCCCATGCAGTGCTCTTAAAGGCCGTGCAGTTTTCCTCACGAGCTATTTTCAAACTCGAAGCAGTGAAGTTTGAAGTAAAATCACGTAGGTTTTGAATTTTGTGCTGTAAATTTTCACTTTTCACAGAAAATATTAATTGCAGAATATATCATTTGAGCATGTATGGTCGTGAATGGGTAGTTGGACGCCTTGAGGCAGGACAAAGTGTCACTGAAGTTGCGACAGCAATAGGAGTGCCCAAAAGTGTTATTTCCTGATTAAAAAAAAGCTACTGCTAGAGGAATTGCTCTGCGAAGGCATGGCGGTGGAATGGTGGCCATGGAAGGAGCACAACAGCTCAGGATGACAGATATGTATCCCTTGTAGTGCAAAGGAACGGAAATCTTACTCCTGGTCAGGTAACAACAGACCTTATAAGTGCTACAGGAATAGTGTATCTGCCAGAATCATTTCTCGTCCACTGATTTATATACACGGAAGCCTGTTATATATATTCAGTTATCCACTTGTCACTGTCATGAAAGATTACAATGATGTAACGAGCATCTTCATTAAGATCATCAAGAGTGGTCAAAAGTGATGTTCTCCAACGAATACCGATTCATCGTCAAGAGTGATGCTGGACATCAGTTAGCTTAGCTAGAACGGGGAACCTGTTACCGTCAGAAGAATGCACATGAAGTTGATTGTTTTGTCCGAGGGGTCATGATATGGGCTGACATTATGCATAATGGCAGAACACCTTCACATCTTTGCCACAGGTTCCGTTGCAACAGTAGGGTATAGTACCGATATTCTCCTGGGCCATGTTCATTTCCTCCATGGAGCAATGGGTCCGGACTTTTTGTTCATGGATGATAATGATAATGTTCGTCCACACAGGGCAGTTGGGGTGTCTGAGATACTGGAAAGGGAAGATATTGAGCGAATGGCATGGCCTGCTTATTCTCCACACCGGAATCTTATAGAGCATGCCTGGGAAGTCTTCAGTAGGCGAGTGGACCAGGCAAATTCTCCCCCCCCCAAAAAAAAAACTCTACAGGACCTGAAGACTGCCTTGATAGAATAATGGAATATCACCATTACTATCCCCAACAGTTTAGTGGAAAGCATGCCAAACAGATGCAGAACGTGCATTAGTGTCTGAGGAGGTGAAATTCCCTTCTGCGGTACTCATATCTGTAGATAGGAGGAAGCATTTTGCGACTTTTCAAAGATAGTCAGAGCAACATTTTTTTTCTTTTATTGTCTTGTTTTTCCCTGGTGCGAAAGCTATCATTTTGCTTAATAAAGAGAGGGATACCACAGTACCTCTACTAAGTATTTGGCAAGTTTCATTTCTTGAAACAATGTCTGCCATTAGTTATAATGTAGTTATGGATGTAGTATATATTCAGCCAAACTCTTAATTTAGCAAGTTTGGGCGAAAAATACTGATGAGCTATATAACTCAATAAACTAAAAACACTTTTTTTCTATAGAAAGTGCTTTAAACATGGAAATTCTATTATTTTCAAAATATATTTAAGAATATGGGAAACGCACACACAAAGTGGAATTTGGTCCATATTGTGTGTAGTGGAGGTTCTATATAACGTATACATTTGTTTCGACGGAAAACTACACTTGTCTTAAGCAAAAATAAATTGAACAGAAAAATAGTTTTTAATATTCGCAAATGGAAGCATTTTATGATTTAAATCAAGCACTAAAAGTATTTATGAATTATTTTCTCTTAAATAATTTGCTCTTTAAATGAACCTCTAAAATATTGTCAGCACCTTTAGACACAAAAATGCTTCTATTGAAAAAACAGATTATCAATTAATGTTCAAAACCATAGATGGATGCTTTTTCTAACAGAGAAGCATTTTATATAAAATCTGATGGATTTTTTTGATAGATAGATCTCAAAGGTAATTATCAAATTCTGATAGATTTTGATAATTACCTTTAGAAATATTGCGGTGTTCTATATTACATGCATTTACCCTATGCATCCACAAAATATTTTTCATTCCGTTAATAAGTGAGAAACGAATGAGAAGTGTTGGCCAAAGTTTTATTTATATGGGATCTTGCTTATTTGTGTCAGAGTAAATAGAATGTGAGATGAAATCTTAAACACAATAAACACAACACACGCATTTTCTTTTTACAATGTTTTATTAATGTGTGGATTTTAGAAACTTTATAAGACATATATTCTGATTTTAAAAGTTGTGATGGGAAAGCTGGATGAAAAGGGAGGATTTTGCTTAATTTGTATTCAAATTTATACAAAATTTGTATTTAAATTTATACAATACCACACATGATATTTATTCGGGAGTGTCAGAATGAATGAGAAACATGCATGAAGAATTTAAATGACTTAAACAAGATTCGTTACTTTGTATAATACATTTGTGCTGGGATGTGCGTTTTATTGACTCGTGCATATATCTATTTTAAGTATTCTATTTTTTAAAAAGTGATGAATGAGAAGTGAATGATTTGTAAATTTATTTTGAAATTATATAATGCTCTTTCTGAGATTTGGCGTGAGTATATCTGGGAGAATGAGAAGTTTATGTTGAGATACTTTATTAAAATATTTTATTCAAAGTATTTTTCCAGTCTGGATTTTAGTAACTCCATACATAAACTTTTCAAATATTAACATTTCTAAATTCAGATCCAGTATGACGGAGAAGTTAAGTCCTTTTTTCTATACATATTAAAATTGATAAATATACAAGAATTTGAGTGTTAACATGAATTAGAAGCGTAGATTGGAGAATTTCAGGAAGCATGATTTTTACCCGATGTATTATTTACTGTGTATTAATTTGATAACTATTACATATACATCTTAAATATCAAAGTTTTTAAAAAGTATCAATGAGAGTTGATCTGCATTTAATATATTAAAATTGATGCAATATTATCTAAAAAGACTTGCATGTGTTAATGAGAAAAAAATGGAATATTTCAAACAATCTTCTATTAGGATGTATTAGTTTTTATTTTATTGCTTTTGTGTTGACTTTGGAAATACCATGCATGTTTACCATTTAGAATATACATGGTTTTACAAGTGAAGTATAAATGGAAGATGTGTGTGTGTGTGAATTATATATTTAATTTGAACCCTATATTTAAATTGATGCAATAATATTCATGGGAATTTACGAGTAGAGATACCTCATTCAGACAACCACCAGGATAATTAAAGATTGACAATCTAGAAATATATCCCAGGGAGAAGGAACCTCAATCTTGGAGTGAAGGGAATTTAATCATTATTGACCAACTGAATAATTTTAATGTTGGTCTGGTTTTTTGTTTGAATTTCAAACTGATTTTATGGAATCTTATTTAATTTTACGTTCGACTCAACTTGTCTGTTTTCGGAACTTATGCTATAAAAACCAAATCAACAAACAAACCAAAGGAATAAATCCTTTACTCTAATTTGGAGGGTGTGGTGACAGCTCAGCTGTTGACCTCGTCATCTGACTTTGGTTCAAAACTAAGAGGCGTTGTACTCTGATATTTCCGGTTGGGACTGATTCCGTACCATCGCCAATAGTCCGCTGTGTTTCTCCAGTGCGATAATAATTAAACTACTTACCTACTCATTTACTCTAAATTCACTTTATGTATGGTTATTTTATTCTATCAAATATTTTCATTGTTTTTACTGGGGATCAAAGAACAAGGCACGGCCGTTTTTGAGAGTCCAACCACTGCCAGGAAACTGCATGATTTCTGCATTTTTGACATCCGAAATGTATGCCATAATTTTTGTGTTGATAAAGATCATCATATGTTCTGACAGAAAATGGATTAGTATATGAACAGAATATAAGCTGCATAGATAGATTTATATATTTACATTAAAAGGCAATCAATTAGTGCTGAAAGCAATGAATTTATTCTTAAAAAATATAGTTTTTCGTCTTATGAATCACTGGATCAGTGCGAATTCCTTCAAACGAGAGGGCAATAGAATAGAACGTCATTTCGCAGATAAATCTCAAACTGCAACTTTGCAAGACAGTGAACTGGTCTCGAATCACTTAATTAGCTCATCATACTTTGTACAAGGGAATTAATAATAATAAACTTCCTGTTTTTTTCAATGCCCGTCATGTTTCTTTAATTACTTCTAAAAGGGAAGTCTTCAATGCCTATGTGCTTGCAAACCAAAACTTCATGTCATTCAAACATTTATAACGAGATGCAAGAAAATTCTTAACAAAATATGTAAAACTGACAAGACACTGCAAGATGTTGTTTCTCATAGACATTTATTACACGGAGAACTTGCTCCATTGTGACCCATTCTAACATCACCTTTCAGTTTTGTATATTTTGACGGAATGCCGTTACCGATTTGGAGTAATTCATATTATGTTCAAAGACCTCTTAGGAGATACATATCATCCGAATACATTTTTATTTCTCGCTCAAAGTGTTTTCATAAACTGTATTTTAATATACTTTGACGTCTTATAAGAATCGCAACCTACTGAATTGAATATTTCACTGTTTTTATTACTTTGAAATTTTAATGAGATTTAATTAAGCTTGAATTTACTCTGTTTTTGGAGCAGGCTTTGCCTTTGGGCAATAAAATCTTATATATCCATCAGTACTGTAGCAACATTGGTAACTGGAGATGTCGAGATTGGATTGAAAGTCAAAACAAAGTCAATTGCTTAGCTTCAGATTGCCTTATAAGTCAACAATATTCGCCTTTGTTTCTTTTCCTGAAAGAGAAGGGCCGCGGTGGCCCGGTTGGAAGAGTAACGGACTAGCAACCGAAGGGTTGCGAGTTCGAATACAGCCAAACACCGTCGTGTACAAAGGGGGCTGGTGCACGTTAAATCTGTCGTGGCCTCAAATGTCCTCACGTTGGCGTGGTGTGGAAGTTTGGAGAGTGGGGTGCCAGCTCAGGTGTTGCCTCGTCATCTGACCGTGGTTCAAAATTACGTGGTGTTGTCCTCGTATCTTCCCTCTGGGATTGATCCCGGACCGTCACCAATAGCCCGTTGTGTTGCTTCAGTGTGACGCTAATTGAAATACCCCCTAAAAGAGAATAAAATACTTTAAATTTGTCATCCTAAGCTAAAAAGGACCCCCAACTCAATGGATGATCCAATCGCTGTCTTAGAGCTTGAGGATGTCTTTTACAAAGGCAGATAATGAAGAAAGAATAACAGACCATGTGGAAAGGCCCACTGAGAATATAATTTGGACTGGATGCTAGCCTAAGTAGGATGCATGGGGTGAGAGATGAGAGTGTGTATAGAAGATACCCATTGAGATTCCAAACTCCATTGACCAATGCTAGCAAGAAGTAGCTGAAAGAATGGAGCATCTGCAGTCCCTAGTTGGCTTTTTATGGTGGAAATCAAGAACGCTAAAATAGAAACTGACATCTCACTTGGATATAGGTTAAAAAATCATCGTTTTTATTCCATGTTTTCTCGATCTTTTTGCCACTGAATTAATTTTTTTATTACAGATGGCCGGGCTTCTAGGCTTCTATGCTACTCTGATCCACCCACCTCGCAAACAAGAGCTATTTAGACATTCCTTTTAACATAACTTTTGAAAATGAGTCTAAAAGCAGTAGAGAATAGATATTAGGAAGATTGATGATCCTAAAAACAGATTCAGAAAAATAAGAAAACCCCAACAAATCTGGTTCTTGAGTCATAAGGGGTTATCCCCAGAAACCGACTCCTACGATCCTCCCCAGACACAAATGAAAAATGAACGAAGGCACCATTCCGAAAACTTCAACATTCTCCGAAAACGAATCCGGGATCACATTCCGGGGAACTGCTTCTGGAACACAACCGACCAATCGATGGGCGGCAAATGAACATCCAAAGGGAGATGGAATTCAAATGGGGCTCGTACAAGCCGACAGACAGACGCCGTTATTTCTTCTTTTGTATTCCCCCATCCATGCATTCTTCAGCGAACAGCATAAACTTCGATCATGGAATGTGTAACAAATGATTGTTTGTCTTCATTCGCCGTAACAGGGGGGGTAAGAGAATTTCGCGGGCTCTGTTCTGAGCATTATTCTTAATTCTGCGTGCGCCGTCTGGAAGAGGAAGGGGAGAATAACCGAGTTGTGATATCTACTAAGCATATTTTAAATTTTTAGGAGGGACTTCAAACATGTTTCTATTTATAAGGTCAGCTTTTGCAGGATATTCTGTCGTATACTGTAGTTGTAGAGGCAATTTCAATCAATGAAATTAAAAGCTTACGACACCAATTGTAGGTCCCTTTGTAGGTTATTAAATGTTGAAAATGTTAAAAATTAGAAATGTTCTAGAAAAACAAGATGTTTATTAACATGTTTTTTTACAATATTTATTACATATCCAAACATCTGAATCAGCGAAGTAGTGAATCTCTTGTTTTATACCAATCTTTCCTACTTTTATGAGGGATTTTTAATGCAAACAAGGCGGATAGTGAAGATTTTACTCCCGCTGCCCAAATACTCTCGCATGATAGATATCGGGGTTACCTTAAAATGTATCGCCGTTTTGGCGACGTTTGACGCTGCATCTAAATTGGCGTTGACCAATCAATTATTCGGAATTCAATCTTTGGAATTTTTATTGTCGACGTGTTGAAATCGTATTTAAAAAATAAGTTTAGACAAACTTCGATCATGGAATGTGTAACAAATGATCGTTTGTCTTCATTCGCCGTAACAGGGGGTAAGAGAATACGAATAGGAAACGTTCCGTCGCAGAAACTACGGCCACCTACATTTAGCTTGACAGAAAATAACTCATATTACATTATACTGCGAGTTGTGGGCGACGTAGTTTCGATTCCTGTAACTTACTCTGGATGTATTTCTCTCTCCTGTATCAGTAGAACTTTCCTTGTGTGTATGTTCACTAGTTGACGTTGTATGTCTTGTGTCTGTCACAGCGCAATCAAAAATGGTCCTTTAAACACAACCCCAAACAGCTTACTATATCAGCTTCTAAATTCTTGTATTATTCTTTAAGAGTGTTGCCATTCAGTAAGATAGATACGTTCACTGCAAATTAAATTACTTTAGAGAAAATAGTCTCACACGTGCCGCCAGCTGTTGGATCTGGAAGGCGAACGAAAACCAATGAAATTAAATAGGTCGCTACACTGTCAATGATGCTGAGAATATCGTGGGTGAGCAAACTAAAACTATTTTGTAAGTCATGTGTACCAGGCAAAATCAAAATTCATAAGCATTGAAATTCTATACTTCAATACACATTGATTAGGAAAGAGGGTAAACTCTACGTTGAATGCCGACTTGGGAAGTGTCTCAAGGCAGAATAACATACTATTTGAAAACTTCTTACTCAGAGTTGTTGCATATTTCTTACAATTATTTTACGTATTTAAATTTTACAATTGCTTATTACATTTAAAGTAGGGCCACGGTAGCCCGGTCGGAAGAGTAATGGATTAGCAACCGGAGGGTTGCGAGTTCGAATTCAACCAAAGACCGTCGTGTATAAGGAGGACTGGTGCACGTTAAACCTGTTGCGGCCTCAAATGTCCTCACGTTGGTGTGGTGTGCAAGTTTTGAGAGTGGGGTGACAGTTCAGGTGTGACCTCGTCATCTGACCGTGGTTCAAAATTATGCGGTGTTGTACTCGGGTCTTTCCATTCGGGTTTGATCCCGCACCGTCGCCAACAGCCCGTTGTACTCCAGTGCGACGTTAATTCAAATTACCTGCCTTTCAAAATTATCAATAATGCGTTTTTGTTTTATTTAATTCAACAATTCTTCAATTTCAAATTTGATTTTTTACAATGTTTATTTTAAAGTTATTTCTTTTATTACAATTATTTATTTACAGCACATCCCATCTTGCACATCCCATCTTCGTAACTCAAATACAAGATTGTAAAACTAAGTGATATAAAAAAGCTCTAGTTTTTATGCAAATATCTATTTTTTTCAGAAGAAAATAAAGTTTAAAGGTAGCTAAAGTAGCTTAAAGATAGAAATTTAAATGTAGAAGCTTTACCAACAAAAGGTTATTTTTTGTAATAAGATAAGAAATTTTGTTTCAAAGTACTTACCAACCACATTCACACACAAAAAAATTAACTAATGCTATAAGAATTAGTTTTTGTTAATACTCGCTATTACATCAGTAGCAAAATATACGTCCAATTCTTTTGTACCGAAAAATTCATTAAAAAAGGTTCAAGTAACGACATTTTTAAATTACAAACACAATCCTATAACAGCAGTAATAATCGAAAAAATAAGATCTTTAATGCTCGTTTAATATCTTTCATTTGCAACAAATTTTTAAGCTATGTTCATAAGAAAACAAAAAATCTTTACAAGGAAATTAAACGTTCTTTCTATCTTCTTTTCTCAGGATTTTGTTAGAATAATTTAAGAAGACAATAGAAAATAGACTGGAAGTAATATAAACCTATTCATAGCTAGAACTTTCCATTATAATGCTTCAAACTTTCAATGACATATTTCCTGCCAATAAGTAGGGGGGGGGGGGAGGCGGTAGCCCAGTTGGAAGAAGAGCAACGGATATCTAACGGAGGGTTGTGTATTCGAACTCGGTGCAGCCAAAGATCGTCATGTACACAGGGACTGGTGCACGTTAAAACTGTCGTGGCCTCAAATGTCCTCAAGTTGGCCTGATGTTGAAGTTTGGAGAGTGGGCATCCAGTTCAGGTGTTATTGTCATCTGACCTAGTTCCAAATTACGTGGCGCTGTCCTTGGATCTTACCATTCGGGATTGATCCCGGATCGTCGGCAATAGCCCGTTGTGTTGCTCCAGTGCGACGTTAATTAACTACCTAACTACTGATTTTATAATTAAAATTTTTATCATTAAGAATTTTTTTTACTTTAATAAAACCTGAGAATTTACTATTAACCATCAAATTTACAAAAAATAATTAATCAAAATTTTTTTTCTGTGTTATGCTGTATTTGCAAGTATAATTTTAAAAGTTAGGGAGGTTGTTGAATTACCGTAGCACTGGAGTAACACAACGGGTTATTGGCAACCATCCGTCATCCATCCCAGATAACGTCTCGCAATTTTGAATCGCGGTTAGATGACGAAGTCAACTCTGAGCTGACACCCCACTCCACAAACTTCCACACCAAGCCAACGTGAGGACATTTGAGGTCACGGCAGTTTTTGCATGCTCCGCACGCACACGACGATCTTTGGTTTGATCGAGTTTCGAACTCGCAACCCCCCGATTTCTAATCCTCTACTCTTTCAACGGGTCTACTGCGGCCCCATGCAAAAAATGGGATCCAAAATACATTTTCGTGGTATCGGTGTTATGCTGCTTACTCAATATGCACCAGTCTTCACGTACGCGGCGATATGCCTCGCTAAAAACGCAGAGAGCCATACGAGCAACTAACGGAGTTCGAACGGGGCCGCATGATCGGCCTCCGTGAGGGTGGATTTTCGTATCGTGAAATCGCCACTCGCACGGGGCGTAATGCCACAATAGTGATGCGTGTGTGGAAGAGATGGACCATGGAGAACCGGACAAGTCGAAACCCCGGCAGTGGGCCACGCAATATGACGTCACCACGGGATGACAGACACCTCACCCTCATGGCGGTGACGGACCGTACAGCGTCCTCTCGTGCGTTGGCACAACATTGGAGCATGTCTACAGGTGTGGTATTGTCTTCCCCCCACGGTTATCGAAGTCTGCTGCGCCATGGGCTGCGTGCAAGGAATCCCCTGTGCAGGATTCCCTTCACGCTGAACCATCGACGCCTCCGGCTACACTGGGCTCACCAACACAGCCGATCGACAACAAGTTGTCTTCTCAGATGAGTCCCGCTACAATCTGGACTATAACGATGGATGCGTACTCGTTAGACGCTACAGAGGTGAACGCCTTCTCCCGGAGTGTCTTATTCAGCGTCATATTGGACGAACGCCTGGCGTTATGGTCTGGGGCGCTATTGGATATCATGGGCGTTCCCGCCTACTCCAAATTGTGGGGACCCTGAACAGAGGAGGCTACATCAGGGAAGTTGTGGAGCCCGAAGTCCTACCCCTCCTGCAACGCATTCCCGGAGCTGTATTTCAGCAAGACAGTGCCAGTCCACATGTTGCTCGGAATGTACAAGCCTTCTTCAGTGCACAAGTTCCGCTTCTTCCATGGCCTGCACGTTCCCCGGATATGTCGCCCATTGAGCTTGTCTGGGATTACATCGGGCGGCGACTCGCTCGTACCGCTCGTCGGGCAGAGAGTATGGCTGAACTTTAGCATCAGGCCATCTGGAATGCCATTCCTCAGCATGACATTCAGAATCTGTATGATTCGATGCCACGACGTGTACAGGCTCTCATTGCTGCGCGTGGCGGCTGCACAAGATATTGATTTTCGGCATAATTTTTGTTTTATTGCTCTGTAAATTTGATCGTTTATTTAAACCATTATAAGTAATGCGTGGAATAAATTTCATTTATTTCTGATGATTCTTTCATAGTGTTGCAATTTTCCCAAACAGTAATGTATATGAGGGGGGTAGGAAGGTTGTTGAATTTACGGTCACACATTGGGACAACGCAACGGGCTATTAGTTACGGTACGGATCAATTCCGAAGGGAAAGATCCGAGGACAACTCGTAGTTTTGAACCATGGACATGAGATGTAAGTAGACTGAGCATTGCTATTGAGAGGGGCTTCAAAAAGTGTGACCATCATGTAGACTAGTTGTCATGTGACTGCTCTGTGGAAAATTGACTAGGTTGGCTGAATTGGGATTTTATCGCCTCGTTTGGCGGTATAACATCTAATGACAGGGTATGTGTTTGAATGCACATTTCTATAGAGTGGCGACAAAATTGGTGAAATCCCCAAAGTCTACTATTTTTTCGCGCGGACCAATCACTCGGAAGATGAATCAATGGATGGTCGTCCTCTCCCGTTCCGTGGACCAATCAGATGATGAATGTTCAGTTCCACTCAGCTGACGAAAGTAGTCAAAAGGTCACGCTACTACTAGTTTTGGTAACATGATCTCATCTTATATCAATACAGAAATTATTCTTTGGAATTTATATTGTATGAATAATTTTCGAAAAACCAGCCAAGTGACGTCGTGGTCAGAAAATGCACAGGAAACATGTATCGCAGCAGCAACATTACAGCCTACATAAGTTTGACAGGAAATGCCTCTCATAGACAGTTGAGTACAACCTATGAGAGGCATTTTTGTCAGGCTAAATGTAGATGGCGATAATGCTTCTGCTGTGATACGTACGTATTCTGAACGTGTCGTCAATTGACTTGTTTTTCGAATACGATTTCGGCACTTCGCCAATAAAAATTCCAAAAAATATATTTTGAATTCATATGATAATTGATTGATAAACACCTATTAGATTAAACAAACGTTGCCAAATCGACGATAAACTGACTTTTAAGGTAAATCCCATGTGCATCATGCTAGAGTATTTGGTAGGTAGTTATGTAATTGGAATTAACGTAGCACTGGAGCAACACAACGGGCAGTTGGCGACGGTCTGGGATCAATCCCGAAGGGAAAGATTCGAGAACAACATCCCGTAATTTTCAACTCACGGGAGTATTTGAAAATCATAAGTAAAATCTTCGCGACGTCTGATTTATTTATTTACATTCAAATTACCTCAAATGTCCTCACGTTGGCGTGGTGTGGAAGTTTGGAGAGTGGGGTGCCAGCTCAGGTGTTGCCTCGTCATCTGACCGTGGTTCAAAATTACCTGGTGTTGTCCACGGATCTTTCCCTTTGGGATTGATCCCGGACCGTCACCAATAGCCCGTTGTGTTGCTCCAGTGTGACGTTAATTGAAATACCCCCCTCTCATTTTCTTACGTGGTGTTGTCCTCTGATCTTTCCTTTGGGGATTGATCCCGGACCGTTAAATACCTACCCTCATTTTCTTTTCGTCAACCACTGTTTCCAAAAATAATCATACTTAAACCCTTTAAAAATAAAATGTTGTTTACCATTCTGAACAAACTATTCCTTTTTACTTTTTAACATATATGTTACCGTGAAAGACCGAAATTGGAGAATGTCGACTTTCACCGGTGTATGTCGGCAATCACAGATATGCTTTGGTGGAGGTCGAAAAGAGAGGAGCCGAGGGTTTTTTTCCGATACTCTAATTTATACTGAATGGATACTGCAGTGAATCGTGATCTTTTTCTTGAAAAGTTAAATGCATTAATTGCGGGTAAACGAGAAGACAATTGTTTTTATTTTTCTCAAGAAAAGTACTCTAAAATACTTTCTGAAATGTTACGAACTTCACAAAAACAATTTCCTCCTGCTCAAATTGGTGATACTGTACGAATACAAGTCCCTGATGTCGACCGTGGTCGTACAGATAGCCGAAATGTGTTAGCCGGTTGTTGTTGGAATAGAAGACTCCGACTTCTATAAACTGGCAAATAAAAATGGTACCCTCAAGCAGCTTTACACACGTAATCAGTTCGTAATTTGTAAAGAAAAGTTACTTTCCATAGATGAGATTTATTTTCAAGAAATGTCGCTGAGAGAAGCAGCTGCAGCTAATTCGAGAAGCGGGAGGCAAGGCTATTATACACGCTGTCATTGCAAAAGGAAGTGTTCCACAAATAAATGCAGTTGTAAAAGCAAGGGACTCTTGTGCAATTCAAAGTGTCATAATAGTTTAAGTTGTTGCAATAAATAAGATTTGAATCACATAATTAAGTAAGTTTTTTATTACTATTATTTTCTTTGCTCATTTAGAATGTACTGTATAATTAAGTAAGTTTTTAATTTCTATTATTTTCTTTTCTCATTTAGAATGTACTGTTTGTTTTAAGTTCTTGGTCACTCCTCTCAGAAAGAGAGGCGAAAAAGTTACGTCACCCTTGTGACGTTTTATCGCGACTGAAATACGGAGAAGAAAATATAAATCTCCGACATGTTCAACATTCACCATTAGTGCATGGTGAATGTCGACATTTGCCGGCGTAAGTCAGAAATAAGGGTATTTAGCAAATATTTCGGACATACACCAAGCGACTATGTGAATGTTGACATTCACCGGTGAAAGTCGACATTCTCCAGATTTCGGTCTTTCACTGTAACATATATAAATTACAAGTCTATTACCCGTTAAATTTCAGGCATTTAGGAACTATATCAGGTATTGGTATTGGTATTTTCAATTAACATCACACTGGAGCAACACAATGGGCTATTGGTGATGGTCCGGGAACAATCCCAGAGGGAAAGATCCGAGGACAACACCACGTAATTTTGAACCACGGTCAGATGACGAGGCAACACCTGAGCTGGCACCCCACTCTCCAAACTTCCACACCACGCCAACGTGAAAAAAACTATATCAGGTGTAACGTCCCATGATCCTGAACACGGAACTCTTGCTAGGAGGCGCTTTCCCCCGGTCTGGCTGCGCAGATGACGTCAGAGTACAACGGCAAGAGTCGCCGAAGTTTTTTTCCCCTAGATTTAAGTGTTGAAGAAATCGCAATCGAGAGGGGTACGGTTGCCCTTTCGCGATATCTCTGAAATTTTAAACTAGCTTTGTAAATTGTACGTAAATATTTGTTGATAATATAGAATTATTTTGTTAAAAAGTGGTCTTGCTTTTATCGTGGTTATGGTACACAGGGATGTGGGTTGTGTATATTCTGGCCTGAGGGACAGCCGAAAATTACAGCTGGACAGGAGAAATTATATTTAACTGTTTTAATTATATTTAACTATTCAAACCAATTATATATTTTAACGCCTAAACAATGTCACATTCCAGATCAATGACTAAAATTTGGTTTGGTAGAGTCTAATTTCTTTATTTTAATTTAAAAAAGTAATTATAATCCTATCAACTTGTAATTTTAAATATTTCTGTGAAATGTTGCTTTCTTTTTTTTCAGGTATTTCTCTCGTTGCAAATTTATCAAATTTTCACTCTGTTAAAGAGTAAACTTTTTCGAAATTATTTAAAGAGGGGTTTGATTGGAGAGATCTCATTTGCTCCCCTGTAGTATCTCAATTGGATTTTTATTATCCTGTATGCTGCAGTCATGGAAAAAGTTCAAAAACGATACCAACCTCACACGCATAATTCGACACAATTCAGCGAAACTCTTTCAAAGAAAAGATTACGACCGGCGAATCGAGATTGGTTTGAACAAAGACGTCCAAAAAATACGAATAAATAACACATTTCGGGCATTTCCATTCATCAGGAGATTCGGTTTCGAAAATTATCTCCCATTGGCGATGGAAATTTAGCGACGCATCCTTCTGTGTAGTATTGGGTGGCGAGTTTCGGTTGGCGACGAATTCCCCAGCACCAAAGCCGGTTTCTGCAGCAACCCCACACCACGCTTCCCTCAGTTTCCTGTGCAATCTCATTCCGTTTCGACCGTGAGCAGTCGGCGTCGAACAGCAGTGATGGTCACTGCCGCAACGGCGCGGTGGCGCGACGGCTGAGGAAACAGTGACCGACCGCGTGTTTCATTGGACCCGAGTACCCAAGAAACACGATGTCCTCTGACAGCAACATCGTGTACGAATGGCTGCGTGCCATGCACCTGGCACAGTATTCCGACAGCTTCATCGACAACGGATACGACGATTTGGAGATCTGCAAACAGATCGGCGAGCCGGACCTGGACGCAATCGGGGTGACCAACGGCGCCCATCGGGAGATTCTCCGTCGGGCGGTCAAGCGCCTGATTCAGGAAGGTGGCACGGCGGTGTACTTCACACTGGAGGAACAGCACCTGTACATGAACAACACCCAGAGCAGCTCGGATGATTACGAGAACTGCAGCGGTGCCAGTTTTGCGGCGGGGGCTTCCTGCTCCTCGTCCCCCGTGCCGGTGCAGCGGCGACCCACGTTCATCCGGCACCAGTCCGTGCCGTCCAACGCCCGCGGCTGCAACAACCACCATCGCCATCACAGGACCACCACCACCGCCACCAACAACCACGTCACGCCAGAGACTACATCTCTGGATTCACTGACGGGCTGTATGCCGCGTATGTGCGGTGCGGACGCGAACTGCAGCGACGGGCCGTACCAGTGGGCGTACACGGACGGGGACTGCTGCGACGGGTCGCCCGTCGTCCAGCGGAGCACCCTGCGGTACCTGCGAGAGGACGAGAGGGTCATCCACAACAACTGCGAGCAGAAGGTCGTGGCTTCCCTTCCCCGGAGACTGGAGAAGGAGACAAAGACAGCCTCCAGGAGAGGCAACTTTGCGGAGGGTGACAAGTCCAGAAGGATACTGACCACCGATAGTGAGGACGAGGGCGGCCCCGCCCACATATCACCCAGGGTGCTTTGTGGACGCAGGTATGTGGACGAGTACGAGGAAGGCAAAGCCGAATTCGGACGATATCCGAAGATGCAGCTGAAAAACTTAGTAAAGGAAAAACTTGTTAGGGACTGTATCCGACTCAGCGCTCAGCCCTACACTAATTCGGTAAGTGCTTTTTATCAGTCTTTTACCTTACACTTCAACCTTAAGAGTTCATACACATGTATCCAATCTGCAATCTTAGCTGCATGACTTCTAATCAGTTTTAACTTGACCAATAGAATCTTTCCTGGGGTTTCAGCCAATAGATGTGGTTATTTAATTATTGTTTGTACAAAAAGCAAAAGTTGACTTCTCGGAAATCTCATGACGTTTAGGTTCAACACGTGTTGATCTCGGGTATTTGCAGATCCTGGTATAACTACACCTCATGTAAGAAATGGTCAGGTTTGGTGCGGTTTGTCGCTCTACGGTCATTTGACTGACGAAGCCTAATTATACCGGAATCTACGGCTTAAAATGAATACCGATCCAATGAAATGATACCGAATGAAATGGCCAATAAACAATAAACAGAAACCAAAACAAACCTTTTCCAAATTTCAAGGCACAGTATAAATTTGTCTCATAAACACGTTTATTAGCAGAATTTCGATCTAACCTTATCGTTTAAATACATCAAAACATTTTTAAGACTGCTATTCTGCCGTGGGTAGCCAAGAAGCCAGTCCCATCTCCAAGTTCGGTCTTGAGGAATAACTCAAAATGTAACCTATCAAAATCTACGTCTAATTATTAGATAACAGTATGACCTGTGAAACATATGTTGATTAAGTGTGCTGTTTTCTACCATTATGAGGCATCAGACTTTTATATACAGCATTTTCGCAATCGTCAAACTTAAAGACAACTTGAAAATACTTTCATCATGTATGTTTAGTTCAATTTGTTTGTCTAACTGTTCAAAGTCAAATTGAGCTTATTTCTCAATAGATTAAACAATTTCCCAAACATTACAGGTCTACATGAAATAGTACTCTTTTACTATAATAAACGAAATGTTGGTTATTTTTAGCCGTTTTATGTAATAAGTGACTAACTTCGAGGAGGAAAGCTGAAATTTTGAACAATCACATAAAAGACCCTTTGAATCGATTTCTATCAATATATAAAGCCTGCTTTTAAAAATTGTTTCGAATATTAATTTCATAATTAATGTTGCATGTTAAAAATTTACTTAGAAAAGAAACCTTGCGTAAGAATTGGGTATTCTTTAATAGTAACATGATTAAAGAATTTCAGCATGATGGGAATCTTACTTCGGAAGATACGAATAAAAGTATAAGAATCTAAAATTAGGTGATCCGAATTCATAATTCTCTTGGAAATGGTTGGACCAAATGACTTGAAACTTGGTATTCGATGTGAAATTTTGATTTGAAAAGTTATCGAACTACAAAATCTCTACGGGTGTGTGTGTTTTCCTTTCTTTCTGAATTTACAGCATTTTAGAAAATAATGCAAATTCATGAAATTGCAGCATTTTAGAAGTTCGCCTAAATTATGGGATCAACTTCAAATGTTTCGCAAACTTGTACAAGTTCAAAGGTAGGAAGTCAATTCCATGTCGAACAGGTGATCAAGCTTCGGCACTTTTAATCTCGTACATCAGGTTGCTGATAAGTGAGGCCTACTTAAGGAGAGGCTATCATACCCTCATATTTTATCCTGTTGAACTGTGTGAACAGTGATATACGATTAAATAAGAAATCGTGGTTATCTCGTATGTCTTTATATTTCCTTTGAATTGTAATATTAAACTCCAGCACGTAAGATGTTTGGTAAATGATTTATCACGCATTGTTAAATATTTTATTTATGAAATTTCGACAAAAAAATTATACCGAAATTTAATGTCGAGTCTTTTCTTACTACCATGGTTTAAAACGATAACTAAGCTGATAACAATTTTGAAATTCCAGTATAAAAATGACAATTTTAGAACATGTGCGCTGAGAGTAAAATCGGGAATCCACTGAAATGATTTCCTATAGGTAGTTGTCATCTGACCGTGGTTCGAAATTACGCGTTGTCCTCGGATTTTTCTCTTTGAGATTGATCCCGGACCGTCACCAATAGCTCATTGTGTTGCTCCAGTGTGACGCTAATTAAAATACCATACCTACCTATAGGCAGATCGGGGCCGTCTTGGCTCAGTGGATATGCCCACTGCACTAGCAACCTTCGAGTTGTAAGCGGATCAGGTTCGATTCCTGTCAGGTGCATTCCTCCCTGGGTGTATTTCTCTCTTCTGAGTCAGAAAAACTTTCATTGTGTGTTTGTCTATTACTTGATATTGTATGTTTTGTGTCTGGCGCAGCATGGCCAAATATGGCCTTTGCGCCATAAAACCCCAACAAACCAAACCTATAGGTAGTTTTAATAATTAAATCGAACCATATTCTCCTGTATCCACGTTCTAATTCTACCTTAAACTGTTTGTAATAATAGTTGATAATTTGTATTACATGGGCAATTGAAATTGTCCAAGCTATGTTCTAAGAGTAAACAAAAACGCATTGCCTAAAATGTATCAATTTTAATTTAAGTATACAAATGAAAACTATTTGTGCAGAAGTTTTTATATTTTACACGTTCTATAAAATATTTTTTTATGGAAACTCATATTTTAGTATCTTCATTTAGTTTACGTTTGATTGTTTTCAAACAAACAAATCCATACATTTTGCTTCGTTCTGTTCCATACGATACTTGTAAACAGAGACAATGTTAAGATAAACCATGAAGTTAATTGGGTCGATTATCACATTCAAATTAAATCGTAAAAAGTGAAACATTTGGCATGTTTTGATTTTAAACTTCCCGCCGCGATTATTTGTTTTGCCAACTCGTAATCGCTTCCAATGAATATAAGGCTTCATGCCCTCTAATGAATATTTATTCAAAACCCCATGAGACTGACATACTAACTCGCCTAAAGCGGACCACCGAATTTTCGTTTCCTCTCTCTCTCTCTTTCAGCTTCTCTTGACTATCGAAAGTTACCTTGATATCCCTTTCGTTGTATTGCGTATGTGTAACTACTGCATTGTGTTGTCCCAGTTTTTCAATAGCCCGTTGTGTTGATCCAGTGCGACGTTAATTAAAATACCTACATACCCTATGTTTTTATGCCTTTTCACTTAAATGTATCTGTTTGAAGGTCTGAATAAATTGTAAAACCTCAACCAAGAAACCAAATATTGCACCCCATCTGCAATACCGTTGTAACTAAATTAAATAATGAATTTCTATTTTTTAGTAGAAAACTAAGTACATTTGCATGTTTCAAAACTGCCACAATTGCACATTCCAATATGGGGAAGTGACAGTTTTGCATCAGTAGCAGAAGCATTCGAAATCCCCCTTTTCGGGATAGGCATCTTGTCTGTGATCGGAGTAGTACAGGAATTAGAGATGGTTGATAGAAATCCTCATTCTGAGAGAAGTTCTTGTCTTGTTCCGCTACTTTGAAACGTGTTACTGTAGTACTTTTTGTTTATTTCGGAAGGAAAACAAGAACTTCTCTCCAAAAATGTTTGAAACGTGACTATCTCTCGACCTTCCCCTGTGCTTTCCCCAACTCACAAACAACGGGTTCTCTGTGAAATAGACAGGAAAAAGTAACACGTGCTATGAGAAGGGTATTTTCTGGAAACCGGGAAGGAGCAAGAAGTTGTCTATTTTGGCAATATGAGTGGTAGGACTGATTCCTAATCGTAATACGAGATACGTGTAAACATGAAAAACGTACCATGAGTGTGAAATTCCTAATCATATTTGTCAATTGAAATGAATTTTGGTATGCTTTTAAATACCTCTAAATCATGCAAAACGCACATTAATGAATTTTATTAGATGTAACTCAATTTTAGAATCCATTCATTTTCAGAAAATAGAAACGAAAATTGAAAGTTAATATTTAGAAAGTAAGTTTTCGGCATTTTTTAGAATAGTGGCATTAAATTCATTTTAGGCAACTAAATCTTATTTCGGATAAGAATCTGAAAATAAAAATTTTGACACGAGGTCCTTTTTAGAAGTTATAAATGCAGAAATTAGAACATATTTGAATGGATTTCATTGTACTTTAAATTTTGAGTTAATTTTCAAAATTTTTACACTTTTTTTAATTAAAAAAAATCTAGGATCATTTCATACATACACAAAAAAGTGGTTTTGGAAACGAACCATTCGAATTTGACTTCCGAACTTATTTTAGAACTTTCGATAACTGCAAATGTGTCCAAATAAGGTTTTCAGTTTAGAACCAACCGCCATTCAAGGAAAACTTAATTTTCCAAACCAAAACTTCAAACACAGCTAAATAAGCTAGTAAAAGTTATCAAATTAAGTTTGCATCAAATTACAAAACAAAAATTTAACGTCGAGCTGTATCAGCTTATAATTAGAATTACTAGCCTTAGAATTATAATCTCTAAGCAATTACACCTAATGACGAATCTGTCGAGCAGATAAATAATATTTGTCTTGATAAGATCAGTTTCGCAATATGGAATAAGCTGGGCACATGTGTTTAGTTTCTTAGTCATTCAGCTTTAAATTCTTGTTCATTCGGGTGATCAAAATAAAATAGTAAGCAACAGATCGCGCTTTCTTCACATTGAGCAGTTTGTTTTTATCTCACGTTACACCTCACTAACTTTCGTTAGCCAGTTTTATTCCCTCAGGAGCATTAATCGTGTGAGATTTGATCAAAGAACAAGAATTACCGGAGTGTAAAACAGTGATTAATAGACTTGCTTATACTGAACAAATATTATGAATAAAATACCAGAAAATTTTTTACCAAACGATTGTTTATTCAAAAGTAAAATCGTTTTTCTATATTTGATCAGATAATTATTAATTTAAAAGTACAATTTTTTAATGTTTTGCAAGCGATTTTTAATATTATAATTTCCTTGGTTTCAGAATTTAATTTATGAATACATTTTTATTGATATTTTGCTGTGGCATTACGGAGATAAAAGCAAGGAATCAATTGATGTTCTACAAAAATGTCGGTATGAAAAGATTCTTGGAATTCGTTCATAGGATATTTTAATGTTTCAATAAAAATTAACTTTTATTACTTTTCTGTTCTATTGCCAAAAAAATACATGCACGCTAGAACCCTCGCAGATACAAGTGAGTTTAAGCGAAACGTACTGAAGTTCCGTTTTTATACTTGAACGACAAAAATTATTAATTGAAGAATTGTAGTTAATTTGTATAGTAAGCCTTCCATTCTTTGCCCAATAATTGTGGGGTTTAATTTCCAAGTAATCATAAACGTTAAAAAATTATCAAATTTAAGTTATTGAGGAAATTGGAAATAATGAGTTTTTTATCGCGACTTAAAAATGTCTTGTTCGTTTTACAATTTAAAAATATTTTACATTGTAAAAATGAGAAGAGCTTCGGGCAACATAAAATGGTAAGCCACTTTTCAGGAGAGCAATTTTCAAGTTTTAAAATATTCTAAAATTATAATGTTTTATTCACACACACACATTATTGAGGTTGTGCTATCAAGTATTAAGCACTTATTCAAACAATCAGAAATTTGATTCTTAAATATTTCGTTTTGAATTTTTTTTCATTACGGAAAATATTTCTCTGGCTTATTACTTTTGCCAGAAGCTTTCAATTATAGTGTAAACGATAATTTGAGATGCATAACTTGTATTACAGTAAAATAGGCTGCCTACTACTTTGTAGGAGTTGAACACTTTGAAATGTTAGCTCTTTCATATCCTGATTTTCAAAAGTTGCTGGTTTTTTTATCTAAATTATTACTTTACAAAGTTCAAAGTTTACAATCTGGATGGGTTTTTTTTAGGTTGCATTAGAGTTAATTTTTATTTACTGTCATTAAATCGGACAGCTACAATATTTTGGAAAGAATAGGATTAAGTGAATGTTTCAAATATGTTTTCACTTTTCTTCTGTTCACTAAATTTTGTTCAAAGCCCCTCGACTGAATTAAAATATAGAACAGAATAGCATTAATCAAATTAGCTTTATTATTTTGAAAACTTGTAATTAAGCAAATCACAAATTTCTCACTCTTAAATGGAATTAGGCAGCTTGGGATTTTGTAAAATATTTTTGTTTTAAGAAAAATTAGAATATGTAAAAACCCTTTGCTTGAATAATTTGATGCTTAAAAATATTGGCATGCTATTTTAGTTTTCAACATGATGGATCTAAAATATGATGTATTGATATAAATCTCAAGAATTAATTCGCTGGTAATTTTTATTTTCCAGTAATACATTTAGTTTTCCCACTAATAGTTTGTATTACAGTAATATGCTCAGTTTTCAACTAATAGTTCGTATTGTTGGTAACCATATTCATTTGTTTTCATCACAAATTGATAACAGTAGCTGATAGTTAAAAAGATGCATGACTTAATTTTTTCAAATTCTTTGATTGAATTCCTCATATAAAGCTGTATACTTGATTTTTATTTCAATCATCTCACCAATAAAAATTATTGAATAAATTAGAACCTTACATTAATTATCTAAATCTTCTTTTTATAATCATCTACCCTGCCAACTTTTTTGCAGGGTCGAAACAAAGAGAAAATTTCATCTAATTAATTTTTCGCACGGGGAATTAGTTTTTTTCGCCCTTTCTAGTCAGAAGACATAATGAGAAATCGTACCCAAGTTTTAATTATTCTGACTTGTTCTCTCTAGCTTTGGAATTATCATAAGTCCATAATTTCATCGAAAAGGATGTGCTAAGAGTCTAAATTTAATATCAAGGGAGAACGCATTGTTTGGTATGCGATTTCGATTATTTAGCACCAAGTATTTTTTTTAAAGGATTTTAGAGAGCAATTTTAAGTACCCGATAGGTGCTTCTTTTAAAAGTTATTCTCTAAAAGAAAACAAAAAGTACAAATTTAGCGTCTCCGTAAAGTAAACCATTCTAAAATAAATTACGGAAAAGAAAAAAGAATCTCCTAATCTTCAACCGTAAATAATTTCGCCAATTAATTTTCTCCCTTGTCTACTTTAGTGCAGCTCCAAAAGCAGTTAAAAATTCTAAAATAAGCAACAAAAAATCAGTGCGCGCGAGAAAAAGTTTATAACTTTTGATAATACTTTTTAATGCTTCTAGTTTCTTAGCGAAGCACTGCACTAAACCACCACTAGCTAAGACGAGAGAAAAAAGGTTGGTCGCAGGCATAAGGTAATGAATTAACTTACGGCGTGTCACGGCGCTGCTTTAAATTAATGAGGCCTAGGTTTTCAACAGGAGTCGCTGTTAGTGCCGTAAATATAAATGTTGTATAAAGTGGGCGAGATATTAAAAAGATGTATATCCGTTTATTTCAGGGAAACCCAATCTGACACGTTCTTGCTAACAAGCCAAGAAAGCCGTGAATGTATCTTTCCAATTGATATAAGATTTTAAAGTTATTTTTATGTTAAAACCAACGAAGAAAATTATAAAGGAATTTCTCCCTATAAGGAATGTATTGCTGCAAATAGAGTTCATACTTTTGCATAAAACGGATTAGTACTGGTCATCCCACTACACATTATATTTTAAATTTTTTTTCTTTTCTTAGAAATTAAAAGTAATTTTCTTTCGAATGATTTCGTTTGAATTGTGAATATCGAGGCAGACTCAGGTTTTTCTTCCTGCACTGCCGTTTTTGGAGCTTACGCCATAAAACCCAAAGCGTTCGAGTTGTAGGCGGCGCAGGTTCGATTCCTGTCAGGTGCATTCCTCCCTGGGCGTATTTCTCTCTTCTAAGTCAGTAAAAACTTTCATTGTGTGTGTGTCTATTACTTGATATCGTATGTCTTGTGACTGGTGCAGCATGGCCCTTGTGCCATAAAACCCCAACAAAACAAAACCAACCTGTGGAGTGTGAGATGTAAGTCTAAGTAAAATAACTGTTTTGTGACAACTCCTAACGATAAACGATTCACATATATCTTTATCAGAAAACACTATTGTCTAATCAAGAACATAACATACAAAAGCAGAATAGGATATCGCTATTGTGATTGAGTTCATTCCCTTTGCTGTTGATTCTCTGTTTAGTAATGAACAAATATATTTAAATTATTGAATCGTGTTGTGTCGTGATTTTCTAAAGGGTTTCTGATAAATCAGGATACTATACTCTATAAAGTAATTTGAACAGAAAGTTGCATCATACAATGGAACCTTCGCACAGTACCACATTATACAAATATTTTAGACGTTTTGTGTTCTGCGTTGGTTTTTAGGATCTAAGAAATTTGAAAACAGCCAAATATTTATTGGTAATTTGTATGACAAATTCAATTAAAAAATACGGTTACAAGATTTAAAACATCGATTTGATGATTTGCTTGCAAGATATGAATAACTTTTGTGTTATATTATTTATTCATTGTGTGTGTGGATACATAATACAAACGTTAACGAACTCAATATAACAACGAATGCATTCAACCGGGATCTCTTAATTATTTTATAAATAACTCTGGTTTAAGGATTTTGCAATGAAATGTTAACAATTGTTAAGGAGAATCGGAGCTCGCATCTTCATCAACGAGTGTTGACAATATTCCACTACACTTGATGAATCAATGGCGGTGTGACAAATATGCAACAATTCCGAAATCCAACTAGTGTGCTCTGGTATTTGCCCACCAGTCGCAGCTATTGTCAGCCTTAACCCTTCATTTACCATGGAGGATCTGTTGAATTAACTTCCAACTTATCAGGCGGAATTTGCCCGGCGCCTGCGCTACCGTCTTTGTTACTATTTGTTACAGCACAGACACCCCTGGTAACATTGATTCTCGTCAAAGGGGGTATAGCGTTCGCACCGGTCAATATATTAACCACTGTCAGCACAAGGCCCCATCCACTCCTCAATCTCCCCTAAGGTTGATAGCTGCGTGGAATTTGAATATTTAGACTGCAGCCGACAATTAGCGACCCCCCAAATTCCAGTTCTCCATTTCCTGACAGTAGGGTCAGATGAGAATGTGTCCGGTTTCGAGAAATTAATGGTTAAATGCCGGACATTGATAGCGCATTAACTGTTACGGGGATGAGTAGGTCTCGAATTGTTTCGGGGATCGTGAGAAATGGGGTGTGATGGGATGTTGGGGCTTACTTCCATGGGTCAAAGCCTAGGATCGACCAGTCAGTTTGGTAAAACTGAGGTTATTGAATGAAATTAAGTCCTGAAATTGGGCAATACATCTAGGAAAATATAACTTAATTTAGGCAGTATGTTTAATAGATTTCACCTTTCTGACGAGTGCAGGTATGAATTAAACTTGTCAAATGCTGATCTTGTATATAAAGCAGGAAATGTTCGAAGCAAGAAAATCTTGAACCCTGAGCTCTGGCGTCATGAAATTTGCACACCTGTCTGGAATTTCTAGAATAACGTGACTATTTTCAACTTGTTGCGTCATTCTTTTAGAACCATTGAATGAGAATTAGTTCAATGTAGAATGTCACAAGACCAATTTTTACAAACTTGAATCAACACAAAAAGTCAAGTTGCCACGAGTCAAGCACTCGGAAGAGGAACAACTAGCTAGTGGAAGTGGACGAAGCTCAAAGAGCTGTTCAATGGCGCAACGAAACTGTTGAAACAGACGCGACTTTGTCAAGAAGAGCAAAAACTTTCAGGCCAAGCTAGGAAGTAAAGCTAATACCTTAATAAAACTCTTGAGGTTATGGAATGGCATTACAATCCATACAAGAAAGGTTGCTTAATTTAGATAGATAACAACGGTAATAAAACCAATTTCACCTTGCGAATTTAAGATGAATTAGATTTAAATTGTCTTATGTTACGTAGTTTTGTATAATGGAATAACGATCTAAAAACAATCTCAATATGGCACGTCACAAATTTTTCCGATTGACTAATATATTCATGTTCATCCTCAACAAGTCGAACTTACGATACGAAAACAATGGAACAAAATCGAAGTTTGACGATCAAGAAATAAAGCATGAACTTTGATCTTATTTGTGAGTTAAATTAATTTGTAATGCACTGCCCTTTTTGTGTATTATCAAATGTCCTTTCAAAATACCAGTTATAAGTAATTCAAGCTTTTCTTTTGGAAATCAACAGGGTTTTCTAAATTTTTAAATTTTAAGTATCATTTATTATGTACTTAATTTGAAAGTTAGAAAACATTAAATCGTCGACAACTAAAATGCAGATCTTGTGTAAATATTTTTTGAATATTATATTTTTCATCAGGGTAAACTATTTTATTTATCTAAAACATTTTGCCTCAAATATTTTACGATATTACATTTCGGGTCGATCTTATGCACGCGCGTTTGGTTACTTAAAACAAAATAATACCATTTATACTGAGTAGATTTACGTAAAAATGAAACCTATAAATCCCATAACAAAAACAGTAGATATTCTCTTCAGAAACGCACGTTTGATATTAGTTTTACGAGTACGTGATGTGCTGTATAAATAACGCTGCTAAATGATTCAGTGAATCAATCCATCAGTCTGATATAAATATTTAAAAAACATATTTTAAAAACATTTTTCATTTGTGAAATATTTTCATTTAATTAAAATATTACTTTTTCATCTTAAAATATTTTCATTTACTTAAAATATTTTACCGTATTGCATTTACGGTAAAATATTTTATTATTTTTAACAAACGCTTTATAAGATTCACTGTATTGCATTTATAGTGAATCTTATAAGCGTTTGTTTCAATAAAAAAATAATACAATGGTCTTCCTGTGTAGATATTTTTAAAATATCATATTTTTCACATCTACAAAATATTTTAATTCAAAATACATTGCAATATTAAATTTCGGGTGAATCTTGTGCGTGTTTGTTCCGACCAAACAAATAAATAATACAATGGTCTTAATCCTGTGTAGAGATTTATGCTACTCACGTTTAAATGCATCCATATACCACAGCAAAAAAATATATTTTCTCCTCAGAAACGCTTGTTTGAAATATTTGAGTTGTACGAGCACGTTCTGTATAAATAACTGCTCAATGATTCAACGAATCAACTCCGCAGTTTAGGTCTGGAAACTAAATTACGCTTGTCTCCGGAGATAATTGTCCCGAAAATATCTTTGGCGCCAAGAAACGGACATCCGTCCATACAGCCTCGCCATTCATAAAATCCATGTTTAAACCAAAGAATGTTTCTTCGTCTTTTACCCATGGGATGGAGGGGTGGAAGACTTCCTTGCCCCTCCCCTTCAATCATCGAAGCCCACGAATTTAAATATGTATGGCCCGCGAGGAGTCTTGGCCTGAATTTAGATTTCTGCTTAGGTTTTCAATTTCCTTTTCACTCGAAAGATATGTTTGCTGAGTTGACGATTCCTCTTAAACCAGAGACGTTAGCGATGGGCACGGGAAAGGAAGATGTAGAATTCCTGTTTCAAATGTCGAATGTAAGAGATATGTCAGATTGAAATTTTCTGTATGAAACGCACATTTTTTCGGTGTGGTGGTTTTTATGATTTTGAGGTTTCCTCGAGCGTTATATCGAGGAAGGCTGGTCGTTGTAAAGTAGTCGTTCCTTCATTATGGCAGCTTCGAAGTTGGAATTCGTAATCTCATCTGGGTTCGAGATCGGGTGCTCTCTAAAAAGTACTGTTAATATGATTACCATTAGGGTATTTGAAAGAAATATCTCCTGGGATCGCACCGACCTTAAAAAGCCTGAAGGCCTGATTTTGTATTTCAATTTTTAAAGGCTCTTAAAAAGAAAAATTTACCTAAAGTCTAAACAATTTTAAATCCTTCATTTTACAAGAACACAGCATATTTGACATTTGATTCAGAAACCAAGTTGATTGATAGTACTTACAAGGTCGAGTTCACCAAAGGGGCCGCCGTGCTCATTGAGTGTGCCTATTACTATAGGAACCTGCAAGTTTTAGGTGGCGCAGGTTCGATTCCTCTCTTTTATGTCAGTAAAACTTCCCTTATGTGTGTATGTCCATTACTTGATGTTGTTAGCCTTGGGCTTGGCGCACAAATAAAAATCATCACAAATAGATGGCATATTATGTATAGGTTAGCTAAAAATATTTTTAAAACTGTCCGGCAGACCCAAACAGCACTTGTGAGTTTTTTCACATAGCACTCGAGGGTTAATCTATTATGATTTATGTAAAATGTAGCCTTAAGTAGTGAAAAAAAGCCTTAAAGATCCTACTTTTTTGCTTGAAGAGTGGGAGCCCTGATCTCTTAAAGAACCCATTTTACACAAGTAGTGTATGAATTAAATTAGGTGCTTCAGGAATTACAATTTACAAAGTGAGGACTAAATGTTTTTCAAACCACATTTTAAATATAGTAGATTGCATTTTGATATTAGGAATGGCAGCTATTGTTATATGGCACATGTAGGGGCGTTAAACATAGGTAAAATTGAAAAGCTGAATAGAATTTAAATCAGCAGTCATCTCAAGACCTTATGAACTTGCATTGGTAGTAAAGCTTGCGAAACGTAGATTAGAAACGTGATAAAATACATCAAAACTTATTTCTAAAAATAGAAAGTTACTCTCCAAAAGTATTCATGTACAGGGGTTATACCATATAATGCTGCATATACAGGTATGACAAATGTTTGCGAGTAAGAAAACGTGCCAATCAAAAAATAAATTAATTTTTTACCAAATGTTTCTTTACTTGGATGTCATAGACGTTGATTAAGCAGCGAATTCGTGAAACGGCATGAGCTCTAGTGCCGGAAAGAAAAGTATCTTCCCTGATGCAATATCCTGCATTGGATACCACCACAAAAAGGTCCACCAATAAAGCCCTCCATTGGAATCTAAAGGGAGCCATTTTTTTCACGTCAGGACATAAAACCACTCCCTGAAATTGTTCATAAAGTTCCAAGAAATCGTCGAAGGCAAACAGTGTAGAAGCGCAACCACACCGGGTGTCCATTTATTCTATTAAAAGGGGCGACTGATGGCGGGAAAACGTCTCACGATATCAAAGCAATCCGGGGTGAAATATAAACTCGCACGTGAGTCGCTTAGGGTGGAATTTGTTCGCAAATAACGGACCATGTCCAGTAGCTGATACATAAAACTCAGGGGGAGGTGTAGTCTCGAAACAAGAGACGCGATCTTCTCAGAAAGCGGGGCGTCTTTCCCAACTGAGTCTCTTTGATTGGGCAACCTGGTCACGTTCTGGGGCAGTACACTCCCTTGATATTCCGGTCTCGATCCCCCATCCGGCGCTTTTGAAATGTGGGTTCCTCTATTGTTGCCAACCTCCCGGACCTTAATAAGATTTCAATGGCACCCCCTCCCTAAGCATAAATTGAGCCCTACTCTTCTGGCTTTTTCCCTTAGAAGATTCGCCCTCCTGTTGGTGGATATTTCTTGGTGGGTTTGGGGCTGGTTTATGAGCAACACTTATCTTGGGGATTAGTTAGACTCTCCAATGTATCAAAACATCACAATAATTCATAGCTGTTACTTTGTGCAGCTTGTAATGACTCCTGATAAAACAGTTTCGATTTTTTTAGAGCACATCCAGTCGCATTTAAAATTTTAATATACACTTGTGTTGGTTCTGTTAAAGTTGAAATTGAGGCATGATGAAAATGAATAGATATTTATATGGGTTTAAAAATGAGAAGTATGATGAAAGTCAATTTTGAAGAAAGTTAATCTGGTTTGTTCGCTTACTGTAATAGGATATTTTGAAAACGAATATTTTTGCAATGCAAGTAAATAATTATCAAACTAAAAGCTTAAGATAGTTCGATTTAATAAGTTTTGAACGTTTTATATTTTGCTGCTTTTGAACATAAATGCGAAAAATAAGCGTAGAATGGGGTATTAGGTTATTATTGACTAATCAGTAACTTTGGCAACTGATTAATTTTGGTCACAATTGTTGAAGACAGTAACTTTATTGAAATCTAATCTCAACGAGTGTCTGGCGCAGCATGGCCAAATATGGCCCTTGCGCCATAAAAACCTCACACCAACCAACTAATCTCGAAGGTTTGTCATACAAATATATGATACGATTTTTAAACTCAGTCTTGCCATTTGTAAGGATTTTAAAATCATCTAGTTTTATACTTTATAAGTCAAAAATAAATGTGAAAGTGCATATAATTTATGAAAATAATCCCAATAATATATTTTTCATTATAACAGTTTATCTTATTTTAACTTATAAAATACCGAAGAATTTCTTCAGCAGCTAAACAACTATTGTAAAGTTGAAAATCTGTTCTTAAAAAGCCATATTTTTAAGAATTCTTATCAGATCGCAAATCTCTATATCAAACAATGATCTAATGTAAGATGTGAATAATTCTATGCTTTTATGTATTTTTGAAAACTTTTTATTGTATTTTTCGTAAGGAAATTTTAAGGCGATTTTGAGGAAGAACTCGTTAAATTTCCATCAGGATTTTAGGAGAATGAGTAATGGTTCTACAATGCGTTTCTGTGTTATCCTCTCTTTAACCTCCTTTGACACCTGGGTTTACAAATGATTTTTCTCTTTCCAATCGTCTTATCACTCTACACTGGAAAAATCGACACAACATCGTTATCACGTCTGCCAAATTCACACAAATTTACCAGTTTCTCCCAACCCACAAATGTTATCACGCTTTTCCCCCGAAACATTTAAATCCTCATTGATCTGTCGGTTTGTTGATGCCTTGAAAAACAGTTAAAAATGTATCACTCTCTTTCTGATTTCTTGATGCAACTGAGGATCAGAAATATCTGATGAGCCAATAGTCATTAATCACTTTAATGATTTATTTCATCCGATTCGGTCTTGTCATTAACTGAGAGGAGAATAAATGGAAATTTAACTCTTCCGATATCAATAATAAATTATTCCTTTCAATAAAAGCTTACGTCCTTATCACTTAATTTAATTTCAGATTAATGATAAACGAAAATAAGATCTCTATAACTACTAAATTGTTCACAAATGTCTGAAGATATTAACTTATGATTGCGAGTCCTTTATTTTCAGCAAATTACTTTATTTCTTGCTACTTCGTTAATTTTTAAAATAGGGAGGGATTTTTTTGAAAAACCACTAAATTATGCTTTCGTCATGAACTGCTTTTAAATTTTTGAAAGAATTTGATAAGGTTCAGAATACTTTCATTAAAGAGGGCATGTCATTTTCAATCTCACGGCGAATCTTTATTAGAAAATTTTAAAGTTTTGTGCATATTTTACTGTTTGCAACAGTTTTCAAATTGTGTTTTCTCAATACTTCATGTTTTGAACGAGCTTTTAAAAGTTATCATTCACATTTTTTTATTTTCATTTAGTGCATTATTTGTACAAATATTGCCACGTGATATATAAATGTGCAAATGCATTTCAAGGTGTACTATTCATCAGTTTCTCGTACAAAACTATGGCATTGATTAAAAACTGAAATTTTGCTATATTTTTATTCACAGAAGAAAACCTGAATCTCTTTTAATGAAACATTTCTTCGAATGTTTTATTAAACTCTTAATGCTTTTCAAGTGGTAGGTTCCCCTTTTTGCTTCTGAACCAAAATATATAGCAAGCTATAATGTGTTATTTTGGATAATTTCCCTTGCATCTTTTTACATCTAATTCAAAAAGTTTTCAAAATTACTATACGTATATTTACAAGAGTGAAGGAAGCCACAGTAGCCCAGGTGGTAGAGTCACGGATTAGCAACCGGAGGGTTGCGAGTTCAAAATTCGATCCAACAAAAGACCGTCGTGTAAGTGGGTACTGATGCACGTTAAATCTGTCGTGGTTTCAAATATCCTCAACGTTGGAGTATGAAAATTTGGAGAGTGGGGTGCAAGCTAAGGTGTTGACTTTGTCATCTAACCGTGGTTCTAAAATTACGAGGTGTTCTCGAATTTTTCCCTTCGTGAATGATTCCGGACCGTCACCAATAGCCCGTTGTGTTGCTCAGTGCGACGTAAATTCTACCACCTATAAAAATTAAGGACACTACTATGCCTGCTCACTTGGTACTAATGCACAAAAAATATCTAAGATTAGTGTTTCTCTTTTATAAGCAACGTTTATTATGTCAGTAATAAAAGATCAGTTTCATCTCAAGGAATTGGACTGATTTTATTTTAAAACTATTTTTATGTTCTGAAAATAAGTAAGCATTTCATGGCTCGTTTGTTTTCTTTTTTAAAAGATAGTGATGGTTTGTTTTAAATTTATTACGTGTATATTCGACGGGTAAACTTGCATCATATTTATTTTGAAAAGCGAACGCCGATATTAAATCGTCCATTACACTTTTTATAGAAGTCGAGAGTAATTTCTTGCTTATTATTTCAATTGTTTTTTGTCATTTATACTGGAAAAAATAATTTTAAGAGCTATCTCTCTTCTGGCATTGTTAATATATTAATAAATATTAAAGATACAAATGTTAAAATGAGGCAGATTTGTTTCGAACGTTACAAGTTCATGTTTTTCAAACTGAATCATCACACCAATTGAAGATGTCTATTAAAATATGTTCCAAGTAAGCAAATAACAAGTTCTTATTTCCCCAAAATGTTAGTTTTATTTGCAGTTAAATTTTCCTTATTCATATTAAATTTTATTTTTTACTGTCTTACCTCGTTTAATTAAAAGCACCCTAAGACTTAACGTCTAGAATAAGCCTCGACTAAACGCAAAATACAAGAATCCCTCCTTGTATCGCGCATTTAGCTATATCGCTCGTATTTTTATCTGTCCTAAAATGAATTTTCGTTTTGCAAATAGTATAGGAAATCTCAGCCTATTTCTTTAGGATTAGTATTTAAAAGGTAATCTGTTTCAATAGTTGCCTGAAACTGAATTGGTAAAAAGATTGTGTATCGAAAGCATATCTAATTAAACCGGGACCTACGGCTTAAATATATTCTGAACCAATACGACGGGGGCCGTCTTGGCTCAGTGGGCTTGCCCACTGCCCTAGCAACCTGCGAGAGGCAGGTGGTGTAGGTTTGATTCCTGCCAGGCTCAATTCCTCCCTGGATGTATTTTTCTCCTGTGTTAGTAAAACTTCCCTTGTATATTTGATATTGTCTGTCATGTCTGGCGCAGCATTGTCAAATATGGCCCTTGCGCCATAAAACCCAACCCGAACATCCACGCCAGAACTTAAAGCTTTTTAGAGAACTTAAAGCCAATAATAACAATGCTGCACCAGACACAAGACAGACTGTCGAATAATGAGCAAACACATAGGAAAGTTTTACTACTTTTACAATTCCTCGCAATTTCTTCGATAGTTAAAAAATCACACCACCGTCCACGGCACGACACCATGTGATTAAATGCATAATTTAGGCCTTTTTATTAATAAGCAAGTTTTTCTAGAAACTCGCTATATCGCTCTTTCTCTTGTCCCACAAGAAACGCCATACATCGAGGGGTTGCTGTACTTTGCTAAGGCAGCGTTTTCCAAACTGTTGGCGTGTCTCCATGAGAGATCGCGCAGTTATATTACCGAAAATATGTTTAAAAGGTCAATACCCGACATTGTCTTGTGTTTGGCACAGCATGGTCAACTATGGACCTAGAGCCATGAAACCCAACGAACTATTTTTATTTTTCTTTGTTAAAAAATCATTATCAGGAAAATAATATGCAAAGTTAGACATGAAAATTGAAGAGGCCGCGACACTTTTTGACGAGGGAAAAAAAAGGAACACAAAGTTTGGAAAGGGTATCTTGTGTTAATTTTAATTTAATATATGATTGCCAATGCACTTATTCTCAAATATGGGGTCGTCTTGGCTCAGTTAGCGCAGTGGACAAGCCCACTGTGCTAGCAACCTCATCATATTTGCAGGCGGCGTAAATTCGATTCCTGTCAGGTTCGTTTCCTCCCTGGGGATGTCTCTTCTGAGTCAGTAAAACTTTCCTTGTGCGTGTTCATTTAGTTGACGTCGTATGTCTTATGTTTAGCGCATCTTGGCCAAATATAACTCTTTCGCTATAAACCCCAACCAAATTGCTCCAAAATATATACAATCTGAATCTCAGCCTGCGATTTCCTGCCAGGTTCGATTCCTCCATGGGTGTATCTCTCTTCTGTGTCAGTAAAACTTTCCTTGTGTGTTTGTCCATTACTTGACGTTGTCTGTCTTGTGTTTGGCGCACATGAGAGGCGCCCCTGCGCCATAAAACTCAACTGGTACGAAACAATAAGCAATGAGAAGAGTGATAAATTAGCAGCTCGTCACCAACTCACCGTCACACTTATAACCAACAATCTTTTTCCAATTTTCTCAGAAGGGAAAAGATGATTACCGACCCCAGCTGCCATTATGCGCAAAAAATTAATTCAATGGTTTCCGAAAAAGGAATGTTTGAAACATTTAAGCACTCTGGAAAGCGAAGTGATTAATTGATACTTCATTATTAAACTTAAACTAGCTTTGAGCTCCGTTCACATCGGTAATGATGTCGCCTGCTATCAACTACACCACTCATTATGTAAATGGTCACGATCGTCATTAAAGTGAAGGACATGGAATAGTTGTACCTAACTGTGACCCGTTAAACGGCCATTTACGAAGGGCTTCGAGAGGATGCGACACGGCTTCAATTTGCAGGGTGCTGACAGGAGAGAAGGCCATTATTATTGCGGCTTCAACGTGACCGAGATGGCCCTTTGAAATGCTTACAAATAAACAAATAATTGATGGAAATGAAAGTGAGGTTTCATTGGAAATGTCTCAGCTCCCTATACGAAAACACATAAATCTCAGGGGCTCCTTTTGTAAAAAAGGCATCTGAAAAAATTATTTGGAAATAAAATATTTAAACTGATTGCTTATTTAATAGTATCAATTTTAGTATCGAAAAGAGTAACTAACGCATTATTTTGACCCTGTGTCGCAATTGCATGTAGAAAAGGTTGCTTTATTCTCTTATTTCATATTTTGTTGCGTTAAAACCTTGTGTTTGCATTTTATCTTATCTCCAAAGTTTTCGGATCCTCAGGGGTACATCCCTAGGTGTGTACAGGTTCACGGACTGAGGTACCCGAGTGATCTTTTCCAATGGGGTTTAGTCTTTACTAAACACGGGGGTCACGCTCTCGGGATACGCCCAAGCCATCTTTTTCTGCTTTAATCTCACTACTCTTCTCCAATCGCTTTTTCCTTTCACGGCAATTTTTGCACGACGTTGTCTTGTGTTTTGGCATAGCTTGACTAAATATGGCCCTTGTGTCATAAAACCCCAAAACAACCAATCAAATTTTTCGGCTGGGGTAGATTGTGTATATTCTTAGGACACAGTTCCACACAGCACAGAAAAACACAGAATGTTTCTTTTTAAAGTTACTCTTACTTCACTTCCCTTGAAAATAAGTGGGGGCTGACTTATAGTCATTTCCTTTCTGACGCTTTCTTATAATTTTCCTAACAGTTAATGCCTTATTTCCTTCTTTTTATTCCTTGCGGTTCTAAAGCGCTGTTCAATAAGTTGTATGTTATTTTCGTTTTGTATTGTTTCGTTATTTTTCATTTTTGTTTTAGTGTCGGCTTGTACATATTTACACTATAATAGAAATTCCATTTTATAAATACATTACAATTACAAAAACTTTCCACATTTCCCCGACCCCCTTTGCCCTCGGGTTACGATACTGTGCTATGTGGGACCTCATCCTTAACTCCTATGGGGGACTAAGAACTACAAGGATCGAAAATTCAAAAAATACTTTCAACTCACAAATAGCAAAGCAAGTTTCAGTATGCACTTCAGTTAGTCTAGTTTTCTCGTCAAAAGAAAGCAAGCTCTAGAATGAGTCTTCCTAGCGAGCACGTATATTCCAACGGCTCGTACCCAAACAAGATCAGGCAACTAAAAGCATTTTCCTCTCGCTGCAGAAAACTCGACACCACACTCTTCTCTTGGCAATGAGCAGTTACTGTTCTCGTAACTGAATAGATTGTCCGAGAACAGTTTAGTTGTCCGTGTACGTGACCCCTGGGCATTCTAACTTCCCCTAGAGCTTTTATGAGTATGTCCAAGAATGGATCTGTAGCTAATTGAGCTGGCAGACATTTCGGACACCAGCTCTTCTCTCCGCTCGATTTCTGTCTTTATTAGGCATAGGAGTGGCTTTATGGGAGCTCATTCATCAGACTTATTGGGTCTCTGATCACAGATCCTTGTTGCTTCATGGATAGTAACGCGTTGCAGATATAAACTATTTAGGACATGACTATTTTTATTAGTTTTTGTAACTTGAACGTTCAACTTTTCTTTTTCTTAAATTTGGTCCACTTCCATGGAATTAACAAAATATGATCAATTGTTTTGCAACTCTACAGATAAAAAAATCATTTGAAAGCAAAATAATGTACACGCATGTCTTACTCTTAAAAAGTACTCGGGATCGTTCTTGAGTGATGTGCTGGGAGTACTGTTGCACGTCCGTCATCAGAAAAATAGGGACGACCCAATAACGCCATGATATGCTTCCAGTAAATGCAGTTACCCAATGGAATATTTTGATACTTTTAGTTTTCATACTTTATTCGTCTACATTTGTAGGTTACTTTTGCTATTTTATTGAATAAGCATATTATACTTAATTTGCAATAAAATATTTAAAAAAAGTGCAATGAAGGACGATGTTTTTAGAAAAACTGAAAACGTTTTTCTGAGGAAGAGGGGCGGCTCATTGGGGCTTGCACGAAGATGGTTGAAGCTCCACGAACAGTCCTCAAAGCACCCACTCCTGTTTTACGAATTTGAATTTTTACTGTTCAATACGATGTACATTTTCTGTTAATTAGATGGTCATACCATGTTTTGTGTAGTTTCTAAATCATAAGTTTCAGTTTGATCACATGTTTAAAAAATCAATTTTATTCAAAACGTTGAAACATTTCATTATTTTTCATTGATTCTCTGTATTTGTATGCCTTGAATGGGAGGCCCCAGTGAACTGCTTTGTCCAGGGTCTATCTTCAGACGGGCCTGTCTTATAAAGCATTTAATTCTGCTCGTTTCGCTGACCAACGGTCCAATTCGTAACAGTGTAATCGACTTTCACTAAACGTCGCAAATTTCCTTCAATTTACAACGATCGCTTTGAGAAAAAAAGCGCAAAAACGCAACACGTCGTTTTCTTCCTCGCCATTCCATCTGCAGCTGAATGCTCTTTTGCGCGGATGAAACAGGTTGAGGAACAGGAAAAAAAATCGAATAACAAGTAACAACCGGCACTCTCTTGTGTTCGCTCCGAAGAGGGGGTAGGGGGGTCGAATGGCGTCCTTGGCCCGTCTTCCGAACCAGACGTCGTTTGTGTCTGTCTGGCAAAGCGGTTTCAGAGTTCGAACAAACGATATGTAAATTTTTTGGTTCAATTTTTTATTGGAATGTCTTCGTTTCTGTGTTTATAGCATTTCAAAGAAGTCAAATATCTCGCAGATTAACGCTTTCTGTGGGAGTTTCATTTTCTGAAGAGAAACACGTTTGTTGTATTGAGTTCGTTTGAATGTTTTTCACATTTTTTCTATTTTTACGATCTACAATCTTATTTATTGCTCTCTTTTAATGTCCGAAATGATCTGCTTGTAAATATGTAAACTTGCCATATCCGTTTGAATAATTCGTTAAGCAATGTACTTCGAAATTAGGTTAACGCTTAGAATTGAAAATTTTGTCAAATTGTTTCATTACTATAATTAGAAAAAGTCAAATTTTATTTCTCCACGACTCGTGTTTTCATACGTGGAAGATGAAAATATGTCCAAACAGAAGCGAATAAAATGCCTTCTAGTTGTAGGCGGCGCAGGTTCGATTCCTTCCAGGTGCATTCCTCCCTGGGTGTATTTCTCTCTTCTGTGTCAGTAAAGCTTTCACTGTGTGTCAATTACTTGATATTGTATGTCTTGTGTCAATTGATATTTTACTGTGTCTGGCGCAGCATGGTCCTTGTGCCATAAAACCTCAAAATACCAACCATATCAACCCTCGTCTATTGACATAATCTAGATTGATAACTTCCACATCCAAAATAACTGCCAACGATGTATGATCTTTATCATGCATAGTCAGCTTACAAGTGAAACAAAGTAAAAATTGAAGTTATAAGTTTTAGCTTTTTTATAGACTAGAATGTGATCTTTCTACTCTTTAAGTAATCCTCACTAGGTGTGTTTCTAAAGAATCCACTGTCTCTTCCCTTGCATGAAAATTAAATGTCTTAAGAAACATTAAGTAATTTTAGCTTAGAGTAGAATTCTTTTCCCCTTGTTTCCTCAAAATTGTTTCTTGACTTGGGTGTTTTCACTTGGAAGCCGACGATATGTAAAAATCTCATCACTTCGGAAATTCTCAAAAATACTTCAAATATTGAAATCTCAAAATTTATGTGTTTTTAAAATACGAAAACATTGTTTTCCCCAGCACATTTGGCACTTTTTATAAACAATTACCCAAATTAAAGGAATACAGAGGCTGTTCGGACATTTTTTGAACGATTTTAATGGACTGAAGCTCAATTTTTTACATGAAATTTTTGTGTTTTAAATGTTCCATTTGATAGCCCTTATTGTTAACTATCTTTCTACACCTTAATTTCCATGATAAATAATTTTGTAGTATCGACAGTGGTATTTTGTCCCATTCTTGTTCCACAGCTTTCCAAAGTGTTTGAATGGTTTTCGGTCGACGTTTCAATAATGCTCTTTTTAAAAGTCCAAAAGCACAAAAGTTCATTGGTGAAACATCTGCAGATTAAGCAGGAATATCAGTAAAGGGTATTGACTTGCTACCAGTTTCTTGTTAAATTTTTTCCAAGAATTTAATAGTCGATTTAGATGTGTGGCTGCTTGCTTTACCCTGATGCAGTTTACTGATTGTTAGCATTGTGGAAAAAGATATGGTATTTCTTTTTTTGAATATTGGGGATAAAAAATATGGTATTGATAATATGTGGGAGTTGATTTTTACATTTTCCCCCTCTTTTTACTTTAAATTTTCCATTATATGCAAACCGGCAACAATCATAAATCTCTTGGAGAAAGTTCACACGTTCACTTTGCTATAGTCCTTTGACTTGGCGGATTCTCTTTTAAAATTAAAGATCTTACCTTACAAATATTCTCAGAATTTTTTTCTTTTTTTGGAAGTATTTTTCCACTTTTACGGTTTTTTCCTTTCTCATTAATAATATTACTTATCGTACCTTTAGATATAAAAAAAACCATGATTTTTACAGCGTTTTTGAATAATTGAATAAGCATAATTCTCTTTGGAAAGAGCGAAAACATAGCGCCTTCCATTCATTGCTTATTTTAAAGCGCCATTTTGAAAGTAAACAAAAGTCTGAATCAGCAGACGATAAGTTATACTTTAACTATTTAACTGGCTGTGAAAATAAAATTCTCTTTCGTAGCATACAATTTTTTACAGCTAATCAAAATCGTTAAAAAAAATGTCCGAACAGCCTCTGTATATAATTGCATGTGTGTAAGGTAGTTGTAATAGTAAAATAAGAGAAAGATATTACCGAGCATAGCTTACGATATATTTCTAAAGTAAGCAAAAGTATCTGATTTATTTTCTCAGCTTATAACTCAATATTCTTCTCCCATTTACGAGGAACCCAACAAAGCCAGATCGCACAACGCGGACAGCAGCGCGCAATAAACATAAATATTTTTCCATCCTGTAAGAAAGACGGTTGAATCTCTTCCAAGACAGGAAGTAGAGGGAACGAGAAGGCAAAAATTACGATCCTAGTTTGAATTTCCGAAAGCGGAAACGCAAGAGCTCTAGTTATGCATAAAAATACGGCCGAACCCCCTTTCCGAACTTCATGGCTGTTCCCCTATCAGGAGGTAGGAAGCCAAGGGAAAAATTCAAACATAACCTGAGGCAGTTCGGGATTACACAAGAAGGGAAAATACAATTACCCGCCTTATTTAAGATAGAGAGAAGGGGGACTAAAATAACAAACAAGCCGCCCTTGCGATAAAAAAGGCCCACTCCCTGTAACATAGGGATGAAAAATATTAATATTAATAAAACTCGCGAGGTGCTTTTTCAGTTTTAATTTTTTTCTTTGAATTTTTTGTTGAATTTTTCAAAGTTTGGAATGAATCGCACGCGTATGCTTCTGTGTTTGTACGGTCGTATCTGTTCAGCTGTCGCTCAAGATGGTTTTGTTTGCTTTTAAGATCTGTATTTCGGGAGGAGAGCATTGATATAATTTTGTACAATGCTGTTCTTTAGTGCAGTGACCCCTCGATAAATCATGCTTGTTGGGGGACAGGAGCAAAACACGCTAGACCGAAATTATAGCTTTTTAAAGAAAAATAATGCATCTTTAAAATTGTGATATTTTGTCAAAACTAAGGTAATAAGTGCTAAAATAGTGAGTTTCACTGATAGATTCTTTTATATAAATTGAGAATAAATTTTGCTACTTATTATCTCCAGGGTCATTTTTACCCGTAATGCCAGTAACATGCAATTTTTTGGAACGTTTCCAGTTCTCTACAATCGATACTTAAATCACTTACCTAGGATTTCAGCAAAAATTGCTGAACCACTGTCGTATAGTTGTAAAACAAGTAATTTTCACAAATCACCTAGTTTTGTGTCCAACACGGGAGATGCCTTCTCAACCTCTGAGATGAAAATATTGTAGGCATGAACCTGCAAAATCATTGTTTGAGAAAGTTGTGCATAAGGTTGAAAACATTGTATTCTATTGAAATAGTCATCACAATTTGGTCATTCAAGTTATGAATCAGTTCTGTCAGGCATAATATAGAACATCGAAGGAATCTAGAAATTGCATATAGGTAAAAAAGGAAAACCCAGCTAAATATACAGATTCGTGTTTGGCGTGATGCCGATTTGTGTAAAACAAGAAATATTTACCTACCAATTACATTAATACTTGAAGTTATTTTCTGTGCTTTTTTTATTCTGGAAATGTTCCATTTTCTCGTTAAAAAAATCCAGATTAACATTTCTCACATTTTCAGCCCTGGAATTTCGCGATCGGTTTACTGGTATTAAATCTAGCAATATTCATTATCTGACATCCAAAGCCTTAAAAAATCGTCGGATTAAAATTTATTGGTAAACTACACTAATCAAAGTACTAATCTTTGATAGATAACGCAACGTTAGTGTGTTGCAATTAGCGAAAATACAGGCTGGGAAAAATTTACAAATGACGCTCTATTTGTAATTAGCAATTTATTACAAGTACGTTTTATAATTTCGATTAGAAAGCTTGAAGACATTAATTTACAAATTTATTGGCTGCGTTACTAATTTGTTCGAAATGCAGTTATCGGAAAAATAGTAACAAAATAGTATAATTAAGTTATTAATAGTTTCGTCATTTTCAATATTTGGCAAAGCCAGTAATATTTTTAACTTTATCGTTCCATTTAGAATTATTAACACCTAGTTTTGAGTTTGAGTTTAATTGAGTATTGTGTTAATGAGTTTTTGTGAGATTACCGAGACTGGAGATGCATTTTTGAGTTGTGAGGTTTATTAATTGACTTACACTAGACTTAATTTACTGATTATTTTGAGTTGCATTCATGAACTCAATTCATGAACTATATTCATGAACAATGAAGCATTTCATTTGAGATTTCTATCCGTCTTCCTTATTTACGATAACTCCGCAGAAAATAGGGCCGCAGTAGCCCAGTTGGAAGTTGGGATTAGCAACCGGAGGGTTGCGAGTTCGAATCCAACGAAAACACTCCTGCACAAAGGTGGCTGGTGCACGTTAAATCTTTCGGGGCCTCGAATGTCCTCACGTTGGCGTGGTGTGGAAATTAGGAGAGTGGGGTGCCAGCTCATGTGTGACCTCGTCATCTGACCGTGGTTCAAAATCACGTGGTGTCTTCGTACCTTTCCCTTCGGGATTGATCTCAGACCGTCGTCAATAGCCCATTGTGTTGCTCTAGTGCGACGTTAATTAATTACCATTACCCGGACCGTCGCCTATAGCCCGTTGTGTTTCTCCAGTACGACATTAATTAAAATACCTACCGCAGAAAGTAATAAGCCCTTTCAAAGCACTAAGTCATTTCTAGAGCCCGTTGGATTTTTATGTCAACGGGCCCTACAGCTAATATTTTGTATAAATACATAATATAATAAAATCTGTCGTATTGAAATATATAGCGATAAATGTGTATTGTGTTTTATTTTTAATTGGTTTGATGGAGATACACTGAAAAGTTAAATTTTAACAAGATATTCTGTAAAATCTGCATAACACTGGATATTTTTACATTTACATTAAGTATATAGTTTTTGTACTTACGTGCATGTTCTATCTATAGATAATATAAGTGCGAAACGGATAACGAATTAACCAGCTTTTCCGTTTAGTTTTCAGAACGAATATCTTCTAGTACAAATTATTTTCTCTAAAAATGCCTCAGTTTCGATTCTTCCCTGATTGTATTTCTCTTTTGCGTCAGTAAAGCTTCTGTGTATGTGTTCATTTAATTCACGTTGGTTGGCGTAGCTTTGACAAATATATGGCCCTTGCGCCATAAAACTCAACCAACCTTAAAAATGCACATTTTAAAGTAATAATTTGTAAATAACATTGAGAAGGAGCTATCTTTCCGGAAAACATCGGATAGCTGGATTTACCCCTTAACTGTATCACTTTCGCAACGAAATACGAGTTTCCCCCACATACGTTTTTCATAAGAATAAAGTTATCTCCTTTCTACCTAAAAAAACAAAGTGAAAAACATCGTGTGTGTATACTTCAATTAAGCATTATTAATTAGCAAGGAGAATAAGGCCCCGTTCACATGAGGCGTTTTCCAACGCGCGTTTTACGTCTAAACAAAACGCGGGTAGCCAAAGTACATAGAGTTCTACTGGAGTGTTCACATGCAGAAATCGCGAGAATCCAAGCGCTAGACAGCTTCGGCGCTTCAACAATCTCCGGTCGTTCTCGCGATTTGAACGCGTTTGAAGAAGCATAGGTTTCTTCTACTGCGTTCACATGACACGCGTTTTGACGGGCGTTAGGGCTTTTTTATTCCTCTAGTCCAAGTTTCTATCTTCGCGATCGTTAAAGATAGAGTGAAAATTTCAACGGATTTCAAATCTGCGGAAAATTTTACATCAGATAGATACATTAAATTTGATTTTCTTTACATAAAAATAAGTTTTCAACTGTAATTTTACTATTTTCGCGATACGGATTTGACGAATATATTCATTACGAACACAAAAGGGAGTATTCTTCTCGTTTTTATAGAAAAGATATAACTTGATTGGAGTATTTTGTCTTAATCCACTGCTTTATACTTATGGCCATTAAAAATAGGATGAGAAAATTGAATCGTATTCGATTTATTGAAGAAATTTACCCTGCTTTCACACAAAACTTGTAAAAATGTGACAGTTTATATCACTTTTGAAAATGAACTTAATTTACTGTGCGCTTATTTTTCATAGAATTTATATTTTAATCTTGCAGTTAGTGTTATTACTACTTTAATCAAAATTTTTATATTATATATACGTGCAAACGCAAATTCTATTAGCAATCTCCTGGTTTTCGATATATACTGTTTTTTGGTTTTTCTTTGAGATTTTTTTAGTTTTAACAAAATTTTCTCGTTTCATCGTGGGGTTTAATCAAATTTTAGTTGAAATATTTCCAAGTCATTATTCCATTCGTGGTTCCATTTGTGCTACAAAACCCATGAAAGAGGGTAGGTTGGAGGGTTAGTATTCGTTTCGGATAGTTGGAACTCAGGGAAAATTGTGTTTAAAAATTAAAAAACTAATTATTGTTATATATGTGTTATTTGTGCTGATACATTAAAATGTTAAGAGATAGGTTTCAAAGAAGTATAGAGATTTATTTGAAGAAAAATTAAATAAAAATTAGCTATAGATCGTAGGAAACACGATAAAACCTGCAAAAATACCATAAAAAAGAAAGGTTATCACCAGTGCCGGATTTTGTTTGCGTGTCATCTTTTGATAGTACTTCGTAGACAATGCCATATAAACAGAAATTCCGTTTCCAATTTCCTGGTCCTAGAAATAAAATTTTGTGGGGATATATTTTTACTTTACACTCAATTTTAAAATTTTAAGGAACTTGTTTGGTCATTTTCCAGTTAGTTTCGTTTTTAATCAAAGTTTTACAGAAATATTCCAATTTTTCATACGCAGTTTCGCTTTTACGATAAAACGCATTACAAATGACTCATCTGCTAGCTTCATGAGCCCAAAAAATTCGTGATCACCCCTTAACACAAAACAAATCCTACTATTTTTATTGGTGGGTGAATCATCGACACTGGAGTGTGAAGGTTATAGGGTTTCTTCCTCTAGTCTTGACAGTAAAAAACGAATACTTTAAGATTTTAGAGTTAATGAAAATGTTTAATAATGCCACAATTTGAACTACATAAAGCACTGCTTCTCTGTGATCCGCTGTCTCTTACCGGTTCCTAGGTCCAAAATATGCCGTCATTCGAAAATTTTTTAAAAATGTACGAAAAGCTAACGTTCAAAAATTTACAACCGAAGTTGATAGCATTGGAATCGTATACTATACGTTGCGAAAGATTTACCTGTTTAGGTTGTCACTTCTAGTCAGCAAGTCGATTATATTGCATTTATTTATGTATAAAGGTTGAAGTTCAAAAATACTTTATTCACAGGCAATTAGGGAACGGATGTTTTACAAATCGAAAAATATCAAATTTTTACATCATTTTCAATATTTTTAGATTATTTTAGGCATTTTATTGGCCATTATACATTTCTAAGTTAACCAAATAAAGGCTCTTGTGAATACAGAGTAATCAATTTTTTAGGTTGGGAAAGAAAGATTTTCATCCTACTTTTAATGGCTGTAAAATTAAAACAGTTGATAAGAGGCAACAAAATATCGTATTAAAGTGACATTCCCTTTAAAAACAAGGCAATACTTCCGCTTACGCTAAGTATAAAAGGAATATCTGAAAAAAGATTAGTTGCGACTATTGACAAAAAAATAAGTTTTTCAAAGAAAATCATGATTTTGGTATGGATCTAACGTAAAATTTTACGCTGATTTGAAATCCGTTGAAATTTTGACTCTATCTTTAACCATTCAAAAGATAGAAACTTGGATTAAGGGAATAAAAAAACAATTTAATGCATAACGGAAACTGACCTTGAAAAGCGCCCAAGTGCTGTTCACATGGTAACACTCGAAAATTCTTTTCAAACGCGCGTTGCAAAAAGTCCATGTGAACGGGGCCTAACCAAATATAAAAGTTGTATACACGAAAAATGATTATTCTCGAGCTCTCATTCCGTTCTAATGTATACAACGTATTAATTCAACCAATGTTCAAGTGAATAAATCTTATTTTTATGGGTTGACCTTGCTGCGGGACACATTATCTGACATGCAATAGGCGTACGTATGTGGAATAGATAGTATGTCATTATCAACAATGTTTAAATTAGTCTGATGCTGGCCGGTAAAATTTATGCAAGCTATTTTCTTTGATGTCTCGCGTCGTGCCTGTAATATTTCATTAACTGCTTTCCTTAATTCATTCTGTTAGTCTCATGTTAAATGCTCGTAGTGTAAGTCATGGTAATGTACAGATGATTTTTAAGTAAAATACATTTCATGATTTCAAGAGATGTCATTTTTACTGCGTCATTGTTTAAAAATTACTTCTAAGTTAATTTTGAAAAAAAAAGAGGTTAGTTATCTTAAAATTAATGCAAACTGCTTTGTTTCACGTAATGTAATATTTAAATAACTGCTTCTTCGATTCATTCTGTTGGCGTCGCATGCTAAATTTCTTTATAAATAGGTATCGCTTTTAAATAAAGTACACACATTTCGTTATTTCAAGAGATATTAAGTAATTTCTTTTGCGTTTTTTTCTTTTAAATTTTCTTTTCAGTTAATTTTGACAAAATGGTCAATTATGTGGAAATTAATCCGTACTACTTTCTCCTGTTGAAAAACTTCTAATTAGAAATGAAAACTCCAGAATCTTAAATCTACATTGAAAAACTCGTTTTGTTGGGAAAACGATATTTCCTTTGAAACTCATTGTATTGCTGTTTTGAAAAAATTCTATATAAATTTGAGACATGGTGTAAAAGTTTAATTACATTTTCTTGTATCAAAATAACTTCAATTGTAAACGTATTTATAGCTAAGCTTTTTTTTGTAGAATTAGATTTTCTTGCACTTTTCGTGTCAGGCTGACTGTTCCGTGATATCTCATGTCGGACAACAAACAAAAAATTAGACTGGAGAAAGTTTTTCAATAATGGGAACATTTGAGCAATATACTTAGCTTTTGGGAATGAGCACATTATAATAAATTGACAATTTCATCATCGTGGAAATCACTGTTCTGGTTGAATTCTTGCGATGCAATACATTGCTGTGCATGAATTTGATTCTTATGTCTGAAACTTAAATCGTCAGTGCATCAAATAATTTTTTTATAATATATGGTGAAATAAAGAATGAAACTCGTTAAAAATAGTTACTCAAATCGTTATTTTTAAATTATCAATGTTATGCTATTAATAGCGTTTGGACTAAAGGAATTTGTTTATATTTTAGAATTGTGTAACTTCTGTAAAATTAAAACAAGTACATTATTGGTTCTGTAATTAAAACTAAAATCAATACTGCTCCGAATATTCAAAAGTTATTAACTCGGAAAAATCACTTTCTTTGGCTTCTAATTTTACCACTGTTTGAACAAGTCGAAAGATAATTTGGTTACTTACAGCTTTAAAAAATATTTGGAAACTTAATCATGTTAGTAGATTAAAACTGAATTTTTAGGTATTAAAATTGACAAAACTGGATTATTTCAATACAGTGGTTCAAAAATATTGAAAGTACATGAAATATTCTTTGATTTAGATATGGATGAGCAGCACTAATCATAAAATTTGCCTATTGGAAAGTGGTACCCGTAAAATGTATAAAAAATAGGACTTAATTTTATAGGTATCAGTCACGCAATATCAAAAATGTAATAGATTTGGGTAAGAGTCATATATAGTATATTTAGCAATTTATTGCTTTAACAGGTTCACTAAACCCCCAAATCATAAAAAGATGAGAGGGAATTTTATGAAGATCGTTAGAAAGCGTTTCTGACCGTGAAATATTGGTATTGATGAAAAACTTGGTATCATGTCTTAGGCTACCAGATTGAAATGACTCCTCATGAGGATTTCAATCTCGTATGGCTTAGATAAAGCCACTCAATTCCAAGTAAACCTGTCTATGGGATGATACAAATAAAGGCTCTTTGATGTCATGGGAGACTAATAAAGTACTTTGCTGTGAGATAATCTGCATTCCCTACACCTTTTATTATGAATATCTCATAATGCACACACCACTCAGATTCTTCATTACTTATGAGTTCTCCACGGCAACAGCGAATTAGACTTTCCTCTAATCCAGCAATTTAAAAGAATTTAGAACTTAGAAAATGTATTTGCCTTTTTTAAGAAACGCCTACAGGAACAAGAACAAAAATCAATTGTCTTCAGGCCATATTTACTATGTAAGAACAAGATTAAAGCTCGTAAATATGCCAAATCGTTTGCAGGAGGTCATAAATGCCAAACGTGACAACGAAATTCTAGTTTGTCATTGTAATTTTGTCAAAATTTGACATTTATTAACTTCATTCCAATAATTTGTTTCACATCAAACAGTATTAAATTACATAAAGTTTTAAAAATAGGTAACTTATTTCTAGAATTTCTCAATTGAAATACTCACTCACGAAAGTAGGTTTCTTTCTACTTGTTCTGGTCAATTTTTAATGTGCAACTTCAGAACTTTTTATAAAGCACAAAATGAAAAAAAAATGAATTATCACATTTAGCTACATGTTTTGTATGTATTTATGATTTTAAGAAAGAATAATGTAACTGGTTTGTCAATTTAAAAAGCGTAGAGTACATATTTTCAAGATGCAATATTGCATATTGCATCTTGAAAAATTGTTTTCATAAAAACGTAATATGTAAGATTACATCAAGATGTAATATAAAATTGCATCAAGATAAAATATAGATATTTGCAAGATTACTTTTCAAGATATAATATTATATCTTGAAAAAGTGAACTCAACGATAGATAGGCAGTGCAATGCGCAATATTACATTGCATATCTTAGTTTTCACTATAACATCTGCTTTGCACCTTTGCTTCACACCAAAAAGTAATTTAATGTTGTGCAATTGAAATTTTCATAAAACTTAATATAATCCTTTAATGTCATTTATTCCCTTGCATATTAAAATGAATTACACCATAATAAATTTGTTTTCGTTCTAATGTGCACATTATAATCGCTAACCTTCCTGTCAAGCCAAATGTTTATACTTCACCTCACGTTATTCTGGGGCTGCCGGGAATCAACATATTTGTCCACTGCTCTAGCAGCCTGCGGTCTGTAGGTGGTGGAGGTTTGTTTCCTATAACTATCCTGGGTATGTTCTTTTGTGTCCAACTTTCTGGGCATGTTTCTGTCTTTTGTGTCAATGACTTTTTGTATATGCCCCCATTTACTTCACAGTGCAAACACAACTTGGCCAGATCTGGCCTTTGCGCCATAAAAAACCAACCTGCATTATTTCGCTAAAAATCAAAATCTCCATATGCTTTGCATGCGTGGTATTTCTGTTATGCTACTTGACACAGGCATAAAAAGGAAATTAAATGCGTAGGCGATCCAGACACATTATTTCTCGACAAGGACACGAAAAACGAAAGCAAGAAAGAGCGACAAATAACGACCCGCACAGGAACAAATATGCAAAATTCCCGCTGACATGAAGACGAGTTTTTTCCGGAGACCTCTGACAGGGAAAAAATATTATTCACATGTCAAAATGAGCGTGATCACCATATTTTACCACACCTACTTTCTATATTAATGGTCTTGTACAGATCAATGGCCATTGGAAGTATAAAAAAAAGATTTACAGAGTACAGATCTGCTTCAGAGAAAGAATCGGACATTTAAAATATCAAACCGGTATGCAGAATTGATGATCGGAGTCCAATTATTGGAATTCGATTCTGTAATAACTATTCTAAGTAAATGAACAAATGTATCTAATTTTGAGGTTTCTTTATTGGTGCTGTATTAATTCGGTATAATTTTAAACTTTCAACATGCGGGATTAGCCTCACGTGATCCAACACGAGATACCAAAGGTGATTTAAAACACCTCCTCCTCAAGGCAATATTTGATGTATCTTGTATAAGTTCTATTTTATGTTTGCTATTGAAAGTTACTGAGTTTATATTTCGATAATATCTAACACTGCAGTTCAGTGTTTAAATAAAATCCAATGCAGCATTGCAGAAGTCTGATTTAAAGCCCATATAAAGCAAGGAGTTGATCAATGCATATATGACGATAATGAAGAATCGCACTTTTTATTTGATGACACAAATTTTGTTCAACATTAAAAAATTTGTAGTAAAATAAAAAAATAGGATGAAAAAGAATTTGAAATGAAAAATTAGTTCAAAAGTCGCGTTGTCTGGCGATCACAATAGTTTGTAGTTAATAAAATTATGATATTTTAATATAATAAATTTAATTGAAGCGCTCCGTGCACTTAATAGAAATGTCTACAGAATGAAAATTTAGTTATGAAAAATAATTAGAAACAAAATATTCAATGGATTATGATTAGTTGAATGAGTGCGAAGTACTTGAAAGTTAAGGTAACATTTTGACTTGAATAATGGATAAAACTTGAAAATTGGTAGCCTGAAAAATTTGAAAAGTGGTTTTTTATGTTGATCAAAGCCCTTCAATTTTAAAGTCTAGGCGTTTAAAAAATTTTACCTTTTCCAGTAATTTTCTGACCTGGGTTTAGACCCAGGTAGAAAAGGTAAAACCATGGTAAGATAGAAAATCCAATTTGTTAATGTGCCTCAGTGTGACAGATTTTCAGTAAGAAAACTGTTATTTAAAAATATTTTTCAGAATATCGAATATGACGCAAGATGTCACAGCTTTAACACTCTAAAGATGAGCACCTATAAAACGATCTTTTCAACGTATCGAGGTGTGGCCCAAGGGTGGGTTTGCCAAATGTGAGTGTTTGTTAAGAGGAAGACACGTGATACAATATGTATGAGCCCGTGCGCTACCTCTTTTCCTATTACTAATCACAGGAGAGATCAAAGGACACACGGACATCATCTATTATCCTTTAAGCATGTCTGGGTAAATGGACTTTTAATAAAATGGCCGTCTGAGTAGGCACTTCTTTGCTTTTAGTCACTCAGCGGAAGAACCCAGTCATTAAAAAAGCAGCCGGCAGCAAGTGAGGAAAGAATGAATGTAGCCTTTGATCTAAATTTTCACAGTAGAAGAGTTATAATTCTGAGATATTCAATAGACGGGCAACTATGCAAAGCAGGGTACCCACATCGAGGGGTGGTCGACTGTATCGTGGTACCCAATGCCTAAGAGGGGGTGTTGCAAATTGCACTTTGAGGGTAATCTGCGCAGTGACTCTTCTCTACTGACACCCCCTTATGAAAGAATCTGATGTTTACTCTCCTATTTAAGATTTCTGAGGAGGAAAGAAATGGGATTTCGAAGGCCGATGTGTTAGGTGTAATGTTTTGAAACTGGAAGCTCATAATATCCAGATTAAATCCTATATATATTGAATGGTATTGCGCTTGCTTTGTTTCGAATTTGGTTTTCTGCACCTTTACGAGGAGCTCCGGATAATGTAAAATGTTTTTTTACTGTAATGTAGGGTGTCTTTTAAGATAAAAAATTATAAATAGTCAGCTATGTGCGTGTGAACTGCTTCAAACACAAAATATGCCCCTATTTGCCATAAAACCGTACCTCACCCTGTTTTTCATAGAGGATACTTGAAGAAATGTTTCAAGTTCGTCATATTGGCGCATTTTGACAAATTGGAAAGCATTTGTTAAAGTTTATACTTTTCTCCGAGATCTATATTGGGAAACTACCTCATTCCGCTGCTCTAACAATATGCGAGCTGTAGGCTGCGCAGGTTCGATTCCTCAATGGGTGTTTCTATTCTGTGTCAGTAAAGCTTTTCTTGTGTGCATATCCATTTACTTGACGTTGTTTGCCGCAATTTGGCCAAGTATACGCCTTGCGCCATAAGAACCAAGCTCCCAACTATGACAGGGCAAGGAACAAGCATATCGACCACAACACCCAAACTTGGTTCCGGAGTACTTCTCGTAGAAAGCAGACAGCAAGTCGATTTGTACAGTAAGTAAATGTAACTGCATCTTTTTGTAAAACATAAAAAAAAATTACATTTTCGGAAAATTTTTAAACGAAATTTAAAATTGCCCTCATTGCTGCCTTATTTTGTAAAAATCTACAATTTGCTAGTCTATTTGCAATTGTCTAGTCTTGATCATTTTTAGTGATTTTATTCAATAAGCTCGTTTTTCAGTTGAAGAGTTAATTCGATTGTTCTTTTAGACAATATTCTATCACCTTTTTTCATTTAGAATTGATGAATCATCAAAGATAGATTTTCCTTGATTGAAATTGTAACTAAACTCAATACGCAATTACCAACAATTGACGAGCCAATTATCAATCGATGAATCGATTGATTTTCCATCACTTGACGCAGAAGGCAATATTACTTGAAAAAATCATCGTCTTCGTGGATATTGCAAAGCTCTGCTGCTGACTTCGTTTTATTGATTTCCAGAATAAAGGAAAACAGCGGTTATGCTTCGATAAAGATTTCTTCAGGGGAAAAGGTTTTTTACGCAAAAAGGATTATAGAGGTTTTGGGGAAGTTTCGTATCCAATGTCCGCGTAGACTATTACCCTAAAACAAAACAAGTCACATATTTATATTGAAACGCTGCTGTTTTAATAGCTAGTTTCTGATTAAAAGTTTTGTTACTGGTTTGAGACCCGAATTGCAATAAAATTGTGATTAAATCCTTTAATTAGAGAATTGTCGATAAAATTTCATTTTCCCCTTATCCTTTACCAATTGCAACCAGTACAAGAAAATGAATTATAGAAAATAATAAGGTGACGGAAGTCGGTGATCGTGACTACCACGGAAGTATTCTTTGTACTGGTGTTTTCCTTCGAAATTTCAAGAGAAAACAATTCAAATGCGTTTTTTGGGATGTATCGTCATAGACCGAGTAATTGTGAAACCTGTACAGTGGATTAACACCATAAAGTGATGTAACAATCATAAAATGACTTGTATGGATTATGGTTTGAAATTTTGTCCATGCCCTTTATTGGAAACCCATATTTTTTACACTCTTAACGCAACAGTAAATAGTTCAGCTAAGTCTGTTCGACCCGGACCATTGAAAAGTTACATCCAGTAAAAGGCCATCGAAGAAGCTAATCGAACCAAATAAGAGAGAAAAGGGAAAAGAAGTCTTGTTCAGCAATAGGCCCAAAAGACTCGGAAAACTTATAAACTTTTTCCATCCAACTAACTCACCAAGAAAAGAGGAAATTACAAGGAGAGGTCTGGTAAAAGAAGCAGAAGGATGTTGGAAAAGACCAAGCGAATAAGAATCGAGCTCGTGAGGTGTCTGCGAGGTCCGATAACTGCACCCCCGAGTCTCAAGGGATGTGGCTGGACGTATAGCTCATTAAGAGAGACCAGTCCTCGGTGATAAAAGGAAACACGGTCCCCTTTCCCGTGCAACTCCTACGAAATCCATTTCTTTCGCCAGCAACAAACACCTTTAATAGATTGGCTAAAGATTTGTCTCAGATTAAGGATAAGGCTGAGTGCTGGAAAAATTTGTCATTATCCAAGTGCCACGAATTGAGTTTAATTTTCAGATTTGTAGCTGAATTGTAACTTGAAGGTTCTGGATGAATGTCATCTTATTATTTTTAGGGACATCACTGGAAATCATAAATGTCAACTCAGTTTGAATGAAAGGCGGAAATCTTTTGGGGATAGAATTTTCTATTAGAGCATGCATTGGAATAGCGATTTTTAACCGGTGTGCCCTACAGATGGTGAAACGGATTAAATGCTGCAAGATTTATTTTATTTCAAAGGTTTAGTTTTGAAATTTTGACATGTGCGTTCACAAATAATTTCAAGTAATCCCCGTGTAAATAATTTTGAGTATTCTTTTACAAAATATCATAAATAACTTATTTCAAAAAGATTTTTAAAAATACGCTTCTGAGTAAAAACGGGTTGGTAATTCCTATTTTCATTTTTTCTAAAGCAATCAAAATTATACCTATTTTTTTTATCAGACGGGTAAAAAATGTAATACATATTTTTATTGTGCCGCATAATTTTTTAATTAATTTGTGCAATGAGATGAAAAAGGTTGAAAATTGCTATCCTAGAAGAATACTCTGGGCTAGCCTGTTAAGTATTCAAAGTACTGTGTGATTACACTTTATTTCTTTATAATTCATCGTGAGTTTGTAGCAGATTGATTTTTCAGTTTTAAAGCAGATTACGATCTTAGGTTAGTGATAATCAGTCAAGAACTCTTGATCGTAAAATTAAAACTTAAAAATCGCAAAAAAGTTCTGACTTATAAAATAAAGTTCAATACATTTAGCTTCATTACATTATCGACTTGAAACATCATTGCAACAAGTAAAATATGTCAAGTGAATAAGCTTTGGGTGTTTTGCAACTTGTGCTTCTGTTAGTACTATTGTGTACCAAGCCCAATCGCAAAGGAATGCTGTTTTTATAAATTGACTTGTTGGGCAATATGCTCTATCAACAGTAGTATCCCAAGTTAACAAGATTCATGCTAATGTCGGAAATGCCAGTGAGGAAATCGGAGGAAATGGTAATAGGTTGGAAATTTTGATGCAAGCTCGTACAAAGAATTTATCTTATCAACTAATGGATCCAGAATACCGAGAAAATTCGGGAAGATAATAAATTTATCAAGTATATGGGGTAGATAACGGACCACCAAGGTTACAGATCCTCTTACTGTTTTATAATTTTGGTTTTATTGTTTGGCTTCTTTCACTTCTGTAATAATGACTGCAAAGACAAAATTGGAAGAATTTTTTGAGGGGTGAATATTGTCATACTTAGAAAGTGATTGTATCCGAACAAAGACGTAATTATCAAGGCTCAAAGTGAACTGTATTTTTCCCATCTATTTTACATTCTGTTTTCGACAAATGTAATATTAAATCGAGTTATTTTTGTTTTTGTAAGGTTAGTTATGTCGTAATTTTTTCGTCTTGGTTTTCATCAGAAATATATTTCATGACCGAAATTAAGAAAAACGATAGCTCGATACTATATGAATATACTATAACTGTATACGATACTTTCACAAATCAAAAGGAACAATGAGTATTTAATTTAATTCAAATTGCATGAAAGTAATCTTTAAAAAAATTATCAATGGACAGTTTGAGATCTTGGTAATGAAAAGCATATTTTATTCCTTACTATTCCTACGAATTCAATAATTATCAATATAAATCTTATAAATATTGTAGCACTGTACTCTTTTTTAAATAGTTTATTTTAACAGGCCTTCTAAAGTTATGGAGTAAAAATAAAAATGTCCTCTATTTTAAGACTTTTAGTATGTATTTAAAAAGTTTTATAACATTGAAAATTGAATTCGTGATATTTTTAGTTTTTCAACAAAAGGACATGAAATTCCATTTCGTTCAGTAAAACTATTCCGGAGTAACGCACTTGTTAATGGAATGCTCACTCAAATGAAAGTTCATTTACCCTTGCTATACTCCAAGCATCACTTTTAAAAGCGTTGAATATAAACCAGCTTGCAAGATTTTAAGTAGCGATTTTTTATCTTACGTTAAACCTGGTATTTTGAAGGCAACATGCATAGCAAAAATGAACACCATATTCATTTTCGGATCATTTTGCGGTTGCTATCTTAGTAATTAGAGCAAGACACTTGTAGTTGAAAAGGAATGAAATTAATTTTGATAAGTAGTACGCATTTTCCTGCAGCCCTCTTCTCGAATTCAAAATGGCTAAGATGGAATTTTGTGAACGATCGTAAAGGTCGTTAAGCTTAAGTGAAGGATTCTTTCCGCTCTTTCTAAAATTGTGGAAGATAGCACTTGGCGGAGTTGTATTAAAATTTATTTCATTTCCTTCTAAAGTCTCTTAAGCGACCAGAGTGTACTTTAACAATTTCTCTTTCCCTCGAGAATCGTTATTTAGTATCGCATTTCCAACAAGCGAAGCAGTGTGTTGGTGTGTTGTGTATTAATGCATCGTAAAACAAGCAAATGTCAAATAAAAAGTACTTCTAATTTTACTAACAAGGTATAAAAAGATTGTTTTGAAAAATTCTTTAATGCAGCCTGATTTTCGAATACCAAAAATGCTAAAAACAAAAAATCGCAATTACACGAACGACCATAAGGAGTGTATTCAAACATAAACATTATTATTTAAAATACGATGTTGATACTTTTTATAAGTAAAATATACTTTCACGCACATTTCCAAAATATCTCAATGCTTGGACATTTCATGAAAATGTTGCTTTTAAAGTTTTCTATCTAAGTGCTACAACTTCTGAAGAAAATGCACTTCCTAAAAATAAATGTTTTTAATAAACGGCTCTTATACTGCTGCAATTATTTTCATACAATCAATCATTATTTAAAAATCATCCAAAATTTGAACCCTCTGATTTGACGATCCCATACACATTTAAAATGCTGTAACATGTCGGAGAATGTCGATTACATTCAGCCATTTCTGTCTGCGAAGTTAAGAACCTCCCAGAATTATAATATTTATAAAATTTCACCCTAAAATGCACCCTGTCAAGGAACAGATTCTTGTATTAAAAAAACATTTCCATGGCACATTCTAATGTTTTTAAACTTATATTGTGATAACCGCATAGATATTTTGTTGAACAGTTTGTGTGCTTTTTTTAAAACTAAAGCCAAAATTTTCGGTTGCATTATATCACATTTTGGAAATGTTAAATGATTAGTATGTTTAACGCGTGGGAAGAGGAATCCTACACTAAATATAGACGGAGAAATATTCATTGCAGATATGTACGTTAATCGATGTAAAATGATAAATGATTCCTGAATGCAATCAATCGCTAAACTTGGGGCATTAATATTACAACTGCCACTATCCAAATGATCTTTTAACCATTGCCATTATTCACTTAGCTTTCGCAGTATAGTTTAATTTAATTATTACGAAGTTAACACATACACGAGCTTGTTTCCACGCTGAAATTGCAAATCACCAAACTATTTCTCATAATCGCAGAATTTTTTTAAATTCTTAACTAGCATGTTTAATTCATGTTAAATATTCTGAACCCTACACAGAAATTTTTACCAGATGGACGATCTAAAAATGCATCGTGGGATCTAAAAGTATATACTTCATTGTATATTGAGGATGACAATTCAAACATATTTTTATTCTTTCGATTCTATTAAAACGAACAATGATGGCTCGTTTAGAAAAAGTCGCCAAACCCCTTGACAACGAAAAAGAATTTGACAAATTGTTCTCTGAGCAAAATAGCCTATTTTCATGCTTAGAATTCCCAGTTATGCTTGAATTGAAAATTCTAAGCAAAATATAAGCCAATGGGAAGCACATTACTGAACTGAATGTATTCTTAAATGACTATCATGTTACCATTCCACAACCAAACCTTCCTGAAACTAAAACAATTTTAGAAAATGCTCTTTTTTGTGGTAGGAGCAGCCTATTATCCTTGTTTAAAATTCCCAGTTCAAGTGTAACTGGGAATTCACACACACAAAGTAAGGAATAAACACAAATTACTCAACTGTATGCATTTTGACTCATTCTTATTGCGTTCCAGTCACTTCCCACCGTGTAAAACGATCACACTCTACGTTATTTTAATTGCAATTTTTTGTTATTCATTCAAAGCCGTTATTTCGACTGGCGACATGTTAAAGAATCTAAAATCCCTCGAATTTTTGCCCTCATTACTATTCATCCGACCCGCGCCAGTTTATTCGAAGAAGCCTTGGGAACCACATAAACTCAAACATTCGGATACTTCTCCTGGAATCCGAAAACGGAATAGAGTTCAGCAACTCAACCGGAAAGACCGTAACGAAGAAAGAATTTTTTTGTATTGCCTTAACCTTTGGTATCCCTAATGATTCCAGACTCCAAAAGGAAAATAAAATAAAGAACTTCGAAGGGTGGGTTAAGGTAAAACTCAAATATCCATCCCGAAAGATTCCTGGAAGTTGGGGACCAAAGCAATGGCTAATCAACTTTTGATAAACATGCTGGATACATTGTTTCACGGTTGGCTGAATGGATGTCGTCGGCAACGCAAATGAGGTGGTGGGGTGTGGTGTGCTTGGCGTAGGGGGTTTGGCTGGCGACGGAATTTACATTTCCTAGCTGAGCACTTCTGGAGAGTTGAGCATACACACACGCCTTCCTCAGCCCTTGTTCAGAAAACGTTCCTCATTAAAATATTTTACAGCTAATTCTGCCGCCGTTGTTATGGCGGACCGTTGGAGCGGTGTTAGGTGATGTACATTGGAGGAACAATGGCGTATGGTCTTGGATTCAATTTACCTTTGCTTCGAATATTTTCGATTTATTTTGTAAAATAGTTTCACCGAAAACATACTTGAATCAATTACGTGAGAGTGAGTTTAAGTAAAAACCTGGTCAGTTCTGGTCTGGTAAGTAAAAGCATTTTACTCAGACATCATGTTTTGCTTGTTTTCTTCAGCAATAAGCAATTTCATGTAACCACAACGGGGAGAACAAAATTATAGAGCAATGATTTTTTGTTAAATTTTTGAGATAAAGATTTTGATAAATTCTTAATCGAATAAAAATATTTATTTTCTTAGTATTTATATTTGTCCTTACAATTTTGTTCATTTATGATTTCGTAATGTAACTAAAAGCTACATTTTTTTTGAGTGAAATAGTTCAGGCTTGAAATGGTAAATCATGAACTTTCAAAGAAACATTTTTTATCGTTTGGTGTTTGGACCTTGGTAGTTTTTATGGCGCAAGGGCCATATTTGGCCAAATCGCCAAATACAAGACATACAATGTCAAGTTTGGATCTTGAACATTTTATTTTCGAAATATAGCTTTTTTAAGTCCTGAGATGTTCAAAAACTTTATTGCTGATATTTTAGTTGAGAGACGAAATTATATACCAAAAATTTATCAGGATACTCGTATCTGCCCAAAATTCTATGGCGAAATAAGTAGGAATATTGACATAAATTGATCGATATAAGCTTTCTGTTATTAATTAGGAAATTCACTAATTTTTGCATTCTTCAGTTTAAATTAAACCCTTCTGTAGGAAAACCTGCAACTCATTTACGAATTATGGCTATCATATTCCATTGAAGCCTTCATGATTTTACACACGTCCAAAAATTCAGAATAATTCTGAATTCGTATCAAAGTCATTAGATCTCAATTTAATAGAACATGCTTGGGATGCTGTCGGATGTCGCATTGCAACGTACACAACACCAGCCATGGCCGTACAAGACTAAAGATGTGCTCTAGTGAGACTCTTTGATACACGAACTCTTGGACAGCCTTGTGGAAAGCATGTCTACACATAGTGAGGCTTGCATTAGGGTCAGAGGTCAACATTTCCTATCAGATTGCTTTTAAAAGAGAAAAAAAGCTTTCTTCACAATAACTAAAATCTTCAGTGTGTTCACCTATGCATGTTTTTCATTTCTTTAGTTCCCAGTAGCAGCGGCAGACATGTGGATGTTTTTATTTTGTTCCACATAGCTTGTGGAGAATTCATTTCTTATTTGAGGTACTTCGGTATTAGTACTTGGCATGAATTTCATCTCGTGGTGCATTATCCTTAATTTTTGGACATGTGCGTATTTCAATTACTTTACACTGTAGTCACCTGGTGTTCTGCAATGTTAAACAATGTAGGGCAGTTAGGACGTTGAAAGATGCTTCCGATCCATTCGGGATAATTTAAAAGCAATACGCACGTCTCGCAAGACGGAGCCATTCATATGTAGCTTTCTTTTTGGAATAGCCATAATCTTTTCAACTGAAACTAAAGTCTCTATTTAATACATTGATGGAATCGTCTAAAAATTGCTTGCCTAATCATACGTGACACAAGCGCTTTTGTACGCATGTGACATTCGAATATTAATTCGTCATCTGACCGTGATTCAAAATTACGTGGTGTCCTCGGATATTTCCCTTCGGGATTGATCCCGGACCGCCGCCAATAGCCCAGTTGTGTTGCTCTAGTGCGACGTTAATTAAAATACTCCTTTGGTGCATCTTATCAATTACATCACTTCTCAGAAGTGAAATCACGGAGAAAATATAATTTGACTCTTGACCGAGAACACATCATGAACTCCTCTAGAATACCTATGACTACTCTCCAGTCTATAAAATCCTTCGACTGCCTCATAATTCTGTAATAAATCGGAACTTCACATATCTGTTGGCAACTTAATCTTATTTTATTTCCGAGTATGCAATAGTTGCATGTTAAAATATTATGATTACAATTACTTGTTCGGGACTAAGCCCAGTAGAGTTAAATTGTTTTAAACTACTGAAATTAGGCATTTCTTGTTTAATAAGGAGATACGCATGTTCAACTTGATGCATTACTTATTTCGATTTAATACATCCAAAACTCTATTCCGTGATTAATTTGGTGTTTTATTTAAATAAGTTGATCATTTTTATCCTTGATAGAAGCCCCATCTCATCATAAAACGCAATGAATACCATGATTTATCAAAGTAGTTCGTACTCTGCTCTTCACCACTATTTGCATTCATAATAGTACAGCTAGAATATTTTATAAGTACGAGCAAGAAGTGCACACTCAGAGCACGAAATGAATATTTATGCCCACTAGATTGTGTCTGTTAATGCATACAGGTCTTTTTCCAGACACATTAGCACACTTTCTCGACACTAATGGCAATCGAGAATCCGACGAGACTTGTGTCTAATTATTTAATTACAACATGTCTGGAAATGCAACGCCCCCAAAATGAATTTTAATCCTAAAAATATCATTTAAAATTTGCTACAGGAAAATATTGTATTACAATTATGTATACTATTTATAAACAATTTAACTAATGTTTAATATAAACATTGTACTTGATAAAGTGGTTTATGACTTGATTAATAGTTTTCTTCATTCGAGTATATTTAATTTAGTCACTAGAAGGTTTTACTACTTAATTTGGGAAGAATATTGCATGAAAATAAATGGGATGTCTAGAATAGCATACTTCGTCATAGATTAAGAATACTTGTTTGGGTGTATATCAGCTTGAATACACACCACTGCTTAATTTCTAGCGGAAACGTTTTCACGAGACCTCAAGTACTTACGAGTTTTGTATTATGACGAAGGATAACTGCATGTTTCGTTCATTCTGTAAATATTGCCATATCGAAATAGTTTCATTAAAAGAAATCGGAACATAATTTCAATGATTTAAGTTCAGTACAACTTGCGTGTGCGAGACTGCTTTTTGAAATACAAAGGTAAACATGTTTAATATTCTGAGAAAAATGGAGAAGCTAAAGAAGAAACATTTCGGAAATTGTTCACAAGAGCTTACAATACTTGAAAACGAGAAAATGCTAGTACTTCAAACCTAATACAGTTAACTTAGGCTCGCCACATCCATACTCCGGGACCTTGTAGAAGTTTTACGAGCCCCCAGTAACAGCTTAGATGACGTGTCCGTTGTGAAATACAAATATGTACTTGAGAGGGATTTTCAGTGTAAAAAACGAGATTGAATGAGAAGATTTGACTTCCGTTACCCAAATTCTCTCGCATGATACATATCAAAGTTACTTAAAATAGTCTATTGCCGTTTAGCGTTTAATCTAATTGACGTTGATCAACCAACTACCGTTTTTCATTTTTCAGGAATTTATTCCTTGAAATTTTTATCGGCGGAAGTGTAGAAATCACGTTTGAAAAATAGGCCAAGGTACGTCGCGTTCGGAATACGTACAGGAACTACAGAAGCACCACCGCCACCTACATTTAGCTAGACAGAAAATGCTCATTTCAAGAACTCAATGATTAACTGGCTTTGCTTAATTGCTTGATTTTTCTTCGTTTCCCTGGCACATTTGTACATCGTTTTTATAATAAATACGATAAAAAGATTTTAAATTTGAAAACCAGACGCAGGTTTAGAAAACAAAACTTTATACATTTCTTGGAACCTCTTACCATGGTACTATAGTACTTGCAACCATTTCCCGCAGGGTGAATGAGTTAGACTGTATCGTATCTAAGCTAGAGCTGTAGTCCAATCACCATGAGAAAAGACTTTGGAACGTCCCTTAGGTAAGCCACATAATGATTCGACACGTGACAAAGTATCCAAACTGCGCATGAACTCCTTTTCTGATCATAGAACATGTCGGTAAACATGCTATTTAAACCTAGTTAGTGTCGCAGGACTACTGTTGATCCAATGTGTGTCCTGCCTAAAGCTAATTTTATACTAGGGGAACGTGGATCGGACCGTGCGGGCCAATCAACGACGAAAAAAAGCAGCCATTGTCCCCCGTCAATCACTGCTTTTTCGTCGCTGATTAGCCGGAGCGGTTCGCTCCGTATCCGTTCTACTCTAGTGTAAAACAAGCATTAGGGAAAGTTCATTTCACTCCTGGTAGACGCTTATATGGTTGCAAATGTGTGAATCGAGTCAACATTTCCTTATCTGCTTTTGCTGGACGCCATTAATGTTAAGCTATTCGCGACCAAATAAGACGCTGAAAAGATACCTGAGATTTCAAAGCCCTTCAAAAAATGTCTTTCAAATCCTGCTAAAGCTCAGTTGATACTTGCCTAAATTTGGGTAATTCAATCGTCCGGCGCCACACGACATCCAAGTCTCATCTATCTGGTGGTCGCCGTGGCTCAGCGGGTTTGCCCACTATACTAGCAACCTGCGAGTTGTAGGCGGCGCAGACTGGATTCTCGTCATCTTCGATTCCACCCTGGGTGTATTACTCTTTTCTGTGTCAGTAAAAACTTTCCTTGTGTACGTATGTCCATTTACTTGAAGTTGTTTTCGCAGCTTGGCCAAATATGGCCCATAAAACCCACAATCAACCAAAACATCTCTTGGCGGTGGGATAATATCTATGTACGATGATAGAGAAAGCACAGCTGATGACTCTAAAACAAGCAAGAGAATCGTTTTTAAGACGGAAATTTGTCATAATTTAGAATTTCGTATGTTGAGATAGATCGAAACCAAGAATACATCACCACTCTCAATCGACTACACCACTTTGACTTCCATCTGGGATGGGGAGGGGAGAGGCGAAAGAATAACGTGGACATGCAGGACACGACAAACCGGAGGGGGAGGCCGAGATGTGGTCTGATCAGTTCAACAAGCAAACGCAGTATTTCAAATTACACATCAGTTACCGCGTCCGACGGCGTTACTGTGTAAACGGATCATATATGTAAATGGGGGTGTCCAGCTTGGTAAGAGGGTGAACCAGACCGTAGGGTGTTTGAGGTAAGGAGGGCTATGGAGGGGCCAGGACGTCGAAAAGTCATTTAAATTATCTTCACGTACGCAAGTGGCGGAAGGTTTAAAATTAATATTTCGGTCGCAGACATGTGTGGCTGATTTGAGGATTGGATTACTTGTGGTTAATTTTCCTAAATTTGGAAATTGGGTTGAATACTGTTTATCTTGCTTTTAAATCATTGTTGTAGAATTCGTTTAAATGTTGTAGGCTGATATGGAGTAGGATGTTTTTCTCGTCTTATTGGGATTATGGCATTGTTCATGTAACTGTTGGTAGATTGCTCAAACGTGTAACCACCTGTTTCGATTGCTTGAAGGTTTATTTATTCAGGCAAAGTATCATTTAATTTTAGTCACGAATTTCGTGATTCGTAGGAATGAGGTTGTGCTTGGGTGATTTTGTGTATGTTAAAGATCTCGTTAGAAATAGCGGTTGGGTAAGGATACATGAACTAAGTTGTAAATAGTTCAATGGAATCGGATATAATGACTTTTATTTCATTATTTTTGGATGAAAATGCCACTTCTCTCACTCATTTCAATTATGAAACCAAATGTATAATTTATTTCTTTTATTTTCTTTTAGCTATCATGTATTTTATCTTTCAAAAAGTTCATTAATAGTTATTGATGTGTGTTACTTTTATATCGAAAATTTATATTTACAAGAATTTGAAATTTGTCAAGCTGTTTAAAAAAAGCATTAACAGCTACAGGAACGTATGGTTTCAAAAAAATCTTAGTTTGTAGGAATGAAATATTTGACCAACGTAGGAAAGTAATTTTAATAAAGAAATAAAATTAATGTTGAGAGAATTCAAGTGCAAATGTTTTTTCAAGGCAAATGTTATAAAATTTCAGGAACATTGAAAACTTGCAGAAGTTGCCGGATCCACTCGTTAGAAAATTAATATTGATTCTAGAAATAATAATCAACTTTTTTTGTTTCATGTTTGAAACATACCTATCATATTTTATTCCTGTACTGTCTTTAAATTTTTAATACACAAATGTGCGAAAAATGAAATTCATTACTACTCACAAAACATACAATTGAAAGTTATAAAGGTTGAAACGACAAAAAATGTGCATAATTTACATGATTGCTTGCAGCATGGAAGTCGAACTCCTTGAATAGATTGATGCCGCCATGCCTCAGTGGATTTTCCCACTGAGCTGACAACCAGCTAGTTTTAAGCGGCACAGGGTTCAATTCCTATAACTTGCCCTTTGTGTATTTTTCCCTTCTGTGCCAGTAAAACTTTCCTTGTGTGTATATCCATTACTTGACGTTGTCTACCTTGTGTTTGGCACACCTTGGTTAAATATGGCCCTTACGGCATAAAACCCAATCCATCTTGCATCCAATCCACCAATAGAGCATAGCATTTTGATGTTTTTGAAATATATTTTTACTGAATCTTATTAGGGTAAAACTACAGTTATTGACGCCCCAAAATTTAATTAAAAAAAATAAGCTTTCATGTCAATGTCAAGATAGATTAGCCATAGCTTCCTTTGCATACGTCCATTTATACTGCTAAAATAAACTAAATAAGAATAAAGGGATGTCGATAACTGGTGTCATTACTCATCCAGAGGATGTGAATAAACGATTTTGCACTATTTATTCTCAATATATTGTAAGGGATAATTTTGTATAAAACCCTTTATTCAGCTTAAAGTAGAGTAATTCAGGAAAAGTTACAATGAATTTCAATTTAATTGAACTATTTTTTTCCATGAATTTATAGTATAAATATTGCCTTAAGGGTGTCAATAACTGTCTTGTTTACCCTATCTTGTGTTTGTTTTACCCATTTCTGGATCTTGAGTCATAAAACCCAACCAACAGAGTATAGCAGTCCAAAGAGTTAAAAATTAATTTCGATTTAAACATTCTAATTTATACATTTCCTCAGAAATGCGAAATGAGATTCAGTCAAAGCCTTCAGAGAGCAAACACGATCATCAAGCATTTAAAACCCATTTGGTGGTGGATGAATCCAAATCACCCAGCCACCGGAATACTATCTGTCTGAGAGGAACGAATACTTCTCACTCCAGACTCGAGATTAAGCCGAGTTTTCCGAAATCATCAGCCTTCGCCTTTGTAGGGTAGACCAACACAACTTCCTTCCCTAAATCCTCCACTAATAAAGCGATGATCTGGGCCCAAATAAGCCCCCGAAAGGCCGCTTCCAAAGGATCGCGTAAACGCTACATTAGGTTAGAATTAAAACCCCTTAACAAGAGTTTCAAACGCTACCCCTCTCAAAGCGGATGTGGGGACAGGGAGGACTCGCCCCTTTAACGTCCAGTTGCTAGGAAACGCAGTTTTGCAGGAAAGATAAGTTTCCAGGCGATTCGCACGGTCACTTTACGGCCTGCCTTTTGCATCAAGAGATAAAACCCGTTATGCCCAGGCCCTCGCTAAATGGCTGCGCAGTTATTGCACACCCTCCTCTGGATACCATTCGAGCGGAACAGCGCTGGGAACGGTGCTTCTAATTGTGCAATATATTTTGGAAAGAGTTTTGATTGCGTTGTGTTGTCTCTTATTCCTCCAGGAGTAGCGCCTTGCAGTGTTGGCTTGTTAGGAGTGCAAGCGAGGGGCTGTTATTTCCAGGAGTTTTTAAGGGAATTTTGTGAGAACTTTTTGTGTTTTTTCGGTGCTGGTTTTTACGGGCTTATCGAATTTGTGCTAAAAAGAATGCGGAACGTTCTTTTTCTGGTACCGGAAATTAAACTTTAATTCTGAAAATGGCTCTCGTGTTTGATTCTTTATTAGTTCCGCGTGTTGTGTGGATAGCAATGGAGGTTCTTCATGTTTCGTTTTGTAAAAAATGCTGCAACAAATGAAGTCGCTAACCTCAGTTCAGATCTGTTCGCATTTTTCTCTTTAATTATTAAAAGTTGATATTTATATCTATTTCAAAAGTGTTAGGTGAATACTAAACTGATATGAAAAATATGAAAGATTATCACGAGAAGGAAAATAATGCATTCTGTTATTCTTGTAAGTGTTTATTCCTTAAGGCCAAACAGTTTTTGTCCATGAGTTCAAATACGCTCAATAAGCCCAACACCAGATCAGGACTTCTATAATGATCCTCCCGTGCCAGAATAACGCAAGACAGAACATGACTTGGGGAGGCTTGTTCTATGTTACATCATAGACAAGTTGGAAATTCCATATGACCTTGAACGAAAGGTAGATCGAAGGTGCCCGCTCACAAGTCTTGAAAGAGTGACATTTTCTTTCACCCTCATTTGAGCGAGGCTCGTGTAATCTATTTAACTGAAGTGAATGCGTGTAGTTTTCCTTTTCTAAGGGCTATTTATGTATTGCAATTTGGACTAAGGGAACTCTGATCATCAAAATAATTTATCACTCGTCTTTCTAATTCTTCCACTCATTAATGTTTTTATATTTTTTATTTCCTGTAGATGAATTATTTTAGCTATCGGTCTTATTCGAATCGTGCCTTCAAAGTATGCCACTGAAAATATGCGAACACAAATCCATTTCTATATTAATTTTAGGCTTGTTGATTACGCATGAAATTTATTAAAAAAATTATTTCTAGACAGATGGAACCTGGGTTGATCAAAAAATATTCTGGTTTCTTCTCGGTCTGGTGTTCGACTACTTTTCTTCGAGGAAATTATCTTTCAATTTCCGTTCTGGTCCAGTTACTTTTTCTAGACCTATAACAAAAAAAGTTGCACTTCTTTGCCCTCACCTTTTTTATTTATCGAGAATTGTCATATTCTTGCAACGATACATATCGGAACTCGGGAACCGAAAAGGGGAAAACTGGACCATAGCGTAAAAATCCAGGAATCCGTGAAATTGCGACACGGCACACGTTCATTGAAATGAAATCTCCCGGAAAGTTCCTTTTTTAGATCGAGGAAAAACACGTTTATAACTATAAAAAGAATGAAGCCCGACGAAGAAAGCAAAAAAACGGAGTTCCGGGAGAAAGGATAACCCCTTAAAGAAAAAAAGTAAAAAAAAAGAACTTTTAAAACCGGAGATCAACTTCATCTCTGAGCTTTAGGTGGGGTGGCTATTTATTTCCAACTGCGTCGTTTTCGGATGACCTCCACGGGGGTGGGAGGGTATTATATATAGGAAAAAGCGGAGTTTTGCTTCGTATCCCCGCTACACAATCGATCGCATAAGGGGACACGGGACTTTTCTTTCTTTACTCCGTTAAACTTTAAAGGGAGCGGTGTCGAATAGCTTTAAACGCACATTCGCAAACTATTTTCGCAAGAATCTTGCTTCTTTTTCCGTTAGTTGCTTCCTTCCCCTCACGCGTTTCATTGAATCGACAATCTGTAATCGATATTCTTTTCCCCCAGTGCTACTGCCATCCCCGTGACACTGCTAAAGGTTGCGTGATTTTTATTTCCCTTTTCGGAATCGCTTTGGATAAGTACAGCTATTTTAGAAGATCGAAAAATTACGTTGTAACGTGATAACACTGTTACGTTTCCTTTTAACTGTGTTTCGGAACTTTTCCCCCTCTTGGACCTTATTTACTTGAATCTGAAGTGCGTCCATGGGACACGCGAGGCGAGTATGTCTCAGGAGTAATACTTTATTTACTCTCATTTTCTCACCGAATCTCTGAGAAAGTGATCGAAACTTCTATTCACTGCATAATAATTGAGGCTCAAATGATGGATGCGGAAAGAATGAAGGCATAAATAACGAAAAATTAAAGGCTCAGTTCTGAGACCAGGTGAATTGAATAGGTTTTTTTTATTACACTTTAATTTATAAAGTAACATTTCAAGTTTTTCGTACCTCTCCTGGTTGTCTCGACGAAGTATCTCGTCATTAGCAAAACTGTCCAGATGTTGATGGACGAAATATCTCGTCATTAGAAGAAAACTGACCAGATCTTGATTTCGTCATAAAAAATTTGGCAATATCTTGACGAGATATCTCGTCATTAAGAAAACTGGTCAGATCTTGATGGTTTCCCTCAAGTTCATGCTTAACCCTCCAGTTTCAAAACCACTTGGAGGGTTAAGCAAGAGCGTGAAAATTGAAAAGAAAAAAATTAATAGAAATGAATTAACTTAATAAAAAGAAAAGTAATATTATCTGCAGAACATAAGAATTTGATCACCTGCTGAGAAACGTGCATTTATATAAAGTCTACGCCTTTTCATTTTTAAATGAGCTTTAATAGCTGTCGTTGCCAGGTTAGAAGAAAACTATTTACCATATATTCTCATGGTATGCTATGTTTAGTTTTGGTTTTGAAAGTACACTGCTGGCCACCCAAATTGCAACACCAAGAAAGACAAGAGATATCACAACAAAATTTATTTTGTAGATAACATGTTGACCAAGTATCAAATGATTAAATTTATAGACTTCTGTGAAGTGTGGTTCCTGCCAAAATCAGTAGCCAGAGTAGCCGCCATTGTTGAAGATCACCGCTGCCACACGCCTCGGCATTGACTCAAAGAGACTTTGGATGTGTTCTTGGGGTACAGCAGACCAAGCAGCTTCTACAAGTTGCCAAAGTTGATCTGGTGTGGCAGCTGGGGATGTATTCTGGGTCAATCGTTGAGCAACCATGGACCACATGTTTTCTATCGGCGAAAGATCCGGAGAGCGAGCTGGCCAGGGAAGCAATTCAATCTGGCGATTGACGAAGAACCCTTGGACAATGCGTGCCACGTGTGGTCGCGCATTATCCTGTTGAAATATGGCTGTGGGCAAGCCCTGAAGGTAAGGAAGGACAACTGGCTCCAACACCTCGGAGATGTAGTGCTGGCTGTTTAAAGTACCGGCAATGCGTACTAGAGGAGTGCGAGAGTGATATCCAATACCGCCCCATACCATAATACCCGGTGCAGGACCAGTGTGGCGGTGCATAACGCAGCTGTTTAGCATCCTCTCTCCACGGTGTCTCCAGACTCGAATCCGACCATCGTGGTGTTGCAGACAGAAGCGTGACTCGTCAGTAAAGACAATTTCATTCCATTCTGCCGTCCACATCCTTCTTTCATCGCACCATTGGCGGCGGAAACGTCTGTGGTTCTGCGTCAAGGGTAGACGAAGCAATGGACGTCTTGCGGACAGACCACTCTGCTGTAAACGGCGTCGAATGGTACGCGCAGACACTGGATGATGCGGTACAGACTGAATGTGCTGTGCTATGGTTCGCGTGATGTGGCTGAGCGATTCGTCACTGCCATACGCACAATATGCCTGTCATCACGTGAAGTGGTGCACTGAGGTGGATGCGATCGAACACGTCGGTCCGTCGTACCCTCCTGCATCCAACGATCACATATCCACATTACAGTTGTTTGGTTTCGTCCAACACGACTACCGATTTCCCTGAAAGATAATCCACAATCTCGGTAGGCCACTATCCTTCCTCTGTCGAACTCGGATACTTGATCAAAAGATGATCGCTGTTTTCTACGAGGCATAATTGATCGTTTTTTTGAAAAAACCACAAGAAAAACACAATTGCCGTACTTGAAATCGTCGAAATCTCCAAGCCTTAAATAGCTCTTTGAAGTGGCGCCACAGGCGCGCGTGATGTGCGTCTGCGCTGAAATTCTAATCATTTGCATATCTCACCTCCGCTAATGCATGTTGTAAATTTCATATTATTTGCATGCTCCCTTCAGGGTGTTGCATTTACGGTGGCCAGCAGTGTATATAAATAGTTCTTGGATTCTTCTCTATAACAAGCCACTTCAGGTTGTTCATGGGTAACGGCAATGGGATCGCAAATCAACGCATGCTATCGTATGCAGTGAAATCAAAAAGACAAAGTTACTTCCTTTTTGCTTAGTCTTGGAATGGTAGAGGGCATCCGCACTTTCTATGATTTAAATTTTTTAAACTTTCCTTTGTAATTTTTAAATATTGTAAAAATATTTCTCCGAAATCTCTTATAAAGATAATCCAAAAAATTCTCTTCTCGTTAATAGCTTGTCAATTCGAAGAAAAAGCCTGGAGCCAATTGCAGCTACTGCTGCGGCTCTGAGGTTTGATGATTTCGAGGGTTCTTTCTAAATGGGCGAGACGATCCGCGTGGTCTGCTCTGCCCATTTCCGGTCATGCCTATCCAACTAGTTCTGCGCCATTTGGCTCTAGGTACAGGGTATGTGCTGGTGTTAGTTTTTAAAATATCAGCTAAACATGATTTAAGGCGCAATCTTAACCCTTACTTCTCAACTTACTCTGAAGCTTCATTACACATTCTTTGTGGGAATAAACACTTTATTTTTATATCTATGCATGTATAGAATAATAAATATTAGTTCGTATTACAACTTAATTTAAGTGATGTAGCATTCTTTAATACTTTTTAAGAATGAAAATTGTAACATAACTTCACAACTAAATACTAACTATCAATAAAATATCTTGTTTACTTTCATCATTTCCTAATGAATCCTTACATCTCATTGCATCAATTTTACTAAAACGGAGGAAAATTTGAATCTAAATTTTTATCTCTGCTCTTACTCATGAACAACCCATTTCGAAGAATAGATTAACAATTTTTTGTTTCTCATCAGGCAATCCCGATTATCCGCACATTTATTTTGAAAGGAAGAACAAAAAGGAAAGATAAATAAGGATATCACTAGCTACACCTTTGTAATCCAAGATTTTTTTACGCTGCAACTTTTAATGGTCAATCTTTTAATTGAAGTTTCCTTTCCTGCAGTACGATATATTTCCCCAACCAGCATAAAAAATAATAAATACTAGATGCTTATCCCTTTCTTTACTTTTAATGATGCCCAAACACCGGAGATAAAAAAAAAATCCCCTTATCCGACCCAAACGGGGAAAAAAACCGCTTTCCTACTCTATTATTACTACTGTTCGAAACGTTTTCCCGAAAAATACTCGGATTTGTTTTGTCTGATTTACGACGCGAGTCCAAAAGAAATCGTCTTTTCCTCCCCATATTTTTTTAACTTCATCTTTTTTCCCTTCAAAAAAACAAATAGAAAAGAATGATAATAAGACTCAAGCGAAGGAGTTTCAAAACCCATTATTCTCTTCTTCCCTCCCCGCTCTTCGATTCCACTTCTATTAGCCGCAAGTGCTCTCCGATAGCACAGTGTAGCATGTATGGCCGTCCCATTAGTGCTAGATAATTGAGTTTTGACTTGAGCGCGATGTGTTGCCCTAACAAGTTCTGCGGCCTGTAACAGATACTAATTTATTTTTACTGGCTTTTGAGCTGATTAGGGTCTTCCCCCGTTTACAAGACACAACCAGCACTGTCTAATTATTGTCTTCGCTGCGCCATTTCGCATTTTTACCTGGAACTGCGAAAATGGGAGAGTTTCGAACTGTCCCTTTTAATGTTACCTTAAAGAGAGGTGTTTATCGCGTAACCTTGGATGGAGTTCTCACTTTTCAGGTGACATTGGTCTGTCCTTGTTTTAACCCGTCTAAGATTCGAATTTTATAGTTGTAGTTTGAACCGACAAACATTAACGTTTATTGCACCGGGAATTAGTCGCGAAAACGGGAGAGTTTGAAGCTCCCCAGACATTACCATGAAGAGGAGTGTTTATCGCCTAACTTTGGATGTGTTTTCTGCTTTTTAGGTGGCAATGTTATGCCCTGGTTTTTTTTACTGGATTGAAATATTCAAATTTTCTTCCTATGAAAGGCCTTTTCCGTCAAGATAAATGTAGGTCGCTGTATTGTTTCATCAGTATTGTTTTCTGTACGTATTGCGAAATTGACGTCACTTGGCTTGTTTTTCGTAGATTTCAGCCCTTTGCCAATAAAAATGCCATAGAATTAATTCCAAATTAATGTATGACAGTTCATTTATCAACACCAATTATAATACACGCTAAACCACGCCAAAACGGAGATAAATTACATTTTAAGGTAAGCCCAACGTTTAGAGAAAATATGAGATTAATCATCTCAAAAGCAATTGTTCCTCATTGAAATAGATCAATATTTCTTAAACTACTGCTAAGTGGAAAGACAAATGCTCATAATTATTTTCTGTGTCAGTTTTGATTCGTAATGCATATTTATCATTTTACCCTTTTGTTTTTAAAACTTTTGTTAGGTCTGGGCACAGTCCTTTTATAAGATTATGTATATAGTATACTCGTATAAGTAGTTGCTTATGTTAGTTTCATACTCTTATCCATTTCATGCACCAAGGGGGTTGCGCATAATTTTCCATATAATTTATTTGAATGCGATTCACTGAAACTTTGCCTCGGACATTTGGCATTGGTTTTGGACATTGTCTATAACACTATTGGTCTTAAAAATTATGTTTTTCGGAATCAGGAGTTGTGAAAGTTTGTAGAGGTTTGCCATATCAGGTGTTGACCACGTCATCTGACCGTGGTTCAAAATTACGAAGTGTTGTCCTGGGATATTTCCCTTCGGGATTGACCCCAGATCTGCGCCATTCTCCCGATGTGTTGCTCCAATGCGAAGTTAATTCAACTGCCTATCTACCTCGATACCAGGAGGGGGGTTGCCCACTGTGCTAGTAACCTGCAAGTTGTAGATGGCGCAAGTTTGATTCCTGTAGCTTACTCTGAATGTGTTTCCCTCTTGTATATAACTAAAACTTTCCTTGTGTGTATGTCGATTACTTGACATTGTCTTAGCGCAGCTTCTCCAAATATTGCCTTTGCACCATAAACCATAACCAATCAACCCAATGCTAGTGTGTATTTACGCATCGTTTTCATTTAAGAAGAGAAAATTTTTTATATATTGACTCATCAAACATCAAATCTTTAAACTAGCAAATATTTAATTTTGCTAATTCAAACACTGCGTGTTTCTAAATTAACTTAAAATTTTTCTCGTTCTTTTAATTGTTTCATCCACTGAACACAAGTGAGTAAAATCGTTTTATTTCTATATGTCCCCCTCAAGGCAAACGTAACCCTAAGAAATTTTTCCCAATTTTAATTTCTCCGCAATTCGTGCTTTCCTTACTTTTTTCATTGTAAAACGTTCGAATGTAAGCGATTGTTCCACCGAAGTATGTGCCCTCAATACCTTTGCTGAAACAAGTAACCTATTTGTCAAGAGAATTACCCCATTAAAACAACCCAGCATTTTCTTACTGCTTTCCGTCAGAACTTCCCAAAAGAAACAAATTCTTACATTTCCTTTTTCTTATACATTATTTGTTCTCTTTTTATTCGCTACCATTTTAACTGAAGACTCATTTTGGGTATTTTTGCAGAAGATTTATCCCTGGAGGAATTGGATTGTTCCGGAGAGTTCGCCATTTCATTCTATTTGTTTTTTAATCGATGTAATTCGAAACTCTCGCTCTTCGTTTTATTGGACTGAATCGCCGGAAATTTGAGGTAAAAGGAAGCTTAAAAAACCGTTTTGCGTCTTCATTTGCATCTCCAATTGAGAATTACATCGTGTTTAGCCGGAGTTTTAGAGTGCAAGGCGAACGCCCCTGCATCTTCAGCGATTGATTCGATTTTATCCTTTTCTAGTGGATATTTGAAGAACAAGGAGAGTACGATCGAATAAAAGTGTTTTGAGAGGTTAAGTAACTTATAGTAAATGGACGACGTAACTATTTATTCTTTGACTAAATTGAGATATTTTATTCCTTAATCTAAGTAGATATAATCTTTTATACCTAATCTAAGTAGAAAAAGTTATTGCATCGCCTTTTTTACAAAAGTAGCATATTCAGCTATCCAGTCGTCGTACGTGAAAATTTTGTAGAACTGATGTTCAATGATGGTGAAAGTGCAGACAACCTTTTTGAATAATATTGTTTACTAAGTGACAAAACGACCAAATAAAATTAAAATGTTTTTCAATAATTTAATTTTAAGAGATTAAATTTTGGTTTATTAGAAAATGCCACTTTTGGTATTCTGGTTTACTCTGGTTTGCCCATTGAGGCGAGCTGATTTAATTTTAGTTTATATCAATAGCTTCGTTAAACGGTATGCAGAGACCCAAACAACTGAGTGAATACCGAGCGGTGTGAATTTATTTTCAAATTTGCTTTCCCAAGCCATTTTCAGGTCACTGGATGTGGCAACCCTATTTCTAAGCGGAAATTTCTTCCAAAATTATTAAAAGATAATTTTGGTACCTTCTTTCTTTCCCTATCTCTCATTCGTATAGTACTAGCAGTTTTTTCAATTGCTGTGGTATGATTACTTTTGGTAACTCAGAAATATCGAGTGGAATATCCTTCCTTGGCCCCATTGTGTTGTCTGTCTTGTGATTGGCACAACTTGGCCAAATATGGTCCTTGAGCCATAAAACCTGAAAATAACCATCCAACTTTCCTTGAGCTTCGTGAAGAAAACTGACAGTAGTGACAAACCAAACCATGCACTCTTCCTCTATCATTATTTATTTCCACAGCCTGTCTCCCCTAGTGAAATCGGGCCGTGGTGGCCCGGTTGGAAGAGTAACGGACTTGCAACCGAAGGGTTGCGAGTTCGAATCCAGCCAAACACCGTCGTGTACAAAGGGGGCTGGTGCACGTTAAATCTGTCGTGGCCTAAAATGTCCTCACGTTGGCGTGGTGTGGAAGTTTGGAGAGTGGGGTGCCAGCTCAGGTGTTGCCTCGTCATCTGACCGTGGTTCAAAATTACGTGGTGTTGTCCTCGGATCTTTCCCTTTGGGATTGATCCCGGACCGTCACCAATAGCCCGTTGTGTTGCTCCAGTGTGACGTTAATTGAAATACCCCCCCGCACCCCGCAATAATTCTCACTACTATGTGAATCAATTTCTTTGATTTTTGAACTTACACCATTTTTACCATGTCCATCACCAGGACAGTATTTATTTCGAAAGACAATATATTTTAATTTGAAATTGCAAAGAATCAAGTTCATCAGACGTGAAGACTAGATCGGGGCTCAAGTTTCCACGGACTTTTTCTTCCCGAAAATATAATAACGTTTAAATATAATTACATTTAAAGGCCGTATAATTCATGTAGATGACATTACTCATCTCCAAATGTAAATTCTTATTTTTATACATCTCTTTATAGATAATTTAATATATTTGATTAATATTTCAAATTCCTTCTCTAAAGTAGTGCAATTCTTCATCCAGATAACAGTATTCTATTATTTAAATATTGCCCAAACTATCACCAAACAATTTATTCATCTAACAAATTCATCATTAAAAGCTACAAGTAACTTAAATAAATCCCTTAATTTATGTTGCGTGGTTATAAACACATTTACTCCTTATCTAAAGATTATACTCCCAAACTTTTTCCTCTATTATTGCATATTATAACATACATAAGTTAATTGTACTTAAATTTCACTCCCTCGAATCTGATGTCTTCCGTTCAAAGTAATGCTCATTCGCAAAGCAATTAATCTAAAACTGTCACCGATGCAATTCTTGCTTTCAATGATAATTTTCTAAAATGAAACTAATACACTGGAATAAATTACGATGTCCTCCATTTTCTATAATTCGATCATTCAATTCAATGAAATCAGTGATTTACGTGCAGACAAATAAGTGAAGCATTTACTCTACTTTTGAAATTTTAGCTGGCTTCTATGAATGGAAAAACGAACCCGATTTCCTAAATTGTGCTAAGTTGAGTGTTTATTAAATGCTATACTAACTAACCTGGAATAGTGTTATTTGATTGATCCGTTTCTGGTTTAAATTTTGTAGGTTGCATGAGGCAAGGCATTCGCGAAGGATTAACTGAATGTACAATTGGTGAATTGATACTGAAATTGTTTAAGCGCCTTTGTCCTCATGACGCTTTATCCCTCTAACCCTTTCTCTAATTGATTGGATACTACTGCATTGCGCCTATCCCTGTTATAGCACCTGGCTATCATGATTTCCATTTACATAGTTTATGAAAACTGGAATCTACAAGGGCAGCAAGATGACGGCTCCGATGCTGGGTTGGAATGACAGGCCAACTCATGAAATACCAATAATCATCTCAAACACTCGTTGTTTTACCTGTAGAAATTAATGAATTTTTCTCTATTCCTTTGCTTATTTGACGTATAGTCTGTCTTGTGTTTACCGCAGCTTGGCCAAATAGGGCCCTTGCGCCATAAAATCCAACCATCTCCATTCCTTTGCACATTTTCATTATAAATACAATTAAGGTAACACATTTCGCGGGACATCTTAGACGTCCTCCACTGTATTTAACCCTCCTACAAGATTCCTCAATGAAAACCTAACTGGAATAAATGAAGTGAAATTGACTAGATTTTGATAGACCACACGCTTTACAGATTCTTTCTACTTTGAGAATTTGTTCCATTGTACTCGACTTGTCATGGTCATTTTATCGCCAGACACGTTTTGACTGAATGTCAAGCTTCTAACAACGATAGACAAAATGATTTGGAGTTTCAAGTCCTATCTTAAAAGAATTTTTGGGAGATACCACAGAAATTTATATTTATTCATCACTAACATGCATCTTTTTAACTTTATATAGATTTTATGAGTTGACTAATTTCAATTTGATATTGTAGATTGCTGAATTTCAAATTTACTAGTTTTCTTAATTTACAATTGTAAACTTTTTCTGTCTTGTGTTTGGCTATATATATAAAAAGTAACCTATTAGACAAGCTACACTTTGATCGGACATAAGACAAAATATTCGACATGTGCATACGTGCTTCGTTTCTTTACTGAAAACATGTCGGTGCGCATGCATTTATACAGCTTATTTATCGTCATAGTACTAATGTTGAACCAATGTGTCTTGCCTTAGGCATCGGGCCCCGTATCATGGTACCATAACCCCTTCCTCTTAATTTGGGGGCCCTGTCTACGAGCGGAAGTTCTCGTTGACAGGGTTCTATTGTAACCTTAGCACGTTATACTCCGCTTGAAATGAAGATAATAAATAAGAAGGGTAAGAAAAATAAGACGGGTGTGAGAAATATTGCCAATTGGGGAATTATTTATTGCAATATCAATTGACTCAGAAACAATAGGTTTTCAGCTGAGGCTAAAAATGTAATCACTTCAGCGTCATCCAGATGTTTCGGCAGTCTTTGTACGACTCATTTAATCGGCGCGGTGGAAGGCGTAAAGCTGGTTTGGAGAAGGGTCGTAAATCGTGTTTTGTTAATGCTGATTATGAGTGCCATACGTGTCTAATTTATTTTTTAATATATTTCGATCCATAATCAAACAATGGATGGCACCTAATTGGATAGTTTACGTGCGGTTGAAGGGATGTGTTTCATTCATGTAGGAAATACTCTTATACGTAGGTATATTCTAATTGAAACTAACGAGTTCTTTTCCTTCTAAAATTTGAGTATCATGAATGAAGTTTTCTCATGAATAGTGTTCGTTTTAAGTAAAAATTAGTTGAATATTTAAGGCAATATTAATGAAAACAAATTTGGTGTGTTTTTAATAACTGAAAGCTGTTAGTAATTTCTCAACCCAACAGCGTGTAATGTTGAATCTGTCTTTATGTTTGTAATCATGTTCTTAATTTCTTCATAAACGTTTTATTGTCTGTTACCAACAGATGTTTGTGTAGATAATTCAAAATATTAATGGGATTGATATTGACAGGATTTGGTTGGTTTTTATGGTGCTAGCTCCAGATTTGATTAAGCTGAGCCAAACATAAGACGTCAGGTAATAAGTACACACAAAAGTTTATTGACGAGAGAAATACCCAGGGTAAGTTACACGTTTCGAACCTGCGCAGCCTACAACTCCCAATCAGGATTTGGACTGGCAAAAGGGCAGGTTTAATCTAAATACAACTAATCATTCTAAAAAAAATCTGATGGTTAGTAAATTAAGTATTCGAATTTATGTCAGTCCTTGGTGAAATCTAAAATCCCTCCGACTCCTCCTGTTCGTCATTGGTATCCAGCTGAGCCCGCTGAACTTTCCATTCAGTTTGGTATTGCAAACTGCTATAGCGAGACTCAAAGTGGGCCTACCAAAAGTATGTTTTTCGAACACAGACAAGGTTTTTCCATCTTGCTTCTCTATAGCCTCACTTGCAACTCCCTCTCATGTCCTTGACTGCATCAGTGCCGCTTTGGATTTATTGATGGAAAACCAAGAGGAGGCAGCCTCTCGTGCTGAGACGACAGGATTTCATGGACCTGGTCTAGCATTTTCTAGACCAGGGGAATAAGTAATAGCATGTCATCCAAAGACCTTTCAATATAGAAATTCAGTATATATTTTCTTTGTTCAAAATACTGATATACATAACCATAAAACGGACATTGCCTAAATTAGCAAAGCATTGCACGCTCAAAATTATTTAAAAATAAAATTTAGACAAAAGACTATTTCTGTCTCTTCACGCTGGAAAGTTGTCTTGGGTCAAATTAGAACAAAATGTTCACGTAACTAGAAATGTCAGTGAGTTGGTATCAAACACTGCAGTTCCATAATCCTATGACTCCGTCGTCTATGAAACAAAATATAGCATACTATATAATCTCATAATATATTGATCTTATTCCTTTAATCTAAATTTACAAGTAAGTTATAAATTTATATAAGAATATGGACTCTAAATTGAGTGAAGCATTAAAACTTTGTTTTGGGAGCAACTTATAAAGATTATTCCGATAATATTTTCCACTTGACTAAGAACTTAATGAATAAGAAAGTCCTAGCTTTATTCGCGAAGAACTGACCTAGCTGTCTTGTCATTTCGTGTGAATATTTCACGTTTTATTACTCCCTGTTACGGTCTGATTTTGCTTCTAGTTCCTTATGATCTATCCTGCTTTTATAATTTATCCCTACAAGTTTCTGTTAAGGTTCTTTATGTGACAGGTGCTGCATGCGATACGAGTCGTAAATGTTTTATTGGAAGAATTCGTATTTAAATTAATCGTACGCTATGACTTTAGTTTCTTTCCTTCAGCGTTTTCGTTGTGTTGCTCCAGTGTGACGCTAATTAAAATACCTACTTTCAGCATTTCACTTTTTTATTGGTGTTTTTACTAGGTCTAACTCAAGCAACTAAAAAAGCTTTTAGAGGGCATTGGCATTGAGTTAAAAAGTGAAGTATTGTGGATCCAAGTCACTTGTGAAAACACCGAAATTAAAGTAAAAATTATTCAGAATTGTATGTTTATAAACGCAAATCAATCAGCATCGAATATGAATGCCCAGTTTTAATGTGATCTGCAAAAAGACTATCCTACTGTCATGTTTTATTTCGTTTTGGAAATTAAATTAACATCAGACCAGAGCATCGGTCTAAATTATAAATATGATGGATGAGTTTCTGTATTATTCTTCCATTAAAAACAACCCAAATTTCTACGGGAAGGCCTTGAATGCATAATGGATAATTTAAAGGAATTCTTATTTTTTTATCAAATTATCCAGACGGTCATTTTTGTATGAGGAATCAGTTATTTATGGTTTGCATACTAAGGTCAATGATACTCGTCCAAGGTCAAGTGTCATAAAAAATCCATAGTATTTATAGGTTAGCTCGAAATTGATATTTTTAAAACTGGGTTTGAGATCCCAGCATAACACTCGTGAAAGCCTCTTCAAATATGCGGGGCCGCCGTGGCTCAGTGGATTTGTCTACTGCGCTAAAAACGTGAGAGCTGTAGGCGGTATATTTCATTCTACTCCGTCAGTAAAAAATTTTATTTGATTATGCTCATTTATTTAACGTTGTTTGGTACAGCTTGGCCAAATATGACCCATCGTCAGAAGACAAACCCAGTCAACCCTATTTTACACAGCTGCCAAATGTAAGATTGGTCACCCTGCTACTAAATATCATTTGCAATGATTGCTATTTCAGATTGGAATATCCACTGGAATTTAAAGTGCAGAACTGAATATTAAAATGAACGTATGTTCCGAAAATGTGATGAAATGTGACGAAAATGTGACCTCCCGATGATTCTTCCCTTCGGGATTGATCCCGGATTGTTGCCAATAGCCCATTGTGTTGCTCCAGTGCGATGTTAATAACTACCTACCTCTCGACGATTCCTCCTTGGGTGTATTTCTCTCTTCTGTGTTAGTAAATCTTTCCCTATATGTGTATGTGCATTACTTGATGTTGTCGTCTTGTACTTGGCCAAATATGGCTCTTGGGCCATAAAAACCCAACCATCTTCAAATGTGAAGTCACGAGTTAATCTATTGCGATCAATGAAATGTAGTCTTGGAAAGACCTTGAAAAGGCTCTAATTTTTCTTTTGTTTGAAGAGGGGACCTTGTAATGGTATAAAAGTGATAAAAATTATTTAATAAGAACATCAAATCGCTAAATTGTGGAAGTGTTAACGCAGTCTCAGATATTCATGTCAGATTTCTTTTGAAATAAACTCAGAAACTTTTAAGAAAGAAACAGAATTACATTTAATATGAAGCTTATTCAATCTTTTAAATCATTTCAAACTAACTTTACTCTGGGGTGGCAATTGGGGCGCAACAATGTTTGAATAAAGTATTTGCAAGTTAAGGTCTTCTCTGTTGCCAAAACACCTTTGAGTAAAATTGGTGTAATTACAGTTGGGGAAACCCCGCTCCGCCTTTTATGTTCGTGTCACCATTCAGAAATTAACATGTACATCTCCCAGGCGATAATAAACGCTGGGTGCCATTAACGTTTTTTCCTCTTCGAGCTAATCTGCTGCACGAACTTGTCAGAACCGCCTGTCGAACCAAGTTCTCGCATCGACAGAGATGTCATTACGCGGCCCAAATGAAAGCCCGCAATTGAAACAATGTCGTTTATTTGTATCTCTTCCTGTCCGCCTCGGAAATCATTTTGAAGAACGTTTTATTATGGGCTTCCCTTCTTAATATCACTTTGGGCCCCATCGTGATGCAAGATGCATGGCACGGAGGACTGCATTTGGACATCAGAGGAGAGTGTCTGTTGCTTCCTCAGAAAATGGTCCGGATAAATGAATTGCTTCTTTACGTGGATGATATACGGAATTCCCTAGGCCCTCAAGGCAGCGACTAAAGAAAGCTTTCTTTTAGTCATATTTGTGGTTACTTGGACATTCAATTGAATCTGCAAGTGGGGATGAGTTCTTCAACTCGCTTCTCTGTAGCGTTATTATTGCTACTAAACGAATAAAATATTACATTAAAGCTTTTTTGCACAAGGATAGTGTAGGACTTTTAATGGGCGTACGTGAATTCTGATGTTAAATATCGTGGTTTTCATAACACCTTTGATCTGGTACTAGATCCAACCATATACGGCATATTAGTTTACATGCTTCCTGTAAACTGAATGGCTGAATTATAAGCACCTGAAGTCCGTTAAGTTACCTGTCGTCAACGCTTGTTCAATTCGATTTGACTTGGATTATTAAATATTGGTAAGTCTCATCCCGAATGTGTTGAGGATATTCCGACTTTTAGGTTATGGATATTAGATGATACCGGTTCCAGATATCCAGTGTTCCTTTGATCTTATCACAAGTGTTCATATTTATTGGGATGGAGGTACTCTCTTTTCCAACTAATTGCTTCGTTCGTGCAAGAACATGGAGTATTGTCTTGCTGGAAGTATCCATCCCTAAAGTTGTACACTAGTTATGCCGTTGAGATAGGCGAAGAAAATTATTCCTGAATTTTAATTTGGAATTGGGGAATGTGCCTCTTACATTCATATAAATATCTGCATTAAAAAAAAATATATTGAACGTCTTGAGCCCTGTGCTGTACGTTTTGTTTTAGTATTTTCAGCCTAAAAACTGTCAAATACGTGTTGAAAAATTCAATCAAATTGTTTTATCAAATTTTTAGATTATTTACAAAATTTGTTTAACGGCACCGGCGAAAAGTTCTAAAATTTCAGTTTCACCTTAAACTAACAATGATTATAGCATGTTTGCAAAGGTTGAAATAAAAAAATATTAAACTATGGTATTTTACAATAGAAATAAAAAATACTGGATATAGATTAGGAATTGTAGTTAAACTAATTCATACTGATTTTCATCAAATTTTGATATAATTCTCACTGATTTTATCAGCACTGATTAATGTGCTGATAAAATTATTAGGCGATCAAGTGATTGTGGTTCAATTGGCAGACATTGATATTTACCCACCCATATATATGCATTGATGGATCGCCAACTTGCACAGCCCGTATATGAAAAGGGTATCAAAGAACTCCAAATTTGACGTATTTTTGGAATTATATAAGATTGAAATTCTTCATTTGAAACGCTGGTCAAAATAGTATATGGTACGAAATTACAATTTTGTCAGTTTATCGTAATCAATCACATCAAGTTCATAATTTGAATAAAAAAATGAGCTAGTCAATCTTTTACAGCAATGTGAATTAAGCTGTGATTTTGGGAATAATTTGAAAAACAAACAATTCTTATAAACTTTCAAAAACATGATCTAACATTTCAATTGGAACCACAGCTATGATTATATATACAGATTGATTTTTCAAACATGTTATTCTTGAGTTCTTCGGCAAAAAGAGCTATAAGCAAAGTGTTTCTGACGCCGATCATAATATGTATAGGTTGATGCAAAAATACAGCGGTTTTATGTAAAATATGTTTTCCTATATCAGTGAAATTATCTTTAAACAAGACATTTGCAAACTGTTCCAAATAACTGGTCATTACGTAATCAATTTCTCCGTGATTATCATTAGTAACCTTGCGTTTTTCAATTATAATGTGAAACGGTCAATGAAACGGAGCTGAAGAAATGCAATTGTGCGATCTGTTTCCACGAGTAATGTGCCATTAGTCGAGGTTAATTGAACCGTCTCATTTTATTAACTACCCTTAACTGGAATTGCTTTCTTGCAGGTTTGCAGATCTCGTTTCATGAATGAAATAGCTCGATTTTTCTATCCTTTTCAGTTTCAATGGCATTCGAAGTATGGAAGCTAACTTTTTATGCGAAATTGTATTCCTCGTATAATCTTTTATTCTTTCTCAAATGTACTGGAATGTCATCTTATTTCCTGAAGCCATAACAATTATGTAGCTATAGTGTTCTGTGCATGGTTAAAGAAAGCTGCACTATATTCCAGCCTTGGACTAAATTTGGAAATGAATTTTGTTGTTACCCATTCTTCCCCAGGGTTTCTACAGGCCTTAAAAAGCCTTAAGAAGACCTGATTTTTTTATTTTAGCTCTTAAGGGCTTCAATATTTGTTGAAAATTCTTAAAGGTTTTACAAGAACACTGTTCTATTCCACCTGCATTCAGAAACGAAGGTCAATGATACTCGTCCTCAAGGTTTAGTGTCAAATCGATTAAATAATATTTATAGCAGCTTTAGCCATTAACTAAGCGATTTTCAACCGATGTGCCGCAAGAACGGCACTAGTGTGCATTGCGGAGGGTGAAACGGTTTAAATTGTGTAAGATTTATTTCATTTCAATGGAGCAAAAAGGGTAGGATTTTCTTAATAAGTCAATAAAAATTATCTATCTTTTGTCCCCTCAACAAAAACATATTTTATGGCAGGCCGCAGAATTTCAGTAACTAGTTTGTGTGCCATGAGATGAAAAAGCTTGAAAATCTCTGGGTTAGCTGATGTTTTAAAACTGGTTTCATGAGACTCAGACATAGCATTTCTGAAATTTTCTTCCCATGCACTTCACGAGTTAATCTGTTCCAATGTATGTAAAATTTAGTCTTAAGGCAATTAAAAAAAGCTTTGAAAAGGTCTTAATATCTCTTTTGATAACGTGGGAAGACATGTCCTTTTCAACCCTCTCCACTCGTGAAATGTAGACGCGTGATCTTCATTCTGCTAATTTTGTGAGCTTTACTCTATCACAGATCCATCTCCAAACCTCGATTCTAGATTTGCCCCGTAATATTTCTAATTATAATTTATAGTAATATACTTATGTCTCTTATTGCAATTTGTTGCCACCTAATTCTGTATATTCCTTAGATTCATTAATATGAAGTGTTTTGACTAGCCTAGTTTTATCCAAGCAGTAGCGTCAAATGACAAGGATATGCTGTTTGTCTTTCGGAACTTGAAATTTGATACGTCTCAGCTTTACAATCTAAAAATTTCTTTTTCCTAGATTACTTTAAAAACATGTAGTAGATAAAGTTATAACAGCATGGCAAGTATTTACTCGGACGAAGTAGGCTAAATTTTTCCTGTACCCTGACGGAAAAGCAGTAACTTCCTTGCATAGCCGCTACAGGATTAATTGGGTTGTTATAGCGCAAGGGCCATATTTGACCAAGCCGTACCAACCACAAGACAGACAACGTACAGTAATGGACATTCAAGGATAGTTTTACTGACCCAGAAGAGTGAAATACGCCCAGGGTAAGTTACAGAAATCGAATCTGCGTCTCCTACAACTCTGGGCAAACCCACAAAGACTCGGCGGCCCCGCCACAGCAAGGATTCGCGTTTATCACTGTCAAGAATCCCTTCCCAGGATTTCAATGCTCTCGGGAAGAGACGAATGACTCTGAAATTCAAAGTCGGGAGCGTTCTTCCATAAAATATCCGTTGTTTTTTCAACATTAAGTACAATATACGTTTTGTCAAAGTGGTAAAGAAATATTTCAAAAAATTCAGAAAAAGTCTTTAAAATCGTTGGTAATTTCGCCCTCAAATCTTTATGATCGTGATTTCCCCTCCCTTCATACTTCCTTTTGAGAAATAGCGTTCTGTTTCACTTCTGTCGTTAATGTAGCGTAAGAAAAATGTTCTCCCCTCCATTTTTTCTTTCTCGAGACTTCTATATCCCTCGCCCCCTTGTGGGTTCACTACAATAACTTCTAGATTGCCTTACGTAAAATGAGGGACAAATACCCACTCGTGAAGGCCTTCCCCTGCGACGAATACGTTCCGGAGTTTGGAAGGGATATGAGGTTTTCCTTTGCTCCCTCCCATTCATTTCTGGGTTCTTTCTTTATAAAACCGGAATCACATGTGGGATAGCTTTATTATTACTTTTCGGTTTGTGAAAAGAAGTAGCTAAACACGTTACCAAGATGTTATTAATGAAGTCTTGTATTTGTTTCGAAGTGTCTAGAAGTATATATAACTGAACCACAGAAGAGAAATCAAGTGGTCAGTGAAATTTATCATAGGCAAGACACATTGGTCCACCATGTCCTGCGACGCTAACTTGTCTGAAATACGCATGCGACATGTACTGAAACGGGGTACGCATGCATACATTTTGTCGCATGCAAAGTTATAAATTAAAGGATTTAACCTTGCTTGGATCATTCCTGTAACTTGGGTGTATTTCTCTGTGTTAGTAAAACGTTCCTTTAGTGTATGCCCATTACTTGACGCTATCTGTTTGGCGCAGCTTGACTAAATATGGCCCTTGAGCCCTAAATATGGCTTGAAAACCCAACCGACTGTCTGCAACCGACTGTCTGATCAATCGACCGACGGTCAACCCTTAAAGGAAAAATTAATTTTATATATATCTTAGGTCGCTCTTGATGTAGAGGAAAGTAAGTGGCTACTAAGTAAACCCGGAATATTATTTAAACTCAATTATATTCCGTTTGTTGAACTAGAAAAGTATCAGAAGGCAATCAGACACTTCGACTATATCTGATTTCTAAAACGAAGCCTTATCATAGAAACCTTTTACTAAGCACTGTACTTGGATTTTGGCCTCCTGAGACAATATACCGATATTTTTCTGTTGAAAGTGAGCTGTATTTTTTAGTTTTCGATGAGCACAGATACAGCTAGCACGTGGAATAAGTTTTCGTTTATATTTGGTGATCGTCAGTTGGGTTTTTGATTATTACACTGCTGGCCACCCAAATTGCAACACCAAGAAAGACAAGAGATATCACAACAAAATTTATTTTGTAGATAACATGTTGACCAAGTATCAAATGATTAAATTTATAGACTTCTGTGAAGTGTGGTTCCTGCCAAAATCAGTAGCCAGAGTAGCCGCCATTGTTGGAGATCACCGCTGCCACACGCATTGATTCAAAGAGACTTTGGATGTGTTCTTGGGGTACAGCAGACCAAGCAGCTTCCACACGTTGCCAAAGTTGATCTGGTGTGGCAGCTGGGGATGTATTCTGGGTCAATCGTTGAGCAACCATGGACCACATGTTTTCTATCGGCGAAAGATCCGGAGAGCGAGCTGGCCAGGGAAGCAATTCAATCTGGCGATTGACGAAGAACCCTTGGACAATGCGTGCCACGTGTGGTCGCGCATTATCCTGTTGAAATATGGCTGTGGGCAAGCCCTGAAGGTAAGGAAGATCAACTGGCTCCAACACCTCGGAGATGTAGCGCTGGCTGTTTAAAGTACCGGCAATGCGTACTAGAGGAGTGCGAGAGTGATATCCAATACCGCCCCATACCATAATACCCGGTGCAGGACCAGTGTGGCGGTGCATAACGCAGCTGTTTAGCATCCTCTCTCCACGGTGTCTCCAGACTCGAATCCGACCATAGTGGTGTTGCAGACAGAAGCGTGACTCGTCAGTAAAGACAATTTCATTCCATTCTGCCGTCCACATCCTTCTTTCATCGCACCATTGGCGGCGGAAACGTCTGTGGTTCTGCGTCAAGGGTAGACGAAGCAATGGACGTCTTGCGGACAGACCACTCTGCTGTAAACGGCGTCGAATGGTACGCGCAGACACTGGATGATGCGGTACAGACTGAATGTGCTGTGCTGTGGTTCGTGATGTGGCTGAGCGATCCGTCACTGCCATACGCACAATATGCCTGTCATCACGTGAAGTGGTGCACTGAGGTGGATGCGATCGAACACGTCGGTCCGTCGTACCCTCCTGTATCCAACGATCACATATCCGCATTACAGTTGTTTGGTTTCGTCCAACACGACTACCGATTTCCCTGAAAGATAATCCACAATCTCGGTAGGCCACTATCCTTCCTCTGTCGAACTCGGATACTTGATCAAAAGATGATCGCTGTTTTCTACGAGGCATAATTGATCGTTTTTTTGAAAAAACCACAAGAAAAACACAATTGCCGTACTTGAAATCGTCGAAATCTCCAAGCCTTAAATAGCGCTTTGAAGTGGCGCCACAGGCGCGCGTGATGTGCGTCTGCGCTGAAATTCTAATCATTTGCATATCTCACCTCCGCTAATGCATGTTGTAAATTTCATATTATTTGCATGCTTCCTTCAGGGTGTTGCATTTACGGTGGCCAGCAGTGTAGTTGATTGTACCAAACAGGGTCCAAACTGAAATTAAAATCATTTCAGTGAAACTTTTATTCTATAATCCCTCAGGAAATGCTGGCAATCTAGTGCTGGAGATAAAAGGTGATTTTTTTTTATAAAGCTTTCCATTGAAAATATGTATGGTTAAGTTAATTAAAATCACTCTTTAGTCTAATGATAACAGTCTGATGATAGCATTCTAATGAAAACATTCTATCGGGAACAAAATATTAAAAGAATTAATCCGACATTCTGGATTTCACAGATTTGTCGTACAAAAAATGTATTCTTCAAACATGAACCACCTCATCTTCCCACGTGTATATGCAAAAATAAAATGTCATAAGGCAGGAAGTTTTCCAGAACTTATTCAGTGAGAGATGACTAAGGGCTTAAACCCTCTCCAAAATATTTTTCTTGTTAAAAAGCAACCAAAAATACAGGCTGAATCTGGTTTAATCAAAGCAAATAGAATTTCTGCAAATCACAGGCAAACCTCATATCGATATGTCTAAAAAACAGTCGAAAAATTCATGAAACTCGATTCTCATTCCAGCTATTTGGCTGAAATAAGAAACCGATAGGAGACCAAAAATTATTTTCAGAGTATGTGCCTGATATTTTGTACGGTTTTTAGCAACTGAAGAACAGAATGTTTATCTCATAGTGTTTTCAATAAACTATTAGAAAAGTCGTTTTGTACCCTTTTTCAAACTCCAAGGAAAGCATCCTCTTCTATCTATTGCACATAAAAGCGTCCTTCCTCTCTTGAGTCCTCGCTTGTTGATCCACATGTTACCGGGCGCCAAGTCCTAAACAAACTCTTATCTGCACAGAGAAGACAAGGCAGAATTATTCATCCCAAGCTCATCACCTGCTCACCGAGTTGTCGAGCAAATAAATTCCCCTCACATCTCCCGGGCCCTTCATATTTGCACACGAATCTTCGATCGTGACCAGGTGTTCGGGCAACAGTTAATGCGGTCACTGACAGCTGGCCTCAGTCATCTCCGAGAACTGATTAACTCGGGCTGTTAAGGAAATCACAGAGCGGGACCTGTGGGCCTCCTTTATTGGAATGGACATGCAGACATAACAGATTGGGATAGGTTACCCGATGTTCCGTCTTTGTCTGAAGCCGGCAACAGCAAAAAATGCCCTCTTCACTTGGAACTCTTCGGCGAAATCGAAATTCTTTCAATTCTATATCTTATTCTGTTTTCTCCTTTTGCATTTATACGGTCGTAATTTATTTCACTTTAAATTTGAAGTCGGCGACTACGGTCATCATTCATCGTCAGTTTCTTACCCTCCCACCCCGCTGCAAAAAGCTCCTTGTTTTCATTTTGTGTAAAAGTGTTTCAAACGTGTTTGGAAAAGTAGGAAGAGGCGGAAAGGCGTTAGGTTGAATAGTTTCGTATCGCACTTAACTTGAGAAAGGAGGTAGTTATTTTCTGGTTACCTCATCCTAATCCTCAAGTAATATCGTCACCTGAATGGATAAGGTAATTTTTATTTTAGTGTACTTTTTTAGTATCTTGAGTGTGCTTAGTATTGCTGAGATCATGTAAAACGTTTTTGACCACTTAAGCTCTGCATCGGCGATTGAAGAATGTTAGTATATATGAAACTGGCATTGGGCGTACTTTTTTCCCCTTATCTCAAGTCCTCTTGGTACATCTCCTTTAGGAGTTCAGGCTTCACGCACCCAAGGTACCTGAGTGATCTTTCTTTTCCCATGGGGTTTACTGTCTTTAGTAAACACGGGAATCACGCTCCCGGAATACTCAAGCAATCCCCTTTCTGCTTTCATCCACTATTCTGTTCCCAATTCCTCTTTTTTCCTTTCACATTTTTCACTTGACGTAGTCGTGTTTGGCGTAACTTGGTTCAAATATGGCCCTTGTGCCATAAAACTCCAAAACAACCAACCCTTAATCTCAAAAACAAAAAAAAAACAGTTACCTTCTTGCATTCAGGTGGCGATACATTAAAATTAAGTGAATTTTAAGAAGCTGACTTTCACATTAAAAGCAATCTGAAAATGCCCTAAAATTTCGATTTTGCTAACAAACTGTTTCATTCAGATAAACATTTTCATTTTGTTATCAATTTGAAAACCTTAGTCAAATTGATAATAAAAAATGAAAAACCTCCAAAACAACTTATGAAGATAAGTCTAGAAAAGTTCGTCAATGACCATTTCGGTAGAACAAGACGTCCACCATAATCTGAACAGAAGTAAGTCATAAGAAGAAACGCGAGTTTAAATATTTGGGCCAGGAATAGTGTTGCCACAACTTACTTTTAACTACGTCTTTACACGCGAATTTGAATTCCAAGAAGTGAACAAGAACTAAGGAAAAAATTTGAAGCATTGGTTGTTTATTCATAAAAAGAAATCTGGCAAGGGAGTTGGTTTTAAGAAGTATCACGCGGATTTCTTAAAGATCCGTGTGCACGTGCAAAAAATTCGCCTTTTCTAAGCGAATAGAAAAACATTTCTTTCATAATGAAAACACAAAACGCGAACATTTCTCCTGGAATCCTGAGAAGTTAATTCTTTTGATATCTCTAGTGAATCAATGCCACAAACGGCATTAACTCCTATAAATGGCATTCATAGCTCTTTTCAAGGATTGCTGTGACTCCTCTTCATAAATAAGGAGGGAGGGGGAGATCCATTATTCTTTTCTTTGTCCCTGGCTCGCATCCAGATGAAGCGATTCTTCTTTTCTGCTCGGAGTTCCCACATGACAAATATGTCCTCAAAACAATTCAGATGGAATCACATCAAAATGATTTTTCACTTATATTTGTCGTTGTTTTCGTCTTTTGTCTCATTTACGATGCCGAAATATTTGGATGCTCTGATGAGTTGATGTATTTTTGATGCTCATTTGCAGACTTGAAATCGTTCTACAATTTTTTTACCTTCTGTGCTTAGCAATTTAAATCTCTTGGATCCCCAAAAGAAATAACGTCTTTTTTAAATAAATAATAAGTAAAGGAATATTACTTTTAATCGAAATTTATAAAATATTTTATCCTAGCAACTTTTTAAAATAGAGCTTTTTCTAGTACTATCAAGAATACTTCCTTCCGTTTTGGTTTTATCGAGGTATCAAGAAATGTCGGATATGATACAATATTTGAGCAAAATTCCTTTTTCATATAACTTAACAAATTTAAATGTTAGTCCGTTACACACGCTTAATAACCATCAATATTTCATTTAAATAGCAAACTAGCAAAAATTGATGCACAGTTCGGCTCTGTTCTAATTTTTTTCAATTGAGCAAATCACAAAACGCTGTATAAGAAAATAATTTCTATTTCTTTTAATACTATCCCTTTTCCTGTAAGTTTATTTCCTGTTGCTGTGTTTGGCGCAGCTTTGCGCCATAAAATTCAAAATCCAATCTTGTTGCTGTGTTTGGCGCAGTTTGTCCTGTTGAGAACCTTGCGCCATAAAATTCAAAATCCAATCCTGTTGCTGTGTTAGCGTTCTGTATCAGAGTTTGAATCCCAATCTAAGAATGGAATTCTTAGGATTCGGAGTCTAATTTAAGCAGTCATTAGCTCTTGTGAAATTAGCCATGTCATAAATTCCTATAAATTATATAATTTGATTTAGGAACATCATCCCATATAAATGAGAACTTTTTTGAAACGAAACCAAACGTCCTCTATTCAGTTTCCAAAATTTAACTACTGGCAAGATTGTTTAGATATATAAATATATTGATGTTTTCCCCCCCCCCCCAATGAGTCACGTTACAATTAAAGTTTTCCGGGCAACATAGTGATAAGCCACAGAATAAAAATTCTACCATAAAAGTTAAAAACAATATTCAAGAGGATCGAGAGAATTTCCGATTGTCTGAATACGTGCGTAATACTTGAATGTTTACAAGTATTGAGCACTCATTCAAGATGCGTTGTAAGTACTTTCCTCCGAACATGACCTGAATAGTTTTATAAACTACCATAATTTTGGAATTTTTATAAAAACTTAAGAATTGCTTTCCTAAAAAAACTTGTGAACCCGAAATATCTGCCCTCCCTTCTGTTTTACCTTCGCCTACACTTCCATTTTTTGCATTTTTTCCCTTCCTCGTTGTCTTCTGTTTGGCGCATCTTGACCAAATTTGGCCCTTGTGCCATAAAAACCAAAAATAACGAACCTAAAAATTTTGAATTGTGGCTTATTATATTGCCCGAAACCCTGCAAATGTGCCAAAAGTTCACCACTAAAGCTGAACACCATTTTAATTTCCCATAATCAGAACAGAATTTAGAAATACCGGGAAGGAATATGAATAAAATATGGGCTCTACATGAGATGACTCTCATGGAGCGCATATCAGTAGGTCTAACCTCATCCTCGCGTCTCATCAGGTCTAACCTCATCCGCCGCAGACAGGATGGAAGAGAAGAGGGCAAAAAGCGCAGCCATTGGGAAATAATTTATTGGCCGTAACGTGTGGACGGGACCGGTTTTGGCAAATCAAAAGCAAAGATTTAGATTTCAGATTCCTGAAGGGAGGTTAGGAGGGAGGACAGAAATTCTATCCATCCCCACCTCCTGACCCCGGGAAATTTGTTTGCTTTCGCCTTTATCGCGAGCGGTCATCGATTGATTTAATTACTTCCAGTCGGCTTCTCTTTTGGGAAAGAAACTCGCTTTTATTCAATTTCACGGGCGCGCTTTCCACTAGCTCAGCCCAACGTTCATAACTGGGGGTGCGGTGATTGGGTCGAAGGCGAAAAAAATTATGAAGCTTAGCTTTAAGTCAACAACCTTGTAAGTCAATTAGATTCGTTGGTTGCTTTCCTCAAAGGCAGTAAAATACAAATCATTTTTAGCCCTAAGTTATGAAAAATGCCCAAGCGCCATAAATGCTCCCAAGGGCCGCGGTAGCTCTGCTGGAAGAATCCAACTAAAGATCGTCGTGTGCATGGGATTGGTGCATGTTAAATCTCTCGTGGTCTCAAATGTCGTCACGCTGGCATGGTGTGGAAGTTTAGAGAGTGAGGTGCTAGCTTAGTTGATCTCATCATCTGACCGAGATTCAAAATTACAAGGTGCCCCCTTCGGCATTGATCCCGGACCGTCGCCAACAGCCTGTTGTGTTGCTCCAGTGCGATATTTTATGAACTACCTATCATTCAGATTTAGGTTTTTTTTCAGGTTTAATATATGGTTTTTGCCACCGGAATTTTAACAAAAAAATTAGGGAATGTCTGATTACCATGGGCACAACGCCACTGGCATTTTCCATCCGTCTCACTTTTGAATTTGACTGAGATTTACTTTCCTGAAATTTAAATTTCTCTGGAAATCTGTTTTATTTCGTAAGTACCCGCTTGTATTTGTGTTATGCACCCAGACATGGAGTTAAAATGATGATGGTAAAGCCTGTTTACAAGTGTATTTAGCGCATAAGGAATGGATAAATTGGCGAGTTTTGTAACTAGCTGGATTTGAAATGTTCAGCAATAACGTCATTACCGATCTTTTTATCGATTCCCTATAACAGATTAATTGGTTTCAATTAGTAAATTCGTGTCTAATTTTCTTAGTTCTCTAGGGAATTTTAATAAGAATGTGTGTTCCATGATATTCGTAAGTTGAATATAATCTGTATTGTATATTAGTCTCTAGTCGCGGGATAAATCTAGCCTTAAACGGAATAAATCCAATCATTGCTTCTGTACAAAAGGAAATCTGGTTGCTCTCAACGAGAGCACCTATCTAACTCAACCAGTTTTAATGTAACGAATTATCTTAAATACACCTTTTTAAAAAATATAGCTGAAGAATAATGAAGTAAGTTTTTATGTATTTAAGTAAGCCATGTTATTTAACACAGAATTACGGTAGCTCATTATTTTTCTTTTTAAATAATTTCAGTTCTGTTGTGAGATATGTGTGTCTTAATTTCCTACATCAAAATACTAAATTATGTTTTCATGTGTTCACTTAGATTATCCATTGCTGTACTTGAATTAATTTCATGCCCCTTGGATTTGTAGACCTGAGTATAAATAAAAATTACTGAAAATAATTAGTTTAATATTTTAAATTTTATCTAGCTTTTGTTATTCTCTACCTTCATACAGTTAATAGTTTTAAATATTGTTTATATGTATCAAAATGGAACATTGTTTAAAACAATTCTGAAATGAAATGAAATTATTTTAGGATCGTCTTTAAAGAAAATAATACTCATTGTGCTCATAAGTGTTGACTGAAGTCTAACCGAGGGGGGGGGGCAATGATTGAAATAACAAACACTCCTTTCTGTCCTAAAGTGGTCCTTGGTCATTTCTTAGACTTATTTTAGATTTAATCGAAGTTGCAATCTTCGAAAAGCTGAAGGGTGACTTTCTCTTAAGTACACAAGGGCCATTGCACCTTACGAAATTGCTGTAATGAATGCATACCACACACAAAAAAGGCAATTGCTATGGGAAATCTAATAAATACTCAACCCGTTTGATTATCCCTTTTTAATATCCTGCTAAATCATTACTATAATCGCTTCTTGACTTAAACACGATGGTTCGTCGAAAATTTTGACCTATCATTCTTTTTACATCTCTTCGGATATGAAATCATTTCGAACCCTCGATGTTTTAAAGTGTTTAAAATCTTTTTTCTCTCTTCGGGCGGGTATTGACCGAACTGTCGGACGACTTTTCGAACAGAAAGAGAAAGCAGTCTTCCATCAGCATCTATCATGCGTTTTATTTATTCAACCAAGTTGGATAATAATAGCACAGTGATGAAGATGGATTCCTTATCAGGGGTTCTCCATGAAGGCCGCAGTTGCTGTGACTGCTCCGAGACAAAAGGCCTCACCTTGCCGTCTCATCCCAAAGATTAAAATACATTTTGCTTACCTTTAAACGCTAACTGTTAGCTTTGGTTGGGGAATGCAGATGAATGGCCAATGACCTTATGTGTATGAGAAGTGAACGAGTATGGTCGGCTGTGTTCATTATTATTTTTTTTGCAGGCATTAATTTTTTTTGTGTTGGGCTCGAGCTTTTTCTTTATGGTGCTGCTCGGTCCATTATTTCTGAACAATGAGGTTTCCGTCAAGCTGTCATCTCTTTCTAAGGCCCGGATGGTTGATTCCAGTTTGTTACACATCTGTGGAACTTGGTTTGTCAGAGCATTTTAATGATTTTGAGGGTCTGCATGTGGTTTGCTTTCAGAGAACTTTTGGACCGGTTCGGAAGAAATTCTTCCCGTATTTCAACACTAGAGCGATTTGACGTGACGGTAATTTTACAGTTACTCATACATTACGATTTCGTTTTGTATCTGCCTTCATCATGAAATTTTCTTAGAATTATTTATTCATAGGTTTCCGCTTGTATGTACCAGTTTTTTATTCAGACGAAAGAATGAAAACTGGAATCCATACATACTTTCGCGAAATGTTCAATATACTAGTGTAGAAGAGAAAGTTTATAGGGAAAACCTACTATTTAAATTAAAACATTTTTTATCTAAATTAAGTGACTAATTCAAAACTCGAATTACCAGCACATTCCCACATCCTGAACCAAAACCGTAAGCTGGTGGTTTACATGCCATCTTACTTGCTGAATATGATCACTATTCATCAATTAACTTTTTAATACTCCCATCTTTGTATATGATCAACTTTATCTTATCACCTGTGGAGGCAATTGGGAGAAATATCGGAAGGGCTCAACACCCAAATGTATGAATGGATATTTTGTTGTGACAGCTAATATGCGTATTGGTAAAGTTAGCAATATGTTCATATTTATCCCTCCTGTTTGAAGGGATCGTGCTCTGACCGCTTAGTTTCAGTAGGTTCTTTTTCGGCCAAAAATCTGTATTTCGTTGTAACTTTACTTTGCTATCTAAATTTCTCTCTGCGATTCCATTTACTCAGTGGGGCCGCCATCGCTCAGATGGTTTGCCCCCTGTGCTAGCAACCTATGCAAATTGTAGACGGTGCAGGTTCGATTACTTGAGTGTTTCTCATGTATCAGTAGAACTTTTCTTATGTGTGCATGTCTTACTTGACATCTTGTCTTGTGTTAGGCGTAGTTTGTTGAAGTGTGGCCATTGCGTTATAATAACACAACTAACCAACCCATTTACCTAAGCCCTGGAGAGACGTACGACTGGTACTCGTAAAAACGCCATTTTTTTACTTTCGATTTGAATCTAAAAGTAATGAATGAGTGAATGAGCTTTTCTGAATAAATGAGTATAGTATTTAAATTTAGATTATTCATATCTGTATGTCATAAAGTTCGATAGGCTTAAAACTCAGAAAATCGAGCTATTTCCTGAAATTTTCGATTATACAACTAATTGGTAAAAAACACGGACGGTCTTTACTTTTCAAATCGATCGTTAAGAACATTAAAGCAGGTACTCTAAGAATTAATCTTCCTTACTGTTGAGTTCATGTTTATCTCAAATGCAAAGAAGCTAATGGAATCCATTACCCTTCCATAATATTTCAATATCACTTTGGATGTTAGCGATCATCTTAATCCCAAAACATCCCCTAATGATTTTCAGTGCTGTTTATACAACAGTGTTTATTCAACTTTGCATCAATCATTCCTTACACGTGGCAGAATTTTACATTATATCGATCTCTCCCCAATTGCTCACGTCTTTTTTGTTGAGCAGGCAATACGGGTCTATTAGACTCAGCGACAGTACATCAAAGCAACTCAATGGCTGTCAGATACATTTTCTCGTGCCCTACCTTTTGTAAAGCAAACACCATTTACGTGTGTCCATCTTTTGGCGATGACTTATGGTTACCGCCGGCGTACAGGTCAATTCGTAATGACTTTCTCCCTCGGAACCTTTTTTCTTCTTACCTTTCTCGACTTCCATTTAGTTTCTTTTTCCTCCCTCCCTTTCCCTTTTTTCCCTCTTCCTGAGACTTCGCTTCACTCATTCTGTTCTTTTTTCTTTCTAGCTTTCTGTCCCGTGTAGGACAAAATCGCTGACAAAATACTTTTTTCCTCCCTTTCTCGGGCAGGTGGAAGTGAGATCTGAGATTAAACAAGTTTCTTTTTTCTTTATTGTTATTTCCCCTCTCTTTCCCTTTGCAAAAAGGAAGGCTCTTGTTGCTCTTTTAGCCGGCGCCGCTAGTGGTGTAGCCGTAACGAAATGAAATTCTTTTGCAGCTCATTGCTTGTCGGTGATAAATGGGTATGCAATAAATTTTCGGGAATTAATTGCCCGAAATCCTGAAAAACAGGCTAAATAAGTTATATTCTGTCTACTTTCAGGGAGATACTAAAAAAATCACATTACCGCAGGGATTTACTTTGATCAAGTGACTGCAGTGAGAAATACACTCGTAATTAGTCATGATAGATTTCGCCGCTGAAGAAAAAGCGGGCTGTGGTAAACCTATTGAAAAAAGACAATAGACGAACTAGACTTTCACAGTAGTGGAAATATTTATTTCGAACATCTTTATTGTTCCCTTCATTACTCGGACTTTTTTCACTACTCTTTCCTTCGTGTAACAGGGCCTGGGTTTGAAACCCGGTCAGGGTATGGATGCTCGTGGTGGTTTGGAATCTTCCTTTACCTGTAGGTCCCGGCTTAATTAGAGCATCGTACCACAAATAGATTTTCTTTCGGAAACAAATAATATAACTTTCATTTGTCACTGTACCATGAAGCTTTCATGTAGTACCATGAAGCTTTCATGTAGTACCATGAAGCTTTCATGTAGTACCATGAAGCTTTCATGTAGTACCATGAAGCTTTCAGGTAGTACCATGAAGCTTCGAGTTGAAATTTCGTGTGGTATTTTCATAGAGGTATATAATCAATGGGTCGTTATATGTCAAGACCTAGGATATTTCCACCTTCGAGCTCCCTAAGAAATTGTAAAAAAATGGAAGAAATGACCAGATTAACGGTCAAGGTCAGAAGTAAATCTGAGGCCCCTGAGGAAGTGGATCCTTTACGAAATGCTCCCTGCTGTGGCTCTGCTCTAATCAGTAAGCTGAAGAGGACTGGAAGGATCTTGCTGTAAGAATGTCTAAGTATTTTTGAGAATATATTGTGTGAAGGAGAAATTGATTCTTAAATGAATTTCAAGATGTATTTCCAGAATTATTCTCTAGATTAGAGGATGATTTCACACAGGTAGATAGTATTTTGAGAAAGTTGAACTTTGTTTAATTTGCTTGTTTTTTTTTTTAATTTTTATTCACTGAAAAGTTTTGATTTTTTTTTCGTAATTCAGAAACATACTTTGAATTTATATCTACAGTTAATTAATTGTAACAGATTTATGAATTTTATTTTCTTTTTAATATATTTGGTTCCATTTGATATACAAGATTGGCAGGTATTTTGTAATACTTTTAATATACTGTACGTGTTTTGTTAAGTGAAATTAAATACAGATTTTTTATAATTTCTTCTTTTCTTTTAGGTAAGTGCCCTACTACGTTTTACATGTGGAATTTTTATGCATATATATCAGAATAGTAAGTTTTCAATTTTAATTATTGAAATGCATATTTTGATGATTTTCTCATCCTTTAAATATATAAAGAATGTATTATATTCTCATAAAAATAGATGTTCAATTCCTTTCAATTAATATGAAATGGAAGCGTTTTATTAAATCTGAAATATTTAACGTACAAATTTTTAATATTTCCTATATTTATTCATTTAATCCTCAACGTTGTTAATTTCATTAAAATTCATTTATAGAAATAAATTTTATATTTGACTTAAATAGTTGAATGATATTTTTTTTGTAAGCTAATAGAATTGTTCCATGCACTAACCTATTCACATAGCCGGCACAAATACCTGAATTTATTCTGTATATATAATTCCGTATCTAAAAATTAGTTTTAAAATTCATTCTTATTTTATATCACGCACAAGGAACAACTAATCATTTTTAAAGCAGTAAAAATACCATTTTATATTTTTTAATTTATTACTTACTATCAAAATACGCAGTTACGAGAAAGTTCCAATTACTGTATGACATCATCAATTAATTTTGAATCACTAAATAATCAAACAATTCAATTCCCTTTTCGTTGCTGAACAGGCTTTAAAACAAAAAATAGTTGCCTCGAAACTTTGGAAAACTCTTAGTCTTCAAAATTCTACATTTTCGCATAAACGTATTAAGGTTTTGACGCGACGGCTATTTTCGTGCACTGCGAGAAAAGCAATCCCAGTGGCCGAAAAAATACCAATTACCCAATGTCCCCGCATTACTAAATAATCAAAACAATTCCCTCCTCACATTACTGAACAAGGCTTCAGTCCTCTGCAGTAGTGCCATTTTTCTTCCACCAGAAATATATTACTCTCATTATCTCCGAATGTTGCCCAGTCCCAGAATAAGTTGACAACGACGAGCCCTATTCCCCGTAGTGTCGTACTGCCTGGCCTTTTCCTAAATAAATGAAGCACCATTACAAATCGCTGCGCTTTAAGACCTTAGGCCAAAGCAATAATTGTTCCTCCAGAAATGAGTTCGCAGAGAAGCGGTAATTGGATATTAAAAATTGATGCACGGGATAGAGTTGGGAAAAGGCCGAGGGAAAAAATTTGCATTTTATTATTAATCTTTCCGAACTGGAAAAGTAGAGATTATTAATCTTTATTTGCCGAGTAATGTGACGTGGTATTTGTTTTAATTATGCGGCTTTTCTGTAGGTCCGTGATTCATGGATGGGAGTTTTTAACAAAGATTGCTACAGGACGCTTTCGATAAGACACTGGGGATAACATGGCGTCTCTCTGGTTTGGTGACTTTTTGTGTTAATTAAAATGGATCTGAAAGTAATTCTTTTATCACACGTGCACTCCATTTAGTGAAATGCATTAGCTGAGTTATTAATGGATAATTCTTCGGTTGCTCGTACGCGTTGTTAAAGTGCTGGTTGGTTTCGCTTTTTCATTTCGGGAAGGAGTGTCTATATTATTCACCTTGAAAGAAATTTATTTAAAAAATATTTCCAGTCATTATGTTTTGCTAAAACTGTTCTTAAACTGGTAAAAATTCATTTTCAAGTGTTTAAGTGTGTATGCTCGAATGTAATTTTCGCTATTTCTTAGATTTGATTAATCCTTAAATTAAAGTACTTTAAAATAGTCCTATAATTCTGCTGTGCTATTCAAGAGGGCTATATGGCTAACTTTGGTCTTAAGGGTTAACGACTGGCAAAATTGTTGCGTATAAAAGTATTTCATATTTCAAAACTAGAAGACTGTTAGGGCCGCTTCACACAAATAGAATCGGGGTCAATCCTATTCCAGTAGAGCCCTCGGGGGTTACATCTTTAGGTGTGTACAAGCTTCAAGGACCTGAGGTACTCTAGATATCTTTTCCCATGGGGTTTATTTTTGCGTTTGGCGCAGCTTATCTATGTCTGGATTTTGCGCCATGAAACCTAAATCAATCAATTAACCCATAGGGTTTTCTGTCTTTAGTAAACACGGAAGTCACGCTCCCGGGATACCCAAGCTATCTTTTTCTACTTTCATCCTACTGCTCTGTTCCTCTATTTCTCTTTTTCCCAAGCTATTTCTTATGGAAGAGGCTATGCCGAATCTTCGTGAGTCAATTCCTACTGGATTCAAATTGATTCAGAATTATCTGGATTCTGTTGGTGTGAAGCGATTCTTAGAGGACACTCAATCATCAGTTGGTTGTATGATCCAGTGTTAAGCGATATAACAAGCGTCAATTTGAAAACACCAGACTATGAGATACTGTGTTTTTGATTGGAACTGTAGAATCATCAATTCAAGTTCACATTGAAGTATGATTTAAATCACCCCAACTTAATCGTTGAAGCTCGTTATGGGACTCCAGGTTTATTAAATAAGGATTTATAAAACATTTTAGTGATTAATTTGTTGCAACAATTTCTACCCTCCTGCAATCTGACATTCGGAGAGAGCATCTTCGTCGCATCTGCGCCTCCTCCATTACCGACGCTTGAAATACTCGCAATTCAATCAACAGGGAAGCCTCATCTTTTCAGCAAGAGTGAGGAGTTATAAATATATCTTCTGGTTTTTCACTAAATCACTCATTTAGGGTGTGAATAAAGCACTCATCGAAGCTGTTTGGGGTCTTCGGTTTCTGAATCAGCTCACTCATCCACTAAACATTTTGCAAGTGTTGCCACGTGTGGAAAAAATGGACGTAGAGCGACAAAACAAACCAATAAGTGTCACAAAGATGAAAGCAAGTTAGATTCATCTGCATGAGCTAAATTGTATGGCTTTAAAGAATTTGATTTGGAGAACATTTTAAAATAATTAAACTGTAATACAATTTATACATTGTCTTTATTTTAACGCACTGCGCAAACTGATGATTATTTACTTTGTGTAATAGTATGCTCTACGCGATATTACTTTTTTAATTTTAGATTTCTAATTAATTTTTCTTTTGTCTACAATTTGACTTCTAACTAGTTTCATAGGAAGTGTACGTTTTTGTGAATTTTATCTTTTCAAGAATAATAATGATATATATCGACTTTTTTTTATCTAGGTACATAATTAGACATTTGCCATATTTCGAATCCACATTCGTCTCCTTTCATCTACGGTATTTTAAAAGTAAATGTATACATTTTTAATGTTAAACAAAATAGCTTTTTGGTACAAGTTTCAAGCATGTATGTGTACAAATCATTCAGACTTAATTACAAACTCATTTTATGAATAGCTTGCCAGAAACATCTTACTAATTCAAGATACCACAAAGATTAAATATTTGTTTTATTTAAATTGTGAATTGTAACTTCACAAGATTAAAACGCATCGTTTCCCCTTTGTTAGGTTCCAATGATATTTATTCTTTATTCCAATGTGGTTCTTTCGTGTTCCCCGGACTTTATGCCGGACGTTCCAATATATTTATGCATATGTTCTGTCTCAATACTGTTTCGTGTATTTTCCGTTGACTTAGCACACAGGAATTAATATTCGTTAAGATTAAATGTACATTGTACTTATTTCAGTGCTTTTCGATATAAAATATCTAAAATAGTAACTCAAGTAGGGCCGTGCAGATGGGGTCTGCTAAAGGGGCAGCTCATACCCCTGCCTTATTTGTCTGCACAGCCCTTTTGAAGAAAGGTCCTGATCATGGAAATTCTTATATACAAAATGTCTAGTAAATATTTATGCTGCCTTGAATAGAATTACTTCGTTAATAGCGTTGCTCAGTGTATGTGCCCACTGCTAGCAACCTGTAAATTCAAGAAGGTGCAGGTTCAATTCCTGTAACTTACCCTGAGTGTATTTTGTATCAGCAAAATTTTACTTGTGAGTATATATCCATTACATGACAAGGGTTGTGATAACCAAGTTGGTAGAGTCGTGAATTAGCAACCGGAGGGTTGCGAGTTCGAAATTCGATCCAACCAAAGGTTGTCGTGTACGTGGGACTGGTGTACTTTGAATCTGTCAGCCTCAAATGTCCACACTGGCGTGGTGGGAAAGCTTGAAGAGTGGGTACCAGCTCATGTGTTGACCTTATCTAACCGTGGTTTGAAATTACGAGGTGTTCTCGGATCTTTCTCTTCGGAATTGATCCCGGACCGTCGCCAATTGCCCGTTGTGTTGCTCAAGTGTGACGTAAATTCAACTACCTACCATTGCGTGGCATACTCACAAAACATTAACTCTGTCTTCTGTTTGACGCAGCTTCACCAGACATGACCCATGTACCATAAAATTCAACTAACATTTATTCTTATATTTCAAGAGCGCATTCTTTGTCAGTTAAAATTGGAATACGATAAACTGTAAGTAAAATATCTCGTGACCTCTCCTATATCTTGCCAGTGCAGTCTGGCGTAGTCTTGATTTTTTCCCCTTGTGGACACAATTGCATATATTGTGGTTGAAAAGTTATTCAGAATTTCAGTTTTAATTTTTCATACGCTGCATTAGAACGTCGCCGTGACTCACTGGATTTGACCACAGGGCTAGCAACCTTAAACTTGAAGGCGTCGCAGGATTTGTTCCTGTCTGTTTCTATTCTTCCCTGGGTGTATTTCTTTCTCGTGTTAGAACTTTCCTTGTGTGTATGTGCATTTACTTGACTGTTTGGCGCAGCTTAGCCAAATATGGCCAATGCATCTTTAAAAAAAACAACCCAATCAACCAACTTTCTGCTACATTGAATTGTACGTGTAGACTCAATTATCAGTCTTACTCTTACTCCAAAAATGAAATCCGAGGCTCTGGTTTCACTATCAGCCCCCAATCCTATCCAGCTCTGCACAGTATTGAAGTCAAGGCATTCGAATGTAAGAGGAAGCTCCTACGTGCACAAGATTCAGTTCAGCCGTACCTAACGAAATCCTATCTTTCTCTTCCCAACTCCGGGAGGATACGGAAGTTGACTGATTGTTCATCTGCTCCAGCACTCTTCGTTTTCACTCGACTACCCTTTTCACCGCGTGATTCATGAGTACGGATCCTCCGAGGGGTGTATGTGCCATGGACGTTCATTGCGCTCGCGTACCCAAAGGGGTACGAGGAATTACCGCGTGATTTACGTACCTTTCTCCGGATGGCTCGGGGTGAAATTTATTTCCATTTAAATCTCTCGCTCCGTAGAACCTCCCCCTATGCTGTGGGGCGGTGTGATTTGGTAGCATTTGTCTCCTTCGACACTGGCTTTTTTGAGAGGAATGCGATCCGTTTTCTTTGGAATGGGTGAGTGTCACGTTTGTTCAGTGCTTTTAATTACTGGATCGTCACGACCGTTGGTTTTTTATTTCTATAAGAGGAATATAATGATATTTTATAAGTTTCTGGGCTGGTGAAAATCAAGTTTTATTTTCTTTGCATATCAGTGACTACGTCATGTCAGCTTTAATAGCATTACAGAAATTTTAGCTTTTGTCATGGGGATGTTTTTGCGAGTAACGTTAATTTATCCCTTTAAAGGGCACCACTTTAAATTTTTTTTTATTTTTTGAGAAAGCTTTGGGGGTGAAGACATCCTTGAATCCCCATGAATGTATTTTGTTCGCAAGAAAAAAATTAATACTTTTAAATAAGAATATTCATATACTTTAGCAGCTCTAACCCTCAACGTCACAAGATTTCTGATTAGTGTAATGTTGCTTTTCCCCTACAACACATAATAACTAAACCCCATATTTTGGTTGAAAGAATTATAGAAAAGATTCAAGGTCAAAAAAGTCAAAATTGGTTTGAAGTCATGCGGGAAAGACTACACTCTTCAAAACTGACGCATGCGTGTGAACCTTACAGAGGGTTAATATACCTAGTATTAACCATTTCAAGGAGGAGGGACCCAGAAGTCCCTCTGTCCCTGAAATAGTTAGGGACCTGTGTCAGTGGATTTGCTCACTGTGATAGCAATATGCGAGTTATAGACGGCACATGTTCAATTCCAGTAACTTACCCTGAGTGCATTTCTCTCCTGTAGCAGGAAAGCTTTTGGGAGTGACCGTTATATGACGTAATCTGTCTTGTGTTTGGCGCACCTTAGCCAAATATGGCCCTCAAGATTAACTGTACGTGTGCAATCTCTCGTAAGAAAGTCTTTAGTGTAATAGAGAAGTAACGCATTCAAACGTGATCCTAGGATGAAGTTATTGAACATTCTCTTTAATTTGTCGTGACTCAGCGGATATGCCCATTGCTCCAGCAACCTGCGCGCCTTAGACAGCTCAGATTCGATTCCACCCTGGGTATGTTTCTCTTTGTTAGTAAAACTTTCTTTGCGTGACCATTACTTGATGGCTGTCTTGTGTCAGCATGGGCAAATATGGGCTTCTGGCCATAAAACCCAAATAAACCAAACCAGCCAACTTTAATTTGTCTTTCCGTTTTACTTTGAGCATAAGTTCTATGTTGAAAGTTACAAACATGTAAACATTTACCTACTCGTTCGCTTTAAAAGAAACAAAAGTTCCTTTTATTTTCTATTTCAAACACTTATAATCAACTAATTTCTGGAAGATTAATGCAAATATATTTGTAGCTCTGCTGCGAAAATCCTACAACTAAAATTTTGGAAGATGTGATTTGAAGCAATTCAGAGATGTTAAGTCAAATATTTTTTTGGGCACCGAAAGCTGACAAATTGATAATACTATGGTATGGGCACGGCAAGATATATTGGAAAAAGTCGTTGCACAACCCAATCCTAAGCAAAGGTCGTTTCTCTCACCCACTGATAATGTTTTGCAGAAAATTCGGCCTGGAACAGTTTCTCCAGTCACTTCGTTAAGTCTCGCTATTTGCCTCTAGCCCCTCATCAAATTTAAAAGGAAAAGCCCCGAATCTTTTGAACCCTAGATTCCCGATCCTTTATTCCGAGCTGTATTTACCCACTCCCCTAACTGCACGTGGCTTCGCAAACGTGCCCGTTCGAACTGTTATTTGTTTGTGCAACCCTCCCCACACACCATCCATCGACAGTAACCCGTCCTCGAGACTGTTTGGATTTCCATCTCCTTTTGTCTCTTTCCCTCAAAGCTCGCTAATGCTTCCTTCTCCAGGAACTGAAAAATACCTGGAGAGGAATTGTAATTCGGAATTCCCGAAAAATAAATTACGTTTCGTTTCTATTTGGACAGTTCGAAGGAGAAGGTGTTTCCGTTGTTGGCCCTTCTTTTTTGTGTGCGTTCCTTTTCCTGATGAGCCCTCGGGCTGCAGTCTGGGAAAGTGCGTTAATCTCTCTTCCGGAGGAATGGTGAACAGCTTCTTGGATGGCTTAATATCTGCTGCGGAGTGTGTCAACACAGGCAGGCATTCGATTCCTTTTCTTTTCGTCTCTGGTGATGAATCGAGTCGGGTCTCGGTGGAGGGAGAGAACATTGGATTATTTTAACAGTGCTCTTAATTATTAAGTTTATCCTTTTGGAATGAAATATTTGTTCTCGGAAATAAATATCGAATTTGAGTACGATCGTTACCACCGAGATAACAAGGCCAGACCGCTGTGACGTTTCGATCACGTGACTCGCTTACTAGTAGTCATAACAAACATCGCCGCATGGCCGACTACTTGTGGATTACCTTTAATGTAGCGTAAGAAATTAGGGTTTTTATACTATTTTACCGGAAAGCAAGTGCAGCTGCAGTTAAATATTGTTATATAACGTTTGTGGAACATTACAGTGTCAAGGTGTTAAAGGCTTTCGTCAAACAACACGTTTAACGTGTGTCCAGACCGATTTCTTTAGGCTTAACCACGAGGCTATCCAAAATGCCCTTTAGATGCTGTGTACCTACTTGCTCTGGAAATTATAGATATGGTGATGCACCAAATATGGCGGTTCTCTCCTTTCCAGAGGATAAAAATATTAGAAAAAGATGGCTCAGGGCGATTCCACGAGCCGACTTTACACCATCAAAACGCAGCTAAGTCTGCGAACTTCATTTTCAAAACGATGATATCGTCCGGAATGTATCGAAATTCAACAAAAAAAACTGGTGAGTGTTCTACCTTTTCCATGAAACGTCTCCGTTTAAAAGTTGGTACTATACCAAGTATATTTCCGAATTGCCCTAAATATCTCTCGAAAACTTGTCCCACCGTTCGTAAAAGCAGGGAAGATAAAATTCGTGAAACTGATCAATTCAATTTATTGAGAGCTATCAACGAAAGCAAATCTGAGTTCATTGCTCATCATGAATCTATTTCTTTTCAAAATTGTAATAGGCTACTAGAAATTCTGGATTCATTACCCCATAAACAAAATTGGTTTAAACTAATTGAGGAGTCAAAAGTTACTTTTTTCAAAATTTGTTTTAATCCAGGACCTGCAACAAATTACACTGTTGTAATACATTCAAATCTGAAAATGGAAACATTTATATGGCCAAGAAATTTCTGTTTAGATAACAATCAAATCAAAACACCCTGTCACGTTAATAATTTGGAAATTATTGAAAATTGTTTGAATTTTATAAATGAAATATCAATGAAAAATTCTTCAGCCAACTATGATAATAATCGCTTCAATTGCTTTGATTTCCCATTTTTACAGATTTAATGATGAAGAACACATTAATTAGATTTCTTTAGACTGAGAAAGGGTTTTCTTTTCTTTTTGATTTATGGTCACATTTGAGAAACTGATATTGGGCGGTATTAAGCTTGATTGACTTGTGTATTTTAGTTAATAAAAGTCATAAGCGAGTTTTTCGCTATTTTTTAATTGAATTTACGATATAATTTTGGCTGGTTTTTTAATAAGTTATTGCTTTTACTATTTACGCACACTCTCTGTTATCGTTAGTAAATAAGGAAGAAAGACGCGAGGGTGTAAAAGTTTCATTCTGAGATTATCATAGTTTTGACTAGGGAAAAACCATATTTACAAACTGCTATAATAATTTGCAATAACGTATAACAATATTTTCCTGTGGTCTCGACGTATATAGAATATATTATGTATCGTTGTAGACAGATTTCACTGTATTAGGCTTTGAATATTCCAATACGGCGGTGGTCGTTCGTATCGCACGTATGACTACTAGGGAGACGCCATGACGGCAGCGGTCAGGCCTTGTTATCTCGGTGGTAACGGTACGATGGGATTCGTTCTTTTCAAGTTCAGGAAGTTATTTTTAGTATTTTTATTGAATGAATCGTGTGAAGAGACTGTTGTGGAACAACATATGGATGCAATCGGGACCTATTTGGATGTACTAGTTGTAGGTGGTGCTGGTTCATTTTCTGTAACATACCCTGGGTGTATTTCTCTCTTCTGTGTCCCTTTCCATGTGCGTTACTTGTCGGTCTTGTGTTTGGCGCAGTTTGGCCAAATATCATTCTTGTACCCGAAAATCAAAACCAATCTATTTAAATACAATATCAAAGTTGTTTTTATTGTAAAAAGGGGAAACAGGTCCTTTATTTTGCACATAACCTCTCATTACATCGTACCTCGATACATCACTTATTTTTGCTTGTCGCTTGATGAATTTTAAGTTTACGAACAGCAGAAAATCTCAAAATTACGAATCGGGAGTTCAAAGGTCACCTATTTCAGCCAGTTCTCATAGCCGTCTCCAGTGGGCCCTTTTGCCATTGTGAAATTCCGAAGGGACATCTACACACATTTTCAAGAGGTTAAAGTTCTCGTCAGACACCTAAAAGACGGTAGAAATATCAGACATGACAATGAAAAAATATTCTGCTATATTGTAGGTTCTACACATAATTTAAAACAAAAAACACGAATATATAATATATGCTTATGATCCTAGCATATTTCACTAATGAGAACATACGTTTCTCGTATACTACTATCCAATTTATATTTCATTTGATAAGGGTAAACGTCCAACTTGAAGTTCTTTATTTCCGAACACTTATTCGTATAAGTGTTTTCAGATTGAACAATTCCTGTTTTTAACAGAAGGATTTTATAAATGAACGAAACAAATAAATAGGACCTTTGAAGAAAATACTAGCACATACAAATTGAATTTAATATTATTTAAAAGTACATATTATTACGTGACAATTCAGAAATTATGATTATTTTGTGGAACTCTCAAACCATTACCAATGGTTCTTTGAACATACTCATCAACTCAATTTTAGACGCTATCCCTAAAATTTGCATCCGGTTTTAAATTAAAGCATGCTTTTCTCATTTCCGAGCCGAGATCAATATGTACCTAAATTTCCCGAAACTGTTTATTAAAACACGTTTATCTTATTCCTCACTGATTGATTTGAATCTTGGACAAATTGTTTGCAAACTATTCCACTATGAATAGCCGAAAACATCTCGGCTATATCGTTCGCGAGAAAATCGAACTTCAGCGAAACACCCCGTCACGCTTTTATTTCTTGCCATCACAGACATTTCATTTCTTTTGCCTTATACTAACAGTTGAATACTTCGTTGCCCAAACCGCACCCCTATGCTAACACATATCTGTAAGGAAAGATCTCTGAAGCATAACAGTGATTTTCTTTGTGAATTTTTATCCATTTTTTCTCTTCGTATATCGGAATGAACTACATCTGGAATATGCCAAGAGGGTGCCATAACACCCCCTACGGAAGAAAAAAAAAGATAGACCTCCCTTGACGAATATCCCTTCTACCTTCATTCCTATCTCTTATTGCCCTCTTCCCCCTACAGACATGCCTTGCTACCTTTGCCGAGCTGAAGTCCCCCCCTGTGGGGCCCTAAAGGGGGATGGGGGCTCCTCCTCCCCCATCCATCTTGATTTTGTGATGACAGCCCCCCAGAGAAGATCGTCCCGGAATGGATTCGCCCCGAGCAAATCGAGGGGGTGGTAGTACCTCTGGGTGTAGGAGCAAGGAGAGATCGTCACAATCATATTTTACGAGTGATGCCGGATAATAAATGACAGAGGGAAAAATTTTTATGGGCTCTTAAAAATGCTCTCTCGCCTGTGTTTTGGGCTTTTTTTTGGAGGGTCCATTCGCATTGTTTCGCAGTTGCGTTTCGCCCCGGTGAACATTAGACCAAAAGCGGAGGGGGCGTTTATTGGAATTGGGGAAATGGGAATTCCATTTTTCTGTTGTACACACTGCTTAAGTTTAATAGAGAAAAATTTAGTCGTTTTTTTGTGAATGGGGGTCTTCCCCTCGTGCGTTAGGTTGCGAGCTTGTAGCATCCACGCCTCCAGTAAGGTAGGTAATTGCGGGGAGTTACTAGTTTACATGAGAGAGATAAAAATGAAGTTTCTTTGAATAAGAAATGAATGCTCTTCAAGTGTTTTAGTGTGATGGAATTGAAAAAAACTGAAGCAGGCAGTTATTTAAAAGCCAAACTCAAATGAAATTCCTGTTTTGCATTAATCACTAATATATAAAGTCGAGAAGGAGCTGAAAATATTACTGTCTCATAAATAAATGTTAATGGACAATTTCCTGAAGCGTAGATGATAAGAATCCGTTGCAGCTTTTGTTGAAGAATTAAAACTTTCAGGTGGGAAATGCTCTTCCAAACTATATTTGCCTTACATCGCGAAATTCGTATATTTGAGCTATATACAAGAGAAAAAAATGTCAAGTAGACCTGAGTATGTGTTGGCCATGTCATGCACGCCATCAGAAAAAATAAGGATAACCGAAAGACGGCCGCGGTATGCCTCCAACTGTAAATAAAATCCGATGTTTTCATATTTTATTCATCAATATTTTGAAGTTTTTTGCAATTGTGATAACAGACAAGAGTTTGCATATTTATTAGTGAACATTAAAATATTTGACACTCAACAATGAAAAATGTTTTGGAAAATCGAATGTTTTTGTGAAGTTGGGAGGTATAATGTTGGAGGTGTTTTGAGGTTGCATGTGGGCGATTAACATACGAAAGACTGGAAGTTGCCTTATATTTAGAAAGATGGATGGAGGTCAATGTGGCACTACCAGGAGAAAACCAAAATGCCAAGCCTCAAGTTCAATACCGGAGATTAAGGCCTCTTCGGGACCATGTGCTCCATCAACACATCAGGTCAAAGTGGTCCCACGTTCTTATATAGCGATGGATCGAAGTGGGCAGATTACATTAGGTAACAGATGATAGATTAAAATTAAAAATTTATATCACACTGACCATATGTTCCTATATGTTGTACAATGCAATCTGGTTGGAAGCCCACGGACTTCAATCAGGGTGCTGCTGGTGTTGAAAGCAAGTACGAGTTTGTTCTAGAAAAATACCAAAATTTGTAAAAGTTGTAAGGTGGTAAGAGTGGTGGACTCTTCAGATCTTGGGCATTGACATAAGTGTACCTTTGTTCTGTAAAATTTCTTTTACCAAACTCAGTTAAGGAAAATGTTGCCGATTGAATAAGGGCGGAAATACCAAGTCGTTTACCTCCACACGCCACAACAAGCAGCTAATTGAAAAGATCTGTTTGAAGATATTGGATTCATGACATTGTTACTTCGTGCCAGAGTAGGAAATCGAGATATTGCGTTTTCAGTGCTTTACTGGAGACACGGAAGGATTGATTATTACGGAGACTTGAAACTGAATTTCTGAAATGAACTTTCTGAGACGTACTTTTTCATCCCTTTGTGGGATTAATTGGATACATGTATTTTAATCATTACCCTAAATCAGTTAAACCCTACTAGTATATGGTGCGGTCGCCAAGTTGGCGTCTTATCAGTTTATGCTAACCAATTACCATTTAGCTTGGAGACTAAAAACTTGAAATCGCGCCAAGACCGCACAAGGATAACCCCTTAAATTATGTGTAGTGATAAATATTAGCATAGTAAGTTGTATGGGGGGATGGGTATATTATTGACTTCCTTCTTACATTGACCAATACTTGTACATGTGTTTAAGTTGAAGCTCGATGGCAATTCATTTTTGGGCCAACCGATAAAGATTGACTACTTTATATTGCAATATTGAATGTTATTTACTTTGATTTCATTATTTAATTTTCTGCGGAATATGGATATTTCGTTGAATTTCATTTGATCCTGCAGAGTTTCACAATTTTTGTTTTGCTGTACAAACCAGTATTTTCATAAAATGATTTCGTTTCTTATCATTGTCTGAACTTTTGCCGATTAAAGTAACTTTCATTTTAAGATCTTTGTTTTTTTAAAGTCAGGTTACTAAATAAATTAAAAGTTACTCAGCTCTATTAAACTCAACAAATTGCAATGTAAAACTTATCTTAATATGAGATGTATATTTCCTAACAGTCTGAAAAATGTTGAATTAAGACATTTACTTCCAGTTTCTATCCAACCAATAAACCCTTAAGATAAGGACGAATGCATTTAGGTACGTCAATTCAATCAAACTTGGATTAGAACATTGAGTATCTTACATATTTTAGCGCACGACACATTTTCGTGCATTTTTTTGAGGACCTGTATTTTTGTCTGAGAACCGGGACCTGGTTACGGACTGCAGTGTGGAAGACGATCTAAGGAAAGCCATATTACGTGTGTCTCTGTGACAACTTAAAAATAACCAACAGCAAATTACAATTATTTACCTCCCATTGACAAATAAATATAAAATAGAAAGTAAATTTGGCTTAGTATTATACATACATATGTGCAATTGTTTGGTTTTAGTTTTGTATATCGAGTAGGAGCCATGTCTAATAGAAATTAGAGATATGGTTTGAACCCCTGAGGTACGCACACGCATATATCCGTGTAGCAACCAATAGTCTTTCCTGTATGGCTTCTAACCAATTTTGATCTTGTCTAATAGAACGTTTTCCAGCCAGAACAATCATACACGAATTATTGCAACCTGCAATTGTTTTTCCTGCTTGACTTGTAACGAGTTTTAGACTAATCAATTGAATCCTTAATAGGATTCTTTCAAGCTATTTAGTCTTGTACGTTGTGGGGTAAATGCAGTAGGTACAATACTCGAAAATCAGGATTCTCATCTAATAGGTGGTTATTTAGTCACTAAATGTGTGATGTATGGTAAAGGCAATACTAGGAAATCTCGTAACGTTCAGAGGGTTAAATGTTAACATGGTAGTTAAAAGGTTATGGAGTAATAATAAATTCATTGTTACTTTTTACTCAACTGTTGAATGAAGTTGAACTTTCATCTTGGATTAGTATGCATACATATAAATGTCTAATGAAATTATCCATTAATAAATTACTAGATAGATATGTGTTACACTACATTTTAGTGACAGCATATTCATCAGAGGGGCCGCCGTGGCTCAATGGGTTTGACCAGTGCGATGGCATTCTGCGAGATATAGGTGGCGCAATTTGGATTCCTCCCTGCGTGTGTTTCTCTTCTGTGTCCGTAGAACTTTCTTTGTGTATGTCAATTAATTGATGTCTGTCGTGCTTGGCGCAGCTTGGCTAAATATGGCCCTTGCGTCATAAAAACCCAACCAAACAACCATATTCATCAGTTTTCACTTTAATACCAATTCCCCTCTTAGGCACACAATGATTTTAATTTCCGAACTTTAAAAGTACGCATTGCAACTTTCCCTCGGAAAGTACTTACTGGTAGGATTCCCTGACGACCACTGGCGGAATTCACTACGACAAGCATGTTCCAACAATTGAAACAACTGCACTGCATTTTAAAACGGGCCTCTTCGGAACACGCAACTTGGCTGTTTCCTGCAACATTTCCACCACATTCATTTCCTTCTTTTTACCCCATTTCAGTTTCAGGAGAATAAGCTTTGTCACCCTTTTTTGATTGCCCGAAAGTTGGTGCAGTTCTTCCTTGCAATTTTCTCTTTCCCACCTAACACGTTCCTTGGTGAGGGAAGAGAAAAAATAACAATTTGTTCATTTCTGTTGAGAATAAAGTCTTTACAAGAAAGTGTTGCGGATTCGATTCTTCTGTTCGTCCTTTTTTTACTTATTCTTTAGTTCTGTCTCGGTTCTAAACCTGATTTCTTTCGAGGCAACCGCTAGTCCTCAGCAGCTTGGCCGTGGAAGTAATGGTGAATGATTACGAGTTGGAGGAGGATTCACTGGCGACCACTCTACATGTGTCTTCGAAGGGGAAATTAGAGAATGTAAATGCATCGGAGTCTAATGGAGTTTCATTAGTCTCTTTTTTTCACATTACCTAAACCAAAATAAAATGATCATGCAATAATTTAAAATGAGTGAATATTTGTATTTTATTTTGAACTATTCATGTTTGTTTGGGATACAGTAATAAATCTTCCAATTCGTCATTTTTAACCCTCTGAGTTTGAACTCTCACAAGTAAAATCCGTTCTGCAACCTGCAGTCTTCTCCGCATGACTTCGAACCGGTTTTGATCTTGTAGACCAATAGAATCTGGGATCGCAGAGCTCAGTGAGTATGTCCACTGCGTTGGAAACCTGCGATTTGTAGTCAGTGGAGCTTCCATTCTTCCCAGGGTGTATTTCTCTTTTCTGTGTCAGTAAAGCTTCCTTCGTGTGTATGCCTATTTACTTGACGTTTTAGGCGCAGCTTATCCAAATATGACCTTTGCACCATAAAACATTCAACCAATAGAATCTTTTCTTCTATTTTTTCTACCAATAGATGTGGTTATTTAGTAATTATGTGTTGTAGAAAAATCAATGCCATACTACCCGGAAATCTCGTGACACTCAGAGGGTTAAGTTTGAGAGCCCTTCAATTGAAGGTATCCGAGTAACAGTAATAAGTAACAGAAATATGTTCCATAATGAAAGAAATCAAATCAAAATATTGAAGAGGATTGAAAGAATTTCTGATTGTTTGAATGACTGCTTGATACTTGGTAATTTAAGGTAACATAACTAGTAGGTAAACCATTGGAATATTTTTAAATTTCAAAACCACTCTTGAAAATAATTGAAAATTGGCTTGTCATAATGTTGCTTGAAGCCCTTCAATTCAAATGACTGAAACGGATTTTTAAAACAAAAATTAGTGAGTTTAATCATTTAAGTTTGAGCCTTAAGGGCTCCAGGGCAGCCTAGTGATAACCTACAAAAAATATGTTATGTAATGAAAACAAATTAAAAATCAAATTATTGAAAAGGATCAAAAGAATTGCTGATTGTTTGAATTAACGTGGCTAATACTTGATAGTTTAATATAACATGAGTACTAGTGGATGAACCATTATAAATTTGTAATTTTTTTAGCTTGAAAAATCGCTCCTAAAAAAATTTGTGGCGTATTATGTTGACCGAATCCTTTCAATTCACATAACTGAAATGGATTTTTTTAAAGGAAAATAGTAGTGGCGTAGCCAGATGGGGAACTTTAGAGCACGAGTCCTCCCCTTGTTGAAGTACGCCTATTCGCTGAAAAAATACCTACGACTCGTTTTGACCCTTTGGCACCGTTTGCCAATCTGTCAACAATCCCGCAGGATCCATTCCACCACTGATTTGGCGCAATTTCTGATTTATCGCGATACTCTTATCGATAAGGTTTAATATATCAACAGATTCGATCCAAGACTGCTAAAAGAAAGAAAATAAATCGCTCGCCAAGGCGTTTCTGTCAATAGCAGCCATCTAGGACGTCGGAAGGATAATATCACCCGCTCCTGTATTTGTTCTAACCTCAGAAAACTCATCCGGGGCGTTAATCTTGACAATTCTTTGGACTATATTGTAGCCAAGTTCGCAGTCTATTAGTCTCAGGTATTTCATTAAACCCTTGCACTCACCTATTTTTGCTTTTGTTCTTCGCTTGAGATTAAGCACCGGGGGGGGGGCATTAATTACGATAGCTGGCCGCCCCGGGAACATGAGGCGAAGGGTGGCCAAGAATCTTGGCTGGAATTCTTGGGAATTCATTCTCGACTACCTGTTCGATGGTTCGATTACGTTAGTGGATAAATAACCAGCGGAGACATACTTTCGGGCAGTTTAGATGTTCTTTTTCGCTCGACTTTGGCATCCAGTATTATATAAATTCTCTACGGAAGTTTGGCTTGATTGCATGATTTGTTGAGATCGTATGATGCTTATCAAATGCCATCGTAAAGCCACACGTATGCGTTCCAATTAATAGTTTTGTTCAACTATGTTATACTTGAGATTGATTTCAATTCAATACTACTAAAAACAATTAAGTTACTGGCTCTGACTCTTTTCTTGCTCAAATAGGCTTGTATGCTGTAAGACTTTAAATATTTAAAACGAATTGTTAAAAGTTTCGTTCCCATGAAATGCATAACTGGAATACTTCGCTTGGATTCTTGAAAAGCGGGTGTTCAGTAATGGAAAATAAATGTTAGCGGCACATTGCCCATTACTTTAGTCTGAACTTTGTGCAATCCACGAGAAGGTCTGGAAGACTGCCTTCCGTATGTGCACTTAAAATATACGTTCAAAAATCAGTTGATCTGCTTCAGATTCATAGAATACTTATAGTTATCAATCGTTTAGTTCCAATATAAACGTTTTGTAACTTATGGTAAAATGAAAAACCATTGCTGCAAACTTCAAAATTTAAGTTCTCAGGACCACAATTAATAATTATTAAAAATATTTGGTGTATCGGACAAATTAGTTTTGAATGGGATGAAGGGGAACCAGGCAGGACAGTTCATGAGGTTTTATAAGATTATCACTGAAATCCGCAGGTTGGATCTATCAGCGATGAAGCACTTTTCTTCACTGAACATGATCCATTTCCATCTTAATGAAGTTTAAAAAAATCAATACGGATAATAATTCCTCAGATGAAATTGGCACACCTCTGCAATACATCAGTTTTCCCTCTTACAGAATGACACCTGCCGACTACCTTAAAATCGCATGGCACAGGAGCATTGCTTCTAGCAAGAGCAAAATTATTAGCATGGGGACATTCAGACTCATCAGGGACTTGATAATCCTAAGAGATTGACTTTAATATGCATGTTGCATATACACATCGATCTTCTAATGAAATAGACGGAGCATGTGGGCGGAGTCGCTGTCGCAAGATCTCTGAAGGGTAAATCACGTGTACTTGCTAATCGACTTAGCTGATTGACTGTGTTTTTGCTCAAGGTAGATAATCACTTAAACCAATCCAAATAATTTAGGATTCATGCTTTTACCCACAACCATGTGATAGATCAAACTGAACAACTGGAAGAAATAACATGAAGCTGTGGGCACATGCTCCGTCTATTTCATTTGAAGGTCAATGCACACACAGCATAAGATAATGATATCATGTATGACTAATTAAATATGCGATATAAAACAACATTCTGGATACTATTTGTTTTGGCATGCTCTTTTCATCTCAACCACAATCGTATAAACTGGTACAGTGTCTCACGATATTAGGCATGGGAGTGTGGTAATTGTTAATAGACTTAGAATTCAAAAGGATATACTCTATTTCCTTTAGCATTCCTTAAATATTGTAATTAATTTAATTGCTCAATTATAATTGGAAACCTTCATTAAAAAGGGGAAAAAGATTTCTTCCAAAATCATACACTATGAAAAGAGCTTAGAAATATATTACGATCGAGATAGCTATAGAAAAGGCTGTTTCTTTGAAAGTGCAAAAAATTGTTTTCGTTTTCGATTAACTGGATTCAGAAATACACTACGTATTCTAAGTTAGCAAGAATTCATTTTCCTAATGTATGCGAGTTGTATAACCCAATATGTGTGTGTTGTGTAAGGGAGTCATATTTCCTGTTAAGTATTCAACAATTCTGACGAAAGTAACTAAAAAATACGAACAACCCTTATTACTGAAAGTTTAGAGTTTATTGTACCAAAGGTCTCATAATCAGATTGTCCGAAATTCCGGAATAAATTCTACGGAGGGAGAACGAAAATTATGTTTCTCTTCGGTATTCAAAGTATGGCGCTTTGCCAGATATTAAATCTGTGACCCTATTTTTCCAGCAGAGGAAGGAAACTTTATATTTATACGGCACCTTCTCTACAAAAGAAGTCCCTTTGAATGGAATTCGAACAGTAGATCTACCATTTCTATTCGAATAAATGCAATTTATTTTCTCAGCGTATCCATGGCGTCCCTTTCATACATAAAAATACCATTCTTAAAAACTTTTGGTGGCCGAGAGTGTATTGCTATAAGATTCAGAATTCGAATATCAGATTTCGTGTGAATTCCAAGAAAGATAAATATCAAATGTGTTTGAAACTTTTAGTCTTTGATACGAAACTCACGATTCACTTTCATTTGTCTGTGCAAGACTTGAACTCCAAAACAGTCACGTACATTTATCACAAAGAAGCCTCGAAAAAAGCTGTTACTCTTAATTATTCTGTTGCTTTTCGATGCTGTAGCTTGCAGAAATAGTGACAGCTTTTATACAGCACTTCACTGCATATCGTATTTCCCTTTTAATTATTATCAGGCAGTTTAATGCATTCATTAGGTCTTACTCACTTGATTTCTGAAAATACTGCATCCATCGTTCTCCGATTGAAGGCTTTTTAGTATAATTGTGAATGTTTTGGAATTTATCATTATAAATCCTGTTCGCTTATTTCGTGAATAAGTGTCCACACTTTGGCCACGCATTCCTGGATCTTTCCGAATTTCTTCTGGGATTGCCATGGCTCAGTGGTACTCCATAAAAATTGGACCAATCTGATAACTCCTGATCCACAAAACAAACCTGAGTTATGCATGATTTATACACATAAAACGGTCTGAAGGCCTTAGAAATTTCAGTTTTGTACAACATTTTTCACAATGCAGTTCCATACCTGATAAGTGTTTAAACTTGTGGATTAGAAATTGTATCTTGTCTTGTGTTTCATACATAAGATTTTACATTTTGATGGAGAAACATTTATTAACTTTATTGAGTCTTATATGGTAATTGTTTTATGATGTACGTACTTTTAATTAAGCTATTAAAAATCATATTCAAAATTATATTTTAAAATATATGAACTATTTACGGTGTTTCGGAATTTCGAAAAGCTCGTGGGACCGCCGTTAATCTGGGTTTGCCTACTGGGCTAGTAATCGGCGAGTTATAGGCGGTGTTGGTCCGATATCTGCGATTACGTTGGAAGCATTTCTTCGGTATCACTAAAGCTTTCCTTGTGTATGTCCATTGCTTGACGATGTCTGTCTTATGTTTGGCGCAGCTTGGTCAAATATGGCCCTCGCCACACAATCCAACTAACCATCGAGAAACCTGTCGTTGAAGCCGATGTTTTGATTGAAAAACAATTATTGTAATGCCCACTTTACTATATTTGTAGGTTATCTCTTCTATATATTATGAATGCACAAAGGAAATCGCGAAGTATTGTGGTTATGTGTAGTATAATTCGGATTCAAGTAACATGTTAACGAAGTCCAAAAGGCAGTATCTCCAAGTTTGATCTAAATGTTAAATGGTTAAAGGCTACTTTTAAAAATTTTAATATACTGCTTATAAAAGTATGTAATATATCTCATAACGCTTGAAAACAAATACTACAGTTACTTGATTGATCATGTTAACTCAATCTAGAGTTACTTGATTGATCATGTTATCTATTTCTGATGCTCTAGCGACCTACGATTTGTAGGCGGTGCAGCTTCGATGCATCCCTGGGTACATTTCTCTCTCCTGTGTCTGTAAAAACTTTCCTTGTGTGTGTACGTTCATTTACTTGATGTTTTGTGTTTGGCGCTGCTTGACCAAATATGACCCTTGCGCAATAACATCAAACCATAATGGTATCTAGTTGTTAAATAGTAGATATTTATATTATATTCTAGACGTAAAACTATCGGCAACTCGAAAAGACTCACTTGAACACTGTCTTCCTGACTAACGGGGTTAGTACGAGTTTCCTGTTCAGTCTACTGTACTTTTTGTTAATCGTGTGCTAATTATTTACTGCTTCTGTAGAATAGTTATATGCATAACAGATTTTATAATTTTGAACCCTACATGAATTATCCCTGATAAATTATTCTTTATGTAGCGGTTTGCCCCAATCGTATTTGTACACACCTCTACCAGCTTCGATCGTTATCGACGCTCCCCTGAAGAACGTCGGATGTATGCTTTACTACATTAACCTTCTCGATTCCTGTGCCCTTATTAAAATATTTACTCCGCCTAATCAACTCCGGTGAATGCTCTCTTGACAAGAGAGCCAGAGAGCGTCCTTGAGAAGAGTTCTTTCAATTTTTGTCCTGCCTCCAACAAATACTAATGAGATTACCTATTATAACAGGAATACCTTTAATAGCTTTTAGCTTTCAAACTAATTAGTCCCAGAGAATGCAGGAAAAAATAATTAATGGACGGGAGTCCTCTGCCTTCCAGAGAGGAAAACACCGGTTAACTTGATTAGCCGTCCTCTTCTGCCATCAGCAAGTGCGTCCATAATTATGTCATACCTCGTACACCCGGCGACTGAAATGCCGATGCTGAGATTGGGCGACCTTAAGTAAGAAACCTCGTGTCAACAGTTTTATCTAAATTCAATCAAGTGCGATTACGTCGACACAATTGGGGGAAGGTGTGGCGCCAACGAGGTTCGACAAAAAATTACCGAGCAAAACAAAAAAAACTCTTTTTAAGATATTTTCAGGGGTTGCGATATTGGAAAGCTAATGAGTAATTATAAGAACATTACTGCTATAATGGCGAGGAGGTTACTTTGAGGATGGGTTTCATCTGGGAAGAATTTTGTACCGAGAGCGATATCAGCTCAATCACAATTACGTGGATATGTCAGGATGTACGTCGGTATGAGAATATTTTAAGCTTTATCATCGGTCATTCTATTTTGGCAGCAAGCTCAACTGGAGAGGTACAAATTTTATTTCTAAAGTTCAGGTTTCGAAATTCATTAACTCTCCATGTGATTTCGACGAGATGTTTCGTCCATGAAGATCTGATCGATTTTTCTCATGACGAGATATATCGTCATCAAGATATTGCCGATTTTTTATGATGACGAGATTATATGATTACTTTTTAATGATGAGATATCTCGTCCATCAAAGATATGGTTAGTTTTGCTAATAATGGGATATTTCTTCCATCAATATCTGGCCAGTTTTGCTTCGATACTGTGACGAGATACTTCGAGACAGCCACCAAGACTTAAAAAGGCCATGGTGAAACATCAAAGTTCTGAACTTTTCTTGAGGATAAACATAATTTATAAATATTTCACAAACGTGCGTGGCACAGAAATTGACATTTATATATTGGCGAATGGCAACGAACAAATATAAACCATATAAAATCAACCGGTATTATTTTCGCCGATTCGTTTAAATGCTTGGTTATGGAGTTATAAAATACTGTTATAAACAAGCTGAAGAGCTCGTCGCTCAAATTAAATTCTTCATCCGTCTGATAATAGAAGACAATGAGGAATTTGAAATAGAAATTAGCGCAGAAAAGAAAATCTGTGCGAGTGGAGGAAATAGATCTAGATGTTAAAATATACCGAGCGCCTTTCAAGAAAATGAGATGCAATTGAAGTGGGACGTCCAGAAGGTAACTGATAACATGACTGAGGTATAAACGTTTTGCCACGCATTGTTTTGGAAGTAAAACTATCCCTACTAAGTACACAAAATGCTGTTTTATATTTTTTAACTAATTTTATTCCATTCGAGGTATAAAACGTGCATATCAATGCTTATATCGATTATAAACGGATTTAAATGAGGCGTGAAAAAGTAACGACACTTATATAAGTAGAAATTTCAAAGCTGATGCAGTTTGCGGGTCTTCTAGTTCCTTAGACACTATTTCAAAACTAGCTACGCTGCTGGCCACCGTAAATGCAACACCCTGAAGGAAGCATGCAAATAATATGAAACTTACAACATGCATTAGCGGAGGTGAGATATGCAAATGATTAGAATTTCAGCGCAGATGCACATCACGCGCGCCTGTGGCGCCACTTCAAAGCGCTATTTAAGGCTTGGAGATTTCGACGATTTCAAGTACGGCAATTGTGTTTTTCTTGTGGTTTTTAAAAAAAAAACGATCAATTATACCCCGTAGAAAACAGCGATCATCTTTTGATCAAGTATCCGAGTTCGACAGAGGAAGGATAGTGGCCTACCGAGATTGTGGATTATCTTTCAGGGAAATCGGTAGTCGTGTTGGACGAAACCAAACAACTGTAATGCGGATATGTGATCGTTGGATGCAGGAGGGTACGACGGACCGACGTGTTCTATTGCATCCACCTCAGTGCACCACTTCACGTGATGACGGGCATATTGTGCGTATGGCAGTGACGGATCGCTCAGCCACATCACGAACCATAGCACAGCACATTCAGTCTGTACCGCATCATCCAGTGTCTGCGCGTACCATTCGACGCCGTTTACAGCAGAGTGGTCTGTCCGCAAGACGTCCATTGCTTCGTCTACCCTTGACGCAGAACCACAGACGTTTCCGCCGCCAATGGTGCGATGAAAGAAGGATGTGGACGGCAGAATGGAATGAAATTGTCTTTACTGACGAGTCACGCTTCTGTCTGCAACACCACGATGGTCGGATTCGAGTCTGGAGACACCGTGGAGAGAGGATGCTGAACAGCTGCGTTATGCACCGCCACACTGGTCCTGCACCGGGTATTATGGTATGGGGCGGTATTGGATATCACTCTCGCACTCCTCTAGTACGCATTGCCGGTACTTTAAACAGCCAGCGCTACATCTCCGAGGTGTTGGAGCCAGTTGTCCTTCCTTACCTTCAGGGCTTGCCCACAGCCATATTTCAACAGGATAATGCGCGACCACACGTGGCACGCATTGTCCAAGGGTTCTTCGTCAATCGCCAGATTGAATTGCTTCCCTGGCCAGCTCGCTCTCCGGATCTTTCGCCGATAGAAAACATGTGGTCCATGGTTGCTCAACGATTGACCCAGAATACATCCCCAGCTGCCACACCAGATCAACTTTGGCAACGTGTGGAAGCTGCTTGGTCTGCTGTACCCCAAGAACACATCCAAAGTCTCTTTGAATCAATGCCGAGGCGTGTGGCAGCGGTGATCTCCAACAATGGCGGCTACTCTGGCTACTGATTTTGGCAGGAACTACACTTCACAGAAGTCTATAAATTTAATCATTTGATACTTGGTCAACATGTTATATACAAAATAAATTTTGTTGTGATATCTCTTGTCTTTCTTGGTGTTGCAATTTGGGTGGCCAGCAGTGTATTTCCATTCCATTTTAATTTGAACACTGTTTTAATTTCTGTGCTTTAACTACCTAATGAAAGTTTGGGTGGTGGGAAGACATTTTTGTGATGACTATACTTTGATTGCGAAATTTAAAAAATAATATGCGTGTACAAGGCACACAAAGACTTGAGGGAAAGAAATTAATTGTAAAAGTCTAGAAAAGGGAATCTTCGAATTTCGATGAATATGATATATTGCTAGGCTCTCAGTAACTTAAAAATTGAAGTGATGATAAAAGTAGTGATTGAAAATTTGCAAGGATATCGTAAAAAAATGAGCACGAACGTATGTTTTTCACAAAAGAAGTGAAAAACATGTGAACGCGCGAATACGTTGAAGTATTTTCCACTGAATTTTCTCTTTAAGAAGATATTCTGATTCTGCGAGCGCGATGAGCTTGTAAACAAAATATATATATAAACTACACTCATGTCCAAATTTATCTTTACATACCCAAAATAATGATATTCCATGAAATATCCAATCGATGTAATCCATTTTTGCAGCGAATGTGTGAAAGGCAAGCCTAATTAGCATTATAAAATCAAAAGTGATCAAAGGTTTCTGTTATGCAAATCAAAGCGTTACATCATCCGACGGTGAATCAAGCGCTTTGCGCAAAGTGAATATCTGAGTGAATTTCTGCAATACAGAGTTTGATTTCAGTGTGTAAGGACTCAAAATGGTTTGTTATGGCTCCGAAGTATCATTTGGAAGAATCTGAAGTGACGAATTATCGGCCGTTTAGAAGCAGGGCAGACAATCGTGGAAGCAGCGAGATGTGTGAATATTTCAAGACACAATCTCCGCCATGGAAACAATTTTAGATCTCTGGAACTGTTATAAGGAGGCCTGGACAAGGTCGTAAACGAATAACAACTGCTTCTCAAGATCGATATCTGGCAATAACTGCCCGTCGTGACAGGAAGTCTACTGCTCGGCAGTTAAGTTCAGAAGTTGCAGCCGCCACTGGAACTGTTGTATCACGGCAAACTGTATACGGAAGGCTTAATGAAAAAGGCCTTTATGCCAGAAAGCCAAGGGTCTTTCACTGTCTTCACAACAAAAGAGGGATCACTTTAATTGGTGCAAAGAACATCAGAACTGGAGTGAACACCAATGGACCCATGTTCTCTTTACTGATGAGTCGAGGTTTATTTTAACATCTGATTCTAAACGTGTTTACATCTGGAGGGAGTCAGGAACGCGAAATCTTCCTTCGAACATCATGGACGTGAGGGTGGATCACATTCCATATTAAATTCATAAGCCTTAATTTTTTTCTGAGTTATTCCTTTTTTCTGAACTCTCATTGTCACATTATTGCCATTTTTATTGTTTCATGCTATATCATGCAGTGCTCATAAATTTTTTCCTTTGTATTTATGTGCTATGATGTTATGTATCATTTCACACAAATTCAAAAAATTATAGTTCAGTTTCTGAGATATCCGTGATTTTATGCATGTAAAGATAATTTTGGACATGAGTGTAATTGCGCAGAATCTAGCCTTCTGTAGCCTGTGTACTTTGAATCAAACATTTAAATTTTGTAAGGTGTAACACCGTTTTAAAAACAAATTATGTTGACATCCAGGAAATTGTTCGAAATATTCCAAGTGTGTATATTCTTTTTATTGTATTCCAAATAAAACGAGTTCATGGTTTCATTTGCATTTCTCCATAACAAATTGCGGTTAATATCGCTCAATGCTTCGCATTTGTACTCCGGGACTCAAAAACAGCTTTATAGATTGCAATCCTCTCACCAAATACAAATACGTGCTTTAAGTACTCTGTTTAATTTTTACAAATGCATATAAAACCTTACTATTTTTTGCACAGTTGCTGTTCATCTTTATTTTAAACACAATGGAAATATTTACTTTTAACTTAGAAAACAGATTGACTGTTACTGGTTAACATTTTGGCACTTGACTCTGGGTTCGAATCCCAGTCTGGGCAAGGCCATTCGAAGTGGTTTGTAATCCACTTTTGAACTTTCTGTCCCAATCTAAGTTACCCTCAGGTTTCAAAGTGACCGTTGAATGACCAACCAAACCCATTTTGTGGTTACCATTTTCATAAGTGAATTCTTGTAAAGAAAATTTGTAAAGATTGCCAGAGTAAAAATATTTCTTCGACTTAAGGATTTCAGAGCACTTTACACTGTTAAGATTCAATTTTGTACGATTCAGTACATCAAAGAAAAATGTTGTCTTTTAATAAGAACGATGGATAGTGTATTGAAATGTAGAAACTGAGGAATAACAAATACTCAAATTCTCTTCCACAGAAATAATTCCAAAACGCAAAAAAGAAAGAAAAAGTTCCCTTCACACGCATATGCGGGCCCTTAGTCATTCACCTGTCAATATATCGATTTTCCGATTAATCGAAATGAAGAAACGCGAAACGACGTCTCATTAATCTTCATCGAACGGAAGAAAAGAACATTCTTTTGCATCGAAATTAGCGCGTGAAAGGAGAGGCCCCAGTGGAACCCCTTCCCATCGAACAACTTAAAATTCCGCTAAACCCCTTTTAATTCTTGTGCTCTTACTTTTCGAAAAGAATTTTTCTTTTGTTTCCATCACTTTGCGTCTTTTTAACGACACATTTTCGCGCGTGCCTTCCTTTTCACATTATCTGTAATGTTTCCTTTAATCAAAATTAAAATCGGCGATAGGTACTTTTGAAGTCGAAGCTTTCAAACTTTTTCTTCTTTTTGCCATTCCTTTGAAGAGAATAAAAGGGGGAGTTCTCCATTTATTTTCTTAAGTTATTCGTTGAAATATACTAAAAGAATCTTCGACTGTTTTCTTTCTTTCCGTTCGACGTGGTTGTGTTTTCCTGGTTGCTTTCGATGCGATTCTTTTGATGTTCAGTTTATGACATTGGGTATGGAACAAACTTCTTTTTTCGACAGCAGTTAATTCTCTATTGCTTTAAAATTTGTGAAAGACCGATATGGAATTGCCGAATTGATGCTGCTTTTAATAACTACATTTCAGTTTTTGATTTAGTTGATACCACCAGTGAGACGTAAAATGTTGTTTGGAATTAATAGAATTTAAAGCAATTTATTAGCAAGAAAGGCATACCTGTTTTGGTGTTTTTTCCAATGATAGTTTTATTTTAAAAGCTCTATAATTTCAACTGTTTTCATCACTTATATTTCCGGGGTTTTTTTTTCGGATTTCTAATTCTGGAACATAATTTATGCATTCTGCAAATTCCGCCAATTCAATGTTTTTTCTCGAAGACATATATTTTCGAGAATAATTTCCAGATTATATTTCATGTATAATAAAAACAAACAAAACTACTGTTATAAGATCTATCTCGCCTGTTATGATGCATTTATTCCAGAAAAATAACCATAATAATTAAAATTCCCCAAAATGTACACGTCTTACATTCGTATTGCAAAAATAACCATAGACGGCAAAATAATCCAAAAGACAATGTAAATTATAAGTTATGAAATTAAATGAATGTAATTTGACCTTTCTTAAACCAATGAATGTGGAGCGACTAAACAATTAGTTCAGGTAACCAACTGAATCTGGTTTTCGAAGAGAATTCATCGATAAGAATGACTTTTATGTTGTAGTTCTGCAAAGCCATTCGAAAACTGAGCCTTCATTTTATATTCAGTTGGTTTGTCTATGTAATTCACCCTCTCATAGCAAAAAATGATACTAACAAATAAGTATGTAGGTATTTTTAATTAACGTTGCACTGGAGCAACACAACGGGCTATTGGTGACGGTCCGGGATCAAACCCGAAAGGAATGATCCGAGTACAATACCGCATAATTTTGAACCACGGTCAAATGACGAGGTCACACCTGAGCTGGCACCCCACTCTCCAAACCTCCACACCACGCCAACGTGAGGACATTTGAGGCCACGGCAGATGTAACGTTCACCAGCCCCCTTTGTACACGACGGTCTTTGGTTGGATTCGAACTCGCAACCCTCCGGTTGCAAATCCGTTACTATTCAAACCGGACTACCGCGACCCGACTGACAAATATATTAAATCAAACTATTGCTGGTTGATTTTATTCCTTCAGCACTATTCTCACATTGACAATTCAACTTGGTGTTATGGTTTAGCTAAAACAAAGCCTGGCTCTGTCGAATTATCATTTGAATCACGTGATTTTGAACAAGACTATTCGTTCAGTTAAGGGGCAGGTTAAGCCTAAACTATACATTTCTACTATTAGCGTCTATAGTCAGATTTCGACTCCTAGCATATCGTTCTCTATAGGTAGCAATAGCAGCGATTGCGATGATTTTGCTTATAGCAGTCTTAATTTGCAAACCACTGTTGTTTAATGGACTTCCCCAATGTCATATGCCTCTCACTGGATTCGCACTTTACTTATGTGCAATTTTAAATTCATTTTGTTACGTGGATATGACAAAATGAAACTGAAATTGCACAAAATGAAATACGAAATATTATGACTATTGATTGCATTGTGATTTGCATTTGGGACTTTTTTCTCTTTAAGGCATTTATTGTTAGGGGTTGTTTTAGCTTTTTGTCAATTTTTAAATATAAAAGAAATTTTTTTTATTCTTTCAAATTGTAACTTTCAGAACTAAGATCAACAAATAACCAAAGTGAAAACATTCAATTAAAGCTTATTCTGGGAACAGTCTTTTCTAAACACTGTTTACTGTTATCCTCTCCCAGTTTGGGGAAATAATATACATTCCCACTTTTGGAAAATGATTTTCTTTTCTTTCAAGGTTTGATATTGAATTTCATATAGCGTCAGTTTATGTTTGGATTATTGGGTTTTATGGCGCAAGGGCCATATTTGGCCATGTTGCTCTAAACACAAGACAGACGACACCAAGTAAAGGTCACACAAGGAAAGTTTTATTGACACAGAAGACATACACCCAGGGATGAATCGAACCTGACAGGAATTGAACCTGTGACGCCTACAACTCCCAGGTCATTAGTGTAGTGGGCATATCCCTCTGAGCCACGACGGTCCCTTTATGAAGCGTCATACAAGCGAAGCTACAACGCCATTTTATATTGATACAACCTTCTGAAATACCAACGCATTAAATGCTCTTTTAATGCAGCGAGTAATGGAATGTAGAGCATAAAAGTTGTCCCCCAAACCGCCCCTAAATACATTTAACCTACTATAAAGATACAAATGTCCCAATTATCCCCTGATTCCACTCCCTAAAAACATTTCATGTCGATTCAACCTGGTATATCCTCCTTCCGAATTTATTAATCTAATCATCAATATTCAACCGATAAAGGCATTTAAAGCCTGTCCCCTGAATAATTGAACGTTATTAAGTAAATGGTATCAGCTGCCCCGTAAGCGTTGCCAGAATCCTCATTTAAGGACTTGGGGAGTGGGAGAGTTTTAAAATATTCCGTTCTAATCTCCGGGGGGGAGGAGCACACATTCGTGTTCAGAGAGTAGGGGAAGTATGCGTCGACTGGATTTATTTAGACAGCGCTAGGAGCTCATCTTCTGTACTTGAAAGATAGTTATCTCCGTTTCATTGTATCGATTCTTTGCCTTCTTTTCGCAGGGGTTGGGGAGCGTGTTTATTTTGCAGTCTTAAGGAAACGTTGTTTGCGCACTTTGAAGCGATGTGGAACAGTCTTTCTCACAATTAAGCTCACTTTCAGTGTTTGAGAGCTGTTAGTTTTGGGTTCCCTGAGGTAATTTTTAAGTTCAAGATCAATGTAAGTGAAGCACTCAACTTCTACTCTCACGGACGAATTTTATATGTAAACGCGTGGGGTGTCATACGCGTGGAAATAATTAACAGAAGTGAAGCTTTATATGCAGCATGAGAAATTTCTTGGTCTGCTTTTTCACTTGTTATTGCGTTGGGGACATTTTTAATTATCTTACCATGTTCCGTAACTAACAAGTTGCAATCATGAAATACATTTAGACATTTCCATGTGAATTTCTACGTAGCAAAGTACGATGATGCAAGTTTTTGAAAGTTTATCAAAAAACAATTTTGACTAGTTTTGGTTGATACACTTTAGTTTGCAGTTAAATAGGATACATTAGTGGATTAAGTTGGTTAGGTATGGAAGCTCGATTATATATAAGAATTTCGGTGGAAGTGAATAGTTTGGAAATAGAAAGGTAGGATTCTGTTTCGTGGGCTGCAAATTAGATTGACACTTCAGTAAAGGTATATTAACAAGTTTTAATTCTAAGGAGTCGGTTTAAAAGGAAATTAGAGTTTATAACTGTTGCGCAACTTGTGAGTCATAGCAAACGTTGAAAGTTATTAATTGAAAATATATGCAATTTGAAATCTAATTGAAATGTTTGGTTCACACCAAACAGGGTTCAATTGAGGGTTTACGCAAAGAAGTTACGCAGCGTTAAACAATTTACACCAATCTTACCTGGCACAAGAGTCCAGCTACTATACCATCGATTGAATCCTCTCCATCCAATTTCTCAATCAGTTTTCCATACTATGGGGAAACTTCCATTAAAACTTTCCTAACCTCGCCTAACTGATACAAAGCATCCCACCACAACTACCGTTTCATCGCTGGAGGCAAAAAACCGGGCAGTCGATTTCAAGAATGCTTTTCCCAAGGAGTGCCCTGGGTCTGATTCCAGGGTTAATGACTGCATGGACAATTAGCCCGGATATCTGTGGAGTGGGAGGTGGGCTTATAAGCCCGGGAGCAGATGGCGGTGGCAGTCGAGGGCAAATTAGATTGAATCCGTTCGGTTTACGGAGAGTTTGAAGCCTCCAAAATTACGTGCCAGAAAAAGTGACGCCTTTTGAAAACTTCCCGCGAATCGATGTCGAGTGAGTGTGACGGAAGAGAGATTGCCAGCAGGATTCCTTTTTGAGGGCCGGAGGAAGCTGGTAACTGGAAACTGATAACTGTCTGTCCTGGAAGATCGTAGATTTTAAGCTTGGCTTCAAGTTTTCAAAGGAATGGTTGGAGGATTTGCCGTTACCGTCAGCAGTTTAATGTCCTGATACTGACGGTAAGGTGTTTATTTGACTCATTGGATTTTAATCTTTTCAGAAATCCACCCTCTTTCGGAGAGAGCTGATTGGAGGCAGGGATTGAGAAAAAAGTGGCCTTTAAAAGAGAAATATTTTTTTGCACATTCTAGGCGTATGATCAATGGTAGTTTGAAAAAAGAAACTGGAATCATTTTTCAAATAAATGCTTAAAATTATGTTTACAAGTTCAAAAGGGGGTAACTAAAATTTCGTTAAAATGAAACGTATCGGCATCAGAAAAATTGTTTTTCTGCCAGATTCCAATTTTAGTTTATGAACTCACTTTTGAATGCGGCTGTGGACAAAGGTGACATATTTTGTGAATCATGAAATTGTTTTCATTAAATTTCATGATCAACACGTTCTTGTTAAAGGTATTGGTATTCTTGTAAAGGGCACTTTCATCCCCAAAAGTAAAGGAACCTCATCTTTAACCGTTTTACTTCTAGGTTAGTCCTTAAATAAATTGTATCAATCTACTTTGACCCTTATTTTAACGTTTCTTTGTACTAGCAGTACTAAGCATTGGAATGTAATGCTTCATAAAAAGTGAAATTCTGAAGACATTTAAGTATTGAGCAATTCGAGTTGGCTCTTAATGCTTTATAGAATTAAACTCTAATAAAATTTTTACGCAGATCTATATTCGTTTAGGACCTTCTGAAGAATTTAGTGTCTAGCAACTTAAAAATTAATTCGGGAACCATTGAGATATGTTTTACAATTATTTCTTTAAGTTTAATCTTCGTGCAAGCATATTGCATGGAAGCATATGTTTGTAAATATTTGGGAATGATATACTTATAGGCCGTGATGAGAAAATTTGATAAAAATGTTTAAATTTTAAGTTATGAAATTTGAACCCAAAAATATATGAAACACTAGAAACTGTTCGTAACTTTGCAATAACCTGAATTTTTCAGGAATGGCCCTGGAAAGGTTTAGTAACGCGTCTAAGAGTCTTAGGTTAGTGTCAAAATAGAGTTTGTTGTAATTCTGTTTAATGTTGCGATGAGTACGAATGGGGTACGTACGAATGGGAACGTACATACGTCCTCTCGTTTCGGAAATAGATAACTCAACGTCCGGGGATTTTCCAATTCCGTTTGACCCTCAGTTGACTGAACAATACTGGATCATATAAACCATTTGAACCCCAAATTAAAAAAAAATTGAGGACCAATTTTTGAAAGCATGAAGATAGATTCAATTATATGAGCTCATGACACTTTTTACTACCACTGAACACATTTTACAAAAGGAGTCAACTATCCAATTTAAAATGCTTTCTTATCAGGTTGGCAACTAAGTTCCCGCCGTTTTTTATAAATTTTAATATTCCGCATGTCATTAAATGTTTTTGGCATAATGTTTTAAATCATTCGAAAGAGGATGTTTTGTTCTACCGGAATCTATGTTTTTTTTGTTCGAGTTAATTTATGTTAATTTTCAGATAATTAAAATGGAAAGTCAAGTTGAGAAAAATGAGCATTTTCGACACCTTCTTTTTGCTTTTAATCAAGGTTCTAAGGCCGCAAAAGCTGCTCGCGACATTTGTGCTGTGTATGGAGAGGGTCCCATAGCTGAAAGAACCGCTCGTGATTGGTATGCCAAGTTCAAAAGTTGAAATTTTGACCTCAAAGACTCACCTCGTTCTGGCCGTTCAGTTGAGTTCGATGAAGAGCGATTAAACCAACTTTTGCACGAAAATTCGCGTCAAACGACAAGGGAACTAACTGGCAGAGAAATGGAATGCTCCCACACTGCTATAGAGAAGCATCTTCACTCGATGGGAAAGGTTCAGAAGTGTGGAGCATGGATTCCGCATACTTTAAGTGACCAACAAAAATCAACGAGCCACAATCTCCACTGGTTTGCTTGCTTGTCACCGCTCAACTCATGGACGCAAGCAACGATTTCTTTACCGAATCGTTAATGGCGACGAAAAATGGTGCCTGTACATTAATATGAAGCAGCGCTTAGCCCCGGTAAACAAGCGACACCGCGCGTGAAACAAGGTCTTCATCCGCGTAAAACGATGTTGTGCGTATGGTGGGACTGGGAAGGGATTATCCATTACGAATTGCTTGAACGGAACCAAACGGTCAACGCGGAACTCTATGTTCAACAGATGGAACGACTCAAAACGGCGGGAACTTAGTTGCCAACCCAATACTATGAGGATGAGGAGGGAAGCTCATCGGCATGGATCAGTATTGTTTTGATGATTTAAACAAAAAGCTCAGGATGAACAGTTATATGTACAGGTTATTTCAAAAATGATTGATATAGTTCATGTCGTTGACATAATATTTCTGAGTTCAATGTTTTCCCGTGCTTTCATCTACCTCCGTGGAACGTCTCCGCCTGTCCGTGGGGATCGCCATGGCTCAGTGAGTTTCCCCACTGCGCTAGCAAGCTATAGGTGGCGCAGGTTCAATTCCTCCCTGGCATTCTTTTTTGTGTAAAACTCATCGTGGGTAGTTGTCATTTACTTGACGTTATTTGACGTTTCGTCAAATATAACCTTTTACATCATAAAACCCAACTAAGTGTATCCGCGTGTGCTTTTTGAAAATCAGAACAGTTGGCATGACGTCATCTCAATGCCAGAAGTCCTGTACAAACTCCACTCGCTCAGCCATTAGGCATCTGTATATATATCTCCACAGTACAAATATTAATATAAAATTAAATTCTGGTATTCATGTACAAGAGTACAACCTAATAACTGCGTCCTTTCAACATTGGTAATTCTTAGACTTAAACATTTTCCTGGTAAGGATTGGTAGTAAATACTCAAAAGAATCTCAAATATATTGGAATATATCATTTTAAATGACGGCACTGCTAAGGCCGCACACGCTGTCTTTTTTTACGAACATAAGACATAAGTTGGGGATCACTTGCACAAAGCCTGTATCAAATATATCAGCCAGTGTGCGCTCATGATTTCCTCCTATTTCATCGTCGAGTGAAATCCAGTAAAAAAGACTTCAAAACTGAATTTGTTCTTTGAAATTAAATCCCAAGCCGCTCTCCCCATAAGTTTCGTACCATTTCGGCTACTTAAATCGATACGTGCTGCTATATTTCATATCACGAAGCAACTGGGATATTATTTTCCACCTTTTGCATCTTCCCTTTTTCTCTAAAAAACTGATCTCTTCGATATTCTTCCTTCCATCAAGATTCCCTTCCGCCACGGTGGACTCCAGATATGCCACTTTCCGAATGCCTCTTGTCTATGGCACGGAGGCGGGAATGAGGTGGACGGATATGGTATCAAGAGGGAATGGAAAACGAGGTCATGGGGGCATGAAATAAAATCTGATCTCTTGTGACAGCCCTCGCCCAACCCCCAGTTGGCAAATTGCTTTTGCAAATCACTTCGAGGGAGGTCCTCCGATCATTCCTGATGGCGGAGGGGGCGACTTCTGGAGACTGGTTCCAGTTTCTAATGGGTTCGTCCTCTGCCTTGATGGCTACCGACGCCCACTCTGGTGGTGCGCTTGTAGAATCTTGGAGCGATCGCGAGATTCGAATCGTGGAGTGGCATGATACACGTGTGGTTGAGTTCGATGATTTTGTTTTGGTTAATGTTTCGGTTGTTTCCGGGAACAGTGGCTTAAGGCATTGGCGTCCCAGAGTTACTGTCACTCAATGCTCTATATGGGATTCTCGGTTGTCGAATCTTGAAACTATCGTGAGATTCGAATCATGGAATGGCATGGTGCACGAGTGGTTGAAGCTGCGTCGTCGTGGTTGAGTTCGTTTACCTTTTGTTAGTAAATGTAAATGCCTTTGTTGTGTCTGGGAATAGTGGCTTAAGGGGACAATAGACATGAAAATTTATCGAAAAATCGATTTTTTTTTAAATTTTAGCGTTAAAAATTAATTGATTAACAGATAGCAAAAGAAGTTTTCAATTGTGATTTTTGAAGGAGTTGCATGTACAACAACCTAAAATAAGTGTAATAAGTCAACAAAAACGGGAGTTTTCTTCCAATTAAGATTTTTTCATGCTTTCAGATTTTGAAATTTTGATTTGAAGCCTTATCCTATGCTTTTTTATGCAAAATATTGGGTGTTTTTGTACAGAATTTGTTTGCTGTGCAATTGAGTGATATACTTACGAAATGGAGTTAATTTGACTTACATGTATATAAACTAAAATATTGAGCCAATAACATGGAAAAATAATGCTCATGGGACCTATTAATTTTTCAAATACTTTTTGACCACGTTTTATGTAATAACTTCCGAAGAACTTTTTGACTTTTTAGAACATCAACAGTAAATTTTATATCAATTGGATGATAATTTGAAAAGTTTGTTTTGAAAGTCCATTGTCCCCCTAAAACATTGTCGTCACTTGGAGCGGTAACATGGGGCTCACTCTGGGCTGATAGTTGAAGCTTGAAATGATCGAGATTCAAATCATGTAGTGGCATGATACTCGTGTGGTTATGGTCGCTTTAAGTCGTGGTAGAGTTTGCTGATTTTTTGTCGGAAAGTGTTTCTTGGAATGTGTCTGGGAAATAGTTCATTTCTTTTGGAAGAGTGGCCTAAAGCAATAACATTCCTAAAATTAGTCCATTTAGTGAGGTAACTTAAGGTGTCTCATTCTGTTTGTATTGTGATTGTAGAATCTCTAATTTCAATCGTACAGTGGCATGATACATAAGTGGTTGAAGCAGCTCGAAAGTTGTGGTTGAGTTCTATATTATGGAATCTTTTAGCCGTCTTAGGGAAGATGGCTAAAAGTGAAAAGTGGAATAATTATCAGATTCAATGATAGGGCGATACTATGATTGAAATTCGGAGATAGACCACTGTTTTAACGAACCAGAACAGTTTCTCAAATTCCGTTAATGGGATCGTGTGGTCTAATTAGCCCTCGTGTAGCTAAATGTGACCGTAGAGCAGTGATTCTCAACCTTTTTTTTGTCACGGTACACTTTTAATAATTTAAAAATTTGGCGGCACACTAACAATAAGATAAATTTAAAGGAATTTTACTTGGTTAATTGATTGATGTACCTAAAATATATTTTCTAAAAATAGCATACGATAATAATTTTCAATGAAATATAAAATGAAATTCCATTACAAAGTAAACAAAATGTTTATTTAATGATAAATTACAAATTACATTTCATGCGAAATTTGAGCTTGGTGTTTTTTGATAACTTTATTTGCGTATATTTGGGCGTAAAAATAATAATAATATTCTCATTTCGTGATCTAGATTTAAAAGTCTGGATCTTTTTTTCGTTTTTATGTTGGTCAAAGCCGAAAATCCGAATTCGCACAAATACGATGTAGAAAATTGTAATAACACACTTAAGGCTTTTTGAGATTGTGGGATAATCGTATCTAAGATTAATCCAGAACGAATTAATTGATTCTTCTGAATGTTTGCAGTGGCGGCACACTTCAAGAATCTCGCGGCACACTAAATTGCCGCGGCACAGTGGTTGAGAATCACTGCCGTAGAGCATCAAACCAAATCTAGCCTTGTGAGAGACAGTTGAGGATAATGGGAAAGATTGAAAGTGCTAAAATATCAATCATTTTTTGGTGGTAAAGGATAAATAAATCCAGCTAAATGTGCTGGTAACGTTGAAAGTACCAGAGAAATTTCAGGGCAGCGGTAGGCCAGTTGGAAGAGCAATGGATTAGTAACTGGAGAGTTGCGAGTTCGAAACTCGGTTCAGCCAAAGACCGTCATGTATAAGGGGGGTTGGTGCACGAAAAATCTGTCGTGGCCTAAAATATCCTAGTGGTCTCGAATGGCACTGTGGAAGTTTGGAGAGTGGGGAGGCAGCTCAGGTGATTTAGTCATCTGACCGTGGTTCAAAACTACGAGGAGTTGTCCTTGGATCTTTCCCTTCGGAATTGATCCCAAGCCGTCGCCAATAGTCCGTTGTGTTGTTCCAGTGCGACGTTAATTAACTACCTACTAGAGAATTTTCGATTTATTCTTAGAAAGGCTGATTGGGTGTCACAGTCCAAAGTACCGAAGTTCTAGGGAACTCTAAATTAGACTACTAAAATTTTTTAGCTCTTTCACAGCTTCCATAATTTGCTTTAATTCTGAGATTGAAACATGTGGTTTTTACTGAAGTTGTCCTCAATTTATACGTACATTTTACGTAAATAATATTATTTAATTGAAAGTGGTGATGGACATACAGAATATGACAAATACATGAGAAAATGCATACCACTTAAACTACCAGTCATAATCACAAGAGTGTAAGATATTCTAGACACTATTGCTTGGAATCGAACAATATTTGCGTATTATACACTTTTGTATTGAGTACACTCCCTAAAGCATGCTGAATTTCGTTTGTTCAAATTTATTTAGAACTATTAAATAACGATACGTTGTGAGACTAATAGAATATTTCCTGGAGTATATTTGTCTATTAGTCATGGATCATCTTCATGCGACTTTACTGTCGAAAGAACACGAGAAATTGCAATTTTAATATAAACAATTGAGTAAGCAGTCCTTGTAAGCAATAAATGAGAAATATTTGGGAAATCAGAACCTCGTAAAGACTGAGTGAGTTTTAAGTAAGAGATTAATGCGTCGGAGGGAAACACCTGACGAAATAAAAATGCATCCGTATTTCTTGGCGAACATTCCAATATGAGACGCAAATTGCTTTTTCACACGTACTCGCCTTCGGTTATGATTTAAGTATTCCGTACATTTTCTCGAGACGCTCGTAGAATTCTGTATTCTACACTTCCCAATAAGTGCCACTCTTAATCATCCTGCTATCTTGCCTCAGCAGAACACCTGGACAAGACACGCCGCTCCACTTCTTTTCGAATTATTCATCGAGATTAGAACGTTTTGCATTGTTTGATTTAATTCAAATGCTGAAACCTCTAGACTGTTATGGAATATAAAGAAAGTTTTCATTCCAGTTCTTGTAAGTTATTAAATGGTACATTTTGCTCAAAAGAATGTTTTTTCTGTGAATAATATCGTTGCTGTAATTTTACATGTTTAATTTTTAATATGTATAAGAAAATACGGTTGTGTCCAATTATACTTAAACCTTTTTCGGTATTTGTTTTTGGTGCACAGTTTAGAGTTTGTTCTACTTGTATTTTTTTTAAAGTTCATCTGATATGATGGTTTACTTTGTGTTTGTCATGTGCTTAGCGAAGCTTGTCCAAATATGGCCCGTGTACCTTAAAATTAAACCACCCTGGATATGTTGGTAGAATATTCATATAGGAAGGTTCAGTTGAAACATGAGTAAATTTACACAATAAGATTTGAAGCTAATCCTTTTAGCTTTAGGAATAAATTGAGACTTGATGAAAAACAAATCTGAAATAGTCTTATCGTTGGTACTGTTTAAAGTGGTAACACTTATTTTTTTATTGTGATAATAACAGACATGTTTGAGGATAAGATAAAGCAATATTCACTTGTGACTGCGCCATTTAAAAAATAATAATTATCGTAATCTCTTACAGTTCGATTTAATTCTTTTTTACAGTTTAATATTAATCTTTGAAATTTGTTTTCGAAAAGTCAGTTCTGATCCATTTGTCTTTTTTCTCAGCTTTTTTGTTTCAGAATATATGCATCAGAATTCTTGTTCTCATTACGTCCACTTCCTCTGACATTCTGATACTTTTTATAGCTGATTTAGTCTGATTTCTAAGAAAATAACTTCTTGCACTTAAGTTTTTAGGTATTTAATATTATAATTAAAATGGTTTTAGCTTTCTAGAAGTATTTCTGCCAAATGCTCATTCTTATTGACAGTTGCCAGAATGAAAACGAATGCTTCTTCTGGGCTGCCGAAATCTTGCAGTGGGCGCATTTTGGAGCTAAAAATGATATGCTATGTTGCACAATTTGTATCAGAAGAATCAACTTGAAAGTTGTGCATAAAAATATTTTCATTGGATATATTTATGGATTAAAATTAATACACAAATTATACATAACTCATGGGTATGATAGAGTTTACTGTAAATCAAAATATAGAGGACACTAGTGATTTTGCGGTGTTCACCAGATGTGTTGTACCTTTTTTGACGACGCTTGCGAGAGTTTTTCAGAGCATAAAAAATCACAAGAAGGCCAGGATTTTACTTCCAATTACCCAATGCAGAATGTGCACAGAAACCTCTTTTACATTTAGCTTTACAGATAAAGGATCTGCAAGAATAAATCAAAAATTTATGATTTCCTTACTTTTTTCGTGAAACTAAACATGGCTAATACATATGTTGCAAATGCTTTAAGAAATCTGGTTCTAACTGTTCCCCCACGAAAAATTAAATTTGGCATCGGTTAAAAATAACACCAAACGTCGCCAAAAACCGGAATATTTGATTCGTCTTCCGAAGATTTGTTTCAGTTTACTCTGAAAAACTCAGACAACACTTTTTAAATTGTTTTGGTGAGATCTGGGGCTTTCTCCTTTAAATCTGGCAACTCCATTGACACATTTATTTTATTCGATTACTTAGTGGACAAAACATTTCAGCTAGCTTCGAATTTGCGAGAGACATCATATTACATCGTTATTTTTCTCCCGGAAAGAAAACTTACCTTATGTGAACGCATGTCTCAAATAGTATCCAATATACATATTTCATTGTATCTATAATTAGATGAGTCAAAATGCTCATTTCACGATCTTCCAAAAATGCAAGTATACGAATAATACAAAAAGAAAAAAACATGACCACTTGTTCTTTTAGAAATTTAGAGCCCATAAAGACCAGTCAACAAACGTCGACGGGACAATGCCATTTGGAGCCATTTCGCAGCTTGAATATATCTTTACTTTTTAACATTAAAAAATATTTCCACTATTTGGCGCATTTTCTTCCGTTTCAACATAAATAATAGAGGGAAAAAATAGTTGTATAGTGTGGCTCAAATAGTTGCAGTTTTCTTTTTCAAACATCACAGCCATTAGGTGCTGCTATATATATTTAACTCTTTTTGCTCTCAGCATAATGTTTACCATCAACACCATAATAATAAATCATTCCAGCTTTCGAGCGTTGTAACGTCGGCCACCCTTTGCCCGTTAACTGCCCACATATGTGCACAATGCCATAAATCGTGTGTTATCTTGTTTTACGCGGTGTTAACGCACACGGCGTATTGGAGATTTGAGGGAGGGAAAAACTGTTTTTTGCGCTATTAATAACGCGTCTGGCTTTTTGTGTTTTCTTCCTTAAAACTAATTTTTCACATTTCGCCATTTGTATGAATTTTCCTCGTCGTGGGAGTTGATGGAATAGTTTAAACCATGAATCTCGAACTACGGCCAGCAGGCCAGATCCAGCCCTCGGAATACGTTTATCCTGTCCAAGCTCACACATTGATAAAATCTACATTTTTTTGACATTATTTGTTTTTCGTTGAATCACAGCAACGGATAAAAAACAGTATAGAATCGAACGTTACAGGATTCATTCATCAGTTTTGCCGCTTTTATTAAATATGCTTGATTTGAGCTATTGAGCTACATAATAATACTAAAACTTCACGAAAGAGCTCGCCACTCTAATGAAATTCTTCAGCAGTCTTTTTACAGATAACAATGAAAATTTAAAAAATAGAAATCGGCACAGAAAAGAAATGAACGAAAATAGGCTTAGCTAGAAAAAATGCCGAATCGCCTTTGAACAAGGAAATATGGTGAAATCGAAGTTGACTTTCAGAATCTAATTGGGGTAGCATGACTGAATTCTGCGTTTTGCTATGCATTTTATTAGAAACAACAATTAACACCAGTAAAAGAAAACGAAATACTGTTACAATATTTTTGGGTAATTCTATTTTATGACTTAGAGCCATAAAACCCCAAATTCCATTCTATTCACCTGAATATGGATGATATAATCATTATAAATGGATTTAAAAAAGATGAAATGCGAGTATCGAGATACTTTGCGATCAGTAGATACAAGCAATTAAGAAATTTTCGCTCAGACGTTATGCGCAGATTTGCTAGTAGGAAGGAATGCAAAAATACATTTAAAATTTTTTTATTAAAAGGAAATAAGAACGTTTTGTCAAAAAGGTTATGTTCGTTGAGATCTGTCGGGGATCCTCTTTAGGCAGAAAATGGCTTCATTTATTTACGTTTTGTGTTTAGGAACGCTCGCCCTCTTTTGTGTTTTTATTTTATCGGTAAAAAGACCTATTTTGCCCTAATTTTTGACTAAAATAAGTTGCGCATTAGTTAAAGAAATTTACCACACAAGAATTAAAAAAATTTCGTGATTTACATACTGTCAATCGGTTTTATACTATATGTAATATTATGGAATAGTGTAGGTCTTTTTTCGATCGTTCCTTCATCGTGTTTTTATTATCTTAATGGGATCCTCTGCTCAATAAATTATGGGGTTTTAGTTAACATAAACGTTGAAGTTGAAGTGTTGGGAGGATTAAGTGTTCAAATTGCGGCTGAAGCAAAAAAGTCTGATTCCTTTGTATTAAATGGAATTTATTATGAACTAAAAAGGAAAGAACTTTTTTGTTTATAAAAACAGCCAGCAGCCTTGAAGTGATAATAAAAGTGAAAGGGAAGGAAAATTGCACTAATTGAAAAATCTGGAAAATCGAGGAATTGTCAGGATGAAAAAAAGCAAGAATTTGTGCCAGACAATGAGAACACTACACACACATGCACACAAAAGCAGACAGCAATGAAAATGTGAGTGAAAGGAATGAAAGCTAGGGAGGAAAAACCGAGATTTTGAGGGGAAACTGAAAAAGAAAAGACTAAGCAAGAAAAAAGCTAGGTATTTAGAGAGGACTTTAAAAACAATTAAAAAAAAAGTGTCTGAGAAGTAGTAATAGTTAGAGCAAGACGTGCTAAAGAAACGAATTAAGAGCAATGTCTTGGTTCCGCTTTTTATGACCTTTTAAAACTTTGCGCCGCAATTCTATAGTAGTCTGATTTTTTAAATATCGACTTTACGTTCGCATAATTCCTTTTTACAACACAATGGAATTAATTTTGGGAAAATGGAACTATTAGGTACTTGTTTTGAATTATTTCACGAAGCTATTTTTTTGCCTAATCCATTGCTGTACAAATAGAGCTCTGCTTCTGTTTTTTCTAAAAGACTCGTATCCTGTAATTTTAAGAGCTGTTTTTGTGTAGTACTGAGTGAAAAATGCCTTTACCTTAAAAAGAAACTACCTGATTTGTTGCATCAGAAAAGGTCATCTAAGTGTTATTTTATTCCTCGTAGCTTGTGAAATATTCATTTGTCGTAGCTCAGTACACGTACTTGGCACGGAATTAATCTCTGATTGCTCTATTTCTTAATATTTGGACATGTGTCTATCAGAAAATCTGAAGAAAAAAATATAGATTGGATAATTTTAAAAACTAGAAAATCTAAATTGTATTCAATATTTAATAAGTTCCATGATGGGCATTTAGTTTTGAATTTCAAGCTTTTTTCTAGTTGCTAATCAAATTTCTTTTCTTACAGGTGAGTACTTGACATTTCCTGTAAATTAGAGTTTGCACTGTCATATCCAAGTAAGATTTCTTAGTTATTTTAATATTCTACATATGCATTTTGTATTCCAATTTGTTTTATAATAATCCAATTTTTAAAGGGAAGCTCTAGTTTTTATTTATTCTAATTCTAGTTCTTTTATTAAATAAGAAATTGTTTTGTAAATTACAAAACAATTTTGTAAATACATGTTGCACCTTGAGAAATTACACAATTTAAAATGAAGATGTTACGTTTCCGCTTAGCAAACAATTCTATTAAACACGGGCAAACCATGGGGATGGAGGAGTATAATCTCAGGCGACCTTATCATTAATTTTTGGGCAGGTGTGTCTAACCTTCGAGTGCTTAATCCTGTAGATTTCCCACATTTTTCTGTGCTCAAAGGCTATGTTTTTAGGTCATGTTTAATGACGACTACCTAAGCATTTTAGAATGCCGTCTTGAGTTGTTTTGCTTGATGTAAATTGATAACAAATTGCTAATTTTTCAAGCTCATTCCCTTAGTACAGAAAACACTAGAATCCACATTAACAAGTTCGGTTCTTCTGTTTCTGAGTTTCTACTCTTCCTAAGACGAGTCGGAGGGTTTGGCCCCTACGCAAGCAACCTACGAGTTGTAAGCCGTACTGGTTTGATTCCTCCTTCGGTGCATCTCTCTTTTGTGTCATTAAAATTTCCTTGTATATGTGTTCATTACTTGATGTTGCCTGTCTTGTGTTAGGCGCAGCTTAGTCAGATATGGCCCTTGAGTCATACAAATCCAACCAACCTAAAACGACTCTTATAAAATTATTTTTTCCTTACAAAAAATTTAACCCAATAAGCTGGAATTACGTGAAATAAGTTTCAAAACGAGAAGTTATTTTCCCTTTCGAAGATTTCAGAAAACCTTTTCAAACTCTAAAAATTTTTAGAAGACTGATCCATTTTTTAATACCTGAAATAAAATATTCATACAACAATTCAATGTCTATATTCGGATGTTGGCATTAAAGTAGTATGATCACTCGCTGAGAAGCTTTAGTCCATAACAGAAACAGGAAGGTGAGTTCGCTGATTTTCTACCTTTTCTACATAATTTCTGACTTTCCCCTCGTCAGCGCAATTTTTAGATTGAGTATTTATATTATATATAATCGAGGAAGAATGCATTTTTAGTAACAATGTGAAAAGCGCTTGTTTTTGTTTCTAGAATTTCTACGTTAATGCATTAACCCGGCCTTTTTCAAACTTTTTCGGTTTCACGGCTTTTTCCTAAACATAATTCTCAACGGCTCGTGTATAAAAGTTGCATATGAATATATCGCATTTATAAAATAGCATTTTAATTAAGTTCATTGATTCAACTTAAAAATTGTAAAAACGGACATCTGTGAACAAAAAGAGAAACGAGGGAAACAATATTGTACATGGTAATATTTCTTCTCTCCTCAGAGAAGTCTATTAATATAAGACTTGACAGTTTTTCGGTCACATAAAACTTCCAAACCTCTGCTTCCAGGGGCTCAGTGGGTTTGCCATGTGCTAGCAGCCTGCGAGCTGCAGGAGACACAGGTTCGATTCTTGTTCTTCTCCTTCGAACCCTGGGCGTATTTCTCTCTTCTGTGTCAATAAAACTTTCTTTGTGTGCGTCCGTTACGTGACTTTGTCTTGCGTTTGGCACAGCTTGTCCAAATGCAGCCTTTGCGTCATAGAGACCAACCAACCTTCTCTCTGTCATTAAACTTTATTTGTATTTGTCCATTTATTTGACGGATAAAGCATTGCTTGGTGCAGCTTGGCGAGATCTGACCCTTGCGTCATAAGAAAATCCAACCAATTCCCTTAGAAGTATGGAAACTGCTCGGACGCGAGTATTCTTACCCTTCTAGAATGGTAATTATTTTTTATAATTGGACATTATCCGCCTCTGCTTATACCGAGGTTGATAGTCTGAACCAACATTAATTTCATAAAAATCCGTTATAAAATATTCTCCAGAGCAAAGGATTTAAGATTTGCTGATTTCATATCATGGAACACCTAATAAATCTTGTTAATCACAGGTTATGAGAGTGGAGTTTCTCTGATGAAACACCACTGCCTCCTGAAGTTGCTTACTTTTTGTATGGCGTAAGCACCAGTTTAGCCAAGCAAGAAGGCTCTTTTATGAGCCGCGTTGACACTTTTGCGAATCGGACATACTCGTCTTACTCCCAGGCATTTATTGTTGGGTGAAATTGCCCCCTTGTGTTCAACTTCTAATCTTTCTGTCTTTCACATTTTAGTTGTATGCCCAGATTTTAGATTTTATCGACTTAGGTATCTTCAAAGAACCACTTTAACCGCGTACAATTTGGTTGGAGTAAACCCCATCCAAATACTTCGATTTGTTACTTAACATCGACTTGCCTTGTGTATAGCGCTTTTTATAGATTATGTCTTTTATAACTGAAATGCTTTTATTTACTTCGTTCATGAACGCTTTGCATTATTTCAACTATCAATGGTCTTATTTATACTGGTTTTCATAAGCTTTTGTAGTGACTTATGTCACAGCTTTTTTTTATCTTTTCATTGACTTGTGTTAGGAGCAATTAGTTCGTGTATTGGACCTTGCTCCATAAAACCAAACCAACCCCCTTGTGAGCCACGGCTATTTTCTATATAATTTAAGCACTTGAGAAGACCTAAAACTGATAAAAACCAGGGGGTGAATAGGGTTATTGTAGGTAGATCAGTAGATTGCTTTTCAAAGCTCATTAGAGATAGATGGCATGTTCTGAGATCAGGATGTTTGTAATTAGTGGGCAATGAACACGAACTGTAGAGTAGATAACCGAATGCGTACTCACAAGCCATTTCACACATTAAGTATCAATTACTTATGGTTATTTCACATTCTTCCTCAAATTCTAGTTGCAAAAAATGATTGCAGCATGACGAATCAACCAAAATTCTCAAATTTCGGGAGACAAATACATACTGAAAAAGATCCCTTATGCCTCGAAGATAAACTGACAGGGGCTTTGAGTACCAGTAGCCCTCCCTCTCTAAAGGGATCTGTTCTCATAAAAGAATTTATTTCACTAAATTGTCCCACCCCTATAAAAATTTACGACCGCTGACAAATTTTGATTTTCATTGAGAGGAATGAGTTTCATTATTTCCTTCTGTATCAACACATTGAGTCATTAGAGTTCAATGGTTTCCCAAGGCCTTTATGTTAGAGAAGGATAACCACGCGTTCACTCATAAGGACGAGAAAGGACAGCACATTCACATAACTCTGAATCACGGGTCCCTTTGTCCCGCGTGTTTTTCTCCATTCCCAAAGAACCCAGTCATCAAACGCGTGTTTTTGCAAAAACATCCGCTTTGAGTCCCCACTTCCATTCACCTCCTGAGCGTGCTCCTCCCCCACCCCCGCAGATTACCCCAAAACGAAAACACCCAGGGTATTGATACCCGGGCGCAGAGTTAATTCCGCTAAATTTAATGGGATCCGGCGTCTTTTGCCTTTTCGAAGACCCCGGCGAAGGCATTATATGCATTACTGCTTCGAAAAGACGCGCGTTGAAAAGACACAAGGGTTAATGCGTCGATTGGGTGGGGGGTGGCGTAATTACTGAATGACGATGTCGCCGCCTTCCCCCTTTTCCACGTGTCTGTTGTTGCCTCTCATTTTACTCGCATTACGAACAATTAACCCCGGCTTTCATTTTTCTTGGTGCGGGAGTCATCGATTTGGACGGCTTCTGGCCCCTTTTGGAGTTCGAGTTTCCTTTCAACAACTCTTCTGGGGAGGTGGGTGAAAAAGTGTCGGAAAGAGTTGGCTCTGTGGATGAGTAAGATAGCCTGAAGACTTACACTTCAGTTGAAAAGAAGTCTTGGGTTTGTGATGTATTTTTGGAATTGTGATCAAGTACACAAAGGCAGGCGTCAATGAAACATAAATATTTTTATAGGACGACTCAGTTGTACTTGGGTTCAACTGTAAATTAATTTTGTTTTCATGGATGTGTATAAATACAGTGTAATTCTAGGGCCTGAACTTTGATACGTGCAAAGCATGCGGACTTTTATATGCGCATTCAAAAGTAAAAATTAGAAAAATTAGACTGGATCCAAAAACTTGGTTGTCAAGACGAAATGTATAGGTGTAAAATACAACCACCGCTAACTTCAAACTCTAAAGTAGAGGTACATCATAACATCTCGATCAAAATTCTTTCCTTACGAACATACTTCTGTCAGTAAAATTTTCCTTGATGTCCATTACTTAACTGCTTGTCCTTTTCTGGACCTTGTGCCATAAAACCTAAACCAACCAACCATTACTTAACGTTGTCTGTCTTGTGCTTCCCTCAGCTTGGACAAGTATGGCCATTGCGCCATTAAACCCAACCAAACTTACAAACATAAGTTTTTATAACAAAGGTTAGTTTACTTGGATACCTTTATCTTTCAAAACAATTGTTCTCATTAGTACTAAATATTCTATGTATTTATAGAACTAATAAACCAGTACAGTCATTAGAGGATTATGAATACACCTGGAATGAAAAGGAACCGAATCTGATCAAATGTTTCTTCGTGTAAACTTTGACACCCATTGTCAACTGATACATTTGAAATTCAGATACATTAAAACTTAGAGTAGTCAAAAGCAGTGTGAAAGTAACTTGTTTATCATCTCTTAAGCCCCCGTCTAATTAGCACTTGCGTAGCAAAATTTGACCCTCCAAGCTCCGCCGTCTAGACAAGATGAGTGGTCAAGATTTTTCAAAACATGGTCGTAGAGGAACTAACTTTATTTTCATCATTTAATTACCGCTAATTACTTCTCAATTGCATTTTAAATACTCTCCATATCAAATTATTGTTTTTGTAACATTAAATGTTGCAAATTAAGCTTTTGAGGATGTCAAATTTTATGTTAAGTTTTAAAGGATCGAGAAACTTATTTAGGTTTGAGCATTAAAGCTTATTAAACTGCCTTTATAAATTAAAATAGAAGCAATTTAGGATCAGGGAGTTTTCCTATAATAGTAAATGAAATACAAATGAAAAGATTATATCTTCATCTTTCATATAGGTTCATTTTCCTGAGTACTAATTATGGTAACTTGGCAACAAATGTTTCCGATTTGTTATTTCGTATATCTTCAATTCTGCGAGGAAAAGATAGAGCAACAATCAGGACCCGAAAGACGCATGAATAAATCATACTTCAAAACAGTCACATGCACTAATCTGCAACTATACATAAACTAAACTCAACACGCATTAATAAAATAAACTTTTATTGAGAGTTAAATCTAAATGTTGTGAGAAAACTCTTACTTCCATTTAATATTTCCTGTTTTTTCTTACAAAATATCGCGAGACTACTAATGGAAATAACATGGGTCACATGCACTAATATGCAACTGCATATAAACTCAACTCAACACGCACTAATTAAAGAAACTCATTTGCGAGTTGAATTTAAATGCCATAGGAAATCTCACACCCTATTTAATATTTCCTGTTTTGTTACAAAATATCGCGAGACTACTAATGCAAATAACATGGGTCACATGCACTAATATGCAACTGCATATAAACTCAACTCAACACGCACTAATGAAGAAACTCATTTGCGAGTTAAATCTCAATGCCATAGGAAATCTACCACCCCGTTTAATATTTCGTGTTTTGTTACAAAATATCGCGGGACTACTAATGAGCTGCTTTATATTATTTCTCTAAAAAAGTCATTCGAAACTAGCCGTTAAGGACATTTCGCAGACCCATAAATTCAAAGGTGAATTTAATACTTTCATTTCTGGCGATCACAGCTGTGGAATGAAAGGCCAATGGAAAAGAAACACGAATCTCGGAGTTAATGTGTCGAAAATCATTAACTCTGCAGCCCTTTCTAAATCGCATCTGCGGCAGAACGAGCTATTAATGATGTAATTTGTACCCTAATGGTCCAAGAAACTGTGCTGCTGCAAATGGCTGAAAAAGAGCGGTTGGGCGGTGCGCGATGACAGTTGTTACACCCTCGAGTTTTCAGGGGTTAAAAAGGGGCGCATTCATTAGTGTGTCCTGACTGGGGAGTTTTAACACCCACCCCTCAAATGCGGATCATTTTCAATTACAAATTGTGGAACGGTTTTGATAACGTTCTAGCAAGTTTTGATGGTCCATCAAAATGTTTTAGTTGTTTTCTCGAGTTGAGTTAAACGTTTTTTAAATTTGTTTCATGTTCCAGTGTTAGAGATTTCCTGATTTTCGTGCAATTTTTAGCGAAACATGTTTCGAGCTTAGCTGTTTCTGCTTTACCTATAACGTCAAGGAATCGAAACAAAATATGAAGACGTTTTTTTACCGATGTAGAACTTAACGTCACCAATATCAGATTGCTTTTAAGTATTTCGATGGCAATAGAAGCTGCATAACAATATTCTAAAACAGCCGTTTGCCTTTTCTTAAATATTAAAACACCCGTACATTCAAACGCCCCAAACTTCGATTCCTGAATTATATTTTCATGTCGATTTAAAATTATTGTTAATCAAAACTTACCACTCAGTATGATTAAAACTATGTTCAACAATAGCGTGTAAGTATGGTTACTAAGCGCAACATTTATTTTTTATGCATTACTACCCCACTTCGCCCTTCAGCTTTTGCTGCTTCACACAAGCTAAGTTTATGTTCTCAACAATTTCATTGCGTCGGCGAACAGCTTTTATCCGCTTCGCGTGTTTGTTTTTCCTCTTCAGATTGCTCAGTTCGTGACAACTTTTGACGTTTTGTGATTGAACTCTTGCATAATGTTCTACATTAAATTTATTTCTTCGGTTCTAAGGGACCGACGTGGGGAGCTGAAAAGTTGTGTTGACCTAGAAATTCCAGGTAAATTCCATGACGCCAGAGCTCAGCTTCCCAATTTTTGCTGCTTCAGAAAAACAGGTATTCTGCTTTATATATCAGATATTTCTCTTTCCTTCATGTCCCAGACATTTCTCCTTCGTCTGTCGGACATTTCTCCTTCGTCTGTCAAACTTTCTATCTATCGGACATTTCTCCATCTATCGGACATTTCTCCATCTATCGAACATTTTTGCTTTATGTATCATCTCTTACATTGAACGTTATGACACTTCTGGCAGTGTAAAATTATGAATATTAAATGCTTCCTTATTTCTATTTGAGATTCATTATAATTCACCAGGGAAAGTTAATGAGAATTAAAATAAATGCATCGTTTACTCTGCTTGTAATTTCAAAATGTTCTGGATTAGTGTTCTGCAAAGTAATAAATTATCGTCTTTTTCACACATCTCTAAAGTGTGGATATGTATCAGTTTTTCTTCAACCAAACGAGTTTTAATGAATGAGCCGTTACGGGGATAGTTTCAATAATGAGACATTTAACTCAGCTATTCAATTCAGTAACTGTTCAACACTTGTCAAATAAATTTTTATAACATTTTCTCAGAACTCTAATCATTCAACTTCAAATTGTTCGATTCAATTCCTTGACGAATTAACATAGACGTTCCTGAAGCATTAGCTTCCCCATGCAAACCTCAACAGGCCGTCTCTCTTCTCAAAAACATTAATTTTCTAAATGACCGAACGCCCTTCATCAAGCAAGTATTCAAAGAATAATTTCAGATTGACCCAGTCTTCCTTCTCGATTCTCTAAATGAATACTGCGTTTGACATTTTTTTCGACTGTTTCCAGACTATTGACATTTCACCTGTTTGATTGACGAAACTCTTGTATCAGTAAAGCTTTCGTTGTTTGTATGTCCAGTACTTGATGGTTTCCATCTTGTATTTGGCGCATCTTGGCCAAAGCTAACCAAACCATTCATAAGTGCCTTTTGAATATTCTAATGTAAGTTTGAACAAAATATGCAGTATAAGTATCTTTTATTACAGTAGCAAAAGAACCTACTAAGAACGTGTAAAATTAATAATATCGGAAAACATTGCTGGACACTTATTCAAAATTGAAGACATACTCAACCTTATTTCAGCCTTCTCCCTTATTTTCTAACTAGACTCAAGTGCACGCCCTGCACACGGCCCTGCGAATTAATGTAACAGAGACCGTTTGGTTATAAAAAGGCAAAGGAAGTAACTTTTAACTAAAGCCGAAACCAACCTTCCATGGAACATCAATAGAAACGTGAGCATCTTCCCATCCATGCGACCCAACGTAATTTCCAACATTATGGCGTACGAATCAAATAAACTGGATAAACGGCAGCAATAGGTGACAGCGAGATCGGGTGATATGGAATTCTCGAAAGGGGAACAAAAAAGGCCGTAAGTGAAAGTCCCAACAGGAGGATAGCTAATAGGCGAAATCTGTACGTGTTCTGCGTGAACGGAGGCAAAAGTCGGCATAGCATAAGAGAAAAACGTGGTCTGTATGACTGATCAGTCGGGATTCCTATTTCTCCCTTTTACTCACAGGAAGAAAGGGTTTCCTTTTCTTCCATACCCTTTTACCCACGGAAGGAAATGGAAAAAGTCGTCTGGAAAATGGAAAAATTCTGAACTTAAGAATTGTAAAATAGAGAAAAATCGAATAAATGCAGTGGAGCGAGAGAAAGTGCAATTGAAAGGAAACATTGGGCGTTATAGTGAAATATTTCTTCTGTCCGTGCTTTTTGTTCCGTTGCAGTATCTCTTGGCTGTACAGCAGATTCCGAAAATCTATCTCGACGCTGATGGGGTTTTTTCTTCAGAGAAGAATGGATTCTTTTTCGTGTTTGAGGAGGGAATGAAAAGAAATTTATTTTGAAATTCTAATTATGTTTTATAACTTGGGATGGCTCTATTAATCCAGTATGTTTCGTCTTTTTAAGCAAGTTTTCTTCGATTTGGGGCTTTGGAACTCTAGCAAATTGTTGCCGTTTTGTGCCATTGTGGGTAATTTAAAATGTTATGGATTCATTCAATTCTAGTTTAATCTAGTTTGCGAATCTTGTTCAAATTTGTTAAGATTTACAAAGATTGTTATATTAATCCGTTACTTCACGTAATCTCGTTTGGAGTTTCTTTTAAATTCGAAACTTCCGTTCAATGCATTTTTCGTTTGTGTGTTTTATACTGTTACTTGATTTAATGTAATTCTTATTAATTCATAACATTATGAAAGACTGAACATTGTTGCCCTTTGCGTTCAGTTGTATATTTTGGCATTTTTTAAAATTAAGATCTATTGAAATTCATTTAACCAGGACATAGAGTTATCCTAAAATTGGAAGTTTCTGAAAAACTTAATTATAATTCCTGACATTTCAGGGAAAGTCAGGACAAATAAACCCCAATTGATGGGGCATTAATGAAAGAAATTTTTGCACCGCAATGGTCAAATAAAGTTACTAACAAGACAAGTTACAAACAAGAAATACAAGTTACATACAAGAAATAACTATTATAAATAAAAAATACCTATTGAATAAAAAATCGGAATTGATGCATGCAATTCCGCGAACTGGCCGTTAACGACTGACATTTTTGTTACCCAAATAGATTCAAACAAATACAGGAAGAATAATCCTCAAGTGTTTTCGTCATCTGACCGCGTGGTTCAAAATTACGATGCGTTGTCCTTGGATCTTTCCCTTTGGAATTGATTGGGACCTTCGCCATTAGCCCGATATGTTGCTCCAGTATTACGTTAATTAACTACCTATCTCTGAAACATCCGGATAATTTATAATTCCCGCCGGAATTCGGGCTACGCATGCAAATTCGAGATTTGTCCGGACGTTTGTTAAACCAAGCTTAACATAGTTTGCGCTTCCTATTCTGGAATTTTCTTTAACTTTTATTTCAGAATTCTAATGTATAATTTAAATTGAAAAGTTGATTTTCTAGTTTACTTCTCATTGTATGTTTAATAATGCCTCTGATCTTAATAATTAAAGCTTTCAACTCTGCATCACAGCATTGAAATAAAGAACTCAACTTATCCCCATTCTGTGCCTTCGCACTTTTTAAAGAAATTCAATGAGTAACAATATAAATGAATAATTGATGCATAACGCCAAAATTAGTACTATCTTTCATTCAAAATTCCGTTTTATGTGTTTCGAAGATTTTTATTATTGCTTTCCACTGTGAAGTTTAATTACAAAAGTAAAAGTTAAGGCCCAGATTAAAAGGAAAATGGTGCAACCCGAATTGAATATTCTGTCAGTTCCTTGAAAGAAAATCGGACAACAAAGGAACAACTATTCTTCCCCGAAACATAACTTCCGGAAACGGAACAAAAGTTCTCGGGGAAAAAGTGGAGGATCAGGCAGAAACAAAATAAAACCCTTCTATTTACTTGCCACAAAGAAGATGTCATTAAATTCACTGTTTAATTAAAGAATTCTGGCCCGGACCAGAAGAAGCGGCACTGTTTTAATAGCACAAAGTCGTGAATGGCACAAAGTTGTCCTCCCCTTTGTTGGTTTTTCTCAGAATAGTTTTCACTCCAATTTTTTGTTGCTTTTTCTCCCCTTAGCTCTTTGGGGTCTTTTCTTTGGCAATCTAGAAAACCAATTTCACTCCTAAATTTATTTTTTCTCTCTACCACTGCTCATTCTAATTAGGGACACAATAAAGGGCGAAGCGTTCAAGTTGAAGTGTTTTTACTCCAGGAATGCGTAGCTTTTTTTCTCACTTTCGAGCTGGACAAAAGGTTTCGATTTTACTTTAGATGCTTTTAAAGTCTAAAGAAGCTATTTGCGGATGCGTTAAATCGATCATTGATTTTTCTGAAATGTGTCATCCGAATCTAAACGTTTTTTTAAGAATAAAAAATGTTTTTAATGAAAAAATCTCACTTTGTAAAGCAACTCATGTGTTATGGAATTGGATCGAGACAATTTAAAGTATTCCAAGAATTGAAATATAATTATCTTCCACGATGCGGTTTTGGAGGTCGGTAAAATATAAGTGTAGTAAAACTTTGAAACATATATAGGATTACTAGTCTTATAAATGAAAGTTCTTCACGTACGCAATTATAATTTCTGTCATTTCTTTGAAAATCGGAACAAAAAATATCTCAATAGGGTTTTGGTAAAAACTTACCTTGAAAGGGCCAAATAAAGATTGTTACAAACAAGAAATAGCAGTAACACAAATAAATACCTATTACGTAAAAAAAATATGATTTGACGCATACAATTACGCGAACTGCAGTTCGATTAATATATTTTTGTACACAAAGTGATTCAGGCCTGAATCACTTTGTGTACATTAGCATCAACATTAGCATTGAATTAATGATTTCTCTGAAAAATCTGGGCAATTTCCGGAGTAATCCGAGTAATGCATGAAATTCCAAACTTGTCCGGAAGTCTGATAATCCAAATTATACATAAATTCATAGTTGAACGTAACAAAAATAATTTTGTGTTGCAGTTTCTCTGTGTGTGTGAAATGGCAGGTTAACATTTTTCCGAATTTAAATTTGTCGTTTAATAAAACCTTTTTTAGTTCGCAATTGCTAAGTGAACCTTCAGAGGGATTGCAGTTCTTGCCCTGATATTTATTGATCAGCAATGATTCAGTTTTAATTTGTATCTAATCAGGGTTCGAAATTTCGTTTTGATATCGAGATTTTGGATATAATCGTCATTCATACCACTTAATCTTTCGAAAAAATTTTGCCGCAAATTCCGTCCAACCAAACGTTTATTCTATTAAAAAACGTGAGTGTCAAAGTCCAGACCTTGTCATTACGATATACACAACCAAGTAAACAAAATAAATCTGAAATGGCACCTAAGTAGAACATTTTGGCAACTGGAGAAAGATGTTTAGGTATCACTGACACTCCGCTTCCTGCTCCTAATTTCTAATCCTAAATCTAATTTGTTGATTTTCAAAACAACCTCAGAATATACTCATCATATTGAATATTTTAAAGATAACATCACAAGAGAAAACGAGAAAATCCAAATATCAATCTTAATTAGGATTGATCAACTTAAACTTGTATTAGATCGTGTAAAATCTATTTGTATAGTTTTGCTCATATACACTTAAAAAGATTAGATTATTTCAACTATGTCTGCTCCAGATGAAACAGGAGATTGATAAGACAAACTCGTTGAAATCATTTTACTTTTATTTTTTTAAAAAGCCTCAGAATTTTTTTCTTAATGTTAATAATTCTTTAAATATTTAATTTTACAATCCTCCCTAATCTGTATAACGTGAAATCCAACCCTTAATTCATAAACGTCCAAAAGTTCCCCTTAAAAATTCGTTTTGCAAACTGGATCTAGCTCAAACTATGTGCCTTTGTTTTACTACAGTAAGCACATCTCCTTAATTCATGGTGCTATTTAAGAAAGTGAAACTACAGGTTCTGCAAACAAGTACACCGTAAGAATGTTCCGATTTAAATCGCGGGTGGCCAAAGTTTTCAAGGAGAATAATTATAATTCTGTGCTTAACATCCATTCTATTTCTCTTTGTGTGTTGATATGCTGAAAAAAGGTCCTTTTTTCGATTACAATTCGAGTTTCTTATAAAATTCGCTCTTCATCTTTCTCTTCGTAGTAAAACAAAATTCAAAGAACTCGTGTTTCAACCTCCTGTTCCAATTTTAATCTATTAAATAACTGGCCATGAAAATACTTCTACTTTCATTCAACTCCAAATCCATTAAAATTTTCTCTTACTATTATAAATCTGTTAAACTTTAAAACAAGAGCAATTCAAGTATTAAGTACAATGGGAAAGCTCAAATACCTTAATATTACGTACATGTTATTTATATTGACTTTATATAGCCATCGATCTTGAAAAGGAAAATGGCCTTATGATATAATGAAAAGGAACACGGATATGCCAGATAGTTGAGAACTAATTGTGCTTATGATTAAGAGCTAATTGTGCTTATGATTAAGAGCATAGAATTTTAAAATGCCCTCAGTTTGACAGCATCACTGATGATTTATTCTTTGTCTTGGATCAACTGATTTGCTTCCTGACAAGGGGAGAACTGGCGGCTATTTGTGAGGGAGCAACCAGTGGGTGAACCGCCGTTGCTCCTAAAAGGAACAATTGCTAACATTCATGTGCACAAACCAGGATCCGATCCAGCTATAGCCACTATTCCAGGTAGGTGGCGTTTTTAAAAATATAAGTCAGTCTTGATATTTTATATTGATTCAACCGACTCACTAAGTTGAAACGAATTAGTTGCTGTTTCCAAAGAAACTAGTATTTTGGTGGCACAATTCAAGTTCTTCAGCGGTTTCATTTTTCATAGACAACCAATATGTAAGCCACATTGATCGGCATGTGATAACATCCGAATTGCTCATGCGTACTCCATTGCTGAACATGAAACATGTCTGTTTGCATGAATAATTCAGCCTAATTAGTGTCGCAGGACTGACCAATGTGTGACTTGTCATCGTCTTGTTATACTTCGGGTACTTAACTTGATTATACGTATTTGTACAACAAAGTGAATTCATAAAAATATAGTTCATAAGCATAAAAACATACACTCATGTCCAAAATTATCTTTACATACATAAAATCACGGATTTCTCAGAAACTGAATTATAATTTTACGAATTTGTGTGAAATGATACATAACATCATAACACATAAATACAAAGGAAAAAAAAATTAAGAGCACTGCATATGATATAAAACTGTAGCATGAAACAATAAAAATGACAATAATGTGACAAAGGGAGTTCAGAAAAAAAGAATAACACAGAAAAAAATTAAGGCTTATGAATTTAATATGGAATGTGATCTCCCCTGACGTGTACACACATATCACAACATGTTTTAATGATGGCAATAATGTTGTTAACCACAGTTTGGGGAATTAAGTTCCACTCCTCCAGCAATATGGTTTTCAGGGCATTTATATCTAGGAGGAGGATGTCTCCGTGCAACTGCTTTTCCAAGGTAGTCCCATAAGTTCTCCATCGGGTTCAGATCAGGACATTTTGCTCGCCACGGCATTCGCTCAATGGCTTCATTTTCAAGGAATTCGTCAACGAGGTTTGCTCGATGTGGACGAGCATTATCGTCCATAAATAAAAAGTTAGATCCATGTGCACCTCTGAAAAGTCTTACATAGGTTCTAAGACCTCATACCGGTATCTCTGGCCGGTCACAGATCCGCTGTTGAAAACGTGTAGGGGCGTGCGTTCATAGATCATTATTCCTCCCCATACCATCACACCTGCACTACCGAAACGGTCACGTTCCATAATGTTCGAAGGAAGATTTCGCGTTCCTGACTCCCTCCATATGTAAACACGTTTAGAATCAGATGTTAAACTAAACCTCGACTCATCAGTAAAGAGAACATGGATCCATTGGTGTTCACTCCAGTTCTGATGTTCTTTGCACCAATTAAAGCAATCCCTCTTTTGTTGTGAAGACAGTGGAACACATGCCCTTGGCTTTCTGGCATAAAGGCCTTTTTCATTAAGCCTGTATACAGTTTGCCGTGATACAACAGTTCCATTGGCGGCTGCAACTTCTGAACTTAACTGCCGAGCAGTGGACTTCCTGTTACGATTGACAGTTATTGCCAGATATCGATCTTGAGAAGCAGTTAATCGTTTACGACCTTGTCCAGGCCTCCTTATAACAGTTCCAGACATCTAAAATTGTTTCCATAGCGTAGAGACTTTGTCTTGAAATATTCACACATCTCGCTGCTTCTATGATTGTCTGCCCTGCTTCTAAACGGCCGATAATTCGCCACTTCACAGATTCTTCCAAATGATACTTCGGAGCCATAACAAACCGTTTTGAGTCCTTACACACTGAAATCAAACGCCGTATTGCAGAAATTCACTCAGATATTCACTTTGCCCAAAGCGCTTGATTCACCGTCGGATGACGTAACGCCTTGATTTGCATATCAGAAACCGTTTGATCAATTTTGATTGGACAATGCTAATTAAGCTTGTCTTTCACACATTCCCTGTAAAAATGGATTACATCGATTGGATATTTCATGGAATATCATTATTTTTGGGTATGTAAAGATAAATTTGGACATGAGTGTAGTTCAACTAATAAAATCTTTTGATCGTGACACATGTACTGTGTGATTTCACTCTTAGCAAATCAGATCGTCGCATTTTCGCTCGTAGAACTTTTTTCGATATTTAAAATATTCAATTAAATTGACATCAAGTATAGAAATTTCCTAGTTTGTAATTTTTCTAAAGCGTTCCTACCTTGATTCTAACATCTTCTGCGGCGATAAATATGATTTGACAATTTTCGAAGTTCAATAAAACATTTTAGCTAAAAAAATATCAGTAAACATGAGATTCTAAGTATATCGCTTTATTCTCGGGCTGTCGTGCCTCAGTGGGTTTGCCCAATGCTCTAGCAATCTAATTTGTAGATGGCGCAGGTTCTATTCCTCCTCCCTGGGTATATTTCTCTCTCTAGTGTCCGTAGAATTTTGTATGTCCTTTACTTGACATTGTCGGTCTTGTGTTTGGCGCAGTTTGGCCAAATTTGGCCTTTTTGCCATAAAACCCTCCAAACCGACCACTTTAGCTCTCAGTAAAAACAAATATTAATTATCATTCAAGTAAAAATAGGAAATAAATACACATTCCATCAATAAACGTAATTTTTATAATTAGTTAGTTATCTGGTCATGAGTGGTGGTGTGATCCCCTTCCATAAGTCCTTCATTGGCAATATCACTCTAAACTGGAATTATTGACTAATTTAATCATATCTATTCTTTTGTAGTATTAGACATCATTCATGTCTCATACATAATTTCTAAACACACTTGTAAAAATCAATAGCAAACGCTTTTTATTTTTGAATTAGTTTTAAAACAGTTACTTTACATTTTATGAAAGGTTTCTTAACATTTCACGAGTAAACGGTGAAAACTCAATTTTGTTTGACAGATTTTAATTTACCTTTTCCATCAGACACTTAATTACTAATTTAATGGAGGGGTATTTATCCTGAAATCTAGCAGACAGAATTTTTATTTATTCTTCATCGTATCCAGTGCGATGTAGTGAACAGAAAAGTAAACTTTCGATTCTATTTCTTAATCGAATCAATGATAATTTGACTGTTTAATTTCAGTTCTGCAATTTCTGTAGCATTCTACGCGTTCTTGACAATCCCTAGTTTAATTCTTTTATATAACAATTCTTTTCAATGGAAGTAGAAAAGACCTGGACAAATATTTGATTTAATGCTGTCAATTTTGTAAATAAGCTCCAAATTCCATTGCAAGGAAGGTAATTATAAAAACTTTGTTTTCTTTTCGAAGTTATATTTTGTCATTGTCAAACAAAATGCAATTAAGAATTTGAGTGCAAAAATAATACATTTCATTTCCTTCTAGTAGCTACTACATACCACTTTTGAGTTAAAGATACAAATATAATTTATTTTAAGGTGATTACATCGCAAAAATGGAATGTGCTTTTCCTTTTTAACTTTTTGTTCCTTTATCTCAAGGTTTTCAATTCTTTGGATCTCTTTAATGCTTAAAATAAACACATTTAATAGATTTTAAACTATTTTTTTGGATTTAGCCATTTCTTTGATATTCGTTTTACTTTTTATTTTTGGCTATAGAAAGTGTAGTTTCCAGTATAATTTTAAAATTAATTTAATGAAAATAAAGTTTACTCACTGAATATAAGAGCAGGTACTTTACATTTTTATTAAGTGTACTAATAATTAATTTCTTTAAGTGTATTAATATAATTGCGTAATTGTAAAAAAGGTTCTTCACCCCTATTTCGTATTTAAAAAGTGTTTACCCTTGGTATATTTCTCTTTTCTGCGTCTGTAAATATCTTTGCTTGTATGTCTATTAATTGACTTTGCCTTTCTTGTGTTTGGCACATCTTGACCAAATGGACCTTGCGCCATAAAATCCAACAAGCAATTAAAAAATATTTTTATGACGTATGTAAACCAAGTTTATAACTTTCAAATAGTATACATAACTTTTAACTGTCATTGAAATATTTATCGTCTTGACTCTTTCAGACGATGTCTTAAATGCCCAGGTGGCTCGGTGGGTTTGACCACTGCGCTAGCAACCTGTGAGTTGTACGCGGCTGAGGCTCGATTCCACCCTCGGTGTATTTCTCTACTGTGTTAGCAAAGCTTTTATTGTGTGTCCATTTACTTGACGTTGTTTGACAGTTAAGCTTAATATGGCCCTTGCACGATGAAATCCAACTCAAACAACCTAAATGCCCAGAAAAATTATTCATAGTTCTAAATATAATTAGTTCCAAAGAATATATTTTTATTAGGATAATAGACTCATACCATACGCGCAATGTTATACTGAGAAAACATTATGGGGATTCAACCTAATTTATAGAACGCATATTCATAATACGCAAGCACTATTTCCTTCAGCTAGCATGTGTGAAGAACTACACGAAACCGAAATAATTCATCACAAAAATTATTTGTTCGTTGAAGTTTTGCTTACAAGTTTTATTCGACCTATGGCATTACCTGTATTTTAGTTAAAATGTGTTAAAATAAAACATTTACGAACCTCCTTACTAAAAATTGTACTTTTAATGGATATTATTTATATTGAACTGGGGTATTTCTTGTATGTTAGCGTCCTAAATTCTACAAAAAAAGATATTGTAATGTTTTGAACAAACACGACGCATATTTCATTCGTATAGAAGCGTGCTTTAAGGCATGAATTTCACTGAAAATCAAGCTGCAGAACAGTTTGAATAATCCTGTCCATTTTGTACAGAATTAAAATGCTTTCTCCTGGTTTTACTCTATTACTAGAACTTGTTCCAATGTGCCCGACTTGTGTTATTATTTTAGAGGATAAAATATTACGATTAAAACGGAAGTAAGGTAAAAATAGTTTCTTATTTATTGGTTAGGTTAGAGTTTCATTAGCGCAAAAACTAATTTTGGTTATTCTAGCCGAAACATGTTTTAATATTACATTATATATAAAAAAGAAGGTAAAATATGGTTTATCATAAGATTAAAATATCAGAAAATAAAACAATGAATAATATTTGTGACATGCAGATAGGAGTTCCTATATTTAAAAGCATTGATTTCTTGCAAAAAGTTAAAAACATTGGGATTAAAATCTTTCCCTGTGTCAGATAGGTTGGAAAGTTGTACTAAAATCTTTTTTATCTAAACTATTTAAAAGTAGGATAATGTATGATATGTTTTAATGGGAAAGGGTAGGCGACATCTGGTGCAAGTATGACACTGCAATTCTCATTTATTAGAATTTATTAATGTAAAGCCAGACGCCAAGAGGAAAATGTGAACAAAACTAGAAATGAGACAAAAAGAATATAAAAACGAAATTGAAGCAATGACACACTTAGCTTGAGTATCTATACGGTCAGAAATCCAAGACTTTTTCCTTTTCTGTGACACTTAGCCAAGACTGGATGTCTTCGGAAAGCCTTTTATTTCTTTCGCATTCAGCAAAGAGGGTTTCAAAAATGGCTCGAAAGCTATTGGAAAACGTAAGACAGCGATATATAGAAAGATACCCATTAAGAAGCTTGCACTTTTGGAGATCTGAAATAATAGACACACCGTGTGCTTACAAGTACTACGGGGTCCATTATCTGATTCGATTTCATCAGCTCGCTTTCAAGAGAATGCTGATGGAGATGATATCTCAGGTCTTTGTCTACAGGAATGGAGTTCGATTTCCGTCGTGTTCCTTGATTTCGAGCTCAAAAGCTTGATAGAGCTTACTTCAGGAGCACACGAACAAAGATGCAAATACAATGAAATTATAGTAATCGTGATTCGTAGACAACAGGTAAGATTGTTCGTGGCTAATAAGTACATTGGAGAAAATCATTGTGGGTTGCATTGTGGTGTGGTTGGTATAAAGATGTAAACAATAGTTTATTATCATAGATAACTAATGCTTTATCAAGTTATTAACTATCCTTTCACATAGATAAGGGTGAGAATAATATGAAGTGAAAAGTAGCATTCTGTTATAAAAAGGGTTGGTTAGGTTTTTGTGGCTCAAGGATCATATTTAGCCAAGCTCCTCCAAACACAAGACTCAAATAATGGACATACACAAAAGGAAAGTTTTACTGACAAAGAGAAATACACCCATGGTGCATGACAGGTATCGAACCTGTACCGCCTATAACTCGCAGTGAGCGAACCCACTGAGCCAGGGTGGTCCCATAATAAAATAGAAGATATAGTGTTTATCAATTCCCTGAAGATTAGTAAAAATTAAAGTTAAATTTAGTAGCAATGGATTTGTTGCACTAATTTATTAATTCGACAGTGTGGATCGAACTGGGTCAGTACAACCATATATGAATTCTAAAAATAATAAAGTATAATTTAAAATATCCTTAAAACTAACTTTTGTAATAGACAGGGGTTGTTGTTTCGTCCATCTCAAAATCCAATGAAATGTCAGATGTAAAAAGAACCGTAATTTTTCACGGCTCTCAAAATGAAATCCACCTTACATCATCCTCTCCCCTTGACAATTACCGAGGACTCGAAGTTTCTTCAAGACAGTCTAACTCAGAGAGGGGAAAAAATCCAACGAACCTTATATTTCGCATCATTACTCGAGGTAACGCTTGTTACTGACTGTCAAGGGCCGAAGAATTTGACGCATATTTTCTAATTAGAAATTTAATATCACTCACTGCTAACATCGCCAAGACCGTAACACATACACTCGTTCTTTCCGTGGTGCAATGAGAGGTAAAAATAGTACCATAACAAATTGCCATGATGTATGAGAGTGAGCGAAGTTCCCTGCATCCAATAACTCATGGGAAAAGCTTATCGGGATGGCATGCACTGTACGCTGGAAGACGTATTACAAGAAACGATATGAATTACTTCCTTGTTGGAAGCCCCCCCCCCCACATCGTGACAAATTCACTGTCTCAAATAATGAACTGATGGGAATTTGGTTAACTTGTTCCAGCTGAACTGAAAATCTAGATAAAATGGGATATTTCTTGATTTGTGTAACAAGTTCGACAATTAGTTAAATTTGTGGCGGGGTAGGTTGCATTTATGATACTCCAGAATTGCCAAAGCCGTGCCAAAACTGCATAAATTATAAAATAAAAAACATTTAAAACAAATGTACAAAGCAAGTTTACCAAACTAAAGCGAAATAAATTAAAATTATAACTTCTATATGATCATTCCTTTCGGGATTGATCCCGGACCATCATCAATAGCCCGTTTTGTTGCGCCAGTGCGACGTTAATTAAATACCTACCTATAACTTCTACATATAGGTTGCACAACACCAATGACAATAACAAGAATCTTTGTGGTCATTCATCACTAGGTCAATTAGTAATCTGAAATCTGAAGAGCACCTAAAACAGTAGACGACATCAAGCATCCTTAAGAGGCTTACTGCTGACCCCACAAGAAGAATGCGGCGATCCATTGGCGCCGCGGTAGTGCCTGTGGAAAGCATGCCACATCGCCGCGGCAAGCTGACATAGACTAAAATAGCTTCCAAGTCTCGAAAGCTAGTCGCGTTTGCCCTTGATGGGATCAACAGAGAGAACTCCTTGGCGACTCTATCTGAATTGGCTTCTAGTAGTCACGACTGAGAATGCCCTTCACACTCATTTGCAGAAGGTAGGATGTGCTAGTCGCGTTTGCCCTTGATGGGATCAACAGAGAGAACTCCTTGGCGACTATCTGAATTGGCTTCTAGTAGTCACGACTGAGAATGCCCTTCACACTCATTTGCAGAAGGTAGGATGTGCTAGTCGCGTTTGCCCTTGATGGGATCAACAGAGAGAACTCCTTGGCGACTCTATCTGAATTGGCTTCTAGTAGTCACGACTGAGAATGCCCTTCACACTCATTTGCAGAAGGTAGGATGTGCTAGTCGCGTTTGCCCTTGATGGGATCAACAGAGAGAACTCCTTGGCGACTCTATCTGAATTGGCTTCTAGTAGTCACGACTGAGAATGCCCTTCACACTCATTTGCAGAAGGTAGGATGTGCTAGTCGCGTTTGGCCTTGATGGGATCAACAGAGAGAACTCCTTGGCGACTATCTGAATTGGCTTCTAGTAGTCACGACTGAGAATGCCCTTCACACTCATTTGCAGAAGGTAGGATGTGCTAGTCGCGTTTGCCCTTGATGGGATCAACAGAGAGAACTCCTTGGCGACTCTATCTGAATTGGCTTCTAGTAGTCACGACTGAGAATGCCCTTCACACTCATTTGCAGAAGGTAGGATGTGCTAGTCGCGTTTGCCCTTGATGGGATCAACAGAGAGAACTCCTTGGCGACTCTATCTGAATTGGCTTCTAGTAGTCACGACTGAGAATGCCCTTCACACTCATTTGCAGAAGGTAGGATGTGCTAGTCGCGTTTGCCCTTGATGGGATCAACAGAGAGAACTCCTTGGCGACTCTATCTGAATTGGCTTCTAGTAGTCACGACTGAGAATGCCCTTCACACTCATTTGCAGAAGGTAGGATGTGCTAGTCGCGTTTGCCCTTGATGGGATCAACAGAGAGAACTCCTTGGCGACTATCTGAATTGCCTTCTAGTAGTCACGACTGAGAATGCCCTTCACACTCATTTGCAGAAGGTAGGATGTGAAAATCAAATTGATATTTACATCCTACCCTATATGACCGTGTGACTAAATTGGTTTAGTCAAAATGTATCATCTTATTTGAAATGTCGGACATTTTAAATCGACCATTCGATGTATGCATGTCGTTAAATAATCAAAGGTGGGTAAAATCACAATTCACTGTCTCAAAATCTCGCTATCCAGCGCAATATATCATATTCCCTGGGGGTTACGTTGGTCGAACCAAAGGAGCATTGAAATTCTGGTTAGAAGAACACATACTTTGCGTCAAAAATAATGAAATCAACAAGTTCACCATAGCTCCACACTTGGGAAGTTTCTCATCTGCTTGATTTCAAACAAGGGTAAGTGGTCCGAACCGAGATCTATTTTCGAGTTAACCCTCCTCCTGTCTCGACGAAGTATCTCGTTATTAGCAAAACTGACCAGATCTTGATGGACGAGATATCTCGTTATTAGAAAAAACTGACTAGATCTTCATCTCGTCATCATCAAAAAATCGGTAATATCTTGACGAGATATCGTGATTAGCATATTTGGTCGGATCTTGATGAACGAGATGTCTCGTCGAAACCACCAAGAGGGTTTAGTATCAGAGAAGCATTATCTATTTTTAAGTTACCTAACACATTAATGCTACCTCCGAGAAGAGTTCCGTTTCATAAAAGTAAATCAAGTGTACAAAGCAAAACCTCTTTAAATGGTGGTACCCTGGGTGCAAGAGTGTTACAAATAAAAAAGAATTGATAGGAAAACTGATTGCGACTACACTGTCAGTTCGTCAATTTTACAGAAAACTTAAAGGGCATTAATCACTCCAAAACTCAAAATCGATTTTTGCAGTAGTCACCTTTATATCACTTTGTAGTTTAGTCTAACACTTTTGTGTAATGTATTCGAAATGGATTATATAGGGATGGATAAAGCAAGCATACGCATTTCGTCCAAATTAAAATCTATAAAAATGTCAAAATAGTTTAAAAAATTATTTACCGCTCACTTAAATCATATTTGCATTTTTCTATTATAAAGAAAAGTGATTATTCTTATCACTTCAATTAACGTTTAATCCATTCAACCCGAGTAACGCGGAGTAATTCTGCTAGTATATATTGTTTTCTTCTGCTCTGATAATGGTGAACGTTTTGTTCCACATAAAAAAACGTTATTGACCATTTGTTTCCACCTGTTTCAGTCTTTTTTAGTTATTTTTTAAGTTTCTACCAGCAAATGGCCCATCGAATTAGGAAAAAAGTGATTCATTGTTGGTGTGCCTAATCGCAAACATTGTAGCGTAATAGTTCCGATTACTTCAACTAATTAAATATCTGGTATCGGAAAACACAAATCCCAACTCGTGCTTAGTTTCAATTTTCGCTCCACCGAAGAAATATCAAACACAAAAGAAACACCCCATAAAAATCAAAAGAATATTTATCCGCTGAAGCGTTATATTACTTTCTACGGGAGGAGAAACAGTTAAAAAAACTGATTGAAGGGGTGAGCGAAGAGAAAAAAAAGTCGGAAATCATTAACTTCGATAGCCGAAAAGGAGGGAGGGGTGGGAAAAAAACCTTCCGAAATACATTTCCGTGTACTGAGAATCGTGTACATTCTCACGGATGCAGGGGAGGGGGTTTGCGAGTACAAGAATTAACGGAGGAAGCTGTCGCAAGATCTCATGACCTTCATACTCCCCTGACCCCACCCTACCCCAGCTTCTTTCATGATCTCCCCCCCCTTGCCATCAGGACCAGCTGTTACGTAGGTGGCAGTGGAAGGTGGGGTACTGAAAATCAAAATGGCGGATCGATCCCTTCTCCCTTCACTTCATTTCTCCTCCCCCGTTGATAAGTCGGGCGCCTCCCCCCTGCAAAGGAAAATATTCTGTGAGGGGTGGGGTCAGGCGGAAGATAAACACCCAGCGACCCTGGAAATTCCCCTTGTGTGTGTGTATGCTATAAGGGGGTTGAGAGAAAGGTGGGAACGTCTAACAATGTACGCACAAATTGTTTGGGTGGTTTCGAGAAGGGGCTTTTATAACCTTCTTGTCAGCAATAGATAAGTGGAGGAAGCTCAGGGTTCGGATTTATGAATTTTTTGTCTTTCCCCCAACGCAAGCGACAGTTAATTTGCCCCTTGTTTCTATTTTCGCTTTCTTTTTTATAATATTTCTTTACATTAAGAGAGGGCGGGGAGAATGACGTCTAAAATGACAGCCAAAATACAGACTGGTTTGAGGTTTATTCAGAGCATAAGGAACTGGATTTAATGACGAGGAGATTTGCGGTAAAATCTCTGAACATAGGTTCTGAAATAGTGACAGACTGGACATCTGAGAAACCTTTTTGTGGGGCTTATAACGTGTTTGTTTAGTTAAAGCAATTCACCAACACAATAAAGCAATCAACTAACACGCGTTCTGTCCATTAGAACTCAGATTGAAAGACGGAGATTTGCAGTAAAATCGCGAAACGTAGTATATTCTGAAACAGTGACAGACTGAACCTCTAAGAAGCGTTTTACGAGGCTTAGATGGTGTTTATTTACTAGTTAAAGCAATACAATGCACAACAGTTTAAAAGGCTGCATAATACCTTTAAAAACTGAAGTGATAAAATATTAGAAAATGTCTTACACATTTATATTCAGTCTCATGGATGGATTAAGTGAGCAAGGTCGGTTGGGTTTTATGGCGCAAGTTCCACATTTTATGAAGCATCGCCAGTCACAAGAAAGACAACGTCAAGTAATGGACAAACATGGACAAGGAAGGTTTTACTGACACAAGAAATAAATCCAGAATATTACAGGCGTTGAACCTGTGGCTCCTTCAACTCATAGATTACAAGCGCAGTGATCTAACCCACCGAGCCACGGTGGCCCCAAGCGTGACAAGCATTTTACTAAGAAAACGAATTGTAATTTTTGATCTTTTAAAGAGTAGTATCTTTTCGCACAAGAACATTTATTTGACATACCAAGTAACCTATTCAATCACATTAGAAAAAAGGTGTAGGACAGGGCCAGCGATGATATTGAAGGCAGGCAGTGGTTACATTGAAAATGCTCATGTTCATATGTGCTGAGAATGTTGCCTTTCGGGAAGATTAAAACTGAACCCAAACAAAAGATTGGCCTTTGAAAATCATATTTTCAAATTCCGTTAATATTACATTTCCTAGTTTATCCCTGCGAGCTGTATGCGGCGCAGTTTCAATCCCTATACCTTATCCTGCGTTCATCTCTTCTCTGTCAGTAAAATTTGTGTGTATGTCTATTACTTGACGTTGTCTTGTGTTTGACGCAGCTTTGCCGAATATGGCCCAAGCGCCATAAAACCCAACTAACCAAATGTCCGGCCTAATTCGCCCTCGTGTGTCTCAACCTCAACCGTATCAAATGTGTTTTATTTCAAGTCATTGACATCTATATACTAATATCTAATGCATTGATTACACATTTGTAGATGAATTCAAGTTGTACTTCAATGAATTAATAGTACATTTGTATATAAATGAATTAATTCAAGTTGTACCTCAATTAACTTATAGTATATTTGACGATGAATTCAAGTTATACCGTATTCTATTTCCAGCATTAATAAATCAAGATATTGGAACACTTTTCTTCATATATATATATATAGCATTTTACCACTACGCAGTATTAAGTTTTTCAATTCTACATAATGTTTTAATCATTCATATCCTTTTTTCCCATAAACATCTGCATAAAAATATCTATTCATTTATCATTTGTATGTTGTTGATCCACATATTTTAATCTCGCACCTATTTATTTTATACTATTGACCAAAGCGTTTGAATTTTAATTATAATTTCGACTATTAAAATTTTAATGACATTGAATTAGTTTCATACGCATTTTTATCCCTTTTATACCCATTCAGTTTTTTTAATTTAGTCTTGTGTTTGGAGCAGCTTGTCCTAATTTTGGACCTTGCGCCTGAAAATCCAACCATTTCAGTAACATTGGCTACACCCTACTAGAAGTCAACACTTTGTAAGACCTTCCTATCCTTTGTCTCGACCGTTACCACTGAGTTCTGTCTGTATAATAACAGAAACTCATCCCTGGTCTAATTTGCTAAGATGTTATGCTCCAAGACATTTGGGAGAGGCGGGAGAAAAAAGACGCGCATATAAATATATGTTGAAGAAACATGGAATACTTGTGGGAATTAGAAGGGCCGGAAAAGGCATGCGGTGGGAGATAGCACCGAGGAAGATATTTTGTATCGATTTCCTGTTGAGGTAAGAGAGCGGGAATAACATCTGGGATGTGTAAAGTGGGCGGCATGTGATCAGAGAAACAGCCCAAAGAAGAATTTGGATCCGAAAGATGCCACCTCAATCGATGATGGGCAACTTTTCGCCGATAAGAGAGACGGCGTCTTGAGGATCCTCGATTACCTTATTGTTTTAAGGCATCGATTTGAAATAAATTAAGAGAGCGAGGGCACAAGCTAGTTTTGTGCTCCCGTTTAAATTGGATCTTCGGTAATTCGATTGGGGAGGATGTGCAAAAGCGCGGGGGCTACCTCGGCATTGATTCGAGAATTACGGTCGTCTCTGATGTGGGGAATTTCAGAGCTTATCCTGCCGATACGTTGCACTCCTTAAAGTTTTTAAATGTCTCAATAATTTCAGATTGATTATCCGAAATTAAAATTTAAAGGTGTTTTAAAATGACTTGTTACGTAGAGGATGTTGTATTCTGCCGAATCTTAAGCAATCTACGATTTTTCGAAATAACAGCTGGAATCAATTTGTGATTTTAAAATTGTCTCGCTAAACTCTTAATGAAATTAAACTGTTCAACATGGGGGATTTAAAACGGAATTTCGGATCGCCCGTTTTTAATATCCAATATTTTCCAAAGAAGAAAGATTGGAAATACGTATGTGAAATCCTTCGTAATCAGAAATGAAATGAATGTTACCTCCACTGCTTTCCTTTACGAAGCTCAAAGAGCATTCTACTACAGGGCTACCACGGACCCCAAATGAAAAATCAGGCCTTAAGGCTCTTAGTTTTTAAGGGCTCACAATAAGCTGAAAGTCCCAAAATGCTGTTCTAAAGTGGTTATTAAAATGTCATTCCATGTTAATTTAACACAGTATTCGATTTTAATTTCTACAATTTCAACAAAAATTGGTGAGAAGGTACTCTTTATATAGTAAACCAAAAATACAGGTTTTTAAAACAATTGTTGTATTTAAAAAATAATATGAATTGAAAATTTGTATTTATGTGTATTTCTTAAACTTTTGCAGCAAGTCTACTTTTAATATTTTGCTATATATTTATGTAATCAGGCTATTTTTGGTGTCAATTGAAAGCTTGTTAAACAGGGTTTAAGATATTAGGCAACTTAGACGAATATTTTTATCAAAAGTTTAAAAAATAATTATAAAATCTTACATTTAAAACATTTGAACAATTAATATATAGCTTCATATCAGCCTAAACTCTAGAAGTTTCAAGTTGGAACAATAAAGATATTTTAAGATATTAATTATTTTGTTTTAACAGAAATTTATGCAAATGTGTTCCATTTTTTTTCTCATAGAGGCAGCATGTAGGCTTAAGTTTATTGTTAGCTAAATACTGTTAAAAATAAGTTGTAATAAATAAGTTACGACTGACAACAACAAATTGTCAGTCTAAACCATAAAATATTAATTAGTTCTAAATCTAGAGTTCCAACTCCAAATTTACAAGATATGTTAAGCATTCATAGGCCTAAAATGTGTTTTTTATTTTTAAAATTCCAAAGGCAAAAAATATATGGCTTGACTTTGAAATATTTTCTATAAAGTCATGATTGTAGCATATCAATTAGAAACTTGTTATAAGGGCTGTAAAAAAGCCAAGTTCAGCTTTCTAGTATAAGTGGAACTCGAGATTTTACGAAATTCGTTACCTAATGTTACCCAAATTTTACCATTTTAAATGACCCCTTAATCCGAAAAATAATTTAGATATGCATCACATATTTTGTATAGTTTCATATCTTATGAGATTACATTTGTAATAAATTTCATTGAAATCGGAAAAAGTCAGGTTGAAAATGATTGTGGTGTGTTGATTTGACATGAAATGTGCCAAAGGCCCTAATTTTTACAAGAACACTGCATATTAACATGCATTCAAAAACTAAGGTCAACGATACTCGTCCAAGGTCAAGCGTCACCAAAAATTGATGACTTAATACTTATAGGTTAGCTAAAAATTTGATGTTTTTAAAATGGGTTCATGAGAGCCACATCCAGTACTCGTGAAAGTTTCTTCACCAGTACACTTACGAGTTAATCTATTGCAATCTAAGTAAAATGTCGCCCTAAAAACATGAAAATATCCTTTAAAAGATCCTAATTTTTATTTTGCTTGAAGAGTGCTACAATATCAATATATTAAATGGATAGGAAGGTAAAAATCAATTGAATTCCATTTATTTCCTTACTTTCAAGTTAAATAAAAAAAATTAACTTCGAGATTTTACGAAATTAACAGATTGCACCCTTATTGCTCAATTTGAGGTATTGCAATTCGTAGAAATAAACCGAGATAAGGTGCCCCTTTTATGTCCCCATTATACACCTCTCTGCAGAACACATAAAATCCCCCTAACACAGTGAACAAGACGCTGTTTCAGCAAGAAGCGGTTTGACTTTGCGACCTCTCTGTTGCCTATGTCTGTCAAGTCCAATTTCCTGCTTTGAATTGTAACGTGACCAACATGTGCCTCCTGTTTTAGCCCGACAATAAGAAAATCTGTTTTCCTCGTGTAGCACAACCGCACCGTGAGACTGAAGCAGGGGAGAGAAGAAGCGAATCAAGCAGACAAATGCTGCGTCGAGTTCTTAGAATTCGGAGATGTAAGACACATTTACAAGATAACGCTGTCACTTGCAGTTTAGGGAAGTCAAAGTTATTGTCCGACGGTCTTCAAGATACCTATCTCCAGAGACGTGGTGCTTTTTTCTTCTGTCTTCCTGCAGCGCTCTGTTGGTGACAACCGCTTCGATTTCGAGATAGCACGTGAGGGAGTGCCGGTTGCAGAAGACGTGAGAGATATGCATTAGTCATGCCCTGTGATACGCATTTGTCTTTAAGTAAAATGCGTCGCGCTTTTTATGCCAAAAAGGCATTTTTATGGGGGACGTGGACAGTAGAAATACATTGGTATTGTCTAATCTGGAGAATTTCACATTTCTTTACGTGACTTTCTTCACGGGTATAAATTTTGGAAGTTTTGCTTTTTCTTTGAAGCTACTTGGGGCGTTAGTTCAAAAATGGTTCTCGTAAATTACCAAGACAGTTACGGAAATTGAATGTTGCTCGTGAGATTTAAATTATTGAAACTGCGCCAATTCGAATCTGCATAATCCTTCAAAAAGATTGCAGCGACGCATATTCGACTCTTGAAACTTACTGGGTATATTTCTCTTTGCGTCAATGAAACTTTCCTTGTATGTGTATGTTCATTACTTGACGTTGACTGTCGTATTTAGCACAACTTGGTCAAATATGGCCCTTGCTCCATAAAGTCCAATCAACCTTCAAAAAGTTGAAAACATACCCTGGGCAGTATAATCAACAATTTATATACTTTTTTTGCTGTTATGTTTTACCCACTTTTCATTACGAGATAAATTATAGTTCTGGAATTGAATTTGGCTTTGAACTCATCAGAATTTCTTAGGTCTGCTTAGCACAATATGTGTCGAGAGGACTACGTGCCACAAATACCAACCAACCGAATTAGGGGTGTTATGAGTCTTTAAGTCTTAAGAACTAATTTTGAATACACTTCAGGTCGTTGCTTTGTCGCTATAATGATTCAAAAAATCGTAGCAATTGTATTTAATCATCCATGTAGATCTTTCATTAGCCCTCGTATAGCACAGAAAAAACATGACAAACGAAACTAATTCTGAATGGTTTGCCCCTATGGATAATAATACAAATCTATCAACGAAAGCGGGAAAAAGACTTGCAGAGAATACAAAATAAGAGCTTAAGCAATTTCCATTCTGGCTTTTGTTTAAATAAAACAAATACTTGGACGTGTATCTAAACACTTTTTGAAGTGAAATCTATTCGGTAATTAGAAACCTCGTATAAGATAGAATAATGGCATCGGTAGTTTAAGGGAAGAAGGAAGCCAATTGGTTAAAAAGTATTTTTGCAAATATAGGATTTGTAGAATTCATAAACAAAAGTAGTAATTGCAATTGAGGATGATTGGTGATAACTGCGTAGCTCAGGATAAATGTCATCAACACAATATTTTGAGTAAAGGACGGGGAAACTGTTTACTGAGCAAACGCTTAGCAGTTTACACATCTATTTCTACATTGAACAAAGCTGGGATTAGTTTTCAGACACTACATGTCTGCATTACATCAGTCCCCTTACAGCTTCATGGCATAGAAAGACATCTACAGACCACCTTAAAATCGCACGACTCAAGACCATTGCTAACAAGGACTCGAGGGGCAAAAATATTGGCTTGATGAAATTCAGACTTATCACGATTCGATAATCCTAAGCCATTGCCTTTCAATATGGATATGTATTATAAGATAGTATCACAATGTATATGTGTGCGATGTAAAATAATGTAAAGCATAACATTCTGGATAGGCATGCCACGAGATGACTTATTCTGTTCATCTCACTCATTTAAAACTGGTAGTGCGTTGGTGTTAGTTTTCAAAATATTAAATTTAATTTGCGATGCAATAACTTTTTGATACTATTCATCTAAATTCAAACTACGAATTGAAATTATGGAAAAGATTTAACGTTAATAAGATACTAGTTTATAAGGGACTAGGATAACTTTAAGATACTAGTTTATAAGGGATTAGGATAACGTCTATAAGGGATTAGGATAACGTCTATAAGGGATTAGGATAACGTCTATAAGGAATTAGACTTAAAGTTTATAAGATATCAAGTTCTTTTCCCACATTTAAACTTCCCCAATTACAACAGAATTTAAAATGGGAAGCATTACATACAAATTCATATAACTTTAATTATGCTTCACCAATAATTATACTTCACCCGAAATATAAAGAACTCTACATGTGTAAACTAAAAAATTATTAAAGGTTTAACCCTTGTCTGTACCACTGATCTAAGCTAAGGCGAGAAACGATAAAAACTCAAGATGCATTATCCACATCGCATTTAAAACGTGTTGCGGAGCGAGTCAAAAAAGGGGAATCGTTGAATTTATTTTAATTATAAGAATGTGGCGCTCCTGGGAGTTAGCTTTCGTAATCTGATTTCTCTTAAAAACTAAATCAACTCCTTTTCTCCGTCCAACATCGGACGGTAACGAGATTAAGCGTTGGATTGGCCTTTTGGGGATTGTGTTTTTCATTCGCTTTAATAGGAGATGCAAGAGTGAAAGGACGTAAAAACAGAATAATCTCTGATTTTGTAGGAAATTTTGTTTTTTACCTGGACAAGGGGAATTTTTTCCCTGAAATGTCTGGGGGTTTGATATCGGGTGTGGATGATTGCAGCGAGTCTGAGTAGTAATTTCATAATACAAGCTAAAATTCGCGTTAAAGGTAATTAATTTATTTTCGTTAATTATTTTTCTTGCGTTCCTCTTTTTGTACTATTCCTAGGGAATAGAAAATCTTCTCGACTTAATGCGAGGTTTCACCGAATAAAGTCAGTATCCAAAAGGATATTGGTATGTGCTCTAAACTTTTAATTGACCATTTCTGTGGTTTATTACTTTATCCTCCACGTTTTACTTACTACAGGGATTTTCAGTGCAACAAATCACTGTAAGGCGAAGATTTTAATTCCGGTTATCCAATGCGGAATATGTACAGATAGCACGTTCCATCTCAAAAAGACTAGCGCCATCTAAATTTAGTCTTACAAAAAAGCCTCTTATAGGTCGGAGGTTAATTAGACCAGCTGCATTTATTGTCTGTATGGGAAAACAATTGAAGATTGAAAACTGCCACATCGGTGATCAGTTTCCAAGCTCTACATTTGAAAGTGTAGTATGTTTAATGATATTGCTTCAAGGTGTTTTTTCTTGCCTTTCTTGGAATGGACTTGGTTCTCGGAATGGGAATGAACAAAATATCAGCATTGAACGATGAATAAATAATGCACAATTAAAAGTTTTGTAACCGTTTAACATGAATCGTTAACACTAGTAAATTCATTTACTTCATAGATTTTGCTTTAATAAAATATTTTTCGTTCTTTATAACATTAGCCATTATTTTCATAAGAAACGATAGAAAATTGTAGCAAATTTGCTTAAAAATGTCTTAGTTTTCTAGGTACACAAATTCTAAATACCAACAAATCGGCTTATTAATCATTTCTATAAATGTTATCGGATTATAAAGTTTCTTAAAAGCATAATTTTCTTCTGCATGACTACTCATAATTCGGACTAGAACACTTACCACTACATAGCTTTGGCTCGGTACGTTCTTTGACCTGTGCATGGATGTTTATATTAATACAGAACGCTGTTTTCGCAATAAGCAATAGCTAGCCAGAATTTCATTTCGGTGGGGACCCAAAGCTAGAGTACAATTTATATGCAAAATAGAGATGGTAGATTTTTAAAATCAAGTCTATAACTGGTCACCATACTAAATATTAAAGTAAGAAATTACTGTTAACATAAAAAGCGACGTATCGATGTATCCGTGTACAGAAATCACTTCACAATGCTTGTGCTTACAAAATATTTACGACAATTAAGTACCATTAAGTATTTATTCAAATTTTGTTTCTCGAAATCCATTAATTCTGTTACTTTTGATGCGTTGGAATGGATCATACATAATCTTCATATTTTTATATTTCTTGATTGATCTAACCATAAACTATTGATTAATTTTATAACATTGCCAGGTTATATATATAACTAAATTATTATGGTGTGTATTAATAGACGATAGAGGGACGCAATATTGCCATGCATTGTTTATTTACAAGCATGAATATTTGTAAATAAACGATTTATGCACACACATTTTTATTACTTCTCTCTAATTTTAATATAATTTAATAATAATATAATTTTTTATCTTTCTCTTAACATAGGAAAGGGGGGCAGGAACATTCAGCAAATTCAGCAACATTTGTATTACTTGAAGACTTCGCACCGTCCGCCTCGAATTAATCGTGTATGTTCATTATTTGATGTTGTTTGTCATGTGTTTGGGCGCAGCATGGCCAAATGACTCTTGTGCCATAAAAACCCAACCAGCTATGAGTGGGAGGAATTTTTCAAGATATATTATGCCGAACTTTCTTTTTATCAAACATTTCGTAATAAGAGAAATATTTGAAATGACTCTGAGATGCTGTCCTTTGCCATGCTATCTGCAGCAATGAAGTCTGGATATAAAACTAAATTCCACAAATTCACATAAAAGGATCCATTTAAATCTTGAAATTTGTTTTCATTAACTGAAAACATTAACTCGTTTATAAATGTCTCGTTAATATAGTTAACATTTGAATCGAAACGAATGATCCTTTTGCTACATTGGCAAGACTTCACTCTGCTTCCTACGATTTGAATAAATTTAAATCCCCACGTCGAGAAGCTGAAAGTGAGTCACATCGCAGTTAATCGCTTAATTGATTCAGTATAAAATTCTAAGCTTCTCGAAGGGCATAATTGGATGGGATTAATTTCCGCACTGAGGGGTAGCGTGAATGCGTCTCCTTTATCAGAAGTTTTTCCTGGATTAAATCAGGATTACAGCGGGCGTCGTAAATGTTAATTTCGGCCGTTAGTCTATTTAATTCGCTCACATTAAATAAATGTAATTCTTTTGTTTCGATTCAATAAAGGAAATTATTATCGATGAGTAAAAAGGGCATCGCTAATTCTAATTTACCGATGCTGATTTTGTTGGTGGGAATAATGGAGAGGTCTTGGTGCCCGTCGCTGTCTTAATGCTGAGTAATTCTTTATCGTGAGACTGATAATAGGGAACGCAGGAAAAGTTAATTTCTCAAGTCTGCTCTCTTCGACTATCGTTTCGTAGAAAAATTTGAGTTTATTTACGAAGCGTAATGGGAATGCATGAGAAAAGAGCTTCTAGTGCACATTACATCTTCATTGTCTGGACAGCCCAATGTGGGTCTTGGCCTCGATGATTCTGTTCCATCTTGACCTGTTTTTGGCAAAAGTTCTCCAGTTCTTAGTTTTGCAAATGCCAAAGTCGTTGTTTACAGTCAATCCATTTAAGCTTTGCTCTTCCTTTAGGCCTGGGGCCGTCGTGGCTCGGTGGGTACGCCCACTGCTACCGACCTGCGAGTTGTAGGCTGTGCAGGTTCGATTCCTTCCTGGATGTATTTTTCTCTTCTGTGTTAGTAAACCTTTCTGTGTGTGCATGTCCATTAATTGATGTTGTCTGTCTTGTGTTTGGCACGGCATGGCCAAATATGGCCCTTGCGCCTTGTGGGCCCAACCCATCCTCTATACCTTTCTCCAATTGACTTGGACAGAACTTTTTTATGCACACTTTACCTGACATTCGAATCATGTGCCCAGCCCATCTTGACCTCTACTTTTATTATATTTAACAATATGTGATTATTTGTATACTGGTATAATACTCGAAATTAAATCTTCGCCACACTCCATTTTTATGCCATCAAATATGTTTCTTGCATTAGATTAGTGTAAAGGATTGTCAATAAATCGAATGAAGTTTAGAAGTGTTTGTCATCCCGTTAGTTTTAGTAATTAAAATAAGGTGCGATACATGTCCACATGGTTTATCACGTATTGGATATAATGAAACAAGTAAGAAATATTCTCGATTTATTATTTTTTTCACGTATTATTTTGCCCTGTTTTCTGAATGTTATCTGTTAGCATAGCACTACAAAAATCATTTTCATTACATTTTTCCACTTTACCTATACAGTTATTTCATCAACCCTCTGAGTGTCACGAGATTTCCGTGTAGTGTAAGTATTGCTTCCTCCTACAAAACTCATACGGACTAAATAACCACAACGATTTTTCGAAAGAATCCTTTCGCCATATAATACCAACCAACAATTTGTACTTGGCTCTTGTACTCACTGTTTTATCATTTTTATTTTTACACGTTTTATTATCTTGCGTTTGGTGGAGCTGGTCCATTTTTGGAACTTCCCCAAAATGAAACCAATCTTGAGAAGCACAGCGGTATTGAAAATGGTACGTTCTCAGAGAAGTTTTCACTGTCTTATTCTCTTCATACAATAACGGGTTATAGAATCCTACTCCTAAGTGCATCATAAAACAATAATTATAATTTTTTCAACCTCCCCTTATCGGTTGTCCATATAAACAGTCACTTCTACTACCGACTGTCTCGACTTTTGTATTCACTTTCTACTATTTTGATTTTTATACTAGTTTAATTTTCTTACATTTGGCTTAGCTAGTTCGTTTTCGGGCCCTTCAAACTCAAAAATCCTATCTTGACAAGCATGGCAATATTGAAAACAGTAACTTAGAAAAGTCTTCAATGCCTTGTCCTCTTCATACAATAACAGTATAAGGCAGCGGTCTTCAACACTTTTCATCTCATCGCATACATAAACTAATTACTAAAATTTTGCGACACCAAAAATATATACTTTTTGCCGATCAGACAAAAATTAGGTATAATTTTGATTTACAAAGAATAATAGCAATTACCTACAGTTTTTGCTTCAAAGTGGTTTAAAAAAAAATCTTTGAAACAATTATTCATGATGCTTTGTAATAAAAAACAATGTTCAAAATTATTTATATGGTTTTTAAAATTATTTGGGAACTGAAAACTAAATAGTTAAAAATGGAATAAATCTTGCACATTAGTGCCATTCATGCGACATACCGTTTGAAAATCGCTAGAATAGGGAATATAGAGGTCCACACCAAAGTGCAACATGAAATAGTCAACCTTCCAATGAAATAGACAGCATGGGGGGAGTCGCTGTCGCTAGATCTGAGAAGGGTAAGTCACGTTGACTTCCGAATCGACTTGGACCTATTGGCTATCGAAGCAGACTAGTGTTTTAAATCACGCTGAATAATCACTTTAACCAATCAAAAATTTATCCCACATTAGGATTCATGCTTTTCCCTATAACCACGTGAGAACCGAGGTAGGACGGTTAGTAGAGTAGCAGATGGTTGCGAGTTCAAAGCTCAATCCAACCGAAGATCGTCGTGTACGCGGGTACTGGTGCATGTTAAATTATAACTTGTTACCACATTAAATCTGTCGTGGCCTCAAATGTCCTCACTTTGGCGTGGTGTGGAAGTTTGGAGATGGGTGCCACCTCATGTGTTCTCGTCATCTGACAGTGGTCCAAAATTATGAGGTGTTGTCCTCTGATTTCTCCTTCGGGATTGATCCTGGACTGTCGCCAATAGCCCGTTGTGTTTTAGCGCGACGTCAATTCAACTTCCCCATAACCACGTGACAAGTCTTCAGACCGAGCTATCGGCAAACATAACATGAAGCTGCGCGCACATGCTCCGTTTATTTCATTGGAAGGTCGATGCATAAAACAAGTTGACGTAACGTTCTTAATTATAATTTCAAAGTTTTGTGAGCACTAACAATAAACCGCAGGTTTTCAGACCCCTCTTCGGTGCCCATACAAACAGGCACTTCCACCGCCGACCAGCTCGAACAGCAGGCGAACGGGAAGCACCCTAATGCAACCTAATTACGGTGACCCTTATGTTATGCTCATTTGCATATATTCAAATAGCCCCGACCGCCGCGTGTGTGCTCTTCGTCAATGGCGTTATGCCTTCTTAATGGGATTAAAAGGCGTCCTCGGACCTCTCTGAGGCATCCGAGTGTGTCCCGGGGACCGGCCCTAAAGAGTTAGGTGGTGTGATTAAGTCTATTATGGGACGACTGATGTGGCTGGGTGGGTTCTCTGGGGCGAATGGATCTGGGCACGGTGACGTTGGCCAATGTTCTCCGTGTCTCGTTGGAAGTGGAGGTGAGCTTTACCTTGGTATTGTGTACCACGTAATAGTCAAGACACTCCTGCACCCCTTAGTGTATGGCTTCTGGAATGTAACGCATGGGATGAGGGCTATCGGAATCCATGGGAACTGACAGAAACGCGTGGAAAGAAAAATATTAATGATTCTTATTTTAACCCTTCTTGCGGTTGTCTCGACAAGGCATCTCGTCGTTAGCAAAACTAAAAGAGGTTTTGTTGGACATGGTATCTCGTTAGCAAAACTAAAAGAGGTTTTGTTGGACATGGTATCTCGTCGTTAGCAAAACTAAAAGAGGTTTTGTTGGACATGGTATCTCGTCGTTAGCAAAACTAAAAGAGGTTTTGTTGGACATGGTATCTCGTTAGCAAAACTAAAAGAGGTTTTGTTGGACATGGTATCTCGTCGTTAGCAAAACTAAAAGAGGTTTTGTTAGACATGGTATCTCGTCGTTAGAAAAACTAAAAGGTTTTGTTGGACATGGTATCTCGTCGTTAGCAAAACTAAAAGAGGTTTTGTTGGGCATGGTATCTCGTCATTAGAAAAACCTGACCTGATCTTAATTTCGTCCTTAAAAAAATCGGTAATATCTCGTCATACGCAAAATTGGTCAGATCTTGATGAACGAGATATCTACTCGAAACCACTTGGAGGGTTAAATAACAAATTGTAGTTGAAACTATTTTATTTGAAATATTAGGGGACATTTGATTTGAGAAGAGTCGCAAGTTCTAATTGATGTCGACATTTTCTATTGGGATACCTTTACATCAAATATTGTTTTTACGCAACCTATGGCCTGAGACGCAAAACTAAGGTAACTATTTTCCTTTCCGAGTTTTTTTTAAAGGTGGCTTAGAGGATTTGTCCACTACTCTAGTTCGATTCCTGTTTCTACCCTGGGTGTATTTCTCTTACATGTAAGTAAAACTTTCTTTGCGTGCCTACGTTTACTTGAAAAACATTGCTCGACCACATCTGACCCTTCCGACATAAAAATGAACATAGTCTGAAACAAAGTATCAAAACTTTTAAACTAACATTTTTCGATCAACGCTTTGTCTCTGAGAACGTATGTTAGTATACTTTTGAGAATTGATGTGATACACATTAAAAAGCACTTCATTGGGATAGTAAACAAATAAAATTACTGTGATTTTAATTTCTAAATTCTTAGAATGTCTACATTAAAATCTAGAAATTTTGAAAATTTTGTAAATTTTTTTATTAATGTACTGGCAGAATTATCCGGCGTTGCTCGGGTTGAATTGGTTAAATGTTGATTGAAAAGTGATTAGACTAATCACTTTTTATAAAAAAAATGAAAACATCATTTAAATTGTACGGAAGATAACTTTTTAACATCGTTTTAACTTTTTCATAGCTTCTACAACTTCGGACGCAAATATGTACCCATCGATATAATCCATTTCATATTCATCGCACTTCTGCTGTAAGACAAACTACATCATAAGTTTTTTCTAAGGTGACTACTTCAGAAGTCGAATTAGAAATAAATATATATAAAAGAACTAGAATGGATGGCTACCCGTTTTGATTTAACGTTACCTGTCGTATCTTTTTTTTAATTATTTTATTTTAAATGGTCAGTTTAAAATAAGTTACACTCCTTACTTAAAAAGTTTTTGTATATTTATTTTTATAAAACAGAATTTTACATACCATTACAAATTCAACCAGAGTTTAGGAAACTTGGTCGAAATATACACTTGTCTGAAAGTTAAGCATAGTTGCAATTTATGTGAATATTTCACAAAATCGACATCGGAATGGAAGGAAACGCTGTATGCGGTTGTAATAGGATTATAGAAGAAAACAATGCAAAACAAGGATAATGACTTATTATCGAAAGAAAAGGGTTTTGAGAAAGAAAAGGGTTCACAATACGAGTGTCAACTTTAGTGAAACAGAATGATTAAAGCAATGTGATGCTGAAGTTTAAATACGGTGTATGGGAGCCTCTGGTAGCCACGCATGCTGCACAACGATTTCCCATACTGTCTATGAGGGTATGGATGAGTTATGTGCTCAAAGAGTTCCAAGCCTCACTGTGAGATGACTTTCCCTAAAGAAAACAGTGTCTTTCCGTGATCTTCCCAGGTGAACACGCGTTCCACGTTCTCTCCAGATCGTGGTACGACGAGAATCAGTTTGCAGACTAAATCTGGACTCGTCACTGAACATGACATTGCCCCACTGTTTTCGACTCCACTGCCGATGCTCCAAACTCCACTGTAAACGCGCGCGTTTCTGTGCAGACGTCAGGGGGATGCAAACTTCTGTTCGTCTGGCATAGAGACCAACGTGTCCGAGTCTCTTGTAAACAGTTTGTCTCGAGACCATGACTCCTGTGGCGGCTGTCAGGGCTGACCCTAGTTGTCTGGCAGAACGGTTCCTCTGACGTCGCGCAGTTATCGCCACATATCGGTCTTTCCGAGCTGTTGTTACCCTTGGCCAACCTGGTACTGGTCGAGAAACATCTGCAATGGTTTGAAACATCTGCCAGTCTAGATCACACACTGAGGCACATTCAGAATTCGAGACGCTTCGGTTTGGGATCAACTGGATTCCAGCTTTCCAATAATTCGTCTCTTCACAAATATGTCCAGTTGGCATCTTTGTGACATCTTTCGTCCTTATGATTGCTAACAACGCTCCGTACCACAGCAATTGCGAAATTTCTGTCTAAGCTGGCCATGACACTCTAGGACGTTTTATTCTCGTTCCGACGTGCGCCGGCGCTTTGCGTATGTCGACATCGACTGAACTGTTTTGCATATGCACAATGTTTTACCTTCGTCCCACGATTCTCCACAAGTGATTTTGAACCATTGTATCCATATTTACTCCACTTTTTCGCATTTTACGAATTAGGCTTAACTTTTGGACGTGAGTGTACATATACATCCCAAGAAACTACCCATGTTTAGTGATATTTTGCAGGAAATAAAAATAATTCATTAAAATTTAACTCCTAAATAATATATCTGTAATATGTAAAATACTGGAATATATAAATACAAACAGAAACGAAATTCCGATCATTGAAAGAAAGCAGAATTCTGAGAAGCGAAAGATATGAGCTAGTGTATTGAATTTCGATTGCTAGAGTATATTCTGAAATAGAGAAATTCGAAAAAAGACGTTTAAAAATTTGATAGACAATAATGAATTATTTACAAAAAGAGCAAATTTACAAAGCTTAGAAATGCTCAAATAGGACAGCAACATTTCGCTGTCAACTCAAACACGCAAGCAGGGAACTCTAAATCTAATTTATAAAATAAAACATTAATTCTGGTGTTGCCAGATACCGAATTGTAAAATTACGCTTGTATGATCAACGTGTTTATCATTTGGGCTTTTCGTGTTTCATTACAAAATGTAGCTTGTTTAAAATTAAGTATTTTAAGTATAAATTTTTCATAAATTATTTATATTAGAAAAGAAACAAAAAGTAAATTCGAACATAATTGGAATTTTAAATTGATTAAATATAATTAAAAAAATGCTTTGTGAGCAATACTGGTAAAACAATTTTATTGAAAAATTGATTTTCGATCAATACCGGTAAAACAAATGGAGCTGCGTACCGTAATCATTTTATGCTCAATGTTATTCCTAGGGCAATTTTGAATTGTTTTTAACCCCCTCTGCACACCTAGGTTAAAGAGAATGGGTATTAATATGTAGCCTACGTTACCCGCAGGGTTCCAAAGTATAGGTGTACCAAATTTGGTGTGGATTGGTCAAACGGTGTGGATTTGATAGAGGACAGACAGAAGCCAACTCTGATATATATATATATGCTTAGATTTTAAAATAAGATTTAGAATTAATTTAAGTTTACAACCGAAGGAATTCTTTAGGTTACCATGCGCCTTAAGTTTAATTCTGAAATAAATTAAGTAAACTTTCCAGACTAATTATAGACTAACAAATGACTCGAAAAATTCTTTAATCTAGAAATTCGTATTTATGTGAAAAATTAGATTGATAATAAACCATTTTTAATTCAAACGCGTGCCTATAAAATAAAAACAAATGATAAAGTGAAAATATCGCCAAAGTACGCATATAGTAAGAAAATTTTATTAGCAAAATATAAAAATTACTACAAAAAAGCATGGTACGCTGATCTTTTTTAATATATTCCGAACCCTACTGCTACTGATACTAAATAAGTAGTTATACATAAATCTGTTAAATAACGATACATTGTCCTCCAAATATCCTTTGGATTATTCCGAAATTCTCTCCTTGTAAGCTATACCATCCAATTACAAAAGCTGTGTAAACAGTATCACTAGCTGAGATACCATGACATAACGTTAGTTCTGTAACTCAACACCACTAAAGTGAAGCGTTGGAGCTATTAGCCCGTTTACAAGACTAAAAAGGAGAACGGGCTGAAAAAAATGGCCGCTGGAACTCGTTAGCTACCTAATACCAGCGACTAAAGCATGGAAAGATCTTTTAAATCTTCAGCACTTCTGTAATAATGGCTGGCCGTAAAAGGTCCGGAAAAAGGGAGCTAGGCCTTCCTGGCCTTTATTAATGCTGCTGGCAGGCCCACCAGCTGCCGGCATAAAACAAAGACCGTTAAAATTTACTCCCCGCATTAAAAGAGCGAGAGGCAGTAAATCGCCATAACTGCCTGTGCTCCAAAATACCCAACTGCCTGGGCATCGGTTTCCCCTAATGGCTACTTTGACCACCATTTTGCTCCTCCGCTAGCTTTTTCGAAAAAGGCAGGTGTTTTTTCTGGTAGGAAATAATATTGTTCACTGGCACTTGATCAGAAATGAAAGTGGTGTGGATAAATCCTACCGGGCTTTAAAAATCTGTGGAGATGTGCTTCATGACTGTTATTGGGGAAAGCACCAATCATTGAATATAGCTTCCGACTTTATCTGGATTTCAGTCGGCTAACTAGAACCAATAACTTTGTACACTGGAAAATGAGAATGATCCTGGTTGGAAACAATTGTTAACTGGCATAACTGGTTGCGACATTGGTTTGGAAGAATCCTACTGGTTTTAAAAATATAAGGAGATTTGCTTCGTAACTGTTATTGTGGAAGGTAGCAATCACTGAATATACCTTCCAACTTTTGAGGAGTTTCAGTCTGGGCTAACCAGAGCTACTAACTTTTTAGATTCTAATAGCATGATCTAAGCTTTTGACTTTTCTTGTTGGAAATACTATTGTTCATTGGCACTTGATCAGAGACGAAAGTGGTGTGGATGGATCCTACCCGACTTTAAATATCTGGGGATATGTGTGTGTGCTTTATGACTGTTATTGGGGAAGGCACCAATTGCGACTTTTTCGGGATTTTAGTTTGGGCTAACCATAGCCACTAATTTTATAGATTGGACTAAGAGCATGATCTAAGATTTTGACTTTTCTGGTTGGAAATTATATTGTTCATTGGCACTTGATCAGAAATGAGCGTGGTAGATCGACTTTTGGATTTCGGGTAGATTAACCAGAACCTCTAAATGAAGCATTATACAAGATGTTCTGGTTTTTGACGTAGGATGCAGGTTCGGACGCTTTCTGGATTTCTATCCGAACTAACCACAACCATTGTCTTAGAATGGAATATGAGCATAATCCAAGCGGTTCTGACCTTTGACTTTAAGCGTCAGGTAAGGTATCAGAACTGTTTCTATCTAGATCAACCAGAACCAGTCTAGCAAAGAGGAAGTCAGCTCACTTCAAGTGGGTAAAAGGACAAAAATAGGACCATAGACTACTAAAAAGGGCGATACTTTTTAATTCACTAAAATTTAATTCTTTGTCTACAATTCTGACTGGTGTTTACCCTCGAATTTCAAAAAATGGATCTTTATTGCATTTGGGAGCTAAGAATATTTCATTTTTAATGTATGTAGGTATACTTTATCTTATGGATGGTATATTGAATGCTGAAATATACATAGTAAAGAACATTCGTTGTCTCCTGAAGAGTTCTATCGAAGACAAGTCTGGTGATGCCTATTACGTCATTCTCAACATGATGGTGCACCCTGTCTCAGCCGAAATATAAATTATTTAAGTATGCATTGTATGTCCTTTCTACACAACTGCGTAATGTGTAAAGGTAGTTTTCGCAGAATTTTCTCTTTCATTTAGGTTTCCTGGCCCCAAACCTTAACAATATTGTATATTGTTGGTGGTTAGAATTAGAACAGTCCCAAACCAAAAAGCTGACGAGCAGTTAATCATGTTTTGTAGCATCATCTGGATGAAACATTCAGAATTTGATTTAGCCTAAGCCACTCAGATGTTCTAAATTTCCTCTTACGATGGCCTGGATAAAGAAATATGCTACTTATGATAAGGAGGTGCAATAATTTTTTCCACAACTGTAACAGGATAAAAATAGATGTTCTTTACTCCATCATAATGTTATGTTAGATTACACTATTTTTTGTGATATTTTATTATTTTAGAATTAATTCGTGTCTGTTCATGGGATCATCAGAACTTACCGCTTTCATAAAACTTCGCATTCATGAAAGTGTTATATTTCCTTGTGACATACTTGGGTATTTCAAACATCGTTAGACACGTGCAAAAATTTTGAGTTTATAGTTGTCATTTTTAAAATTTTATAATATATTATATCATGTCTTAGCTTTCCAAATATATGAGGAAAAATCTATCCGCCTTTTATTGAAAATTATTCAAACACTTAATTTTTTACATAGAAATGGTTCTTAAATTTCATTAAAAATTTTCATAAATCATATCTTTTAAACTGTAGTTTCTCATCTAATTTAAGATTGGAACAATCACCTACCATTATTTTTGTTGAAAACATTTCATTTCTTTATTTACGTGTTTTAAATTTATGAATGTTTTTAATTCGTGTGTTAAATTTGTGTTTTAAATTTATGAATGTTTTTAATTTTGTCATTTTTATGAGGTTCGTATACAGTTTTTAGACTAGCATTTTATTACTTAGGCTGTCTGTTTGGTTTTTTTAACTGCTTTTATTGAGTAGATTCAGTCTTGCGTTTTCCATAAAACCTAAACCAGCCAACGCAAGAATTTTGACACTTCCGAAATAGATAAATATCCATTGAAATTTCGTGGATTACAAATTTTTTCAGTTTTCTTTTATTTTTATTGAGTTTATGCTGACAAAAGAGAAACATCGAATGAAATGCGACAGCACTTTCAAAAGAGCATTTTGAAAGGTGTCTAAGCAATCAACTGAGAAGGAGTAATGTCATTATAAAAAGTGACTAATTACATTATAAAATCCCCAAGAAAGCGGCAAGATACGTTTATATATGTCGCAAGAGCGCGCTGAAAGTAAGATAAATCTATTTTTTCCACCCCATCTTGAAGAAATGTCTCCGTCTTTGGGAATGGCGTCTGCCCCAACCCCTACATTCCCTCATTTATTTTATATCACTCAAAAGCCCGTTGCTGATAATCTCGCCTTCCCGCTCTGATAAATGATATGCCGGTGGGCTATAATTTGAAGCCCAAAAAAAGACTTAAGGGAAAGAAGTTTCGCAAAGGCGGAAACCGCTACACCGCACGGAAAGCTGTCACAACAAATCTTTAATTAACAAAATTTGTTAATGAGGTGCTTGAAAAAAATTTCCTCCACACTCCGTTCTGACACGTTTACCTGTACTCCAAGGCTCGAAATGGGAAATATTTTTATTCTTTTTGAGTGTGATTGAGCTTTTTCATTACTTTCCTTACACACCCTCTAAGACCTGTGATGCTTTCGCGACAATTTTTTAACGCTTCGTCTAATTGGAAGACCGAAAACAGGGATGGAAGTTTGAAGTTGTGGGTTATCTTTTTGGAATAAGCTGTTACCAGTCTTCGTTTTTCATGAGGTTCAATTTTTTCACGTAAAATTTACTGACTGATATTTTTGACGAATCTGATTGAATTAAGTGAACTGTGTAAACTGGAGTAATTTATGGTAATTATGTTTCATTTGATGCTTTAACGTGCAAATTTTGCTGCATTAAATTGCAACTCCAGATGGTTAAGTTTTATTTTTTCGAAATACCGTGGTTCAGTGGGTTTGCCCACTGCGCTAGAAACTTGCGGCTTGTAGGCGTCGCAGTTTAGATTCTTGTCTTACACGGGATTTATTTTTCTCCTTTGTGTCTAATGTTACCTATCATGTTGGTGCAGCTTGGCTAAATATATTCCTTGAGCCATATGGCACCAACAGTCTTCGAAAGATTTAAAAAAGATAAAATGGCCATTTTCTCTGGTACCCCTAAAAAGGAATTCTAATATGCCTTCACAAATCATTTCTCATACTGATAACATTTTCTAATCTTTGTTAATTTAATAGTGATAATATATCCAATTAATGCTTACTTGTATTGTGGTTGAATCGTAGAAAAATTGGTTTGAAAACTTCATGTCATGTGAACTTTTTCATAACTCAGCTAATTTTTTGTACTATAACAAGCGAAAAAGTTTCAATTATACTTTTGAACTCATTAAACAATTAAGAATGGAGCAGTTATTTTTTACATTTTGTAGCTTTTTAAATTTTTAAATGCTTTTTCTATAGCCAATGGAAACCCTTACAAGTAATAAAAATAGCATTGCTAAAATTTTCCTCAATTTCCCTAAATTATTTGAAAAAGGTAATATATTGGGTTTTGAGGTTACGGAGTAAAATAACTTAAATGTGGAAGGTGAAAGTTATCTAATTCCACGGTGAATTGATTTGAGATTAAATGTGTTCAATTACTGGAGTAATTATGTGAATAGCTTTCTGTCACTTACAACTTCTGCAGTGAAATCGATGATATTGCCATTTTAACTAATGCGAAAATAATTGAATTCTTCCCCTCGCTCACACTCGCGGAAGAGACTGCTACCTTTCATTTGTACATTATAGTTTGAATATTGACGAAACAATGATCACATTTTTAAGTAGTGACGTTTCTCGAAATTTTATTTTTCTGAATTGATATATTGTGATTCGAATTTTTTCAATTTGTGTCATATTTTCTCAAAATATTTCATGAAGCTCTAGTGATACTTTTAATAGCTTGGGGTTTGTTTATCTGTTTTAAAACACATTTCTCCATTATAAGATTACAGTTTTGCATTAAATTAGTTTTTCTAAAAATTTTCTGTATGTAAAGGGTTATGCGGCACGGCAAAACAGATTCTTTAGTTTATAACCTATTTTAAAGTTTAAAAGTTTATGCGGAGTTTTTAAACTTAGATGGAATGTATTTACACATCGGGCTGAAGTTTACATTTTGTCCAGATTCAGAACTGGAATCCCGTTTCTCAAGACTTTAAAACATGGAAATTGCAATATCTTGAATGATACGAATCATACTGCAATAATATTGTCCTGGCGTAAAATTATTTTCCGCAGTTTTTGTTTTGGTGGAAATAAGAACTCATACTATGCGTTTTCAAAAATAGAAAGAATACAAATTTCATTTAAAAATATACCAAAAAACTAAGTTTTAAAATGTCTATTCAGAAGTGTTATTTGTGTGGGTAAATGTACTGTTATTTGAAAAAGTGGAATGTTAGAGGAGTTTTGTCATAAACAAAATCTACAGATAGTTGCGTATCCAGAGGAGGGAGAGACTAGGGGCCCGAATTCCCCCGTCCTAGAGTGTAAAATTTTCCTTGTGTGTGTATGTCCATTACTTGACGTTGTCTGTCTTGTCAGCTTGGAAAAACATGGTCCTTAAAACCCGACCAAATGAAAGTATTGGTTTCCGATGGCTAAAAAATCTACAAATAAAATGCTAGCAATACATGAACTGCTTTAAAACTCTTCAAACAAATTCATAGTTTGTTAAAATAATTATTTTATGCGATAATATTCATTACATAACATGTTGATGATTCATTACGAAATAGGAAAGCCATGAGTAAGAGTTCTACGCTAAACCATCTTCTCTCATATTTGAGTATCCATGTATCCTCATTCTGCCAACAGACACAAAAGTAAAAAGTTAATTTCGAGAGAGGTTTGATTATATGATTAATACTGCGTAATTTTTATTTTGTAAATATTTATGGAACACAACCATTGTACGGTCATTCGTATATCAACAGATGTGCCACTCTTAATGACTCCCAGTAATCCTTTTAGTCTGGTGGCTAAAAAGATCCTTAAAGAATGTGATCTAAAAAAATTCCGACTTTAACTTTGGACCCTCCGAAATAAAATCCGGGGTCGACGTGGCTCAGTGGCATACCCACTGCTCTACGAGTTGTAGGTGGCGCAGATTCTATTGTAACTTACCCTGTGTGTATTTCTCACTTTTTTGTGTATCAGTAAAACTATTCTAGAGTGTACGTCCATTACTTGACACTCATTTTTGCGTTTGGTGCAGCTTGGCCAAATAGGATCCCATCCACCATAATACCCAATCATTCGAATAATATCGTCGTGACTCAGGGTATGCCCACTGCGCTAGTAACCTTCGAGTTGTAGGCGTCGCAGTCGATTCCTGTCAGGTGTATTTCTCTCTTCTGTCAGTAAAGCTTTCATTGTGTGTGTATTATTTGACATTGTATGTCGTGTCTGGCGCAGTATGACCAAATATGGCCCTTGCGCCATAAAACCCAAAACCAACCAACCGAATAATATCCGGTCTACACTACTGTTGACAAGGGTTTTCCGAGTTGGAGGTTTTCATACTACCACAGCGAAAAACCATTTTCAATCTTAACAATTTTCATCGTTTTCGTGTTCGTTAACTATAAGCTAGCTTATCGACTGCTATTCCATTTATATTATTACTCACTTAACGGGACGACCCCAAAGGTGCCGTCACTTATCAAGCAAGCGCCGAAGCGTGGAAAATAAAGTGGATTCAATATAGTTGCCAAGGGATGGAGTGAAAAAAATAACCAACACGAGCGGTAAAACCTCAAAATAGATGATGGGGGATCCTCCTCCTTTTATAAAAAAAGTTCTTTAAAAATCGCATCTTTGGAATAGTCTCTCAGGGGATAAATATGTCCTAAGAGAAAAAGGGCTTGCCAATTTTTTGTTCCTCCAGACTTATGGATTGGGAGTCGCTGAGGTGAAAAGTGACCTTTTTTTCAGTTGGATAGCTTTGAAGGCGTCACTCACGCTACTTGAGGAATGAAATAGTGTCAAAGAGTACGGATAGGTTATCTTTAAGATTTCGGTGCTCGTTAATCTCTTTTTCAGCAGAGTAGTTAAGGACGAAACTATTCATGTGTGTTGTCAGCAAGCACGTGAGGTGAACGGGAAATACGCATGATTTCAATCATCCTATTTGCTTTTTGATGAGGGGTTAGTGAAGGTTCTTCAATTGAAGTTTATCAAATACGTAAAAGGTATGTTGTATGTATGGGATTGTAATGGGTGGGTTTAGTAATTGAAGGGCTTCGGACAACATAATAAGCTACTTTTCAAATTATTTTCAGGAGAGCAATTTTGAAGTTTTTAAATTTCAAAATTAAAGTCGTTTATCTACTATTCGGGGGTTATGTTATTTTAAACTTTTAAGTATTGTGCACTCATTCAAACAATTATAAATTCTTTTGATCCTCCTGTTTATATTTTTTCTTTACGGAACATGTATTTGTGTGCTTTATCACTGTTGCCCTGAGCCCTTCAATAAAAAAAATTTTGTGCTCCATTCAAAAACAGCATTTCAAATCCCTCTTTCCCATTTCATTGTTTCAGCAATATACAAGAAACATTAAACTGATGTGAATTGATAATTGAATTTCAAATATAAGTTTAAAATTTTGAATAATTTTCCTTAAATCTGAAATCCTTAAAATATGAAATTTAATAATTGGATGTGAGGAATTAAAATCAATCACAAACGTTCTTATTAAGAATGCTGTTTTGTATTTTGTTGTAAAAATATTTTATTCCTGTTAACATTTTGAATTATGCTAAAGCACTTTGTAGTTCAGAATTAAAATTATTGTATGTAATAAAATAATGTATGTAAAATAATAATAAGTAATAAAATAATCAAAACATAATTTTCTACCCTCAAAAAATTTGTCTAGTTTTCCTAAATAAGTAACTCTTTTTAATATTATGAACAGAATTATTGATTTAATGCATGTATTCTTTCAATTACGCACTCTGTAAACATTCATGTTGTGTAAAATTTTTCACCTGAAGAATTTTAGAAATTGAGTATCAAACAGTGAGTTCATTGACCCATCATATTTTTGACCCTTTTTTATCATAAAAGTATCTTATGCATTTCACCAATGACGTGAGGTAGATATTCTGGTCAGTACTAAAGTAAATATGGTAGACATAGTGTTGGAACTTTCGTTAATGGAAAGGTAGCTTTCATCATACGTTCTTGAGAGCGGCCACATTTATTCATGTATCAATGCAGAACGACAAATCTGCCATATTTACCTACGTGACCAATTTTAAAAGTCAGAAAATTCAGTTCGTGTTTCCTTACACCTTCAATAGGAGCTGGAGAAGCTGATGCACCTAAAAGTAAAATCTTTAGTAAATGTTTAGAGCTACACACACACACCGGAGGTCAACCTAGTGTCTTCCAAAAGTGGTGAACCCGGACATTGAACTGTGGAAGCATTCAATGGACCTCTGGGAATTAACCCCTATGAACTAGCTTATATATTTTGTATTATGAAAGTTTATATTAACTAACAATTCAAAACCAGAACTACATTTTTTACCAGTGAACCGATATAGACCAATACTACTCCAAGCGAATAGAATTTATGCTCAAGAAGCGCTTATAGCATCGGCTTGTTGCATATTGCATTATTCATTGACGGGAGAAGTAAAGTACAAAAATAAGTGACAGGACTTGAAAAATACTTATTGCAGAGGAGTTCAAGCTCCAGAAGGTAGGATTAAAGGGTTTCTCCCCATCTTTATGCCAGATACTGTCAGAAGTGCAAAATGGTTCCCTTGATCCGCTTGAATTTATCGAAATGGGGTAGCTATAAATTGCACTGGGAGAGTTTAAAGTTTTGTTATATTTTCTCAATATAAACCAGTATGAAGTTGCACGAATTCTAAAATGTTAAAAGAAACACGGGGTTAGAAATTAGCGGTCGTTAATCGTATTTTGAACTTTAAAATTAAAAAAGTATTCTTTTAAAAAATAAGTCATGAATATCTTATCAAATATTGTAATCCTTCCGTTAAAGATGGCGCAATTTGAAACTATCACATACCTGGTGCAAGAGTACTACAAGTCTTGGGTGAAGAATGCTCAGTTCTTGGCACATTTAAACCTCTAAGTGATTTCGATATATATTTATTTTGTCTAGAGTTTTTTTGTCTTATGTCTGGTGCAACTTGGCCATGTGTGGCCGGCCCTTACGCCATAAAAACCCAACCAAGTGATTTCGACGAGATATTTTGTCCATCAAAATCTAATGACGAGGTATCTCGTCATCAATACATTGCCGATTTTTTTATGATGACGAGATCTGGTCAGTTTTCTTCCAATGAAGAGATCTCGTCCATAACAATATGGTCACTTGCTGATGACGAGATACTTCGAAACACCCACCAGGAGGGTTAACAAACTCCTCATAGTGTCCACGATTCCACTGCCAAACTCTTTGTTCTTCACAAAACACAATTAATCTGATTGTTCCGAGCGTTACTCCATACATTCTAGCAAATTTGGTTACACTACAGTTTGCTTATGAATACATGGCAGTAGGTAATGGCGTTCACAGTGCTAAATTTGTCTTATACCTGAAAAGTATTCTATAGAATTTTTTTACAAACATTCTTTGAAAAGAATCGTCAAACAAATCTCATCCTTTCCGAGAGTTTCAATGACATTGTGACTAGAGAGTCTATTCAAAGAAATCTATCTCGAGTAAATTATCGCCAGGAAATGTAAAAAATTTTCTTTCGAATTCCGGGAAACAAATTTTAATTTCCCTTGATTCGTGTGATCTACACACATGTCCAAAAATTAAGGATCATACTGAATTAGTATCAAGCAAGGTCACCTGATCTGAATGCAATAGATCATGGCTGGGATGCACTTGGACGAAGCATTGTAACCTATACACCCCCACCATGGACCTCTCAAGAACAGACGTGCTCTTGTGAGGTCCTTGATTGGGACACCTTGCCACTGAAGCTTGATCAGATATGGCCCTTCCGCCATATAACCCAATCATCAACCTTGCGATCGGAACTTTTGAACAGCCTTGTGGAAAGCATGGCTACACATTGTGAGACCTGCATTAGTGTCAGAGACCAGTACTTTCTCTATTAGGTTTGCTTTTAACAGACAAAAACTGGTTTTTTTTCGTAACTAAAACACTATGTTCACCTAAGCATTTTTTTCCGTTTCTATAGTTCCCATTGACATCACGAGGCATGTGAGTAGTCTTATTTTATTTCACTCTTGTGGCGTGTCAATTTGTTATTTGAAGTACTTTAGTGTGTTGGTATTTAACAGGAGATTCATCTCGGATAGGCGTTATCCTTAATTTTTTAGATGTATGTGTACCTAAAAAGAAATCTAAATTAGATCATATAATTTTAAGAACCAGAAAATATAAATTGAATTCAATATTTAATTAACTCCGATGATTCTTTTAGTTGTGTATTTTTCCACTTTTCGTACTTGTCTGGTTGCTAATCAAATTTCTTTTTTTATAGGTAAGTACTTGACATTCCCTGTGTAGTTCAGAGTTTTCATCTTCATATCAAAGTAAGATTTATCTATTTTCATATTACTTATGTGCATTTGGTATTCCAATTTCTTATAGAATTAAATTTTTATGATATGGTCGAGTTTTTTATTCATTCTAATTCTGTTTCTTTTATTATAATAGAAATAGTTTTGTAAATCATGCATGTTGCATCTTGAGAAGTTACACAACTTAAAATGAAGATTTTACCTTTTCGATTAACAAATGATTCTATTAAACTCGAACAAACTAGAAACCAAATGCAATTGTTCTACAAATTTGTAAAAGAGATGTAAGCGAATTTAAAAAAAATTCTAATCGAGAAGTAATGCATGCTTTAAGATAATTTCTTATCGCTTGGTTTTTCTGTAAAAATTCCTTTTAAAAATTTTCATTTCTAGAGATAACGAACGGGAAGTATTTGTTATATGTAGGCTGCAATGATGATTCTCTTATTTCATGAGCAAGATTATCAATGTGGCAGAACAGTTTCGAAGTCTAAATATAAACAGTGTTTCTAAAGATGTAAAAAATTGCCTCTTTCGCTGTGGATTAATATAAACTTTAGGCATCCATTTATTTTTAATATTTTATCGATTATTCCTATACTTACAGGAAAAGCAAGAGTGCTGTTGCCATCATTTTCATAGTCAAATGCTTTTTAAATAAACATAGAAAGCCAGTTTTATTCAAAATGCAAGATACCACGAATTCACGGTTTTAAGCTTTAAAAAAATGGTAGTAACCACTCAATTGTGCACAATTTCAGACAAAAGTATAAAAATAGGTAGCTTAAAACAAATGTTTTTATCTGCCCTTTTTACATTTGTGATCAGACTTATCCTATCCCTTATTCTGCGTTCAAGGCCATAAGGCATTTAAAACGCCTAAAATGTAACACCAAGCATATCGTAGTTCATCTTCTGGCCTGCGTTGGTCTAGCAAGGAAGGATCTCTGGACGTTTTGAACGTGTTCGGACTCGTTGGACTTTTCTATATTAGGTATAACCTAATATTTCTACGATATTAGCTATCACCCAATATATACTACTTTTCCTGTGAAAACTATGGTGCATGAAGAAAAAATAAGAATTTATATCAAAATCCTATTTTCAGTTTATTAGAAATAAATGCCATTATTTGAGAATGATCAATGATATTAGTCATTATTGACTGGGTGAATTTGAATTTGTAAAACAATACTTCAGCCATCAAGTAACCAAATATCAGACATTGAACTACATCTTAAAATTGTTTTTTTACAAACAACATATCAACACTAGAACCACGATCTTCCTCTAGACATTCGCATACTAATGTATATTATCTGAAATGTAAACGTCCTGAACGAGAGTCAGAGCTAAAGGTTCCTCTCCAGTCCTCCACCTCTAACAATGTTAATTAAGATCCTTAGAAAGTTATTATACTCCATCGTGCATAGTTACGACCTTGGGGGGCTCGCTGATCAAAAGATGTCTCCAATAAAAATAATTTACTTGCATCTAAAACAACTCATCCCCTTCCGAAGACTACTTTCTTTGTCTTTCGAACGCACCGTTTGACTCCAGTACGGAAAGAATAATAATAAAAAGAACGGAAAATTAGATAGACGAACGTGCACGTCGAGCCCGGTAGTTGCACTTTCATATCGCCTACTCATTTAAGTCCATTGCTCGTTAATCATATGTAATTTAACACTACTTTTTTTTACCCCTGCGCAAAAAACCGAATGCGTCCACAGTTGAGAGTCCAAAGCAGTCTTTTCTTCCTTTTTATTATCGTCATTATATCCGGAAGGAGAGAAAAAAAGCTCAATGTCCACCCTCCCCCCTGGAACTGGACCGGGGGTAGTGGTCATGAATTATGCATAGGTTGTAGCTCGTTACACGGGGGGTTACATGCGTCATCGCTCCCCGAAGGCACGGTATGCAAATACTCTGTCGGACCTCGGGTGAAGAAAGGGGCACACACTGGGTAACGCCATTCAGGCCTCTTTTTCCCTGATGATTTAAAAGGGCCCTGTTTCGGGGCACTATTGACTCGGTAAGCGGGGTGGATTGGGCTGATCGCTGGAAGCCCGCATATCTTATCCACACATGCGAGTTCTCGCGTAGCATTTTGCTTCGACTGATATGGATCGGTGTTGCAACACGCAGATGGTAAGTTTCGTTTAGGCAGGTGGACACGACCTTTTGTGACTGCGGTGTGCATTGAAGTGACGCAATGTAAGCCTGTCTAGTTTTGTAATCCTCCTTAGGGAAACTGTTTTATCTTTAATACAAAGTATGATATCGCACCCATGCTGCAATACCGTCGCAACTAAAAAAGGAATTTTTGTAGTTTTGTGTGTAGAAAGACTAAGTACATGCTGCAAAACTGCCACAATAGGTAAATTCCAGTAGAGGGTAGTTGAGGCTCCAGTATAGTGCAGCTCCCGCGAGAAGGCAGTCGACCTGTGTCAGTTGATTTCTGTATAGGTGTGAAAGCGAATTAGGAGAAGGTTTGCAGTAAGCAAAAGCATGAATGGCGATCGCCATGGCTAGTTTTATCCCTCGCCAATGCGTTATCAGTGCTGCTTTCGGCACCGAACGAAAAACATAGAACCAAAATACGCGCTGAAGACGCCAAATGTGGAAGGGGTTTGTTTACATTACCACCCGTCACCTAATTTAACTAATAGACTCGTTCAAAACTACATAACTGAACTGCCTTCTCGCGGGAACCGTACTATAGAGGGAAGTTGAGGCTCCTGCAGAGGGCAGTTTTGCAGTATGCAGAAGGTGCATTAAAATGGATGACACACTGAGTAGAGCGAACCCTGTGGGTAGTGTGGGTGTACTTGCAGTACATTGCTACTGCACCTGCCATACTGGGTAACGTTGTTCACCAAATTGTGCACGGCGGTTAACCATCCGCTCCCCAACCCGATTGTACCACTCGGAATGTACCACTCAGATCGAGAGCCAAATCGCGAAGAAAAGCGTGATCTGGATCGCGCTTCCCACGTCACCCCGTGTGTCATCACCTTTACGGTATACCTGCACATAAAACTAACGATGCGGTGGTATTACTGAGGGGTTGCGATTAAATTACTTAGTTCCCAGACTTTGATAATACTATTTACACATTTTCTTTGCTAATAATTGAAGATTGGATATTTTTGTGTGTTTTAACTTATTGTACTTCCCTGTATACTTCGGTCTAATTAATTCTCATGTAACAAAATGACCCCAGAACAAGCCATGCTTAATTTAATTACCTGTAAGTGGACGATTAGCATATCATTTATGACCGACCTAAACTACGTATCACTTGGCCAAACTGAATATAGTAGCTGGCTTTGACTGGTTTTACGAATTTTAGTATAATTAGCATCTTGAGCCCTAGTTATTACACCCAAATGCAGGTGGATTTTTTTATCGCTGAGTCAAATTTATATTTACTCTAGATTTTAGTATTTTTTTTCCGACAGTTCTCTTCTATTATTTACGGTCAGTTAGGTTGCACATCCTTCCGAAAGTTGGGCATAAAACAAATTTTTATGAGAGCGCATTACAATATCGCGGATTTTATTACGAGGAACTTACGAAGGCCATCAATTAGAGTATGCAAATATCAAAACACGTGCCAAGTAGTGTTTGGCTTCACCCCAGAAATGTGAATTAGACGTTCGGTAATAAGCTATGCATAGGCTTTCATTGCAAGAAAAACATTTTGGGGAATTCAGAATAGACTAGAGCCAAATGATTTACAACGATGGCGTGCTTGTTGATGAGACTACATGCTGGGTAATCTTTCATGAAAGTGGTGAATTTCTTGTGTGTCACTATCCATTATCTTTGTTCTTACCATTTCAAGGGAAGTGGAATGGTCTCCATAACACCAGTTTCTGAACGCCCAAGTTTAATAATTTCTAATGATTGTACATACCTATTGGTGAATAAACGAATGTATCAATTCCATAAGCGGTCTACTGCAGCCAATAGAAAGACCGATATTGGCCAATGTCAGATGAAGCTGAATACGCGAAGTTTGCATAGGTACCAAAAATTATTTATTCCATTAAGCTGCATGGCCAAAAAAGCACAATGAGTGTCACGTTCACGCAATTTGGTTTTAAATACAATGATTCAATTTTTTGTTCACTACGAATCATTTTTGCAAAAATATAAAATTCTTAGTTCTTAAATCGGACTTTGTTTTTATGTCGGTACAAATTTTCTTTCATAAATTTCAACGCTCGCTTGCACAGAACGCCTTCAGAGCAAGTTTTGAACGAATGGAATGACAACTATTTTACAGAACTTCAGATAGGGAAAGACCTTTGTGTGCTTTTCCCTATCTTCCCCATTCAAACCTACGACTTTTTTCTTGCCGTTGGCTTCTTACACTATGTTTTTATCGATCATGTCGTATTTTTTATTACTTTGTTTATGAAAGTTTTACATAATTTCAATTATCAATACTTCTCATTGCTTTATACTGGGTTTCACTCTTTTATAGTATTTTTAGATTACGGTTTTGTTTTTATCTTTTCATTGACTTCGATGTTTCATTTTATGTTTGATGCAGTTTGTCCTTATTCTGCACCCTGCGCCACAAAAACAAAGCCTACCCTCCTAACTGTTGTAGCCTAACTACTAACTTATGCATATAACAATGGCATTTCATTGTCTTCTATTGCCTGGATCACATTAAGGGATGAAACATCGGTGCCAAGTCTATTTTGATGAGGCTGCTTTTCCTGCTAACTTAAATTAATAATCTTGTGCTTAATTCAGAATGTTTATGCTCATCACGTGCCAATCTACACTTGAGGATTGTTTTTAGGAGCTTATAATCTTAATTGCATGATTAATAACAGTAAAGTTTGAATCCTAGAAGATAGTTCCTACACTTCTGGTTCATTTTCCTGTGATATTTAACTCTTGGTGCAGAATACGAATTATGCCCGAGATTTAGTCTTCCATGCTTTACTCTGTAAAGGGCTCACACGCATGTATCCGCTCTACAACCTGTAGTCTTCTCTGCATGACTTCTAACCAGCTTCTAACTTGACCAATAGGATTTTTCCTATGAGTCTTTAAACCATTTTACGTGACTTTTCAGTCCTTAAATGTGATGTAGGGTAATAACAATACTACATACTCGGAAACCTCGTGACGCTCAGAGGTTTAACTTTAAAGAAGGAGTAGTTACCTTGCACTTTTTATTTGTAAACAGTTCGAAATTAATGTAAAAAATGTATTTAAGAAAACCTGCAGAATCACTTTGGGTTGTCTCCCTAATTATTCACTCAGAACATAGTGAATTTTTGTTATTCCTTGAAAGAAAAGTTGGAACAAATTGAAGCAAAACCAAATAGTTCACAATTGAATAAATTTTCGTAATAAAATTTATCCTGTGAAATCATTACGGCGACTTTTATGATTCCTTTCTTTCGATTCCCCTCTGAAAATAGTGTTCCCTTTGAGAGTGAATTCACACTTATCCGGAATCGCTCCAACCATGTCTAAATATTCTCTCGGTGCGTCGAGGTTCGGTCTGTTATGGAGTGACTTGAGCGTCATAATTTCAGCTTCCCCAATGGACATAGAGTACGTACGTGGGCCCCGTATCATGGATTCTGCAGTATTATCGTTTGTCATCTCCCAGGCGACAAATGTTCCATAAACCTTCAAAAATACTGTGCCGGAGGGAGTTGGTAAGCCAACTGCACGCGTCCTGCCCCCTCTTGGGTGGGAGGATACAGAAATTTGTGTCGAATGGAATTTGAGGACGGAAGAGCCGAAACGGAAGTCCCATTTGGGATTTGGCCGAAATGCTCCGGGAAACTAAGTGCTCGTATTTATCTGCTCACTCTATTGGGATATCTTCCGCTCCGGCATCTGTTAGACTTGTTGGAGTTCTGTGAATTGCTATCGATATCAATTGCATTCGTGTTTGTAAATTCAGCAATAAAGTTAATTCAATGGTTTTAATTACAGAATTATCCTTTTGAATATTTGGTTCGGGCGTGAAGTGGATATACAATAATGATAATGGTAATTTTCTAGTTCATTTATGTGGATAACAGCCCAAGCTCACTGGATTGGACGCCGTAGGTGGACACTGTTTCACCTGTGCGGTTTTCGGCTATACAATCCGCCTTACGGAGGAGTTTCAGGGTATAGGGAGGGCAATATATTATACATATAAAATATTTAACAGAAAAAAAGAGACTACATAAAGAACGCAAGATAAGTGCTACGCAAAACATAGATGCACAGAAATACACTATGACGTTTGAAAAGGATTACAAAATTTGTTGAATTTACAAAAAACAAAATAATACAAACTATACACTTTAGGAGAGCATTGAATTACATAATGACTAAGGATACATATTCATTAAAGGGCTCAAGAACAAATTGTCTTAAAAGATTATTATAAAATATGGATAAAAGAAATAATATAATTGACGATCAGTCAAAAAAGTAGTGAATGGGATTACTTTTTCACCACAAATGCACAGTGCGCTTGTTTTTAAATAAAAGCGTTCTAGATATTCCGGAAATGGACCATGGCCTGCGAAACATTGTACCAGCTTTGAGTCCTACTACATAAGGTCGGTGAATTAGTATTAGTACCTTTCGTAGAAACACCCATTCCGCTTGCCATCGGTCCAACGTATCAATTGAACCTATTAATTTGCTGCAGACTTTGTTAATATGTCCTTTTGTTCATTTCCCTCAATGCCTGTGTAAACTTTTACCCAAGGGATGTTAATTTTGGGTATTTCAGTGACTTTGAGCAGTTTTTCCTTGATTTCATTGATAATTTGGTTTGGGGAGAACAGATTACCCATACTTTATGCAATGTCTGTCATGATGTTGGATGGTTCTCTAAAACTCAACACAAAAAGAGACTGCTTGCTTAAGAACAAGCAGTCTCATTTTGAGCTTGAGCTTGGTATACAGAGTTCAAATCCAACTATGACAGTTTGTAGATATTGACCCAACTACGACAGATTGTAGAATCCTCAAAAAGTACATATGCGCAGCGACACCACTCTCAGTATGTTCGAGTAGCAAAATACGAGAGCCGACTATTGTTCAGACGATATATCAGGAATCCAAAAAAGTTCTGACGTCTGTTCGTAGGAAAATTAAAAAAGAAAAAAAAACACTAGGTAGGTATTTCAATTTACGTAGCACTTGGAGTAACACAACGGGCTATTGGTTACGGTCCGGGATCAATCCTGAAGGAAAGATCAGAGAATAACAACTCGTAATTTTGAACCAGTCAGATGACGAGGTCAACACCTGAGCTGGTACCCCACTCCAAACTCCCACACTATACTTTGAGGATATTTGAGGCCACGGCAGATTTAACGTGCAACAGCTCCCACGTACACGACGGTCTTAGGTTGAATCGAGTCTAGAACTCGAAACCCTATGACAACCCGCGAGTACTAAATGGGCTACCACGGCCCTAAAACACTAGAAATATTTCAAAATCATTTCCTCGTCAGATTAGCACCATCACATTCGACATCCTTTTTCAAACGAGATACGAGCTCGACAAGAAGTACCAAAATGGTTCATTTTTATGACGCGAGATGAATGAAGAGCAAATGGTAAGTCTTAGAAATTGACTGCTCGCTAACAAATGGTGTAGGACCACTTACTGAACTTCTACGCCTCCCCAAGTTGATGCAGATGCAAGCGGATGGTTCCTTTACTCCAAATCTTCATTCATGACAGTTGGTCATCCAGAGCGTGGTGCAGCGATTTTCAGCCAGAAAAATATTTGTACCACCTTTGTTCGGTGAGATTTCTACAGTATTGCTTCAAATGCAGTGCATATTTTACTGCACGCCTTTGCAGCATTTGTACCGAGTTTAAATTCATTGAGCATTGAATAACACTACATTTAACCGACATTTGGATTACTTTGTAATTCACCGAAAATCAAAAGTAATGAAATTTTCCTGAATGGAAGACTCGTATTCGAACTTAAAGACGCACCCAAAACCGTGCACTATATTGGCGAAATTTATTTGAGATAAAATCAACTACTGGATCCATCTCTAGAAAAGAGTCAGCAATTTTTTGGTTGCCTTATGCTTCAAGAGATTTGCGTTTGTTGCGGAAAGTATTAAACAAAGAACTCTGATAATAAATAATCGGTTTAATTAACCCTCTTATAACAATGACCGTAGCGTGACAAATCAAACGATAGTAAAATCTGCAAAATTTTGTGAATACCTTGTAACTGATTGTCAGTTGTGCAATTCTGGTAAGACAGATGATCTCGGGTATTTCATTCCTGAAAAAAATAGTAAACTTGCCACGGAAAAGGACTGCTATACGCAAAACATGTACAGCGATCGCCTTGAATTATTTGTTTCTCCAATTAGTTTTCATGACTATCGCTCTGCACAGAACAACAAATTCAGTGCCATAATCCCCGCTAAGAACGTCAATTGTGGGAGCATGTTATTTATGTTAAGCCTGACCCTTAATTTGACATAGACTCGTTCAAATCCTTGTGACTCGTCGGAGCTGGATTTTACAGAGCCGGACTACGTGAGCTTCGGACTATACGAGAAGAATATAGTCCAACTCTAGCTATACACCAAAGCTCTTTTATGTGCATGGTTTCTTTTTTTACTTTACACATACTTTGAAATCAGTAAGAAAGGGGAAAATTTGTTTTAACCACTTAACGCATTTACCCGTGTTTGACACGGGCGAAAGTTACCGGCAAATTTGCACATGCCCGTGTCTCACACGGGCGCTCTTCCGTTCTAGTAAAAATAGATAGGCTAGATTAAACTTATACCAAAGATGGCATAAACTTATTTGTCATAGATAATTTACCACTTATTTATAGATGGTTATTAAACTTATTTACCGTAGATGGCACCACTATGCACAATTTTTCTTGTGTAAACCAAGTGGTGCATTTTGATGATTAGCTATAAGTTTGTTAGGAATTCTTTGTTATAAAGCAGTTGTTAGGTGGGTCTAAAAGATAATATATCCATTTTTATTACGTTAAATATCATAAAAGTAAACAGTTAACCATAAATTAATTTTTACTAAGTGTTTTTGTAACTTGTTTAGCAAAAGTTATCTGATAATGAGCGACTGACGATTTTGAATATGCCAATTTATCAGAAAGTTTCAGCGATGAAAGTGATGAACTCTTGAGTGATGAAAGTGATGAACTCTTGAGTGATGAAAGTGATGAACTCTTGAGTGATGGAAGTGAATCTGAAGTTAATATTTTATTATTATTAATATTTTGAAATTCAAAATAAACATGTAATCAAATCGTTTACACTTTGTTTGTATAATAATTTTTTTATAACTTTTACCCCACCCCCCAACTGAAATCCTCAAAAATTACTTACACTATACCTATATATGTATTAATTTTCTGTCAAAAAAAACTCGATCATTTTTTACCAGTTTTTCCGAAAAAAACTCGTGCTTTAAGTGGTTAATAGATATGGGGGACTAACACGACCACCCAACCTTGTACCTAAAATCTTATGACCTACTAGCACCAACTTTAAGTCAGGCATAATGGGTATTTGACCAAACTTTTCTCGGGTAAACTGCGGAACTCGGCTAGAGTAGTTTTTGAATGATCCGTGAAAAGGATATGCATGTATTCCAGGCATGTGCATTAAAATTTGATGGTTGGATGGTTTTTAACAATTTTAAGTTTCGAGGAATATGAGAGTTTCGTCTCCATAATATCCCAGTCAGAGATGAACGAACAGAGCTGCTCATCCACAAAGAGTAAAGTACTCCTGAACAACTATTTTTAATCGTCTAAAACTCAAACCTTTAAATTTTCATGTTTTTCAATAAATGTGTCTGAGTTTACCAAGATTAAAAAATAGAAAATTGAGACTTTAAAATCTTATCGTGGATCTAGGGCATGCCAAGTATTGATCCAACATCCATCCTGTAACACTAAAATTGACTGAAATACGCGTACCGAGATGTTTTCTGTACAGAAAAATGGAGTATGCATTCGCATATTTTATCGCATGCTGCTCCAGAGTTGCTAGGCTAAGATATCATGTACAAATTGTTGTAATGCAAAATTCAGAAGCAGGGTTATTTGATTGGTCTTATAATAGCTGATCAAGCGAGGATGTTACAGCTATTCGACATAACAAAATCCTATTGTCAAATATCTAAATTCATTGGAAATACAAACATTCCGTACTGACATAGCTATACAGTGATTCGTCGGCTTTAGAGCAGAAACTCATTAACTGGCGAAACAAATCTTTTACTGTACAGCCGTTTAAAGACTAGCATTTTTTTGCTTGGTCAAAAAATAAAAACTGAACATTTTGGTAGTATTATAGCTTTTAAAGAGATTATAATGTATTTCTCATCAGGAAAATATGTCTTTAGTGTCTTCAAAAAGTGTCAGTTATGGGTTTCTGCTCTAAGCCGACTTTACATTTTGTAAGACTAATTGTGTAAGTTGGATTGTCATGACTTACTGGAACCGACTACATGATAAGGAATGCTTGAAAATATCAGTATACTGATATACTAAGAAGAATCAAACTCGAATACATCCGAACAGAAAACAACGAAATCAAAACGAATTCGCCTTTGCGTAGATTTCTCACCACATTGTTAACATCAAAATAGAAAGACATTCTTGAGGCTGAGACATTTTCTCCCAGTACCACGGAAGTCATCCTCTATTTTTTACTACACCAAGCAATCCCGAGAAAAAAGAATGGAAATTCTGCGTAGAATGCATTTCTGGAAACAAACAGAACACGTGAAGAGATTTCACTTGATGGGAAAAAACTGGATCGAGCATGGAGGATCAGGGAAGAATTCACAAAACAGCAAGCCAGCTGCATGGAAAAACAGAAAGTTGAACACACATCGCCATATATTGTATATATGAATGGATAAGATACAGAGATAAAATGCTAGAAAGGGGGTTGAGGGTGCATGCAAGAGGGAGTGTAGGGAAGAGATTTCATTCTTGGGGATGTAGATTGAGTTGTCAGGCGAAATTTCAATCTTTTCGGATTCAGGGGCTATTATAGGGGATGGGCAAGAAGCGGGAACGTTCAGGGTGTCGGCGTTATAGTTTCACAATATCGGTTGGGATGTGTTTTTGCTTTTTGCCAACCCGTCTCTTGTTGCTGCTCGTGGAAAGAGAAAAAGGCAACTTATGTTTCGAACTTCATTTTGTAAAGTCGGGAAGGTGATAACAGGTGAAAGGGGGTGAGCAAGAAATTTATTCTGGGATGAAGAGTGAGTTTCGCTTATGTGGATCCAGTTACGTATTCTAGAGATAAGAGGAGCTCAGTGCGTTCGCCCGCTGTGCTAGCAACCTGCGAGTTGTAGGCGGAGCAGGTTCGATTCCATTCCAGTGTGCATTCCTCTCTTCTGTCAGTAAAACATTCCTTGTGTGTATGTCCATTAGTTGATTTTGTCTTGTGTTTGGTACAACTTGGCCAGATATGGCCATTGCGTCATAAAACCTAAAACCAACATTTAGAAAGGAGACAAGCTCTCTATTCTATTTCATTAGTAGCGAAATAAATTAGATGAAAAATAGAAATTTGCAAATGGAAGAGTATAGAAACCATTTTACTCAGTAATGCTTGTAGCGTTTTAAGACGATTATAATTCTGTATAATTATAATTCTATTATCCAGTTACTATAGGTAACAGCAAGTTTTTCAGATTCGAAGTCAGCTTCGATCAGTTGTCTTCAATTTTTTGTCTTGATTCAAATGTACTTTGACAAAAATTATTCGGATATTTACGATGCTTAGATATTACTTTTCTGGCGAAATACATTTTCCTTTATATTTGTTCTCAAGTGTTACTAGTATGAAATGATATTTCCAATTGACAATTGTCAATTTTGAATATGAATCAACTTAAAACAGGTCAGGAATTCTAAATTGGATGAATGTGAAATGATGTAGAATCGACGAGGTCAAAATTGTTCTGTATCATCTCATAATTTATCATCTATCAAGTTTTATGACAAATCTGGTAATAAAAATATCTCTAATTTGAATCAATTATGCTTTAATATAGTTCTTCTTTTCTTTCTTATCTCAGTGTAAAGAAAGTCACTGAGTCTGCAAAAAGTTTTTAGGCAATGGCAGATGAGTCCTTAAAAATGTCTTCATGTACGACTCAAATGCAATTCATGATGTATGAGGGAGAGGCTAGTAATAAGCAGCATTTCGTACAGGTGGGAAAGGATTTTTGGGGCCATCAATAAACATAATCTTTTTCAAAGATCGGAGCCTGGCAAGCATAGAAAGTTTTCCGTGGCAAATTTAAGGCAAGCAGCTCTCCTGGTGTTCCACTGAGATACCAGTGATGAAAGGGTACTGGAGATGATCTGAGCGAATTTTCTTTTTAAGCACGGACAGGTGATCGCCCTCTGAGTGTAGGACGGTACTTTCTCTTGTGCCAGGTTGTTTATTTGTTCCAGCTTTTGTCAATAATTCAGCTCTCATTGCCCAGAATGCCAACATGTGATGGGATCCAATCGACACATAAATATCGAATTGAAAGAATTACCTAATTTTTTCCGTAGAATAAATACACTTTTGTATAAACGCCAATAAAAATCACAAATGATTCGTTCAAGTTATCTAGAGATAAACACATTAACTTTTCAAACAGATTCTTAAAGATTAAAGAAGTTTGTATACGAACGTATACACTTTGTTAGAGAAGTATTTTTTCTGAAATGTAGCTTTTATAAAAAATCATATATCCTAAAATACACGATGTATCTCTTCCCCAAGAATCAGACTGAATCTCTTCCCCATTCATTGTCCCCTGACAAAATTGGCATCTGTGTTTCTGTCTAAAAAGCAGCTTCCCTTTTATCTTGATAAAAAGGGGAAAATAGCAGCAATCGATAAAGAGCGGAACACGGGAACCGAATTGCGTTTCAACTGAAGACCGATGTTAGAAGATCGAACTGAAATAGCTCCTCTTCAATATACTGCGGCTTTAGGATGCTACGGGAAGTGGACGTGAATGCGAATGGCCCATTTAAGGCAATTCCCGCTTCTGGTCTTCAACAACTGAGCGAAAGTGAAACAGGTGGTGAGCTACCAGCCGATGTGAAGCTACGAAAGAAACTCCCCGATGGACGTTGTCTGTTAAGAATACGATTTTATTTACTGTTCAATTGAAGGAATTTTACTGTTGCTAGGAAACTTCCTTTTCTGGTGAAAACTTGTAAGATCTCTTGTATGAGGAATGTTTAGTAAGTTTAATGCAGCACGTAGTGGTGAGATTTATTTGAGCATTACAGATTGAAAAAGCGATTAGCTGATTAAATGAGCCGACGTCTGCAAATGTGGAATACATGGAAGTGAAAGCGGGTGTCTTTCTAGTAATTTAATTACATGTTCCAAGAATTTTGGCCATGGGAAATGATCCCGGACCGTCGCCGATAGCAGGTTGTGTTGCTCCAGTGCGAAGTTAATTAAATACCTACCTGACCTTGGGAAGGATTACGTTTTCAGGGAATTTCTAGCCTCTTGGGGGATGCGGTAGCCCGGTTAGAAGAGTAGCGGATTAGCAATCGGAGGATTGCGAGTTCGAAACGCGGTCTAACCAAATACCGTCGTATACACGTGGGCTGGTGCACGCAAAATCTGTCGTGGCCTCAAATGTCCTCAAGTTGGCGTGATTAGGAAGTTTGGAGAGTGGAGTGCCAGCACAAATGTTGATCTTGTCATCTGACCGTGATTCAAAATTGCGTGCTGTCCTCGGATTTTTCCTTTGGGGATTGATCACGTTGGCGTGGTGTGGAAGTTTGGAGAGTGGGGTGCCAGCTCAGGTGTTGCCTCGTCATCTGACCATGGTTCAAAATTACGTGGTGTTGTCCTCGGATCTTTCCCTTTGGGATTGATCCCGGACCGTCACCTATAGCCCATTGTGTTGCTCCAGCGTGACGTTAATTGAAATACCCCCCCCCCCTTTGGGGATTGATCATGGACCGTTGCCTATAGCCCGTTGTGTTGCTCCAGTGCGACGTTAATTAATAACCATTACCATTCTCGACGCCTGTCTCACTTTCTTCCGTCTTAATAGTTAAATCCTCTAGTTTCAAATCTAACCACTGTACTCGATATTTATTCTATTGTAAATGGTTTGGAGAGTGAAGTTGTGTTGCTCCAGTGCGAAGTTAATTAAATACCTACCTGACCATGGGAAGGATTACGTTTTCAGGGAATTTAGATAACAAAAATTGTAAATTCTAAAATATTCCGCAACATACTTCTGTACCTTGGCGACAAAGGGCCAGTGTCCGAATTCGCTGATTTTGAGTTACGTTCAGAAACCTCTTCAAGGTAATGAAAGTTAGAATAGAAAAAAGGGAAAACGTCCTACGGTGTTCGATAATACATTTTGAATGAATCAAAATCAAAGTATTTTTTGTACGCTGTATCAAAAAATAAAAATTGCTAAATCAGCTGTTGCCAAACACTCGCAAAATGGACATTGGCCCCCTTTTCTACCAAGGTACAAAATTATTTAACCATTGACCTAATGAAATAGATCGTCTTGATCGCTCAGTTTTTGTGTGTAGATATTCGGGTGAATTGGACACGTGGTAGAAGAAACATGAATTCTAATGTAAACCTAATTGGCGAACGTGGTTCCAAACAGTAATTTCCGCTTCGATAACCAATGGAGCCGTTTTCCAAGCCTAAGTGTGGGGCCGTGGTAGCCTGGTGGAAGAGTAACGGATTAGCGACCGGAGGGTTGCGAGTTCGAATCCAACCAAAGTAGTGGGGGCTGTTGCACGTTAAATCTGCCCCGTGATCTCAAATGTCCTCACGTTGGCTTGGTGTGGAAGTTTGGAGAATGGGGTGCCAGCTCAGGTGATTCAACATTACGTGGTATTGTCCTCAGATCTTTTCATTCGAGTTTAATCCCTGACCGTCGCTTATAGCCCGTTGTGTTGCTCCAGTGCGAGGTTAATTAAAATACCTACCTACAAAGCCCACATGACCTACACTTCTGAGATCTTACTACAACGATTATACCATCGATCTAATGAAATAGACGGAGTATATGCGCAGCTTAGTGCTATTTCTTCCGATCGCTCGGTTTGACGATCTGTCATAATTGTGGGGAAAGCATGAATCCTAATGGGGAACACATTGATTGGTTAAAGTGATTAAAGGTACTAGGTCTTCACTTTGATAGTTAATCGACCCAGTCGATTCGTAAGCCCACGTTTCTTACCTTTCTGAGATCCTACGACCGCGATTCCCACCCACATGTTCTATATATTTCATTAGAAGGACGATGCTCTGCACGCATGTTTTGTCTATATTATTAGAAGGTCGGTGTATTTCACTAAAGAATGTCATCGTGTTGCTGTTGAATCAAAATTTGAACCCATCACATGTATCTACGTATAGTTCTGGCTAGCTGGAGATTGGCATGCGCAACCGAACCGCATCGTTATAACATTGAATATAAATTAACATTGCAGAAATCCATCTTTAGTGTTAGAATTCTCATGAATTGCTACATTCATGCTTTGCAAAAAAATTCTTTTCTAACAATCTACATTTGGATGCAGAAAAACCCTTTGTTCTCGTCCTCATTTTTTCGTTCACCTCAAATGAATGCCTGTATCTATTTCAGTATATAAAATAGCTATTAATCAATTTTGGGAGATTTATCTTTCAAAGATGAATAAATCAATTGACATTGACTATATTAAGTTCTCTTCCTCTCGAAATGGAATACATTAAGTGAACTGAACGTTGAAAAATCAATTGAAATCGTACTTTTAATACCAATTGATGCATGGAAGCGATAAGATTCGGCTTATGCAGATCCGTTTTTCTTTCCTAAGTATATATTTAATTTCAATTTAAAATGAATGCTATTTAAATAAAAGAGCGCTTTATCACAGTCAGAAGGGATAATTATTTCAAGCGCTGAATATAAATCTCCGAGTTGGCCACGATAAATGAGTAAAGTTAATTAGAAATTTAAGTGAGATAGCTTTTATTTTAACTGCATTGAGTTGATAAATTATTCCGAAGCCGCCATTTCTTTAAAATATCATATTCTCTCCGATCATCCATCCATCACTGCGCGAGAATGAAAAACAGTAAAAAGCATTTTCGTTGACTAAACTCCGGGTATTTCGTTTCACCCACCTGACACTATATTCCCTGATCATGACTACTGCATTCCATGGCGTGCCGGATTCTTAAGAGAAAAAACACAGGCGAGGAAAAGAAAGAAAGGGGAAGAAAGAAAAATCAGGACAGAAAACACGTGATGTGTTCAGACAGGCAGCAAATTGATCTTAAGCAGTTCATGTCCCTGGCTCAGGAAATTATCACTCACCGTGACAACTTTTAGCAAAGGAAAAAATACGAAGCAGACCCTCAGAAATTGGTTTGCGATATTGGCAGTCTTATGGTTATCTTGAGCAAATGAATGTCGAGCTTAGGTATTAATGTTCTGTATTTTCTCCATGGTTTCTGATTCTGAGGGATTGCTTCCGTGCTTTCAGATTTCTCCTATTTGTTTGTCGGTAGAATTCTATCATTGTGTGCTTTATGTTCTGAGGTTTGTGCAAGATATTTACGTCCTTTTCTCTTGTGGAAAAAGATTGCCTTGATGAATATTTTCTTTCGCTGACATTGTAGTTACTGAATACCTTTCTGGTGTACCTGAATTTGAAAATATGTACTCGTAAGGAATTGAAACTAGTTTTATGAATGGGATATGTCTAATTCAACAAGGCATAAGATTGCTTTGAATATTCTCCTTCTCTGACATTGTGGCTAATAAATACTTATTTCGTTTCACCCACCTGACACTATATTCCCAGATCTTGACTTCTGCATTCCATGTCCTGCCAGATTCTTAAGATAAAGGAAACAAAATAAGGAAAAGAAAGAAAAGCGGACATAAAACACGTGATGGGATGTGTGTGTTTAGACAGGCATCAAACCGATCTTAAGCAGTTCATGTCCCTGACTTACGAAATTATCACTCACCGTGACAACTTTTAGTGAAGGAAAAAATACGAAGCAGGCCTTAAGAAATCGGTTTGCGATATCGTGTCTTATGATTATCTTGAACAAATGAATGTCGAGCTTAGATATTAATGTTCTGTATTTTCTCCATGGTTGCTGATTCTGAAGGATTGCTTCCGTGCTTTCAGATCTCGTATTTGTTACGAAGAATTCTGTCATTGTGTACTTTATGTTCTGAGGTTTGTGTGTTTATGGAAGATATTTGCATCCTTTTCTCTTGTAGAAAATTATATTACCTTGATGAATATTCTCCTTCGCTGACATTGTAGTTAATATATATATTTTTAGTACCCCAGAATTTGAAAATATTTAACTCATAAGTAATTAAAATTACAGCTCTGAGTGGCAATGAGTCCAATTCAACAATGACTCAGATATTAACGTCAGTTGAATTCGAGTATTTGAAACATTATTCATAGATATCTTAATCTGCAAACTACCTTAGAGCATTTGGAGTAATGGTTAGTTGATCTTTAATGGCGCAAGAGTCGTATCTGGCCGTGTAATGTTTTCTGAAATGATCAGTTTGGTATATTGTAAATATCTTTTTCATTTAAATTCTTGTTTCAAGGTTATTACCCGTCGAATTGTCGCAGTCGGTTCTGTACATCGCAAGGCTCGTCTAGTTCACAGACAACTAGCACAGACGTCTAGCTACAAAGGGTTGTCTTCTACCCCAGCCATCCAGCCCTTACCTCCGTGCCTGCAAGTTGGTAGAGCGAAAGAATAATAAGTCCGTATGTGACCATCAAAAGTTTAAGGCCACGGACAGAACATGGAGCAAGCTTTTGTCTGACCCTGTTACACCTAATTTGCCACGACATTGCTACGGCAAATTTTCGAATTTTAACTGGACACAACTTTTTAAGAGGACATTTACACCGCGTTGTGTGTATGCTTCTCCCGACTACCCCTTTTGTTCGACGGGGAGCTTTATGGATTTTAGTCCTCTTTTATGTTGCACTTCTTATCTAACGATCACATCTTAGTTGACCTTTTTAGCCAGGATAATTTGTACTGGACTGCCCGTAGGAAATTATGGTCCTTGGACTTTTCCTGACGTAAGGAAAAAAGGTCGTCTAGTTGGATTTTATGGCACTATATTTTTCCAAGCAAAACAGAAGACGTTATATAATAGACATACTTTCACAAGGAAAGTTTTACTGACATAGAAGAGAGGAATATAGGAAGAGATAAGTAGAGGTAGTAACAATGAAATCTTCCGTCTGCAGGCTGCTTGCGCATGGGCAAACCCACTGAGTCACGGTGTCCCGCATTTAGAAATAAGGCAGACAAGACTCAATCATTTATAGAAGAGTACTAATCCACAAATCTTTACAGAATTTAATTTCCTTTCTATTAGTGTAATCTAAATACACTCATGTCCAAAATTATCTTTACATGCATAAAATCACGGATTTCTCAGAAATTGTGAACTATAATTTTATGAATTTGTGTGAAATGATACATAACATCATAGCACATAAATACAAAGGAAAAATTTAAGAGCACTGCATATGATATAAAACTGTAGCATGAAACAATAAAAATGGCAATATGTGACAAGGAGAGTTCAGAAAAAAAGAATAACTCAGAAAAAAATTAAGGCTTATGAATTTAATATGGAATGTGATCTCCCCTGACGTGTACACACATATCACAACGTGTTTTAATGCAGGCAATAATGTTGTTAACCACAGTTTGGGGAATTAAGTTCCACTCCTCCAGCAATGCGGTCTTCAGGGCATTTATACCGCTAGGACGAGGATGTCTCCGTGCAACTGCTTTTCCAAGGTAGTCCCATAAATACTCTATCGGATTCAGATCAGGAGATTTTGCTGGCCAAGGTATTTGCTCGATGTGGACGAGCATTATCGTCCATAAATAAAAAGTCAGATCCATATGACCTCTGAAAAGTCCTACATAGGTTCTAAGATCTCATCCCGATATATCTGGTCGGTCGCAGATCCGCTGTTGAAAACGTGTAGGGGCGTATGTTCATCGATCATTATTCCTCCCCATACCACACCTGCACTACCGAAACGGTCACGTTCCATAATGTTCGAAGGAAGATTTCGCGTTCCTGACTCTCTCCAGATGTAAACACGTTTAGAATCAGATGTTAAACTAAACCTCGACTCATCAGTAAAGAGAATATGGGTCCATTGGTGTTCACTCCAGTTCTGATGTTCTTTGCACCAATTAAAGCGATCCCTCTTTTGTTGTGAAAACCTTGGCTTTCTGGCATAAAGGCCTTTTTCATTAAGCCTTCTATATACTGTTTGCCGTGATACAACAGTTCCAGTGGCGGCTACAACCTCTGAACCTAACTGCCGAGCAATAGACTGTTACGACGGGCAGTTATTGCCAGATATCGATCTTGAGAAGCAGTTATTCGTTTTTACCTTGTCCAGGCCTCCTTACAACAGTTCCAGAGTTCTGAAATTGTTTCCATAGCGTAGAGACTGTCTATCTTGAAATATTCACACATCTCGCTGCTTCCATGATTGTCTGCCCTGCTTCTAAACGGCCGATAATTCGCCACTTCACAAGATCTTCCAAATGATACTTCGGAGCCATAACAAACCGTTTTGAGTCCTTACACACTGAAATCAAACGCTGTATTGCAGAAATTCACTTTGCGCAAAGCGCTTGATTCACCGTCGGATGACGTAACGCCTTGATTTGCATATCAAACCGTTTGATCAATTTTGATTGGATAATGCTAATTAGGCTTGTCTTTCACACATTCCCTGCAAAAATGGATTTCATCGATTGGATATTTCATGGAATATCATTATTTTTGGGTATGTAAAGATAAATTTGGACATGAGTGTATTTTTATGGAATGTTTCTGATCGATATAATAGCAGAGTGGTTAGCTCTTTGGATCTTGGCCTGCAGACTGGGTTCAAATTCTGGAGAGCATGTTATTAGACTTTGCGCCATAAAATCCATCTAAAGCCTGGTCGAGGCATGAGTTTACATAGCGGTTCGGAATCCACTTTATCAAGTCCCGGTTTAACTAGTCTTGTATAAAAAAATACCGTGCACATTAAAAACAAACCTGAAACGCTCATGTGGTAGCCATTCAGCATTTTTACAGCAATAAAATAAAGAAATAAACATAATTTTGATCCCTTTTGTCCAGCTGTAAAATATTTTGAATTGCTGTTTTTCTTTCTCTCTTCTGCTTGTTTTATTTTTTAACTACTTGATTGGAATTCTTTGTGAATTTAATGTGTTAAATAAAACACATGGGACAAATTGCGAACTTAATTTAAAAGCCATCCAAATGCTACAAAGTACTTTGTTAATTGCATGTTTTGTTTCACTGCCATCAAATATATGCAAGTTGTGCTGATCTTATTAAATGCTATCAAACAATGTGAATTTGAAATGAAACCAACTAACATCAGTGCGCAATCTGGTACCTGGTTCCTATTAGGATTTACCTTAGACGTTTTATCCATGGGAGGGGTGGGAGAGCTAATGATTTCAAGAGTCCATATCCTGTTTCAAAAGTCAGGTTGCAAATTTTGCTGTCCAGAGTCAAGATTTATGAATCCAATTTCAATAAATTCACTGAGAATAAAACTTAACAAAATTTAATAAGTTGACATTTAAAATTACAATGCAATTCCGCTTCATAATGCGGCCAAGATATTTAAGCGCGTCATTGCACTTCCATTGTTACAGTTCAACTGATTGGCGCAAGAGCGCCACCTACCGTCATTACGGAACAATCCACTTAAATAGACGGGATCAATACTCACTTAACCCTCTACGTCATATTGATATCCCCAGTTTGAAATTAACCAGCACAATACAGACAGGTAATTATGATTGAAAGTAACCAGAACAACCAAACCCAGATAATCCACCAGAAGAGCCCTAGCCTTATGCAAACTCACCGGTTCGAAAGGCTTCCCTGAAGGAGTTCATCATCCCATTTACTTAAAAGAAAGAAAATTGCATTTATTATTGTACAATCCACGATCAACATATTTACAAGACAAGGTATTACAGGGAATGGATCGATATGCAACACATTTTCAAGAAAAAGGTACCACATGGTACACAAAGGGAAAATTGTCAAATTATGGAGTAATCTTGGCTAATGTATGAAGGCAAGTATATCAATTGATATCGCCAGTTTGAAATTAGCCAACATAATACAGACATGTAATTATGACTGAAAGTAGCCAGAATATCCAAACCCTCTACCTCAGATAGCCTACTAGGATAGCCCTCGTCCCTATCCTTATGAGGATTCACCTGTTTGAAAGACTTACCTGGGAAGATGTCCGTTACCTATTTACTTAAAGAAAATTGCATTTATTACAATGCACAATCAACATATTTACAAAACATGGTATTACAGGGGATGGATCGACATGGGAGATATTTACAAGACAAGGTATAGGGAATGGATTGAGATATATATAATTAATAAGACATGGTTTCACGGGGTAAGAAAGGATTGTTAAGTGATCTTGTGTAATGTATGAAGACTGGCAGGTAAATAAGAATCTCCATATTGATATCCCAGTTTGAAATCAGCCAATACAATCCAGAGACATGGGAAATTACGACTGAAAGTAACTAGAACGTTCCTTCGCATTGCAGATTTAGAAACAAAGTCGCTGTAGTCCCTCGAAATCTGTTTCCTCCCTGTGTATTTCTCGCTTCTGCGTCAGTAAAACTTTCATTGTCTGTCTATTACTTGATATTGTATGTCTTGTGTCTGGCGCAGCATGGCCAAATATGGCCCTTGCGCCATAAAACCCCCAAAACCAACCAACCCTCAAAATCTTCAATTTCAAAGTTGAATTACGGGCTTCATAGAGGAAGAGGCACGCCTCGCGATAGTCTCCACCTGAGAACTCAGCAATCCATCCAGAGAAAGTTGCTGACTTTTGGCACTGGACTGGACGTGTTCGCGAAGATGTTTACGCCGGCCATTATCGGCATTCATCTTGATCCTCCTTTCGTGCCGAACCTGGATCGTGCCGAGCCAGCTCGTTGAGCCCAGTTAGCAGGATGTCGTATCGGCGGCAGTACGCTTCGTTTAACCCTTTATCCTGCAAGATCAAGTAGTGTCGTGCCTCGTTAAGTGCATTAAGTACTCCGAAGATGAAGTGAGCGCTTTTCCCTTTACTTGTTTGCTTTGCCAATCCTGCGTATGCTTATGATATCCGTTAGCTCACCAAATAGTCTTATTTGTGCATTTAAATGTTTGTTGACAGGGGCTTTTGAGAATAACGCTTCTTTGTTTGGATTTCTTGAAGGGTGGTCGTGATTGTGGAATTTTGTGATTTAATGTTTCCTGATTCCCCAGAGGTGGGATGCTGATAGATCTGTATCGGATGAGTGGATTGTATTTGGTTTTCCAAAGTAGTCTCTTATTCCACGTAGGGTAAAAAATTTAACGGTCGAAGACGTATTTTGCACCTATAAATTTCATTCCTGACTTTCATTCTTATCTTGTGTTTGGCTCAGCTTGGACAAATATGGACCTTGCTCCATAAAACCCAACCATCACATAAATTGAGTTTTGACGATCAAATTAAGTCGCCATTTCAGAGACGCCTGACTTTTCCAAATTTTTTCACTTTTTGAGTGCAAATACCGAACGTTTATTCTACCAATCGAAGCCACTGTGGTTCAGAAGGATTGTTCGCTGCTTTAGCAACCTGTGAGTTTTAGGAGGCGCAAGTTTGATTCCTTCTTGGGTGTATTTCTCTTAAGTTTTAGTCAAACTTTCCTAGTGTGTGTATGTTTATTACTTGACGTCGTCTGTCTTGTGCTTGGCTCAGCTTGGCCAAATATGACTCTTGCGTTATTAACCCCCCCAAAAAAACAACCAACCATATACTACCAATCGTTACTCTTACTTTTAAAGGTGTATATAAAAGTCCTTGGTCTAGTCATTACGATTGCGTTTAGTTTATATGCATCCGCGAAAACAAAATATATTTATAAAAGCATCCAAATAGAACATTTTGGCAACCGAGGGAGAATTTTCAGTTAACATCGACTCCTGACTTTCTGCTTGTAATTTCTAAACCCTGGTTTCTCATTACAAATATATTAAATATTAGCATGCAGGGATTTAAGACACATTTTATTATCTTTACGACAACCCCCTATTTTGTGATCTATTGAACATAAACTAGAATTGTTTTAATGTCCACAGTAAATTGTGATTGTCGTTATAGTTATTTGCCTCAGGAAGTCAACAAATAACTCGGAATCAGACCAAAATGTAAATCAAAATTGGGAAACAATTTTAGAAGTTAGAATATTTTAAAAAATAAATGGAGAAAAGCGAACGAAATTTCTTTGGATTGCCAAACATCGTTGCTTTTAACTGGATTGTCGGTGCGTTCATTCCAAAAATGAAGTAATAAAGAAAAACATTAATTGATTAGAAATACTTGTGAAAAATTAATTCCCTTTCCTTTTAATTAGCCATTTCAAGAAAATGCTTCTCAATTGAAAACTAAGCAAGATCCATAGTTATTGTCTTTTATTAGTTTTCTGCTTCAAAGTTAATCTTTTGTAAATACGTAGAAATGAATAAAGATATTTTATTAGGTGACTAAAACATGATCATTCGTCTTTTTAATTAATACAATTTTGCAGAGTATTCTGACAGTGGTATTTGATCAGATAGTTTACTTTGTGACCTCACTCATTTCCAAACAAGCCTCTTTGTGTTGTTCTTGTGTGCCTCTTTGTGAATGTTCAAAAGTTAAAGTTAGATTATATTTGTTTTTTAAGAAAATTAGTTGAGATGTTCAATACAATGTTATTTGAATTAATCATAATTTTTTATGAATAATATGATCACAATTTTTACGATAGCAATATAAAAATTTGAGATACCTTAATTTGTTGTTTATACATGTGCAATCTGCTGTAGAATTTTTAAATTGGCAAATTCCAATAAATATCAGTTCAGATTCTATATTCATTGAATCTTGGACTCTGCATGAAAATGTAGTCTAAAATTCAATGCTTTTTTATCCAGAAAAGTAACTTCGTAAATAAAAAAAGACAAAAATTATTGAATAAATAAGTAAAAGACTTATTATGCAACTATCATCAGGCAATGAAGCACGGAATGCTTTTTCGAAAAGTAAGTAAACTTCTGTTTGGATACATGTCGATATCGAGATATTTCCCACACAAATCAAGTCTGCCCTGATTTTAACCATCATCATTTTTAAGTACAATTTTAAACTTACAAGATTTGATTGGGGAAACTCCCTATCCCAAATCTCTGCAAATTTACATCCAATAGACTTTGAATCGTGATGTTTTTTATCTTTTATGCCTTTAATATGCCTTTTTCTTAAAATATCTTTTTAAATATTTGCCTTTCGTGTCGTTGGTCGACGTGTTTTAAATGCATCATTTTATTTATTAAAAGATGTTAATTAACGTGTTTTAAATAATTTACTTCATGGCAAAACTTTTTTGTTAAACCTTTATTTAGTGTAAAGCATTTCAATCCTCTGACCATAAAACGAACTTTCGGAGTAGTGTAAAAGCTTTTCCCCCTCAACACACATAATGACTCACTATTACCTATTGGTTGAAATAATCTTAGGAAAGATTCTATCGATCAAGAAGGTCAAAACTACATAGAAGTCATGTAACTTGCAGGAACGGATATCGTTGGCTTATATGTGAAACACTAAGTCGAAAAACCTAGTTCCGAGCAAACGGAAGGGGGAAATTACTAGTCACTAAGTTATACTCACTGTTTCTCAAGAAATCTAAACTTCATGCAAAGAAAAAAAATCAAACGTGTCACTTAACCAGTCTAAAGACACCACATTCTGGTCTAGGAAACTAAAAACTAATATCATGAAAATTTGGATGATATATGCATTTGACCCCCCCCCCCAAAAAAAAATGGTTAATTAACGATACTCACTTCAATTGCTACCAATGACACTTCTAATTTTGTTTTTGAGGTTGATTTTTTTTATTGTTTGACTTCCATTATTTTATTTTTGTTTGCGTTTGGAGCAGCTTGTTTGTGCCTGGACCCACTTGCCATTTGTTATCGGCTCAGGTTCGTTTCTTATCAGGGTCGGTTCCTCCCTAAGTGTATTTCTCTTTTCTGTATCAATAACACTTTCACTGTGTGTATGTCCATTTACTTGCTGTTTGGCTTAGCTTGGGCAAATATGATCCGTGAGTTATAAAAATCCAACCAACCGTGCTCGGACCTTGCGCCAAACATCCCAAACAAACCAAACTCGAAAAATTCTCACTGTACCTTCTAATAGGTAGTATTAAATAAACTTCATTCATAATCCCATCTACGTCCTTATCACAACTTTATCATGATTTTAGGTGGGGACAACGTAATAATGTCCTTGTACGTGTTTTCTCTTTGCAAAACAAAACCTCCCAGAGTAATATAATCTGCACTGATAACGTTTAGGTTCTATTATATTCCGCACGCTAGCTGGTTTTCGATGATGGATGGCCCTATGAAAATTCTAGACGCCATTGATGGCGGAAACTGAGCATCCAGAACACCAAACAGGCCACACTTGGCTGATTCGGCATCCGTGATGGCTTCATTGAATCCTGTACAAGAGTCTGACTGAATCAACCCGAATTACGACGTCAGGACAACGTACAAAGGGACAACGCCCCGTTTCGTGGGACGTTATGTACAGAAAAGGATATTAGTTTTCCCTACTTAAGGAGCTGTATTGTGTCCTAGATTACATCTTTTACACAATGTGATAGGAATAAATTTTACGCATTGTTCATTCGAAAGACACTTGAGCTTTTTTTAAAGTAAGAGCATAGTTTTCCAAAGTGGGCACTGAAAGAATCTTGAAGGGCAATGCTGAGCACGAAAAAAATGGTGGGGGCATTGAGCAGAAAGAGTGAGCAATAAGATGCTAAAAAAATGTGTCGCCTAAAAACTTTTTAAGCAAATACTTATCCACACAGACACTCACTTCAGTGATGCATTTTTATTTGTTTAATTAAAAAGGTGAGCTGACTGAAAATAATGACTGGAGATATAAGGATACTACTGACGAAACTAGAACCACACAAAAGACAAATTAATAGCACAGCTCCAGGCTCACCTTTCTTATTACTGATTATTTTTAATTTTGCTTATTTGATTCATCGTTATTAGTAGTCATTAATATCAATCTAGTGTGTTTATGTACAATTTATTTTTGTTATTTTATTTTAATAGATTTACAATTTCAGTTACAAGTTTTATTTCAAAACTAGATTATTGAAGTTCTAAAATTAAGCAAACAGCTATGTACTAATTCAATCACATGCGAGTACTATCTTGGTGAAATTCAAAATTATAAGCAAAGCTACACTTGCAATTTATTATTAGTTGAAATAGTTTCCCATAGGGGAGGCCAAGAAAATTGTCTTTGAAAAGGGAATGTTGAGCCGAAAATGTTTGGCAAACTGCATTAGACTTTGAATAGGTATGTATTCAGAATACTATTTCAGGGATGGCAGTCTTCGCTTCCACCGTTAGTTTTACTTGCGTTTATGATTAACTTATACTCTTGTTTACTTGTATGATTAACTAAACTTCGATTTACGCTAATTCAACTGCTTTCAGTGTTTTTTATTTTTTTAACGCTAAATATATTTCGAGGAGTACTCTAGCCCTAATGGACACTCCCCTTGAATACGCCCATAAATTTAGGCGGATGGACAAGCATGAAGCTATTTTCTTGTCTTGTCCCATTCATACCTGAGTTGTAGGTGGCGCAGGTTCGATTCCTCTCTGTGTCTTCGGATGTTTCCCTTCGGGATAGGCCCTCAGGAGCGCATCTTTAGGTGTTTACGGGCATTGCAACCCTGAGGTTCGCGAGTGATGTTTCCTCCCTTTCATTTTTACCCTCGCCTAGTCTTCTGCTTTTTTTTTTCTTGCCGCATTGTGTTGTCTGTGTTTGGCGCAGCTTGGCAAAATATGGCCCTTGCTGCATAAAACCTCAAAACAACCAATCAACCCTTCAGGATTGATCCTGGACCGAAACCAACAGTCCGTTCCAGTGCGACGTCAATTCAACTACCAACCAATCTATCAATAAAGCTCTCCTTGTGTGTATGTTCATTTCATGATGATATTTGTCTTGTGTTTGGCGCAGCTTAACCAAATATGATCCGTGTGTCATAAAACCCAACCAACCATCACTTCCCATTCAGTCACATGAGTATATAGGTTCGTTTCAACAACCGATTGAATTGTATTACGAACATTTGTTTGCAGATGTTATTTTTATCACTTTCACACCTGTCTGTTTTCCCACTTTATTTTATTTCTTTAGAATCAGGACGTTTATGGGGATTGCCCGGGCCCCTCATACCCCCTCTGAATATGTCCCTGTTTGAAAAGATAAGTTAGTGGTATCTGGAAATAAAAAGTACTTTTTTCCATTTCAATCTGAACTACTTTTAAACTTAAAAATGGAATGAAATATTTTAAAATTTAGTAATTATATATTTTAAAATTTAGTAATTATATATTTTAAAATTTAGTAATTATATATTTTAAAATTTAGTAATTATATATTTTAAAATTTAGTAATTATATATTTTAAAATTTAGTAATGAAATATAAATTCAAATGTTATAAACGGTTGTTTTTAATTGCATCAAACAAATTATCTTCCATAATTTGATGCGCCTGTTGAAAATAAGGTAGATTATTTGAAGAGAAGAATGTTATTCGTTTAATTTCATGGCATCGTGAAAAGTGTTAGGAATGCAAATTTGTTACTAGTCAAGTGTTACCTATTATGTCATTTATCTTTTACTATAAATTGTGCTTTTCTGTATTAAACATTTGTTCTTGCCCTTCTCTTCTATTGGAGATTCCAGCTTGTATGTGATTCCAATGTGAACATTTAATGTTTTCAATCGAATCGAGTAGATTCGATCGTGAATTAAAGTAAACGAAATTTTTGTAATCTGGCTAATTTTATCTAATAAATAAACGGTTGATTGGTCGGAATTTTCCCTAAACATGCAAGAAATTTCTGAAAATTTAGGCGTCAAAAACGACTGAATCCAAAGACCCGATCATCAAAATGAAATTTATTGGTGCAAACTATGATTAACGGTCTATTTTAATTGGAATTTACAAGACCGAAGTAGTTGAAATCGATCTCGGTTCTTTGAGAAACGTCTTCGTTTATCTAAAATTTGCGATTCATTCCTCCATTTCCCCAGGATGCCCAAGCGATCTGTCTATACTTTCTCCTATCTATTCTTTCTTTCCACAACTAATTGGCTTTGGCGCAGCTTACCCAAATATGGCCCTTGCGCCATAAAACCGCAAACCAACCAATCAGTCCTCCATTATCGACCTCTACAGACTGAGAAGAAATATGAAAAGTATGCCTCAAATTTTCGCCAAACATGCGAAAAAATTCGAAAAAGTTAGGTCTCAAAACTGACGATTGGATCCAAAGGATCCGGTCGTCAAAACGAAATTTATTGGTGCAAACTACGATTAACGATCTATTTTAATTGAAATCTATTAGACCGATGTAGTTCAAGTCGATCCCGGCTCTTTGAGCAATATCTTCATACATCTAAGATTTGCAAGCCATTCCTCCATTATCGCCCACTACAGGTCGAGAAGAAATATTATTCAAAGTATGCCTCACATAAATCAGCCGTCTTCAACGAGGACAGAGTGGATGAAATTCTATGTAAATGGCCAGGTCGCGTGACATTATTTCCCTTTCTTCGACCCTCTCACCCATCTCTTTCCTTGTGTGGTGGGAGATACGCCTACATCTGCCACTCGTCGGCCATTGTTCTTTTCGAGGGGGATAGTCATGGATCTGTCTGGGAGAGAAAAAGCACCTTTGAGTATGTTGACTCTTTATGACGAGATTTGCATATACTTTTAATGTCCTATAATTAGCATGAGTCAGATGAGTTTTATTTCAGTTATGTTTAAGAGTGGCGATTTTCCAAGCGGTGATGGCCGTCTGCATTGTAAGAAGATTTGATTAAATGTTTAACAAAAATTACGGATATAAATGAACTTGTCATTTCTGAAAAGAGGGACCGCAGTGACTCAGGGTTGCCCAATGTGCTTGCAACCTGCGAATTGTAGGCGGCGTAGGTTCGATTCTTGTGGATTACCCTGGATGTATTTCTCTTTGTTAGTAAAATTTTCCTTGTTTGTGTATATCCAATACTTGAAGTTGTCGGTCTTTTGTTTGCAACTTGTCGAAATATGGCCCTTGCGCCATAAAACTCAATCAACCGTTAGAATTCTGAGAAATAAATTTCAATTTCCCATTATTTGTGTGATGTATTAGAAAATCTAAAAAGAATCTAAATCAGATTAGATATTTTAAGATTGAATTTAATATTTAATTTTAAACTTCCATGATATATTTAGTTCTGTTTTTCATCCTTTTCTGGTTGCTAATCAAATTTCTTTTCTTACAGGTGAGTATTTGACATTCTATGTAGTTTAGAGTTTGAATCTTCACATTCAAGTAAGATCTCTTGGCTTTTTTCATATTCTAAAAGTGTTTTTTAATCAAATTTCTTATAGAATAATCGAATTTTTATAGGATAGTTTCAGGTTTTATGTATTCTATTTCCTTTATTGCATGAAATTATTTTTCTAAATTATATATGTTCCTTGAGCAGTTATGCAACTTAAATGGAGGATTTTACGCAATATTCTACAAATTTGTAAAACCAGTAGGCGAATTCTAAAATATTCTAATTGAGAAGTAAAATATAGGCTTTAAGATATTTTTTGAATCTTTCGTCTTGTAAAATTACTTTTTAGACTTGTGATTTCTCGACGATGTATTTTTCTATAGGTTGCAATGTTATTTTCCAATTTTCTGAGCAGAATTACAAATGTAGTGAAACATTTCGAAGTCTAAAATAAACAGTTTCTAAAAATGCAGTTTCTTATACAGCATGGCAACAATCAGGAACTTGAAAAACTAACCTGGAGAGAGCTTTCCTGATTGGTATGCTGGTCTGGGTACTTGTAAGTAGTCAGAAAAAAATAAGGGCGGCCGAAAGACAGGCGCAGTATGCCCCAACCTTTAAATATAGATATGTCCAGCAATACATTTTCCGACATTTTTAATTCTATACTTATTCGGTCTCTAGGTTCTTTTTGGAAAGGTTCTTTAGACAAAAGCACTCTGAAGAAGAGACCGCAGGGCACGTATCCTTCCCGAATTGATTTTTGAATTGAAAATCTATCAAAAATACATGCTGAAGATAGTTGTATCAGAAATCGAAGTTTCGGAAATGCCACATGTAAAATATACGTTTAAACACCTCAATTATTTGGTCGGTTTGTGTTATGGCGCAAGGGCCATATTTGGCCAAGCTGTGCCAAGCACAAGACAACGCGTGAGGCAAAAAAGCAAAGAGCCGAAGGGTAGGCGAGGGCAAAACAGAAGAGAGGACAGATTACTCGGGTACCTCGCGGTTGTGATGCCCGTCAATTGTCTGAAGACACTCCAAATAATCATCAAATGCTATGCTGATATTCAACATTACATCATTTAGTGAACCAGAAGAAAGAAGCTGAACCATCTAAAATTTTCTGAACACATGCTCCATGAAGGGCAGTCTTTTAGAAAGTCAAATGTTTTTTAGGAGAGGCGGCTAGCTGTGTTTGCATGTTGGCAGCTAATACCTCTGAATGTTTGGAGATTCTCTCCTTGACTAGCATGGCAGGGTAAGTTGGACCTGCTTTCAAGTAAACTGAAACTTCCAATTTCGATAATAAAAAAACACTTTTCACGCATGTGATGTATGGCTTAGAACTCCATCCGAGTATAATCAACCGGAAAGCCCCAAGACCTCGTTTCCCCATCATCCAACCCGACACTGATGCCGTCAGATGAAGACGCAGAACCCTGCCTTCCTCCCGGTATAATGGAGTTTCGAACCACCTTTAAGTGGCCTGGCTCCGAGCAGAAGGTCCGTGCTATCGGCAACAGCTAATAAGCCAAGAAAACGCCCGCCCCGCGAGCACACGCGAAGTGCATTGTCATCCGCCCCTGCCGCCCGATAACCGCCCCCGTGAAATATTGATGCGGGGGCTGCACTCTCGCAGCCCGATTTATCTTGCTTACTCCTGATAGTCACTACACATTTTGCCCCTCCTGAGACTCTATTTTTGCTCTGATTTAAGGTAATGGGAGGTATGTGTCGCCTCTGAGAGCCCCGACGCATTACTCTGGTTTGGGGCATTAGTCGCTATCTCTATAGGTGTTCCCTAGATTAGCAGTCTATGCTCCACCTCCCTGTGTAAATCCCCGGTTGTGCGAGGCAATAGCTTTGTTCAACGCCGCTTAAAATGGGCTGGGGTTGCTGGTTTTTATGAGCCATTTTTACTGGTCTCCCTTTTCATCATATCAAGCATACGAAGGTTTGCGTATCAAATCCAGTGAAATACGAGTCGAGCAGATCATGACATTGACTATGATGGTTTTATAGCGTCGTAGATTAAGTTGCTATTCTGTACCACTGACGCGATTTCCTTTCGGAATATCATAAATATCATCACTGCCTGTTTGAGTTAGTTGTCGTTCTATGTCAAAAAAGCTTTCAGATCTCGTATAATCCTTCATTTCGACTGGTTTTCTATAGCACAGGGTATTTTTTTTATGTAAGGGCACCATTTTCTTTTGGATTAACTTTTAAATAAAATATTTATATTGAATTTTTTTACATATTCTTTACTCGGTGACAGCTAACCACCTCTGGTTACGCTGTACGTACGAGCTCTTTCGGACCACGTGATTTTGTTCAATTACTTCGTACTTCATTTCGACATCAGTGGATACGTAAATACCCTGTGTTATTCTGTGGTTAATTCTTAAAGGGAGTGGCTATTCCTTTAGTTGCCAGGTTTTTTCGTCCAAAAATATTGTTCGTCACCTAGAACTGTCACCTTTCGCCATAAAACCCAAGCCAACCAATAACTAACCTAGAACTATCACTGAGCTGTTTGTCATTTTCTTAATCACCGTAGTTGACATGAATATCAAGCATTGCGTTGGTTTACTTAAACTTCATTCGACAGCCTTCGGATTCCTTTCCTTATAACATAACACTCATAAAGTAAAATATTAGAAAACTGTTTAAAAGCATTTTTAGGTTTGGTTTGTGGCGCTCAACTATTTTGTGATACTCTGGTTGGTTGAATTAGGTTTTATGGCATATTCAGCCAAGCTGCGCCAAACACAACACACAATGTCAAGTAAATAGACATGCATACATAAGAAAAGTTTTGGATACAGAAGGAGAGAAATATGCCCCGCGTAAGTTACATGAATCGAACTTGTGTCGCCTAGATACACAAGCAAATGTAATAACTTAGAAGTAGTGATACACAAGCAAATGTAATAACTTAGAAGTAGTGATACACTAGGAAATGTAATACTAATGGAACTTGGAAGTACAATTTTCACAAAATCAATGTTTGAGTTGTTTTAATCTTCCGGGAGTATCAAGGAATATTATACTGTTTCAAAATTGAATAAGTAACAAAAATTCACAAGTTATTTGCGAATATTGGGAGTTTAAATCCACCATGAAATTTAATTTAAGAAATATTAACAAGAGTTGTAATCGCAGATAAGCAAATGTTTTCCTCATCTAATATCGAAAGGACTTTATGAATAGCGGGTAATGGTTTTCCTAAAAAGGAGTGTAATTTTTAGTCTAATATTTGACAATACATCAAGAGGTTTCCATGGCTCAGTGATCTTCCCACTGCGCTAGTAACCTGTTCGATGCATCTCAGATTTGATTCCTGTAACTTAACATCCTCAGGGACATCTTTCAGTGTGTCCGGGCTTCACGGACCTTAGGTACTCTAGTGATCTTTCCTTTTCCCATGGCCAGTTTCCATTATTGCCTTTTGTGAACATGGAGGTCGCGCTCCTTGCATACTCAAGCGACCCTTTTCTGCTTTCTCTCTGTTCCCAAACCCCTCTTTTATTCCATTTCAAAACGTTCTTTACTTTACGTTGCCTTGTGTTTGGTGCAGCTTAGCAAAATATGGCTCTTGCCACCATAAAACTTAAAAACAATCAATCAACCTGTTACTTAACCTTGGAATACTTTTCTTCTGTCAGCAAAATTTTCCGTGTGTGCATATCCATTACTTGAGACGCCGTCTTGCTTTGCTCAGCTTGGCCAGATATGGCCCTTGCGCCATAAAAATTCCAAGCCAACTAACCATCGAGAGGTTTCAGAGGTCAGATAAACTTGTGAGCAGTCGTATGTACCATCTCTGCTTCGGTGTGTGAGGAATCCCCTATCGTATCGTGCCTAAACATTGTATGGGCACTTAAGTAGACCCTTAGGTCCTATTGACCATTATGGTGGGGGATACGAGCCTTCTATGTCACCCATACGATATATCGATCGGATTTGAGAGGGCTCTCAGGCCTTAAAGATCGTTTGGCTTCCGTAGCTGTTAAAGACTATCTCCCGGTTGGGATTGAACTACAAGTATCTCGTCAAGCTACAGATTGATTGCATTACAAAAGCGTTCCTTGTATCCTTGTATTGTCGATTTTATTTTCTGTAAAAGTTGCGCTTACTGTTCATATTTGTCTGTAGTTTCACATAAGCCCAATTCAATTGCTGAGGATAATGATAGTACTGCTGCCAATGTTAAATGTACTAGGACTAGAATTCTGCAAAGAAATGCAAATAATTCTACCAATGGCGATACTGCAACTATTTTCCACTTTACACAAATATATATTTTGCGAGGATCGCTGTTTAATTCAGAAAGTGTAAGGTTATATTATGTCTCCAAAATTAGAATATCAAAAAACTTTAATTTGCCTGTTAAAGATGTTTCATGTACTTTTAAAATATATTTAAATTGGCGTATTGATAACGAATATATAAAACTCGTAATAAAAGAAAGGGAATTTATGTTAACACAACTTGGAACATTTATTAAGCAAGTTTTGATCGTTTCTTGAAATACGAGCGGAATATTCTTAATAAATTGCTAATTACAGTTCCTCGATTTGAGAAATTTATGGCCAAAATTGTATACTAAACAATTCTCATTAATTATTATAATTCCAAAGCCAGGTAGATTATTTTTATTTGATTTTGCGTTGGGCGCAGCTTGTCCTATTTTGGACCTTGCACCATAATTAGCATTAAAGTTTGAATTGCTAAAATGGATTTTCTTACAATTTGTCTAATCACACACTATTAGAATAGCGACATTAAAACATTCTTTTGTGTAGTCTTTGAAAACTAACACTAAATAACATCAAGGTACTTGGGTTCGACGTGGCTCAGTAGATTTGCCTATTGCACTAGCAACCTGCGATTTGTAGGTGGTGCAGATTTCATTCCTATCAGATTCGATTCCTCCCTGGGTGTATATCTCTTTGTCAGTAAAGCTTTCCTTGTGTAGCTTGGTCAAATGCTACGACAACTTAGCGTTTGTCGTAGCTTGGTCAAATGTGGCTCTTATGCCAAAAGCTCAACCATCTGTAAGGTACATAAAGTTACTTAACCCTTCTGGTGGTTGTCTCGACTAAGTATCTCGCCATAAACAAAATTGACCAGATCTTCATGGGCGAGATATCTTGTCATTATAAAACTGACCAGACCTTGATCTCGTCGTCACTGGGAATATCTAGATGACGAGTTATCTCGCCAAGATATGGCCGATTTTCTGATGATCAGCAAGATTGGTCAGACCTTGATGGACGAGATATCTCGTCAAAACCACTTGAGGGTTAAATCTATTTTGTGACAGTGTTATGTTTACAAACTCTTCCATTCAAGTAAATAAGTTGAGTCGCGATTCTGTCTCTTTGAAATTATCGATTTCAGAATTCTAAATGTTCTGGAATTGGTATCAAAAATTTTATCTTAATGATATTATAAGACAAGCTACGTAAACCTGTAATCCACTTCTATGTAGTATCGTAATCATAATCTCTATTTCCTTGCCTTCCTCGTGTAACAGTAGGCCGGTGAGCGTATCTGAACGTCCCCAGGGCAGCGTTTTAGTATGATCCGCGGGGCGCTAATAAAAGGGGCTGATTTGTACGTGGCCGTTGTTGGGGAGAGAGCACACTTCCGATCATCATCATATCCCCTGTCTGGAACGATAAGGACGATTCCCTTGAAATATTGATGCGGGACCGCTCTAATTTGTCCTTGCTGCAGAGTGTGATGTGCTCTGGAAGCGACGATACTTCAGCGGACGAGATTGCAGATAGCTCTTCCTCGAGATGGAATTTTTTCGCATCACCCCTTGTACTTGGTTTGGAAGGTAGATGAAGTTGAGAGGGGGAAGGGTTTTATGGGGTCGCGAGAGCTCCTTTGTCATTCTTGGAACAATCGGGCAGAAGCGAGTTTAATTCTTTTTTACGATCAAGGGGTTCCCCGGCTTTATGTACTGTGTAAAAAGGGATGAGCTCGGTTTTTATGGTATGGCATCCGCTGCATTTTCCCAGGGGCAATTTCCGTGACAATGTGCTAATACATTGGCGTACGGACAATGAAGACATTATGAGCTCAACGTTGTAATGATTTATATATTACCAGGTAGAACTCGTAATGAAACATGAATTTTGCACCACGTACACGTTTCCATCAATGGAACCCTGCATTCTTTCCTTTGCAAAATACATTTTTAACTTTTTTGTTTTCAAATTCTACGTAGACACACTTGAAATTTTAATTGAGACATTTTTTAGCCATTATAAATAAAGCAGTACACACTTTTAATAAGATATTTTTATCAGCACACAAATTCTAAGAACTCAGGACATTAAAGATTGCTAACTAGTTCATGTGGAATTTGATTAATTAACATTAAAATAGGTTCTGTTCTGATTGAGTCGCCAGTTTGGAGTGTAGGCTACTATTTGCAGATCAGAGTTCAAATGAGCTAGTCGAGTATTGTTGCAAAGCTTTTATATAACTTGCTATAAAAATGTTCACCGCCTTCGCAAGAAAACATTTTTAAAGTGTTCAGTTCAAGCCATAGCAAAATTTTATTCATATATTTGAATAGATCTCAACCGAGAGCTTTAAAACGATACCCGCATAGTCGTGTTGCGCTCATGATTCTCCAGGTAAACCCCTCACACGGAGAGGGAAAGGAGCGATGTATTGCTCAGTATGCAAATGGAACTTCATGCTGTTTACGAATATGCTAACGCGGTTACTGTTATGCACATTTTTAGCAATGTAAGGATTTCAATTTGTATCTATTTTTGTCGTAGGCGGTCGGCTGTATGTCGCTTCATACTATCTGCGCGGAATTAAACATAGTCCTACGTCAAAATTTCGTGCTTTAGCTACTCCGTTGGAATAAGATTTGATATATAGTACTCTTGTACCAAAAATAAATACAACTTGTACATGGAAATGAACGTGCTAATAAAAACACTTTCTATCAAATTTAATGAATATGTAATAAATAGTTAAATTATATATTTTAACCCTCCTGGTGGTTGCCTCGATGAGGTAACTCGACAAGAGCAAAACACTTAGCACATTGTGATGGACGAGATATCTCGTCATTAGCGAAGAAATCTGATCGGATCTTGATCTTGTCATCATAAAAAACGAATATATCTTGATGGCGATATATCTAGTCATTAGAAAAATTGTTCAGATCTTGATGGACGAGATATCTCATCGAAATCACTTGGGGAACTAAAAGGCTAGAACATAATATATCTCTTTGTCGAAAAGCCAATACATTCAAGTTTGGTCCTTACGAGTTGGTATTTATTAACATTAGATAACGGTATAATCACTTAAACAACTGTTGATTGAGTGCTCTTTCAAGTATTTTCTAGAATAATGAGACATGAAATACTTTTATGCCTAGCATTTAAACAATCATTAATGTTTAAATCAATCTGGAGAGATACTGTCCACTTGGTATACGTGTTACTTTTTTATTGCAAATATATTTGAATTTCTAACTCATTCAAAAACTCTTTTCGTAAATCTCATTTGGAGGTTGCTTATTAAAACACAATATTGTAAGTTTACTATAGTTTTCTAAAACTTTAGTACTTAGTTACTATAGCTTAACCCAGTCCATCAGAAAAAGGCCTCGAGGCCCGTGTTTTGCATATTCGACGATTTTCGTCCACAGCCATGAAATAAAAACATACGCCCTTAAGGATTCGAGTTGCCACTTATTATCTATGAAAAGATTATCAAACATTTCTCCTTTTTTATTACGAGCCCTTTCGTTGAATAAGCAATTCAATTGTTGAAGATGGTTCTCAACAATCCAGGTCAATGCGGCTATGAAACTGAGGACGTAACATGCTCCGCTACCTCCTTGAAATATAAAGCTGGATCAGTTCATTATTTGGGAACATCATCAGCATTTTTTGATAAAAAAGGGAGTATTATTATGTGATTAAACGGGGAACAAAGCCATAGTGGAACACATTTTAACACTTGACGTTTCCCAAAACCGCTTTTCTTCATGCTATCCATCCCCGATCTTAGAATAGGATTATTTTTACTACAATAACGGTTTGCCTGTGAAATCTTTTTCGCATTGTTCATCTCACGACTACTTTTTTTCTCTTGAAAGCTCGTTTAGGAAGTCGGTAATTGTCTCCATCGGCTTCAGCGTATTCTTTTTACTTTCTGTGCCCAACCGTTGTTTCAACTTTTTTTATTCAACTTCGTCACCATCGGCTAGACGTCGATTATCGCTCCGAAGAATGGAAGAGTGAAAGTCATTTGCGTTTTTATGCGATGATTTTTACCTCGAGTAGGTTTAGCATAATTTACTTGTTTCAGCACCGTCTGTTTATATCGATGAATTATGATTTCGGCCGGTTTCATTTTGTTCTTGCTCTTGAGTAATACTTGGTTAGCATGGCAAAAATTGTCCGCAGTTTCACAGTGAATGAAGAGCATTAAGTGCCATCATTAGTATCGTGTTAAGGCAATATATAGAACATAGGTTGCTTTTTAGAAACGCCTTTGTTTAACTATCTCCTAAAATGTAATTAAATGGACAAAGGATGGTCTAATTCACCTTCATATAGCCACATAATGACAAATTAAGTCAATCTATGGACAAGAGATTAAATTAGATTTTTAACAAAACTTTAATTATAAAAACTAAATAAATACTCTGAAAATTGCCAGAAAGTGTAGCTTCTTGTATGTGAGAACTATGTAGTACGAAGACACAATTTAGATGTAACCATCCATAAGATCCCTTAACTCCATCATTTGCATTAAAAAAGCTGCTAATGAATGTAACACGCATAAGTATTGACTTTAGTAAATAGTCAAAAACACGATGTCGATGACTTTGATAGACTTGGCCTTTTTTCCTTTGGACAGTTTCGATAAAATTTCTACTGCTCTATATCTGAAAGCATGGATATTGAAACTTGTTTATATTTCCCTTGTGCTACTAAGATAAGTCTAAGTACTATAGGATATATACCCTTTGTATTTCAAATATTACCTTCCTCACGATTCTTTACCTATGACAACCAAATTATAACTAAATTATTGCAATACGTAACACTAGTAAACATTTCTCAGTTATTAAAGTAATGTTGAGTGAGTGCAAAAATATTTTGAGGCAAAATGCATTCAAACATTACGAAATGTTTAATTTTGTAACAATTCAAATATTTAATCCCATAACAACTAGGGCAAGGATATTTCAATCCTTTCACACAATAAAATTATCTATTGAGACTGCTCTTATTTGAGCCCGAAAATTTAAACACAATTCTTACGAATTACTAATTGAGTTTTATAACGCAAGCACCGTAATTGACCAAGCTGTGCCAAACACCAAACAAAAGACTTCAAGTAATGGACACATACACACACAAGGAAAGTTTTACTGACACAGAAGAGAAAAATACACTCAGGGTAAATCCTGGAAATCAATACAATATAATAAATCAAGCATGAATTGAGTGCTTTATTTTCCATTCAAAATATCATAATCATTCGACAGCTAATTATTCCTTTAATTAACTTTTAGTTTCTTCGTCCATCTCCCCCCCCCCCAAAAAAAACAAAGAAATAAGATCTTGGACAAAATATTTAAGTGTCTGAAAACTCCTAGTTGCAAAAGAATTACACTTTCCACAAATTTCTTTGGGCATTGTTTGGCAGCCCAGGGAAAAGAAATACTAGACAGGAAGGGGGACGCTTTGACAACCAGTTAGAGCTCGTCCTGGGAAAAGATGACAAATAATGTAATCCTCTGTAAGAAATAGTAATGCTCCCCACAAAAAATATTTCTTTTTTTTTTCTGTATGTGATTTTATTTCGTGTTCTTCCCCTTTGCTGAAACTTTTTTTGTTGGGGATGTCTGATACCACGCACAAAATTGAATCAACGTTTCTTTTCCTTTTACAACTATTTCCAAATGGGAAAAAGAAGAGTTAGAATGGACACAACGCTAAACTTTGTTAAAGGTTATAGAGAAAAATGGAGACTAAAGATAGATGAAAAAAGATCTTATCCGGATTCGGAATTGTGACCTAAGGCATTAATATTGTTGGAATAACCTTTCTATATGTTCGACGACAAAGTAGTTTTTAAAAAACATTTCTCAAATTCTTTTCCACTCATTTTTTAATGCTACAAGGGATTAATCCCAAATGAACGAAAAACCTCCTAATAGTTTTTTTGAATGCCGTCAATACAATAATTGCATGCTTGCAACTTTAAGACAATTTAATTAACTATCCGGTTGAACTATTTGAAGTTACCGCAATTTTGAACTTTGAAAAATTCCTATCTCAGAAGACACATTTACCTAATTAAGATTCAAATTTAATGGTTTAGGAGATGGAGATAAATTTGGGTAAGGAGTCCTTTACTTCCATTAATTTAAATTACTGTCTTGTGTTCACACGAGATCTAAAATAGTATAACAAATAAAAACACGACGGACGGTTTTTGTCCAGAACATGTAGAATACTTAAAATCCCTAAAAATCAAAGTACGCTGACACATTAAATATATAGAGAAATTACCACTTTTAGCAATTTAGAAACGAAAGAATTGTTATAAGCAAAAGCATGCGCTCCCAACTTTCAAAGCCAGATGCTATATTAGAAAACGTTATTGCTGATGGATCACGTGAAACATGCACAGCCCTTATACCAATACCTAATTTATATTAGATTTACCTTTTTAAATAGGCTGTTTCGCATTAGACAGTAGTCACTCGATTAACGTTGGTTTTTCCGATACAAAAATAAAATATACACACTCAATTATACATGCAATAAAATATATATTTTCTATTCTGTGGTATACTTGGCAAATCTTGTATATTTTGCAGCATCGTACAGGGTTTAGTTTTTCAAGTGTTCCATGGGGTAGGATATAGTTTAAAAATAATACCTTTGACTTATTTTTAAAAGCAGTGCAATATAGAACGCGGAGCCCCACGTAAGGGGGTGCTGGTACCATGATTCTGAGATCTGGGGATAGTAACGTCCCGGAATCGGATTGGATTTTTGGGTTTTATGGCGCAAGGTCCAAAAGCGGACAAGCTGCGCCATGTAACGGCCCGGGAAATGTGAAAAAAAATGTTTGTTCTACAAGTGATGCAACAGCAGTTAGTGACAAGTCTCTATCTGATGTTGCTGAGAACACCTTTCCTTCCCAAATGGGTTAGTAACTCGTGCATCTACTTGAAGGCAAGAAGAGAAATGGATAACCTTTTGTCATTGGACAAAAAATATTTAAAATTAGGTTGTGTCGAGAGCACAAACCGTAGTTTTGACGTGAATACTCGGGCCTGAAGTTGGAATGTGGAATAAAGGAAGCTAACAAGGGAAGTTTGAACGATTGTTTATTGTGAATACTCATTAATTAATTTACAGTTTCAACGATTAAAGTGCAGTTTGATATTAATATTGAAGGATAATTTTATTGATTAAAAGCCTGTGATTGTAGCATAGTTTGGTAGCTTTTGAATGACATCCCTTGCACAGCTCACTCCATACAATCCAAAGTTACACAGGCCCAAAGCTCGACCAGCACCGTAGAATTTCGACACATTGCGAACCCCCTCCCCGCGCTCAGTGCGCCTACCCACTCGGTCAGAAGTTTATATCAGGTACGGACATCCTATGTCTACTCGATGCTATATTTATCTTCTGGGTATTTCTTTTAGTTCTGAAATCATAAGGCAAGAAACAGTTGTAAGGCTTTTTTGTAACGCTCAACTTATAAAAAGGGTAATCTGTCTGAAGGATAATAGAAAAAATTTATACATTTGTTACAAGTAAAGCACTGAATACAACTTAAAATACATATTTTATTTCATGATGGGCCCGTCTGGTCTGTCCTGGGGCTAGGAGCGTATATGTGGGGGCCTTGCTAGAGCTTAAATGTTTTTCAAACCCCTCCTCGTATCTTAATTTTAATGATTATGAATCCAGTCGGTAATATAACAATCTAAAATTGGTAAGATATTAATTATCCGCTTCCTATGTCAACATGGGATACTGGAAGCGAGTTTCCAAAACTTTCCATAAATTTAAATATTTTTATTTAATAAAATGTTGAAATCTTTTCAAATTCGCATCTCGTGATATTAACGATCAAGTGAAAAATATTTTCCCTTTGTAGTATGGTAATGAATACTAATGAATGTCCGAAGAAGCCTCTTGCATAGTTCAGTAACTACTTGTGGTGAGACAGGTAAGGATGTGTTTACTTTGCTTGTTAAACATATATACTTTTCAAACATGTTTTATCTTTTTAATAATTTAATAAAACCCATTTCTTAAGCTATATTTAAAAAGCTGAGTTGATACTACATTTCTTTATATGAATCATTATGAAATACTTTTTAAGGTGTTTTATAGTTGGATTATGCTTACATATGATATATTTCAATCATTTTTACTTCATCTCTACTTTTTCCAAATATGTTGTAAATATTAAAAATAAAGTACTTTTTCTTTTTTCTTGTTCTTTTTTAGATCATTAAAGCTTGTTTCTAAAATCATACTATCGTGTTTGTTTTTTTTACATTTGAACATCTCCTTTTAAATTTGTTTTTGTACCTTCTCGGGTTTTTTCCCCTGTGCTTTTCTTTTCATTGAAAAGCTTACGTTTCACTTTAATTCCGAGTCAGACATGTTCAGGAAGTGACATTCCCCGGAATTTAAAAAGAATTTCTTTTCGATGAATTTGAACGGTTCGAAGATAGTTTTTCGATGTTACTCGAATGTGAATGCAGGGAACCATTCAGGAAGAAAATCCACTTTTTTCCCCTTTCCTTCGATACAACATCCACCCATTTTTTGTGACGCAGTTTTATATCGCCCAACGCCTAAAGCACTTATTGTCAGTTTTTTCTCTTCTGTCTCATTACAAGATGAAAAAATACCTTTCCTCCACTTAATTGAAACTTGAAGAAAAAACATCGAGCCTCATGAAAGGAAAACGTAAGAATAAAGTAATAGTCATGACCACCGAGTATCCTCATTAGTTTCTAAACTTCTTAATTCACACAGCTTTTCTCTGGCAATAAAGCAATAGCGGTACGGTTCATTTCCTGTCGTCGCAAGAAACGCTACCGCCTCGTTGCCATAGTCCCGTTCGGAATTTTCTTTATTTGATTCTCTGCTAATGAAGTTCTAACCCTCGAGGATTCCGATTCGAAATGGCATTATATCGATGATCAATGCCGTCGTATTTTCATTTTAATTATACGCTGTGCCTTCTCGAATGTTGTTTTTTCACTTAGAAAAAAAATGACTGAAAAAATCGTGATTTTTTTTTTCCCCCCCCTCCATTTTTTTTTGCCGGTGTCGAATTGTATGAGGAATTTTTGTTAGGATTTCATTCCTCCTGTATTCGTTGATTAAATTCTTCTATTTAATTTAGTTACAATCACTTTGTGAAGATGTCAGTGAATTCCGATTCTTTCCCGATGCGTTCTTTTGAATCACAAGTCAATAATTTAGCTAATGTCCCAGTTTGAAAAAAATGAGCATTTAATGTAATGAATCTGATAGCCTATTTCTTTTACTAGAGAGGATGGGATTTGTTTTCTTAAAGTAAATTAAAGATAAGGGCAATTTAATTTGGCGTTTGATATAACATTGCAGAATACTTGGGTATTGTTTCAAGCAAGTTCAAATTGTTTCAAGCAAGTTCTTATCCTTCCTATTCTAACTGAAATTGAAAGACGCAATCATCAATCTTGTTTCAAACGCCAAATGAACAGTACTACCCTTCCGTGATGGGCAGTCGAAAATAAACACTGACTAACTTTAAAATGATATTAACAGTTCATAAATCAAATTGTACTGTAAAGTTTCTTGTTACTTATCCTCCAATGTCTAGCTAAACTGCTAGACTGGTTAGACCAGCTAGCTATGAGTCCTAACAAGCTCAAAAGGTCCAACAGGACTTCCTGAACACACTTATCTGAACTTCCAAAGAGATTCTCCCTCAGGGTCACATCTCCTTTAGTGTGTACGGGTCTCACGGATCGAAGTATTCTAGTGATCTTTTCTTTTCCCATTGGGTTTACTGTCTTCAGTAAGCACGAGAGTCGCGCTCCCGGAACACCCAAGCGATCTTTTCTGCTTTGATCACACTGCTCTATTCCCCAATTCCTCTTTTTCTCTCTCACAACATTTTTTACTTGACATTGTCTTGTGTTTGATGTAGCTTGGCCAATATGGCCTCTTGCACCATAAAACCTAAAAACAACCAATCCAATAAGATCCGCTTGCGAGACCAACTCTGGGCGTAATATGATTTGGCTTGCTTAATGTTACATTTTAGGCAAGCTGGGAATGCCTTTTGGTCCTGAATGAAGGATAGAGATCGGATGTGTCCACTCACAAGTCTCGAAAGAGCAGTCTGGCATTTTCTGTCACCCGTATATTTGAGCAAGGCTCCTGGCAATGTCTTGTGATACGAGATGTGATTTGTCGGATCTCTCCAAATTTTATAATTTGAGCTCTTTATGACTAATAGCTTTTGATAGGTTGGTGAGCAATGTATATGAAAAGGTTCGGTCATGGCCTCCTTGACAAGTCTATCGGCAGGTTTCATTATATTAGATGTCAACTTGAGATGGGATTAATTGGGTATGAATATCTGACTGAAGCACGCCTTCAGTTTGTTTTAAATGTCTGCTCCAGTTTTGTCTAATTTTCCTCCAAAGACAGAAATTGAATGAAGCTACGATTACCTGAAAGAATCCAAATATCTGTATAACAATCAAGGGAAATAAAGTAGCTTAGGAGAAAGCTACTTTATTTAAAAGGGTACCCTTAACCATAGCGGTACGAGATTTTTGAGTAGTTTAGAATTGCTTTTACCCTACAACACACAAAATGACTAACCTCATCTACTGGTTCCAAAAATTGTAGGAAATATTCATTGGTCAAGAAAATGAAGTCTGGTTGAAAGTCGTTCTGGGGAGACCAGGTTGCAGAACGAGCGTGTGAAACTCAGAGGGATGAGGAGTAAAATATAAACTCCAGTAAAAACTGATAAGAAAACAAAATAAAATTGCCACCAACGTTTCAGAATCATTTGCATAAAGTTTGATTCATTACAAAGAAACCTTTTAACTGAAAGAAATAACTCAAACATCGCCTTGAATAACTAATTTTAAAATAGAAAATTACAACACTGAATCTTATGTCATCTATGCGTGGGAGTGCTTCAAGATGCCTATGATATTTGAATCGTTGGTTGATTTTGGGTTTAATGGCGCAAGGGCCAAATTTGACCCAGCTGCGCCAAACAACGTCGATTAATGGACATACACACAAGGAAAGCTTTACTGACAGAAGAGAGAAATACCCCGACATTTGAATGGATTATACAGTATTAAAAAAATATCTTGTTAACGCAATCTCGAATGGATTTTTATGCACTCGTTATTCACCGGAAACGTTATGGCTGACAGATCAGAAGTGTCAGAATTCCTTAAAAGTAAAGCTCGTCAGGAAAACCTAGAATGCCATTATGCCAAATACCTGTATCCAGTTTCCATTTTTTCTCTCTTCTCCCTTCACACTTGCAGCATTAAGGTCCCCTCGGTGAAGAAACCGACACCTGTAAATCGAACTTCCCTCCGAGGGCACCTCGGTGTCACGTGACGCGACCGGGGCAACCACCCCCCGAGCCTTGAAGTAGGGAGTTTTGTAAAAGGGCGGCGTCTGCAGCAACAGGAATAAACACCATCAGTCAGCAACGCTGCTGCAGCTGTAATAAGAGCGGCAGGGGCATTATTCTTTATTATTTCGCAGGTCATTATCAGAAGGCCGTTACAGGCTGTCGGCCGCGCCCCTCTTTTTTTATACTTTCAAAATATATGTTTCGGTGGTGTTTTATTCCCGAAAGAAGGGCTTAACGATTACCCGGGTATGCAATCATTGTTAATAGACCTAGTGTTAAAACACTGGGAAAATATATTTCGTCTGGAAATTCGAGTGATAGTTTATCTCTTTTCTCCAAAGATTTCTGGAAATACCTATGCGGTTTCATTGAAAGTTACTCAGTTTGTAGTGATTCCGAAACATTAAAATAACACCTTATTTTTCTCTTTAATATCGAAAAACAATTGGAGTTAATATCAATTTTTAATTCTATTAATTTTGACGGATTGCCTATATATTTCACTAACGTGGCACGGAAATCGAGGTTATTTGTATACTGTGGATAAGGGGTATAAACCATATAAAATCAACTGCTACTAATTTTGTTGATTAGCTTAAGTGTGCTTGATTTGAGGTATGGAGCTATAAAATACTATAAAAACCTCACTTGGAAGAGATCGCCGCTCTAATGAAATTCTTCAGCCGTGTGATGACAGAAGGCAAGACAGAAATCAGCACAGAAAAGAAAATCTGAGTGAATGAGAAAATAGGTTTAGATGATAAAATATACTAAATTGCCTTTCTGGGATACAATTGAAAGAAACGAACGTCCAGAAGTTAATTGTGATAACCTGACTGAGGTATGAACTTTTTACCACGCACTATATTGAAAATAGGAATTAACCTCCAATAAGAACATGAAATTCTGCTTTATATATTTTGACTTATTATATTCCATTTTGAGGTATGAAATGTGTATGCTTATATCACAATATAACATACACATATAATCAATGCTTATATGGATTATAAACAGGCTTAACCTTCCAAGTGGTTTGGACGAGATCTCGTCCATCAAGATCTAAACAATTTTGTTAATGACGAGATATCTCGTCACCAAGATATTGCCTTGTTTTTTTATGATGGCGAGATCAAGATCTGCTCAGTTTTTTCTAATGGCGAGGTATCTCGTCAATCAAGATCTGGTCAGCTTTGTTAATGACGAGATACTTCGTCGATACAACCACCAGGAGGGTTAAATAGAGTGAGTAACGCATTGCCATTAACTGAAATATTGGTAGAAAATTCAGCTTAAATGCTATGCATGGGTCTTCTAGTTTTCGAAATTTCATTTTACCACTGGATAGTTATAAAGTCATAATTGCTCACTTGATTGAAATTTCATTAAAAAGGGAACTTGGTATTCATGCAGTTCATAAGTGTCGATCAATCAAGCAAGCAAATCCTTTTCCTGATTAAATTTGAAATTGAATCATGTAAAATTATGGCTATGATTTGATCGATTAATGTTTTTGATTGCATTCAATTGACTCTCACTTTAAGCAACTTTAATCCATACGATGGTATATAATCATTTGTTTTTTAAATCGGCTGTCTTATGCGTTTTACTACGTATCCTTTGCATGTTTTGCCGTACAGGTTACTCAAAAATATTTTTGATTCAATTTTAATTTCCTCAAAGTGGGTGATGTTTTTGAGTATCACCTGAAAGATTTATTTGATACCAATTTTCTCTTTGAAAATACTATTATGTGCGTGTTACGAACCAAACAGATAGTAGCCAAACCCATATGCCATGCTATAAAAGTCCCCATATGTCCATTACTTGAATGCATGCAAAACTCCCGTGAGGGAGTGAGTTTTGCATGCATTCAAGTAATGGACAAGCTTGACAATGTGGGGAAAGCGAGACTTCCCATTTCGTTCCATGGCTGTCCTCTAAGCACAAGTATGTGTTTGGCTAATTGTATTTTAAACTAATACACTCCAGAGATGAATATCCAGTCGACGCTTGGTTTTACGAATAAGTTCGATGAATGAAAATTCGTTCATTCAAAGTTGAGAAAGTCAGTGGTGATCAAATTTTCTATTATGTCGCGTCGAACGATATGCTTCCAAACACTCATTGGCCAGCTTACCCCCCGCCCCAATTTAACTTTTACAATAGACAAAGTAGATTACAACACTTTGGATGGCAGGAAGCTGATTCTTTTTTCCTTGAAAATTTATTTTCGGAGGTAATTTCTTTTCACTTCGTTCAGTTCTTAAAATGAATAGCCCTCAACGGCACATCTTTAGATGTATAGACATCACAACCCCGAGGTACCCAAGTGATCTGTTCTGTAAAAAAAGCAAAAGGTAGAAGAGTAGGCGAGGGTAAGCCTCGCCTACTCTGCCTTTTTTCTTTCCACCCTCGTTGTCTTGTGTTTGTCGTAGCTGTAGCTTGGCCAAATATAGCCCTTTCGCCATAAAACCCCAAAACCAACTTCAAATGAAGACCTGTTAAAGAAAAGAGTGGCAATTAACGTTAATTTTGCGATACCTGGGTGAAATGTAATGAAAGTTTATAAAATCCTGAGTTCATAAGATAAAAGTTCGTTATAAAAGTGTCAACTATGTTTACACATTCATTTACGACCCACGACTTCCTACTCACACACTAGTGTACAGATGTTGGAACCGCAAATAGTATAGGGAACTCCTGATGGAGGTGGGAAAATATTTCACAAAAATCAGGGTGCTTTCTGGGTCTCAACCCCATTAAGTAGCTTTAGTCAAGCTTACATTGATCGGATAAAGGCATGCGTACTCTATTTTTGTACCAAAACCGTCGGTACGCATGTACGCTTCAGCTTATTTTGTATTGCAGGACTGACGTTGGACCAATGGGCTTGGTTTGTCTTAATGAAATCTTTTAGTAACCGTAGCAATAATGTTTGATATATATATATATACTACTGTTTTGTTTTTATCTATTGTAATTCTAATTATTCACATTATAAAGGCCTGCGGTGTCATCTGGAATAGTTTTAAGACTTGAAAATATAACTCATTACCCTTTGCTTAGGGTCATTAGACCCTGTACCATTTGAGTGTAATCGAAAGGAAATGACTGTTTGCCCTGGCTCAGTGGGTTTGCCCTGTGAGCAAACAACCTGCAAAATTGTAGATGGTGCATTCTCGATTCCTCTCTGGGTTTATTTCTCTCTTCTGTGTCAGTAAAACTTTCCATGTGTATGTCCATTTACTTATCGTTGTTTGACGCAGTTTTGCCATATATAGCCCTTGTGCCTTAAAACCCAGCCAATCAATGTAAGAAATGATAGTAATTTCGTCTCGGGGAAACCAACAAACCTCAGGGTTCCGCTTCGAGATATGCTGTCAGATGGCAGGAAGGATATATGCGAGTTCAAACCACCCGGCTTCATGTCGGGAGCTCCTATAAATCCCTTCCTAGAATTACCCATACATCACTCAAGAAACGGTCGACTATGATCTGCATGTCCGACTGGGGTTGAAAAAACGAAAAGACGAACCCTATTTATTCCAAATAAGCTCATCTTTCTAATGACGGATCGCATTCTCCGGTGTCCCGTCACTTTTTCTTGCGCTGGGGATAAATGTCATTGTTGTCCAACCAGGTGTATGGCAGCCTATTTGTCTGGCTTCATCATCCACCTCTGGAGGAAGGTAAAGTCAACCTTAAGGCGGGGGGAGAAGGATAACGGATAAATTATTAGTAGAAGGGGCTGGAAGATTCGGGTTTCCCTTGCTCCATTGGCTTTGCTGTGGCTTCCTTCCCTTCTGTAGTAATAGATATCGGATGCTTTTGGTGCACTCCTTATCTGTCAGGTGATTTGTTAGCCTCCCACCCATGCAATCCTTCAGTTCTACATGCTGCGGCCTTTTTTCTCTACCAATTTATTTCATTCTTTGATACCCCACATTTAAAAAATGGTTTTCTTAGGCTGTGGTAATCGAATTGCAGCATCTGAGGAGAAAGATTGGTTACTCGTTAAGTTTATTGTTTATTTCCTAGATGCAATGTTTATAGATTGGAGTATTTTCTTTTGGAAGCTTCACTTCAATCTTAAATATTGCTTCTGTATTTTACAATGGATATTATCATGTGGAGGTTGTCATTGTATTGTCTCATCAACATCTTGGTGTCATGCATTGCATACCATATCTACACATCACATCCCGGCTGCAATACCGCCATAACTCAAAAACGAAATTCTAATTTTATGTATAGGAAAATTTATATATGTGTGCTCTTGCATACTGCAAAACTCAATTGTAAATTCAAATTGAGGGCAATTAAAGCTCCTGTAGAAGGTAGTTGTAGAAGAGTTTTTCAGCCTGTATTTAGCCCTTTACATAAAACTAGAAATTAATTTTTTGATTCATGGTGGTATTGCAGCCGATGTGCACTTGTATTGGTTGCTTTTGTTGCTTTTTCTTGTCATATCAGAATAAGCTTGATATCATGTATTGCATCATACATATGTGCGGTTGTATGTAAAGTAATGATGTCATTATTATTGGTTTGCTTTTGTAATTTATACATACGTTAATTCAGAATTGTCACTGCGCAGTTTGATCAATTTTGGACCTTACGCCCATAAAACCTAAAACAACCATCAGAACTGTTGCATTTCAAGTAGCTTTGTATGATTTCGCAGCTAGTAAAATATTTTACATGAATTTGTTTAGCCTTCCCAACATCGAGTTGACTAGACATATCTCTTTATTGTTCATCAATATACTAGTAGGTATCCCTGGGGAATATTCTATTGAAAGTGTTAAGCGCATGATTCGAGCATAAAGGGAGGATACGTATGACGTAAAAATCCATCAATTTATAAATTTTAATCTGGTAGTGATGTAAACAGAATGGAATGATTGCTTCACTGCAATGGTTTAACTTAGAACTCAACTTATTCTGTCGTGGTTATTTATAATTTAATTACAGTTATGGACAGTTATTCATGGAATAGGACACGTCAACTCTATCGAAACTGTTTCTATATTAAAATATTTAATTTTGTTTTAATTCAAATTTGGACTATTCCCGATACTTTTGAATCGAAAGAGAATAACTCCACTCTTAAATAAACCTGAAAATAAGCAATATTATTCAGTCATAATGAAATGTTTCCGGTTCATGCGCAAGTTCTTTTTGTGAGCTTCGACGAATCGCTTTTAGAACATAAACTAAACAGCTTCTTTTTCCATCAGCACCATTTGATTACTTTCAAAAACACTCAAAAGAAAGGGCTGTTTCCGATAAAGATTAAAACTGTCATGCCAAATCGATGAGTCCTTTGATCGTAAATGCACACTACTCTTCCTCCGAGCCCAAATGGCCTGGCTGTAGCGCAACGTTTAGATCGCCCGAGAGGATGCAGAACTCTGGAGAGGAAACAATGCACTCTCGAGTCAATGGAGAGTGAAGGAAAACTACAGAACGCATCTCGAATGGAATGGGAGGAAAAATATAAATAAAAAAGAGAACTCGGGAAAAAGACCCTCTCCAATGATTCCGGGAAAACAAAGATGTATATCTAGTAACGCCTTTGGAAATGGGAATAACATCAGTTGAAGAATTTTCGAAGCGTTAGAGAAAACAACGTTGTTTTTTGCTTCGTAGAAATACGTCGTTACGCGAGCACGCAAGTAAATGGCATTTTCGGTGCTTTCGGAACACGTTTTTCTCGGTGTTGTTTTATGTTTATTTGCAAATGGATTTTCAACAGTGCGGAATGCTGAAATGGGAAGGAAGGAGATAACAATGTGTCACATTTCGTTCTCCCTGACGTTTCGTATTCAAGCCTGGAGATGCTATGTGACAGAAGAGAGCTGCCACTTAAAGGTGTATAGTTCGGGAGTGGAGGAAAGTTTTCGGAGCAAAAGGTGGATAAAGTCAACTCTGTTGACTTTGATATTAACACTTAAATAAAAGCTAAGTATTGAATGCATTATTAATCGGGTGTCATAACCTGGAGCGACGGGAAAATTACGAGAATACATGTTTATATAACCTACAGTTAGACTTTTATCGACTATAAATAAAATGATCAGGACTTCTAAGATGGATGCTCGATTGTGATCAAGGCATTTACCTTCCAGTTTGAACTTTGCTAAATAGTCAGTATTTCACCTATTCCAAGCATTTTAGAGTTCATAAGCAGCCCTTACAAGGAGACCGGGAACTAATTTCGAGGAGAGGGTTTAAGAATTTTGAAATTCCGACTTATTTAGGTACTTAATTGGGTCCACACAAAACATTGTCTTACCAGTGCGCGATTTTCATTTTGCTACGTTGCCAATATTCTTCCTATTCTATGAATTTTATAACTTTCGTAACCAAGGCTGCCCTTACAAGGAGATCGGGGAACAAATTTCGAAGAGGGAGGTTTAAAAATCTAGAGAAATGTTCGACTTATTTAGGTACTACATTTGGTTCAAGACATTATCTTCCTAATACAAGTTCTTATGAACTTCAAACAAATGACTCCTATGCCAAATTTGTACGTGTGAAATCAAGATGCCCATATATGAGGGTGGGAAACAAATTTCGAATAGAGAAGGTTTGTGTCATAATTTATAGAGTAATTTGAAAGGATACTCATCTTTGAAATGGCAGATATGGATCGAATTCATCGGAGGGCCCTAAGTTGATAAGAGCAGCTTTGAACAAAAATGTAATTGCAATGATTTCATCGAAGACTCACTGCGCCATAGCATATTAAACCACTCTATTTTTATTTGACATTCAGAAAGAGTCTTCCAATAGCGATTTTATTTCATTATAACTATACAGTAAGTGAGAAAGTTTTTCTTTTAAGGCATGTGACAAAATCGTCAAAAAGTGCCCAAAGTTCACTCAGAATTGAAATGTCTATATATACCAAAGTTTATGAATAGATTTACTTATAGCCGATCGATCGGTCTAGTGGTTAGGGTACTGACTTCTAGATCGAAAGGGCATTCATTCCATACGGAATGAATTTGTCGTCTACAAACGGGTTGTGCCAAGAATATGTAGTATTTATGCGAGGTGTAACGTTAATCCACACACCGTGTTGCACCAAAGTACCACAAAGTGGTACTTTGGTGCAACACGGTGGACGGATTAACGTACCACAAAGTACCACAAAGTGGTACTTTGGTGCAACACGGTGGACGGATTAACGTACCACAAAGTAGATCACAAATTCGCCCTTGTAGCACCATGATGGGTAATGTCCAATTGGCCAGGCAGTAGGAAAAAAACTAGCTTTTTTAAATAAATGTAGAATACAATGTATAAAATTACAAGTCGTAAAATCGAATTATATTTTTCGATGTTTCTCCTTGTAGTAATTACGTAAAATGTTTCGACCTGCATACAAATGCAGGGACTCGTTTCCTTTATTAAATGACTTTATCATTTGAAAAAATAGAGTTAATTCTGTTTTATCATTGATAATTCACCACGAATCTTTTTTAAAACTCATTTGTGCTTGATTATTATGGAATACAAAAAATTGATAAACAGCGAAACATCGGTATTTTGATGTCCTCAAACAGTGAGATCCTTGCATAAATAGTCCTCACTAAATTTAGAAATGAAAACTTAAATTTCAATTTTAGACTAGATAAGCATATTCTTAATATGTATTTTGTTTTCTTCAATATTTTCGTCAATAAACAAGCTGATACATGTTTTTATTTCTTTACTAAATACAGGTATATAAAAGCTTTTATTTAGTGTTTTAATCTTTTTAGACATGCAAGTGCCATCCTTTCCAATATAGTATGCTTCTCGAATTTTTCATTTTACCTTTCTATGGTCCGGAGGTAGTACAGGAAACTGTTATTTTCTGACTCCTTATTATAAAGCGATTACCTTTGTCTCTAGCAAATGACATTGCACTGAACCAATAAGAGACCTTGAGATATTTCAGGAATAAAATAAAACGCGGAAAAACTTTTATTCTTAGCTGTGACAATTGCTGATAAATCACATGCGCCACATTTACAAAAAGAGTCATCCATGCGATGAAAGAAACAGGTGTTTTGTAGACTTGGAAAAAAAAATGATAAATTAAGCAACGAAAAAGTAGACATTCGCTGCTACCCTCATGGAAAGCTAACTATGCATTAAGAATGAACCTCTTTAATGTGTCCTGTTTTCCCTCGCAGAATGCATTTGAAAAGCTGGTTAGAAATATTTTACAGTAATAGAAACTACTCTAATCAAACTAACGATGTGAATAAACATTTACACATGTCCATTGATCAAAGGACAAAATGACTGTTCAATGCTTGTTCTTCAAACGCAAATGTTTGCAAATTATACAAAGAAAGTAGTCGAACAAGGTCAAGGTTGCTTACTTTACGTGTTGAAGCTATACTTACGCAACTTATACCTGTTAAAAGTTTGTTGAAATCAGTGATTTTCTTTTGAAAAAAACCGCTGTCAAATCGATCTTTTTTTTTGAAAAATGGTAATCGGTTACGTTTGCTTAGTACTGAAGACATTCAATTTTAAAACAAGTTCTTTTGTTATTGCACGTGCCACTAAATACAATTTTCACAAAAAAGCGTGCTAAAAAATTAGTCAGGAATACCTTATGAAATTAGTTTGTCATCCTTCCCTTAAAGATGGCGAAATACGAAAATGTCGCATGGCTGATGCAAAAGTACCACAAGTCAAAAATATTGGCAGGAAAACTATGAGTGCTAGAGTATTATCTATAAATTCGTCATTTTTGCAAATTGAGTTAAGGCAATTTTACAAGAAGCGAACTCAAGAAAGAGCATTTAAAGTCCCCAAACTTATAATCAACTTTTGTAGTAATCACCATTGTGTTCCTTTTTGTAGTTTTATCATACAACAGAGGTTCAGTGTATCTGATATGATGGCATGTATTCGGTTTGAATCCAAAGAAAGCTGTAGAAATTATAAAAATGTCTAAAAGCAGTATAAATTTATTTTAATAGCACTTAAATAATGTTGGCATTTTTCTACGACAGAAGTGATTATTTTGGTCACTTTCAATTTATAGTTGACCATTTCAAGGGTCGGGTAATTCTGCTAGTGAAAGAAAAACAATTTTAAACAGCAATAATAAAGCCTTTTAAAAATTATTTTCTTGATTACATCACGATATGGGATGAATTTTTGTAGGAAAGGGACAACCAGACAAATAAGTTCAAGATTATCGCAGAAGATAGTATATGCAACGTGAATCGGACTGATGAGTAACGAGGCGTTTTTATTTCAATCGGTCATCGCTGCACCAGTTGAAAGATTGAAATCAAGACAAAACCTCCGCCGAACAGACGGCGCAACTCCACTTCTTTCCCAAAACAACCCGTGTGAAGCGAAAGGCGATAGCTAAGGAAAAAAGCAGAAGGCCGTGCTCCCAAGACAAAGCAATCAATACCGGAGAATGTGGGTAACGATCACTCTGCAATCAGAGCTGAAGTGTTTAACCGCATACTGCAGAGGTGCCTCCTACTCGTGGAAGTTACAGGGATACATAATCACTGGGCGGCTTTTATTCAGTGACACGCTATGGAGGAATGCACTCTCGTGCCATCCATAACAGCAGGATATAGGGGCAATTACGTCTGATGCCGTGGATGGGGACGAGTGGCCTAAGTCATGGTCTCCGTTTCTTGTTCATTAATTATATTCAAGTTGAAAAACATTTTTGGAGATGGAGATTTTTTTTATTTTGCTGCCATCGACTGAAATTTCATTAATTTTTCTGCGATAGTGAAAGAGGTATTGATAAATTAGGTGCGCATTGTTTTTAATCATTCGGGTTTTGTTAAGTAATTAAAAGTAAACATTTAATTCGATTGAAATATAAGTTTTTTGTAGTTGGTGTGAAGGATATTAAAAAACTCGCTTCAGGGAATTGAAATTAGTTTTCCTTGTTCTTCGCACACATTGCTCTTGATTTTTGATGACTTTAATTAATTTGTCGCGATAAAGTTTGATGAAACGAGAAAGCAAAAGTGATTTTTTTTTTTTGTATTTTTTCAGTTATTTGTTGCGACAAACGGGACAGGCTTGCTCAATTTAACTCTTCGTCCTTTTGTATATTTTATCATTTGATTTGTGTATGTTTATTAACAGTTTTGAACCGAATTTTTCTACATTCACAGTAAAAATGTATATTGTGTTTTAAAAAGCAAACCATTAATTATTTTACATCTGCGTTGAAATTTTAGTTTCTTTGGAATTTTATGTTTCATTTTAGGGATTATACCCTAACGCTACAAGAGCGTTAGTCACGAATGGTAACTTTTAAACATATATTTTGTGATTGAACGCATTTCAATTTTGATGTTACCAAATATTTATTTTCAATTGTGATATTATGTACTTCAGCAAAAACTACTTTCTCGTTATTCAATCCATGTTTGAAATTTAGAATGTAATTTTAATACAAACATTTGATTTGCAATGCAGTTAAAACTGCTAATTTTAGTATTTATAAAAGAATGGTTTTGAATTGTTCCTGTTCGGACCGATTGTTTCAATTTTTCCATGTGTCTAAAAATAATACTACGTTTTGTGACACCCCTCCTATAAGGTTTCAGAAAATGGCTTCCTCAAATGTTGTGTGGTTAGAGAACTTGATAAAAAAAGGTCAGCGTGTATGAATTTATTTTAATTTAAGATAAACAATAATATTGCAATCTATTTACATTACTTTTCTCATGCTCTCAAACATAATGTAGTAAAACTTCTACATGGAACAGCATTAAATCGTTGATCGCCAACCAAAATCTAGTAAATTAAAAAGTAATTATATATAATTCAGTTTTGTTTTCGATCTGATGTTTGATGTCAGAAGACTGCAGAAACTGATTGGCTGAAAGGTGATGAATGGATGATTGCAGACGTCAGACAAGGTTGATTGGTTGATATTAACTGACGCTTAGACGGGATATTGATCCAGGTTAGGATCCACAACAAAGATCGATCCAAGTCAGAGTTCGGTAGGAAGGATTTGGAGTGTAGTATGGATGCATTAATTTCGGAACATTGGGTTACCCAGGTGGCTCGAGTTCGATTCCCAGTAATTTAGGTTTGTTGCTTGGGTTTTATGGCGCACTGGCAAATCTGCACCAAACTATGTCAAGTAAATGGACATACACACAATGGAAGTTTTACTGATATAGAGAAATACACCCAGGGTGGGATCGAACCTGCGCAGTGGGCAAAATTACTGAGCCACCCTTTCCCGGTGGTTTATGAATACCCTCTTCATTTTTGCATTAAATGTCCCTTAATTAATAAAATAAGTTTGATTTCTATCTTTACAATTCTTTTATGTAATATGATTGCTTATTAGACCTGAATCTACGCATAAAGTGCATTCCGAACATCCATGCAGACGCATGATTCAAATCAAGCCTATAGTATACATAACATGAGATTTGCCGGATATTATAAAAAATAATATATAATAGATAGAAACCATTTTATTTGGTCATATCTAGAAAAATATAAAAGAACTTTCAAAAGATCGGAACAATACTGTTATGCTGGATTTGATATTCCAAGATCATTAGGTCAAACCAACTTTACTGTTGAGGAGTCTCCAATATGCTAGTGATGTGCTCGCAATACTTCAAACATAATCATGACTGTTTTTAGGAAAATGGTTCCAATTCTACACTTTTTACAACTCGTATTGCCTAGAACGGATCCCAACACCTCACCACGCATCGAAAGACAACGACAGTTATGATCAAACTGGTTAAATTCTGGTGTTTTCATTCAGCCCATTCACGTGACATTCTGCCAAAAGGAAGAGCGTCTACCTCTGTTTATGTATTTTCCCCACCTTTCGGATGGTAAACAAGCTGCAAAATGAAGATGAGGATCGCCCTTGCCGAAGGTCACGTGTGACTAGCCACGCGACCTTGATTTATTACCAGCCATTGATGGCAAAAAATATTTTATGGATTCTTCCTTCATACTCTCTGACCTTTGTGGTCCAATTCAACGAGCTATGTTTACAGAAGATATTTTCCTCGGTGATTTTTTTTAACAAAGTGTGGGATTGCCTTTTTTTATGTCTGGATATTGAAATAGTTTTAAAACAGGCAGATTCTATCCCATGATGTGTGGGTTATAGAATCTGCCTATTATAGACCACGCAAAACAGCTTTATTCTGGATAGCATGAGTCCTGAACGAGTCATTTCGGGAGAAACGGTGATTAACTCGTTAATATCTATATACCTGCTCATTATACTAAATAAAAATTCTAATACTAATATAAAATCTTACCTCTACTGTATTCGATTTTTTTCGAGCAAAGCATTGTGTGCGAGTTTAGAGATTCTCTTAATCCTTATTGTGTGTAAATATTCTGTATTTTGATCAATTTTTAATTTCTAACGTCTGAAGACTCAGTCAAAGAATTTATCTAACTGTGTAATTAAATTATCGGGTTTGTTTTCATATTGTGCCAAACACAATTCAAAATAATTAATTTTGTTTACAAAATAAAGAGAATTTACCATCACTTTTTCCATAATTTGAGAAAGTCCCCTGTTTAAAATTAATTCTAATTTAGATTTCTATGGGGGGACTCTAATGTCACTGAATTCCTCAAAGTCTGTTTTTGAAACTTCCTGATAAATTAAGCCGATTGGAGTCTTCTAATTCGCATTTTTATACTAATTCTCGACTTTATTTAGTGATTAACCTAGTGATCCTAGTATAAAATATAGTTTCCCAGTATGTGGAGGGACTCCGTGGCTCAGTGAGTTTGCCTACTGCTCTAGCAACCTGCGAGTTATAGGTGACGCACTTTCGATTCCTGCAACTTACCCTGGGTGTATTTCTTCTGTATCCGTAAAACTTCCATTGTGTGCGTACGTTACCTGATGTCTGTATTGTGTTTGGCGTAGCTTGACCAAGTATGACCCTTGCGCCATCAAACCCAACCAACCCAGTATGTGTACTTACGGTTCTTCAATTTTCCTTCTAAGAACCTTATCTCAAACCAACCAACGGTTCTTTGCTTTTCTTTTGTTATTCTCAATGCGTGTGCTATGGTTCTTCACTTTTTCTTAGGACATTGTTCATAAAGATCAGACCAAACAAATTATTCTTTATATATCCTTTCTTGTGGTTCACAGTATGTACCTGTTGGGTTCTTCACTTATCGTTATCCTTGTCCGTAAAACTCATATAAAGAACCGTGGATTAATCAACCAACGATTCTTTAGTTTCTTTTCTTGTGATACCTACTATGTCCTATAGTTCTTCATTTTCCTTGATACTTTGTGTCCATAAAACTCAAACTAACGGTTCTTTGTGGATACTTTCTTGTGATTCTCAGTACATGTCTGTGGGTTCTTCGCTTGTTCTCTTTAGGATCTTGTCCATAAAACTCAAACCAAACCAAAGGTTCTTTATATATCTTTTGTTATTTTCAGTATGTGTCCTAGAGTTCTTCACTTTTTCTTAGGCCCTTGTCCATAAAACTCAAAATCTAACCAACCAATGATTCTTAGCTATATACATTTTGTTATCAATAACAATTCTGTCGCATTTTTTATTTGCCATTTCTGTATGCAATAAATTCGAAGAACTTCCCAGATTTTACATTATCCTATGGTAAGTAAACGGGAAATAGCTTCAAAGTCTCACGACTATGAAATTTATTTTTGGAAATGTATGCACAGCTTAAAAAGTATCAAACTTAATTCTTTTTTTATCCAAAAACAAATAAAAACTTCGATTAAAATGAACCGAGTCGCAGCGGGAAGGTAAAAACCGATCTCTTGCTGTGGAAGTCAGTATTTAATGCCACAACGATTTCCTCGACTTCGAAGAATTTTCTCTCCAGAGTAGTAACTATTTACTCTCTTGCAGTTCTTAGGAACAGGAAACGAAAAAATCAATAAAAATTGACTTTGTCCGACGTGTTTTGGTCTGAAGAGAAATCGGACAAATTTACCTCCTGTTTCACGTCGCGAGGGCTTCAACTTTTTTTTTTGTGTGATTGAAAAATGATAACGCCTTAGGCATCGTTACGAACGCTTTTTCTCTTAGTTTTTCGGGAGAAATATCACAGGGATCGATCCATAAATGTCACATTTAAGCTCGCCCCTATTTAAGAAATTTCTCCTACGCTTTCGAATTTCGTGCGAGGGTGATATGAGGGAGGTTTCGAATCATTTATGCATTGATTCATCGAAGATTTCGCCTCGCGGAATAAGTTTTCTTCCGAAAAATATTATCGGTTTCTTTTTCGGTGCCCTGAGGCCAACACTGGTCATGGGTCTTGGACTGGTTATTTTTCATTTTGTCTCCGTTCCCCTTCTACTCGGGAATCATCGAGGTGGAATTTCGAGATTTATAGTGAATGATGGAAAAGTGTCAGGAAGGGTTTTTATTTTTCATTTCAAGTAGGCACTATAAATTCGAGTGAGTAAAAGATGTTGGAAACGACCGTTAACTGCAAATATTTTGGTTTTCAAGTTTCTCATTGCGTGTAATTTTGAAGTCACGCTGATACGTACAGGGTGTTTCTAAAATAACTATCCATTTATGTGAAGAAGCATTTTAATACGTCTTTTTGTGTAACAAATGAATAAAACACATGAAAGCAACGAATACCACACAGTTTCATGCGATTCCATAATTGGGGGAGTGGCCCTCCGCTCCGACTTGCTGAAGGTCGCCAATAGCCCGATGTGTTGCTCCAGTGCGACGTTAAATAAAATATCTACCTACCGACTAGCTGAAGTCACTACGGATATAGGGAAAGCCCCGAGGAAAATATGGCAGTCTCGATAAATTCTTACGTGAATCGTTATCCGTAGAGTGAAACCGAAAATTTAGCAACGCTTACCGACCGCAAGCTGGCAAGTTTTCTCACATGTGTTCATGTGACCAGAGATAGATACCCTACATGTCAACCATACATCGATCCTTATCGGTGTCTTTAAAGCAGGGGACGGCGAGAGCCTTGACCCTATTTATTCGTCCTACCATTTATAGTATATAGCCTGGCTCGTGCTTGAGCTTGTGTTAACACTTGCCACCCCTTGCCTATCAACATACAAATTCTAACTTTCAGGGCTAGCAAGGAAAACTTTTCTCAAGATATTGGATGTTATCTTAGCCACATCGGCTGTGATTAGCTAATTAAGTTGATTAATGATAAACTTAAATACCCATACACCTTGCATTTTGTGATGAACAACCAAACATTAATCTTTGTAGAATCTCTTGTAGTGGACTAGAATATCTTAAGGACCAGAACCACTTAAAATGCACACGAGCGTATGCTTATCTATTTTGCGCGCGAAGCATATCGATTTTGTATTAAATGTCATCAAGTTCTTGTTCTGATCAGATGTAAAAATGTCAGATGTCGACAGCTAGCGTTCTTCTAACATTATAATTCTTAAAATTGCAAATAGTAATTGCAAATAAATTAAATACCGAACATATCGTTAAATAATTATAACCTTCATGTACCTACACCAAATTACCGCCGTGACTCAGTAGGTTTGCCAACTGCGCTAGCAACCTGCAATCTGTACAGGTTCGATTTCTCCCTGAATGTATTTCTTCTGTTTCAGTAAAACTTTTTTGTGTGTATGTCCATTGATATTGTCTGTCTTGTGTTCGACACAGCATGGCCAAATATGGCAGAGGTTAGACACTACAAGTCAGTTTTTAACGTGAAGATAAACCCCCAGGAGGGTTAAGGGGACAATGGACATTCAAAACAAACTTAAATGTATTATCCGATTGTTATAAAGCTTTCAGACTTTGTTTTCTACTAAAAATCTAAAAATAAAGTTTGATCCAAAACTATTTAATTGTGTGAAAGTAACAAAACGCGATCGAAAATTTTGATAAATTAGCAAAAAATTGATACATCTCATGTGCATTAATTTTCAGTGTATTATCAATATTTTAATTCAATATACGATGTGTTGCTGTACATATATTACAATTTCGATGTATTGTCAATATTTTATTTCAAATAATGGTTTGCACACATAAATCAATTAACTCCCATTTAGTAAGTGTATCGTTCAATTGTAAAACAAAAGTAAATTTGTACTAAAACCTAAATATTTGCAAAAAAAGTGCAGGTAAAGCAACATTTTAACCGAAACATCAAAATTTTGGAAGTATGTTGAATTTTTTATTTGAAAATACAACAGATTGCAAGTATTGTCCAAAAGATAGTTTCAAGGAAATTGAATAAAACCAGATGCGAAGGGAACAATTTTTAATTCAATATACGATGTGTTGCTGTATAGCTATGTATATTACAATTTCGATGTATTGTCAATATTTTAATTCAAATAATGGTTTGTACAATGGTTTCGAAATCAGAAGAATGTCAAAAAATCTGAATAGAAAACTTGGGTTTTTTTTTGTAGACTTACCATACCTACTATGTGGTTTTTTTTATTTTTTCTCTGCCAAAAATGAACATAGTTGAAAATTATTTTTGTTAACTGCAGTTTGATATAATTTTTTAGACCAGAATTCAAAAAATTTATTTTGGTGAATTTAACTACTGTTCCCTTAAAAGAATGAAAAATAGCCTTAACAAGGCTCCAATTTTTCTTTTGCTTGAAGAGTGGAATCTTTTAACTAAATATTACATTTATTATTCATATTCAATATTATATTTATTATTCATCAGTTATATTTAATCAATTTACACATTGTATATGAGAGGCATTTTCTGCCAAGCTAAATATAGGTGGCGGTAGTGTTTCTGTGGCGACACGTATTTCCTGTATATATTCTGAACAATACGATTTCAGTACTTCACCAAAGAAAATTCCAAAGAATTAATTCCCAATTCATATGACAGTTGATTAGACAACACCAACTAGACTAAACACGAAATATTACCAAAATGGCACAAAACTACATTTCAATATAACCCCGATATCTATCAAGCGAGAGCATTCGGACATCAGAGGTAAAATTTTCGCACACCATCTGGTTTGTTTACACTGAAAATCTCAGATTTGATTCCGTCTAAGCAATAAAAATGAGTCTTTCCAATTGTAAAATTACATCGACCATTTTTTCGGTGAAAGAAAATCACACTTTAAATAAACATTAGTACAACCATAAAAATAATCTTTTCCCCTAGTAGAAGCAATTAAAACATTCGGTGTTTATCAATATTATTGTTTTGTCCGATTTGAAAAGTTCTTCAAACATCTTATTAAAAATATAAAAGTTGTGCATCAAGTTTGAACATTTAGTTTGATTAAAACTAAATCGCACATTTTACTGCTGATTTATAATAAACACTAATTTATAAGTACATTGGTTCAATTAACTATGGGTTCGATTACTGGTCTTGGCATGGATGTTTTTAGTGGTTTAGGATATACTTTATAAGAGCCGTTTCTAGATCTCTAATTAACCCTCGTGTTAATAAAATTACCGTAGAATGATAAACCAAAACCATTTTAGCATTTAGATTATTAACATATAGCACCCAGGCTGCAATAATGCTATAACTAAAATTAATTAATTTCTAGTTTTTATGTGTAGAAAGACTAAACACATGCTTCTGCTTGCTGCAAAATTCATTTCTATAGATTCCAGTAGAGTTGTGCCAGTGTTGCAGCCATGCTACATGTAGTATTAACAATTTTACGATAGAATGGGACTGCTTAATGAATAAAAGATGAATTAAGATATATTGTACTAAATGATATGCATTAATGTCCTTCAAATTCTGAAAATAATATAAATTCAATGCACAGTTTTATTGATTTTCATCCAAAACCGGAACCTCCATCCCCCTTTTAGTATAGTTAGCGTGAATAATTTTCACCCAATCAATGTCAGGGTTCCACTCTTCAGTATTCACAGGACCAAGCGACTCTAAAGCAATCAAGACCAGCCCTACGTAATTTCATTGCTTTTATTAATAATTTAGTGTGCCCCTTAACTGAGGTTGAAATTGCCTGCAATCGCTCATAGGGAATGTTATGTCCTAGAATGATCACATCTGTGTCCTCTGACACAATCATTCGGAGTCGGGATTAAGTCATAAGCTGAGGAATAACGCGCTTTAAGAGCAATTTTAACCCCGAAAAGGGGTTTAAATATTTCAGTGGCGGCCGCATTCATACATTGTAATGATTATGGCGACTCGTATTTCATAATGAAATTAAGGTGGACGGTGTTGCGAATTGAACATCTGTCGTACAGGATTCAGATCGATGAATTCGAATTTGTGTTATTCAGCATCCATCTTAACTTGATTTGTGCATTTGAAAGTACACTACCAAATTTAGCCAAATATGGATCTTGCGTCAAAATCCAGCTATCAAGGGCGCAGCCACGATATTAATCTGGAGAAGGCTACATAGGTATCCTATTTTATGGTGGTTGCATGTTTAGATTAGATCTTTTTGAAGTAGAGCAGTTTTAGAGTGCTCTTAGAAACAAGTTTTAGGGTGACTACAAGCGTACAGAAACTGTTTTGAAGGGGAAAGCTGGCCCAATTCTTTAAAAAAATACAAAATATTTTTAAAGTGTTTATATTTTGCGCAATTCCTTTAAATAAGAGATGGAACACTTGTAAATCGCAAATCTTAATGTGCAAATATTACAAGAAACAAGAGAGCACAGAGCCGAATAATAAAAACCTTAAGTTATCTTCTCTACAGCATAGGTAATATCTGAAACTGAAACTTGTCTTCCTAATGTGCACTTAAGAAATTTTACATATTCTTAAATCTTCATTCCTAGGAAAATTACCATACCCGCAATGCAGTTTCGTTAAACCTCAGGCTTTATAAACTTGCACATTTTATCTACCTCATGCAATACATTAATTAAAATATGGTAACTTTTCTTTTAAAAGTAAACAGCAATCTCGTTAACAGTACTGCATAGCCTAAAGGATCATTTTAGTGATAAAATTCGCATACGGACTCTTGTTTTGATTAGTCCACTCTAGCATATGTCGAAGTCCGCCCTCAGCATTAACGTCAACTTTTGTAAATCGGATAAAAATATAACGGATAATATCTGTTTGAGCAAGGATAAATCTCAAAAACATCTTCATACCCAAATTTTAGAGATCGATTGATTAAATTAGGATATTTTTAACTTTTAAGGTTTCTGAGAGGAACTTGTGTCCTCATATCCCATTACATTAGTGAACCCTTATGCACTACCAAGTATAGTTACGAAATATGGTTTTGTAAGCGTAGTAGAATCTGGATTTTGTTCACATATACAAATGATTTCATGGACTTATACGTTCAGAGTAGCCTATAATACATTTAAGTGCAAAGAGAGAAATACAAATATATACATAACCACAATCATTTAACTGAAATTTCATTTGATGGAATTCTCAATGGGCTTAGAATCCCGGTCTAGGCATGGATATTCGCTGCTGTTCAGAATCCACCTTACATGTAGTGTCGCAATCTAATGAATCCTAGTAAAAACTAGCCGAAGAGTAAAAATTTAAATCAAATATACTTGTAATCCAAAGTAACTATATGACAATTTGTGGACATATCCTGTAAAAATTATGAAATGAAACTTGGTGATATGCTTCGGTTAATGTAATTGTACTTGTGCAAGAGATTTAGAAGAGGCTAAAGAGCAGTGTGATTAAAGAATGTACGTCACCAACTTTCCTTGAAAGGATGTTTTGTTTAAAATTGCAAGGAAAGAAAAGTTGGTTTATAAAAAAATAATGTTTGAACTAAAATACATATAGCTAACAAATATTCTGATTTTCTACAGTTTTACTTACAAAATCGTTCTTTGATGTCTTAACGCTGCAAGGCTGGTTCACAAAAAAGTATCCCTAAAATATATCATTAATTACTTTTCCATTTTAATGAAAAAGAAAATTAAATAATGTTTACACACACAGTGTTATCCTGGTATAATGGTCATAACATTTGTCTCCCATCCAGTGTGTCCCGGATTTGAATCTTGGTTTGTAGGAGCATAGATGTTAGTCCTAGTTAGGAGTAGTGGCTTACCCCACTCCTTTCTCCTTCACAAATAGCTGTCAGTTCACAGCATGTAGTGCCCAAGGCCAAAGAATTCAGTGGTCGGACATCAGAAATAAAAAATATTTAGCAACAAAAGATAATTGAAAAGTGTTAAGAAATCTCGTGTATTTCATTTAGAAAGTAGTGAGCATCCATATTTGGTTTAAAATTGAATACTCCTTCATTTATCCTAAAATGATTGAAAATGATAGGATTTATTATCGTTACAAAAGTTCTTTTTGATATTGTCAAATGTATTTATGTACTTTTTAATTTCAAAAATTAGTTTCCTTTTGGAAAGGGAATAACATTAAAATATTCCGTTTTCAAGTCTAGGAACGGATTGGCTGTACTGGTTCGATCGTTCGTTAGAGGCTCAATCTATATAATATACTCCACAGAGTTCTATACTACATTGTTAGTGATGGAGGCATTGAAACGTGCAGGATTAATAAGCGAGGTATAACAAAGCGCCCGAAGGCCTAGCGTATGTTTCGAGCGTCCAGCCATCTCTGGGCAAATATCGCAAACCGCCCCCTCCCCTCCAGAACCTAACAGAATTACTGCAGCAAACAACGTTATGTGAAATCCTGCGCAATCACGTCTCTATAAAATGCAGGTGAAGTAAAGTTTACGCCATCGCGGACGAGATTATAATACGACTATGAAGCTTCTGAAGGCCCCATTAGCCATTATGATTATTATCTAGGAGGCAACGGGAATTGTGTCTCAGTTATTACGTTTCTCCTAGCCGTCGCCATCTTCACAATTACCATTACTCGTTCATTAACTATTCAGCGTGGTTGTCCCTTGGATTGCATTAAACCGCCTGGTAATAACACTTATGCGGATTTTACGAAAACGGGCCTGTCGCGTGCTAAAGGAGGCGGAAAAATGGTTATGCCACTTATCTGTGTCTGTCTCTGGACACGTGTTTAGGGAGGCGTGCTGGAATTGTCTGGGGGTTTTATTACCGCCTTATAAGTGAGGGTGAACTCAGTGGAGGAAAAAGTAATTACATCTTCTAATGAGACATGAGTGGTTTCTTTCGGAAACTTCGGTATGGGTTTGCATTAGTTGAAAAGAAATGGACATGTATTCAATGCAGTTTGCTTCGAGATGATTCCTGTCGAAATGGAAAAGTAAGATAGGACAAGTGGCTAAAATAGTTTTAACGAAAATATTGATAACATGGTATTTTCAATTTAAAAGATGGGGCAAATTGGCTAGATTCAGCTCAAGGGCTAAATCTAGCTCAAGGGTAATCATAAATCCAACCATAAAATATATAATTAAGTAAAATTTTTTTATTAGTTATGAAAGATTTGTTATAATGCCAACAAAGATTCATGATAACCCTCTCGGCGTCACTATTTCCGAGTAGTGCAGTATTGCTTTCATCCCACAACACGCCATGATGATTAAATACTTACATCTATTGTCTAAAGAATTCTAGAAAATATCCTATTGGTCAGTCAAAACTGGTTAGTCTAAGGAAGACTGCAGGTTACAGAACGGATATGAGTGAATCCCTCTGAGGGTTAAAACAATGCATTTTTAAGGTGTGGAGAGGTTACTTTTGAGAAACGGATGCAGACTGATTTAATCCTTAATTAATCTATCTTTTAGACAGTTAAAAACCAGATATCGAAGGTGATTGATAACCGCTTGAATGAATAAGCTACTAGGTGAATTTTCATTCGTTGAATAACTACATATTTATGTGTGTGTGTGCTCGATATGTATATATTTGAGGAATTATATAAATAATGACAAAGTATTACGAAATTATAAGAAAAAGTGCATTAAATCGAAACTGAATTTCAATTTTCATTATCAATTTTCTTGAAGTCTAATGCTCACTTCTAATTCTTCTAATTGTAATAAAAAACCTGAAGAAAGATTTTTAAGTCATCAGTTTTGTGAAACAATTTTCAGTTTCTTGAAAAATGTTTCTATAACCTTGTTTTTAGCGTTAGCTACCTAAGCTGTCTGCATAATTTTCTGTTCAAGAAAACGAACATAAAACCGTTGTTGATTTCAACTTATGTCCCATTAGCACCCTTATAGGGGTGATGAGAGATTTAACCTCTCACCTCAGAATCTCTGGGGTTAGGTATATGAATGTTCTAGGTCAGTTAAGCCTGCTAAGATATACTATAAATATTACTCTTTCATTTGATATTCTGATGTCACACGAGATCTGGATGGCCAATGAGACATAAGGGTTCTCACCCTACCTATTAAAAACTATATTTTTTAATGCAAAATACATTCATATAAGGTAATAGGTCTCCACTCGTAATGTTGAAAAACATTATTTTAACAAAGTGCCCTTCAAAAAGTTAATTTACGGTTATTGACTAGCTTTCAAATTAAATAGAAATAATAATTGCTTAACCCTCCAAGTGCTTCGACGAGATATCTCGTCCACTTAGATCTGGTTAGTTTTGCTAATGAGAGACAAGATACTTCGTCGAAACAAAACGACCCTATTACTCGAAGGTAATGAAAATCCAAGTAGGAAAAACAAGTGTTCCTTGATCAGAAATGGTGACAGTTTGGAACAGGGTTTTTTGCACCACAAGCTGTCCACTACACGCAAAGATTAACCACCCAGGAGGGTTAATAAATAAATTTTAAAGTTAAAAAATCGATAACTTTAATACTAACGTACACGATATTAATGTACAATTTATATCGCTATTCATCTCATTAACATTGTTTAATGCTGGTGTGAAATCAAACTTTACATAATTAATCATTAAATGTTTTATGTGAGTGAAATAAAAAAGTTGAGTAATTCACGTTCCTTAATTTGATAGTGAAAAGATTTCACGAATCAATAATTTCCAAATAAATTCTTTCTCAACCCTGATTTTTTTTGTTTGTTTCATTCCTTTCGTTCCGTAAAGCAGCATTTTTCAGTTCGTAAGACTCGTTTTATTACCTATTAAATAGGTTTCAACGAAATTTACGATTTATTTGCTCGTCGGATGAGTGAATTGCCTAGGTGTGCTGAAACGTTTTATGCACTTGAATCTTTCGACTCGTTGCTAATCTTTTCACTTAAGAGTTTTAAACACTTCTATTCACTTGGAAATCTTATTGTAGTCGCAGACTTTCTGAAATGGAATCTGACGAAAAAATATTTTCTTCCCATAGGATTATCTGAAAGAAGTATTTTTATTTGACTTCGATGATTTTGTTATATTTAATATATCTGCCTCGACCACCGTTAAATCATATTTGAAGAATACATGATAAAAGAAATTGTGTAAGAGCAAGTTCAACCACATACTCACTAGCGAGCTGTAACCTGTAACTAGCTGGACAATGTAATGTAACGCAGCGGGAGTGTCGTTGGACGGAATGAGTGATGAACGACTTGGATATACTTTTCTGGTCTCTTCAAAAAGCCTGAAGGCCATTCCACTATGCCCAGCTAAAGCTAGCAGGTAAAGGGGCAAAGTCGGACTACAGATGCTCAAGGACTCGTCCACTCTCATCTACCGTGAGTCACTCACGTATTAACATAACCAACATCAGATGTGGATGGTACGTCCAGTGTCACCTTTTGACAGTCACTTTGAACAAACAAATCTAGCTTTTAAAGCATATTCACAAGTAAAAGCATCCCGTGCTTTATATAAAAAGGGAAACTGCTCGGTTCGAGGCAACGTATACTCACTATCGAACAATTCTTTTAAACGTTCATGATCCTTTTGCGAGAACCTTTGTGTTTCTCCCAAAAACCGACAACATCGCACCCAGCGTTAAGGCCCATTTACACTTGTACGTGAATCCTCTACTCGAACGAATGACCGACGAGAACGGGAAAGATGGAACCTGTCAATCATTCCGTTTCTCGTTGCTCAGTGGTTCAGCAGATTGACGTACAAATGGGCCTTTAAGTTAAAAATATGGTGCAGAACTTTCATTTTGTACCATATATGTCATAGGAATAGCTTCGTCTAAAAGCTACAGGAAAGTGAAATTTGTCTTAGACCTGATGCAAAAAAATATCGTCGAGTGACAAACCAAAACTAATGAAGTCCAAAAAGTAGCATTAAGACTGCTACTATAGAAATTAGATATTCACCAAAGCTTGCATCAAAGCAAATTTTATTATTCAACTAGTGCTTCGAAGATCTCATAAACTTTCTATCATCATGCCTCTTGCCATTTCATTTTTTTTTCAAATGTACAAAAAAATTTACAAATTCACATGAAACACAAATATTTAATCTTCTAATTAGCTTTAAAAATCATAATCTACAAAAAATGTTAAATATTTATCCATTTAAGACATGTTATTAAATCGTGTCATTTTTTGAGCTTTGAAATCACTTCAGACTAGCAATAAATCAAATTTTAAGAATTTTCTCTTGTATCAACCGTGTACGGCGTTTACTGAACTTTCCGATGTTTTTTAACTCATTGAAAAGCGTAAAAGGGGGATAGAATCCACTTAGACGCGAAACGAGATTCCGTTATTTAAAAAATCCACTCCCTAAACTTCTGAGATAGTTCTTTGACAGATACAAATTTGAATTTTTCTTTTTAAAATAAAATCCGTAATCCTTAATAAAATGGAAGTCTCGTTTATTTTTTAACTCCATAGATTTCTCAGGCGAGAACACTTGTATTTAATAAAAAAAGGGAAAACGTAATTCGATTTACCCTGGCCTTTTTACGATGTGCACGCAAAAATGTTTCTTGGGGTCGTCATAAGCGTGGAAAAAGAACTTCGTATTCATGAACCTTTCACTTATATTCTTCTCCCAAAAAAGCATTGAAAAGAATTGCAAAATGGCGCATGCAGAATAGAATAACTCGTGTGATTATTATCTTTTATTTTTGTCCCTCCTAAAGTGACTCGCGATAAAATTCCGAACAAGGGAACGAGATGTATTTATGTCAATTTTCCTTAATTCCGTCCAAAGGAAGAGTTTGGAATAATCTCGTAAGCTGCAAACATGTATGTCCCGATGACGTCGTGCTCATTTGCATAATTGCCTTCTTCCGGCGGCCGGAATTCTTCTATCAGCTGCACATTAAATGGGATCCAGTTCGCAGCCAGGATTAGCATTTTCTCTGGGAATGCTTTCTTTCCATGGCGCCCGCGCTACTAATGTGGCCATAACTACGCAATCGATAGACGCTTTCTGCCTTGCCACGGAATGGCTGTCACCTGAGGATTCTTGCGCCAGCCATTGGGTAAACACTTGAAATGGGATACCTTGTACGTACTGGACACTGACAGAGATTTCTACTTCACAGCTGATTTTCAGTAAAAAATATAATAAATATTAACGATTAATTGTATGAGTTCGTGCAGCCTTTTTCAAACTTTTTGGTCCACGATTTTTTCTACTTAAACGGTGTGGAAGTTTATAGAACAGGGTGCCATTCCCCTCGTCATCTGACTGGTTCAAAATTACGAGGTGTCCTCAGAGACGTAACTAGGCCAGTTTCCACCCGGGGCAAGAACTCGCCTTGGCGCCATCCCCCTCCCCCCCCCCCCACACCGACCAACCAAACCAAAACCCTCCCCGACAACACCTGATATCGCCACCACACGTTAATTCCAACAGTTCAAATTTTTTTATTAAACTTAGATGGTAAATGCTTGATTTCAAATGCAAATAGATTAATTTGCAGCAATTTCATTTTTAGTACAAGATAAAATACCTAATTAATTCTAAGATATTTCATTGACAAATAATCTAAGAGTAGCATGCTTGGTATATTCTTTCATACTTATAAGCTCTGCAAATGAAATGAAAAGGTTTTATCAAATGATATCGGGATATATGAGGGCTGCATCAAAATCAACAGACTGTTGCTTTAGAATAGGATATTTAATTTTTATACAGAGGCTGTTCGGACATTTTTTGAATGATTTTGATGAGCTGTAAAAAATTTTATGCTACGAAATAATTTTATTTTCGCAGCAGTTAAATAGTTAAAATATAACTTATCGTCTGCTAACTCAGTTTTGTTTACTTTCAAAATGGCGCTTTTAAATAAGAAATGGATGGAAGGCTATATTTCCGCTCTTTCCGAAGATAATTATGCTTATTCAATTCAAAAACGCTGTAAAAGTCATGATTTTTCTATATCTAAAGGTACAATAAGTAATATTATTAATGAGAAATGAAAAAAACGTGAAAGTGGAAAAATACTTCTAAATACGTATCCAAAAAAGAAAAGAATATTTGTAAGGTAAGATCTTTAATTTTAAAAGAGAATCAGCCAAGTCAAAGGACTATTATAAAGTCATTAAAAGTTCAGTTTCAACTGTAAATAAAATAATTAACAGTGATTTGAATCTTAAAAAGGCCAAAAAATACAATGTTCATCGTCTACCTCCACGACATTGCAGAAAGCAGAACTCGCTGCAGAATTCTGTATGAGAAGCATTTAACTGGAGAAAGATGGAAAAATGTCGTGACAATAGACGAGGCGTGGGTGTATTTAAATGATAACAATAAAAAAAGAACAATGTATTATCATAAAAGAGGATAAAAATCTTAAAATGTGGTTCAACTTTGTAACTTTAAATGTGAGAACTTTCTCTAAGAGATTTATGATTGTTGCCGGTTTTGCATTAATGGAAAATTAAAAGTAAAAAGAGGAGGGGAATGTAAAAATCAACTCCCACATATTATCAAGACCCTATTTTATCCCCAATATTCAAAAAAGAAATACTATATCTTTACCCAAAGTGCCAACAATCAGTAGAACTGCATCAGGATAAAGCAAGCAGCTACACATCTAAATCCACTATTAAATTCGTAGAAAAAATAGAACAAGAAACTGGTATCAAGTCAATAAATACCCTTTACTGATATTCCTGCTAAATCTCCAGATGTCTCACCCATGGACTTTTAAAAAGAGAATTATCGAAACGTCGACCGAAAACCATTCAAGGATTTTGGAAAACTGGAACAAGAATTAATAATAACAGATTTACTCAAGTTATTATCTTGAGTATTATACTTAGACATTTTTCACAATATCTTAATTTATTGACAAAATGTGAAAAAAATTAATTTAAACACAGAAAGCTTGAACAAAACTTAACTTTACGGGCTTTTTCGGCTCCAAACAATTTTACAATGTCCTCAAAAGATAGCTTTGAAGCTAACTTGTGCTCTTGATATGATGCTCAGGTTGGTTAGTCGTTGTTGTCCTGTTAAGTTTCTGCGATAATTTTTATGATCTTTATAGTTTGCTAAAACTCCTTTCATTTGAGGCGACTGAGACTGGTATTGTGAGGAAAATTCTCAACGCTGTCGTTATGTTGGTGGACGCGTCTTCAAGTCCGTTCTTGTATATTAACGTCAGAAGACCTGATGGTGTAGCCGTTTTCATATTAGGGCTTAAATCCAAGGCCTGATTCTTAAAACTCTCCACTTCTATCGGCAGCTAGTCCTTGTCCAAGTCTTCTTCATATGTGGTAGCTAACTCAAGTGCCTGGTTCTTCAATTCTTCTCCATTCATTGTTTCTAACCGAGCTCCATTGAGGAAACCAAATAAACTATTCATGTTTTGAATGACTTGAAACCTTTGCCTCAGTTCATTCAGAATCCGATCTATTATTTGTATAATCAATAATCTGAACTTTTTTCTTCTGAGAATTCATAGCTTTCAACTTCGCCCTTCTCATCAAACCTCCGCTTCTTCCTCCGTACTTCTTTAAAAAGAGGATCTAGGTTAAGCTTTCCTGCTATTTCTTCACATATTCTGCACTTAGCTCCTTTTATAGTTTTTGGTTTTTGTAGTCTACTAATAAGTTTTACCCTCTTCATTTTTTATCATACGTAAATATCTATAGTAAAAGAAAATACTCGGCCAATTTAGTGCGCCCCCCCAATCCGGCGCCCGGGGCAGATGCCCCGTCTGCCCCCCCCCTCTAGTTACATCTCTGGGTGTCCTCAGGTCTTTCTCTTCGGGATTGATCCCGGACAGTCGCCAATAGTTCGTGGTATTGCTCCAGTTGCGATGTAAGTTTAATGACCTACGCTGTACTTAAGCGTAAATCTCTGGCAGATTTATGTAAGAATTTCATTTCTATGTCGCTTTGGAATGCAGCGAATGAATTAATTGTACTAAATTAAACATTAATTTTTTTATGCCCTGCCCATTGAACATTACTCATGGCACTACACGGATGGAATTTGAACCACTTGGCATGTTATCCTGGTGCACTATGGGGCTTGCATATACGTCATACCTCACTTCCTTAACATGCACTCTAGGCACAAACCAGTTTATAGAGGCCACGCATTTAATCCAGACGGACAAACATACGCACCTTACGCCGTATTCAAACCAGAAACTCGATTTAGAAGCACCCTGACCACTGGACCAATTGTAGATTTAAATATTTAAATTCAATTAATTATGCAATTTAAACATTAAATTTATTACATTCAAATAATTTATCATTCTACCATAAGTTGCCATTTGTTTTAAATTAATTTCAATTGTATTGAATTAATTTTGTTTTAATTTCTTGGCTTGTAGAGAATAGCAAATATGTAGCATATTAAAGAGAAGTGTTTCAGGATTTCATTACACATATACTACACATTTTCATGTAGCGTCCAAAGCCTTTGGCGTGATGTTATTTAATGCAAGAAGCAATTGGTGCATTTTTGTAAATTCAAAAAATTCGAATGCCGATGTCTGTCTGAAACATGGAAAACGACGCTGATACATTTTCCGTATTACATTTTGGAGCCCTTCAAGCAGACAAGTATCATTTTACATGGGTTAATGAGACAAGATATTCAGACAAACGTTGCAAAATTATAACAAATTGTTATAATTTACCAGTTGAAAAACCCAATTATTTTTGGTTAAATTGTAACAATTTGTGATGCGCGTCCACATTTTTGTTCGTATACCCTAAAACTATTCGTACCAATTCTAAGTATTTAATATTTTTTTACCATTTTACCACTATGCCATTCATTTTATACTGATTTTTTACTTTTATTTTTCAATTTTTACGTAGAAAGTAAGGTAGAGTGAGATAGAGCAAATGGATGAATCCCCAAAATCTTTAAAGTACATCAAAGGGGGTGTCGTGGCTCAGTGGGTTTTCCCACTACGCTAGAAACCAGCAGGTGGCGCTAGATTCTTTCCTGGTTGTATTTATCTCTTCTATGTCAATAAAGCTTTCATTGTGTTTTCCATTTACTTGATTTAGTTTGGAGAAGCAGTGCCAAATGTGGCCCTTGTGCCATAAGCCAAGCCAAACCAACTTCAAAGTTCATATTAAACCAATTACTACTGTTCCCAGTAGTTTTTAAAAATTTCACATTTACCACACATGCCTAGATCCTTTACTATTATGTTTATTCTAGTTTACTTAAACTAATCATTGATATAATTTTAAAAAATACTATTTTATGGGTTCACACTTGTGTGTTCCACATAATGGGGCGAGTGCATACCATGGACTGTTTTCTTGTTTTAATGTGACAGTATTGTCAGTGGGACAAGATATATCACTTCATTCCTGCCCTTTGGTCTAACTTGGGCCGGGGTAGCCCGGTTGGAAGAGTAACGGATTAGCAACCGGAGGGTTGCGAGTTCGAATCCAACCAAAGACCTTCGTGTACAAAAGGAATTGCACGTTAAATCTGTCGTGGCCTCAAATGTCCTCACGTTGGCGTGGTGTGGAAGTTTGGAGTGGGGTGCCAAGTGACCTAGTCATCTGACCGTGGTTCAAAATTATGTGGTGGTGTCCTCGGATCTTTCCTTTCGGATTTGATCCTGGACAGTCGCTAATAGCCCGTTGTGTTGATCCACTGCAACGTTAATTAAAATACCTACCTTTGGTCTAACTTTCCTACCAAAATTCAAAGCACTCTAGGGGTGAAACTAATCTACAGCACTTTTTCAAGCATTTCCAGCAAGTGGTAGCCCCTACTTAATCATGGACACGTTTTATATTCAATGGACGCACGTACCTCGCGAACAATTGCCCCACCTCATCCTATAGTCAAGGATGTCGTCCAATAGAAAATGTAAAAATAGTCACTATACAGTTCAACATATATAAAAGAACAACCGTCGACATAATCTAGCTTGGCCCTTATGCCATTAAAATCCATTCAACCAGCAAAAGTAGTTAAAATTAACTTAAAACTTTTTAAGTCAGCTTCATTCAGGGTATACATTTGTTATCGTAGACACCGCTGAATGAAGTGTTCATTTTTATTCTTTTCTCTACACTTGTTTTAAGGGTATTCTGTTTGTTTTAGACTGTCTCTTCAATTCATTAAGAGATATATTTATCAGTTTGGTTGATCATCCTCCATCACTTCTTATTTTTTACGTTATTCAGGCTTTTTTTTAATAATATGTCACCTTTTAGTGATATTTTCTAATCAAGTTTCAATAGTAAAACAAAGATGGGGATACCTCATCTTAGCCATTATTTCTTAAGAATTTTTTTGCCTTTTTGTTTATTTTTCAAGGGGAAAACACCTTTTCTATGCCTTTCATCTATTATCCTGAACCTTTAGTGTCATTTAAGCTGCATCATATTTCATCTATTTTAAATCAACGTTTATATCCATGTTTTTTAATTAGATACTTTACCTTTTAAGGTTGATGATGTTTTAATGTGTATTTACCGTTTTCATACCTTTATGAAAGTTTTATTTTGGTTGTGATGTGCATCTCCATGTTTTTAATCTACATTTTATGTTATTTTCGTTATTCATTTGGTATTTTAAAATTATATTTATGTTGAATCCCTTTCAATCATGCGTTGATGCATCTTGTCTCTTGGACTTCCGCCGATCATTGAGGACAGACATACCGATCATTGAGATAACAGAGTAACATCTTTGTCTCGCACGTCTGACAGAAGAAAGATGGATTAACATATCTTTCGGAAGATCAATCATTAAAGAAATTTATGTTGGGTTTTAAATGTATTGTTACAATCTACTAGCATATCTCAGTAACTGAAAAATGCTGGACTAACATGTATATTTTTGACGTGTTTTACTGGTAGTCGTTTGCCTTTGCGTGTAAACTCCTCATCTTCAATTCTGTTTTAAACTATACCTACCGAGAATATTAAAGGAAAAATATATATATATATTACTGGAGTTTTTTTTCATGTACAAAGCAGAAATGAGACCCTATTTTCAGATACATTTTATACAATAAGAAATTAAAATTATTTTCAAAAAGCTACCATAAGTCATTCTTTTTTCATAAATATTAGACACATTTTGACACGTTGTCCTAATTTTAACTATCCAGACAAATTGTTACATTATTTTTGTCATATATTTTGTTATAATCTTAAATTATCTCAAAATACTATAGTTGCCAATTGGCGTTGCTATTAATTATTTATTAGTAAGTTCATTTGGTCAAATGTCTTTGGAGATCACATTTGAGCTGCTAGTAAATGTTACTTTTAAAATTTGAAAGTAACATTTAAATTATTTTTAAAATTTTCATATCTGTAAGAAATGTAATTATGTTTGTTAAAGTACTGTATATATGTGAAAAAGGCTTGTCCTATTGGGGAGAATCACTTTGGATTACGTATATCAATTCAACTGTTCCTGTTTGATATTGTGAGCACATGGGCTTGCCAACTGCGTTAGAAACCTTCAAATTGTAGGCGGCGCTGGTTCGATTCCTCTTAGTGTATTTCTCGCTTCCTTATCAGTATAGCTTTCCTTGAGTGTGTCCATTTGCTTGATGTTTTTTGTCATAGCTTGGCCAAATTTGGATCTTGCATCATAAAACCCAACCAATTTGCCATAACAGCTATTTTGTTCTGTTTTCTTTGTTCCGTGCCGAACAATAGATTTTATAAACTATTTAGAATTTACACTTTGACCTTGTCTCATTTCAATCGAAACATAATTTTATGTTTATTTCTTCTCACATATTTAATTTTGTGTTTAACCCATTAACGGCCAACGTCCCTTTTTCGGGACGCATATTTATATGCGTCCCGAACCATGACCATTGTAAATAAACCATGACCATTGTAAATAAGTTATTATTTTACTCAGCAGATTATTTATTATGTATTCAGACTATAATATAAAAATAGATGCAAAGCGTTAAAAAAATAAATATAAAATAATTTTTTAAAATATAAAAAATTACAAAATTTCATACAGCATCCTTCTAAAGACTAGAAGATAGAGAAAAATCAATATTTTTCAAATAAACATGGATGAATTCCGGCCGTTAATGGGTTAAAATCTTCACCTATGCAGTGTTTAGTTGGGTCTGATCCGTGTTCCAATAAAAACCAGCTTTCCACAAATCAATTGAGTGCTAGCAAATATTTCTTTATCCTGAATATATACTTTAAGTACAGATCTCTTGGTGGGGTGGATTTCGTCCCCTTCCGTCTCTAATTAGTATGCAGCACTGTTTTGACTCGTGCTATTTCCACATCGAGGGATGGATATTTTATGGACACCGATGGCGGTCCCACGTCTTTTAGGCATATTTATGTATCCTGGGTTAAGGTTCGTTGGGTTCTCAAATGGGAAATAGCGCTCACTGGGTATTCCAAAACATCCCTTATGAAGCGGAAATCCGTACACTAAGGTTCTATTATGTTGACAGATGAAGTTCATTAAAGTCCTGGATAGTTTTTTATTGTCCCAGAAGATAACATTTCCTTCCATAAATTGTATCAGATACATTATCTTAAAATAACTTAGGTACTAGTTGCTTTTTTCGTTAGATGGGGAAAACAATAACTGCAGCTAGATTTATTTATACTGCGTTTATTCCATAGCATTTTTATAGGAAAGATGATTTGTTCATGAATACGCATTGTAGCATTTGAGACATTTCTCAATTTTTAGAGATCTTATATCATTGTTTTTCAGAACTGTTTAAAATAGTGGCTATTGACCTTTTGGGTTCTATGGATCTTCTGGATATCTGAGAATCGCGAGAATCTCTTCGCCCTCTGAGGAATTCACACGCATTTTTCCGTTCTGTAATCTAGTCTCCTGATTCTTCCGATTTTTGCCTACTTTTTTACTTTATAGATTACACTGGATGCGGACCAGCACTACTTAAAATTCAAAAATATGTAAATGCAACACTTAGTAATAGTTACTTCTGAGAAAAATATGCACATCACAATGATCACAAATTGAACTCGACTCAGAGAGCTTCGAACTTTTGAAGACATGTTAAGAAGATAGGTTTTTGCAATTTGATAAATTTATTTAAAACATGATAATGGAGAACAAATCTTTGAAAAATTGTCCTGCAAAGTATTAATTCTCTATTTTACGAATGACTTTAATTAGATACGAGTTTAACGCGTGGAATGAGACTTTTAAAAGAATAAACCACTTGCCAATGGTCGAGTGGCTAAAGGCGGTCTTAAGATACTGGTAAACTAAAGCGCTTAGTTATGAGTTCGAATCTCGTATATGCCGAAGGCGGGTAGGCTGCTTGAAGGTTTTGTGGTTTCTCCAAGATGACACGTAAATGCGGGTCAGCTTCCCCAAAATTCTCCAGTAAGTCCTTCCACAGTTCACAATGGGTTGATATAGCCGCACCTCCCATGGTGCCCCGGGGTAATACAGTCTAACACGTTCTCGTTAATTAGTGCTTGAAGGGTTACATCCATTCCAGTTGGCATTGGAAAACTTAGAAAACCGCTATTTATGTTTTGGTAGCGGTATAACTCATTTTTCAAAACCTGTATTTGCCGATATTTGAATATCGGTTTTCGAACCTTATTTCCTATCATTGTGTTTGCTATTAACCTGCGAATTGTGGAAGTTTTGGTTTGAATCCTTTAACTTATCCTGGGTATGTTTCTCTCTCTTCCGTGCCAGTAAAACTTTCCGTGCATGTTTGTCCATTAGTTGACTTCATCTTGTGTTTGATGGAGCTCGGCCAAATATGACCCTTGCTTCATCAAAACCAACCTATCTACCTTTGTGTTAAAGTCGGTTTCTTGTTGTAGGATGGCAGCCGGGGTCACCTGGAGAGCTTGGCTACGAGGTACGCCGACGAGCTTCGAACCCACTACAAAGACGTCCTTGCCAGGCTAGAAGAAATCCGGAAACGACGAGTCGCCATTGATTTCCCACCTCTCCCGGTAAGACACCCCCCTCTCCCGGTAAGACACCCCCCTCTCAAAACACTAACAAATCACTGCCTCCCATAACGCCGACAAAATCTATGTTACGCTTTAGTATAGGTATAGCATAATGCAGACCCGAAACCATCATCTGCACAAGCCAAATTATCTACTCCACTAGTTTTTTTACCTTTGTGCCATAAAACCCAACTAACCAACCCATACTGCGTAAATTACAGTGTGCCAAGTTCTATACTTGATCAAATAGTTTGTTCGAAATGTTGCAAATACCTCTTGATCAGTGAGTGGTCTTGAAACAGCGGCATTGTAGAAAGTTTTTTTTCTTAAATCTACAAATCTTCATTTCTAATTATATGTAGTTGCAGGACTATATTCGTAAAAACCTATGTGGGCACTACATGTATGGCATAATGACATGATCTGTTCCAAGCAACCTTTAAAACTATTTAAACATAAGGCTAAGAACCTTAAAGCACGGCATACCTGTGATTAACTCTTGCTTGCAAATGCCTTTTTTGCAAGTTGAATGTTTCAATTGATTTATTAATGAGGTAGAGAAGATGGTTATATATACAATCCTATTTCACAATACGGCCTTGATGTTGATTTTAATTTTTTGTCGCCAAGACAATGCCAAATAGTAAAATTCCTTATAACTACTAAGCTAGATTGCAAGACAAGCTGTCATAAGCAAATTATGGCATGTAAATTTCTGTATTTTGGTTTATGTAGTTACATGCAATTATAAATGTAAATAATTTATATGCATTCAATATTAATAATGTTTTGTAACTATGGTTAAAATATGAATAAATTAATACTTGATTTGGAGTGGAGTGTCAAATTTCTAGTAATATTTTCATTTCTCCTTATTAAATTACCTCAAACTGAAACAAAAAGGAAAATTTTCGAATTCATTCAATTGATGTATTTTTGTAAAACCAAAACAGTCAAACAGTAATTTGTTTGTTACAAACTTGACAAGTAGCAGTCGAGTGTAACAGTTGTGAGATCTGGAAGTCACTTGCTCTTTTTATTATGAATCATAAAAAAATTAAGATTAATTCACTTTAAAATGTAACTATGTTGGCGTATTTTTTTAATACTCGAAAATTCCTTTAGTTGAAAGATATTGAACAATGAATTTACATGAAAATAAATGTACTTTTCATCAACACTCAAGAGTGCAAATAGCACAAAAATAGTAGAATACATGTTGGAAAGGTAACCATTTTATTTAACTTTTGTGAGCTGTGTATACCAAAACAATTATATTGCACGATGATTTTTTTAATATTTTTCAAGGTATTGTATTGAGGAGTCATCAACTGATTAATCCAAAGGAAAATATAATTGTTTACACACTACTAAATTATTGACAAAAATACGAATATATGATTTTATTTTCAAAACAGCATCCAAGTAACTCCCGTTCCGTAATTTCTAATTTTAAACTTATTTAAAGGATAATAAATATAGCATAATGAAAAACTTTAACTTTCATGTTTTATAATTTGCATGTTTTTGTAGTATTTTATTTTTCTTTAGGCGATTTTTGTAAAAAAATGCAATTTTTATTTATAATTTATATTTAAAGTAGATATATTTTGTGTTTGCTTATAATTGATTTATGTTATTACTCCTTTATCTAGCATCAAAGTGATAGTCTAACATTAAAAACAAGTAGGAGCTTCAAGCCAGGAAAATATTCGGTAAGTTTGTTTCGGCACCTCTTATCGTAAAAATAATGTTAAGGACTTCTGTAAAATACATTTAACAGCTCAATCTTGAAAACTGGCAAAATTAATAATTAGTGCAACTGCGTCATCAATTGTGCTATCTCCATAAGTTTGGAAACAACCTGCACATTTCGAAAATACTTAATGTCTGAATTTTTAAAAGATTTTTCTTTTTCATTTAAATCCCATGCATGGGGAATAAAAAGAGAATTTCTAACAATAGTTTATCATATTTGTCTCAAACGTAATGTATGCATGTTTAAATATTAATGACATTTCATAACATGCTAGGCATAGTTTCCGTAAAGCTCAACGTAAAATTAAGAGTATGTAAATTTGGTGAATTATGTGATCTTAGTAAAAGCTAATACTTAGATTTTGATACAATTTTTTTTCAATGGCTATTTTAGTACTGTGTTTCGGAAATTTTTGTGGTGACAATTTGCTGCGTTTGTTTCATCATGACATTAAACGTTTTTGACAAACTGGGCAGAATAGATATCGTTTCCTATCCTGTAGAAGTTCCTTTTGAACAGGATTAATCATTCCGAAACCCAAAGGAATGCTTTCCTGGAAGTTTTCGAAGCCGCCGTGACTAACTAGGTTTAACCACTGCGCTAGCAACCTGCGAGTTGTAGGTCTCGCAGGTTCGATTCCTGTTACTTAGTAGACGCCAAGATGTTGGTCGTCCACGCGTCATCAAAGAAAAAGGACGTCGGAGACTGTCCCGCTTTGTAAAGCAAAATCGGCGCGAGACAGTGGCTCAGCTGACAGCGCAATACAATGCAGGTTCAAGCACAAGTGTTTCGGAACACACAGTTCAGCGGACACTGTTGGATATGGAACTGTACAGCAGACGTCCCACTCGTGTGCCTCTGTTGACCAAGCGTCATCGTCAACTACGCCAACAGTGGGCCCGGGAACATCGAGACTGGACCATGGATGAGTGGAAGAGAGTTGCCTGGTCAGATCAATCCCGATTTCTCATTCATCACGTCGATGGTCGTGTCAGGATACGCCGTCTGCCAGGCGAACAGTTGCTCCCCTCTTGTACAGCAGGTCATATACAGGCTGGTGGTGGCGGTATTATGCTTTGGGGACGTTCTCATGGGCGACTCTGGGACCCGTAGTTGTGGTAGAACAGACCATGAACGCTGCGAACTATCTGAACATCATTGCGGATCAGTTGCACCTTTATATGGTGTCTGTCTTCCCAACTGGAAATGGAATCTTCCAGCAGGACAACGCCCCATGTCACAAGACTCGGATTGTGTTGGAGTGGTTCGAGGAGCATACTGATGAATTCCACTTAATGTCCTGGCCATCTAACTCGCCGGATATTAATCCGATAGAGCACATTTGGGATGTCATGGAGCGGCAGCTCAGAGCTCAAACACCACCATGTCCGAATATCTCGACTTCGCGTGACCGCTGCTTAGACATTTGGTACAACCTGTCCAGTCATGTACCAAGAACTTGTGACATCTATGCCCAGGCGAGTTGCAGCTGTTTTGCAGGCCAAAGGAGGCGCAACGCGTTATTGAGTAGGTGGTCATAATGTTTTGGCTCTTCAGTGTACATCGCTTGGCGCAGATCTGATCCTTATGTCTTAAGAAGTGAACCAACCATACGCCTATCAAAGCAAAGAAAGTTTTAAAAGGAAAGCAAAATCAGCACAAATTAACTAATGCAGAATTGAATTTAAATAACCATGTTAATTAGAGCGGCTGCACTTCAATTTTAAAATGATCTCGAAAATGTATCAAATTATCTTTATGGTAACGGAGAAAACGAATTCCATCTTAAGAAAACATTTCCTAACCCTCTGTGTTTCAAACTCAAACCAACAAATTCCGAAGGAGAAAAACTTTTATTCTCCATCATCCGATAAAATGTTTCCTTATGCCTCGACTTTTCTTTCAAAAAACAAATATCCTACTCTGGAAATACCCCATGCATGCATGTGACTCGGAATAAAGAAATCTCCCGAAATAAATTAAAGGGAGAATAGAGCGAAAAGGGAAATGAATTACCGCGTTTTATTCCCGTGACAGCGAATGAATGAAAGGGGATAATGCAAATAATAAATTGGGGAAAGGAGCGGCGAAATGTTTGTCATACTTTTGAAATGGAATGGAAATATCATTACTCTTCCCCGGTCAGGACTCCCGACTGATCATTAATTTGAAATCTCGACCTTCGTTGCTTGGGATTCGGGAGGCCGTGTCACCAGAAACTCAAATAAAAGAAGTAGTGAGCGTAATTAAAAAAAGAAATCAAGTGGGTGGACAATGCGTTCCATATAAGGTTACAGCGCTCTCATTGCAGAATTGCTCAATCACAGCGCTTCACTGTCACGCCTGAGAGAATAAGTGATATAACCTCCTATCCCTAGGGAGGGGTTCATACCACATATTTGATCTGTGGAACTTCCGCCTTCCCTGCTTTACTTCTAACTAGTTCCGACTTTCTTGACCAATGGGGTCACCGAGGCTTGCCCACTGTGCTAGTAATCTGCGAGCTGCAGGTGTTCCATTACATTCTGGTTCTATTCCCTCCTGGGTGTATTTCTTCCAGTGGGTAATCCCTACTGCGAAAGGAACTGTAGTACCACAGTGGTGATTTTTTTTCAAAATCTACCCTTTGTGTAATTTAATTAATTTATTTATTGTATTTTAAATAAAGCACACATGAATGCCCATCAAACTGATCCCTTAAAATGACAGGTTTAGGGTAGGGCACTTCTGGTGTTATATGGTCATTTTTTTAGTGTTAGTGAACCTTTCCTTGTGTATGTATGTCCATTTGCTTAACGTTTGGCGCAGCTTAGACAAATATGGCCCGACCGCCAAAAATCCTAACCCAACCAACTTTCTTGACCAATAGAAATATTTACCAGGATTCTTTTAGCCAATTGATACAGTTACTTGTTCATTATGTGTGTTGTGGGATAAAAGCAATACTACACTACTCGGAAATCTCGTAACGTTCAAAGGATTAATAGACTGAGCATACAACTATTCGATCACTTTTTGTTCGTTTATTTTAAACACAGTGAAAGATGCAGTTTGAGGTGCGGTAAGTGCGTCTACTGAATATGAAACATGTCTGATTAAAGTAGAAGCTACCACCTGCTGAAAAAGTCCTATAGATTAGTTTCACCGCTGGAGAGCTTTGAATTTCGCCAGGGAAGTTGCACAGACCAAAGAGGTACAGAAATGAAATGATGTGCTCTTGGTCCCACTCGCAATACATCACATTGTAAACATGAAAAAAGTTCAAATTATCACTTGCGCCATCATGTAGGACAAGTGAGAACCCATCAAAGATAATTGGAAAGCATATATTAAAAATTGTACTGTAAAGGGTCTGGAAATGAGTAAAAATGTGAATTTTTTAAAAATTAGTTGAAAAGAGTAGTAATTGGTTCAATATGAACTTTGAAGATTTGGGTTCGCACTTGTTCCTTATTACCCATTCCCAAGTATCTCGGATTCGTTCACTACGCTTAAACGAATAAACCCCTTCTTTTTACAAGCAGTTGTATAGTGCCTGTATTATAACCCCCGATAGAGTGCTTTTGAAAAAAAGATGAGATTCATGCAAATTCGCAAGAATTTGAAACCCCAAACAGTATCGCTTGAAGATAAAAAAATACGTAGAAGGAAGAAAGGGTATTTGATGAAAGTGTCGGCTCGAATTAGGGATTTGAAAGGTTCCGGAACATTTCTCTGGAAGGGCTTAGTCGGGGCCCTTTTTCCTCACCTTCGTGCCTGCCATCTGAATACCCACCCTCTATCCTTCAACCCTCTTGGGCATGCAACAACACCTTAACGAAATTAAATTTCACCCGCACCACCCTCAAACCTTCGCACCCCTTAAGAGGTTCTGAAACTAAAACTCACTTTCCAAACACATAATGCCTCGTATAGGTAAAAAGAAAGACAGTGCGCCAAGGTCTATGGCAGCATAATCACGGCCCTTGTCTGCGCAAGCCATAGATAGTTCCAGGGGACCAAACAAAGGGCCCGGGAAGGAGATTCCATATTCATGGCACGTAGAATCCCCTTCTTCCTGCTTCCTACCCCTTTTTTGGGAGTAACACGTTTATAAAGGCTGATAATGATACTTGAAAGATGGGAGAAGAAATTCGGTGTGAACTCAAAGGACAAAATTTGATTACATGAAAATTCCTACTACTTCCACTCTAGTCCCGGGGTTTTCTTTTCGCGCGGGGATCTCTTTCTATCCACGTCTCATCATTCCCTTCTTTCCAACCGAGAGCAAAAAATAAAGTAAAAAATGCTTTGTTTGAATACATTAACTGGGGAAAGACTCTTCTTGCCGCACTTGGCGGTGCTATTTTCTCGCATTGTAGTCTCATTGCCACCTGGGTTCAAATGAAGACTGGCGTTTCATTACAGAAGAGATTTCTTGAGACTTCCCGCTTTTCGGATCTCTTGTCTTCCCACTTTTCTTTTTCGGTTTTCCAGAAATGCCCCGTGATGCGTCGTATTATCGCTGTTTTTGCAATGTTGACAGTTTATCTAGGTTTCTCTTTTCCCCACACGTCATTTTTTAACGGGAGCGAAAATGTCCGCTTCGAGAAAGATGCGTTAGTGAGATAAAGCGCAGTCTTATTTTTTGTGATCCATTCCTTTAAGAAGGTGGTAACTATTCATTCGAAACCGTTGCAAAAATTGTTTCCCGTATCACAAATGATATAACTCAAGCTTTAGGAAATAAATTGATCTAAGTTTTTTTAGAACGTCACTTTTTACTTATATAAAACCTTTGGTAACAATTTTAAAAGCAGTTTAAAATATAAGTTTTTTTATTTAAAGAGAAAAAGAGAAATCTGCAAAAAAAACCAAATAATTAGATCTCACAAGTTAGAAATTGTGTGACAATGATTTGACTTCGAATTTGGCAATCAAAATTTCATCTTTCTATGTTCGTTATTTTAGGTACAATTTTCCAACACATCCTTAAAATATGTTGCCGCTTTTTGTTTTGGCAGAAGATATTTGCATTGATATTAAAGCTATTTATTGCTTTTGCTTCAATTGATTGTTTGGCTCTGGACAACACAGTGATAAGCCACAGAATGAAAATTACACACTGAAAAAAATTAAAAACAAAGTATTCAAGAGAATTAGAAAAATTGTGCGTAAACTTGATGCATGACTAACACTTAAAAGTTTGACAAACATGACCTCGAATAGTGAATAAACCATTATAATTTTGAAATTTTTAAAAAATTGCCAGCCCCAAAAAATTTAAAAAGTGGCTTGTCACTATGTTACTTGGTGTCCTTCAATTGATGAAATGCTGACATTACTCCCCAAAATCAATGATATTGTATATTGGAAAAGACATTCCAGTTTAACTTCTAATGCATATATTTACTTTAATTCATATATTAACTTTATCATTTGCTGTTCGTGTAGAGGTATGTAGATTAAAAAGGCACCTTATACAAAAATGTCACACTGATGACAAGCCATGTCAAGTGTGACGTGAAGAGTCTTTTATGGTCTTGCGATTAACCTGTTTTTTGTCTTCCAGCCGTCCAGTTGTCTGAGTGACCACGAGGAAGAAAGTATCTATTGTTTGTATGAAGGTGTACCAAATATTGCTTCCGAAACCCCGTCCTCCAACTCTGTTGCTGTCGATACTCACAGGACGTCGTCAAGGCAGAGGTAGGCACCACTCTTAAAATACATATATCCTGTCAATACTATCATGTTTATGTAATCAAGGAAAGAATTAGCGTACTTAAGTAAAGACATAATGAAGCAACTGTCAAATTGTTGACATCAATCATTTCTAATTCATAAATGGTAAGTGAGAGATCTAGCCACTTTGTGATAAAACTTACTACAGAACAGAACAAACAAGCCTTGATCCTGACGATGATCTCAGTACTTTTCAATATTGGTCTTTATGGAAATTGGCTCAATGTTCCACTGAAATGGTCATAGACTCTTCGTTTATTATCAACGTATTAGCAATTTGATTGAATCGGAACTCTGAAGAAATTAGTGTTGTGATTAGATTAGTTGCTCACATTTGAATCATCGGAAAGGTTAAGCTTACTTCTGTGGGTTTAGTTGTGAGATGAATTTGGACGGTCTTTAAGCCAGTAATCACTATTCCTTAGAGAAGGGTGGAGGCAGCCCAGTTGGTAGAGTTGCGGATTAGCAACCGGAGGGTTGCGAGTTCGAAATTCGATCCAACCAAAGGCCGTTGTGTACGTGAGGACTGGTGTAAGTTAAATCTGTCGTGGCTTCAAATGTCCTATTTGGCGTGATGTTGTAGCTTGGAGTGGGGTGCCAACTCAGGTGTTGACCTCATGATCTGACCGTGGTTCAAAATTAAGAGGTATCCTCGAAATTTTCCCTTCCGTATTGATCAAGGATCGTCGCCAACAGCCCATTGTGTTGCTCTAGTGCGGCATAAATTCAATTGTCTACCTAAGAGAAAGGGAATAATTGAGTAATGATTATGGAATAAAAAAATCATCTCAGTCGCTAAAAATTTTGTCATGCCTATAGAACTCAAAACTCACAAAAAGAATTTTAGATGATTCAATTAAGTTCGCTGTTATTCTCCTCACAAATAAATGGAAATTGGAAATAAATTGGTTTTATCTTAATATATTTGTGAAGATAAAACCAATTGGATTTTTCGAACATTGGTTTCGTCTGTCCTGTTTAGGCCCTTGCGCCATAAAATTCAAATTCCAATCGAATTCAGTTCTCAATATAAAGTCAATAACAACCAAATTTTTCTTCGTCACATGATTGCTTAACTATTCAGTGATAAGGCAGTATGAAAAACTAAAATTTAAGTTATCGTAATGTAAATGTAATAAACGGATTTAATTGTAGTGATATGTTGTAATTTAGAATTTCTTAATATATAATATTCTCTAAATTAGATTTTTCTCTTTTAAATAGGTAGGTAGGTATTTTAATTAACGTCACACTGGAGCAACACAACGGGCTATTGGTTCTTTTAAATAGAATAATTCCTATTTCATGCTTCTATGGTGCAATATTTATGCGCTGTGTAATTAGATGTTTTGTAAAACCCTTTATTAAAGATTTGTGAAAATAAATTCATCCATATCAAATTAAAGTTTCATCATAAGTTATAGTGATGAATGTTATTCTATATTTCTTAAGGCTAAAATAACCATTTTATGACATGCGTATTCTGTTTTATTAATGCTTTCTGACAGATTAAAAAAATTGTTTATCTGTTTTGTAACGAGTGAACTACGAGCGCAGCGCCAGCTGCGGAGCTATAAACATCAGAACTGTTGCCGAACTAAAAAAGAACAAAAACTGTTTCACGCCGGCTGCGGTCATGAACACACTCCTGTAATCTTTTCCCCCAAGATATTTAAATGTTTGTGTCTATACTTGTGTACATAAATTTATGTTTTAACTTCTAAATTAAACTATTGTAAATGGTTAGAGCGACTCATGTTCATTCCATTACAGTTTTAAATTTTCTGTATGTGAAAGGTCTTTTACATGAAGAGATAATAGTTTAGAATATAATATAAAAATGACGACTCAATATACTTAACGTACAAAGTTATGGAATATACTTAAACGCGCGTGTGTATAAAACTATAGAAAGTGCGTTTAAATATAAATTTATAGAATGTTCGTTTTAAGTAAAGTTATATAGAATATACTTAAACGTATACAAATAGTTATATAGAACGTATACAAAGTTATATGGAATTTTCTTGAACAGTCAAAGTTATAGGACATACTTAAACATGTACAAAGTTTTAGAATTTTCTTAAACATACAAAATTATGCAATGTACTTAAATGTACGAAATAATATAATGCACACAAACGTACAAAATTATGGAATATACTGAAACGTATAAAATTATGGAATATACCGAGACGTGTGTACAAAATTATTGAATATACTGATGTTACAAAATTATAATTTATACTTAAACTATACAAATTTATTGAATATATTTAATCGGTGCAAAGTTATATATAGGCTACACTTAAACACTACTGTCTTATTAAATATACTTAAGCATATATACAATGTTATAAAATATAATTAAGCGTACAAAAAAGGTGACTAAAATGTATTATAAACATAATAACTGCGTGTATTAAATTCTTAAAATTTTGGGGAAAGATTGTAAGCATCAAAAAATTTGTTTTGGGTCAAACTACATAATACTGATAAAACACTTGCAGAAAATTTAATTTTTTTAAAAATCACGTGGAATTAATTCCACATGTTAGAAATTTAAAAAAACATTGAATCTCGGAATTGAACAAAATAGAAAAACACTATCGCGTAATTACGAATTCTTTTTACGGATATTAATGCCTTTTAGTTGAAGTTCGCATTTGTAGTGCACTCTTAGCAAGATGGCTGAAGGCAGGAGGTCATTTTGGGCAATTCACAGTACAATACACAAGAAGCTTTGGGTTTCTTTCATTTCCTACGCGCAGCACGCTCCATTGTAGTTGTTTGTTTCGAAGGAAATGGTAAAAGAAAATGGCGTGTTCTAGTCCAGGGCCTAATGAAGTTTCTCTTGGTTTTTCTCTTTTATTCTTTTCCCTAAAGTACACCTAATCAGCCTCCCCACCATTTCCCAAACTGGCGTGTAACGTTTTCGTCTTCGCCATCCCGTCAAGGATTCGTAATAAAATTCTATAATTTTCCTTTTTGCCGGATTTCGTCAAATCTTAATCAACGTGCGATTCGTCACGTGACATTTTTGTGGAGTCTGATTACTGAGCATCCATTAATTTAATATTTTACGTGCTTTTTCAAGCACTTTTTCTTTCGTAATGTGGGCGGAATAATCACAGAAGTTCACAGAAGAACGACTCTATGATCCTTAATGCCAAAAACATCCTCGAATTTTATTACCCAAACAATGAGCTATTTTTTACTAGGAAGAATAACCTTATTCACCTTACCAATGTCGGTATGACGATTCATGCCTTATTAACGTTGCCTTTGTTGTTGCTGAATTATTTTAGATTGTTTCAGTCGCTCGATATTAAATATGTATAATTTTATCATTTCTAACATCTTACTAGACATTACTTGATTTCGAAGATAAATATTATCAATCTTACTACTACAACTATTCAACTGCATCTAATATTTAATTAAAATTCTCGTGTAGTTCTTCCAAGTACTAGACCGTTTTGTTTATGATATTCTATTATCTTTTATACTTATTCCCCATGTATGCGCTACAAATTTGATCATGGGATTAGTTCCAATAGTTTAACTCTTTATTCCACTTCAACACTTGTATTCATCCAGAAACCTACACTAAGTGTTCTACTTAAGATAGCACTAATTTCTGTACTTCTGAACTCTTTTATAATGATAGCTGTATAATTACAGTTTTATACAACTAGCTTGATAAAATTTCAAATTATGCTTTAGCGGACTTTATTTTTCACCCTTATCCTGATCAAATTAATTGTTCACTTTTTTCTTATTTCACTCTAATTATTCTTATGATTTTCAAAAACTTAGTTCTCTCTAATTCTGATAACCAAACAAAACTAGTGTATGGGTACCTGTAGAATTAAAACTACACAAATCTAAGTATTTACTTTGTTTGGTTTTCAAAATCAATCCATGAATATCAACACTTATTCATTTCATTTTTAATGAAAACAATAGTACAGCATACTCATAAGCGTAGCCAGAATTATATTTTGGTGAGAGCCTGATGGGCCAGGATTATAGTCCGGACGTTCAAACCATCATTTATTTAAACTATTTGAATCTTTAAGTTTCGCTAAAAATCTTTGTATCTCATACTAGGTTTAAAGTAAATGAGTGATTTCTGTCTAACCACCAGATGTCGTTAATGATTTCATTTGGATGATCAACCAATGAGAATTTAAATCAATGTTAAAAAGAAACAGTAACGTCTCTTAAAATTGACTATAAAAAACAAATTAAATGAAAAAATTATGAATTTAAATCAATTTTTAAATCAAAATCGATAATTGCAACCCTCCTTGCAATGCAGAATGAATTTGGTAAGTCAAGAGAGAGAAATCTAATTATTAAGATACTAGCAGAATTACCCGGAGTTGCTTGGGTTGAATTGGTTAAATGTTGATTGAAAAGTGATTAGACTAATCACTATTCTTTCATAGAAAAATGCAAACATCATTAAAGTTGTACGGAAATAGCTTTTTAACATCGCTTTTAACTTTTTCATAGCTTCCAATATTTACTTCGGACGCAAATATGTATATATGATATATCCATCGATATAATCCATTTCATATTCATCGCACTTCTGTAAGACAAACTACATAAGTTTCTCCTAAAATGACTTCTTCAAGTCGAATTAGAAATATCTTTGAACTACAACGTATCGCTACCCGTTTAAATTTAACGTTACCTATTTTAAATTATTTTATTTTAAACGGTCATTTTAAAATAAGAAGTTACACACCTTACTTAAAAAGGTTTTGTATTTTATTTATTTTTATGGAACAGAATTCTACGTACCATTACGTATTCAACCAAAGATTTAAGGAAAGTTGGTCGAAATATACATATACCGCCAAGAAATTACTCATGTTTAGTGATATTTTGCAGAAAATAAAAATAATTCATTAAAATTTAACTCCTAAATAATATATCTGTAATATGTAAAATACTGGAACACATAAATACAAACAGAAACGAAATTCCGATCATTGGAAAAAATGCAGAATTCTGAAAACCGAAACATGAGCAAGCGTGTTGAATTTCAGCTTGAGTATCGGAATTCTAAATCTATACTTATACATATAAAGCAGAGTTGGCGTCTGTATGTTCTCTACAAATCTACACCGTTTGACCAATCCACGCCAAATTTGGTACACTTATACTTTGGAACCCTGCAAGTAACGCAAGTTGCATATTAACTCCCGTTCTCTTTAAACTAGGTGTGCAGATGGGGGCTAAATCAATTCGAAATTGCCATAGGAAAAACATTGAGCATAAAACGAATGCGGTACGCAACTCAGTTTGTTTTACCAGTATTGCTCGAAAAACAATTTTTTCTGAAACGTTGTATTTAAACAATTTAAAATTCGAATTATATTTGAACTGATTTTTTTATTTCTTTCCACAATATAAATAATTAAGGAATATTTGAATGGTGAAAAACGGATATTAAAAATACTTAATTTTACACAACTTGCATTTTGTAATGGAACACGAAAAGCCAAAACAAAAAACTCATTGATCATAAAAGCGTAATTTTGCAATTCGGTATCTGGCAACGTCAGAATTAATGTTTAATTTTATAAATTAGTCTAACAGTACCCGCACGGCGTTGCCCGTGACATCATTCTTGTTATGTCCATTGATTCTCAAAACATTAAAAGAAAAAGCAATAATTTTAAGAATGAGCCCCACCACCCGATATGACACAGCCATGTCGCATCATTCCTTCCACCTTACAGATTCTTTCTTAAGGAGCTTCATGATATACTATGTTGAATGTTCTTCCATTTGGCATGTCCAGTTATGATGGTGGCTTCAATAATATTCGGCATCAGTTTCTTGATATTCTTGTTCCATTGCAGAGCGAAGGTGGATGCAGATTTCTGAGAAGCATAATCGGTGCCCCAATTTCTAGCTGTAATATGTGCGAGGGTACTCCAATTGGCTCCAATGTGTTCAAAAATTGTTATATGGTTCACAACCTCATCTGTGTCACATGTAGTGTCGATAGATTTGTATTATACAAATACTTAAATTATACAAGTTCAAAAGTAAGTTATGAAAAAAACCACTACAATGTCAACGAAATCAAAACCAAATTAAACAGTAATAAACATATTGATAAATTGAAAATTGCATAAATGATACAAATTCAAAAGTAAATTATGAAATAACCACTATACTATTTGCGAAAAATACCCAAACAAAAACAAAGCAATACAAAAAAATTAGCAAAGTTAATCAAAAGCGCTTTGAATCCGTTGGATGGTCCGCAGCTGCATACAGATATTTACACGGCGACCTTATCAAACATCCTTGTTAGAAAGTAAACAGCCTTGGCTTATTGCCAAGAGCAGAAGCTGTGATCTCTCACACTGTTGCCATTCTTAGGAAACCAATAATACAAAAATATGCCAATAAATTAATTAAAAAATTTTAAATTTTAAAATTTGGGTTTCGAGGTACATTCGGTCATCTTTAGAATTACGTGTGTGCCAAATTTTATGGCTGTAAGTGCTATAGATTCGTCTGGACACCGTACACAGACACACAAACACTTCCTTTTATAATAGTAGAGATTTTGAATTCCGTGTTTGTGTATCTGAGTTAAGACATATGTTGCAGTCATATTTGAACATTCCTAAGTTTTGTAAATTTGTGTTCTTTTTGTAAATAATTCATTGTTGTCTATCAATATTTTTCAAGCGTCTTTTTCGAATTTCTCTATATCAGAATATTCTCATGACGTCGAAATTCGACACCTTGCTCAGATCTTTCGTTTTTAAGAATTCGACAATTTTCAATGACCAGAATTTCGTTTCTGTTTGTATTTATGTGTTCAATTACTTTCCATATTAGATATATTATTTAGGAGTTAAATTGTAATGAATTATTTTTTTCTGTCAAATACCACTAGACAAGGTAATTTCTTGGTGGTATATGTATATTTCGATGAACTTTCCTTAAGTCTGGTTAAATACGTTATAGTTTGTAGAATTCTGTTTCATAAAAATAAAAGGAAACCTTTTAAGTAAGGTGTATAACTTCTTTTTTAAAATGATTGGCAAAGTTAAAATAAAGTTATTCGAAAATAAGATGTGTTACGTTAAATCAAAACGGGTAGCCATACGTTGTATTTCAAAGCTATTTCTAAATTTTGGCATATTTTCATTACAAGATGATTAAAATCAATTTAATTTACATTTGTTTTTAATGTTTCATGAGCACTATAGAAAGCTGTACTCCATAGTCAAATAACTACATCTGTCATTCTAAATAGGTACGTGGTTTCCATATGGAAATTGAATCTCAATTGAAGAAAGTACCATAAGGATTCAATTTAAAACTGAATTCCTTGGGGAGTAAAGTGAATTTTAGATAAGACTGCTGATCTTGGAATATCAGAGTAAGGTAGTATTTAAACTAGGACTGTTGAAAAATAGAAATATTTGTTCTTCGTGATAGATGGTCGAGGTTGCTTACTTAAAGGTGAAACTGTTTGTATGCAACTTAGGTACCTGTGAAACATTCATTGAAAGCAGTGATTTTGTAAAAAGTGTAATCGATTGAGTTTGTTTTGTCTACACTGATGACATTTGTTTTAAACAAGCTCCGTTATTCCACGTGCGTCTGAATAGAATTTTCACGAAAAAATGTGTGCTTCAAAATAAATTAACCACGAATGCCGTAACAGTTTAATTTGCCGTTCTCTCACAATGATGTAATTCGAAAACATCGAATACATGGTGCAAGGGTACTGCAAATAATAAATATTGATTGGAAAACTGAGTGCAAGATTATACGCTGAAAATTCCTCATTTTTACAGGAAATGAACTTAATTGACATTTGCAATCACTCCGAAACTCAAAATCGACTTCTCAAAATGTCATCTCAGAAAAAGCTTTGTAGTTTGTCTTATAGCAAAAGTGATGAATATGAAATGGATTATATGGATGGATATATTATGTATACATATTTGCGTCCGAAGAAAATTGTAGAAACTATGAAAAAGTTAAATTGATGTTAAAAAATATTTTCTGTATACTTAAACGATACTTGCATTTTTCTATGAAATAGAATCAACATTTAATCAACTCAATCCGAGCATCGCCGGGTAATTCTGCTAGTCTATACATATAAAGCAGAGTTGGCGTCTGTTCTCTACAAATCTACACCGTTTGACCAATCCACACCAAATGTCATACACTTATACTTTAGAATCCTGCGGGTAACGTAGGCTACATATTAACCTCCGTTCTATTTTTCTTAGCTGTGGAGAAGGGAATAAAAACAATTCGAAATTGCCATAGGAATAACATCGAGTATAAAATGATTGTACCCAACTCTGTTTTACCCGTATTGGAGGAAAAACAACTTTCCAATAAATTGTTTTACCAGTATTGCTCGAAAAACAATTTATTTCTAAGCAAACTAAATTATAATATCATGTTTGAACTTATTTTTTATTTATTCCCATGATATAAATAATTTTATGAATATTTGATTGATGAAAAAATAATATTTAAAATATTTAGTTTTACGTAACTTACATTTTGTTATGGAACACGAAAAACCCAAACGAACTCATTGATCATAAAAGAGTAAGTTTGTTATTCGGTATATGGCAACGCCAGAATTAATGTTTTATTTTATAAATTTGATTTGAAACTCGGTATTTGTGTATTTGAGTTAAACAGCGAAATGTTGCCATCATATTTGAACATTTCTAAGTTTTATAAATTTGTTCTTTTTGTAAATAAATCATTGTCTTTATCAATATTTTCAAACGTATTTTTTCGAATTGCTCTATCATAATATACTCAGGAAGTCGAAATTCGACATGCTTGCTCATATCTTTCCTTTTTCAGAATTCTGCATTTTTTTTCAAAGATAGGAATTTCGTTTCTGTTTGTATTTGTGTTCCAATATTTTAAGTATTGCAGATATATTAGAAGTTAAGTTTTAATGAATTATGTTTACTTTCTGCAAAATATCACTGGACATTTGTAATTTCTTGGTAGTATATGTATATTTCGACCAACATTCTTTGGTTGAATATGTAATGGAATTTGTTTCATAGAAATAAATAAAATATACAAAATAAAACCTTTCTAAGTAAGGTACGTCACTTCTTATTTTAAAGTGACCGGTAAAGTTAAAATAAAATTATTTTAATATAAGATAGGTTACGTTAAATTAAAACGGGTAGCCATACGTTGTAGTTCAAAGATTTGGACCATAGTTGTGGCTTAGGGAAATAGTTGTGTGTAATTCGGTATTTAATTTGTTAGATTATAATAAGAAACCAAACTTGTTTCGAGAAGGAGCTGACGCCCCTTTGATACTCATCGATCCAATCATTATACACAATACTCATAGTCATAATGATGGTGAACTTTGAGTCATTGTGGTGAACTTACCCACCCCTACAAGAAGCAACTTACAATACTGGAGTATAATCCTGTAATTTTAGTTAAATTGTTTTCCACTGTTTCTTTGTTAAATCAACTTCTGTAAGCCCCGTGTTGTACTTCTGTGGTGCACGAGGAATTTGTTTTTGTTCAATAAAAAAAATACTGGAGTATATATGTTACAGGCAAAGTTTGAAATCCGGCATTCTTTAGAATACCTAGGCATTCTATAGAATGCCAAATGACAAACCGGTAATGTATGAAATACATCTGATTCGTTTCGAATATCACGTGGCAAGGCACGTGACTTTTAATCCTCCGCTCAAGCTCAGAATTTTGCCATTTGCATTTTGCGCTTTGTTCGGGAGTGTCAAAATACGCAATTTTACTTAAATTTGTTCAACAAAAAATTAGTTTTATACTGTGCTGCATGAACATGGAAGAGCAAGATATGGTGTTGGAGAAGGAGTCACAGTCAATAGACATGCAGCGACGATTCGAAGATGAACTGTCTAAGCTTCGAGTTAATGCTGCAAAAAAACAGTTTGTTCTTATCTACTGAGCATATTGAAAATATGCTCATTACTTGGATACAGGACAACAAATCTGACCAGTGGAGTGAAGGACTGCGGTTCGTTCAATTTATGAAAAATAGAGCTTATCATTCTGGAATCAAAAGAACACCATACGAAGCCCTTTTTGGCTGCAAACCTAAAGTAGGTCCTATAACGTCTTTTCTACCCCAAAATGTTTTAAAAGACATAAATACAGAGAAGCAGCTAGAAAAAATAATAGAAAGCGTCCAAACGATGCAAAAAGATGAAACAAATCTGCTTATGCAAGAAAAAGAGTGTTTCAAAAAACATGGATGAGATTATAGCCGGTGGTAGATTAAAACAACATGATGACATGCTTACCAAAGAGATTTCCGTTCCTGCTACCTATTGTGTGTGTTTAAAGGAAACCAGTGATGCACACGCATGCACAAAGTGTCGTCAAAAAATTCATAACTTCTGTGGCCATGCTAGTAAAGATGATGAATTGGATATTTTATGCACTTTTTGTTTCAAAACTGAAAATGCTATCGAAGGTAAAATTAATTCTAAAATTAATGTGGAAATACAAGCCAAAACAATGAAAATGAATTCGGAAAAAAATTTCCCACTACTTCTTTGGGAACTACTGCGCGAGTTCCTATTCCTTACGTCGACAAGGACCGAGGTGATTTTTGGCAATTGTAATGAGAGACAGAGGACGGTTTCTACCGATTTGAAACTTCTGAGGGAATTTTAAAACAACTATGCGAGATCACAATCCACTTTATGCCCTAAGAACTTGCCTAGAATTGAAGATATTCCTGACCACGAAATTCCTCAGTTCAGTGTTGCAATTGCTCAGTCCAGTGGAAGCGGCCAAGGATTCAACAAGTGTATGTGTAAAACAAAGTGCCAAAATATGAAATGTCTTTGCATGAAAAAAGTGATAAAGTGTAATTCAAAATGTCATTCAAGACTACCATGTTGCAACAAGTAAGTTAAATTTAATTTTTAAATTTTTTTATGAAAAAATTACATTTTTTAATTTTTATTTAATGTATATTTTTAGTAAAGTTCATTTAATGACCCTGCTTTACTTTTTATAAGAAATAAAATTAAGTGCAATTCAAAATAAAATTATTTCCTTCTTTGGTGCAACAAGTAGGTTCATATTTTATTTATTTTTTTTTAATAAGAAAGGCATAAATTTTGTTTTGTACAACTTTAATTTTTTTTACGTATTTTGAATAAATGGCACTCTTTCATTATTTTTTCAAAATAACATTTGTATTTTTGAGGAATGAACGGTTTTTAAATAATAGCCTTATCATAACCTTTTTTCATACTTTGCCTAAATATCATTTGTCATTCTATAGAATGCCTAGGTATTATATACAATGCCTAGGGAAAGTATATAATAATTCTCATATTTCATACTTTGCCTAAAAACGCCGGTCATTCTATAAAATGCCTAGGTATTCTATACAATGCCGGCGTTTCAAATTTTGCTGGTAACATATATAATAGTGTAACTTATCGTTACCATTAAGTACTTTTTGGTAGACTACGTTGCAGTGTCTTCCATGCGTCTTGCTTAATTGGTGCCTAGCGGATGTGATTATAAACACTTTCAAATTAATTTTTCTGACATGAGCACTTTCAAAAATAAACCTAATAGCGCTTCTGACAAAGATGAGTTGGATATCGCAACAGTCAACGCACACTTCGATGGATGGTCCATGGTGAACTTTTCAATTTGCCAATGCTATGCCAATCACTTCCAAGGCTTTACTCTTCGTTGCCTCTCAGCCTTCTCTTCACACGGCTTCACACTTCGTTGCCACTCAGCCTTCTCTTCACACGGCTTCACTCTTCGTTGCCACTCAAACCTTTTCACACTGCGTTGCACACTCGGCTGATAAAGACAACACAGAACAGTCTCAAACGGTCTCACTCATCTGTTCCTCATAATACATACATACAGTAGTTCACCCTTGATCTTAATACCTTCACGGCTTCACGCAACTAACAATCTGTCAATTAGTGGTGTAATCTATCGAATTCAGCCATTACTAAATTCTGGAGGGGAGTATTGTGGTGAACTTAGGCGCCACTATAAAACTTAACGTACAATATAGTAGTATATATAGCACCATGAAGTATTCTTGGTAACTCCACTATGAAGTAATTCTTGGTAGACCGAATTGCACTGTCTTTCACGCAATTTGCGAAAACACCAGGTCAACTGTTTTGGTATCTACGGAAAGACGTGGACGGACAGAGGGACGACGACGGCTTTCCGCGGAGGTAGACGACGATGACGTCACCTTACACTTACAGTGTGTAACATACTGTTGATAACTTGTAAATTATTTTCCATCTTGCATATTTTATTTAAATAATTAAAATAATCCCAGTCTTCGTAGATGACATTGCATGTCTTGCTTAAGTCATGTACTTGAATAGAATATAAAATATTTTGTTATGTTAGCACAGAAAACAAAATTCGAGATTCGCGTTTTTTATGGGTGTTGTGTTCTTGGACGCGTTAATTGGTGCTTGAATACCGCATTTTTAAATTATCGACGAAACTTGTTTTGGGAACAAAGGAAAGTCCTTGTGCTCGGCCGTTTCTATTTTCTCACGCTCCCTTCATTGTCGTAGACGGGATGGCTTCACAACGCGTCTTTCACGCCCTGGCTGACATCTGATGTCGCACGTCTCTGGAATGATGTCCCTGCGACATCAGATAATCCTTACAATGATAACAGTCTGAGGCATTCGAGAACTGACAGCTATGGTTTCAACAAAAGGATTATTTAGAACTCTGCGACATAAGGCACGCACAAATGTGTATTATATTTTAAGAAAGCTTGCCCACATATAGTGACGTAATGAAAAGTAGACACAACAGCAATTCGTGTGTAATGGTTTGATCGACACTTCTAAGGCGACTTCTAATTATTTGAAGCAAGTAATGTCAGAAGTTATTACTTGTTCATCATCAGAGCCTGGATTTTGTTGATATAAAATGTTTTAAAATGACCTAAAATTTTTGTAAAAGTGTGAAAAAATTACCTTAAAGTGTTTAAACTTTGGCATCATTAAACCTTTCACTAAGCAATTCGAAGATCTAAAAGTGAAATATTATCTTTTGTTTTCTAATAAAACTAGAGAAAAATTCCCTCCAGATCTCACTTTCTGGTGCAGATAATTAATCTTCAGCAAAAAAAGCATATTGAGGTTTTGCTTTGCGTTGATCTGTTGAATTCTATTTAATTTTGCGCAGCTTTTCCGCTATCGGATTTTGCGCCATAAGCACAAACCAATCAAAACATCTAGATTTTAGAAGACAATAGTTGGAAGAAACCCACAATCTGTAATTCACAATCTTTAAATTACAAAATAAAGAAACACACACATTTCTATCAGCTGATATAAAAAGACCTCCAGGTTTTATTTTACCTTCTCATCTTTCGGTCTCACATAAAATGATATCTTGAGATGTGTTGATGCTACCCAGAACCCCCATTCAAATGTTGAAAATATAATTTACGAGCTGCATACTTATTCTGTGAAAAAGTACTGAAAAGTAGAACCGGTCTTCCTTTTTGCATTGGAACGTGAATAATTTGCTTGTAAAAAAAACATCGCGATAAGAATAATTCTCGTTTTTTTGTAATCTGAGCTTTGAAAAGCAATACCAATACACATAAAATACGAATGTCGATAAAAGGACTAGGTTTCTTTTGAAGGAATGAGGCCTTGCACAAGTCATCAAATTTATATAGCTGTTTTACATTTTCCAAAGCGTTTCGAGCAATGCAAATGGAAAATGAAGAAACTTCCATGAATAATTTCTGTAAGTCTACTGATATATAGGCTAAAAATCGACGACTCCGTATACAGTCGTAAAATCTCTGCAGCCCTTTTATTGATATGTAAATTTGACTTTTTGAGTTGAATAACGAACCAGATCTCTGGTTTCAAATTTAAGGAGAATTCTCTCTTTACAGGAAAATTTGATTCGAAATTCCGATCTGAACTCTAAAAATAAAAGTTGCGTTCGAATCGTAAAAGAAAAAAAATTACTCGTGTTCTGATGTGGAATTAAACGGAAGCCGTAAATATTTAGTCTTGCATTTTTATGACTGCCATTATAAAAATTTGAAGTATTCAAAAATTCAATTCCCAATGAAAATATTTGTATTGGAATCTGCGGTTAGAGTTCTGTTCTAAAAAAGAACGATCAATACTTCGTGTACTAAGGTATTTCGAGGAAATATAATTTTTTACTCTAACATTCTAACGAATTTAATTTGTAATACCTTATAAAATAAAAAAATTTGAGAGAAACACCGATTCATCTAATACATCCACGAAATGAAGTTTTTCTTTGGAAAAAGTGTAAACGTAGTTATGGCAGTACCTACTATTCCTGACGGGAATTTTTCCAGAAATCGAATTTTTGAATATTCCCTCCAGCATCTCGTATTTTTTTGTCGTTCGTTTTATATTTAGATTTTTTTTCTCCACTAGTGTCTCGATAATGACAAGTCGATTTCAAAAATTTTCCCAATCAGAAGTTTCTTGTTTCTGTTAAAGTGATGAAAAAGTCCTTTTGGGACGATATTTTGAAATACTAGTGGAAAGTTATTTCATTTTGTCTGTATGTGTATGTAAGTGATGAAAGTATACTTTGATGTATCTGGTTTTAGTTAAATGAAAAGAATACAGGAATTTTGCAGAGGAACCTTGATTATCAGAGGTAATGTGAACTGAGACCACCTTGAATAACCCAAAACGTGTATGTGGACGTAGTAACACAACAACATCTGAAATACAGAAAAAAATTACTGTACTATGTTACTACTATTTCTGAAAGAATTTTAAAGCAAGGAAAGAATAATTAGTGATGGGAGTATTCAAATACAAAAGTACTCATGTACTCGATACTTAAAAAGTAATCGTTGTACTCGATTCTTTTCCAAAGTATTCGAAAACCAGAGTAATCGGATCCAAGGTATTCGAATACAAGAGTATTCAAATATAAGTATTCGAAATACCAAAGTATTCGGATCCAATGTATTCAGATACAAAAGTACTCATCCTAGGTATTCGGATGCCAAAAATACTCACTTTGTGAATTCGAATACCAAAAATACTCACTTTGTTTATTCGAATATCAGAGTATATCTCACGTAGCAGTGTCACATTGCATGGGTATCCATGGTTATTCTCATTAGTGTTATGTTTCTTGTCTTGATTTTGCTTTTTCCAATTTTACATGTCCTGAAAATGCACGTGATGAAGTGTCGAAAAATTCCATCAATTAAGGGATTGGATTTGAAATTTTCTGGAAGCAATTTCCCGAACAGGCAGGCTTAATTATCAATAAATTACACAATGGTTTGCCTTTTACTTTTGAAAATCAAGTTGGAAGTTTTTTATTTTAATTTCAACTATATTTTTAATTTTAATTATTTACACTAAATTTTTTAAATTTTCAAGCTTTTTTATTTCTGACATTTAAAAATATATCTGCAAATAAGATACATAATGTTTGATATGTTTTTCTTTTTCAAGTAAAATAACGTTATTTCATTCTTAAGATGGTTGTTATTTTCTTTAAAATATCTGACAATAACTAAAATTCTCTTTAAAAATATCTGACAAAATCTTTATTACGATAGTAAAATGATTATGCATATTATTTCTGCTTTGACTACCTCTTGCATCTTTGTACTCCAAACAATGGTTGCAAAAATAAAAAGTAAATTTCCAGGAACAAGATTTGATTATTTAATGTAATTTATTTTTTAAATATTTACGGAACCATTCTTGTACTTAGATCAACCAAGATATGTCAATTTTATGATAAATTTAGAGATAATTATGAAGTTTCAGATCCTAGTATCAAAGGAAACAAGCTAGTTTTTTACATTTATACAAACTCTTTTAAAAGTACCTTTTAAGAGTTTTGTATAAAAAGTTTCATTCTTATCTTCGGGGCTCCCTCCAAAATAAAATTCCGTCTACGTTCCCTATTAAAGGTGATTATTAACAATTTCCACAAAATATGTTAGAAAATCAAATCTTTCCAATACGAAAATTAAATTTAAAAATCGTGATTTGTAAAATCAAGATAAAAAATGCTTGACACATTTATAATTGCAGAAAATATATGCGTGACCAGAAAATTCAGCAATTTGTACGAGATTAATTTTGTTCTTCAAAATACAATTTGTCTACAGTTCAAATAGATTGGTAATAGTAGTTATCATTCTTAATTTTTTTAAAATTTATATAAATAATTCGGAAAAGAAAAAAAATAAATATAATTCAGAAAAAATTTGAGTTTTGTGAAAAATAAATTCCTTTTTTAATCACAGATTGATCAAAATATTAAAAAATAGAATAAATTTGATTGTCTTGTCAGAAATTATCATTCGCATAAAACAACAATCTATCAAATTCCTCTTGTAGCGGATTTGAACCGTGAACCGGCATGTTATAAATCCAGTGCTCTAACCACTACTGCCAAGAACGGCACGATAACTACCTATTATTTTTAAATAAGTACCATATATCGTAGTTCTCTGATTCTTACTATCGATTAATCGTTTTTGTATGTATTCGAATACTTGATACTTAAAAGTAGTCGAGTACCAAGTTTTCGATTCTCAAAAGTAATTCTGCCCGTCACTAAGAATAATCGAAATCCGAATTTGTGTCACAGTATCTATAATGATAATTTTACGAGTTACTCTCATGTTGTGACCCGCAAAACCAAACCATTCAAGTATAAAAGTTTAGTACGCACACTTTTTCTTGACCAATGGAATCTTTTCTAGTATTCTTTTCATCAATAAATGTGGTTATATCTAGGCATGTGTGTTGAGGGGAAATTACAGTACTCGGAAATTTCGTGACTCAGAAGGTTAAAGCTTTAAAAAAAGGTATCAAATCCAGCTCGGATAACGCGAACACTGTTGATTAGTGCTCGTATAACCCAGGTTCTACTGTATGTGTGAAATATTTCAAAATAATATATCCATTACTTAATATGCAAAGATGAATTTAACATGATAAATATTAGATAGTTAGATACATATGTTAGAGATGACAATGTTAAATGCGAACGCTGAATGAGTAATATTTCAATACATCGACGTGTTTCCTAAATTTAAAATTTTTAAATATGCTAATAAGTCTACTTCAATAATTTAGTTAAGATATATGCTATATTATATATTTGTTTAATTTTTTTTCTATCAACATGTCTAACGCAAAATCTCCGCTTCTATGTGAATAACATAATACAGAGGCTGTTCGGACATTTTTGAACGATTTTAATGGACTGAAGCTCAATTTTTTACATGAAATTTTTGTGTTTTAAATGTTCCATTAAATAGCCCTTATTGTTAACTATCTTTCTACACCTTAATTTCCATGATAATAATGATTTTTGTAGTATCGACAATGGTATTTTGTCCCATTCTTCCACAGTTTTCCAGTCCTTGAATGGTTTTCAGTCGACGTTTCGATAATGCCCTTTTTAAAACTCCATGGGAAAAACATCTGGAGATTTAGCAGGAATATCAGTAAAGGGTACTACTGACTTGATACCAGTTTCTTGTTCCATTTTTTCAAGAATTTAATAGTCGATTTAGATGTGTGGCTGCTTGCTTTACCCTGATGCAGTTCTACTGATTGTTGGCACTGTGGGTAAAGATATGGTATTTCGTTTTTGAATATTGAGGATAAAATATGGTCTTGATAATATGTGGGAGTTGATTTTTAGATTTTTTTCCCCTCTTTACTTATAATTTTCCATTATATGCAAAACCGGCAACAATAAAATCTCTTAGAGAAAGTTCTTACATTCACTTTGCTATAGTCCTTTGACTTGGCGGATTCTCTTTTAAAATTAAAGATCTTACCTTACAAATATTCTCAGAATTTTTTTTCTTTTTTGGATACTTTTTTAGAAATATTTTTCCACTTTTGCGTTTTTTTCCTTTCTCATTAATAATATTACTTATCGTACCTTTAGATATCGAAAAACTATGACTTTTACAGCGTTTTTGAATAATTGAATAAGCATAATTCCCTTCGGTAAGAGGAAACATAGCCTTCCATCCATTGCTTATTTAAAAGCGCCATTTTGAAAGTAAACAAAACTCTGAGTTAGCAGACGATAAGTTATACTTTAACTATTTAACTGCTGTGAAAATAAAATTCTTTCGTACCATACAATGTTTTTACAGCTCATCAAAATCGTTCAAAAAATGTCCTAACAACCTCTGTAATTGTGCCTTAATTAGCGAGTTTATCCCAATTTCCTATCAAACATGCAGTATTTGGCATGCCAAACCTCCATGGTGAGAATTTAATCCTACAAATAAAAATGGCGTATCATTGTTTGTAAGGGACTTGTTTTTCGCTTAAATCACCGAAAAGTCTCAGTTTAACTTAGAATTGTTGTCCATTGATTGTTTTCTTGGTACTAGAAAATATAAAAATCAATGGAGATCAAACAAAGGATTGTTTTTAAGTTTCTAAAAGAAAACACTCCGAGCAATTGCCTTTTAAAACAGACAAGTTCAAAAACCTTTTACGGCGGAACCTCCTTTATGGTTTTGTAATTTTTCGGATGTCACCTTTCTTTTCAAATATCTTAATAATGCTATTATAACAAACCAGACATTTTTGCAGATGTGATAGAACTATCTCATCTAAAAAAGCTCTTTGAATGTATTTAACTTTTGGCTTATAGTTTAATTTATCAAACGTTTATTTTGCCCTGTGTACTTTATTGTTTTTTGTCTGGTTTTGATCCATTTGCGAAGCATGTCTCCGAAATAAATCTTGTATATATCATTCATGCAACCACATAGCTTTTAATTTACTACACGTTTGTCCATCCTTATCCACAATCTAATTTAAAATGGTTATTGGTAAACTTTTCATGCAGGCGTTCTCATTTTAAAATCGTACTCAAATGTCTTCACAGATGGGCATCTTTAATCCCTACATTTCCAGGGGGGCAGTTTTTGTTTCGTTGTTTTAATGCTATAAGAGGCTTTTTCTGTCAAGCTAAATGCATGGTGGTAGTGTTTTTGTGGCGGAACGTGTTTCCTTTACGTATTCCGGACGTAACGTCACTTGACTTGGTTTTTCAATACGATTTCAGCACGTCGAAATTCCAAACAATGAATTCCGAATTGATACAGATTAAACACAAAGCGGCGATGAAAATCTTAGTTTTCCATCTGGTTTGTTCACTGAAAATCCCCTCAGAATAATTTTGATTCCCTAAGAAAAATACATTGCTATAATTTACCAAGGAATCATCGTTATTAAAATAATGCTTTGAGAAGGACTCGTGATACACGAAGAAAAGTTTCTAGAATTTTTAAATGTCATACGGGCATATACTATTTCATTTAACATAACTAACGATTCTACTCGTTGAAAATAGCAAGTAAATTCCCTGAGTATATTTGATACCGTACAAATTGTGCAGATCGTTTCTGCCTGAAACAGCCGGCTAAAGCAATGTTTTTAAGTTAAAATCTAAGAACTTCTAGAAACCCTTCAATTATTGTTATAATCACATTTTTCACTAATTGGTCTCAATCTTAGGTACCCAGGAACACTGTTCATGTGGTGGCTTTTACAAGAAAATCATATAGGAAAATTTGAAATATCGGAATTTCAAGCTCTGCAGGATACTTTTAATAACAAATCCCATACCTTTACGAATATTGTAACATTTACAAAATTTACACTGCTAATCAAGCAATATTAAAAATCTTTGAAGTTTTTATTTTGTATGGAACGACTAATTTTAGCTTAATTTTTAAATTTTAATCTTTTAAAGCTTTTGGCGTATTTGAGAAACGTGCGAAGAGCTATATGAAAATGCTAAACAATTTTGAAATACCTTAAATTATTTTGCCAAGTAAAATGTTCTTTTCTTAATGCTACCGTAACTTCAAATGTAATAATAAACTGATCACTTTCAACCCTCCTGGTGATTTATCCTCGAGTCGAAAACTAGTGGCAGTATCTAGTGCAAAAACCTGTTCCAAACTGTCATCAGGTCTAGGTAAGAAAAATTTGTTTACCCTTCTTGGATCTTCATTCCCTTTGGAGTAATAGAGCAATTTTGCTTAGCGAAATTCACCACAGTTTTAACGAGATATCTCGTCGAAACATTTGAAGAGTTAAGCGAATCTAATCCTGTGCAAAGTCGCAAATCGTTTCAGGGTTCATGACAACTTTTTCACGTAACCATTATTAAAAGATGTTAATAGGACAAAGAAGTCAGACCATCAAAAACATTTCATCTAATTCATTTCCGTACTTTTCAATTAAACTTCGCGACACACCCAAGTCTACCAATCCTCTCAGATCAGCCGATTCTCTCACGCCCATGGCGTTAGAGGATCAAACTCCAATCTCCTTAAATATTTAAAATGGCGGGAGAATAATCATGCAGAAAATGGACTAACAAAATCGTAGCCCTGGTCGTCAATTTTCTCTGCAACGTGTAAAAGCTTGCTCTTAAAAATCCTTGTTTTAAAATGCATTGTACCTCACTCTAATTAACACTCAATTTGCCTAAGTAGTTTTGATCGGAGATAATGCTTGTTTTGAAAATGTCTTCCTCCTTCGGGACATAATTAATATTTATTCTTCCGTGGGCGATGGCTATCTAGAATGCGGACACTAATACGAAACTCGATATTTCTTTCGCTTCAAACTTCACGATTTTGCTGGAGTTTGATTAGTTATTTAATAAGTATCGCGCGCACCACATACTATACCGTCGCTTCTGAGGGAAAGATAATTGATGTTTAACTTTCAAAGTCGGTTCACGAAATTGGAACTGCGCTCGCCACTGGCATTGGTACTTAATTTCATAAACTCTTGAGTGTCTTAATTTAAAACTGTTAGCGATTCGGATCCATCAGACTCTATATTGTGCAGAATGTTTTCCTCATTATGATTGTGTCCAAAATGAATAGCATAATTATATATAGAAACTAGAAAGTATGAGCTCGCAAGCTTATTCTCAGCAGTTCATGTAATGATTACTGAATATGATAATCATTGCACGAACTGCAGGGTAGTCATTCATTTCCACATCAATGATATTAAAAATGTATCTACTCGCGGTTTGGTTTAATTTTTAGCATTTAGTTTAATTTAGTTTCTTAGTAGTATATAATTCATAGAAGCTAATTGTGTACCTTTGGGGAAAAAGTAGAAGCTAAGCTCATCATTTAATTTCTGGTGTCCCAAGAGAAATTGGAGAATATTTGAGAACTTAGGAGAGGTTTCGAGCCTGTTATATAAAGCACTCCAGGTCTATCAGACTAGCTCATCTTCATCCAGGCTGGAAGTGGAAGTTCTGCAAATTATGCATTTCCTGGATGAATACATTCAAATTCTCTCCAGGTGTGCTGCAAGGCAATAAAGTCCAGTTCTGTCTGAAAACATTTATTTTAGTACATTGCAATGTAAGGTAAAAAGAGCTTGCTGAAAACTAAAATCCAAGCAACCACTTATGTAACTTGTTGACTGAAACGTGTTACCAAATGTGTTTTGAGTTATTGACGAGTGCAGTGATGTACCTAATAATGTTCCAGATGTGAGTTGCAGAAGATGAAGATTTTGATTATTGTTGACCACTAAGACCTTCAGAAAAAACTTTAAGGTGACAATATAAGATCCAATAATACTAGACACTAATCCCATATCAATGTAGAATACGTAAAACTCTTATTTGCAGTAAAAGGGGGATGGAAGCGACATTATTAACAATTAAAGATGTTTATTTACAATGGATAGGGGGAATATTTACAAATCAAATATCGCTTTTCAAGCATTACAAGTTATCTTTACATCGGGCATTCATCAGGCATGACAGTACGCCATCCTATTCTCGAGTCATTCTCTAACTGTCTCCGAAGAATCACTGAAAATATTTCCGTCGCCGGTCATAGACATCACGGTGTTTGTTCATTTCATGAATCACACATAGGTAGTGGCAAAAGTGTTCTACTTGTTCTTTAAAACCATATCCCACATTATGGCTAGGCAACCAAGGATTTCCCAATTTGCTACGTTGAAATAGATTTTTTTTAATTCTTTTCATTCTTAGACTAAATAAACTTTGCGCAATGAGTTTCAAAAGAACTATACCTTAGCTCCAGCATCAAAGAAAAACGAGTACTTCACTCATTTCGCGGACGAGTCTGAAATAGCGATAATATAAATTCACATACTTCGAAAGAATGGACTTGGCCATACAATTTTCCACTTGTTCATGTAATCGTTTTGATTGAAGATAATGAGCCAAAAAAACAGCAAACTCTCTTGCTTTAATACTCCCTCTCACCTCCTTCGAAAATAATGGACCCTTTTCCCCATAAATCTTCAAAAATTCGAAAAATCCCACTCAAAAATGTCTTCAGCTGCGGCCATTTGTTTTCACCCTCGTCCTTACATCTCGCCATCGGCAGATGTTTCTTTCGAAGGCTCTCTCTTTTATTAATTAACCCTCTAATGGCCAAAATGGCGAGTTCTCAAAAATATTCGTGGTAATTTTTGACTCTAGCAAGAAGGACCAGAAGCTTGAGACGAACTCATCGGTGTCCCATAAAGTTAATTAAGAAGGTCGTCTAAGTGTTTTTGACACTCGTTACCTGGGAACTTTTCTCTCCAAACAGCAATTAATCATGGAACGGCAATTAACCATTGAAAAAGAATCGGTTATGGGTGGGAGCGTGAAGACGTCGTTATTGGCAGTTGCTTAAAATTGCCTTATCGTCCTCCAAGACGCGGAATGTTAGCAATTGCTGGGTTTTTTTTATTTAAATTGCTGTGGAAGTCGTGCCTAATGTGCTCGCCTGACAAAAGAAATGGGGTATTTTAACAGAATACCAACGATGTTGATCACAATTTATCTTGCAGAGTTTTGTTTTTTGCTCTCTTGAAATCGTATGTGTCCGATGTGGTCAAAGTGAAACTTGTCGATTCTTTCAAACTGTTAAAGCGTAAGAATCATTAAATGAGAAATTACGAATTGCTGCGGTCTATTTGTCTTAATGTTTATAATATTATTGTCTTAATGTCTAAAATATTTGTTATGTCTTATATTTATATTTGTCTTAATGTTACAAATATTAAAGCTTGTGGATTCTTCTATCTGCCAAAGCGTACAAATCACTAAATAAGAAATTATGAATTGCTATATTGACCCATAATTATTTACCTATTTTATTATCTCAACACAATTATTTACTTCAATGCATGTGTTACCCGTTTACTATTAAAGAGATTTTTAGTGTAAACAAACCAGACGGGAATGTAAATATTTTATTTCCGTTACCCAAATTCTCTTGTGTGATATAGTATATCGGGGTTACCTTAAAATGTAGTTTATCGCCGTTTTGGCAATATTCGGCTTTTAATCTAATTGGTGGTGACCAATCACCTATCATATTAATTCGAAATTTATTCTTTAGAAATTTTATTGGCAATAAGAGAACTGACGTCATGTTCAGAATACGTAAAAGAAACACGTATCGCCGTAGAAACATTACTAGTGATGGGCAGAATCGAGTACTTTTGAGAATCAAAAACTTGGTATTTGAGTACTTTTAAGTATCGAGAAAGTATTCGAATACATATACAAAAGCGATTAATCGATAATAATCTGAACTACCATATATGGTATTTATTTAAAAATAACAGCTAGTTAACGTGTCGTTCTTGGTATTGTGGTTAGAGCACTGGATTTATAACATGCCGGTTCACGGTTCAAATCCGCTACAAGAGGAATTTGATAGATTGTTGTTTTATGCGAATGATAATTTCTGACAAGACAATCAAATTTATTCTATTTTTTAATATTTTGATCAATCTGAAAAAAAGGAATGTATTTTTCACAAAACTCAAATTTTTTTCTGAATTATATTTAATTTTTTTTCTTTTCCGAATTATTTATATAAATTTTAAAAAAAATTAAGAATAACTACTATTATCAATATTTGAACTAGACAAATTGTATTTTGAAGAACAAAAATTAATCTCGTACAAATTGCTGAATTTTCTGGTCACGCATATATTCTGCAATTACAAATATGTGTTAAGTATTTTTTATCTTGATTTTACAAATCATGATTTTTGAATTTTAGTTTTCGTATTGGAAAGATTTGATTTTCTACCATATTTTGAGGAAATCGTTAATAATCACTTTTAACAGGGAACGTAGCCAGAATTTTATTTTGGAGGGAGCCCCGAAGATAAGAATGAAACTTTTTATACAAAATTCTTAAAAGGTACTTTTAAAAGAGTTGGTATAAATGCAAAAAAATTGTTTGTTTCTTTTGATTACCAGGATCTGAAACTTCATAATTATCTCTAAATTTATCATAAAAATGACATATCTCGGTTGATCTAAGTACAAGAATGGTTCCGTAAATATTTAAAAAATAAATTACATTAAATAATCAAATCTTGTTCCTGGAAATTTACTTTTTATTTTTGCAACCATTGTTTGGAGTACAAAGATGCAAGAGGTAGTCAAAGCAGAAATAATATGCATAATCATTTTACTATCGTAATAAAGATTTTGTCAGATATTTTTAAAGAGAATTTTAGTTATTGTCAGATATTTTAAAGAAAATAACAGCCATCCTAAGAATGAAATAACGCTATTTTACTTGAAAAAGAAAAGCATATCAAGCATTATGTATCTTATTTCAAATATATTTTAAATGTCAGAAATAAAAAAGCTTGAAAATTAAGTTAAATTTTAAAAAATTAAGTGTAAATAATTTAAAATATATAGTTGAAATTAAAATTGAAAAATTAAAAACCTACCAGCTTAATTTTTAAAAATAAGAGGCAAACCATTGTGTAATTTACTGATAATTAAGCCTGCCTGTTCGGGAAATAGCTTCCAGAAATTTCAAATCCAATCACTTAATCGATGGAATTTTTCGACACTTCACGTGCATTTTCAGGACATGCCTTGATTTTGCTTTTTCCAATTTTACAAGAAACACTACACTAATGAGAACCATGGATACCCATGCAATGTGACACTGCTACGTAAGATGAATACTCACTTTGTGTATTCGAATACTAGAGTACTTTTGGCGTCCGAATACGTAGGATGGGTACTCTTGTAACCGAATACCTTGGATCCAAGTACTTTGGTAACCGATTACTTGTATCTGAATACTCTTGTATTCAAATACCTTGTGTCCGAGTACTTTGGTTTTCAAATACTTTGGAAAAGAATCGAGTACACCGATTACTTTTTAAGTATCGAGTACACGAGTACTTTTGTATTCGAATACTCCCATCACTAAACATTACCCTCACCTATATTTAGCTGGGCAGAAAATACCTCTCATAGTATCCGTATTAATGTTGCATATTATCAAGGACGAACTGGGACAATAATTAGGATCTAGCATTTTCTTGACTATCGGCCCACTTTCATTTTCATTCTCTGGGGCATTGAAATTTTTAAAAATAACGGAATATGAATTAAAATAAAACAAAGTGAAGTATACAAATTTAAAATTATTATTATACAGTTAACTTCACGACTAATTTGTAATTAATACAAATGGTAACATTGAATTTTATACATTAAAGGAAATTCACATTTTTTGTGCATTGGCAGACCACCGGCTCAATCTTGCACCTTGCCAAATGGCCAGTGCTTTAATTTGTCCTTGCATAGCAAAAAGTTATCCGTAGAGTGACAAACGAAGTAAAATGCCCATGCAGACAAACGCACAAGTATATTTCGGAAAAATCAATATTTTGAAAACGTATTTCTAATTAGCTTGAAAATTAAAATAAGATGTCTAAAAGTAACGAATTTCACATGCTGGATTTCGACGGCACACTAACCTAACAACAAATTGCCTGCAACTGTTGCTCGAGTGCATGTGGGATCTGCGATAAAATGTGACTCAAGAATTCTGTTAATTCTACTTCGAAAATTAAAACTGATTCAGTTCCATGGTGGGATCGATCCATAAAAATAATTCGTTTTTATCTGGAGTGGAATGAAATCATAAGGTCTTTTTCATGTTGCTCGTGCTTACATATTACTTCATGACAGTCAACAAGAAATGACTTATGAAGTATACTACTCAATCTCGATCGGAAATTCCAAACACCTAAAATAATTTATTTGAACGTAGACAAGCATCTATCAGGTTTACGTCGTATTTCATTACTTTTTATAAGATGCATGTTAAAATATATTAAGGCTATAAAATTACGTGCCTAATGGGATGGAAAAATGTAAATGAAAATTTAATTAATTTTCAGTGATAAAACGCGTTGGCATGTATGCTTTGTAAAAAATATCTTTACGGAAATGGACTCGTTAGGAATGCGTTAAAGACCTTTCTTCATTAAATTTACTCTTATGAATGGAAAAGAAGTCGTAAATACCATTTTTAGTTTCCTCTTAACAAAATTACAGGATTCACAGCTGCTTACACTTTTAAAAAATGACACAGAAAGCATCCAGCCGCTGAAATGGCCCCATTAAAACGTTGTCAGAAAAATCAAATGCCCAAACCTAATCTTTCCTGTTGGCCTAACAGCTGGTTAACTTCAACGTATCCCTAATCACCCTTATGAATGAGACTGGTCCAAGCCCTTGTCTCCCTCAAAGCAAAACCGAAGATCCTACCCAAGGCACAAACGCACCACTTTGGGTGTGGTTTCTTTCTCATTCCTCTTCCCCTTTTGCTTCCAGAATCGCCCATATTCTTTAGACATTAACCCAAGATTCACAGTTTAGTTAGACTTTAAAAAAAAACTGAAAGTGAGTGGGGGGCGCGCCATATCACTTCAGCGTTCCTTAGGGCTGTCCTTAATTTCTGTAAGCGACGCAATTTGAAGTAATTGCCGCCTTGCCTCTTTCAATTTCGCCACTTTTCCAGTTAATTAGGTGTCGAGATTAACAGTCATTTAGGGGCGTTCAGGTGTAAGTATATTCCTCAGAAAACACTTAGAATCGGAGGCTTGGGGGGGGGTGAAAGGAGTGGGTACTTAATTAACTGCACTCGAATGGGGGAAGGGGGTGTTTAAGAGGACGCGAAGAGAAAAATTCCCTATTAAAATCTTTACTCAACGCACTTTTTCTTCGTTTATTTATCTATTTACTTTTTCGATTTCGTTTCGGAAGTATTTTAGTTTTGCGCCATATTTCCGATAGCGTTTTTGTTTTTATCGTGTACCTCTTTTATACTTTGCGAATGATTAATTTCCTGTAATACAAGTAATCTCGTCCCCCAGTCAGAATCGATAAACGCATTCCCGAGTTCTCTCTTTTTCCCGTGGAACTAACCATATTAAGAACAAAGTTTTCTCACGAATATCTCTCCAGTGAGTGTTTATTGTTATTTTTTTTGCTAGGTGATCGCCTGTTTTGCCCAGGCGCCTCGCATCATATACATATTTCAGTTTTAAGTCCCCCTCCCTTCCCATCAGATGGGTCTATGCGTGTTTATACAATTCTGTCTCCCTGGAGCTTTGTTTATTTGTTCGGCGTTTCTTTAAAAGGATGAGAAGAAAATTGAAGTTTAAAGCAAATTTAATGTGTTCATATTGCTCAGAGAAGAGAGATTAATTTTTTATTTTTCCCGTGTTCTGGAGGCAGATGCGGATGGCGGATGGAATTTCTGTCTGACAGTATTGAAAAATGACCCCCAAGAATGGAAAAAAATACTGGTAATAATCGATCTTTTATTTTTAGAATAGGATGAACTGATAAATTTGTATCCGATCCGAAAAGGGAAAAATCCAGTGGATCTTACTGTACAGATTCATGAGCGCTGTATTTATAATATCTATTTGTCTATTCTCTATTAATTTCATGGCATTTCAGAAGGGAGGAATCTGGTACTTTTGTTACAAAAATTAAGATGGAAAAACGATTTAACTGGATTTTATATTGCAAATGTTCAATCGACAAAACACTTACTCAATACGTCTCTGCTTTTCACTTTCCGTAAAGTTTTTGTATACGCAAGTTAAGTAATAGTTTGTGCATTTAGTTGTCTTAGGATTAAATTAATTTAATCCTAAGACAATTGTTATCATTCGTAAGGATAAATCATTACAAGTTTGGGGCTTTTCAAGCTTTTCCGTGTGAAAACAATTTTCAATAAGGCTTTTCTTACCCATTAACTTTAACATTTATTGCTATTCAAAAACATCTAGTTTATTGAAATATCGTGTATCATTAACATACCTCCTGATATCAAAAAGTAAGACTAAAATAGAAACTAAAAGTGTTTATCCAAGAATTTAGATTCAATGACTTCGGCATACAATAATGGCTTTGGAAAAGATTGTTGATATACAAATGACTCTTGGAAAGATACCTCAACGATGCTATGACTAGCATAGATTCTAAAACACCTGCGAGTTGCTTAAAGAGTTCTGCACGAAAATTAAATTATTTCAATGTGGTTAGTAATGAAAACGTTCAATGGATCATCGATATTTCAAAACCATATGTCGCCGTTAAAGTATTATAAGAATCTTTCCACTCTTCCAAATCTGGTATTGTACACATGCTTTACGTTAATTTCTTATTAAAAATCTTTTTTATGTATAATATCTATGAGTTTGAGATACGATCAGGTTTCAACCACGGAATACACGATCAGGACGCAACCACGGAATACGCATTTGTCTACAGACCATTCCAATATGTTATTCCCAAGTAAAGAAGTATAAACAAGTTCTCATTGTCTTGATAGTGAAGTATACTTATATTCGGGGTAGTCGCAGGTTTCTTGGAATGCTCGTTGGTATAAATTTGTATCTTGTTAAAAAAGCCAATGTCCAAATTCGCTGATTTTTAGTTATGCCCATAAATCACTTCAATATAAGGAAAATTATGACAGAAAAAGTGTTAATGTCCCCTTATTAATGCATTATGAATTAATCAAAACATTATAAAGTATTTTTCAACGCTTCATTTAAAATTAAAATAAAAATTACTGAAATAGATGTAACCAAAAACTTGCAAAATGGATATTGGCCCTAGTGAAGTACAATTATGTTCAGGGTTTCTTCAAGTTCTTGTCACAAGTTTCTTGGAATATTTCGTTGCATTAAGTAAAACTTACTGTCTTAGTTGAAGTACACTTATCTCAGACTATAGTCATAGGTTTCTTGAAATATTCGTTGGCAGATAGCTGAAATGACAGAATCGCAAAATTATGCTGACAAAATAAATTGATTCGTCAAATTGATCTTTAATAGGAATTATTTCATGTTATTGAACGGTTGGTTTACAAAAGGAAGTGGAGAAATATTTTGATCCTTTTAACCATTGTGTATCATTTGACCATTAGATATTTGGCAAATCATTGCTACAAAAACAAACACGTTTTGCTCTTTCTAGAAGTAAAATAATAGTTTAAATCGTTTTCAAGAGCTATTCTTCTCACCACTATTTCATAGCGTCTCTAGTTTTGCAGAAGAATGGTATTGTATACATTCGGCTCAATTCCGATATTCCCCCCAAAATTGTAAGCCCCGAATTCGCCTTTGTAGAGGAACGTTACAAAAATAAAAACGGAAAATTTCCGTGTTCATGGACGGAATTTTCCAGAATAACACTCTTCTCTTTATTGATTGGAAGTATAAAAGACGAGTATCTGAGCTCTCTTTAAAAGCTCTCAGATTCGCTGTTCGGAAATTATTCGTCGCTGAGAAAAGCGATAAAGTCCGGCTCGGAATCCAATAAAAATCAGAGAGGCAAGGGCTTTCAGCGCCATCATCAGCAGTTAAGCCCCCGTGAAGGAAAATCCAACGCTGCAGCGTGTTCTGGAGTGGAGCGTTGTAAAAGTTTGGACTTGGTGGAAAGGCAATTTTTGGGGACGAAATTTAGTGCTGTACTCGCGGGGACTTGCATTTCGAGTGGAAGCCTTTTAATGCCGGTCTGCGTTTTAAGGTGTGTTTAATGTCGGAGATCGGGAGCAACTTGAGTCACCTCAACCACTGTTTTCTGAATTGCTTGAATTGGGATTCTTTTTTAACTAGGCTGCTTGAAATTTCTTATTACCATGTAAGAGCACTGCAGATCTAAACTGCAAGTCTTCCAAAAGTTTGCATATTGAAGTCGTGATCCCAAACTAAATCATAGTACAGAGAAGGGAAACATCGGTATCGTAGAACCAGGGACGGAAAATGTAAAATAATTCTTGTAGTCTTATGTACAATTTTTTATAAGTTGAATCAACTGTGTGTAGCTCGGGTCTTGGTCCAGGCTGGTAGTTTTGCCCTTCGTCCAGGCTGGTAGCTTGGCCCGTCGTCTAGACGAGTGTGGTTTGTCGCTGGAACTACCGTCGTGTAGACTGGCAGTATGACTTGTGTAAGCTGGTACTGTGACCTTCGTGTACACTGGTAGTGTGGCTCGTCGTCCAAGCTGGAACTGGCTCGGGAATCAAATGTAGGGACCTGCATTAGAAATGTGTTGATGAGTCTCGTTCTGTGAATCTGTCTCGCGTGATATCCATCAAGTTACCTCTCTAAAGGGATAAAATTCTGGTGAATCCACTGTTTAATATTACTGAAGACGAGTGAGCAGTGATATTATCGATTACGTAACAATTAAAATTACAAAAAAAAATTTATTCAACACTCTAAAGCGATCTTCATTAAATTTTTAAAATATAAATTGTTTATTCAGAATTTTTCGTCCGCAGGCCTACATTAACATATTTCGCCCATATGTACTTGCTTGTTGAAAAAATGTTTTCACGTAGTTAGTGTAATTGGGAGTAAATGACTTTTTTTTGTCTTGTAATTATGAAATATTCATTTTTTTATAAAGTGTATCTGCATATGTATTTAATTCCTGTAATAAACAGCTACGTGGATGCAGTCGACTTGCAAGGAAAATACACCAAATCCTAAGATAATTTTCAAATAAACGGTCTTTTGACTGGCAACATAGTCAAATATCGATTTAATATTTGATAGGTTTACGGTTAAGGAAATATTAACCCTTCATGGGTCTGGCTAGGCCTGTGAGACATAAATGCATGCTTTGTCTTAATCCTTTCTCTGTAGAACATAACCGAAGACTTCGATTAACTCAGGGGGTCGCCATGGCTCAGTGGATTTGTGCGCTTCGCTAGCAACCTGCGAGTTGTAGGCAATGCAAGTTCGATTCCTCCCTGAATGCATTTTTCTCTAGTGTTATTAAATCTTTCCTTATGTGTGTCCATTTACTTCATGTTTCGTGCAGCTTGGTCAAACATGGCGCTTGCGCCATAAATCCTCCAAAGCCAACCGAGCAACTCATTTTGTTCATCTTTGAACTTAGTGCCTTTTCTTTGTAATCCCAAATATCCACAATCTGCCCTGGTGCTATATTCTCTTTGTTCCATAAAATTCAAATATTTTTGGAAAGTTTCTTCACTATTCGAAAACTTTCGTCCAATTACGAGTTTCTTCTTGCATCTGATTGTAGTTTATTTTACCTTGTATTTGTGGTGGTTCACCATGAAAATTTAATGGGAAGAGCGATTGTAAAAACTTAACTTCCCCAGTTCTGGGGACCTTACCCTTCTCGAACTCCAATAAAAAATGGACATTATTCTGTTATTGTATTTCTCATTCCGGTACTTTCTATCATTGAAAAAGAACTAAAAAAACTATCCCCACTGCGAAAAATTTCACTTGATACCCAAACTCAATTTGCGAAAGCACGATTTTTAAAAAAATCCCGAATGTTCTCTTTCTGGTCATGAAAGCTGTACGCACGGATCGTTCTCGAAAGCGTTATAAGAAAACGTGAAAACTTTTCCCCTCTCCGAAATATTAAAATTCCGAACCATTCTCGGAAGCCATTTAGCCCGTGCAATGACTGCCCAAGCCCCGTAGAAGCCAGCGCACGCCATTAGAACATTTAGATGTACCACTAGTTTCTTGCCGGAGACTTCCAGCTGAAATCGCATCGTGGGATATAAAAAAAGCAATAACAAATAAGAAAATATATATAAGAAAAGAAGAAAAAAGCAAGGGAACGAAAGATTATGTAAAAAACTTCCGTGACATTGAATAGGGAAAAGCTCTTTCGCGAGCGTATTTAATGTGTCTAACGACCCACGTGCTTGCCTGAACTTTCTGAGCCTTTATTTAGTTAAAGGAACATTAGCGGAAGCCCCCTTCTATTTCTCTCTGAGGGTTTTGAAAAGAGAGGTTCAAAGAAGCGCGGTTGGAGGAAAATATATTTAATGGTTTGCGCCCAGTGGGATTGAACTCGTGAATATTTAAAATTTTAATTAAACTCTAGTGATTAATTGCCATTATTGGCCTACTAAAAACTTATTTGGTTGCATTTTTTCGCAGTATACTTCCGATTTTATAATCGGTGAAGAATCTGCATCCTCTTCTGATTATATGTGTAACACGTTTCTGCAGGATAATTTAAAAGAATTGTAAGTTCCTAATAAAGGGATGCAATCCTCGGAAGGAAATTTTTGATTAGTCGTCTTTGTAGAAAGACTAAATCTGCAGTGAATGAAAACTTTCCTTTTGATATGAAAGGAAATGATGTAAACCAATGTCTTTAATTCAAAGCACTCAATTAAATGTAGCTAATCCGCTTTCGTCGATCACAGTTTACGCATTCCTATAAATGCGTTTATTGTAAAAGGACGTGGATCTAGATTTTCGTCAAGGGACAGAAATTGACATCAACTAGTCGAATGACTTTCTAAACTTAAAAAAATTAGATATATAAGCATGAAAAGAAATCTTAAATAATATTTTAGAGTGGAAGTACATATTTGTGGCATCCTCTCAATTTGAAATATTTGTAAAAAGGTTTGAATAATTTGATTTTGTAAAATTTTTTATTTCAAACCACTCAAAGGGCTCAAATGTATATTTTCTAAATGAGCTGTATACATTAAAGTATAGTAATTAAAAGTTGTGTATTTATAATTTATTTTTAAGAAAAGATGTAGAAAACAGATGGTCATTGTTTAAAAATAATTTGGAATAATTTGGAAGTGGAACCAGTGATTAGGCAGCAGGAATTTAAGACTGCTTATATAAAAATTAGGAGCCCTTAGCAACATACATATATTCACTCTACCTTGATGAATTGGAGGGCTCCGGGAAGCGGTGATAAGCCACAAAAATGTGTACATTAGTTTTAAAAAAATAAAAACTTTCCAGAGAATCAGAAGAATCTGATTGTGTTTGAATAATTGCTGAAAATTTGAAAGTTTTAGATAGCATAGCTCTTGAATTGTGGGTGAACCATTCTAATTTTGGAATTTTTGGAAACTTGAAAAAATTGCTAGCTTGGAAAATTGTGGCTTACTACTATATTGCAAGGTGCCCTTAAAATATTTGGGGAAAAAAAATTCTTTTTAGGAATTTCAGTTTGAAATTGTGGCAAACCACTTAAGGACATGATGAACTTTTAAAACAAACTTCTGCAGTTATAATCCAAGTGTTATGAAATTATGACTGTTTTCTTCTAAAAAGCCTATACATAAGGTTTGATCCAAAAATATTGTCATGAGAAGTAAATACGAAAACATGGTCAAAATTTTGATGAATTAACAAAAACGGATAGGTTCCATACCCATTGATTTTCCATGTATTATCAAAATCTTAATCCACATGATTGTATACATATAAATCAAATTAACTCCCTCTAAGGTTCATGAGACTTCTGCAAAATTAGGCAGACCTAGTATTGAGGCTAATGGGTTGTAGTGAATATTTCAAGAACTTGAAAGAAGTCAAACAAATGAAAGACGACGTCTTATAATTTCTTAAGTTTTTTAATTTTGTAAACTGCCAAAACGAACTCGGGTCATTTTCATCAAAATTTAAGAAATTTAAACATATTCATATAAATAATATAATTTGTATAAACTAATTTTAATAACTTCAAAATAATCAATTACATGATCGTTGATAAGTCCATTATTGACAGTACAGGGTGTGTATAATTTCACTTTAATTCATGTAAATTTGATCCGAATCTTTCTGGAAAACTTAGGAAATTCCTAAAATTTCACTTTAAGTTTGAGTAAGTTCACGAGATAGATTCCAGCGATGCATTAGAAATATGATGCTGAAATTTTCGCTGAACCCTTTTAACCCTCCATCGAAAACACTGTTAGCTAGAGTAAAAAACATTTTACTTTCGATTTACTGAAGGGGCTACCATGGCTCAGTGGGCTTCTTCCCTGTACTAGCAACCTGCGAGTTGTAGGCTGCATAGGTTCGATTCCTGTAACCTCCCTGGTGGTTGTCTCGACGGGGTATCGTCATTAGCAAAACTGACGAAATCTTAATGGACGAGATATTTCGTCATTAGAAAACAGACCAGATCAAGATTATGTTGACCAGATCAAGATCTGGTCAACATAAAAAAAGCGGCAATATCTTGACAAGATATCTTGTCATTGATAAAATTGATCATATCTTGATAGATGAGATATCTCGTCGAAACCAGTTGGAGGGAAACCAGTTTGAACACCTCGATGAATTTCTTCCTTCTCTGTATCAGTAAAGCTTTCCGTGTGTTTGTGCAGGTTTATTACTTAATGTCTGCCTTGTGTTTGGCGCAGATTTGAAAAATGCGTCCCTTGCGCCATAAAACCCCAACCAACCAGCTTATTTAGTGAATTCAAGTATACATACATTTCTCATCAAATTTCTCAAGAACAGATAAGGAAAATTGTTTCCGAGACCATCCTAGCTCTAAATATAACTACTTTTACATTGAAGTATTTAAAAATCTTCGCAATATTCAAATTATATCCCATAATTCCAGTTGCTGTCACCCTTCATTTCATTCGAAGTTAATTTGAAAGCTCACCTTCCCGTGTGTGCGTGAGTTAGAAAAAAATCAATACGAACCTCCGAAACCCCTCAGTGGAAAAAAAGAAACTCAAAATAAAAAAATCTAACTCTCAGGAACCACGATAGAATAATTTAAAAACAGTGAACTCCGAAGAGAGGATGAGAGTGAAAAAAAAGCTTTTTCAGGGAAGTCATAAAGAATCTTGTCACGAATACCAGGCATCAGGTTAATTATAGGAAGCCAGATCGTATTGACATTCGTGGAGAGATTTAAAAAGAGAAGGAGAAAAAAATTCGGAGGACCTTTATCGAGAGAGGCTTTTGAGAGCTGAGAGCTCACTTTCGCTCAAGAGAGGGGAAAGTGGACTTTACATCCACTTGGACTTTTTTGTGCAACCCGTTTCCGTACCTACCCCTGTTGTCTCAGACAACTCAGCCCATACAAGTTTTTCTCGACGTCGTTTTTTTTTTAGTGTTCAACGACTTTTAGGTGAACTGTTTTCTTTCTGTTTGGGGCTTTAAAATTTTCTTTTTGTTTAGATCCGAACTACGTAGTTAAGTTTTGATACTGGTTGAGAAATTGTACTTAAGGTTTTCTTAATGGGTGGACAGTTTTTTTGAAATTTTCTATTAACGCTCGATTTGGAACCATATCTTGTTTTATTTTCATAATCTTAAGTTAGTTTACGTGAAAAGGAAATTAAACGATACAAATGCAAATAAAAGCATTTTTTCCACCAGAGTTTAGAAAGTATTTTATTTAGTGCCACCTTTTCGGAGGGATAGTGTTGTATATAAATTGAAAAAAATGGGAAGCACTTCCTACTGGGCTTAAGTAATTTGTGAAGTACAAGGAAAGAAAATTTAATTTGTGATAGATTCACGCACTCCTTTTACATTTATACCAGTTGCCTCATGGAGCGGTAAAAAGATCTTCAGTAAAAAATATTTCCATCAAATTGCAGACACACACATCAGCATCCAATTGAGATTCTGGGTGTAAATTTATGTAAATGTAATTTTCCAGGGAAAAAAAATTCAAAATCTGCCTTTGTGTTAGTGATAAAACAAGGAAATTCTAACTTAGCTGGAAGAAATTGGTTCCATTCACTAGGTCTGATGTTAGTCTAAAGCAAATTTTGATCTACCACTGGTAAAAGATTTTCGCCCTAGACTAGACCATCAGATCTGATAATGGTCTCCGTCAAGACTCCGTCAAGGGAAATTTAAAATAAAGAAGGTCGAGAAAGTTCCGACTCCTTGAATTGTAGACGAATTTCGTTCATTGGGCTCTTAATATGCCGGATTCTTACTTACCATGATCTTCCCAACTGTGCTGGCTCCACTTTATCAATTGTTAGGGAAAAGGCAACTTGGAAAATTTACAACATGGGAAGAAAAAGCTTTTAAACTTTTTTTTATCCTCAGTTTACACAACTCCTCTGACTGAATTTCCACAATCTTTGAGTCTCAAGACCAAAAGATGAACACTCATCAACTTACATCTGAAATATCAGTCGTGAGGATTAAATAAACTCCAAACGTTTGAACCATTAAAGTTGTAGAATTTATTATTTTTTTCCTTAAGATTGGGTGCAAAGATGTATATAAATTGAAAAGATCGCTCATGGCAATACTAGTATAACGAGTTGCGTGTGAAGCTCGCGAGCTATTTGAAATTAAAATCAAAGAATTCCGATCTGCAGTCATTTTCATATGTAAATATGTAGTTTATTAACTCTGCGTCTGAAATGAAACCATATTTCTTTCTCTGTACGGCCCACCATGGTTACTACACAAAAATAAACATTCAAAGATTTCAAACAGTAAGATTTCCAAGAAACAGTAAGATTTCCCTATTTCTTTCATTTGCAAAGTCATTCCATCCCACAACGTGGAATCGTAATTAGTTTTGTCATAGAAGCAAAGCAGGATTTGGAAAACTTTTAAAACTAGATTTCAGGCATACTTAAAAGTTTGTTAATTTTATCTGAGAAAGTTGTGAGAATTATTCAAATCTGAAGCAGCTTTTCCATTTTTGAACCTTGTACCAAAAACCCGAACAATTGTAAATAAATTCAATTAAAATTCGTTTTTAACTATTGTGTGTGCATGTCCATTACTTAACATGCACACATAGTAAATAGATCTGTGTTGTTTGGCACAGCTTGGCCAAATATGGTCCTTTGGTCATAATACCTAACCTTTAATATATTTGATAGATGCGGTGCTTGAAGTTTATTGTCAGTTTCGATATAATGGTTGTCTAATACTAAGCAATGATAAAAAGTGTTTTCTAATATTTTAGAAAACACTTTTCATCTCGTAGATATCTTGTATCGAGGCTAACCACATTATTCTTACAAAATCTATTTAAAAAAATTGTGTGTTCTCGAATGCATCACTGATCTAATTCCTTTGTATATTTATTTTTAAGCCATAATTCCCAGTCTAATTAGGCCTAATACAGCAGAAAGTGCCCATAGAGCATCACATCATATATACTTGTTTAACTATTATATATTCCGGCATCCTACCTTGCTTCAATCACTAAGTTTACACACCATTCAACAACAAACCAAAACTACCTGCTGGATTATCTTTTATATAGTGCCATCCGCTTCACATGCGTTTAATATTTAAGCACATTTTGGTAAATTACGACAGCAGTTGTTTTTTTATCGCTTTTTACCTCGTATTTGGCGACTTATAGCCCAAGAGGTCTTTCATCAAAGACAAAGCAGTCAACCGACTACTGGTATTGCTTACAGCTACATAAAACTTAAATTAAAAACGTACGCCCCGTCACTGTTTTATATATACTAGTGGTCGCCCAGTGGTCGAAATTCGACCGTAATTCATTTAATTTTTAAGTTTGAACGTTAATAAGGTTCTTTTGTCAAAGAGTATACCTCTATATTCATTGCATATAATTTTTTTGAATTTTGTTCTATTACGTAAGCTTCGAGCATGTACAAATACGTCATAGGAAAAATGCGGTATAGCTTGGTTAAGCCATATCTAAAAAACAATAACGCGTTGATTGACATTTTCTTGGGTTTTTTTTATTGCTATACTGGCCACAGGTTTCGCCAAGGCTACACAGTTAATTTGCCTATCTTATCCAAATTATATAAAATTTAAATAAAAAATAAATCTGAAAAATGAAATAAGGAATACGTGCTTTTATTGAAACAAAAAAACCGGGTGGTTAAAAAAATAAATGTTGTCCATTGAACTTGAAATAGTTCGACAATGAATTTAATGATTCAAAACTTCTGTGTAGACGATGTTTTTTGTAAAAACTCTTTCATCGTTTGCTAAATGCCCTTGACCGTTATATTCTGAAATATAAAATCTCAAACCATCGAATGATCGAACTCTACTTGCTGCGACGTACAATTGACCATGTGTAAAAACTGGCTGACTCAATAAAATTCCAATTTTTTTGAATGTTTGTCCTTGAGACTTATTTATTGTTATCGCAAATGCAGGTGTAATTAGAAATTGAGTTCTTTGAAATGGTAAAATGGTTCCGGAATATATTAAATTTATACGTGGAATCAAAATTCTCTTATGGCGTGCGGTTCCAGTTAAAACTTCGCAATCAATAGTATTGCGATGCATAAATTTGATGCGCATTCTTGTTCCATTGACTAATGCTACCTTTGTATTTAAGTTTCTGATCAGCAAAACGATGCAATTAACTTTCAATACTAACTTATGTGGTGGCAAATTATGCCAAATCTCATACTCCTCCGTGCGCACAATGTGCTTAAAAAGGGGTACGAAGTTTTTTCTTCACGTATTAATATATAGATTACAGTATATGAACGTAAACAATGAATGTTTTATTTTGTTTAATTTAATACATTTGTAACGCATATTATACATTAATTTTATCTTTTTGCACTCCTTCTCCATATGAACTTTAATTATGCCAAATCTCATACTCCTCCGTGCTCACAATGTGCTTAAAAAGGGGTACAAAGTTTTTTCTTCACGTATTAATATATAGATATATATGTTCCGAATTGCCATGTTTCCCAATTAGACCCGAGGCAATCTCCTGTAATGAAAAGGGGAAAGAAACGGACCACAGAATTCGACTAACGGCAGGAAACCATCGCCGGTTTTTGTAATGGTTCTTAATCCAGACAACTGAGTGAAGGCGTTATTCGAGGGGTGGTGGTCTACAGAGGTGTTTGCCTATGCAAATGAATAACTTTTGAGAGTGGAACCGAGAATACACTCAATTTCGTGGAGGAATTGCTGACTCAGAGGGACAGATTGGTCGGACACCGGAGACCCGTGAAATTAATATCCGATGCTCGGGGATGGGGGACCGAATCTCCAAACTTCCGGAGGGTGTCGACCGGGGATGGAGGTGTCGAGGCGCTTCCGAATTCCGTCGAGATAAATCGAGACTTTCCGATCATGGGTTCCAAAATCCAATTCGTACTGAGTGGCTGTATTTGATGGGGAAATGTCGGTCCCTGTGGACCATGTTTAAATAAATCATTTTACGTTTCATGATATTTCTGATCTTCGAGATCAACTTTTTACAGTGGGTTGTACGTCAAACGGTGTATGACACTACTCGTTCACTTAGTCAAGCCTTCCACAAAGGAGAATTACCGGTACCATAAAATCGTCACCCGGGGGCTCGAAATTGTTCTGGTGCAGAAATGAAAGGGCAAAATAAATGGTGGTCATGTACTTTCCGTCTAAGTTTAATTTGACGGTAGTTGTAAGTTTTTGGATCTTTCGTCATTACATCTGACAAATCAACCAACAGCAGTGCACTTCAAGTTTCATAGTATGTGTTCAAAGTTTCCACCAACAGTGATGCACGCCTGACAGAGTGGACAGGAATTCTATAGAAGGAATGCACTTCGATCGTTACCGATCAGTATCATGGCTGTTTCCGTGGAATGCGCAAGCGTTTGGTGATTCGGCTCACATCTGTCGGATTTCGAAGATTCTATCTGTTTACGACAGGGCCGCTGTAGCCCAGTTGGAAGCGTAACGTATTAGCAACCGGACGGTTGCGAGTTCGAAACATAGTCGTATACGTGGGGGGGGGGGGGGTAGCACGTTAAATATGTCATGGCCTTAAATGTCCCCACTTTGGCATGGTATGGAAGTTTCTAGAGTGGGGTTCACCTTTACCATAATTCAAAATTACGAGGTGTTGTCCTCGGATTGATCCCGGACCATCGCCAGTAACCCGTTGTGTTGCTCTAGCGCGACGCTAATTTACTACTACCTATTCACGATACAATCTAACACCGACTCGCCCGTTTCCATTAACAACTTCATGCTAAGTGCATTCAGCCATCATCATTCGTTAAATGTTTCCCATACGAAGTCGGTTTAAAATAACAGCCCCCAAATTGTCACTGCTGAACAGCACCCTCTAGTAATTCCAGGTCTGACAGTTTTTACTAGAAGTTTTGAAACACCCTTTATAGTCCTGAGCGTTATGAGATTTCCAGAAAGAATACATTTGTGTATTTATTACTCGGAATAAAATCGATGTTCATCCTCTCTTGGATAAAATCTAAAGCATGAGAACCACAATGCACTTTGTTCGATAAAGACTGAGGACATCGGGGTTACTTCAAGGTATCTCTTTACGCCGTTTTACTTTTTATTCTAACTGGCGTTGACCAATCAGCTATCATATATGAGAATTTTCATTAGTGACATGCTGAAATCTTCGAAAAACAAGCCATACAACGCCACGTCCGGAATACGTACAGAAAGCACATTCCATCGCAAAAATACTACCGCCACCTACATTTAACTTGACAGAAAAAGGCTCTCATAAACTGACCAACCATCATTTGTATCGTAACAGAATTTAATCGATATGATCTGAGTGTAACTCATCAGATAAAATGCCAAACAAATGTTTACAAAAAACTAATGTATCCAATTTAGCCAAATAAGAATATCTTAAAACTATTGTGGCGGTTATTACATTATGAGTGACATGTTGAATTAAACATGGCAACACCATTGACATTTATGCAAAAAAACAAGGAATATTGAAATAGGTTATAGTGGGCACTTGTCATCTGTTGAACGACTATAAACAATTAAAAACCATTTTGTAGTAGCAGAACTAGATCTATACAGACTACAAGCTGCGTTTTAGTCAACAGGTGAAGTGTCAAACAAAACGTTACGCGAAAATTATCTATTATAACCAAATTAGAATATTTAAATAAAAGCCATTCTGGCACTTATTACATTATGAGTGGCTTATTTTATTGAAAATATTTTTTATCATATTTTTAAAATAGTTTCTTTGTTTTCCAGATGTCTCAGTCCCCGATCTAGGTATTTCTATGAACCTTGTCCTTTTCCTGCCGCAGGTAAGATGTTGCTCATATTCTTAATTTTATATTTCAGCATGAATAAGATTGTATCACAAAAGTAATTACCATGTTTCTGAAAATGATGCAGGAATGCTGTGTATTGTTTTTTAACTGTACAGATCATGAAAACGTAAAATTTTTTCATATTAAATTAATTTTTCAAATACAGGTTTTATCTTGATTTATCCCTCATATTAAGATTTACTTTTAGTGAGAAGAAATTACAGGAATGAATAACTGCTAAGATACGTTGAAAAATACAATTTTATAATATGAAATACTGTTTCTAATGTGCTCGTATGTATAATAGAAATTCGTGATGGTTTACACAAATAAATATATTAAACTTGAAATAAAAACAATTGTGCACCAAAGACAAAAAGTTGATACTTTAAATATAAATTCACAGCTACGAAAATGATGTTTTGAGCATACGTGTACTAGTTTATTTTGTACAAAAACAGCATAGTTGTATGAAATGGCTTAGTTTTTCTATATTATTTCATTGTCTAGAATTTACAAGGTTTTAATAATTTTTGCAAATAATTCATTATGTTTAATTTGTCTCTTAACAAGAACGATTTCCCGACTGCTTTCAAAATTGTATTTTTAAAATTGCTGTAAAATCTTTCCAAGCTGTATGTTTCTATCTTTATCTCAATTTCATGATACACAAGTACATTGCAATATTCAGCATACTTCTAAGCTAAAATTTTAACTTATTTAAAGAAGGATTTTTGAAGCGAGAGCAATGTCCCACTTGTGTAAAGCAGCAATTTTTCACTCGAATTTTTGTAGCTCTACTGAACATTTTACAATAATCTCACCAAAGGCCTGGAACATTCAAAACGGAGATATTTCTTAATTGAATGTATTTATGTGCTTGTTCAAAGTATTAAAGGCAAGAGAAACTCAACGATCAACATCATTCGAAATGCAAAATTTCACAATTCTTATTTTGTCATCGTATATCTGAATCGAATCCAAACACCATTAACGCTTCAAAGGTTATTTTCCCAGTTATTTAAATACACCTCTTTCGTTTCAAAGGTAATTTCATCGTATGAAACAGTATTTTTTTTCAGCCGTGTATTTCGTAATGCAAAGATATTCCTAAAATATAATCTGTCTAATCTAAACTGCTTGAAATAGAGCTTCAGGTAATGTGGAAATGAATTTTTAAGACTTGGGTCTGATCAGAAAATAAAAATGAAATATCACTAGAATGCACATTTACAAATGCCAGATGGTAACATTCCAAAATATGCTCACCATGGGTGTATTGCCTTACAAAATTTTTTGTGTAAACTTTTAGAAAGACCCACATTGACTCAAAAATTACAAAATTTTTAAATTAATTTTTTATTTAATTCATTTTTTATACCTTTTACGTATGTAGGCCGCACAGATTCGATTCCTCCCTGGGTGTATTTCTCTCTTCTGTGTCAGTAAAATTTTCCGTGCGTGTTTGTAAATTACTTGTTTGTTTATCTTGCGTTTGGCCCAAATATGGTCCTTGTGCCATAAAATATCACCAACCATTTCTTTTTTTTATTTATCTTCTATTTTTATTTATCTTTCCACATTTTAGCGTTTGTATCCAATTACTCGCTCTTGAATTATTTTTTTAAATAATATTTTTTATAACCTGAAATTAAGTTTTCGAATGAATGTAATTTTATCAAGGTGTATCGAGAATTGTTTATTTTCCTTAAAAGATTATTTTCTCGGCAAATAATTTAAACTGACAGTCTGAGGACATTCCTGTGCCATATCTACAAGAAACGAGTCGATCTCACTTTCCAGATTCACAAGAAATGAGAACTTTCAAACAGGAAGTTACGCATTTTGGTTGTAGTCAAAGTACAATTTTCTACTACCATATATATATATATATAGACCCCAGATAACCTGATCATAAACTCTAAAAAATCACTTCCGCATCCAAAGTTCTTATAGAAATATCGTTCCTACTTTTCCAAGTAATGGAGAAAATTTGTTCCATTGTTAAAGCTAAAACTTTAAAAAAATGATAAAATAATCGGAAAATTCTTTTTCTCGATGATAAATCTCTACTCTATCCATTGGGATGTATTATATTTTCCTCCGCAGTTAGTTGGTATAGGAGCAGGCTTGGGCAACAGTTGAAAACGATTTGAGGGATGAAATATATCTCTGGACTGAAGGCAAAAAATTCTATTTCTCGTATTTTTCGTTCCATACTTTTCTTACACCGGGCGCGTTCCAATTTAAAATCTTTTCTACCATTCTGTTTTGGGAACGATACGTTATAACCTGCAAGATCGGCGCGCAAGGAATTTAGTGAGGGGAAAATATCATTTTCGCAACCTTGCAGAAGTTCGAATTTTTGCGATAGGTGCGTAGTGCACAGTATCTGTAAATGTTACGGGGTGAAATGTTATCGAACGATTGGAAACTTTTTTACTTGCGTGTATTTCCACGCATTCTTCAAGTGTCAAAGTTCGTATAGAATGTATGCCGTTGAACCTTTTTCAGAATGTCGGAAATTCGTGTCTTGTGCTTGTATTCTTTTGTTCGAAATCATGAGTTGTAGTAAACGAAATTCAATCATATCAAAAGTGGCGCTCTAAGCATTGTCAAGCAATATGGTCATGCTAATCAAGAAATCAGCTTCATAGATCCCAGTTGCTGTGGTGGAGGAGCGACGAGCTAAACCAAGTTTGGTCCTATTTAATTGACGATTGTTACCTGCTCCGTATATAAGTATCTAATACTTAACAAGCATTAGATTCTTCAACAAGCTATTGATTGATTGTTTTAATCTAACTGTTCAAGTATTGAGGGCATTAATCAGATACTTATGTGCGAAGCGTTGTAACAAACCTTAACCTTAATACCAAACTTTAAGATACTGCATTCCTAACTAGATCACCAGAATACCACTGTTGAGAGTTGTAGGTGACGCAGGCTCGATTCCTCCCTAGATGTATTTCTCCTGGCCTTGCTTGTGTGGGTATATCCATTTACTTGACGTAGTTTGGCGCCGCTTGGCTAAATATGGCGCTGGCACGATAAAATGTTAATGCGCCCAACCATGTAATGTCTATATTATTATATATTAACTCTGCGGCCCATGAGAGATTTACCGGCGTTTGAAAGTTGTACAAAATAATTCAGTTGCTTGTAGGAATCATTGAATGTGTTTAATTTTCCTAGTAAATAACCAAAAGAAAATTTATCGAAATATTTTAATGATTAGCTGAATTTTTACCCGGCATTGCTCTGGTTTAATTGGTTAAACGTCTATTGAAAGTGATCCAAAAAATCACTTTTGTCATAAAAAATGCAAATATAGAGAAAAAAAATAAGAGCACAAAATAATTTTTAAAACTGAGATTTCTATAGCTTCTACAATTTACTTTAGATCCATTTCACATACTATAGGTAAGACAAACCTACAAAAACTGATACTGAGATGACTATATAAAAGTCGATTTTGAGTTTTGGAGTGATTGTGAATGCCTTTTAAGTTCATTTCCTAAAAAAAATGACACGCATCGTATTGCAGTCAGTTTTTTCTTATCAAAATGGATTTTTTAGTAGCACCTTGCACCAGGAATGCGAATTTCGGAACTTTACCATCATTATGAAAGGCTGAAAAATCATATTGGTACTATATTATGATCAGCGTTTCAAGCAATTTCACTTTATGCTTGAAAATTCTATCCCGCATTTTAGACAGGATACTTAAACGATATGATATCGAGCGATTTTCAGCGCAGCCGAATCCATCAATGCACCATGTGATTGCACCGTACTCTAAGATTCTAAAAATATTCCAAGGTCATCTTGAGAGGCGACTCCTGTAGATGTTAACTCTGACGTCATCTGCACAGCCAGACCGGGAGAGAGCGCCCCTAGCAAGTGCTCTTTCCAGGATGTCTGGACGTTACGCCCCTCTCCACACCCAAGACAAATAGAACGGGGGTTAATATGTAACTTACGTTACCCACAGGGTTCCAAAGAATAAGTGTACCAAATTTGATGTGAATTGGTCAAACGGTATAGATTTGTAGAGAACAGACAGACACCAACTCTGCTTTATATGTATAGATTATTCAAAGCACTTGTACTTTTGATTTAAATTTAGAATTTAAATTTATATTATCCCTTAGCCCTCTGAGGATTTAACACTCATATATCCGTTATACAACATGCAGTCTTCCATGCATGATTTCTAATCAGTTTTGACCAATAAGTAGGTAGTTTACGTCGCACTGGAGTAACACAACGGGCAATCATCCGGAATCAATCCCGAAGGGAAAGATCCGAGAACACCTCGCAATTTTGAACCACGGTCAGATAACGAGGTCAACACCTAAGCTGGCTGGCATCCCACTCTCCAAATTTTACGACAACGCTAACGTGAGGACATTTGAAGCCACGACAAATTTAACGTGCACCAGCCCCCGCGTACACGACGATCCTTAGTTGGATCTAATTTCGAACTCGGAACACTCCGCTTGCTAATACACGACTCTACCACCTGGGTTACCACGACCAGCCTTTAACTAATAGAAGCTTTCTTAGGATACCTTTATCCAATCGATGAGAGAATTTATCACCATGTCTGTAGTGTGGTAAAAGAAATTCTACACTACTAGGAAAGTTCACTCAGAGAGTTAAAGTGTATTAAAAAGATTAATACTACCCTCCTGGTGCGTGTTAAAAACAGCCCAGTAGTGGCCAGCATCCGGTGCAAAAACTTGTTCCAAACTAATCACCAGTTTTGGGTAAGGGACAATTTGTTTTTTCTACTTCGATTTTCATTCCCCTTGGAAGAACAGGGTAGTTTTGTCTCGACGAGATATCTCGTCCTTAGTAAAATTGACCAGATCTTGGACGAGCTATCTCGTCGAAACACTTGAAGAGTTGAAATTATTTCATTTGAAAAATTGAAAGAATTTGAAATGCACACAGAAGTACTTGTTTATTCATTTACAAAGAAAATGCTGAAATTTGTTAACTAATCATGCATTTTTTATTTCTTTTCCAAACACCGTTTGCAATCCACACTGGAAAATCCCATTTTGATTTACGTGTGCTTTGTTTCAGATCCGAACTCTGAGAATACATCGGATAACAAGAAGAGGGGCCCCCTCGGTCGCCTGTTCAGGAGCTTGGGTCCCAAGAAGGATAGAGAAAAGCTTTCGCCCCGTCATAAATGTGCCAAACAACAACACCAGCATCAGCTGAACGTCAAATATCTAGCAGAAGGTAAGGGTGCTTGTGTGTGTTGAATAACACTTACGTGTAAGTTGTTAAAACAATACATTTTGAAACAAGACAAACATAAGATGTTTGATTTTACAAAATTATTTTAATGACCTTACTATGGTGTATCTTTCATCAAGTATGATAGGAATTTTCTGTCAAGCTAAATAAAGTTGGCAGTAGTGTTTCTGTGCCAATGCCTGTTGGTGTTTCCTGTACTCATTCTGAACATGTCAGTTGGCTTGTTTTTCGAATACGATTTCAACACTTTGCCAATTAAAAATTCCAAAGAATGGATTCAGAATCGATATTTGATGATTGATCAACAATTAGATTAAACGGCAAACTTTCTCAAAATGGCGATATGCTACATTTTAGGTAACCCCGTTATGTATCATGTGAGAGCATTTTGACAGCAGAAGTAAAATTTTCGCAAACCATTTGGTTTGTGTATACTGAAATCCCCTCAAAGTACTTTTGGAACACTACAAATTGATTGGTGGGAAATCAGGATTTGGGGCACATTTTGGAACGTTTTATTTCTTTTGATCCTCCCTGAACGTACTGAACTGATGACATTACACTTGTGAAACAAATTGATGAAAAGAAGGAAAAGCTTTTAATATATTCACAAATTATTCAGATAAAATGGATTTGTGAGATGTTTTTAATTGGCTTAGAATAGATGAAGGGAACGTGAGATTTTTTGCAAAGCAGTTTTTCGTAAAAGCATTTTCATCAAAGCACTTTATGAATAATGTTCCGTTTCCTGTAGAAAATGTCATTTGAAATTTTTCATACGCGATCGAACCCCTGAATACCCTTGATAATCATCAGGTTTCGCGCAATTACTGCAACAGTCAAAAACCATTGAGATATCCATTCGCGAATCTTCAGACAGTTTGTAATATGTAAAATGCCAAGAATACATTTTACCAAACGATATTTATTCAAAAATAAGTTATAATTTATTTTTATCAGACGATAACTATTCATTTAAAAACAGAAGAATTTGGTGTTTTGCAAATGAAACGTAAGAACCTGCAAACTCAATACAATAGAATTAATGAAATATTCTAAAATCTCAAAACAAAGTGATTTTTTATTAAATTATTTAGCAAATCAGATTCCAAAATTCTATCCATCCTATTTCAATTGACCCTCAGGCGCATATCTTTAAGTGTGTATGGGCGTCACAAACCCAAGATACTCGAGTGATCTGTCCTCCCTCGTTGTTGTCTTCTGTTTAGCGCAGCTAGGCCAAATATGGTCCCTTGCACCATAAAACGCAAAAACAACCAACCTATTTCAATTGAAAAAAATTCCATTTTTGCTTTAAAAAGTTAATTTACGTACAGAAAGGAAATAACAAACCAAGACATATATTTACATTCCTCAAACTGGTCATTATTTCATTCTTTTTACTTTTATTTATACGAGTGTGATACAAAAACCCCTAATAACACATGTACGAATGTGCAACCCTGAAACTTACGAGCGGAGTTGCTGTAATCTTGTATCCCCCATGAATCAACTCATTGAATCAAAAATCCTCTTATCCCAATCGTAAATCGCATTCTACGTGTGGTCATAGTCTTACGATTTAGTGTTTTCGGAAGCATAACTCAAAGCTCGCCGCCTTGTAATCGCCGGGGCGAGGGGAAAAACTACCTGAGGACACATTTTAATTTCCGCTCCACTCACAATAGAACGAGGGAGGGGTGGACTACATGCACCCTCGGGCATCACTCCTCTCTTCACTTCAGTGACGCTAATGATTTATTTACGGAATAAATCGGCTGCTAAACTAGCCCCTCCGACAGACCCCAGGGCTCTTCTGATATCGTCTGTCCTTGTTCTTAAACATCTCACTGACATTTATTTTAGAGAAAGATAATCACTAGGTAGGAGTGAATAAGAACTAGAGACGCCGTCTCTTTCGTTCGGCATTCTACCAGAATTTCTGTACTGTTTCTACCAGGCTTTTACTCCAAAAGTGTACCACTGACAGCCGTTTATATTAGCCTTCGTCTGACCATAGTTCAAAATTATCTTTCCCTTCGGGATTGATCCCCGACCTCCGCCAATTACCCATTGTGTTGATCCAGTGTGACGTTAATTCAACAACCAACTGTTTTTTTGGTAGTGCTCTTTGTTCTTCAGTTCGCAAGTAAGAAACTATTAACGTAGTCAGGAAATATTTTTGGAGGTGCAAAAATAGAAATTTAATTTTTATGCCAATTGAGGATTGGACTTTTCGCTATAAGTCTTAGCATCTTTAAATTCACCATTTTTCAAATAAATACATTCAGGTGGAAAATGTTTTCTAAAAGCTACTTATAACAAAACTGAATTGAGTCATATATGCTGTATATATAGCCAACCAGGTATCAAAGATAGCAGTTTCAACACACAAAGAACTCATTTTTGAATCTGACTACGAACAAATTTTATTGTGTATATCTAATACTTAAACAAAAATATCTTGCTTTTTAAATATCATCTAAAATTTTTTAAGTTTTATTGTCAAGACATTCCTACAAAAACCATTGGATGCTCCTTCGCAAATAGCCGTCAGTTCGCCCATCGTGGTGCCGAAGATAGAAGAGGTCAGTGATCGGACATTCGAAATAAAAACATTATCCTATACTAAAGGGCACATTTGACGTAAAGAGAAATAGGGCTGGGGCTTAAACCCCTGTAGCTTTTTCCCCCTTTGTGGCAACAAGAACATGTAATCCTTTAGGCACAAAAACCATTGGGCTTCTACAAGAATTGAAAGAAATAGCAGGCTTTTAAAACGTGACATTTTCAAAACGTAATTTTGACGATTAGAGATTTCACACATGGATATAGAGGCTAACAGCAAACTTATGAGGTACGTGTTGCGTTTTTACCAACTAAATTATCCTGAAAGGCAAAGCTTCATTTGTGCCGCTCAGTAGTATTTTGTCATTGTCATCACTGGCATTTTTATTTTGTGGAAAAATTATCACCAAACACGAGGGAGTGAGAATTAGAAAACTCGTGATATCATTTTTTTCCGTTCGACCGTCCTTGTTTCCTTTCTAAATTCTATCTCACCACAAAGTTGTTCAGGAGTGTGAAATGTGAAACAAATCCTTGTGTAACAAAGGACGCGACTCGGATATTGGACTCGTATAAAACGACAAACCTATCGCAGTAAAAGACCGGTAATGTTAATTGTTCCAATGGAATCCAAATAATACCTTTCCATAATCCGGTAGGCTCAGTGAGTTTGAGCACTGTTAGAAATGTGCGAGTTGAGGCGTCAAGTTTAATTCCTATAACTTACCCTGGTTGCATTTCTCTCGTCTTTCAGTCAAACCTTCATTGTGCGTGGAGGACCATTATTTGACGTTGTCTGTCTTGTGTTTGGCGCAGCTTGGCTGAATATGGCCTATGTGCAATAAAACCCGGACAACCATTATGGACATCAAACATTTCTAAAAGACCCTTCATAACTCTGACCATTGGGGTTTAAGATGAATTGAAAAAATGTTATTTTGAAAAAGTAATTTGTTTCAAAGGTTATGACTAGATTAAAGATGTTACACATTATAATACAGAATCTAACTGTAAACTAATGAGATGTGATATGTGTTGAGCTATCAAACTATTTGTTTTGAAAGGCCACTTCATTTGTGCTACTGAGTAATTTGAGTTAATATTTTATATACATTAATTTTCCTACGCGATGCAATTTACGTGACAGAAAAAACCCTGCGTGGCGCAATTTAGCCAAATTTGGCCCTTGTGCCATAAAAATCAATCAAGATACGAGATGTGAACATTTTACAACAAAAACTACCACTTTCAAATCAACGCAAAGTTAAGACTATATGTGATTATATATAGAGTATAATTGATTACATATAGAGTATATGCGATTATATATAAAATATAATAAATTTTGATATTTCAAAATAAATCTATTTATAATTCAGTTATTACAAGGATACAAATGCTGTACATACACCAATGTACGTATAACTATTGTATCCTTGGTAATACGTATATGGGATATGTGCGTGTTGGGTTATCTACCAAAAAACTTTCATCCTGAAAGGCAAGATTTCATTGGTCTACTCAGTAGTAATTTGTGTTGATGTTTATTACGTATCAATTGCCTCTGATGCGAACGCTTTTGGTCACGTATTTAAAGGTGTAACTGTTCACGACACAGATTGTTACTTTATTATTATAGCCGAATCTCGGGCCTTGACACACTTACTGTTTTCCTGTCAATACATTGTTGCTTGTTTTCAACTTTGAGTCACGCTAGTTCAGTGCGTAGGTTGTGCCAATAATTATTAAATATCAACTCTGCAGTATCTCTGGGAAAGATTGGAAAGTTGTGTAATTCGTATCCCACAAAACAATACCAGTGACATTGCTTTTAAAAGTGGCTTTCGACCGATGGAGCGCGAACCGAAACTGGATCGCGAGAAGCTTTTCGGTGGATCTGTTATATCTTGTCTAGTTGTCAACTTACTGTTTTCTGACACAATTTCTGCAAAACCGTTATTGCATTTCAATTTTAGTGAAACTAATTTGTTGATGTAGAGTAACGAAGTCATGGTCAAGACGATTGTTGTAAGATTACGTGGTAATCTGAGTCGGCTTAAAATTCTCCTGGGAGATGAAGACATTCCGGTCACTTTTCGGGTGATCAGAATATCAGCAGGATCGCATTAAATAATTGTAGATTAGCTTTTTGGTACATCGAAAGGGAATGCTTTTTTAAAAAATTATACATAAATTTAAAAAATTGAGGACGATTCAAAACTACGAAGAACAATGATTAACCCTTTTTTACACTCAGTCTCCAATTCTTCTATATAAGTTCCCAATTAATTTTTTATAACATTCCACATATCATGATTATACAGTTTGCATGTACATAGTTAAAAATACATTTACTAATATAGTTTGCACGCGCGCAATAAAAATGAAATCCACGGAGAGCTACACTCGCTCACAGCGATGTTTAACTAATTTGCTGAGAATATATTAATATTTAATGTAGTAGAATTAAATTTGTTTGCTCGTGAGTCAGAAGTACAATCCGTGATTTAAGTAGGAAATTGAATGCAACCACGGCTAACTAGATTGACGAAAATTTCTTGTAGCGGCTGTTCGTATTAGAAAATTCTTTGTTACAGCCCGAGTTTCATTTTTCTGCCACAAAGTGCTGACTACCAACCCTATTTTATCATTGCCACTCAGAAAAGTAATGTAAAAACGTTTGTATCGTAAATGCCTTCCACAATTTTTTATGATTTCCAAAATTTAAAAAAATATTTTTTAGAGTCAAAGGATTTTATAAAATTAGTTTCATAAAAATAAGAACAATTTTAAAATGAAAAGAACTGAATAAAAAAGTGAATAATTTCAGAATACATAATTTTAAACCTTTCAAATTTCAGCATAAATTTCAATTCGAACTAAACTTTAAAATTAAAAACGTTATTAAATTTGGAATTGTGGATTGTAAAATTACACATTTGTTATTAGTGTTATAAGTATACTCGTTTTCTTATACCTGCTTGGTTTTAAAACGTTTTGTAATTATTTTACTGTCGTTGCAAACGCAAAGGACTTAGGGAAAGATGGAGCAAATAAAAAGTTTGAAAAGTCTACTTTCGTGTCAACAGAATGAAATTTTCACCAAAATATAATTCAACGTCTTTTACTAGTTCGCTTTCAAGGACGGTCGGCGTACAAGTGCTCCAAACAAAATGCGGACAGTCGCTACTAGAAGTTTTTCATCCATCCATTTATCCGTGATGCAACAAATCCTGAAAAGTGATTCAAAATAGTGTTACTCCGTTCTTATTTATATAGAAATAAAATTTCTATATAAATAAGAATGGAGTGTTCGTACATTGAATATTTTCGACCCATTTCAAGTTTTCTATCCGTTTTGAACCCTACTGATGCAAAATCCGTTTCTTGCACGTTTGGTGTCTGTTTGTATGTGTGTGCCCATGCTACGTCCAAATGATTGATATATTTTCATGAAGCTTTGCATACTGTGAGTACTTACATTCATTTAGTGACTGAATTTGGTTGCGTTAGTCTGTCCGTCTTTCCGTTCTATGTTCGATTTTGCGTTTGTGTGTTTGTACAAGTATCACATAAGATTTGTCCAACATATTTTAATTTAATGTATTATATTTGATACATCACATTTTAGTTTAGTGAATGCATTATTTTAAATTCCTTTGCTTACGTATTTAAGCAAGTTTCATGTTAAATATCTGAGTAACTACTTAAAAATCAACCATAATTTGGTAGTTTTGGAGAAGCTGGAATGCATATTGAGCATTGCGATTAAATTGTTTTACCAGTACTGCTGAAAAGTCAATTACTTTTTAAAAATCTATTTTTGCAGTACTATTTCCGAACATTTGGGACTGACGATATTTTGTAACAAAACGGAAACTCGTTCGTTTGCCACGTGCAGTGATATTTTTTGTCGCTCCGAATTAATTTCGTATTTTTAAGTTCTTTCTAATTTTTAGTTCTAAGATGTGCAACTGTGCGAAATCGAGAGATAAAAAAGAATCACGAATTTTTATCTTTAGAACTTTCTCCCGCCAATTTTTATTTTGTTTTAATTCGGTTTTCTGTTGTTTTCTGTTTTAAATATTTATTTTAACAAATTGTAATTTATTTTCATTACACGCAACACCACCACAAAGTATTCTGGTTAAAGTGGCATATAAGTTAGAATAAAGCGAATTTTAAGTGGAATTTTGCCATTATTGAAAGAACGTTAATGTTAAAAATATCAGAACTAGGATTTGAAATATCACAAATTCTTTGTCATAGCGACAGATGGCCAAGGTGGATTATTTTACGAATTGAATCTATATGTAAGCGACTTATATAGGGAAAGTTTGTTTTAAAAAGTGATTTTCATTAGAAAAAACGCTGTCAAATTGATTTACCATATAAAAAATGGTAATAGGTTACCTTTGCTTTATCACTGCTGAAGACATTCAATTTTAAAACAAGTTTTTATTATATTGCACGTGCCACGAAACGGAATTTTCAAGATAAAACGTATTCGCTTTTAAAACAAACTTAGTGATAAATATCTTATCAAATTAATTTGTCATCTTTCCCTTAATGGTAGCGAAATTCGAAAACAGTGCCAAAAATAAAAAAAATTGGCAGGTAAATTATGTGAGAGTATCCGCAGTGGATTCGTCATTTTTACGAATTAAGTTGAGCAATTTTACAGAAATAGAACTTAAGAAAGGGAATTTCTTATCCTCCCTCAAAATTATCTTTTGTAGCAGTTACCTTAGTTGTCTCACCTTTCGCCAATTTTATACCTTTAGAAGGGGTGCGATATATATGAAATGTATTACATGAATGGATTTGCATGCATATGTGGCCAAAGTAGGTTGTAGAATTTATAAAAATGTTGAAAAGGTGTTAAAAACTGTTTTACTCACACTTAAATGATTTGACATTTTTCTACGAAAGAGGAAAGTAATTTTCTGGTCACTTTCAATCTATAGGTAACCAATTCAACCCGAGTGAGGTCGGGCAATTTTGCTAGTCTTCTCTATTATAAAAGGAAGTGTTTGTGTGTGTCTGTGCGGTGTCCAGACGAATGTATAGCACTTACAGCCATGAAATTCGGCACACAGGTAGTCCTAAACGTGACTGATTGTCTCTCGAAGCCCGAATTTTAAAATTTAATCTAGAAAATTTTTTAAGTAATATTTTGTGCTGCGCGTGTAGCCCCTCCTCCACTATGACGTATCTGCGCAGACCGATCTGACAGATACTTATCGCGCATGCTATCTCTTCACTAAAAACACCCTTTCTCACATCGAAATGATGTAGTGGGTAAAGCGACGTACTGAAGTCGCCGTTAGTGCTTTAGAGGGAGATCTCCTGAGTTCGAACCCGGCCGACGGATAATTTTTATTTTTCGCCTCTATATTTTTAAAAAATAGTAAATATACTCTAATCCTTCCAATTTTTTCTGTACTTTTACTTTATTCTTTTATTTTTTTAATTCAACACAATTATTTTTAAAAATGTAATTGATTTTATGCATCTTTTCCAATTCGGAAACTGGTTTCTCTGTATTGTCACTGTTTTGTCCTTTTTCGTACCATCAATGAAAAGCAAACAACTGAAGCTCCACCCCCCTACATGTTCGACTCCAAGTTTCAAGTTCCTACCATCAAGAAATTTTCTGCAGCTCAGTTAATAAATTACATGAAATGAAGTAATTGTGTTTATTACTGTTTAATTTGGTTTTGATTTCGCTGAGATTGTTATTCATTTAGGTTTGTCGTAGTCAATGAGCTAACAAATTTTTAAAAGTATAGCGTTATATTTAAAGATTCAATCACATTTTTATTTCAGTAGTGGTTTTTCATAACTTACTTTTGAATTTGTATAATTTCTGTATTTGTATAATACAAATCTATCGACACTACATGTGACTCAGATGAGGCTGTGAACTACACAACAGAGTTTTTGAATATATTGGAGCCATCTGGAGTACCCTCGCACATATTACAGCTAGAAATTGGGGCACCGATTATGCTTCTCAGAAATCTGCATCCACCTCACTCTGCAATGGAACAAGACTATCAAGAAACTGATGCCGAATATTATTGAAGCCAGCATCATGACTGGACATGTCGCAGGCGAAGACGTATTCATTCCTAGGATCCCAATCATCCCTTCAGATCTCCCATTCCAATTTAAACGACTTCAGCTCCCTGTTCGTTTAAGTTTCGCCATGAGCATCAACAAGGCACAAGAACAATCGCTGAAAGTTGTAGGACTCGATCTCATTAAACCGTGTTTCTCCCACGGTCAACTGTATGTGAGTTGTTCAAGAGTTGGAAAAGCTGAGAATCTTTACATCCTATCTCCAAATGGAAGAACATTCAACATAGCGTATCATGAAGCTCTCTAAGCAAGAATCAGTGAGGTGAAAGGAATGAGGCGACATGCCCGTGTCATGTCGGGTGGTGGTGGGATTCATTCTTAAAATTATTGTTTTTTCTTTTTAATGTTTTTAGAATCAGTGAGGACAAACAAGAATGATGTCACGGGCAACGCCGTCCAGTACTGTTAGTAAATAATAAAAATAAACTATAGTTGCGAATTCGTGTAATGAAAAAAGCGCAGTTTAAAGGAATCAAATCTTCGGAAAAACGTTTCATATTCTTATTTCAGTCAGAAACAAAAGGTTTTGAGATTAACTATCACAGAATAAAAAGTTACGTAAATCTTTGACATGCTTTGCTACCATTTACTTATGTGTTTCAGGAAACTTTCTCTGTTCATGGGTCTATCTTTCATAGCTATACATTTTGTTTTTCAAAGCATGTCTTATCTGTTAACAGCAAAATATTTCTGGGTAAAATACCCCAGATATCGCGCGAGAAGCATAACTTCAGAACTTAATAAAAGCACGGAATTTACAAAAAAACTATTCCACGAAACTCCCACGAGACTTGTTTGCCTTTTGTGTTACAAAACGAGTCAAACAAAGCGCGAAAATCGGACAAACATAATTATTGCAAAGGGAAGAAGCTGTCAAAGCTTTAAAAACAAAGGTCGGCGGGAGACAATAAAAAAAGAACAAAAATAAAGACTAAACACACCGCATTAATATACGCAGGAAGCTCTTTCAGTTCATCCTATCTCTGCAAAGCTATTTCTTGCTGTTGTTCTTCAATGCAATACATAACGAACAATTTTGGCAAGCTTTATCAAAGCGATCCGCTTCTGTCGATTCAGCAGTTTTTAAATTGTTTTTTCCGCCTTCATTCAAAGAACTCGGTGGCTTATTTTCTTTTACTTTTTTCAATGCATATCCATGGCGCCTTCAAGAGCTGATATTTCTTTCTTACCAAAACACCAGACAGCAGCAGCGAAGCTAGTTTCTTTGTTCGTCCTTTTTCGGCGATAGCAAGTTCATAAATTTAAATTACGTGTTTTGTTTTACGTTGCCAATGAAAATTTTTTACCAAATTCTTAATGTGCAAATACTTCAGCATCATCTAAATAGAAGTTCTTTGTATTGAAATGTTAAAAAAACATTGTTTGGAAAAATGGCTCTCAATGTTCATGTTCCAATTTTTAAAATATTGAAAAGCAAAATGTACGCGCGTCATTTGTTCCACAGCATGAAATTATAAGAATAGCAATGCAAGAAATGTTGAGAAAATGAAAGAACTTCACATGGCATTATCAGATAAGACTGACTCTTACCTATTCAACTGCATAATTTAGCCGTACAAAAATATTAGTCATAAATTATTTAATACTATAAGTTTAGCTGCCCACTTACTGTGGGTGCAGTATTGTAGCCCAAAAAAAATCTTTGAAAAATAGAATAATTGCTTTATAATTTATGAATGTACAATTCAAGTGATGCATCTTATCTAATGAGAAACTGCTAGTCATAATCTCACAAATTTTGTTTTCAAACCCAAAATCAATTGGCCCTCTTCTACAAAAAATGACAGTAGAACAACAAACCAAAACATGACCTAAAATCATGATGTGAAAAAATCTTGTTTGCATTAGTTTTTTTCAGAAAAATGTAATTTAAAAATCGAATTGTTTGGATGATACATGTCCGTAATTTAACATTCGCAAATTAAGAAATAATTATTTAGAATGAAAACTTACTAAAATTTTGAGCCACCAAAAAACGAAAACGCATTCAATTAAAAAAGTTTCATTGTTCAAGCCTGAAACAATTCCGAAAAGAATTGCCGTGACCAGGATTCGAACCTGGGTTATTGCGGCCACAACGCAATGTACTAACCACTATACGATCACGGCGATACAAGAACTAGTCCTGATTTGGGGAAAACTCCCGAAGTCACGCTCCATTTCATCGGTCATTTATCTCTTCCAAAGGACTGCTTCGCATTGATACAAGATGGCAGCACGGTTTATGACTTGAATTAGAGTTACGAAAATCAAGTTTTAAAATATACAATCGCCGTGGTTTTCAACGGAGCCAAGTTAAATTTGAGTGATAAAATATCAATTATTTTTTTAATAATTATTATGACAATTGAATAATAATTCTTTTAAAAAATAGTTCAGTTTTTTTAACGAATCTGATTGGTTAATTAGTCGAAAAAGAAAAATACAAATGAATTAACTAGTAATTAATAAACCAAAACGAAATTATATTGATTTTGTATTAAAGAATTACTTTATTGAATTATCAACGAGTATCTTTGTAAAAATTATGTGATTGCTAATCAAAAAATTAAGTGTCAAATTCTTACAATAATATAAAACGAAATGAAAAAATTGAATTATCATGTTTTGCAAAAATAAAATAATTAAAAATCAAATATTGTGAGCGAAATTTAAAATTGTACACAAAGACAAAAAAATAAAGCAACATTCGACAGTAAAAAAGAAGCAATATGACGATTAGCAAGAGCAGAATTCTAATGTTGTGAAATTATAATTAATCAAAACAGTAAAATACAAAAAATCTAAATCAAGACAATATAAAATTGCAAATTAATTATCCTATGTAAAACGATAAAAATGAAGTATTTGAATTTTGCCTCATTGAAAGTGCTAAAAACAATTAGACAGCAGAATTCCTAATGCTAATTTATCCCAGCCGATTTCCTCTTCACAAATATCCTTCCCTAAAGCTTCCCTACACACAACTAATGCAGGGGAATTCTGACAGGTGGACTGCACTTTGCAAACCTTTGCGGTCCGTGATCTAAAATCGACCAAAAAAATCAGATTCTTCGCTGTTGATAATTTTTTTCATTTGGTTATGAAACAGTGTCCAAGGTTGCTATCACGGTCGGAATACTTGAGTCGAATAACAGCCGAGATGCCAACTAAAAGCCAAAGCTAAGGAGGGTAGATTATATATTTCCATTTTAGTAAACAAATTGAAAAATAAAATGTTTGCAAATGCCCAGCGTTGGACTATGCCATTAGTTCATGAGCTTCCCCGTGCTTTCTATTAAGTCCGTTTGTGAACGCGTCCATAGGGTAATTATAAAAACTAAAAATTGCTATTCGAGGTGGTTAAGGTGACTCTTCGCAGCTGTCGCCGCCGAAGCTGATTAGCCGCCACTGAAAAGAATTTAAAGAACTAACAAAGAAAGGAGCAAGAGCCCATTCTTTCCATTGCCTTTTAAAATGTCGAAAGTTGTTTCACGTTAATTGCAATTTTAACGAATTACTAAAATGTAATTTTAGTTATTAGATAATGCAATTTTTAAAAATTAAAACGCAAAACTTTAGAAACTAAAATATAATTGAAGTGGTACAATGTGATTGACGCACTGGAAAGGCAAACTATTTACACAACCATAAATACTTATTTTATTAAAATGGAAATTATTCCAATGCATTTCCTCGAAACGGGCTGCTGAAATTTACGTACAGTTTGAAAACCGTGAACCAAAGAAGTATGAAAAGGCTGCCTTAAGTGCTATTTATTCTACAGTGCCTACAAGGAAGATTATATATGAACCAGAATGTCACTAATCACGTAGTTTTCCAATAGCATTGGTGAAATCTTTTGTGATTATCTATTTTTCGAGCTCATTCAAATATCCCAAAGAGCACATGGCATTTGATAAATAAGTGTGATTAAAATCGGCTCATTTTATAAAACATTTAGCGGAAAAAAATTGATTACATCTAACAATTGAAACACTTTTCAATAGCTTAATTAAGAAACTTTCTATCCAAATCTACCAAATTATTGTTTTAATTAGGTAATTTAATTTACATGATCATTTAATTTGCTAATAAAATATCGTCTTTAAACATTTTTTTGTGAGTTCACTTAAATGTGCTTGATTTGAGATATACCCCAAAGCTCAAATCAAAAATACTAAAAGTACTCGGAAAAGCTCACGTTCTAATAGAATTCTACAGCTATCTGATGGCAGAAGGAAATCAGAAATCTAGAAGGAAAGAAAGTATAATGGAACGCGAAAATAGGCTTAAACTATAATTTATGAATCGTTGAACAAAACGTGATGTAATTGAAGTCAACGTATAGAAGTTCTAACTGATATAACTGAGGTGTGCACTTTCAGCCATTCATTTTGTTGGAAATAAGAATTAGCACCAGTTAAAGTAGACGAAATGCTGCTTTTTTAAACATTTTGATCAATTTTATTTAATTTGAAATCATGTAGATGCTTTTATATTATGGGAATGGAGTTAAGAAAGGGATGAAATATGCTTCACAATACTGTTAACAAACATACACAATAAAGAAACTTTAGCGTAGGTCTTCTAGTTCATTAAAATTCATTTTTCTAGTTCAAACTTATAATCAAATACTAGAATTTTTTTAGAAAGATTCTTAAAATGTAAAATCTCGTTCGATCCTTATTTTGTAAATATGAGCAACTGAAGTAAAAAATGCGGTGCTATAGGGAAATGCTTCAACACATAAAGTAACATATTAATTTTTAAAAATTCAAGTTCAAGCATTTTAAAATAAAATAATGCAAATTTCTTTTTGTAATTTTGCTGGAAAGACAAAAATAACGATTGCCGTGACCAGGATTCGAACCTGGGTTATTGCGGCCACAACGCAATGTACTAACCACTATACGATCACGGCGACAAAAGGCGGGGTTCCAAATAAGATCAAACCAAAAACTAAGACGGTTCTGCTCTAATTCTGTCAATCGTGATTTGAGTTCCACAAATCGCCTAGTTGTAAATCTTTCGTCTAGATGGCAGCACGATTAATAATTTCTGTGTTCTTAATTTTAGAAAAGTAATTCATTTTGTTTGGAAACATTGCGTAAAATTTGTTCTGTAATTTTGTATGGCAATAAAATGTAAAGTTAAATTTTAGTTAAAAACAGGTCTTTCCATTTGAAAAGATTTTTAGCAGAATACTCATTCATATTGTCCAATATGTTGTTGTCCGACCTACCAATTCAATTTCTCATGGAATTCAAGCAATTCGTATTTTCACTTTTTTAATATTTTAAATTTCGTAAATATTTTAAATTTAATATTGATACAATAAATTATAGATGCTTGTCATCATAACCTTATTTAATTTCAGTAAACAAGAATTCTTTTCGATAGAGGAATGTCGCTGTCAATCTCACAAGTATCCTATTTTAGTTGAACTATAACGTGCATAAGCCAGACCACTACCAAAAAATATTTATCTTAATAAATTCATTTTGTGTTAAAAAGTTTATAAACGATAGTCTGAAGTCAAATGGGGATTAGACCGTAACGTCCGAAAAGTTAAAGAAACTAACTTGCTTCACACTTTTTTAAAAATATTTACTTTTCTATGGAATTCCCATCCTTATTTATTGGAAAGAATACGTTATTTTGATTCTGCACGAATAATTTGTCTATACCACCCCCAGAATATCCCGGAATCGACACTGACAATATAAAATTCCAATCCATATTCAAGCAAGGTTCGGTTTCGATACAGTCCCTCTGTACACGTGAATAGCTCACCCTTGGGTTTTTAGCTCTCCAAGAATGCGTGACAAAAATATAGACCTCTAAACTAAACCTTCTACACCCTGATTGGTGATCTGAAGGGTGTCGTAGTACCTCTCTCGTGTAGAGATCATCGTATTAAGATTTGACTCGGCCATAACATTTAGTCATACTCAATTATGAAACCAATCTTGGATCCAAATGAAAATTGCTCCAAGCAAAATTTCGATTGAAATACCAAACGCTACTTAATAGTTTAGCACTATTTGAATCAATTTATTTAGAAGTTGACGATCCTCTATTGATAGATATACATTTTCTTTACCTTCTATCAAAATAAAATGACCAACTCAAAATTCCTAACTTATTACGTCTGATTTTGGCAATCATTAGTTGAGATCTTTATTTCTATTTTTTACAATTGTTTATCTTTTGTGATAGCAAAATTCATATGTAAACTAGAATGAAATTTTTTTAAACTAAGTATTTAAGTATGTTCTAGTTAATACTTTACAAATACTCTAACTATAATTTCCAACACATTTTACGGATCTGATAATTTATAAATATGACGTCTGCTGTTTTTAATGCAATTGTAGTTGTAATATTAAGAAGCTTAAGGGTGATTTAATTTAAAAAGTGAGCTATTCTGGAAATATATTTGAAAAACATTTTGAGCAAAAATATTTTACTGCATGGTTTTTATTAATATAAAAATCTTGCCGTGACCAGGATTCGAACCTGGGTTATTGCGGCCACAACGCAATGTACTAACCACTATACGATCACGGCTACACGATATAAAAGGTTTCAAAACAACAGATGCATTACTTTTCCTTCTTGCTCCAGTTTCAAACTCAATGGGTGTGTCAAATTGGAAAACACCTCTACAACAATAGTTATTTTGTTTAATTGTAGATGGCAGCACGAGATAAAGACAAGTTCTGATGATGCGTTTACCTCTCGCATCTGCTAAAGTACACTGCTGGCCACCCAAATTGCAACACCAAGAAAGACAAGAGATATCACAACAAAATTTATTTTGTAGATAACATGTTGACCAAGTATCAAATGATTAAATTTATAGACTTCTGTGAAGTGTGGTTCCTGCCAAAATCAGTAGCCAGAGTAGCCGCCATTGTTAGAGATCACCGCTGCCACACGCCTCGGCATTGATTCAAAGAGACTTTGGATGTGTTCTTGGGGTACAGCAGACCAAGCAGCTTCCACACGTTGCCAAAGTTGATCTGGTGTGGCAGCTGGGGATGTATTCTGGGTCAATCGTTGAGCAACCATGGACCACATGTTTTCTATCGGCGAAAGATCCGGAGAGCGAGCTGGCCAGGGAAGCAATTCAATCTGGCGATTGACGAAGAACCCTTGGACAATGCGTGCCACGTGTGGTCGCGCATTATCCTGTTGAAATATGGCTGTGGGCAAGCCCTGAAGGTAAGGAAGGATAACTGGCTCCAACACCTCGGAGATGTAGCGCTGGCTGTTTAAAGTACCGGCAATGCGTACTAGAGGAGTGCGAGAGTGATATCCAATACCGCCCCATACCATAATACCCGGTGCAGGACCAGTGTGGCGGTGCATAATGCAGCTGTTCAGCATCCTCTCTCCACGGTGTCTCCAGACTCGAATCCGACCATCGTGGTGTTGCAGACAGAAGCGTGACTCGTCAGTAAAGACAATTTCATTCCATTCTGCCGTCTACATCCTTCTTTCATCGCACCATTGGCGGCGGAAACGTCTGTGGTTCTGCGTCAAGGGTAGACGAAGCAATGAACGTCTTGCGGACAGACCACTCTGCTGTAAACGGCGTCGAATGGTACGCGCAGACACTGGATGATGCGGTACAGACTGAATGTGCTGTGCTATGGTTCGTGATGTGGCTGAGCGATCCGTCACTGCCATACGCACAATATGCCTGTCATCACGTGAAGTGGTGCACTGAGGTGGATGCGATCGAACACGTCGGTCCGTCGTACCCTCCTGCATCCAACGATCACATATCCGCATTACAGTTGTTTGGTTTCGTCCCACACTACTACTGATTTCCCTGAAAGATAATCCACAATCTCGGTAGGCCACTATCCTTCCTCTGTCGAACTCGGATACTTGATCAAAAGATGATAGCTGTTTTCTACGAGGCATAATTGATCGTTTTTTTGAAAAAACCACAAGAAAAACAATTGCCGTACTTGAAATCGTCGAAATCTCCAAGCCTTAAATAGCGCTTTGAAGTGGCGCCACAGGCGCGCGTGATGTGCGTCTGCGCTGAAATTCTAATCATTTGCAAATCTCACCTCCGCTAATGCATGTTGTAAATTTCATATTATTTGCATGCTTTCTTCAGGGTGTTGCATTTACGGTGGCCAGCAGTGTATTTCACACAAGTTTACTTGTGTATTGCTTATTATCAATTTGATGATATGTAAGAATGTTTTTTGAATTAAACAACGAACTAATTTCGAAATTTACATTTTTATACTAAGATTGTGACACAATGTTTACCAAATCTTGAAAGACTAAATTACTATTGCTTTTTAACTTCGAGATTGCAACGCCTAAAATGAACGAATTAAAATATAATTGAACTGCATCGCTTACTCTTAACTTAAAAAGAAAATGTTAAAGAACGATAACATGAACAGCAAACTATTTTTGAATCGGAAATAGAATCGGAAATTAATCATAGATAGGTTTTGTTTTCTGTTTGTTTCTTGCATTTACTTTAACCGAAGTAATTCATTAAACATAAAATTAATGCTTTTTAATTGACTTCCAATGAGAACTAAATTATAACGGACAGATAACTTGTTTCAACCTTTTTGAAAACCCGCTAAGCAGTTTTATAAATAATATTCATTTATGCAAAAGTTAACATTTTCTATATAAACTAACTTTTAAAGAGAAGACTCCGAAAAAAGATTATTTCTGCTACTTTAAAAGTATTTTAAATTTTTCTATTAGTTCTTGAACATTTACTTTTATGATCAGTAAATCTGAGTTATACATGACATAATGACATGACTTCAGAAAATAAATTTTCCTCACATTTTTATAAAACAAAATGATAAAAGTCGTAAATTTAATCAAAGTTGACATGTGTCATGTTCCCGTCTATATGCTTATTTTCTTTCTATTAAATAATTTTTTTAACCTTCATTAAAATTGGTTTATTGCGACATTAACGCAATATGCTAATCAACATACTGTCAATACGACAGTGTAAGAGCACTTGAAACTTATTAATAGTAATAAATAAGGGTTTAAGAAGTTATGATTGGCATTCATACGTGAAATTATCTTGCTTTAAATGCTAAAAGCTATCAACAGATGTCAGCACGAGCCCTGGTTTTAATGATGAAGACGAAGTCAACGAGAAGACTAGCTGTGCAATGTGATGAATATACACCAAAGATTTTAATGAATCCTCTAAATGGGATTCAGCTGTGATCTTACCCTTATATCTCAGATTCTTTTTTCCTAACCTGTTTTTATTTTTGAATGTTGAAGCTTTTTTCTTTAAGTAACAAAAGTAGGGTTAACACTTTGTCAATGTTTGAAAGTTTAAGTTTCATTAAGAAAAGATGAAAAAATCATTTACGAAAAGATAAAAAACATTATTTACAAAAGACTTAATTCTTTTCATGATTTTTTATCTTTAGATATTCCTCACAATTTATGTAATGCAAATGTCTTTTTAAATGAAAGTTTCACGTCACATGTTTCAATTGATATTAAAACCTCGTTCTAAGGAATACTATTTTAGTCTATATTAAGATCAGTGTTGATAAATGTTCAAGAAAATGTGTTTGATATAAAAAGGACTAATAAATAATTCACTTATAGCATTCTAATGTTTTCATTTGGATCAGGAATGAATTATTTTCATATTCTCATTTTGTAACAACTATAACGTTTTGTACAGACTTTCCACACTTTATTTGTTTGTACCTGACTTTATACACGTTAGTTCACACCAAATACTTTTAAATGGAAAACTTCCTATGTGGATCTCAATCTCTTTGCAGAAAGCAAGAAATCAGTTATGCTATAATTTCACATGGATCCGTCACCTGCATTCAATTAAAATTTTTAGATTTCTAAAAGTGTAATGTATTGAAAGAATTGTATTACGTTTTTAAAAATTCACAAAGAATTATACCATCTAAACGAATTTAAGAATCTACCAATAAAAACTACAATAATAAATTATTAAAATATCGACAGTAATTTCTTTTAACGTGTTACAAGTGGTCATTGTTTGAAATTAAAAAAGCTGAGAAATTCAATTATGTTGATCCAGTTTGAATTGATTTATTATTGTTACAACTCAAGCATTGCCCCAATTAATTTTTAAAACCAATATTTGTTTAAAGAGTATCTTATTGTTAAACCATCCATGTAATATAAATGCTGAATTATGTATATGGCAAATATAAGCGTAGAGCGACAAACCACAAAAACTAAAGAGCTAGTTAAAGATTTTAAAATGTATACCTCAAATATAACTTTCAAAGTCTCAAAACAGCGGTACAATTTTTCTACTTAACTTTTCTCCTTTTATATCCTTTCCATAAACTCAAGTTTTCTGGTTTTTCATTTACTGGCTGAGGACCATTAAGTTAAGTCAGAATACTAATGTTCTTTGTCAAATTAACAGTGTTTTAATATATTTTTAATCGAGACAAGCTATTGAATTTTAATCAAGAAATGGGTTGGCTAAACAGCTGAGCTTTTTCTGGAAGACTTATATTTAAATCCAAGTATGTTGATGTGAAGCATATTTTTTGACGGAGAAAAACACATAATTTATCAAGTTACAGTACTGTGGTGATTGAGCGTACTCCACACATCGTACAATTTTATTCTGCACTTGCTGTTGTTTCTATGTGTCGCTCGACAAAAACTTGTGACCAGGATCCGAACCTGGGTTATTGCTTCCATAACGCAATGTACTAACAACTATACGATCACTACTATGAGTGAAGGTACCAAATAATTGAGTTAAAAAGATTCATCCATTTTGTGCTTTATTTCAACTATGTCAGTACAAGCTAAAACCTACGCATTCGTAATGTACATGTATCATGCAAGAGGATTGGTGTAAGAAGTAAAATCTACACTTTCCGTTTGGTCTGTGGAACCACCGTGGCTCAGTGAGTTAGCTCACTGGGCTAGCAACCTGTGAGTTGTAGGAGGTGCTGGTTCGATTCCTCCATCTGTATTTCTATCTTCTGTGTCAAAAACTTTGTGTGTGTATGTCCATTACTTGACGTTGTGAAAGGTCCTTGCGCCATAAAAATTCCAATCAATCAAACGTTTGGTTTGCTTGCACTGGGAATCCCTTGATGCTTCTATATTCAAAGAATGTTGAAAAATAAATTTAAACAGGAAAGATTAATCAAAAATAAAGATGATTGCTCGATTGTCCTTAAAATAGTTTTTGGGGCATCCAATTTAAAACGAAGGTACTATTTAAATACACGTACTTAGATCGACAATTCATGGAAAATATGCATCACTTTGAAATTTGTTGGAGCATTGTTTGACTGGTTATTTCGCAAAGGATATCAATGACACTGCTGAAGGGAAGTGCTACTTTCCGTACGATAATGATTTCTTTAGCTTCGTTGCTTTATCTGACACACTTCTCCCATCCGGTGACTCTTCTCTCATCAGTCCCAGAATCTTTTTAACTGTGGAAGTGAATGCAATTTTTTACCACATACTTTATCCTCATTACGAACCGCGATCAGCCTCGCTTCGTTGCAGTTCGGTTCATTACAAGGTACCGCAATATCGATTGTTTCGATTTAATGGACGTTTCGCAATTTTAGTTTTCATTACGTCAGTGCTATTTCATTGATCCTCTAAAGCTTGACATTACTTACTCAGATGCTTATGGTAGGTAGTTAATTAACTGTAGTCACATTGGAGCAACACAACGGTCTATTGGTAACGGTACAGGATCAATTCCGAAGGAAAAGATCCAAGGACAACGCCTCGTAATTTTGAACTACGGTCAGATGCTGAATACAAACACCTGAGCTGGCACCTCACTCTCCAAACTTCCACACCACGCCAACGTGAGGACATTAGGCCACGACATATTTAACGTGCACCAGCCCCCGTGTACACGACGGGCTTTGGCTGTAAGATGCTTATGGATAGACTGAAATTTAATTTACGTTTATCAGTTTTAATATTTATAAATTTATCAATACTAATGGGCATGGCAACTGTTCATTCATACCACGGCTAACTGCATTGAAGGAAAACTTCTAGTACCGGCTGTCCGATGTCTATATATGGGACGGGCTTTTGTAACTAAAATGGATGCTTGGGGCGCTGTTCGCCGACCCCCGTTGAAAGCGAACTAGTAGATGTGAAAGACGTTGAATTAAATTTTGAAAATTCCATTCTGTTTATACGTGAATGGGCTTTTAAAACGTACATTTCGACCATCTTTCCCTGAAAGTCCTTTGCAGCATTTCGTTTTATTAAATGGAAACTAGTCTATTTTAGTGCCACGTAGCCCAATTGTACGGATTAACAACAGGGGGGTGCGAGTTCGAAACTTGAACGTGAGGGGCTGGTACACGTTACATCGGTCGTGATCTCAACTATCCTCACGTTGGTGTGGTGGAAACTTGGAGAGTGGTGCCAGCTAATGTGTTGACCTCGTCATCTGATCGAGGTTGAAAATTACGAGGTGTAGTCCTTGGATATTTCCATTCGGGACTAATCCCGGACCGTCGCCAATAGCACTTTGTGTTGCTCCAGTGTGACGTAAATTCCTTACCTTTGTTTCGTTTTAAAAAACTAATTTTATTAAGTCATTTGTTTTAAAACAATATATTAAAGATTTGGAGATTGCAAAAATAATTGTGTGTAAAACGCATTTATACGATATAAATGTTTTTACTTTCAACTTTTCTGAGTGGCAACAATAAAATAGGTTCGGTGGACAGCGCTCTGTGGCAGAAAAATGAAACTCGAGCTGCGGAAAGAAATTTTCCAATCCGGACAGCCGATACTAGAAATTTTTCGTCTGTCCGGTTAGCATTGGTCTCGACCGAATGGACACTTTTCAATATTACTTTTTATTACGGCAATGCTATTTCATTGATCCTTTAAAACTTGGCTTTACGTTCTCAGATTCTTATGGATAGACTAAAAAATTTAAAATTTCACTTTACAATAATTTATCAAGTCAATAATACTAATATGTGTGGGTATGTCAACCGCTCATTAATTTTATGGGAGAGATTTTCAATGTAAACGAACAGACTGTCTGAAGATTTTTTCTCGCATGATTTATATTGGGGCCATCTTAAAATGAATTATATCGCCGTTTTGGCTACGTTTGTCTAATTAGCGTTTAATATCATTAGTATTGACCAATCATTTACCATTTTTCAATGAAGAGCTTATTTTTTGAAATTTTGATTGGAGTTGAAATTGTTTTCGAAAAACAAGTAACTGACGTCACATTCGGAATACTTACAGGAAACGCGTATCGCCACAGAAACACTGCCGCCAGCTATATTTAGATTGATAGGAAATGTCTCATACATGTTGCTAAGATGAGTATTAAAATTTACGGTCTCTATAATCATTTGTGTTTGGCGCAGCATGGCCAATATCGTCTCTTTCCAATAAAATCAAACCACCCGCAATAACATTAAAAAAATATTAGAACGAGCTGGCCCTTTTTCCGATCGACTTACCATATGCTAAAAATCAATATCTTAACACTTGGTTTACTGAATTTTTTCGCTATTTCCAGACATGTTTGCTTTTTTCACCTATTAGATAAAAGAAACTTCTATTTATGGTGATTAAACTGGCTTTAGTATTTATTTTGTATCTGATTTTATTCAACGAAAACTATTTAATCCTATTAACTGAAATTATTTGCTAAGAACTATTTTTGACAAAAAACTTTTTCGAAGATGGCTCCGATGAAACTAATGTAAAACACTAAAACGAATGAAAACAATCGATTCTATCATAGTGACCACATTACAAGTGTATTATAATTTTACTAATTATAGTTTACCTTACAAGGGTTAAAGTTTTTTAACACGATTCGTGAGGACGTGTTTTTAAAATTCCCGTCTACTAGACGGTATTTCGTGTAATTACCTTTTTTTACGTATCCCTTTGTGAATAACTACAAAAAGTATAACACTACTATCGCATTTGCATTTTTGTTGAATTCTTCAATAAATTTGTTACTTATCTTGGACAAATAAGTTTTCAAACTATCCCAAGGGAGCTGCAAAAGTTAGATTGCGTCCAGTGAATGCGTTCTCTGAAAGATATTTATTCATACTAAGATGCAGAGATCTATTTACATGACAATTGCAAAAGACAAAAATAAAGACAAAGCACATTACAAAAAACATTTACTATTTGTGAAAGTTTTTTTGTGTTGAACTTTGTCTTTATTATAGCATAAAACACATGGAAATGTATAAAGGAATAAAACATACAATTAATAAATTTTGAGAACTAAAACCGATGCTTCCGGAAGTATTAGATACTTCGTTATATAAAATCAAGAAACGAATCTAATCCTTTGCTGTTGAGAATATTTTATACCGAACTGCCTTTGGTAATAAACTTGTCTGAGATAAGATAATCCGAGGCAAAAAGGTTGAGGCGCCAGTCTTAAAAAATTAAAGATGACTTGAATTGTACATTTCGATTTCAGTATGAAAGAATGGCAAATTTAAATTCGAAACTTGGAATTAGTTTCCAAACTTGTGCCCCGATTTGAAGAACGGATCAAGAAGCCAGTTCATACTTCCCATTGTCTTAAAATCCGTCGAAAAGTTTATTGCGAGTTCAGTACAATATAGTTTTGAAAATTCAAATATCAAGAAATTGAAATGATTTATTAAAATTAAATTGATGCAACTAATTAAAATCCAATTGGTTTAAACGTTCAGTTTGAGGCGGTTTCCATTTTTTTTGTAAAGGAACCGCCAAGATTTGACGTTTCGATAAAGGGAACCACGAATCTAAAACGCTGGTCTAAATCGTTGCTCTGTCGCAGAAGTGACTAAATAAATTACCGAATAATTTGATTCCGTATTTTCCTTTTCAAAACAACTTTCACTGATTTGTTGCGGCCCACAACTCTGGATCAAGGCACAAATCCGATATTTTTCTTCAACATTGATTAAACACATCTGAAACAAATGATTGCCATTCACTAACATCGAGGACCGTGGAAGCCCGGTTGGAAGAGTAACGGATTAGAAACTGAAGGGTTGCGAGTTCGAATCCAATCAAAGACCGTCGTGTACAAAGGGGCTGGTGCACGTTAAAATCTTTCGTGACCTCATGTCCTTACGTTAGCGTAGTGTGGTGTGGAAGTTTGGAGAGTAGGGTGTCGTCATCTGACCGTGATTCAAAATTGCGTGGTGTTGTCCTCGCGATCTTTCCCTTTGGGTTTGATCCCGAACCGTCGCCAATAGCCCGTTGTGTTGCTCCAATGTGACGGTAATTAAAATACCTACCACTAACGTCGAGCGAAAATCCCCTCTAATAACAACTACAATCAGATCGAGAAGTAGTGTAACCCAACATGTACGTTATTGTAAAGAAATTGTTTTGTTTACACGGAAAGTCAAAGTTAAATCATTGTTTCTAAAACAATTTTCAATGATGGTTCAATGTTAGTGATGATTTCCAGTTCCACGAAACGGGTAATCAATCGTACTATTGTTGATTTATTGGTTGAAATTCCGGATGTTTCTGTTCAAATTCTTCAAATACCCGCATAAGAGCGAGTAACGAAGTACTGCTCAACAATGAATACACGTTGGGTCTGGGAAAAAATGCATACCGCTTGCGACTACAGTTCTTGACTTAGTCAACACAACATGAGTCGCAAACCACTAGTTCTGCCTCCTGTTGAGAAAATATATGGTGGCTATGTTGTATACGATACCATAAACATTTGAAGATCGAGTAAAAGAAAATTTCAATCTAAATTGACTCATATAAAAATTTGTACAATGTCTAAACGATCTTGATTAGGAATGATGATTACGTTTATTAAAAATAATTTGCCTCTTAATGCTAATCTAACATACAAATTATGTTCTATCGCTGTACTGTGTGTGATAGTGTTTTCATTCCAGGTTCCAGGTTGCAAATCGGTGACGTGGGTGGATCAGGGACCGAGGATGACCAGGTTCGACTGCTTCTTCAGCTCGTGAGGGACGGCTTTCTCTCCATGGAGGACGCTATGGACAGGGTAATTGATCCATTTAACAGAAAAATCTTAACATTTAGTCTTATTGTAAGTAATGCATTCCATGAATCGTTACAAAGTTATATGTAAAGACTAGAATTCGACGATTGTGTGACATGAACTCGTTCTTTCTACACTGTTTCACATGTTCGTTTCTGCCTACATTGATTCGATGCTAACCGATATGGGACCATTTAAGCGACATTTTTATCGCATTTTACAGGAATATTTCAAGTCAACAGTCAATGTGCATGAGAACATTTCAAATTCGTTGTATCCTACAAATTTGAAGCGCTTCTCCAAAAATTCGATTTTGTTAAGTTGAGTCCTATAACTTTCCGTTTGATCGAATATGGTCCTTGCGCTAAGAAATCCAACTAACCTATAACATTATCTTAGGTAAGTCACATTGTTTCAATAGCAGTCCTTCAACGCTATATAGACAGAAATGCTCATGCGTACCGTCATGTTTTCTGTACAGAAAACGGAGTACGCATGAGCATGTCGAATGCATTGTCGCCTGTATGGCTTCCCTTAAACATTCTATAATATGGATTGCAAAAGCCATCCATGATTACATAATTCAAAAGGATTACAGTTTATTTAAACAAAAGTCCAGGTTAAATTGAAATCAGTGCAATTTTGAGTGCAAGTAAATTTATAGACTCCTTTCGTAACCTATAACAGCCTACATTCAATGTAATACTTATAATAATCTTTTTTCCACCTTTTTATGATAAAGCTTTCCTTGAGTGTCCATAAACAAGACGTTGTTTTGTGGAGCTTGGACAAATATGGCCCTTTCGCCATAAGACCCAACCAACCGTATGTGTTGTAGATTTGGGTGCATAGATATCAACGCGCCAAATTATCATTAGCCTTTCCAATCTGATGAGCTTTAGGAACCAAAAACGCCACACATGAGACTTCATTTAATTTTGCGTCCATCCTTGAAAAGGTCGTGCTGATCTACATCTCGACAAAATGATGAGCATGATTTTGGAACAGTCGAGTGCCCACACAAGTACAATAAACATGACCTCGGAAGAATATCAAAAGCCCCAGTCCCATCTCTTTCCTCGATTCCATGCGGTGGGAATCCTCGGGTCAGTAGTCTTTAAGATACGAAGAAGAAAATAAATAGGACACGGGAAAGGAACACTCCGATCATTTCTGCAGGAGCAATAACAATAAACACAGCATGCCCTTGGCTGCTGCTATAAAGGCTGATGCCTCCTTACAGGAAACGAGGCATCCCATTGTATTGAAACGCGCATGGATATTGAAGTATTTTCAACGCAAAATTTCATCACATTGCTCACACTTTTTATGAAGTCGGTTCAATTTATTTTCCAACGCTGAATCGCACTCTATATTAGCAGCTTTCATCACGAAGTAACCTGTGAGCGCGCGGACTAGTAGCAGAGTTACTAGCGCGCGACCACCTGACAACTAAATTCTTTATCGTCGCTAAGGAACTACACTTCCTTTCCCCTTAGAGTCTATCTTGCTGTACGACTTGTTTGGTATATTTTCTTGTTAACGTTAAATAAACTTGTTTGGAAAATTAAACTTTAGCGTTTGAATTAATTACCCTTCTAAAGGATATGGACCGCCGACTTGGTGCCATACAGCGATCACGTCCGGGTCACCACCTAGCAGTTCCTTAGCGACGGGAAAGAATTTAGTTGTCAGATGGCAGCGTGCTAGTAACTCAGCTATCAGTCCGTGTGCACACAAACTAAACCTTAGTATTTTATTACTCAGCTTCATTACATTACCAACGCACTTCACATCAGTGGATGTTAATCTTTTTATACCACCATGCCTCGCTAATGGACCTTGCGCCATAAAATTCAAACCAACCATCATGCCCTTCCCTTCGATTAATCTATTCTCAACAATCTTCAGTTCTACGCGACTAATTGCTTGGTGTTTTTAATTAATGATGTTCACTTCAATCATCGCTGTCATTTTGTTTCTGATTTTGATGTCTTTTGCTATATCTTTGCAATATTTTTACTGTGTTAACCTTTTGCTTGGCATAGATTTTGGACCTTGTGCCGTTAAACCTAACCAACTTCCTCGATTCTTCAAAAAATTGACCTCAATTTCTTCTGCTCTTTGTTAAATGTTTTATATTCCCTTCGCGATTGATCCCGAAACGTCGCCAATAGCCCATAGTATTGATCCATTACGAAGTAAATTCAACCGACTACATACCTTAAACGTTTTGTGTATAGAGTGGATTGCTCCGGCTCTAACACCTGTAACTCCTCTATAAGGAGGACTTCACGGCAGAAAGCCTCACTGGTGAAATAATGTGCCTACGGTATCCAGCCCAATCCAAAAACGAATATTGTGTTGAAAAATTATAACACAGTATAAATAAACAAAAACATGAACAATATCACTTCAAATTTGCAATACATAAAAAGTATGACAAGTTTAAATTAGCCTTAGTAGACCTAGCAGCCCTAACTCAATAGACTCCATAAAAAATACACCAAGTTTGATTATCTCCAGTTTGTGAGATCTTGGGGGGGGATGACTCAGTCGTATGCCCACTGCGCCAGCAACTTTCAAGTTGTAGGCGGTACAGGTTCGATTCCTCCATGCGTGTAAGGGGTGCACGACCACTTCCTCTTTAATTAAGTATTCCTTAGTGTCAACTGGACGAGAGAGAGATTTCGAACACTCAAACCGAGGAGATATATTTATTATTTATTTATAACTTTTTTTGGCGGGCAGGCGCCTGCCATTTTGAGTCGATCCGTAAGACCCAAATTCCCTTTTTACAGCACCCACGACAAAGGGACACAAATTCCTGCTTAGTTATGTAAATAGCGTTAATTCCTGCGTTGAATAAATAGCTATTTTAATGTATTTGGGCTGTGACGCTTTTAGCATACCACTCGGCCCGTTACGATACAAGGGTTCTGAGCAACATTGATATATTCCACAGAAATATATTTCCATAATGAAAAAAAAATAAATATCAAAAGAATTTCTGATTGTATGAATGAGTGAATAATATTTGAAAGTATAAGAGATAACATGGCGTTAAATCAATATAATTTTTGAATTTTTAAAACTTTCAAAAAGTTTTCCTGAAAAATTTGAAGCGTGGCTTACTTTTTTACCTGAAACCCTTCAATCGTACTGTTCAAGTCATAATCGTATATATTCAAATTGCCTCCTATGGAGTTTACTGCCTACGGTATGAACCACGGAATTAATACATTGCCTTATTCTTTCAGATTCAACCAAAAGAAGTTGAGAAACACAACGACATTAATGTTCATGAAAAAATTGAAGTAAGTGTTTATTGTATAGTGATTGTTAAAGATTAATTTCGTAACTAATCTACTTCAAAATCAAAGGCATGATTCGGTAATGTCAAAATGTTGCTATTCTGAAAGTGCCTCTCAGGGTAATTTGAAATTTCCCTTAAAATAACGTCAAAACATTTACTATACCTCCATTAAAAACAGCTTTTAACTTTTAAATAAAAAGTGTGCATTGTATTAATTATTCATAATGACCCATTCAATAGTTAAGGTTCTGGCGAATTTCGTTTACAATACATGCTTAGAAAATCAAAGATCATTTTCTTAAACCATAAGGCCCTTCCTTTGTTTTACAATAGGAGCTTAAAGCCTTAATAAGATAAGAAATCTGAGTTGGAAATGAGGAGGTGGAATATTTGTCCAATGTTCCAGTATGTCTTGTTGCATCGATAGTTACTAGAAGAGATTCATGGGCGAGAACTTATTAGTTTTTTAAGTTCTCATTCTCAATGGGTTAAGATCTGGTGATCGAAAAGGCTTTATAAGTGTTACAAAGTCAAAATTATCTTTCTACCAAATTAAATGTGCTTTCAAAACCCTTTCGTTGTTAGGCCCTCTTCACATGAGGCTTTATCAAACGTGCGATCGTTAGAGATCATTTGCTAACGTGTATTAGTAAAAGGGCATATCAAAGTGCAAAAATTTGCAAACTGTTTGTAAGTGTCTAGGCGTGTGTACATGAATTAACTTTTCAACAACAAACAATTTTATATAATTTACTATTGAATATTAGTGAATGATGTCTAACTCTCATTTAATACTCTTTATGTGTATAAAGCCTTATGAGCTTTCTTTAAGACATTTTTTAAATCTATAGGTGCTGTGATACAATCAGTTTCTCTTCAACTTGTCAATTTTTTCTTTCCGAGTGTTTGCTTGAAAGATTATTTTTTCAAAAGACTTCATTTACTTGTTTTCTTGATAGAAAACATCTTAGTAAATTATCATTTTGATATTTCGACTTTAAAAATATGCAGGGTAACTAATTGCTTTATCAAAACAACGCTGTCTTGTTATTTTTTTATAAGTTTACAGCACCTGTTATCCACTATACGAGCAATAGAGCATTGTTTAAGGAAGTAAACTAAATAACAATAAGGCTGGATTAAACAAACCAATTTATTTTTCATCTTGAAAAACGGCAGACAAGAATTAGTAGTTAAGTACGTACAATGACGTCGCGAATATTCATTTGTTCACAAATTTATTAACTTAAAACTGTTTCGAGACCAACGCTTGTACGAAATAAAAACTTTTCACAATATTTTTCGAACTATGTCACGGTAATTTGCCTATTTGAGACGAATAATACCAATAATGAGCAATGTCAGTATTTTCTATCCTTTTCACATCGTTTATAATCGTAAAAACGTTAAATAAACAAACCAGCTCTGATAAATTGACTCGTATATTTAACCTATTACAAAGTCTCGAAGTGCAAAACTTTGACAAGAAATTTGTCTTCTGGAATATTCATGAAATACAACTGATACCTTAGATCCTCCGCTACCAGCTGTATACAATCGATATATAATATATTCTAGCTACTATAAAAAAAGTATACAAGAAATCTTAATTCTAGAATGTTCTGTGGGTACAACCAATTCTTAAGACCCTCCGCCGTCAGTTTGCAGTTAATGTATAAAAACTATACAACTAGTATGCGACTACAAAAAGTATACAACTCTCGAAGTGTATGATTTTATACAAGAAATTAGAATTCTGTAATGTTCCGTAGAAGCAGCTCTTAAGACCCTCCGCCGTCAGCTTTGATACTGTCGATGTATTTATTCTACCGACTACAAAAAGTATAAAGCACTCGAAGTGCATAATTCTATACGAGAAATCTAATTTGTGGAATGTTCTCTGTAAATACAACCAACTCCAGATCCTCCAGCTCTGTTACAGTCGATATATATATATATATATATATATATATATATATATATATATATATATATATATATATATATATTGTAAAAAGCATACAACACAACACATACGAAGTGCAGAATGTTTTACAAGAAATCTGATTTCTGGAATGTTCTGTAAATACAAACAACTCCTTAGATCCTCCGCCGCAATTTTCCGCTTCTATTGCTTCGTTGAACACCGGATATCCTGAAGATTCTGCTTGGAAATAGGGTTACGTAGACTTTTCCTCTTTTACTTTTATGATGCAAAATCTTTTCAGAATGTAGCTTTGCGTGCGAGTGGAATTTCTCATGACCACCACTCTTATTTTTATGCTGCCTTTGGAGTTAAACGATTATGCTGAAAGATCTAATCGCAGTTTGGGAGAAAGGTTATTTTCAGAAAAACGATGAAGACATCGGTGGAGACCTTAAAAAGAATAAATGTTTCTTTAAAAAGATTTTTCTCATAATATCATTTATTTGAGCCCCATTATGAATTATTTAAAAACCTTGTGGAAGTCAATTATGTTTATTGAAATTCCACGGTCTTGTGACAGTCATTGTTTCGAAGCAGTATTTTATATAGTGTTTTTATGACTTGCAGGGTTTTTATTGAATTACTGCCTAGTTTCAAGTGCGTTAAAGCTGATTTAGATTCCATCATGTGATATAGAGTATTTTCTAAAACCTTTTTAAGAAAATGGTACTCTGGAATTTGCATTATTGCTAGAATCCGTTTCTTTTAGAATGAAGAGTTGTGCTTCGTATATTTTTGAGCACTCGACAGAAAAACAAATAGATTTTTAAATTTAGTTCATTTCCTGAAGACGTTTTAGGATGAGTCCAATTATATCTATAATTTAAGTATGGAAGAAAATGCATTGAGGGTAAACTAATATGATATAAATTTGAATGGAAAGTTATTTGAAGGTAAATCAGTGCTTCTACTGCAGTACATACTCCTATTTTCATATTTTCTGTTTGTCCTTTTACCTATTGAAAAATATGCGCTACTGGTCTTTTCAGTGAGAAGGTAATTTTAAGTCGTTAAAAATTTGCTTTATGTGACGGATAAGCCTACTTGTTAAGAGCATTATTAAAAAGAATTATGTCCCAGTGATTTTGAATTTTAGTGACGCATGTAAAACGAAGCAGCCGTTTCGAAAACATTTTATTTTCGCAGACTCTTTCTTCATTTCTATTTTCTTCATTTTTCGAAAACATTTTATTTTCTTTATTCGCTTGAAATAAGTTTTAATATATAGATTTGTTCCCTTTTACTGTTACTCAAGCGACAAACCAAAGTGGGAGACATTTGTTACCCTTCTCTACATTTAAGGACTACTCCAAGGGATCTGAATCCCTTACCCCTTCCCATGTCCACTGAGCTAGCAAGCTGCGAGTTGGCAATGCTGGTTCGATTCCAGCCTGGGTGTATTTCTCTCTTTTGTGTCATTAAAAATTTCTTGTGTGTCCGTCGCTTTACATTGTCTTGTGTGGCGCAGCAGGGCCAAATATGGCCCTTTTGCCATAAAACCCAAACAAACCTCTTGTACCTCCCTAAAAAAGCATAAGGGCTGAACGTTACACATACAGATTATACGATAAAATAAATATACAGATAACTGTTCTAAACACAGAAGGACGTATGGCAGGAAACAGGCGTCGATGAGCCCGAACCCATTGGGCCCCCTAGAATGAAAAATAAATATACAAATTTACATTATGTGGGAAGGTGGTGAAATGTGAAAATAAAGTACATTGCTCCAAAGCACACACATAAATATACTTAAAGAAATGACTAAATTTAAACGATAATTTCATTAAAGAAATCAATTTTCAGTCGTGAGTCGAATTGTGGGTCCACGCACAATTCGGTGGCAGCTCGACTTAGAACTCCTTTCGTGATCATGGTCATTTCCAGAAAGAACTTCGTGATATGTCTACGGGGATGAGGTGGATGTAAACCTCAGGGTGACAAAGCCTGGGGAAGTATTTACAATTATCGCTGAGACAGCAATATTTAAATGAGAAAATTCAAAGGAAGTGCAAAAAAGGAGAGTTAATACAATATTAATAGAATTACGCTGATATAAAAGAAAAATATTTTAGGCATGTCATGCGGCAACTGGAGTGTTAGTTAGGTTTAGGCGTCGAACAGTGTCAGTACGAACAGTCCAGTATCGGTTTAAATGACCGTTTCCAGTATCGCCTTATTAAATTTAGAATGTATATTCCAAATATTCAATGCCAACTTGAACAAATGCACCACTTTTTATTTTCCTTTAAACACTTGTACCAACTTCACAATAAATACAATGAAAAGATTTATATATTTTAAACTTAAAAAACAGATTGCAGCATATTACAGTACATTTTCTAGAACCACGTAGGGTTGCTTCACACCAACGGAATACAGGTCGATCCGAATCGATATGAATCCAGTGGAAACTGACTAACGAAGATTACCTCTTCCGTAAGAAATAGCTTGCTTACCTTAAAACCTTTTACATTGCCTGAATCCGGAAAGTTGCGCCTCAATGCATACTAAAATGTACGTTAGTCAGTTTCTACTGGATTCAGATTTATTCGGATTCTGTTGGGGTCCGGTAGGACCCATTCGCAACAATAGATTTCGTGTGAATCTGAATCCAGTAGAGATTGACTGATGAAGATTCGGAAGATCCGGTTTCATTGGAAAAATAGCTTGTTCGTCAAAAAACTTTTCACATTACTTGAATCCGGTGCGCTTCAGTGCGGCCGAATCCTTGGTTCGGCTAGACATAATTTTCGTCAATCAGAATAATGGTTCCTATGTTGAAATTTGCTTTTCTGTACTCAAGGTTTTGAAACTTCTACTCCACTATATAAATTCAAATTCTGTGTTTAGTATCCGATCAAAGATGTATTGAATCATCATGAATGCTTCAATGACAACCCGAAACACTGCAGTACGTAATCAGGACTAACCACGCTCTTACTCTTGCATATTTTTTATATTTAAATGTGTTTCATATAGAATTTTACTGAAATACTAACAATGTATTCTCGTCCAGTTTTTTCGAGTCGTGTTTGGCGAAGCTTGGCCAAAATATGGCCTTTGCGCAATAAAACTCAATTAAACAGTCTCTTCGATTAATTTCATGAGGGCGTGTCCTACATTTCCGTTTCCGTGTTCGCCATTTTCGAAATAAAAAATATTAATTACTGATTCCACACTGTCTAACGAACAACAGTGTTGGTGTGAAAGGTATAGTCCGTCTCCCGGGAGTTGGTGGTAGTCGAGTCTCGTGGTTTTGAACGAGTCTCGTGGTTTTGAACGAGTCTTTAAATCCGGTGATAGATTGAAACTTAGAGCTTCCACAACGTGTGTCCTTATCGAGGAATTTTGGTTCTACGTTTATCGTTTGCACCGAAAGCGATAACAGGAATGGCGAGTATATTGAGAGAAAACAATCCAAGGTGGTTGCCATTCATGCTTTCGAGTACTTCTAATCAACTTTCACACCTTTTCAAAAATCGACTGGCCCAAGGTCGGTGGCCTTCTCATCGGAGCCACACTATACGAAGAAGTCAGTACAATTCGGCAAGATTCAGATTGACGCTGATTGACCGGATTCTGTTAGTCTGAAGGGAGTCGTACGGTCGCCGATGGGCCTCTGCTTGGGCTGCCTCAATTACCATACAATTTTACCATGTTGGTGTCTCTGTATCTCCACTTTGATTCAGATTGGCCTTAAAACGTTTCTAGATTGCAAGGCCGCAGGTTAGGGCTGCCACAAGTGACGACTAAAAAGCGAATATTTGCTTCTATTTTTAAACCTTGGCGACTAGGTGTAAGGAAACAAAATCGTCTCAAAAGCTATTAAATTCAAAATTTTGCCGACTTTTTGAAAATTCATCAACGGCGAACGAAAATTTAGTTTATGTTTTTTAACTAATAGCGGAGTGGGAAATATTCGGATTTTTCTTTGGAGAAAATTTTCCAAGGGACGCCATTTTCAAATTTTTGGCTCTAAAAGTGTACTTTGTACTTTGGTAAAAAAGTACTTTGGACTGCAAAGTTTTGGCGCTTTTGAAAAGAAAACGTCGGATTCTAGATTAAAATAAAAACCTTGTTAAGAAAATATTTTTTTTATTTTTAAATTTAAATTTCTTCGCAAGATCTTCTGTTTTATACTTAATTAGCACATTTTGTGTTTTCGCCGATTCGTTTTGTATCTGAGCACCTAAAATTGCTACCGAAATAGGGCTTAAGAGGAGGTTCTTTATTACTATGTTTTTAAAATTTATGCTAGTAACGCTACTATTTCGCAAGTGCTTTGACTGGCAGCCCTGCGCACACGCAATTTTCTTTTAATAAACAATAATTTATCCCATCGGCGAGATGCGAATTAAATTCAAACCCTCTTTACCATACAAATATATCCGAAATGCCTCATGTCTACTTCCAGTCATCGGCCCAAAGCGGAAAGAATTTCATTAATTAAGCCAGCGCCATTTAAGAACGCCAAATTGAATTTTGCGGAAACTTGCCTATTAGCACGCTAATTCCCTCTAATGCTTTGCGCCTCGGCCAGATTGTTGTAAGAAGCTTTCCGTGTCTTGTTGGATGGTCTGCCGCTGAAGCAAAGCTCTTCACCGTTCGGAAAGATCCATTTTAAGTCTTGCTTTGCTTCGGGATTAAATGTGCTGCTGGAATTATTTTTTGATATTCTCTTGACGAGATTTTGGGTGTTTTTAAATAACTTCAACATTGCTTTTCACAATGGAATCAGCAATTTTGAAATTAAGTTAGGGTTGAAAGCGGAATTAGGCTGCAGGGGTTTGTTGCATATCTTACAGTTTTAACACTTTTGGGTGTAAACGGATTTTTAAGTTTATTGCTGTTTTCCGAATATTTGAACTAGGCAATTTTAATTAACAGAATCGATTCGTGCTGAAAAATGCTTCAGTTAGTGGATATAAGAAGCATTTTTTCTGTCAAGCTATAAATGTAGCTGGCGGTAGTGAATCTACGGCGATACGAGTTTCCTGTACGTATTCTGAACGTACTTGTTTTTTTAATACGATTTTAACTCTTCGTCAATGAAAATTCCAAAGAATGAATTCCGAATTCATAGTTTATTGGTCAACGACGATTGGATTAAACGTCAAACGTCACCAAAAACTACATTAAATGTAACCCCGATATATATCATGCGAGAGCATTTGGGTAGCGGACGTAAAATCTTCGTAGACCGTTTGGTTTGTTAACACTGAAAATCCCTTAGACGTATTCCGAACATGACGTCACTTGGCTTGTTTTTCTAATACGATTTCAGCATATCGCCAATAAAAATTTCAAAGAATGAATTCCGAATTCATATATAATTGATTAATCAACGCCAATTAGATTAAACTTCAAACGACGCCAAAAGGCCTATAAACTACATTTTAAGATAATCCCGATATGTATTATGCGAGAGCATTTGGGTAGCGGAAGTAAAATCTTCGCAGTCGGTCTGATTTGTTTATACTGAAAATCCCTCTATCTGATTCTATATAAGTGGATATATCTGTCGTATGAGCTTTTACTTAACAGATTTTTCCATCTGAACACTTTTGAATGGTAGAGAATCGTTAATTCAAGATAGATTTTATTGGATACGGTATGCCTCCTTTGAAAATCGATATCAGCGAAATGGGGAAGATTAGTATTTAGATTAAAACTTATCGAATTTTAATTATGGTTATTTTGTCCCATTGTCCATAAACTATTTCAATGAAGCCAAATCGTCATCTAGCGAATGGTTTGAAATAATTACAAAAAATTATATGAATCTTTTAATGCGATGCTGTTTTTTCCACATGTGTATCGAAAATTTTTCTTCATGTTCTTTATTTTGTTTATATATTTAAATAATGAAAAATTTTCTAATACCATTTGGAACATATGCATCGTAATCATCTGTGGAGGAAAATCCCTAAATACTAAATTAAAAGTTAATTTCATTCTTATAGAATGGTATTTATAATTCAATCGGTTTCAAGATAGTTACTGAAGTTTTCCTAAAACTATCCCGTAAAAAAAGCAGATAACAAATTTTGTTTCAGACTTAAAATTTCTCATCATTTTAAGATTACAGCTTTTGTCGTCTATCAAAATACTACCGCTTGGACCGTAATATATCCTTATCAAAAGCCAGTGTAAGTGTCTTTATTTTCGATTTTCTCTTTTCATTGCTGTTCTTTTCACAATCTTTGAAGATGATACGCCTCTTTCACATATAAAAGCTTATCTACGTTAAAAACGTAGAATAGGAGATATAGTTTCTCTTTAGGGAGTTCAGTTTTGGCCACAATCTAAAAAGCTATGAAAGGAATGGACAAGTGTTTTTTTATCAAAAAAATAATCGCAAAGTTCAGATTTCGCATTAAATCAAAAATTTAAGATCAAATTTTCACCTAATCGTATTTTATTTTTGATGCAAAATCCAGTTATGATTTGTTGAATAGATATATTGTGAATCATAAAAGTATTGGGCACGACAAATATTTAGGCATTTGATTAAAAAAATGAGTTACACCAAAACTAAACGTTCCTATTTTTCATTTAATTTCGCATCTTGACTACTAAATGGACTATAAAGCTTAAAATAGTATTCAAATTAACAAATAAAATGTTATATATTTTGTGTTCACAATAAAGTGGTAGAAAACGGATTAGGGCAGTCTGGAAAAAGTGCAATAAATAGACAATTTCAAGGAAATATCAATTAAACTATACTTTAAGAGATACTTTAAATCCAAAATTGGTTATTTCTTTTGATATTAGAAAACATAATTTTCCCTGAAATGGTAAAGTCAGATAGAGTGAAGTTTTGAAGGCAAGCATGTCTGCTGTTCATAATATACTTTTCAAGTTTCAGAAGACAAATTTAATTGAATTCAAACCATGAACTGGACTTCCAAATTGTGTCCTTGAATGTCATGGGGAATATTGGTTTCGTCCTTACAACCAGGCATGAATTGACTTTTTAATCCCGTAGGTTGTTTAAAAAGTCATCTGATGCTTAAATTGTAAGAATTTACGCATCAGATGAATTTAATTTTGTTTAGATACTCGACTTTCATGTTCGAGTATCTAAACAAAAAGACATACACAAATAAAGCGAATCAAAGGGCTTTTCAGAGAAGAGAATACGCCAAGGGGCCTACGTTAATCAGTTTCTAGAATTCTGTAACTCAATTATATGTGTAGATTGAATACTTTCTTACTACTAAATTCAATACTTTGTGAGGAAAGCAAATGGTGTCAAGAATACTGAACATGAACTGAACTTACTCCCATAATGAGACATGATGATAACAAGGTGACAGACTGAATTATTGCTTTCTTGATGTTAGAAACTGACATTTTACTGCCTTTTAAATGGTCAAATTTATGTATTTAAATATTCTGAAGGAAACTTTTTAAAAAGACATTGCTCAAAAATGAATATTGTCCAATTTTAAACTATCAGGATAGCTATCCGATAACGACAATGTCCATATTTGGAGATTATTAGACCTAATACCAAGTCCAAAGCCATCGTAACTCCTGTACAAAGTCCAGACTTCAATTCTATTGAGAACATTTGGTATTTGCAACATAGAAATAACAAATTGAAAATTTCATGAAAATTTACTTTGAGAATTACTCCTTGCTTAAAGGGGAAATGGAATTAATGTTTTTAAATCATTTAAAACCAATGCTAAATAGATTGGGAGAGGTCATAGAACGTAAATTAGGTCTGAAAAGTTAAAAATTTTGATCGTTAACGGTTTTGAAACTCATCTAATCCAAGTGCCCCAATACTTTGTTGACCTTCACTTTCATTATGAACGCAAATGATTTTTTATTATTATTTTAACTATTATTTTTTCACTTAATGAATTTTGTTTACTTCAAAGATGTTAACTGTAATGAAAAAAATTTACTTTTCCAAAAATATGTATACTTTTCATAAAATATCGAAAGTTGGTTGTGTGCCAATGCTTTTTTCGCTCACTATTCAATTTTCTATACTTATTCAAGTATTTCTACGGGAACTTGTTTACTAAACTACAAGTGGGTATACCAGTTAATAAATGATAGATTTATTACGTTTGGAGTATTTATTAAGCTGAAATGCGTATTACAGGTATTAGTGCACAATGGATGTTCAGTAAAAAAAGTTGTCTTGAGTCACAGAAAAATTGAAAAATCTGCACGAGATGATCTTTAGAATTCATTTCAGCATTGGTTTAAAGCGCATGGTGCTAGTGCTACCTAGTAATCATAAGAGTTTTGGTGTCTCATGTTATAAGATTGTCTGATTTGTTTTGAATTGCAGTAGAAATGTAAGAGCATTTGTGTATTTTAGGTTTATTTAAACCACACCCCTCTTTCAAGAGTTTACACATCTAAATGTAACATTTTAAAACTGTTAATTATAGAATTAACTTTTCCCACTAGCGTCCTACAAATATATCCCAGCTCAATCATTTCTTGAAAGAAAAGAAGTATTTCGGTTTTCCGTACAATTATCATTTTCATAAATTCAACGACTTGTTTTGTAATCTAAGAATAAATGAGAAACTCTATGGACATACGAAAAGTTTGAATTTTAAAATGAGTCATGAAAAAGCTTCGCGAGAGTCTTGCATCTTCACAGTATCTGTTTATTTTTAGTTGTGTCGCTTTTAAGGTAGTTGATGAACCCTTGTTTTATTTGCATGATATAATTTGTTTATTACTTGCTTTATTTTTGTGTATGCTTTGTTTTGTTCATGTTTTAAGCTCAAAAATAACTTCATAAATTTTTAAGCAACCCTAATATTTTTCAGAAAAACTACTCAATTTTATAAAAGAGAGAGATGATCATAAATAAAAACCATTTTTATCTCCATTTCATAGTCTACATTTAATGTTCAAGCTTTAAATGGAGCATACTTTAAATTAAAGAGAAAAAAGTAGTGAGAACTAAAACAGTTCTAAAACTGCACAGACGTTTTATAAACATGCTTTAATACAGTAGCGTAGGATAATAATCAGGTTTAATGAAATTATGGTTCTAGATATATCACACCTTCAAGAAAAGTGACGCTAGTCTGAAAAGTAAATTTTACAGACGAGCCAGATTGTTAAAAATCTGTAAGCATATTTTACTTATTACTTAGGAATTTGAAGAATCTGTTCATATCTTTATTGAGAATTTAGTCAATTTCCTGATTTGATTCCTGTGATTTTTTTCAAGTTTGTAAAATAGTTTGATAAATGAAAAAATATTTTATTTTGAGTCACTTTTCTCAAGGTTTGATATTTTATAACACCATGAATACAAGTTATATGGATTCCAAAATTATATTCACTTTTATCACTGTTCTTTTCAATTGTATGTGAATTTTGGCTTAGAATTCTCAAAAAGAGCGAGAAAAAACCCTTAAATAGCCTGTTTGAATTCGGAGTAGATAAAAACTACAAACCTTATTTATTGTGTAATGATCTGAATCACTTACCAATTTATTTTATCCATTTCAACTCAATACTCCAAACAAAAAAATGCATGGCTAAATATTTTTCTGTTCACTTGTTGAAAACAGTATTGAAAGCTAAGTATATTTCTATGTTTTATTTTGTTGGAACATTTTAAGAAACTATTTCATTATTCTTTTGTTTTGCTTGCCCACCTACCGGCTTCTCATTTGTTTTTGTTTTGTTTTTCTTTGTTAGGAATGTCCCAATCGGCTGGAACCTTGAGAACACACAAAGGGGAATGTGGTAACCAGGAATACATTGAAAACAAACTTTCCCGTCATGCTCCAATGAGCGACCAGAGAAAACCCATTCATACAAATACAAAATGTGGTATTTATGACAGTCGGAATCCTTTACCAGAACTCCAAGACTCACAAGATATGCGCCGCTTCTGTGTTTGCATTCTGTTCCAAAGGTAGACGTCATCCTTTCGAAAGAGTTGAGATGTAGTGCGCCTGGCAGAATTCATTCGGCTGAGAAACACATTTGCTTTTTATTGCAAGTTTTCCTTTTATGTTTTGCAAATCAGATAAAGACAGTTGCAACATTATGAGTTTTTCTTCATATCTCTGGCAATCAAAGCATTTTAATAATTTTATTGTAGTTTGGTCTATTTCTTGAATTTAACAGAATATTGTCTATATTTTACCAAAATCTGTTTCATAAGTGTTTAAATATTGATTTTAAACTATTTTTTGCAATAGATAAAAAATGCTGCTGTTCTTTTGATAGTTTGATAAAAAACATGAAAATGTCAATTTCCTATCAAATTTTATTTTAATGTGACGTCAAATCTGCTATTTGATCTACAAATTATTTTTAACGAACTTGAAGAATGGATTATCACCTTCTAATTTATTTAATCAAGTAACCCTGTATGTGTGTGATGCGAGATTTTGCTATATGAAGATACCGAAAGTTGTATTAGGATTTTACTCCACAAGTATTGCAACCTTTTGTATCAGGCGTTTTGCGCTTCGATTATTTTTGACATTAAAACCAAACTAACCGCAACTTGAATGAATACACAGATACGAAAATTTTATATTTTTATTCTTAAGATAGCTGTTTGCTACTGTTTTAAAATGTATCTTTGAATTGGCATGTGTACAATTTGGAAACTTTAGAAGTCAGAAATTCGTATATTGAAGTGAAAATTTCACCCTTCCAGTGTGAATTAATCACTTCAATCATTCTGTTTAATTTAAATAAAGTGCACGTGGATTTAAAACATTTCAATGTAAATAATTCGAATTCCACTTAATAACGATGATTATTTTCTGATCAATGGTTTTTATCGGTTAGCTAATGTTCGAGGCTAAATTTCGTTGAAGTGCATATCGTTTGAGGTCGATGAGATTGCTATCTATCCGGTCCTATTTATGTAGAATATTTTCCTCTTGTTGAGAGAGCCTTGTGATTTTTTAGAGAGCTTTATTCGTACTTGTGTGCTTGCAATCATGGACAGCCGCCGAACTGAAGCGACGGATTTTGGAATGGCTGACATTTTATTAAAGAAACACTTTTTGTATTTGGATATTCTCTTAAATCAAAACGACTGCACCTTGTCCGAGGAGACATCGTGAACGTGTATTATGCAATAAATTGTTAAAAAGACTCAAATGTTTTTGTCAAGTGCGAACGTGCTTGTCTCGTCGCTTGTACTTTTCTAGTTAAAAAATAAAGCTTATTATGATTGCAGACTTTGTTTCTTTCTCTCAGCTTAAATTACCTTCGAAAGTTTCTCTGTTCTTAACAAGTATTTGAATGTGGAGTGCTGAAGCTCAATACAAGGCAATGTGAATATAAACTATTTAAAAAAACATTTTCAAACTTTGAGAGGCATTTTCTGTCAAGCTAAATGACGTGGTAGTGTTTCTAGGGCGATACGTATTTCCTGTACGTATTCTGAACGTGAAGTCAGTTGTCTTGTTTTTCCTATACGATTTCAGCACTTCGCCAATAAAAATTACAAAGAATAAATCTGTACTTTGGTAGAAAAAAGACCAATGCTCATTTGGCAGTCTTTTATAACACCTGTTTTAGTAACATTTTTACTTTTAAAACAGCGTACTAAAATACTTTTCAAATTTTTTATTATTTCATAACTTATTGATAGGACATTGGAGCGTATTTCTATTGTAACTTTCATTAGCTTAAAGTGATTTGTGGGCATAACTCAAAATCAGCGAATTTGGACATTGACATACCAAGATACAGAAATTCCGAATCGATATATGATAGATTGGTCAACACCAACTAGATTAAACGCCAAAAGTTGCCCAAACGGCTATGAACTACATTTTAACGTAGCCCCGGTATATATTATGTGAGAGCATTTGGAAAGAAAAAGTAAAATCTTTGCAGACCGTCTGGTTTGTAAACTGAAAATCCCTTTCGGAGCTTAGAATCAAATTTTTTATTTTTGTCAAACCAAAATTTATGGTAAAATCTACTAAAATGGCTCCAGGAAAAGAAAATTAAAAAATCTGGTATATATCCTTTTTCCTTGTTTTTAATTTCAGATTTTTGTCCGATGATAATTTGTACATAATTTTTTTAATTCGTGACTGTTCGTAGCATTTGTTTTATTTATTTCAGTTTCTTATTTATCATTTTCTTCAATTCATCCGCTTCCTTTTATTAGATTCTGTGTAATATACGAATTTTGTTTTTAGAAATGTATGACAATGTTTTTCAAGTTTTTTAATCTTCAGCGTTTAAGAATTTAAAGAATACCTTACTAAAGAAAAACGGGTAAGCACGTAAAGCATCTGGAATGAGGCATATCACAAAAGCAATGTAAGACAATGCAGTTCATAATTTAAGGTCGATTATCTTTTGTTTAGAGAAACTAAAATTTTTATTTTAAATTGATTAAACCTGAATACAAATGAATTTTAAAAACATAATCAAACTTGAAAATTACTCATTCCTATCGAAGTGTAAAATTTACGTTTTATAATTCAAAACAAAGTAATGTTTAAATATTTAATCAATGATTATTTCAACTTGTGCGGAACAATCGCTTTCTTTATATGTAGGCGGAAAAACACATGCTGTATTTTTTCAGGTATGACTGAATATAGATCAAGTATTTACGTTTCCACAATAGCTAACAAATATTTATTAGGAATGAACCGTACTTAGCCGTAATCGAAGTTATAAACACAATGGAAAGGAAATCCGCTAACCGTATTTACTCAATGAGCGATATTCATAACAATAAGCACAAATCTAGGCGAAATAGCTGGAAACGTTAAATAGCATTTATCTATTTATTAGCTTCCATTTCTTAATTACGTTGAGCTTATCCTCACCATGCATGACATTCAGTAGAAAGGATTTTCACGGTTGAAATGGCTTAGTAGCTTTCATTTCCTGCACTATATCGCGAAAGGAATAATTAGTTCTCCCCTTCCTCTGATGGACACTTAACGCAATTCAGCTGAAGAGTATCTTTGTTATATGCGTAAAGCATTGGTATATCATACACTTTAGAACAGAAACTCATTAACTGAGATAGTTTTTTTACTGTACAGCTGTTTAAAGACTTGGTTTATAGGTTAAAAAATTAAAATTATAAGCAATTTGAAAAGGTTATGTCTTTTACACAGATTCTAATATGATAATGTAGTTCTCATAATGAAAATAAGCATTAGTGTCCCCCAAAAATGTAAGTTAAAGAGTTTCTGTTCTAAGCTGAACGATATACGAGGGCGCTATTTAAACAATGGTACAACTACTTTTTGAGATATCGAGGTTTAAAGTTAAATAAAAAAGTTGTGAAAAATATTTGAAAAATAATGGACTTTAGTTGCCAGAGACTAATATTTTGTCTTGGTTTATGAAAATGGAGAATGATCCCGAAAATGGGATAACAACTATTTTTTAAAAAGTGACGTTGAACCATTTAAAAATAGAGGATTGGTGTGAGATGTTATTTTTTAAATATCTTGTAGAAAAATACGACGTGGTAAGTGTTTTTATAAAAAAAAACTTCATAAAAATTAAATATAAAAACTAAATGAAAAGAGAATTAAAGAGTTGTAAAATATATATATTTGGAAAAATAATGGAACTGAGTTGCCTGAGATTAATATTTTGCCTTGTTTGGGTTCTTGAAAATGGAGTATAATCCCGAAACTGGGATAACACCTGTTTCTTAAAAGGCGTAGAACGACTTAAAAGTAAGGCCTTCGTGTTATATTTTTAAATGCTTTGTAGAAATACTACGTGGTAACTGTTTTTATCAAAAAACTTCAAAGTGAGGGGAATGTATGCCACAATGATTAAATTTAAGAGGGTTCAGTACCTTTAAGCATACAAATCAAAGGTAAAATAGACTAATTTCGATTTATTTTAAGGTTTTAAAGGTACTGTGCCCCCTTAAGGAAGGAAAGGGGAACATAATAGAACATCTATTTTTGGCTTGAGTAGTCCTGTTACAGAAATCCCACTTCTGAGAAATTCTTCGTTGAATACTGTAACCTCAGTCTGCAAAAGCGGTTTTACAGAACAAGGTTTTAAAACACTTGTTTCTGTACAAACTTTAAGTGGGGGTAAAGAACAAAATAAAACAGTGTTTACCCTTGTAATATCTTCATAGATTGAGCCCATCTTACTAAACGAGAGATAAATACTTCATATATACAGATAATATGAGTAATGGATTGTGTTGGGTTTTATGATGAAAGGTAAAAAGTTTGGACAGAAAATGTATAAACAAAATAAATTATTCTTTAAAAATATGATGGGTCTTACCTTCCCTACAAAATTTTCCCATTTGGATCACGGCAAACAAAAATCATTTCACTTTATTTGCTTATTTTATGTTTGTAATTTGTAGATTTTTTTGTTTTGTGAAGCTTACGGAGGTAGAAGTTCAGCCTACCCTGAAAGCACAAGACTTGTTTTGTGTAGTGCGCTTAATATACAAAGCATTCTGCGAACTATCTTTTACAATAAAAGCAAACCTGAAAGAACGCACAAACCCCGGAGTACGGTTTCTCTCGAACTAAATCGTTCTCCGAAACGAGAAAAAGGAGATAAGTGGTGGAGAAATATGCAAAAAGAGAAACGCCATTTGCGAACTCGGCCCCTGGAATTCCACTGCGATCGAATTCTACTAAATGCGATTCTGAGTTTCCTGGGAATAAGAGGGTGCTCGAATGACCTTTGAATTTACGACGCGCACTATAAAAAGTTCGACTAATAAAATACGGGTAGAGGGTGATCAGTGTAAACGTGCCCTGTGGGTGAGGTAAATTTCCTCCGCTGAATACTTTTGAATTGGATTTAAAAGCGGAATTTCATTTTCCGACTGTTTCTAGGAACTTGAATTTACATAGGTATCATTAGTTTGGGATCCTGGATTGAGTGTGTTAGGTACTATCTAGCTTCTTGCATAACGTCTCGTTAGTCCCTCAAAATGCTCATTTTGAGCTATTTGAGAAATAGCTGTTCTCGGGATTAGGTTGAACCGGCCCGTCACAAGCTTCACGTAAGATCATTGTAGCGAATGGATTGATCTCTCATCTCGGTGACAAGATACGACATTCCAAATATTTTATCAGTCCTCTAGACCAGACCTGGCCTTCCAAATAGGTTTAGTCCTCCTGGTGTTTATCTCGACGGTATATCTCACTATAAGCAAAACTAACCAGATCTTGTTGGACGAGATACCTCGTCATTAGACGAAAACTGATCAGATCTTGATCTCGTTATCATAAAAAAATCGGCAGTATCTTGACAAGATATCTGATGAGCGAAATTGGTCAAATCTTGATGAACGAGGTACCTCGTCGAAACCACTTGGAGATTTAATCGGTCTGCAGTCCAGATACGGTCCTCCGGATAGGTATAACAGGCCCTCATTTCAAATGCGGCACTAGATTTAACTAGCCTGCAGTTCGGATATGGCCTTTCGAACAGGTTTACTTATTCCGCAGGCCAGGTACGGCACTTCATATAATTTTATCAGCTCAAAAGCCCAGATACGGCCCTCCGGATAGGTTTAATCGGCCCGCATTTCAAATACGTCCGTCCAAATAGGTTTAACCGGCCCGCGGTCCAGATACGACCCTCTGAATAGGTTAAACGGTAATCAGTTCGGATATGGCCCTTCGGAAAAGTTTACCCACCCCGTAGGCCATGTATGGCCCACCAATTTTTTTTACCGGACCCGGCCCTCCGAACACATCTAATCTGCCCGTAGTTCATACATGGCCTTCCATATAGGTTTACCTGCCCCGCACATTTCAAATACAGATCTCCGAACTGGTTTACCAGACAAAAAAAATGTACTCTGAATGTTTCTAAATCCCCCTCCCATCCCTGGGCTCTTTTAAAAAACAAAATCTAAAATAATGAGTACTTTTTAGAGAACTACATTTTCTTTAGAAGTGTTGGATAAATTTTTACAACTGAAAAATAGTTTCCAATTCTCAGTGAAATTTTCGTTCAACTTAAAAAACAGACTTTCTAATTTAATTACCTCAACCATACTTTTGAAAACAACTTAATTTGAGAGATGAATCGCCAGTAAGAATTTTCTAAACAAGAAAGCATTTTGAAAATGTAATGTCGACAAACTTCCTTTCCAATCGATTGGAATGCTTGCAATATGTTAAGCAATCGCTCTTAGAAGTAGAAAACACCTGTAAAAGTAAACATTCCAAGTAATTAAAAAGTATGACCTGTTGTTTTAGCTTCACCGTGGATATTCTGTATTCGTGAGTTTGAAATGTTTTTATCGATTAGCTATAGATTGATGAAAAGCATTCTAAGTTTCGTATTTTACTTTTATGGTATTTCCATTGAGTAAATGCGATATTTCATTCATTTCAAAACGGTTCTGAAATTCTCGACAGAAATTAGCAGACTCATACTGTATTTGTAATCCTGTTGCATATATTGAAGGATGCGTTTTATTATCACTAAAAATAAAATTGACTTATTTTTCATTTTCATTGTACAATATAGCACACAAAATGCCAAGTTAGAAATAATTCAACCCCATTGTCGTAGCATTGCTAGACAGACGATGTATCGATTAGATACTAGAATAGATATCTTATGAATAGGTGTTAATTCTATTTCATTCATTTTCAAAGGGGCAATAGAGGTATCTGGTTCATTGTATGATTGATAATGAACATCACATTTCAAACATCGATTGAATGGCTAGAAGTTAACCATGGACACTGAGTCGTTCTCGACAGTTAAAATATGAGAAACTATTTACAAGCATTTGAATAGCTATAAATCAAAATATTGATTGTATATTTAATGTATTTTACCTATATATTGTACCTTTTCTACATACAAAATACAGGTAAAATACATTATATAGATATACGCAAATCTGATATAATAGATGAAAACTTAATGAGTTGTGAATTATAATTTTAAAAGAAACGAACATTTTTTTTCCTGGAACAGTATTGGTACATCTTACAAGACTATTTGAAGCACATACCTAAAATTTGGCAGCTTTCTAAGTATAGATAAGCTGTGCATGTTAAACCTAAAAATATTTATTAAAGTTTATACTTCGACTTTTACATTCTATAGGGATGGTTGGTATGTCGCTGTACGGTCAGTTTTTGCTACACGAAGACTAATTAGACAGGACCCACGACTTTAAGAGAATTCCAAAGTACTATGAACATCCATGCCAAGATGGTTCGAAGTAGTGACAAACCGAGGGTAACCACTCGGTTAAGCAATTTCTACAGGCATATTCTTATAAAGGCAACACATTTCTGCTGGAACACTACCCAAACTTTTATAGACAGACAGTGCCATCACGGCCCATATCTCCTAGAATTAGTGGCATGGAAGCCCAGAATCCCTGCCTCCCCTTGTACATAAGTTTAAACTTTCGGTGGCAAAACAGAAATCAATAAAATCTGAAATAAATCTTTTTTTAACACAAATCTGAGTGAAACATCAGTTTCTATTTTAACAACCCTGATTTTAATCGCTCAAAGCAAACCAGGAAGTCCTGATGCCCCATCCTTTCAGCTTCAAATGGTTTCTTAATATTATTGGTCAATAGCGTTTAGTCATGCGCAATGGATACCGTCAACGCAGATTCTTTCCCTACCCCTGTGCTTCCTATTGAGACCAGCATCCTTTCCATATCGTACGGACAGTGGGGTCCTTGCGCGTGGTCTATCATTCTCTCATATCCTCGCCTTTGTAGAAAACAACTTCAAGAGCGTTTGGATCATCCACACAGAAATGCCAGGATTGGGCGCAATTGCGATTTTTGGGCTAAACATTATGTGTATTTTATTGACTTCGTGGGAGAAGAAACTACTGCGAATGGAGCTGACTTTGTCTAAGCAAAGCATAAGATTTTTTCATTTCGATCCAATCTCGGTGTCCCGTGCGATGTAGTTGATTCAAGTAAGTTGACTGTATGATTAAAAATTATTTATTTACAAAAATCCCATGTACATTAGCTTCGCTCGTGGCCCTAAAAAAATTCTTCCATGCGTCCGTACGAAATGTGCGCTAAGGCACAGAGATCGACGTAAAGCTAGTCAAAGAATTCTTAACACGAGAAGTTTAATAACAAGAACAAAAATTCGAAAAACATCTCTTTAAATGTTGCCACAACTAACGTCTTAATAAAACAATTAAACTGAAAACGATTCTTAATTCTTTGCGAGATATCAATGCTCACGTAGACAATAATCATTTGGCATTCGCGTAAACAAAATATTCGACACGCGGGCATACCCAGTTATCAATGTTACGCTATGTTACTGCCTAGAATAAAGGCGACATTCCAAAATTTTCGAAGCAAATCAGCAGCAAGAAAAAAAACTCTAAAATTAATCAGCAAACTCGAGCTTCAATATTACGTGATCCCTCATTATCTTGTCTCCGAAGTGGATCACCGATGCGAGGCCAGTGTAGGACTAACTTTCTTCAGAGGCGTCTCCTCTCCTAGGTTTCAAGTGTATGAACCCAACAGGGAAAGTGCGATAAGACCCAGAAGTGTGCTCCCATTTTTAAAACCGCAGGAGAACCATCCTTATCGGAATTTGAACCCTCTTGTCTGGACCGAACTTTCCTCGATACTCTTTGCCCAGGGGGAATCGTATTCTGCAGGAACATTTTGAAGGGGGTAAGAGATACAGGAAGACTTCTGCCATGATTCCCCTCAGGGATTGAATCGTTGAAGCAGGTAAATCTTTGCTGGGATTTTTGATTTAGCGACTGTGAACTTGACATAGGATTCGTTTTGGAATTGGGATTGAGTCTGGGGGCGGCATTTAGGGAAGGGCGTGTGCCCTTGGAGGTGCCAATAGAAACTTCTGTAACATAAAAATTTTCAAACAAACCCAAAAAACATTCTCGCTCAGGCGCGCATCCAGAATTATACTTTCGGGAGAGCTGCGATAAAGGTCATAACCATGGTACTGAGATGTAGTTATTTCAGGGAGGAGCGAAGCCTCTTTCCCTCAAAATTCACAATTAATTCCCTGGTTTGCAGTACTCTATTTAAGGACAAGTTGGGTGGATCATGGTAGGTAGGAGTTAATTAACGTCGCACTAGAGCAACACAACGGGCTATTGGCGACGGTCTGGGATCAATCCCGAAGGGAAAGATGCGAGGACAACTTGTAATTTTCAACCACGTCAGATGACGAGGTCACACTCGAGCTGGCAAACCACTCTCCAAACTTTGAAACCACGACAGATTTAACGTGCACCAGCCCCCACGGTTTTTGGTTGGATGTTTCGAACTCGCAACCCTCCGGTTGCTGATTCGCTACTCTTCCAACCAGGCTACCGCGGCCCTGGGTGCGAAATTTTTCTTAAAAATTTGGGTTGTGCGGCGAAATTTATTTATTGTGTATCGGAGGTAAAAGGCACTATGTCATAAATATTAAATTTTTCAGGAGAACCAGTTCAATGATTCTTTTACATGTTTTCTTACATGTTATATGTGCCTTTTCCAACTGGCTAAATCTGTTATTTTTAGGCTAAGGACAGTGCTTTGTACCTCTGAAAAAGAAAAAAAAATTGCATAGGACACTGTTAAAACCTTAATTTCGTAAAAAAAATGGACATTGTGCCTTTTACCTCCGATACACAGATATATACTGTCAAACAGAAAACTCCAGTTACATGACAGCTAAATGATATCAGAAGTTACAAGATAAATGAAAAAAAAGCCAATACAACTATACAACACAAACTACATATAATACAAAACTATTAATTGCATTGAACAAAAATGGCGAAAAAAAAACACGAATGAAACATAACCAAAAACAAATGTTAAAATCACAATTTTCAAACATTAAGGTATACAGGTTTCGATGATGGAGAACGTTCAAATTCGTTCTGAAATTTTAACATGCCACAATTCTTATCTAAGGCTTGGGATCTTAAGAGTTGCACGTTGTTCGAGACGACCATTGGTTTCTTAAAAGAATGCATATGACAAGTGTGTTACCCCTTTCGGCAGTATATCACCAATTGACCACTGCCCTCCCACTGTCTGATATTGTCCTACGTTACGGAAAAGGATGGATATGTACCCCACCAGAACTGGGTTCCTCTTCTCCCCATACGATTAGCCCGGCCACATACTACAGTAGCATATGATAAAGCATACGCATGCGTAGTCCGTTTCTGGTCAGAAAACATATCCTTACGCATTCGTATTTCAGTCATTTAAGTGTCGCAAGACTGATGGTGGACCAGTGTGTGGCCTTAGATATAACCCTCTGAGCTTCACGAGATTTCCGAATAAAGTAGTATTTGTTTTACCTTACATCACATTTAAAGACTGAATAACCATATCTAATTGGTTGAAATAATTCTTAACAACATTCTATTGACTAAGAACAAAACTGGTTAAAAGTCATGCAGGCTGAAGAACGGATATATGCCTATGAACCCCTCAGATGGTTAAGTTTTCTATTCCAGTGGTCAAACACTTAAAGAAAGCAAAAGGAAACCATTTGACATCGAAATTGATAAAGTGCATCTTAATCTAACTTTGCCCGTGAATTCAAATTTCTATGAGGTGTAAATTTTTTTAGCGAATGTTTTTTTAGCTTAGGTGATTCGCTAAAAAAATTAGCGAATCACCCAAGCATCAATTGATAATATTTTGCGCATGGAATGAATCATTTATTGTTTTAAATGTATTACATTTATTATTTCAGGATAGCTGCTGGTAGTTGAATGAAACAGTTTCAATCATTCCTTTAGCTATGTAACTTCATTTTTATACAACTTGTTTCTGAGTCTCTAGTTTACTGTACTTTTAGTTTGATAGAAATCTATTATAAAAAGTTAAGGGACGGTTGAATCACTTAAAAAATTTTAAATTTGTGAAAGTTTTAAGAAATATATTTGCTTTTAAATAACATACAAGTCATGATATTCTCAGATATCATGCATCCTATATATTATACAGGATGCATGCTGAAACATCTAGCTGAACTAAAACATTTTCTAGCACAGTATCCGAAATACACTGCTGGCCACCCAAATTGCAACACCAAGAAAGACAAGAGATATCACAACAAAATTTATTTTGTAGATAACATGTTGACCAAGTATCAAATGATTAAATTTATAGACTTCTGTGAAGTGTGGTTCCTGCCAAAATCAGTAGCCAGAGTAGCCACCATTGTTGGAGATCACCGCTGCCACACGCCTCGGCATTGATTCAAAGAGACTTTGGATGTGTTCTTGGGGTACAGCAGACCAAGCAGCTTCCACACGTTGCCAAAGTTGATCTGGTGTGGCAGCTGGGGATGTATTCTGGGTCAATCGTTGAGCAACCATGGACCACATGTTTTCTATCGGCGAAAGATCCGGAGAGCGAACTGCCCACGGAAGCAATTCAATCTGGCGATTGACGAAGAACCCTTGGACAATGCGTGCCACGTGTGGTCGCGCATTATCCTGTTGAAATATGGCTGTGGGCAAGCCCTGAAGGTAAGGAAGGACAACTGGCTCCAACACCTCGGAGATGTAGCGCTGGCTGTTTAAAGTACCGGCAATGCGTACTAGAGGAGTGCGAGAGTGATATCCAATACCGCCCCATACCATAATACCCGGTGCAGGACCAGTGTGGCGGTGCATAACGCAGCTGTTCAGCATCCTCTCTCCACGGTGTCTCCAGACTCGAATCCGACCATCGTGGTGTTGCAGACAGAAGCGTGACTCGTCAGTAAAGACAATTTAATTCCATTCTGCCGTCCACATCCTTCTTTCATCGCACCATTGGCGGCGGAAACGTCTGTGATTCTGCGTCAAGGGTAGACGAAGCAATGGACGTCTTGCGGACAGACCACTCTGCTGTAAACGGCGTCGAATGGTACTCGCAGACACTGGATGACGCGGTACAGACTGAATGTGCTGTGCTATGGTTCGTGATGTGCGTCTGCGCTGAAATTCTAATCATTTGCATATCTCACCTCCGCTAATGCATGTTGTAAATTTCATATTATTTGCATGCTTCCTTCAGGGTGTTGCATTTACGGTGGCCAGCAGTGTAGAAAACGGATCTCTTATCCAACTTTCATTTTCTAAATTTTCAGGAAAGTAGGAATGAAAATTGTTAACAAGTCCTATGCAGTGTTTTTCTATATCTTCAATTAGTTTTTCAGTCAGTGACAGATTATTTTCTTGAAGATACTCTTCTAAAGTTGGTAATGAAGCAACTTTCTTGCTTTTCACGTCCTTAATTATATATTCTAGTTTTTTCACAGCTGCATTTCTTTTATCATGTACAGTAAAGACAGTTATATTGGTAGTAAACTAGAATTCAGTTCGTTCAGTTTTCCAAAAACATCGGACAAATAAGCTAAACTTGATAGCCAGAGTTCATCAGTAAAACAATGACGGAGCTCAAATTTGGATTCTATCAGGAATACTTGGGCCTCTGAAGCAATTCAAAGTCTAGTTAAAACTTTTTCCCTTGACAAACACCACGCTTCAGTATGTAAAAGGAGCTTATTGTGGTTACTACCCATTTCACTGCATAAAATTGTAAACAGTTGTGAATTAAGGGCACGACATTTTATAAAATTCAGTATCGTCACAGATTGATCTAAAACAGTCTTTAGTCCCTGTGGCCATTGTTTTGGTAGTTAATGTTTCACGATGTATGCTGCAATGTATGAACTTTGCAACTGGTGCAACTCTTTAATTTTGGCGAAAACGCCACCACGACAACCTGTTATTGAACGTGCACCATCAGCACATACTCCTACACCTTTTTTCCAATTTATTTCATGGCCAGTGATAAACTCATTAATTTTCTTAAAAATCTCATCCACTGTGGTATGATTTGGAATTGATAAATATTAAATTAATATTGATAATACAAAAAATTATCCCATACTTCATGATGTATCAAATTTGATACATTGATTTAAATGCTAAAAAAGTAAATAATAATTGAAATTAATGACTTAAAAAATATTTAATGAAAAATACTTCAACACTTAAAACTATTTTTTTCGAAAAGGAATACTGATTTGATTGATATTACTATTTCTTAAAAAATGATTATTATTCAAAAACTCAGTCACAGTACAATGTTCAGTAAATGGCTTAGCTACTAAAAATGCCAGGAATAATTGGAGAGAAATTAATGGATTTAGCAAGAGCCCCTACTGTAGTAAGTAGGAAACACAATTTCATTTAAAAAATTATCAATAGATAGCGGAAAGATGAAAAAACTACTATGTATCAGATATGATACACTATGCATGTAGGGGTTTGAACATTCAGTAAAATCTTTTGTGCAAAAATTGTACCACCAAAAATAATGTAATGTACCATTAGTGGTACATGTACCATAGTTTGAGAAACCCTGCTGTATAACATTGGCCGAGCTAATGTTACCCTAAATACTTTAATTTCTTACTAAAAATAAATTTGTGTGAGTGATTATTAAACAATTGTATAGATAAAAAGACGCCGTGGCTCAGTGGGTTTGCCCACTGCCATAGGTGTGTATGTCCATTTATTTGACGTTATTGGGCGCAGGTTGGTCAAATATGGTCTTTGCAACGTAATACCCAACCAACCAAACTAAAGATAAAGGATGTTCTGCTGAAAATGCATTTATTTGTAGATAAGACTATTCTATATGATAATATTATCTCCTTTTCCAAAAATCTTAATTTATTATCTTAATTAAAAATCTCAACTACAAAATCTCAATTTAATAATTTATTATTTCAATTTGAAAAGGGAATGTTTTGTTAAATTTCTCTTGCAGACATTCTGATGTAAGAAATGTTACTTAATCCTGCTTCACAGGGATGTTTTATGGAAGTGTTGCTGGGAAAATATTGTCACCTTAATATTCAAAGGAAAACAAATAGATGTTTAATTTTTCAGATTAAGATGACCTGACTAGTTATACACTGCTGGCCACCCAAATTGCAACACCAAGAAAGACAAGAGATATCACAACAAAATTTATTTTGTAGTTAACATGCTGACCAAGTATCAAATGATTAAATTTATAGACTTCTGTGAAGTGTGGTTCCTGCCAAAATCAGTAGCCAGAGTAGCCGCCATTGTTGGAGATCACCGCTGCCACACGCCTCGGCATTGATTCAAAGAGACTTTGGATGTGTTCTTGGGGTACAGCAGACCAAGCAGCTTCCACACGTTGCCAAAGTTGATCTGGTGTGGCAGCTGGGGATGTATTCTGGGTCAATTGTTGAGCAACCATGGACCACATGTTTTCTATCGGCGAAAGATCCGGAGAGCGAGCTGGCCAGGGAAGCAATTCAATCTGGCGATTGACGAAGAACCCTTGGACAATGCGTGCCACGTGTGGTCGCGCATTATCCTGTTGAAATATGGCTGGGGGCAAGCCCTGAAGGTAAGGAAGGACAACTGGCTCCAACACTCGGCTGGCTGTTTAAAGTACCGGCAATGCGTACTAGAGGAGTGCGAGAGTGATATCCAATACCGCCCCATACCATAATACCCGGTGCAGGACCAGTGTGGCGGTGCATAACGCAGCTGTTCAGCATCCTCTCTCCACGGTGTCTCCAGACTCGAATCCGACCATCGTGGTGTTGCAGACAGAAGCGTGACTCGTCAGTAAAGACAATTTCATTCCATTCTGCCGTCCACATCCTTCTTTCATCGCACCATTGGCGGCGGAAACGTCTGTGGTTCTGCGTCAAGGGTAGACGAAGCAATGGACGTCTTGCGGACAGACCACTCTGCTGTAAACGGCGTCGAATGGTACGCGCAGACACTGGATGATGCGGTACAGACTGAATGTGCTGTGCTATGGTTCGTGATGTGGCTGAGCGATGCGTCATTGCCATACGCACAATATGCCTGTCATCACGTGAAGTGGTGCACTGAGGTGGATGCGATCGAACACGTCGGTCCGTCGTACCCACCTGCATCCAACGATCCCATATCAGCATTACAGTTGTTTGGTTTCGTCCAACACGACTACCGATTTCCCTGAAAGATAATCCACAATCTCGGTAGGCCACTATCCTTCCTCTGTCGAACTCGGATAATTGATCAAAAGATGATCGCTGTTTTCTACGAGGCATAATTGATCGTTTTTTTGAAAAAACCACAAGAAAAACACAATTGCCGTACTTGAAATCGTCGAAATCTCCAAGCCTTAAATAGCGCTTTGAAGTGGCGCCACAGGCGCGCGTGATGTGCGTCTGCGCTGAAATTCTAATCATTTGCATATCTCACCTCCGCTAATGCATGTTGTAAATTTCATATTATTTGCATGCTTCCTTCAGGGTGTTGCATTTACGGTGGCCAGCAGTGTACTTAGCGGAACCATTATCTAGAATGAATGTGAAAATATGGTTTGATTGATTCATTCATACTTGAAGATTGCTTCCAAAAACATTTTCTTGCAACATTAAACTTGAAAGAAGGTATAAAGTCGTGATGACATTTTATACTTGCACATTATCAACAAAGCATGTGATATTAACAATACAAAATTCATTTGTGTAGTGCCTAACTTTTGACACTCCTTTTGAAACCATGGTTTAAAGATATTAATGATGACATTTTAGTCTCTTTCCATGTTACAGTATTTAAAGGAATGTCATAGAATTAGCATATTATTATATTAACTGTTTTGCTTGCTGTTCATATTTTGCATTGAAGTTTACAATAAAGCTACATGTATTGTCGTTTTATAATCCACTTATTTCCTATTTACTTTTTGTGTTTACATGTTTAACAATCTTCTATTGTATTATACTTGCTGCTTATATATAATTTGCTATGAAGTTACATTTTACTATACTGTATTGTTTTATGGTGTTATGCTATATTGGTTTTGTGATTTTATGCTTGCTATTTTTATGTTAACTTTTGTTTTGTTTTTCAGTTTGCTTGCTCTTTGGAATTTGCAAATTACGTTTAATTTTGTGTGGCACCTTCTTATTTACTTTATCTTTTTAACTTACGTTTTGGCAAGATAATTGCATTTACGAGAACTACTACATCTTATTTGGAATTTAAAACAATCATTGTAATCCGTATCATATTTCTTACGACATACAGCCCTCGATCATTATAGAGTATGCTTTATATTTGACAGTGGTTTGGATATTACATTCACCGAACTCACACTTAAGCTGCAATCACATTGAAAATCGGTTTTCAATGCTGTTAATGTTCTTATATTTCATACAAAAGGAAGAAAATTGTGTGTAGGAAGCTTAATGCAGAAATTCTGTTACTGTTTCAGTATCAAATACAGTGATGATCGTAGGTAAATATCGACAGCTGGTGTATGCATTGAATTCATTGTGTGTGTGTGTGTGTGTGTGATAGTACTAAAGCTCAATATTAATATATTGATCTTTTTAAAACAATTTTGAAAAGGTTTGGTAGTACATTTGATTTGAGTGTAGATTTTCGTCCAATATAACTCAACACAGCCTTTAGATACAAAGATCTGGTTGTATATAAAGATCGAAAGGCCTTTAAATCTACCCCAATTTCATTGCCCTCGTGAGGAAACTGAATAAACTATAAATTTGTATGTCATGAAACTGAAATCCATTGGAAATATATTAAGCAGAGTAGAATGATATTTGTTCCAGTTTATGACCAAATATCTACCGACCTTGTAGCCCTGTGGCTACTAGTGCTTTGGCCCTCGATTCAACAGGCTCCGGGTTCGAATCCTGTTATAGGCATGAATGTTCACAGATGTTCGTAATCCATACTTTAATCCGTAGATCCCGGTCTAATTAACCCATGTATTCCAAAAAGTGATCGCAGAGTGACACAGCCAACCACATTTCTGGTGCCATCAATGTTATTTAGACAAGGCAGTCTGAAGTGTAACACAAAACGCAAAAAAAAGACGCTTTTGGAGCTTTTGCTTAACATTTGTACTTTTAACGGAAGATAGCCGAATACTTTGGTGAGCTTGATATCATCTGTTACATTTTAATTACTTTTAGAAACCCATTTTATAGTTTTTCGATTATTTTGATGGAAAACTAAAATAGGAAGATAAAGTTTTCATGTGGTTAAATTTTAAATTGCTATTTTAACTACACTTATATATAAAATACCTGAAAGTAATTGGAAGCGTGAAGTGATCAAATACTTCGCAATTACTTTAAGTGTTGAATCCATCTCTAAAAAGAGTGACACAACTCAAAATGAATCCATCTCTAAAAAGAGTGACACAACTCAAAACAGTTGTCAAAATATTTGAAACATTTATTTTCAATTTGAAATTTGTAAAATTCCTTTCAACCTCTATTAAAATTTAGTTACATGCTTCCTGTTTTAATTCAATGGTTTGTTCAAGTAAAATGGAGGGGCCGTCGTGGATCAGTGGGTATGTCCACTGCGCTAGCAACCTTCGAGTTGTAGGCGGCGCATGTTCGATTCCTGTCAGGTGCATTTTCTCCCTGGGTGTATTTCTTTCCCCTGCGTCAGTAAAGCTTTCACTGATGCTGTGTCAATTACTTGATATTGTGTTGTCTGGCGCAATATGACCAAATATGGCCCTTGCGCGATAAAACCCCCAAAACCAACCAAGTTAAATAGAATCCGTCTAGTCATTAAAAAATGAAATCTCGGGCAAACCTCGAAAAAATGATTTTCTATTTTTTAATTCCAAAAATTCCGTTGTTGAAAATGCGGATTTCTCGCTTTTTCTGACACAAAGAATGAAGCTTCAAAAAAATCTCGCAAACGATATTCTATTTTTTTTATTCTGACACTAGTATTAAAAGGGCGATTTCTCGCCAAATCTGGTTGTGATCGGCGTTGTAGTGGTGCTTCCCGTGACGTCACGATCGTTGTCCCCACGCTGTCTTGCACCGCGCGCATCGCTACGGGAGAGTTTTCCAGCCGATGGAAGTACACGGACATCGCCGCACAGAAGACACCGCGTTTCTGCCCATCTGTGCTACACAGCAGACTGTCAACAACGCCGATGCCGTTGAAAAAGGTTAGTTCGCCCGAAGAGGCTCTCATAGTCATCCTACTAAAAACAAACTAACCACACACACATTGCTAGGAGATTCAAGTCTAACAAATTCTGCGCTAAAAGTGTTTTGTGCCATGTGCTACAGATTGACAAATGCCTCTGTGGAAGTAAACAGGTAAGGCGAGAGAGTTCCAATACCTCCAGTGTTTGTTAACCGTTGCATGTGCATGCATGCCGAAAGTGGACAGGGATCATATTTTTTGTGAATGTAGAACTGTGATGTGTCAAAATCTGCTTTTTTCCCCTATTTCGAGAATGTAAACAAAGGATCAAAAGTGATAGGCATCAACATATGCTTGTGATGGTATTTTTCGGAAGTACGATCAAGGTTTTCTTATAACAGTCCAACGATATGCATCTATGAATTGTGGATCATAGTGTTTATTATCTTGTTAGCCATGCCAGAGGGCATTTATTTACATAACAATATTGAATGTGTTGTGTCAATTGAGGTAAAAATATTGGCGCTTATGTGCAAAGTTGACTCAATCAAAGATTGTAAATTATTCTTCATAAGTCATTTGATATAAATGCTTTTTTATTGAGTATAGTTCCGGCAATCTGAAAGGAAAGGATTCTGTGAATTTTATACATACATAAATAATTATTATAGTTTATGACAATGTGATTTATGTAATATAAATAATAGTTTTAAAAAGAATTTGGAGACAATCTTGGTTGCACGGCGAAAATTGATTTTTAACTTACAGAATTTTTTTGCTGACAAACCATCAGTGTATTTAGTTACTAAAAGTTTTATCTCCAACAGGGAATTTTAGAACTTAAACTGTTGAAATCGTACAATACGAAACAATTTAAGACCGGTTATTGCTAACTGTAGACAATTTTTAAAGAAATTCTAGATTGAAGTATGTTCTTGAATCTGGTATAGAATGCATTAATAAGTTAAATGTATTTTAACATACAAATAAGAGCGAGACTAAATTACCAATATTTTTTCATGAACATTATTTGTGTTTCTTTATCCTCAATTAAAAATAGAAAGATGTGCAATATTGCACATCTTTCTATTTTTTACACATCTTTAAAATTGTCATAAACTCGGCATTTTGCAAATTTTTTCTTAATTGAATTAATTCCTGGCTTTGAGATTACTTTTGAATTAGCAGCTAATATTTTTATGTTAGTGTACTCGAGTCTTTAGTCTAGTCATTAAATCGTTTTATTTAATTATTATCTGTACTTCCCATCTTCCATTTTAAAAACACGATACCTTATTTTAAGTCTAGTTGATAAACAAGCCAATGGATTCCAATAATCTTCACGGCTTTTGATATTTAACGGATCTGAAGGTTTCGCCGGGGTAGAGTATTGATTGATGTTTAGTATTAGATCGTAATCCTTAATTATTAAATTTAAAAGGAAATTATTTTTTAGTTTTTGAACTTTTTGCTCGATTTGGTTGATACAATACTTCAAAACATTTTAAAACGTTTCTATTCGAGTAGCCTGCGATTGCAGTTATACGCGTAGTATAATCTGTTAAAGATCACCTGTATTATCTTTTATCAATATGAAATTTCTTCGTTACAATTAGAGAAGTCATCTATATTTGAAGACCCAATGTTTAGAAGAATCGCAAAGGGTGCCATAAGTTTCACTGGAAATCATGGGCGCCAACTCCTTGTGGATTGAACTCCTTTGGCCCTATGCCTAATCCAGTAAATTTATGGAGGGACCCCAGAATGGAAGGGATACATTAGAATATTAACTTAAGTAATATTCACTTCTAAATGGCATTTAAAAACACCAAGTGATGTTAATTTCAACGCTTGGTGAAAAAATATTGCAAAAAACAAAGCGAAATAATACAAACGACATACTATACTCTACATTGACAATATCTGTGAAACCCTATAGGACTTGTCTTCCTCAGAATGTGCCTAAGCATTCGTATATGTCATTCTAGTACAGGTGGAAGAGTAGAGGATTAGCAACCGGAGGGTTGCGAGTTCAAAACTCGATCCAACCAAAGGCCTTCATGTATGTAGAGGGCTGGTGCACGTTAAATCGGTATTGGCGTGGAAGTATGGAGAGTGGAGTGCCAGCTAAGGTGTTGACATCGTCGTCTGACAGTGGTTCAAAATTATAAGGTGTTGTCCTGGGATATTTCCCTTCAGGATTGATCCCGGACCATCGCCTATAACCTGTTGTATTGCTCCAGTGCGACGTTAATTCAACTACCCCTAAGTAAAATAATCACCCAATTCAGTTTCACTAAATCTTAACCTAACATAGCATTACATATTAATAAAATTAATGAAATATGGTCACTCTTTTCTCGACTTAAGTAAACAATAATACCCTATAGAGTACCCTAATAATAATACCCCTATAAAGTACTGCATAGTAATGAAGCACTTGATGGAAATGGAAATCCGCAAACGGACATTTTGATTTGTTCATTTGATATGTCGATGTCCGCCTGCGGAGTTCAATACGTCAACCAATGAGTAACCAAATAAATATTTTCAACAAAACACCCACACCGCGGTACCCAAGTCCTACTTCGGACCCACTTGGGCCCCAATGTGCATATAGATGAGATCCGATCCCCAAAAATGAGGGGTCAATGTTACAAAATAAGAAAATGTGGGTAACCAAGTATGCAAGGTGGTTCGGCTTCATTCATTTGATAGTTAGACCGCTATATCAAGGGCTAAATCCTAGTGGTCGGAGTGGCTCAGTAAGTTTCCCCACTTCACTAGCAACTTTCGAGTTGTAGGTTGCGCAGATTAGATTCCTGTCTGTTTCGGTTCCTCCTTTGGTGTATTTCTCTGCTGTCTCTGAAGTTTTCCTTGTGTGTATGGCCTTTTACTTGACGTTGTTTGGCTCAGCTTGGTCAAATATCGTCCTTTCTCCATACCCAACCAACTTAGTGACCCGAACTATTTGATGAATAATATTTTTATGGTTGTGGACGAAGCCTCATTTTAACATGATATAAATATTACTAACATACCGATAATATTGGTGATCTATATTAATACAATAAAGAGTTCTGAGATCACATTCCTCTAATCACCGCTGCTGCAAATTATTGGAACGCGAGTGTAAATGTACTCTATCTTTATCGGAGAAGTTTCAAGTTTTGTTTTAGTTTTATTGGCATTGGATTGTGCTGGACGTTGCCTTCATTTTTAGAACGTTGGAAACAGCATCGAAGACACACCGCGTGTCATTTAGTGCTCGTTGTTTTGTGCCATTGAATGGGATTGTTTTGTCAAGGTTAAGGTCACAAAAGCTAAGGTTGACGTATGTCACGTTTGGTTCGTTCATTGTTTTTACGATGTTTTAGTCTTTGAAGATATTTTAAAAGAACTATTGGATGTTTCTAAGAATCTTGAAGACATTAAGTTCGTATCATGTGGATTTGCAGGATGCTGTCACTCATTAAAAACAAGACAAGAAAATCAAGTCATAGTTGAATAGAGTATAAACTTTAGATACCAACAGACATTTGAAGTTAACATTTCATTTGTCTTATTTAATTTCAAAGAAAAAATTTTACATTGTCAGCTTACAGCGAGACACATCAAGTTGAAATTTTCGGGATTTTTTAGCCTTTCTAGATCAAAATGTAGTGAACTTTTAGACTGGTGAAGTCACTAAGTCATTTTTCTTTTCATAAAGTTCAGATTTCTAGGTTGGTTGGTTTTGGGATTTTATGGCGCAAGTGCCATATTTGGCCAATTAGATTTCAAAGAAACACGCTTAGTTAGTTTATATTAGTGATTAGAATTTTCCCCCTCTTCGTTTTCTCAGAACTATGGTTTTGTACAGTTACACTTGTAAGCCGAGGTTATATACTTCAAAGAACAGGATGATGGCAGAATCTGATCGATAACTGAGTGTATCAAATAACTGATTAAACCAAAACGCAATCTAGTTTAATTATGCAGGCTTGGTTACATTCCTAATAGTCAGATGTTTAGATTCGAACATCCATACGATAATACTGTTATGTATTCGATTATCCAAACTAGGTGATTTCAAATGTTGTTGAATACTGAAATTGATCCATTCTCACTTGTAAATACAGTATTCAATTATGTGAACATTTTTATAACACGTTAATTGATTTCCCCCTTTTAATTTTTAGATGCCCTAATGGTTGATTTGTCAGGGTTTTATGGCGCAATGGGGCATATAAATGCCCTAATGGAATCCGGACTTCCTTAAAAGTGTAAAATTTCTCCAAACAGGAGCTCAACATTTTAAACAAAAGTAAACATCGATGCTAAAGGTAGAAATTCGAAGTACTGGAACTTCGTGTTAAGCGTTTCAAACATAAGTTCAGTCAGGTGTGCGCAGAACAGTACATATGGGGATACACTGAACAAAATGGGTGTTAGCTTGTACGAGCATTAATAAGGACTAAATGAATGTATTTCACCAGCTGTATTCTCGTGTCTTATGAATATTTTTCAGTGAAAGGCATTTACCCCAATGAACATGACTAAAAACAAACATCACAAATTTAACGTTCCTATAAAGTTGAATAAACAAAATTTACAGAAATGAAAAAATCCACTTCGGGATTATTAGATACTTTTTTATTAATTTAAGTTAATGTTTGAAGATTTTTGGAATTTTTTAATATCAGTTTTCCCTGTAAATAATGTAAAATAGCATGTCTTACTTGCAAAATAGTAATATCTAGCATAAAAGTTTTGATTATTGGTTAACCTTGTACTGATTGAGACATGCAGGTTTTACTGTTTTGGCCTGGACGACATTTTTCCTCATTCTGATATTCTGTTTGGGTTTGCATTTTGATTGTCCAAACTTGATCTTTCTGATTATTCTACGCTGCAGAGAAAATATGTTGAATTTGACATCCTCTATTAACCCTCCAAGTGGTTTTCAACGAGTTGTCTCGTCCATCAAGATCTGACCAATTTTGCTAATGACGAGCTATCCACTCATCAAGATATTGACGATTTTTTTATGATGACGAGATCAAAATCTGGTTAGTTTTCTAATAATGATGAGAGACGACGAGATATCTCGTCCCTTAAGACCTTCAGTTTTTCTACTGACGAGATACCTCGTTGAGATAACCACTAGGAGGGTTAAGCATGCTATTATCACAAGAATCAATGGAATACAATTTGATCTGCGATATAGTTGCAATCAGACTTCATTTGACGATATTTGAAACTGCGGGTAACTTTAGGTATAAGTTTAATATACGTAATTTTATATTCTGACTTGTGTTTTAATTCGTGTGTTTTGACAACTGCGCTGAACTTTTGTCTAAGCTGATGATAAGAAATTTAATACGCATATATTATGTGTTTTGTTGGTCCCTAATTGTAAAAAGTACCCACTTTTCGAGTAAAATATTGGTATGGAATTCGTTTTATTTAAAAAAATCATAGAGTCTTAATATCACTGTCGAGGGTTCTCTGGGAAATTTTTCACTTTCTGACTTTAATCAATATTTTTACAAGAAATAAAATTTTCTATTAAATGAAATTCAGTATAAGTTACCCGATTGAATACAATAGTTGCACGATTTAACATCTGACTCAGAACAATGGTTATAAAAACTTGGTTTTCCTTTTATTTTCAATCGTATATAATTAATATATTCCACGAAAATGGAGGTATATTGTGAATCTTAGAAAACTATTAACTTCAAACGTCAATAGGGTTGGGTTTAATTTCTTTTTTAATTTTATCTATCATAATTTCAGGAATTGAATTTTATTATGTTTATCTTGAGGAAATACACAAACGTCCTTTCAATTAAATTGAAATTTTCTTGAGTCCTATGGTTTATTTCCTGGATCGCAAGTTCATTTATCTTTCATTTGATACTCATTGTGCTTGTCAATGCTTATGTTTGCATACCATTTTAATTTTCAATTGGGTCTCAAAGGTTAATTCCTTGTTAAATCAAAATAAGAGGTTTGCTGTCCAAAACGTTGAAGAAAGTTCCCATAAAAATTCATCTTAAAATTTTGTAGGATTTTTGTTTAATTTTTTTATTGTTTAAGAATGCAGATCTTGAAGCCTTCAGTAGAAGTACCTTTTTATTTAAATCAAAGTTTCTTAAAGTTCACCAGTGGTGTAGTGTCCATGTAAGCCCGGCATCCCCTAATTAAAAATATTAAAATAAGATGACAAAAAAAATCGACGAAACCTGAAGCAAAAAGAACGATTTTTTTAAACAAATCTGAGGTAAAACATTAATTTCTACTATTAACATCCTTGACTTTCACCACAAACCAACTAGTGGAACTGCTGATGCTCCACCCTTTCAGACTCAAATCATTTCTACTGTAATTGGAAAATGGTATTGCCATGCGCGATGGATATCTTCAGCAGACTTTTCTCCCTAAAGGTAAGCGCACACTTATCCGCATCGTACCTCGGCAATTCCGACGATGATTTCGGAGAAAATAAAATCCGTTCCGCTTTTACAATGCGGATGACTCATCCGAAATTTCCTAGTAGTGTTGGCACCAGATGTTGACGTTATGCATTAAATTGTGTTTTTGTATTCCTCTAATCCAAGTTTCTATTTTGGCGATGGCTCCAAATAGAGTGAAAATTTTAACGGATTTCAAATCTGCGTAAAATTTTAAAATCTATCAAAAACAAGATTTTCTTTAAGAAATTTTCATTTTTTCAAAAGTCGTAACTAATCTTTTTGCAGATATTCCTTTTATACTAAACAAAAACGAAAGTATTGCCTCCAAGGGAATGAAGGCGTGGCCGGGCATTTTCCCGTCAATTTCCAAGTGAAATGCTGATGCTCCGAATGCAGGGTGCGCAGTACACTAAATTAATCCGATCCGTGCGATGCGTACCGTCCGTCCGATGCGGAATAGTGTGCGCTTACCTCGTATGCTTCCTACTAATTTTAGCACAGTCCAAATATACGCAGTGGGTGGTATGGTCCAGTATTCTCACCTCATTTTCCCGCCTTTGCAAAAGACAGCCTCAAGCTATAAGACAACGCTTGAATCATAGTTTCCAGGATTGGACGTACTTACGCATTTTGGGCTCCTTTTTAATTTAGGGCTAATGTGTTTTATTGCGTTTGAGGAAAAGAAACAACGGCGATCTAGTTGACTTATAAAGTTGCTTAAAGCTAATCATTAGATTTTTTTATTGGCTTTCGATCCAATCTGTCATCGGGCCGCGGTGGCCCGGTTGGAAGAGTAACGGACTTGCAACCGAAGGGTTGCGAGTTCGAATCCAGCCAAACACCGTCGTGTACAAAGGGGGCTGGTGCACGTTAAATCTGTCGTGGCCTCAAATGTCCTCACGTTGGCGTGGTGTGGAAGTTTGGAGAGTGGGGTGCCAGCTCAGGTGTTGCCTCGTCATCTGACCGTGGTTCAAAATTACGTGGTGTTGTCCTCGGATCTTTCCCTTTGGGATTGATCCCGGACCGTCACCAATAGCCCATTGTGTTGCTCCAGTGTGACGTTAATTGAAATACCCCCCCCCCCCCCAATCTGTCATCGCCAGTTGTCAATGCTACGATATGCTCTGCCGTTCACATTTAAAATTTGATTCACAAATATCGTACATCTAGAAAAATGGTCATCTCATCATAACGCATATTTTGAGTTAAACACGTGAATGCAGGCTTGAAACGATATCTACTTTTAGGAAAAGCTTCACAAATCTGTCTTACATTCAAATAACGCAATTCCAATTGCATTAAATTACCTCACAATTCAAAGCAGTGTAATTATGTGTTTTTTTTCTCTTGAGAAGAGCCTCTGTGTCTCAGTGGGTTTTTGCCCTCGGGGCTAAAAAAATAGGCAGTGCGAAAGTTCGATTTCTGTAACACCTTGCTTGTATTTCTCTGTTAGTAAAACGTTCCTTGTGGGTATATCCATTTACTTGACATTGTTTGGCGCAGCTTGGCTAAATATGCCACTCGCGCCATAAAACCTAACCCAACAATCATATCCCGAGATTATTGAGTTGTGAAAGTGTCAATGGGGGGGGGGGGGCGCGGACTCATCCTTTTGCCGATTGTACGCCAATCTAAATATGAGAACGCTATTTAAAATTGTAAAAACCATTCCTTCATTGATGTAAAGGATTCCCAAATTTCCTGCCCTTCTGTTTGCTACTCTAGGCTACAGCCTACTCTGCCTATTTAGAAATTCGATACTGGGTAGTGTTCTTTCTCGTAGGGCTGTGATACATTTGAACATCTTAATTATAACCAAGGTCTGCTAGCTATTGAGTTACACACAACTCAAGTCAGAGGATCGTATCTTTAAAGTAACTTATTTTGGTGTTATTTTGTACAAAAGTCTTTTTAGATTTTATGTATCATTCAATTCGAAAAAATATCAGGTTTTCTCTTCGTAATTACATTCCAGAAAGAAGCGAATGCCCACATTAATAACTTAGAATAATCCTTCAGGGAGAAAAATGAAAGATCTCGTTTTCGAGGTTCCTCTGCCTCCAATTAGAATCTTTTTAAAACAAAGCGAATATCGAAATCGCGTGGCATGTATTCTGCTTGTTACTCCTTATTAGTCTTGCAATTGTAATTAGATTCCATTTAAAAAAGACTGAAAAGAATTCCTCTGGTCGATATTTGAGAAAAGTAATGATTTAAAAATAAAATGCTCAAATTTTCTCTTCTAATGGAATGGGATAGGGTTTTTCGCTAGTAAATTGAGTATTTCGTTACAAATAATATTTCAGAGTCAGTACATTTTTTGTGCTTGTTAAACCATCAATTTTGGGGTCGTTGTAGTGTCCATATCGCCGGATTAGAGCAGAAACTCGTTAACTGACAAAGACTTCTACTGTATACCTATTTAAAGACAAACTATTAGTTTTTAGATCAAAAAATGAAAATTATAAGCATTCTGAAAGTGTTATATATGTTTTAAACAAATTTCAACATGATTAATGCATTTCTCATCATGAAAATAAATATTTAGTGTCTTCCGAAAAAATGTCGGTTAATGAGTTTCTGCTGTATGGCCGACGATATGGTTTTGTTCGTGATATTTGGGATGGTATTGAAAAACAACTGTTTTTTTCTACAACCATTTTACAACATTTCTGATGTAAGGAAATTTGAACGTATTACTTAGTTAAATCATGTTTTAGTTTATCTTTAATTGTGCTAATAGTCTCACAGCCAAAAACATGTTAGAACTCGCAAACATAAATAAATTACAGGTAAAGATATTCTAATTCCGTTTTTAGTTTTACTAAGAAGCTATTTAAATTGTGATTACATATGTGGCTATACAGAAAGTTATAATTTTCTTTGAAAACCAATTTGGTGTGTCAATAATGAGCATTTGTCTTCCAAGAATCTTAGAAAAAAGTGGTAACTTTTTTATTACATTTATTTAAAATGTGCATTAAATTTTAGATTACTTTTTCCGATTTATTTAGGTATGTTAATATTTCCTTTTCATTTCCTTTCAACACCGTTTTCCTGTAGGAAGTTTTATATGCTAGTGTTAGTGCATTACAAACTTTAGTCGCTTCTTTCCTCTAGTTCTATGCTACATCAAATTTGAATGCGAGTCTTCAAGATATATTGAAGGGGGAAGATAATGAGCCATTTCCATGCTAAATCGATGATGTGGGCAAAGCTGTTTTTCGATATAGCGTTCTGTATATTCGGGGACGTATTCAATTCATGTTTGAATATTTATGTTTGAGGGGAACTCTCCCTCAATCGTTTTGTGGGGTCTTTCCTGATCCTAGGGATGAACTTAACGTATTTATTCCCACATTTGCATTAAATGTTCGGAGTTGCTTCAAAAAGAATTGAGTAATTATTCATTTTCTAACAAGGGGTTGGGAAATTTTCATTCAGGTTATCAAGAATAATGCATTTATGTTTTGAATATGGCATTTATGTCCCTCTAGCATTTGCAATCCATCCACTTTGCAGATAAAAGTATGTTATAAATATTCAAATGCATACTTACCGCATAGTCAGGACCATAGTTCTAAATAGACAGGCCTAGAGCGGAGAATTTAAGGACATTAAAATGTGCGATTATTTTGCATGATTATTTTAGTAATGCAATGAAAAGTACAAATTAGTTCATTGATACGACACCCCATTTAGAGCAGAAGGCCCATTACATAGTAGTAGTTTAACAGATGTGTTTGTTAAATGTGAATAGGGTGCCAGGTTTTAGTTTAGAATACAATCAGCGAAAAGGTAAATTTGAAATCGGGACCTATGTATAGCAATATTTGAGGTAGTTCATTGACTTACTATGATGAAAGGAACAGCGTCACACCGATTGGTGGTACATAGCCAATAGCGTATCATCAATGGAGTCACAATAGCATGCTATCTATTGTTTGACTCTGGCGAGTTGGCATTTTAGTCATTTAGTTTTGGACGAATCTATTCGGTTAAATTAGGAGGCAGGTTGAACGCAAACAATTCGTTCCCCCAACTGCATCTTTTGCGCGATTCTGTCTGACTTTATCATTCGGTGCCGGAAACGCTAACAGTGATTATGAATTAGCGAAACAAATAATCGCCTATGGCGATCGCCATATTCGATTTTCCGTTAGACTGCTCTTTTCTCTGATGAGCTTACGAAATGGACTCCTCCAAGGTCATCTGCCTACCCACCATAACAGTCCTTTACTGGTACTGCAATATCAACGATATCAAACTATTGGACGCAAATTTACTAGGGTGACACCAACTTTCATAACGCACAATTCTGGTTTCGATGCTACGGAGATTTGTGATGCTTGAGAGCTTTTGAGGCCTGGATCTACCGATTCAAGCTCATTCTGGAATGAGACACAGAAAATTTATCAAAATTTATTTTCGCATTTTATTTAAATATTAATTTTTGGTTAAAAAATTGGATAGAAAAATAAAGTATTTGAATTCAAAAACAATTTTTAACAAACGACACTAAAGCTTCATAGCTTAAAAGCTTTGAAGATTTAATCTATGAATTTTAATAATTCGCGCGCGCGTCCTTAGAAGGCTTCCTACATAACCTTATACTTAAACTTTCAAACTTAAGTTTAAATCTTGTTTGTTTCTATTTTTGTCGGCAATATTCAGTGGAATTTTCCGCTGTTTTCTTCAAAGATAACAATCTAAGGATTATCAATTCAAACAAAAAACAGGCGTAAGCAGAAAAAGCTCTCGAGCGTAGATTTTATCTGACAACTAGGATGGAAAATCTGCATTTTGCTCAAATTCCGTAAACTATTTCACAATTCAAAAATTGCATTTTAAGTTTAGTTTTTAGAAGTGTTATGTCTGACCTGCCTGGGTAGAGGAATCGTGTCACATGTCTGTTTTAACAAACCCAAATATGCACTTCCAATCGCAATAGCTGCTTCACAATTCAACGCTAAATAATTAACATGGTTTTCCTCTCTTCAAAACTTGTATATTTTTTAGTTGCGATGATGTTCTAGGAACGCGATATGACAATTAGGAGATGCATGTTAATTGTTAAAATAAGGCGTTATTTATAATGCCACGTTCAGAACTGCATAGAGCATAAATAACTGAAAGAAAACAGAGTTCCAAATTCGAAATGCCATTAGACAGACAATTTTTCCCGTAACTATATTTTTTGCATTAAAGTTTGTATTTTTGGTAATGACATCGAAGAGCTTCAAAGAAGCTTCTTATTACGTTTTTTTATCATTCCCTATTATGCTTTGCTACATTTCTCTTTTCTCCAAATAAACCTTTAAATTTTCTTTCAAATCTTTAATTATTTCTACTCGACAATATTCGTAATATTTTTTGCAAATTCCCAGCCAATCGAATTTAATATGACGCTATAAGGGCGGATTTGTGAACCACTGGGCATTACCCTGGTGCTTTACTGGGATTGGTTTCACATTATACCTCACATACATCCGCACATTCTAGGACAACCCATTTATAGAGAGGCCATACTAGACGTCATTTTAGACGGACAAACATCTATGCCCTAACCCCGGATTCGAACCAGGAAGCTTTAGATATCGAAGCCAGCACCCTGACAACTAGACCGATCAGTCGGCATATTGATAATTTGATGGGTTTCGAAGATAACTGAATAGGACGAACTTAACGCTCAAAAAACAATTAAATTATTGACCCTTTCAGGTTTCGTGGGACATCTGGCGCCCTACCTCCTTGAAATGGTACAAGTATCTAATTACATTAAGGGTGCTAAAGCATATAAATATTCTCTCACTTGATATGATGTATATGAGATATTATGTCTAGATGGGCGATGAGGTCCCACCATCCCTCAAGAAACTGAATTTTTGTTAAATACATTCGTATAACGCTATATATTTCGGGTCTTCACCGAAAAAATTTTTTTTTTAACATAGTACCTTTAGAGGGTTAAGTTGAAAAATAAAAATTGGAATCCTTTGTAAGGATTCACATCGCTTTTTCTCGGAAGGGGGAACCTTGGATGTGGAGGATTCGGCCAGTGGGAAGTTGAAAAATGAACGAGACGAGACAGTCTAGTAACCAGGACAGATAGACCAGGAGACCGCAAGTTTGAATCGCGGTGTGCTCCGTTGTACAGGGGGGCGGTAGTTGAATTAACTTCGCACTGGAGCACCAACACAACGGGCTATTGGGAACGGGGTCCGGGATCAATCCCGAAGGGAAGGATCCGAGCTTCGTTGTACGGAGGCGTTTGTGTTATTTTGGGAGTTTGATACCCAGGTTTGCGCCGGACGGTGTGATACAAGGTGTGCCCCGTTGCACGGAGGTGTTTGTAATTTTTTAGGATTTGAAAACACTGTTCGACTGAGCGTCTATAATATAATAAGGTCAAAGTAGTGCATTGTACAAATGATTCATGGCAATATTGCATCCCTCTGCGTTCACCGCAATATCTAATGTACCTATCGACCAGATCTGTGACATTCTTTACTTTCATTTTTCATGTAGTGCGGCCACAAAAAATTTCCAACAAAAGTTTGTTTCAGAATTCATAAACTATTAGAGGGCAAACGGTTTGCAAACAAGTGGTTGGTACACTACTGCAATTCTATCAGTGCCTTTCGTGCTCATCGCCTTTCACCGAAATCGAAGCCATTCTCACAACACATTCTTACACCCACGTTTCTCCTCCCCATCATAAAAACAAAATTTTCCTCAGTCAGCCTAAACGTTCGTGTCTGCCATTCTTTCGCTTCCATCTAAATTGCCTCATTTCTTCGACTGGCCATCGCGGAGAGATAAGAGCTCTCTCGTTTCCTACGTGAATCCATGCCACCTCACGCACCACTGCCGCTTGCTCAGCAACGAGGCAGTGGTGACCCGGTTTCCAGCGTTCTTATGAAACCCCAAGTATTTGCTGATGCGTGTCCACGCTCAAACACGTCGTTTATAGCTGTTTACATGCGACGTTGGGCTGCTATTTAGTTCACATTAAGATGATTCCTGTCATAAATATTTGACTGGGCATTTTTTTTTCTTCCGAAGATGTCGATGGTTTCGTGCCCAAACTTCTCTAGTTGGATGGCCATCAAATGAAAGAGGATCGATTCAGATCCTGTTGGCTCGATTGTTTAACGACTTCGGCGTAGTCTGCGTTTGACACCAGCGGTTCTTTTAGTATTTTGTCTACCCTACATTTATTTTTCTGATAAAATCTGGTTAATTTCTTATAAATTTGGTTGCATTAAAATGCAATTTATTTGAAATCTGCAGCTTTGGTGGCAATTGCTGCTTGATCACTTGATGTTAAGTGTTATATTTATCGTGTTCAGCCTTATCTGGGCGGATAAGATATTAAATCGCATTCTATTTCCCGTTGACATAGTTTCTCCATTGCTATTTCAGCACCAGGTTTTACTTTTGTTATGTGTCAGATAAAAAGTCCTAAATAAAAGTAATGTTTTTTTTTTGTTCCACAAATGAGGGAAATAATCATACTTTGTTGAATATTAAATTCTTTTCAGGCTATTCTACAATTTTTATTTAAAAAAATTATTTCGGGGAACATAAGATTAATCTTCCCACTGTTACGACTTTATATTCACCTGACAGCAATCCATCCAGTGTTACACAAAGAAAACTTCAATCTCTTAAGTGTGCAATATAGTCTGGCCCCCGCGAGTTGTCAGTCGAAATTCACATCCTTGAAGTCCACAGTGTCTCAGACGCATTTAAACCTTTATTAGGTAATCGGGGAGTTAAGAAGTTACTTTTAAAAGGAAATAAGGTGGCGAGTTGTCAGTCGAGTCATGTGGTTAGAACGCGTCTATTAAAATTAGGTGATAGGTTGGATCGTAAAGAAAGCGATTGCGCAATTGGCGCCCTTAGCGTGGATTTTGGATCCACGTTTATGGTTCTGTACCGAAAGAGCAGAGATGACGAATTGACGGTGGGAAAACCATCCAAGGCGATCACCATTCAAGCTTTTGGTATGACACCCCTTCTATTCTCCTGACTAACTCTTATACTAATTCAAAAATCGACTGATCCAGGGTCGACTGTCTTGTTGGAGTAGCACTATAGACTCACAACCTTAACATGTATAAACAGATTACTTTTACTGTCCGTCGGGTTGGGGTTCAGTTTGTTGCCTTTGGCGTCATTTATTGCTACACGATTTTACTGTCTGACCGTCTTAGTACTTATCAAGTGAAATATCTTTAAGTTAGTTATAAGTTGTTTCGATATCAAATAATAAAGTGATGAATACACATCGATAGATGATTTTTCAATGAAAGAAATATATATAAATATTATTTTACGAATCGTTACTCATGCATTATTTAAAACGTTGACCGTATTCTTTATCAAACCATTAAAGTGTCAAATTGTGTTTGTAAAATCGACTGTTCATTTTCGGAAAGTATTTTTTACGATTTGTAACAACCATCATAAATACAAAAAAGGAAGTCTACTTTTACGAACAAATACGAATATCAAAAGTCAAACCGCTGAAATCATACAAATTATATGTGGTTCAAAATTACGTGGTGTTGTCCTCGGATCTTTCCTCTCGGGTCTGATCCCGGACCGTCGCAAATAGCCATTTGTGTTGCTCCAGTGCAACGTTATTTAAAATACCTACGATACAAATTATACACACATTATGAAATTAAGAATTAAAATCTTAATTTTAGTTTCCCACCGTTCCAAAGCCCATCGTTTTACTACTTCCAGTCACGTGTGGTACACATCAGTACCAGTATATACCAGTATCAGTCAGGTGTATACTGGTACTGATGTGTACACCTCATGAGTCGAATGCAACAATGCGGATTATATAGTGCGGTTCCGACAAGAAGGCAGGGCCGCGGTAGCCCGGTTGAAAGAGTAGAGGATTAGCCACCTGAGGGTTGCGAGTTCGAATCCAACAAAGATCAAAGGGGCTGGCGCATGTTAAATCGGTCGTGACCTCAAATATCCTCACGTTGGCGTGGCGTGGAAGTTTGGAGAATGGGGTGCAGCTCAGGTGTGACCTCGTCAACTGACCGTGGTTCAAAATTACGTGTTTTGTCCTCGGATCTTTCTCCTCGGGATTGATCCCAGACCGTCACCAATATCCCGTTGTGTTGCTCCAGTGCGACGTTAATTAAATACCTGCGAGAAGGCAGACCTTGCGTCAGTTTATTTTCGAATGCGTGAAAGCTCGTTTGTAGGGTCGCTTTTCCAAAAGCATGAATAGCGATTACCATGGATGGTTTCTTCCTCCGCCCACTCATCTCTTTCGGCACCGAACGATAAACTTAGTGCCAGAATCGGCGCTAAAGACGCCAGCTGTGGAAGCGGTTTGTTTACGTTCCAACCTATCACCTAATTTGAATAGTAGACTTGTTCAAAAACACTTAACTGGAATACCAACTCTCCGGAGTTGAAGTATATAAACATAGATCTAAAAAGCAGTTCTGTTTAATTACTTAACAATTCTTATGTAACGGTCAATAGGGTAGGCAGCAATTAGGGAAATGCCTCCCTTTGATAGGGGGAATGCTCGATTGTCCCTTCTTGAATCAATCACTGGATCCCATTCGTGCTATCAGCACGTTTCAGACTCTGCTCTGTCAAAGCAATTCCTCCACCGTAGCTCAATGGACATTTAACTCGCAGTTTTAGCACACACCATTAAAGACGGGAGGGGCCACTGCAAAAGCATACAGGCCGTGGAATGGTCCTTTGAGGAAACTTGGTTAATGAATCGCTTTTGGTGCCGGCTCTTAGCTTGTATTAATTTCCGTTGGAACCACTGCCTTTGTGTAAGCGTGTTTCGCGTAATTACGATCGTTTCGGTTTCGATTCGTTAAATATTTAATATCGCTTTGCGGAACTCTTGTCTCAATTCAAAGGTCTCGTTTGGAATCGGATTAATTCGCAAGGGATTCTGTTTTAAGGGGGCACTACCAGTGCAGCGTGCAGTTTGTTTTCTGAATTCTAGAAATTAAATGTTTTCATTGTGTTTATAAAAAGCTGTACGTGTTCAAAGTAAAAGAGAGGCATTCACATTGCTGCGTAAAAATGAAAATTTCGAGAAAAGAAAATTTGGTATAACTCAAGAACACGGTACCGGACCATCGCCAAATTTCGACGAAATTTTCCGTCGACAAACATCTATTTGAATAGGCCTACTATGAGTTACCATATCTAAAATCATCGTCAATTTGGAATAAAGATAAATAATAACAGTTTTGAGTTTTATGATTTATAACAAGATATTTCTTCAAAGTTCTACGATGACATTACCAAATATACAAATTTTAATGAAAAATAGTTGTGGAAAAACATTGTCTCAAGTTTAAAGGCGTGTTTGAACCTGGAACTCTGCGTTGTTTCTAGGCAGTTGTGTTGCTCCAGTGTGACGTCAATTAAAAAAATACCTAAACACCTTGCGATGATTGAATTATTTATCGTACGGGGTGATAGAGGGATTTTCAGTGTAAACACACAAACAAAATGAAATACGAAGATTTTACTTTCGCTACCCAAATGCTCTCACTAGATACACATCGGGGTAACTTTAAAATGTAGCTTGTTGCCGTTTGGGTGTTTAATCTAATTAGCGTTGATCAATCGTCATATCAATTCGAAATTTATTCTTTGGAATTTTTATTGGGGAAATACTAAAATCGTATTTGAAAACCAAGCCAAATGACGTCACGTTCGGTATACGTACTGGAAACACTACAGCCTCCTACATTTTGCTTGACAGAAAATAATGTATCATGCATTCCTTCAAGTGTACCATTGAGTAGTAGAAAAATATATATCATGACCAGCTGTCATCTAATCTGATACTGAGGACCGGAGTGCATATATGGAGGCCCTTTTGCTTATAGCTGGATTTTAGGACAAAATTCAATTTTAATTTCATAAAAAAATTTAACGGAGAGTTTATAGTTGCGAATCTAATACTTCAAAATTATATTTCTGAAATATGTATTCTAAAAGCAGTATTTTTTACTTTATTTTGTTTAGTTTAAACGGTAGTAAACCAAACTGTTATTGACGACATAACGGTAGCAAAACTTCAACTGGCACAATTAGTGAGTGTCTTGATAAAAAGTAGATGATATTTACGTATACACGAATGAATATAATATGTAACGTGTGAATTAATTTTCAAATGGAATCTTTAGGGATATGGCAGAACAAAGGGACAATAATTCTACCCACAACTCACAATTTGATTGAAATATCCGAAAAATGAAATCATTAAAAATGAAAAACAAAGATTCAAAAAATTTAACCTTTCCCTAAATGAGCAATATACAAAAATAAAAATATCAACAAATCTTGTTTCTGTGAAACACAAGCTTCTGACATCAGATTTTTATTACTATGCCTTCATAGGTTTTCAGGTTGTATACTTCAAAATATCACCTGACCTTATATATCCGGAACCAAAAGCAGAATTTCTAAAATTGGAACTTCCTTTGTGTGAAGTCTTTTAATCTTATAAAATAGCAATATTTGATCTGTGGTCACCCGATCTCGATTATAAAAAAATGCTTTCCCTATTTCTCACGTTCCGCTTTTATAATAATTTTCAACTCCAGTTTCGGAAAATCCTCATTTTAATTATAGAATCAGAAACTTCTGATGTCAAGGCTAGAATTTTCGCATGGATTATGAGAAGAAATGACGGAGTAATTGCATTTGCAAAGAATGCTTTCCCTACAAATATAAATCAATTTAAAACTGTTCTTTGGAACAGAATTAATTATTTTAGGATGCGATGCGATGTACAGGAGAGTTGATAACATTTTTCTTTGTTCTATCTTTAATTATCTTCTGGCTGAGATGTTTCATTTTTTGCATTTCGAAAGTTAATTGAATGAAGAGACTTTCTGTAAATTTCTTCGCGATTCTGAATATGTTTAAAATATTTTGGTATTTTATTAACAGAATTTACGTGGATCCCATACTCTGATAAGTGCGACTTGTATTTTATTTCCCGGATTTCTTCTATCTTCATGTTAATTCAGAATGGAATTTCGCGACATGCGAAATTGAAATTCTGTTGTAAAATCTGTCTTTTTATAGAACAATATTCAAACGCAATCCCAGTATATACCTAGACTTGGGTAAAGAAAATAAAGGTAATACTATATAAATACTTTAATGTTTATGGAAACTCGGACAATTCGGTATTAAATGTACGATGTTATGCTAATACTGAAGAGTACTAATATTTTCGTAGAGTGAAAGATAAAATTCCTAGCCAAACTTGTAGTCATTTGTCTAATAGCTTAAAAATGACTAATAGAAAAGATAGCTTTAGATCAGTTTTATCATTTTGTTTCCTATTTTGGTGGACCAAAATAAACAAGAGGTAAAACTCAAGTTTAAACATAATTATCTTTGAACATAGTTGTAACTACTCGCTTTTTTGAATTAAGCCCTTCCAGGTCACGTGAAGAGATTGGAAACAACTAGTATCATTTATGTGTGTGATATAGCAAATACAACAACCTAAAGTCCTGAAGTTGCAATTAGTAAACGATAAAAACCTTACCAAAGTAGACTACTAATGAATAATACTAGTGCCCTCTACCTTTACACGTGAACTGAAAAGGCTTAGTTCAAAAAGCGAGGGGTGACAACACTGTTCAAAGATAATGTATTTAAACTAGTTTTTTTGTTTATTTTGTTCATGAAGATGGTGGACGTTTTGTTCCATCTAAATAGCTGTAGACCAACTTCATCATGTTTTTACCTTTATTACTCATTTTTAAGCTATAAGACGACGTTGACTAATATTTTCCTTAATATTACTTTAGTAACTCAAGTTATGATTTTCTTTACCCGATTTATCCTTATATGCTTATGGAATACTTGCTTATGGAATTTTAGTGGTATTTTCTGTTCTTGGAACATAATCCCAAACACCTATACATTCAAAATATCATACACGATCCAAAAATACAGTTGGGTAAATGAAATTCCATAGCTGTGAAGAAAACAACGAGATATAGATAGAGGGCTGTGGAATGAACAGCAATACATATTTCTACCACGCAGCAGCATATTGCCTATGTATGCCATTTTTATCTTCCCTAATGCAGAATAAGGAAAATCCCTTACTATTCCAAACTCGTGTAGCCTGCTTTCGCTTTCACCGAAATCCCAGGAACTTTTTCTCTTCAGATGCCTGTTCTCCAGAGCATCATCCTATTCCGTCTCGCATCGAGTGCATATCCTTGATCCCCTAGGGGGGTTAGAAGGATCTGGTAGAAGTTGATGAAACAAGGAATGTGTGAAATACTTTCCTTGTATATTCGTCCAAGAACTTGTTTATCAGTATTTATCGTGCCTTTGTTCTGGTAAATGCCTCAATGGAGAAAGGTTCTATTTTCTTGTAATAGATGGGGCTAAGATTTTTTTAGCGCAACATTTCCTTTTCAGGATTGAATAGTTTCTCCTCCACTTTGTTTTCGTGAAGTTTCACATAGTTAGAATTAATCTAATAATATTAGCTTGGTTTCATTTTCCCAGTTTGACATTGACACATCCTTATTCTTGAGAAGACTAATCAAAATAAATATACTTTGCCGATATGAGCCTTGTGGAGGGGGCTGTTCAACCCACTATTGATTGCTATCTGCTTTTTATAAGAAAACTGGCCACATTTCAATTTATCTGTTAAGGGAGACATTTAAATCCAGGTTAATTAATTAATTAAATTTTTTGTCCAAGATAGTTTAAGATTTAATGAAACAGAATTGAGTGAATTAATTTTACCTAGGAGTGGAGGATTTCAGCGGTTGTTTCCTGAACAGGAAATAATGCATATTTTCTGCTAAGAATAGGAGTCTTCGTGGCTAGATAGTTTTGCCCATTGCGCTAGAAACATACGAGTTGTAGGAGGCCCAGACTCCATACTTACCCAGGGTGTTTCTTCTGTGTCAGAAAACTTTCCTTGTGTGTATGCCTATTACTTAACGTTGTCTGTCTTGTATGTGACGCAGCGAGGCCAAATATGGCCCTTACGCCTTAAAAACTCAACCAGTCAATTTACTATGAATATAACCAACCAAACTTCGAATAAGGCTGGAATAAATTTCTTCTGTAATTTAAAATTTACACTATGCATTGCGTTCTTTTAGCTTTGACTAAACATACACTGCATAGTTTACCGGTAATAAGACTGCTTCCAAATTTTAATCCTTCGATTTTAAACTTCTAAAAATTCTAGAATCATCTTTAAATAAAGTTAAGTCTATTAAGAAATGGAAAGGGTTATTGCTCATGAAATGTTTAGAAAGAATCGGATTGAAACACCTCAGTGAAATTCTAAAGTACTGGTAAACTCAAATAAGCATTTACAAGTGTAAAATGTTTTCAGTTCTCATATTTGAATCACGAGTATCATAATAAACACCATTAGAATTAAAATTGTAACTAATATGTGTTGAAGCTGCGAAATATCGCAGGCTCACAGTAAATTAGTGGGTTTGCCCACTGCGGTAGCAACGTGCGAGTTGTAGGCGCAGATGTATTTCTCTCCTGTGTCAGTAAAACTTTCTTTGTGTATGCCCATTACTTGAAGTTGACAGCATTGTACTTGGCGTTGCTTGGTGAAATATGGCCATTTCGTCATAAAAAAACCCGAGCAGCCAACCGAAATAGGACGGTTATGATAAGTAGAAACCTACCAGCAATTAAATTCTTCAAACAATACTTTTCATTAAGATGTGAATACGTTTTCCTATAAGACATTGTAGACCTATGGATAATGTATAATCCTCTGTGGCACTAATAAACGATGCTCAAAACAGTCGCATATGCCAGGAAAATCTTAGGGCTTAAGAGTTCACTCGTTTATTTCATGTACTGAGAGGTTCGAATCTCGTGTATTATCCATATGTCCGATTGAGGATCCCGGCCATTTTACCACACTTGACAACAATGTTTACGAATTCTGTGAATTCTATGCACGACATCAAACTAATTTAGTTCTGACTTATTAAATAGCTTCTCCGAATGCAACTGTCATACTAATGACCAACAAGCCAAGCTGTGTAATTTAAAAAGATTAAGTCGAAACTAATCCGAGCTGTCGGAGCATTAAGCCCTATTTCCCCCATGAATATTCATAAGGACTTTCGACGAATAAGAGGAGGATTGATAACGCTGTCAACATCGGCATCGTTGCCAGTTTCATTCACACGGACCTCTGGCATTTAAGTAACTGTAAATTAGCTGAGGGGTGGGTGCCACGTACCGGAACATTTTTCTGCAAAAACTGTAGCGGGGGAAATTAATCTCATGATAATTAGTTGTTTTTTGTGAATGATGTGTGTGAGGTGGAATGAAAAAAGCCTCCTGTTGGGAAGGGCCCTTGCACAGAGCAGTCCAGGATCGATAGTTCGTGACAGGAAGTGTGTGTATCTTGAAGATCAATTTTTGGGCTGGAACATGAACATAAGTCTGTTCTCAATGCTTTTGGCGCTTTTGTAATAAGCATCGTTCAACGTTCGTGACACTTTCTGGATCGAATTCAAAAATAGGAGCAATTATAAAGCCTGTAAGAATGATGGATGCTTTCGTGGATGTAGAATCTCTTGAATTTTTAACGATGGGTTGGGGTATCCTTGTTTTTCAGTTATTCTTCACGTGAGTTAGTGATGTAGTTGAAGATAAAAGGTGATTGCTAGTCTGGTAATGAATAGTTGGTTATTGAGTAATTAACGCTCAAGATGTCATTTGTTTAAGTTAGCTCTTTCTAACGACATTTTCAATGTTTTCTGCTACCAACGCAGTTATAACAAATGGACTAGAAAAGCTGTCATAAAACGGGACACAAGATTACCAGTTTAAAAATTGCATTCTTTGAATGGACTTATTTTAAACAGAAATTCGAAGAACATTTTTAAACAGAATTCAATGTCTTATACGTTTTAAGATGTTTCATGTCGATTTTTCAAGCAGAAATATTTTGATCTTTCAACTGATCGAATGAAATTTTTTTAATTCACGTTCTATCATAGATCCAAATGATCTATGACAAACATAAAATTGTTGCATACAATATTTTAAGAGCAATCAAGCAGTTATATTACTTAGCATTTGTCAAAAATATTCCAAAATTAAATTCATCTTTTATAGGCGAAAGCAGCTGTTCTAGCTGAACCTTAACAGGCCTAGGTTGATAATTCTTATACGAAGTTTGAAAATGTATCTTACATCACCTGAAGGCCCATACACGCTAGCAAGTGTCAAGAATAAAAAATTTCCAGAACTCGCAAAAATTGACCATAGACCGACAAACCAAACTTTAATGTTCCTCGAAAAGCTCTTGGTGAGTGGTCAATTATTTTCGATTTGGAGTTGTCGCTGTTCTATGGATTCTAAGTCTAGTTAGGTTTTATAGCACAAGGGGCCAATCTACGTAAGTAAATGTAATTCATACAAGGAAACCTTTACTGACACGGAAAAGAGAAATACAACCAAGGAGGAATCTGGATGCTAAGAAATGAAATGCTGAACTAGTAGCAGACCCACGCAAGAACCCCTTGTGAATTCAGCCACGTTTTCGGAACAAAATTAATCACTTCTCCCCTTCACGTCTCCAAGATATTTGTTTCTTTCCTCCCTCCCAGACAATAACACCCAGGAGGGGTGCACACATTCACGTGCTCAGAAAGGGATTTCCCCTCATCGATCCAAAAGGTGCCTCAGAATGATGACTATCAAGAAAAAAGCTCCAAACAGAACCTTAGGCGTACAGGACAGTGAAACTCAGCTCTCGCCATTCAGTCCTAACAGTCAGAAAAAATTCAATCCTTTATCCTCTTGGTATTTTTTATTTTTGCCTTCTCAGGTGGGGGAGTCGAGGCTGAGCATGTAGTACCAGATGGATGCGTACCTCGTAGCTAGAACTCGCTGAAATTTCATGGCAGCACGAGATCTTATCGATCAAGAAACAAGGGGAGATTACTCGAGCGTATGGTGCATGAGTGAGTGGATGTACGGCGCGTTACTTGAGAGTTGGAACGGGGTAATGGCCCCCACCTCGGTTCAGGGATGCGTATTTTAATGTCTGGGATAAGTGTGTGCAGAGTTTGTCATCGAGACGGCAAAGCCATGAATACTGAAGTACAGAGGTGGCTTTGTGGGGAGCTTAGAAGCGGTGTTATAAATAAAGGATATGATAGACTTGTTTGAGTTGCATAAAGCTTTCTTTTAATGTACGCGGTTTTCCTGGGTTTTCTGTGAAAGAAATTAAATTTATTCCAGTTCTTATGTTTGAGTTTACAGAAAAAATTTGGTTGCAAACAATAGGTTTGGTTGTTTTTTTTTGTTAAGTGTTAATGGCGCAAGGGACATATTTGGCCATGATTCGCCAGACACAAGACATACAATATCGTAATGGACACACAAAGGAAGTTTTACTGACATAGAAGAGAGAAATACACCCATGGAGGAATCGAATCTGCACCACCTGTAACTCACAAGGTTGCTAGCGCAGTTCGATTTCTGCCAGGTGCATTCCTCCCTGGGTGTATTTCTCTCTTCTGTGTCAGTAAAGCTTTCACTGTGTGTGTCAATTACTTGATATTGTATGTCTTGTGTCAATTGCTTGATATCGTATTGTGTTTGGCGCAGCATTGCCAAATATGGCCCTTGCACCATAGAACCAACCAACCCTTCGGAATTGATCCCGGACCGCAGTCAATAGCACGTTGTGTTCTTCCAGTGCAACGTAAATTCAACTACCTACCTTGTTAACCGTTGCAGAGTTCTGCCTCCTCTATTTTCCATTAAAATATTACGAAAGTGAGTTGATTAAATATGAATAAAATATTTTATTTCCTCACTTGCCTCTGGGGAACCCTAACACTTATTTCATATTTGAAGTCCCCAGAGACGTAACCAGACTAGTTCCACCCGGGGCAAGAACTCGCCTTGGCGCCCCCCCCCCCCGACCAACCAAACGAAAACCCTCCCCGACAACACCTGATATCGCCACCACACATTAATTCCACTAGTCCAAATTTTTATATTAAAATTGCTTGATTTCAAACGTAAATAGATTAATTTGCTGCAATTTCATTTTTAGTACAAGATAAAATACCTAATTAATTCTAAGATATTTCATTGACAAATAATCTAAGAGTATCATGTTTGGTATATTCTTTCATCGTTGCAAATGAAATGAAAAGGTTTTATCAAATGATGTCGGGATATGTGTGAGCAGCATCAAAATCAACAGACTGTTGCTTTAGAATAGGATATTTAATTATGATAAATACAGAGGCTGTTCGGACATTTTTGAATGATTTTGATGAGCTGTAAAAAATTGTATGCTACGAAATAATTTTATTTTCGCAGCAGTTAAATAGTTAAAGTATAACTTATCGTCTGCTAACTCAAAGTTTTGTTTACTTTCAAAATGGCGCTTTTAAATAAGCAATGGATGGAAGGCAATGTTTCCGCTCTTTCCGAAGAGAATTATGCTTATTCAGTTATTCAAAAACGCTGTAAAAGTCATGTTTTTTCGATATATAAAGGTACTATAAGTGATATTATTTATGAGAAAGGAATAAACGCGTAAAAGTGGAAAAATACTTCCAAATATGATTTGAATCTTAAAAAGGCCAAAAATACAATGTTCATCGTCTATCTCCACGACATATTGCAGAAAGCAGAACTCGCTACAGAATTCTGTATGAGAAGCATTTAGCTGGAGAGAGATGGAAAAAAGTTGTGACAATAGACCAGGCGTGGGTGTATTTAAAAGATTGCAATAAAAAGAACAATTTATTATCATAAAAGAGGAGAAAAATCTTAAAACGTGGTTCAACTTTGTAACTTTAACGTGAGAACTTTCTCTAAGAGATTTATGATTGTTGCCGGTTTTGCATATAATGGAACATTAAAAGTAAAAAGGAGGGGGGAAATGGGTAAAAATCAGCTCCCACATATTATCAAGACCCTATTTTATCCCCAATATTCAAAAAAGAAATACTATATCTTTACCCAAAGTGCCAACAATCAGTAGAACTGCATCAGGATTAAGCAAGCAGCCACACATCTAAATCCACTATTAAATTCGTAGAAAAAATGGAAGAAACTGGTATCAAGTCAATAAATACCCTTTACTGATATTCCTGCTAAATCTCCAGATGTCTCACCCTTTTGTGAGAAAGGGTGAGACAAAAGTCCAAAAGCACCTCTTTTGTGCTTTTGGACTTTTAAAAAGAGAATTATCGAAACGGCGACCGAAAACCATTCAAAGATTTTGGAACACTGTGGAACAAGAATTAATAATAACAGATTTTGCTGAAGTTATCTTGAATATTATACTTAGACATTTTTCACAATATCTTAATCTATTGACAAAATGTGAGAAAATTAATTTAAACACAGAAAGCTTGAACTAAAACTTAACTACGGGCTTTTTTGGCTGCAAACATTTGTACAATGTCCTCAAAAGATAGCTTTGAAGCTAACTTGTGCTCTATTGATATGATGCTCAGGTTGGTTAGTCGTTGTCCTGTTAAGTTTCTGAGGTAATTTTTTATGATCTTTAGTTTGTTAAAACACCTTTCATTTGAGGCAACTGAGACTGGTATTGTGAGGAAAATTCTCAACGCTGTCGTTATGTTGATGGACGCGTCTTCAAGTCCGTTCTTGTATATTAACGTCAGACCTGATGGTGTAGCCGTTTTCATATTAGGGCTTAAATCCAAGGCATGATACTTAAAACTCTCCACTTCTATCGGCAGTAGTCCTTGTCCAAGTCTTCTTCATATGTGGTAGCTAACTCAAGTGCCTGGTTCTTCAATTCTTCTCCATTCATTGTTTCTAACCGAGCTCCATTGAGGAAACCAAATAAACTATTCATGTTTTGAATGACTTGAAACCTTTGCCTCAGTTCATTCAGAATCCGATCTATTATTTGAATAATCAATAATCTGAGCTTTTTTATTCTGAAAATTCATAACTTTCAACTTCGCCCTTCTCATCAAACCTCCGCTTCGTTCTCCTCCGTACTTCTTTAAAAAGAGGATCTAGGTTAAGCTTTCCTGCTATTTCTTCATGCATTCTACATTTAGCTCCTTTTATAGTTTTTGGTTTTTGTAGTCTACTAATAAGTTTTTTCCTCTTCATTTCTTATACGTAAATATCTATAGTAAAAAAATACTCGACCAATTTAGTGCCCCCCTCCATTCCGGCGCCAGGGGCAGATGCTCCGTCTGCCCCCCCCCTCCTCCTCTAGTTACGTCTCTGGAAGTCCCTTAAATAAAATGTCAAGTTCGATTTTTCCCCTAGGTGTATTTCTTCTGTGTTCGTAAAGATTCCATTGTGTGTATATATTACTTGATGTTATCTATCTCGTGCTAGCGCAGTTGGCCAAATATGGCCCTTGCGCCATAAAACCCAATCCAATCAACCAATGCTTAAATAAAGATTCTAGGCTTATCATGAGTTAGCAAATGTTTTTTTATTTTTGAACATTCCTGTGAAAGTGATGATAAAATATGAGAAGTGTTTATCAGTAACTGCTGATGGTGATGCACTGATGAATGGACAGATAAAGTAAGATTATGTATACTGAATTACGAATTCTGTTTTTTGAAAGGGTAAAGAAATTAAAATTAGGTGTTGACCTCGTCATCTGACCTAGATTCAAAAATTACGAGGTGTTGTCATCGGATCTTTCTCTTCGGAATTATTCCCGGACTGTCGCCTGTTGTCCGTTGTGTTGCTCCAGTTCGACGTTAATTGAACTACCTATCTACCATTGCGGTTATTTGTTTGAAATAGAAATTAGAATATTGGGTGCCCTCAGAAATTATTTTCTGAAAACTTGCCTGATACATTTACATTACGTTCATTGCGATTACCCATTCACAGTTGAATGCAATGTTTTGCGTTTTGCAATGATTTTCGTCTTGAATTGAAAAAAATTCTATTATTAACAGTTTACATTTTGAAATACAGAATTTTATCTCAGATAGTAAGGTATTTGGCGGTAAATTCTGTCCTTTGCGCCATTAAAACCAACCAACCTAACCCTTTGGTAGTGATTTTTTTATACTTAGAATAATTACATATTATGTGAAGAATTATCCCTAATCCGAGTGGCATACATCTTTCTGAATCCGAATTTTCATACAAAATTACTTCATAAATGTGTGCAAAACCAGTCATTTTCCTTTCCTTGTCAGGAAACACGTCGGAAATCGTTAGTTACTGGAATGTTCTGTGACCCTACCGCATAAAAGATTATTTCGTAATCCTTTCAATAATTAATGAGGACCACGTTTATTAAAAAGGAAAGGTATAGCCTGTGGTTGAAGCAATGGAATGTTACTTCCGTGATGAACGAGACTATCCTGGGTAGGATAATTCTAATACGTCAACTGACAGTATGCTTTTTGTCACGATGCCTCATAAGGTCATAGGTGATTCTAACACGATCATGCGGGATGTTTTAATCAAATTTAAATAAAATGATCTGGGCATTTGAAATATTTTAAAGTTCAATTGGGTTGAAATTATAATTTGGTGCTTCATTAAATACCAATAACTAGAGAATAGCAGGTCAGAATAAATCGTCAAACGGCGAGGGCGCTATATACGTATATATTGACCATACGCGTATATATTTAAGTGGTCATTTCATAATTTTTCAACTTTTAGTATACTATTAAAACTTACAAATTCAGACAAACAGGCTTGATTTTTCATAATTAAGAAGCGCACTGAGTATCGGTAGCAAATCGTATAATTTAAATTTAAAACCTTCATTTTGACCAATTTTATTTTCGAATAATCAGTTGTAATAAATTTAAGGAAGCCACTTCAATAATTGAGTAAAGAAATAAACCCCCATGAGTCAAAATTTATCACAAATAACGCATGGATGATAAATCATTAAGGGGTGGTTTCAATCAAACTAATCATGTTCACAAGATGTGATGCACAGTAAAGTAATATATAAAGTACATCCTTGTTTTTCCAAGCCTCTGCTCATATTGTGCGTAAGTTTCGTCCACTAAAAATGTTCTTTTAATCAAAAAATGAGAGTCGCAATTCCTTGATTTCAAATTTCCTTTTTCCTTTTCTGCACTTCGATTATTTCATTAACAGATTTAAAACAAATTGAAGATATTAATTCAATATTTTATTCTTAATTTTAATGCGGAGGGGACGAGTTCCTATGATAAATTACTTTTGTAATCATGGCAGAAACAAACTGCTTTGGTTTTAAATTATCGTGATTTCTTTTATGAAAACACTCACATATTGATTCAGAGTTAAATCTAATATTTTAGTCTTAAAGACAAATGCAAATGTAATTGTAATGCCGCACATCTTGTGTTCGAGTGCTTCTGAAAACGATCTTTCGAAATGAAAACATAATCGCTTAGTTTGCGTAGTTGAATCTCGTGATTGGTTTCCACTAACAATATTGATTGAAATGCGGTTGGTGGTAGAGAGGATATCTCACTATCTGAGAGGCCAATCAATAATGTCTGGAACACAGTGACATTCGATCCAAAAAGTGAATTTAAAATACAATTTTGTGGGATATAAATTATGAGAATGATGAAAACATTTTCTGTTACTGCGTTTACAATTTTTAAATTAAGGGTTTTTGAGAATTTCGAAAAAATGAAATCTTTTTCTCCGATGCATGCTGTTAATGTTTGATTCAAATTAAGAAAAAAGATATCCATTGTTTCGATGAAACCACATTTCGAGTATTGAAATCAATTATTAAAAAACGATAAAGCGAGTCTCGAAATAAAATCATTTCCTTTTTTAAGAAAACACTGAAATCAGTACAAGTAGTTTATTCGGGGCAAGTGCATACCATGGACTGTTTTCTCGTTTGCAATGTGGATGGTTCAAGAGGCATGCCATTTCATTTATGCCTTTGGTCTGGGCAGCTTCCCTGCCGAAATTCGAAGCGCTCTAGTGGTGAAACTAATCTGTTACTCCTTCCAAGTATTTTCAGCAGTTTGCAATCCTTACTTTAATCACAGACGTTTTCTATTCAGGGGGCGCACTTACACTTAAAAAGGATGACAGTAGAAATAGAGATATTTGTGTATGTTATGAATTTTTCTTCATTTAAGATTGAAAGAAACGCACATTAATACTAGGTTTCCTCTCAAAGTTTTCCTCGACCTTGCTGAAACAAAATAACCTTAAAATCATAATTGTTTTTATTATTTCCAATGGCCGGGGGGTTTAAGAGTTTGAGAACAAGAACAGGAATCAAAAAAATTATAGCGTGGTATTAGCCATTGGCTCTCATAAGACTTCTTTTTCCCCAGAAAAAGACTTCTTATGAGATCCGGACATCTATCGAGGGTTTACAAGAGTAGTACAACTGAGGAAGTGATCTATCCATCACCTAAGAAAGTCTGCAGAGTACAAAAAGGATTTGTGAAAACTTTCAGACCAAAAAGGATGACATCCAAGGCAATAGTATCTTGTCAAGCCACAGCGAGAAAAGTCAGGGAAGGAAGCCTGAGAAACATTTCTCCAGCTTTTAAATTTCATTCGGTGATGCGTATTATTGATTATTAAAAATCATAAATAATAAATATTTAAAATACATAAATTCCTCACGTTTGGATTTGAAGGATTCTTTAAAATTGACTGAAACCATTCAAAAAGAGAACCAGCAAAGTATAGCCAATCAAACTAACATTTCCTGCCATACAAAATTTGATTGAATTCAAAATCTCGCTATTCAATCCGTCATTTCCAATATCTAACTGCAAGCTTACAAGGTGTTCTCAGAACCAAAGAGCGTGTTTATAAAGCTTGTGTAATCGGGATAACAATCGAATGTAGTGGGATTCGTGCGTGAGAAACCTTACGGAAGTATTCAAAGCTTTTGGCAGTGATTCAAAACCTTTTCACACAAACACTGACCCTCCCTCGACACTACTTTTCTCAAAACCACACAATGGGCAAGGGATGAAGTACAGGTGGTACCAGGCGATGCTTAGAACTAGCCTTTGGGAATATTTCTGGTGTGCTTGCGACTAAGGAAGCGATCATTCGAGCATTTTTCAGTCTTGGACACTTAATAAAGTGAAGACCAAACAACTTTTCTGGCGGGTAATACTATATAATTGCACTCATGCTCATATTCACCAATTTTTTGTTACTTATTCCCCTGCAACTTTTATTCAGTAAGCTTGGCTACAACTTTTTGTTGTGACCTTGAATTTCGTAATTCTGTTAGGAATATTCGCCTTGTTTGTTTTACGTTCATTACATTTACATCCTTATATTATATTTGTTTTATTGCATTCAATATTCCAGATGGGTATGCAATTGGGTTTGAAATTTTCCAGTATCCTCAGTGCTGGTAAATTACCAACCAAAATTCTCAGCACTCGTTTTTTAGTTTACTTTTTTCCTTAGCTTAAGACCCTTTATGATGTGATTATAGGATGTAATCAAACATAACATTCAATGGGAAAATATATAGTCATTTTGTGTTCTGCATATCGGAGCACCAAATATGACATTACCTTTTGCGACGGCATCAGTCGAAACCTTCTTTCCAGGAAATATGTATAAACTGCAAAAAATAAAACCAGAGTGAGGTGGGGCAAGTGCGATTCCAAATCTTCAAAGTTCATACGAACCAATTTCCTCTATCCCTGTTAAAAAATAATCTTGCTACACACTCCCAGACCGTTTACTAATGAGTTCCCACTCTTATTTTTTAAACTTGCCATTGATATAATTTCAAAAAATACCTTGCAATGCTAGTCTACGGGGTCGCACTTGCCCCACATGATGAAAAAAGTGCATACCATGGACATCCTTGTTTGCAGTGATATGAGTGGGGAAGAGCCTATTTCATCCATGCCTTTCTTTGGTCTTCGCAATTTTCTTGCTGATATTCAAAGCGTTCTAGGGGTGAAACTATTTTATAAGACACCTTCAAGTTTTTATATTCACTTACCCCGCAACCGCTTGCCTCATCTTAATTATTCTCTTACTCTAACAGTGGTTCTTAACCTTTTTAGTGTTCGGCACCCCCTTGAATCTAAAAATATGTTCTCGCACCCATTTGAAAAATGTGTTTCTATTTCTTTATTTAGGAAATTACATTTATTGCAAGATAATTTATTGAAAAATAATACCTCAGTGGCTGAGGCAAAGGTAGAGAGGGTAGGAGTGGGGGTCCCAAAAGTAGCAGTTAAACCATTGGTCGACGTACCCTTGAGTGTCTAGTGCCAATTAAATAAATGCAGAAAACTTATTTTAGAAAGTAGTAACATTAAAAAAGAATTTAACTAAACAAAGTTGTATATTTTAAAGATAACATGTGCTCATAACAATTGAATTTTAACCTGTTAGGTTCTTCAAATAAGCACACTGTAAAAGTTCTGATTCTCTTGAAATTTGGTGTTAAAAATTACTATTGGTAGAACAAAGGGCTTTTTACACTAGCTTAGTAATTATCCACATAGCATAATGCACACATTACCTGCAAGCTTCAAATTATATCTATTTCTTAGGAAGAGTTTTATATAATTGTGAAAATTGAGTAAAAATTTGTTTTCAAACGCTTTTCTTATTTTGTAAAGTGCAGTAATTTTATACACTTTTTGAATTGCTTGCACTTTCCTTTGACATACTTAAACTAACTAACCGTTCGTGATATTCTTAAATCCACTTGTTATGAAGTGCATTGTGATTTGAGTATGTATTAATCAGTGATATACCAACTCTTGAAGATACGCACAGGTGTTGGTAGTGATATTTATTTATATATAGCAATATATTTATTTTTTCGATCTCCCAAGCCCAGTTCACACAATGCTATTAAATCTTTTGTGATTGGTTCAGAGCTTAGCCGAACAATTCCGTTCCCGTCGTAAATCCTCCCTGCAGATGAACGTGCAAGCTCAAAGACAATCCCATACCTTTCACCATTAAACTTAGATCAATCATTGTCTATGGTAAGATCTAAGACCCCAAAGGAACGCTACGTTGATTGGATGGTATAAAATCACATACCCCCTCATTGGATATTGACTGCTTTTCGAGATGGTATTGGACAGATTCGAAGATAGGACAAGAGAACTCTGAGTACAATTTTTGAAAGAGCTCCAGTTTATTGACTGCTCACGAATGGTAGGGGTCGAATGTGCTTAGAAATATCTGGTTATAACGCGTTTTAAGATATTGCGTTATAGTTGCATTTTTTATTCGAAATGTCCCTGGAACATATTGCTCCGAAGATAGTTTCAGTAAGTATTTCGAATAAATTATTTTGCTTTGGCTAAAAGCCTAATTTGTCAAATTTAAAGGGTATTCTTATAAGAGTTTAATCATTTCTATATGCTCTATCTAAATGTTTTCGAAAGTTATCGCAATCAATATGAACGATGATCGTGTATCGATCAACATGAACGATGATCGTGTATGCCTATCGAACTCAATAACTTTGCTACTTATTTCTTAAGACCTAGCTAAGCAGCTAGACCAAATCCCGTGAGCCCGAACACGCTCAAATAGTCCAACCCTAGGTCTGGACTTCCATAGCGATTTCTTCTTGCTAGAGCAGCACAAGCCAGATGACTTGGGGAGGCTCGTTCAGTGCTACATTTTATTCAAGTGGGAAATGATGTATGGCCCTGAACGAAGGCTAGAGATCGGATGTTCCAGCTCAACAAGTCTAGAAAGGGCAGTCTGACATTTTCTATCGCCCGTATATTTGAGCGAGAATCCAGCGTGGTCTCTACGGTACCAGATAAGAGTTGTTGGGGCTCTCCAAATTTTATCATTTGTACTCTTTATGACGAATAACTCTTGATAGATTAGTGGGCAAGGTTTTTATCAGTTCGATAACTTTTCTTTATAACTACAGCATCTCGGATGAGAATCACGGAGTCATGTTTGTATCAAAATGTGTGTAAATAAGTTGAGAGGAATAAAATGAAGAAAATAGCATAAGTAGAAAAAGGTTATATGAATGCCTTAAAACTTTTGTTTCCTTGAAGATTTATACTGTTTTTTATGGTTTATTCCCTTCTTGGGAAAACATTACATTAAAGTTTCTTAGCGTAGAGAAAATAAAAGGAAGATATTTCTTACAAACGCTTTTTTAAGGTTTATAGAAAAGAAAAATTATATTTATATATATATATAGGATTGAATGTTTTTTGTCAGTAATCTTTAAAAAATGAAGTGCAGAATTAGTTTACTCAGTACTTTTTCAAACCGTTGAAACCCTTCGAGCAAAACACAATAACAATGTTTAGCAAATTGTATCTTGAATGTATCCCCAAAACTTTAAATATTAATAACAATTTATCAAACGAAAATGTTCCTTTATGAATTTTTATCATAATTACTATAGTTTGATGATATTTTCTGCCGTTTCGATGAATTTTGCATTTTTATTTAGTGTTAAATGGGCTTTAGATTAAATCTAGTTTTTAGTATGTGTGTCACGTTTCTTATATTTGGATTCCTTTGCAAAAACAGTGCGTCTTGCTCTTTAAAACATGAGTTAATTACCGTCTTTTCTGTCCTTAAGCCACTTCAATGGGTGAGAACGACGCATAATGGGGCAGGCAGATGGATTTACGTGTTTCATTACCTTATTAAAAGAACAAATTCTACGTCACTGACGGAACATGAAGTACATTCTTGAATTTAGGTGCCACTTAATGTCTTCCCATGGAAGAAAGATATACTTAAAGCTTTAGATGACTACTTGTCAAGACAATGAGGTCAGATAAGATGTAGGTGGAGAGATGGATGTTTGAACTTCGAATAGCGTACTAACCTCTTGAATATGCCAAACAGATTGTATCTTGAACTAAAATATTTTGAAAAAATGTAAAAAAAACATGTTTGCCAACAGATTCTTTGAAGTCTATACCGGTTGGATTGTTTGGCATAACAAGTGATATTTCATAAATGCTTTTTCTTGCCTTGTCGCTGTTTAATTCAGTTTTCATTCCCCCTAATGGCAACTAGTAGTTTTATTTACCAAACATCAAACATGTAATTTATAAAATAGATGCCTGGAACATGATACTATAATAAAAAAAATTCAACATCTGTATGATTCAATTAACAAGCAATAATATTTAGACCATAGAGAATGATTTAGAAACCGTTGTTTGCTCTTCCACCAAAATTTTGCCTAGGAAATCTTTAAATTTTAATTTACTCATTTTTCCAAATGCAACATATTCAATAATTGAATGTTGCAAAACCAACGGAAAATGCTTGTCCGATTTTGGAACTTGTATCATAAAACCAAAACAATCCGATTCTCAAATGTGAGTCGCATGGATTTGAACGAGTCTAATCGTTGTATTGGAGGGGCAGGTTAAAGGCAAACAATTTCCCCACAATTGGCGTCTTTAGCGCAGATTCTGGCTGAATTTATCGTTCGGTGCCGGAAGCGATAGCACTAATTACTAGTTGGCAAAACAAATAATCTATGGCGATCGCCACACACGATTTTGAGTATGGTGACCTTTTTCCCTGCCGAGCATACTACTTTTCTAGAAATGGACTCCCAGAAGTCATCTCCCTTCTCACCAGCCCTCCCTGGATGTATTTCTTCTGCGCCAGAAAAAACTTTCGTTGTCCATTACTTGATCGATATTGCCTGTCTTGTATATGGCGCAGCATGGCTAAATATGGCCCTTGTGCCATTAAACCAAACCCCCTTCTTAGCAGAGCTACACTGCATTCTCATCAAAGTTCTAGTTTTATCTTCCCACCTTAAAAATAAAAAAATTCTATTCATTAAATGTAATACGTTTTAATCGAAGAAAACAGATTTTTGACAGGCTTTCTTTTAAGAGACAATTCGATGTGCTTTTCCTTTATTCTATCACTTTCTTTGTTAATACTCGTAACAAAATCGAATAACTGGAATCACTTGTTTATTCGGGTGTCCTGTTAGGTCCAATCAAAGGTGATTACGCTTCTCTTAAAAGCACGTCGAGGAAGAGACGTGTCCCTGTGCGCAACCACTGAATCCGCCTTTGGGAAACGATAATATCCGTTATCGAAAGAGCCGCCAAACTCAAAACTCAATAAAACGTAATCGATTGAAGAACAAAGAACTCTATGCCCAAGTTGGTGCCAATTTGATTATGAATGCGGTACTGCAGAGACAAAAGGTAATTTTCGTCTTTGGTGTCATTGCTACTGGATAATGCACTGGTACGTCTGTTTCCTGATAAAATATTCAGTATTTAAAGGACTGCGTCTAATTCTATCGCCTTTCGATCATCCATTTTATTCCTTCATTTTGTGTCTCGTTAAGTAAATGTTTCCTAATGGCTAAAGTTTGTCAGCGGTGGTCGTATGTTTAAAATATGAACTTAGCTAACCTGATCTCATATATTATAGAAGTTATGATTATTCTAGTCAATGGTGATCGATTGGTTTATTCCGAACAATTTTATGGTCTTGTGAAATAAAGAAATATCGCTTTCTTAGCGTGTTTTTGTTTATTTCTATATATCCGTACGAAATATCCCCTCGTAATTGATTTATATTTAGAACATAACTGGTATTTGTGGAACACGTCGGTAATAAATTTACTCTTGTGGAAATCTGTTCGTAATTCACTTTTTCTAAATGGAAAAATAGTGATTGTAAGTTACCCCTAAACTTATACATACTTAGCATGCTTGTAACAGCAATGATTCAGTTGATGCAAAATGCTTATTTTCTTGAAGTAGCTAAAAAAGCGAGGTGAATGCTTGAAGCCTCAATTGAATGTAAATATTCAATTTATTTGATGTCCATTTATACCAAAATTTTAAAATTCAAGTCTAGAATATTAATTAAAACTTTTTAATAAATATACGTAACATAATATTTATATTATTGAACATCAATATCTAAATACACTGTTTTATAAATCTAATTTCAGAGAATTGCATTACTTGTTTTCAGTGTATAATCAGTTTTAATGAACTAAATGCCTCATCACAAAATTTGAAGCTTCAAATTTTTGTAACAGAAGTAGCTAAAAAAGCGAGGTGAATGCTTGAAGCCTCAATTGAATGTAAATATTTAATTTATTGAATCCAAAGATCTGAGCCATTAAGCAATTTTGTTATTCATCCTGCTTAATAATCCAATATATGCATAGATAAGAACAAATATGGCAAACGTTGTTGTCCTAATCATTCCTCTTTAAAAAATCAGGACATTCCTGATATTCCCAATAACTCGAGAGGAGTCACGAATTCCACCATTTTTAAAGATGGTAGGAACTGTCCTACTCGCTTAACAGATTTATAAATTGAGCGTCTTGTAAGTGCCCCGAATCATGCAATCCCCTGACTTCCTACAGCAAGCTTGAGAACGAGATCACAGAAAATCCCAATCATAACCATACAGGGGGAGTGATGTAAAAGGTTCACTCTTCTAAAAAGCGGAAGAAGCCATAAATTTTTACTATCACTATAAGTTTCTGCCATGAGAAGCCTCCGGTAAGAGAAAAGAGGGCGAGTTTTTCTTTAAAGTGTGCCTGGGGGCTGTAAAATTGTTAACTTCCTTCCATATAAGACAGAAAAAATTGTTGGGAAAGAAAGCTGCATCTCCCATGGAAGCTTTGTTTTCTCTATAAAAATTTTGTCCCTGTACCGTGACAATTTTTCCTCTGCTGTACGTGGAGAAAATGAACCTTGTGCCAGAGAGAACAAAGAGCATCCCCTCTGAGCACCGCTTACAATAACGACGCCGTTGAACGTCGGTTCTATTAAAGCGCAGCATGACGTTCTTCTGGTCATTATAAGCGGAATGTCGCTTCTGTAAATAACGAACGCACGCCCTCACACTTGCTGGAAGAAGTTTTTCAAAAGACTTGATTCAAAGGAGCAGCTAGAAAGTTCCAGCGTAGCTTTTTGCAGAAGCGAGACGAGTGAATCAATAAATAGATAATGATGCCAGCTTTAAAAATAAAAAATGCAAGTCTGATTTTAGCTTTGGCCTTTTGAGTACTTTTTCCCCTTACGATGAAAATGCTTAACCTATTTTGATAAGGAACTATGAAGTGAAATTCAGTCTGGAAACAGGAAACATGCGTAGCTGTGTAAGTTCATCTTCATGGAGTTACAATTTGTCCTAGAAATTAATAGTACTTAACAACCCAGAAACTGAGGAATAAAAGAAAGATTTTTTAAGTAAATGGGTAAGAATTCTAAGAACCTAAACATCAAGTATATGAAAAGGATTAAAAATAGGAAGTTGGATGTTGCAATATTTGGTTTTTTATTATCAATTTGATCATTGGATTAAGCAAAATTTCATAGATCCGAATGAATGTTTTTTTTTTGCATTTTGCATGAAGTGAGCTATTCGTTATGTATCTTATTTGCAGACATCATACATATCGCTTCAGATTGAATCTTGAAGGATTTGTCTTTCAACAATCTTTGTTTTAAAATCTCTTTAATAACGTTTCTTTATTTGAAGGTTTCGTGTTGTATTTGTTCAACTGTTAAAATTGGTGTTTGTTTTCAATATTTTATACGTCATGAAGTAGACGTGGCCATATTGTTACAGATGTGCTTTATTAAAAATAAAATTACTGTCCTTTGCCACAAAAAAGATCAAATATAGATATCTTTGACTTGAGCGATTTCATCTTGGAAAGGCCTTGCCATTATAAAATGTTTAATTACCAGTAAGGACAGCGTTTTTCATTATTATTTTTAAATTTTCAATAGCAGGACAAGATACAAAAAAAGAACAAGAAATACAACAGAAACTACTACAGTACAGTACAGGTGAAATTATATATCCTTTAAATGTTCTCGCTCTCCAGTATCTGGAAATCTGTCTCCTTGGGTTGCTTTGGAGCGAAAAACGGGAGATCTGTCCCTAGGGTCAGGCTGATTATAAAGCTGGCAGAAAGGCTTTGTGACTGCCAATTCTAAGCAGACGGGTGGCATATCAATCATGCCCGATAATTACAATGTATGAGTCAATATCCGTGGCAAACGAATGTATAAAACATAAATCCATCTGATGTTTGCACAAGAAAACATTTAAAAGTAATTCGTGCTGTAAACAAGAACATCCAAAAATATATATATTGTAAATACCTGAATTACCCGGCGTTTCTCGGGTTGAATTGTTTATAATTCATGGTAACATTACTCAATATTATTCCTAGGGAGATTTCGAATTGTTTTTAGCCCCCCCCCTGCAGACCCAGGACAAATCGAACGGGGTTATATATAGCCTATGTGTCCCGTAGAATTCTACAGGATGAATGTACCAAATTTAGTGTGAAATTGATCATATAAATAAGCAATGTTATTCCTATGAGGATTTCGAATTGTCTTTAGCCTCCTGTACCATATCGACGATAAAAAGACCATTTCTATAAAAAATAATCTTATATTATCATAAAAAAACTTACATTCCAATAATAAAGCTAGTTAAAGAATTTACAGACGAGATACATAAACGATATGATACTGAGCGATTTTCAATGCAACCGTACTCTAAGATTCTAAAAATATAACTACAAGGTCATCTTGAGAGGCGACTCCTGTAGATGTTAACTCTGACGTCATCTGCACAGCCAAACCGGGAGAGAGCGCCCCCTAACAAGTGCTCTGTCCAGGCTGACGGGACGTTTCACCCCTCTGCACACCCAAGACAAATAGAACGGGGTTAATATGTAGCGTTACGTTACCAGCTGGGTCCCTAAGAATAAGTGTACCAAATTTGGTGTGGATTGGTCAAACGGATATTTTGTATAGAGAACAGACAGATACCAACTCTGCTTTATATGTATAGATTGACGGCAAAAAGTTTCGGATGGAGAGTCTGAAGCATAGAATAAATTAATATAGGGTCAGTGAGAAGAAACTAAAATATTTGTGTGTAGCTTAACTGATTATTCCCTTTGTGGATGAAAAATCTGCGACATTGCAGATTCGAAATCCACAAACCGATACTCGGCTCTCAACCGCACCATCGCCAATCACGTGCTTATTTGGAAAAAGGACCTTTGTTGCCAATCTATCTTTAATTATTCATAAGATCGCGGGGCGCGTTTCTTTCTGGATGGCCTTGCGCAAACCCTCCCGTAACTGCCTCCTCGCGTTTCGAATGTGATAATTTCCACCGCACCCCCCCCCTTTGGAACGTATTGTCTTTCGCGGGGGAGGATGGAGAGCACGAGACAGGGGGTGGGGAAGGGCGTTCGATAGCGTCAAGCCGTCTGGCACGATCGCAGGATCGATACATCGACCTAGCCGAGGGAGGCTAGTGTTGGATGGTCCGCGGTTATTCTGTTTGGCGAGCTCACACGTATCTGGACTGGCGCCAAGAAGAGAGTTAGAGCAACAAGTGGGATTTGTGGTTGCTAGAGTCGTGAATTTTCGATGTGGTGAGTCGAGTTTGCGTGAGTGCGTTTCTTAATGTTTTTTGGGCCGTGGTATCCCAATTGGTAGTCTCGGATTGGCAATCGGAGGAACTAGAATTCGAAACTTGATTTAACCAAAGACAGTCGTTGGGGCTGGTGCACGTTAAATCTGTCGTTGCCTCGAATATCCTCGCGTTGGCGTAGTGTGAACGTTTAAAAAAGAGGTGCGATGTCTGGTGTTGACCTCATCTAACAGTAGTTCAAAATTACGAAGTACTGACCTCGGATCTTTACCCTTCGGGATTGATCCCAGACAGTCGGCAATTGCCATTGTTATTTGCTCCAGTAGACGTAAATTCACCTACCTACCAAATTGTTTTTCCACACAGTAATATTTCTTCTGGGTTTGGGATCTTGGGATACAAGCAGATCCACACAAAGGAAGGATATCATCAGTACCATGGTACCGGTATATGTGAGGAGTTTTTTTAAACTCTTCATTTATAAAGTTATAAATATTTTTATTGTATTATAAAAAATAAATGTTGTTACATGTGTCCAGAGGATTAATCTTCTATGTATTTTCAAAAATAAAGTTGGCAATGTGTACAATGGAAAAAAGATGTATATATTTGTACAAGGTAAGCATTGAGCAATTAGAACACATTTGTATTTCATTGTTGGTTGTTTTTTCTATGGCGAAAGGGCCAAGCCTGGCTAAGTTGCGCCAAAGAATGTTTTTCCGTTAAGTAAATTGACGTTAACGCACAAGAAAAACACAAGTAAACACACAAAGAAAGTCTAGTGACGCAAAAAAGAAAAATATTGTGCGCTCCAACGAAATGGTAGTCGACCTTGAGTGAGTCGATTTTTTAAAAAAGGTGTGAAACTTTTTTTAGAGAAGGCTGCCGTACGCAAAAGTATGAGTGGCGATCGCAGTGGCTTGTCTCCCTTTGACAACTCATTATCACTGCTGCCGCTTTCGGCACCAAATGATAAACATAGAGCCAGAATTCAAGCTAAAGACTCCATTTGTGGAAGCTATGTATTTACGTTATCACCAGTCTCCTAATTTAGCTAATAGACTCGTTCAAAACCACTTGACTCGATTGTCAACTCCTGATAGCCGAACTGTGAACCCAGAGTAGTTACATAAATCAAATCTGCGCTGCCTTCAGCTCGCTGGCTGCTAGCGCAATGGGCAAACCCACTGAGACACTATATTTCATTAGAGGCTTATTATCTAATCTGGTACTGAGGCTCGGAGTGCCTCAGTACCAGGTCTGGACACCTGTCTGTAAGTTCTGTGTCAGAGTATATGCTGTGGCGTGCTGCAATATCTGCGATGTTATTTTTAACTACGAGGACGATTCATTCAAAGCAGCGTCGCTATGAATACTTCGTAACGTTGCTAATAAAGTTTTCGCATCGCAATAAACTGGTATGTTTTAATTTGCCATGGAAACTAAATCATTGCTCACTTTGTCCATAATATTTTTTGCGTTAGTGTAAAGCTTTAGCTCTCTTTTCCACTTCCTCCTTGCTAGCGCATATCGCACGGTCTCATGTTTGCATTAGGCTGAAGAGGAAGTGCTGAGAGGAACTAACTATAGGATGAAAGAGGCAATGTTAAATAAAAGTGCGTGATTCCTTATAGCAGTCACTGTTTCCCAACCTTTTGTGAATAACCACTTCTCAAGTTATGATGTTCAAACGAACTACTAATATCTAAATTTTTAAAGTATATCGAGAGAAAATGTTTTATAAATAACAAACACTTTACAGTTCCTATATCTGAAGTAAGTATTTCAAATTGATCTTACCGCTGAATCAAACGTCGGAATAAATTCGACGGATTGTTCTATTTAGTATTTTAAAAGAATCAATTAAGCTGACAGTTTCCTCACTTCGGCTGCGATGTTCACGGTAATTGTAGTTAGGTTAACTATACCTCTCCATATTTAGTTTACCACAGGTTTAGACCGGCGTATGTTGTTACTAGTCCTCATTAAGTAAATAAAAGATTAAACGTTAACAAACCTTATTTTAAAATATAAAATGTAACAAGACTCGGACTGCGAGTACAAATTATATATGGTTATATTTCACTATTCGAATATCCAATTCGTTGTAATATATTTACATACTTCGTGCAGTGTAGAATGCAAAAACTCGCATAATCAAATGTTTCAATCGAGTTGCTGTCGCCAACGGCACATATTGTTTCATGTAGATAAAAGTGAGAATTTCTGAATGGATAGAATATTTCAATTTATGTAATTGAATACCAGTATTCCTTAATTGGAAGAGACAATATTTAAAAATACTTATGACATGCCGGACAGGTCACTTCGGTTGTGACTCTAAGGTAATTTCTTTTGCTATACTAGGGCGAACTACTGGTGCCACTAGAGCAAATTAGACCGGGACGTACTGCTTAAAGTGAATTTCGAACCACTTCGAACATCCATGCCCAGACTGGGATTCGAACTCAAACTCTGCTGAACCAAGGATCAGAGTGCTAATCACTCGGATAGTTGGCCGGCGATTTAGTTATGAAGGGCCAGTTCAATGTATTCAGTAAAACGACGTTAGTTGAAATGATGCATGTGATACATGTGCTTTCAAATAAACATTAGGTGGGGCGCAACGCCGGTTCGATTCCTGTAACTTTGGGTGTACACTATTTCCTTCTTCTCTGTATCAGTAAAATTTTCTTTTGTGTGTATGTCCATTACTTGACGTTGACTGTATAGTGTTTGGAGCAGCTTGACCAAATATGGCCTTTGCGCCATAAAACCCTGTCAACCAAATAAACATTAGTTTTCACTTCACGATACATAAAATATTTTTGTCCCAAGCAATCAATAGTGATAAATATTTTTTCCCATTACACTGACAAAAAAAATTAACAGCATCATCATTAAAAGTAATGGGATAAAACAATTTAAAGCACGTGTTTTCCCAAAACATTAACATCCGCAAAAACCGGAAATGCTGAGGGAATTGAAACGTTTAGTGTTGCATTTTTTTCGATTAGACGAGGAACTTCTCTCACCGTGATTGGAACCAACGAATAGGGTTTGTACGTTTATTAGATTTAGAATCGATCCTAGTCTGCAGTTTTTCCCCCAACCCCGCTCAATTCTCCATTCAACGACATGGATAAATTATGCCCTCCTAAACGAGCTGTAAAAAACTTAGAGAATTAAATTTCAATTCCTTTGTTGATTTGATAGTGATGTGTTTGTTAGAAACGGCAAGCAGTTTGACGGTTTTCAATGGGACGTAATGAAAATAATGATTGCAAAATACGTAATTTATAAATTACATACTGTTATTCGTTTTTAGTATGTCCTAAAATATACTCGTATTTTTAATGAATAATTCATGCGCATGTAAGTAGGAAAGGAAATGTCGGGCACCTCGGATTGCACCACGATCGCATTTGTTGAAAATGATCCGCCCGACTGATTAAGGGTTAAAATTTTTCTTTTAAGAATAGTTTGACACACCTTTTCGGAATGGGGTAAATAAGCTATATTTGGATAATGTTTAGTTCTGCATCTAAAGAGCCCGAACTGAAATATTTGAGCATTTCACAGCTGAGACTTTTAAAGTGTGTTCAATACTTTTCGAATAGATAAGTTTCCGTTTTAAGAAATGTCATTTGTCTGGAAATAAAAAATTGTTTTTGTCTGAAACTTTAAGAATTTTTTATCACAAATCTTATTTCAAAAGTACCTGAATTTCTAAACACAAAAGTTTCGCCTGTGTTTATTTTTCATATCAATCTAGAATTAGTGTGCAACACTTGTTTCAGTGTAATAAATTATGCATTTCAATAATAAACCATATGGAGGCTTACCTGGTATAATGGTCATTTGTCTGCCCCAAGTAGGTCCCGAGTTCAAAGGATAAAAAATTGTACTTTGAAACTTTATAACCTTTATCAGTATTGCTTTTTAAACTCTTGCACATATGATGTTTACGTATCATATTGCTCAGTTGTTTGACCAATATGATACAGGCAACATTTTATATGTATTTTCCCAAGTTGAGAAGCCTAGATGTGATTTCAAAAGTAAAAGCATATTTATTTTTAAATTTTATGGAAGCACTCAAGAAGGCTATCTGTATTTCCCTTTTTACTTCATTGAAATAAACTTGAACGTGCCTTAAATATTTATATCCGTTAATATTCAGTTTCTAGCTCGTTGTCCATGGATATGCTAATGCTATGTGCTTGTCGATACAAATGTGCACAATTTCAACCCAAAGACGTGTCTCGAATGTCCTTATGACGCACCAGTTGCGTTCCGAAAATTGATGTGAACGCATCTCAGAAAGAAACAGCAATGACCAGAGAAAATGGCACAGTCATGTGGATTGAATCAATAAATATGTAAAAGTGAACTTGTCAAGGAAAACTATACTGTCCATCCGTGGAACTTTCTTTTTATTTTTAGCATCTGAAACTGAGTACATGCCGCCGCTTTTGTGTGAAACAATGAGTCGAATATTTATTTAAAATTCCCATGGCGTATCTTCGTGAATCCCCCATTTGTTTACGATACCATGATGTTTGCTTTTAATGTAATGTATGCTAATGTGGCGCATCTTTGAATTTATTGTTTTCATTGTCTTACTGTAGTAACTGCGAGTCCAACGTTATTTGTGGTGGCCATTGATCTGACTTTCCGATGCAAATGGTGTTATGTCTATTTCAATTTTCTGAATAGAATGAACATGGCAATCCGGAAAATGGACCCGTTTCATAAATTTGTCTAGAAATTTATGAATCTACAAAGATGCACGATTTCACTATTCGTCAGTGTTATCAATCAAAGCGTGATGCATTGTTGGGTTATTTAGTCTCGGGTTATTTATAACTATACGCAGTCATTTTTCTTTTATGAAAAGATTGTAAAGATTCAGTGTTTTGAATACATATACAAGAAATTAAAACGAAGCAATTGTGGGCTATGTGGTAAAAATGCTGTTTTATTGAGATATTACATAATGAGACATTATGAACAAGGATTGCGAATAGCAGACACGAGGGTGAGGTGTTCGATCCGCATGAACATGTGACAGAAAAGAGAAAACAATGAGAACGTGGGAAAGATAGTGCACAATCGGCACATTTAGAGATCCAGTCAGGCGTCCGAGATTGAAGTTGATTTTCTATTATTGAGTCCGGCCTGAGAACTCCATTGAGAAATGAATAGCGAATGTAGATAAAATGCGCTAAAGAAAAATATTTTGGGATTTTTCGCTACATTCATTAAATAACTGTTTATAAAAATTGTATTTGACAAATGCCCCACTCTAGAATATAATTACAAAGCAAACAAAATGTCGTAATATAACCTCCCTGAGCGACCACCTCTTTCATAGACCACCTCTTTCATAGACCACATATTTTTGTAATGGATTATTTTTACTATTGATTCAATACCAAATTTACCTCTAATAAGAGATCATCAAAGAGAGCAAGTTAAATCCAGAAGCGACTCGGGATTGAAAAGAGGATTAATTTTATGCTTATCTGACACGAAAATACATAAATTACAAGAAAATACCGACATCAATGCTTTAATAATTTTGACACTTGGATAGGCTGGCGTCATTCGGAGAGCTAATTCAAAACAGGATGGATGACATTCATGCTATTTCAAGAATGGTTCGTGGAATTGCAATTGAAACTCTTAAGTTCCAAATCGTATTCTAAAAATTACATTGTTGAAACATGGTTTATCACATGTATTTTTAATTGATTTCTAGGTTGCGTAATTTGGGCATTTTTATCTCATCTAGATCTTAGACCTCCATAAAGGCACCAACTCTAAGCGTTCCCCTTTTAAAGACCAGATGTGTAGTAGTTGCTTTAGAAAGGTTTCGCTGCGGTTATCATCAAAACAAAATAGATCTAAATATATTTTAAAAAATAAAAAATATCGAATCCGCCTAAAATCCAATGTCACTGGTAAGAAGTAAATGCCTGCACATCATATCCATTAGTTCAGTGACGTATTTAGCGGATGGACCCGAGGGGTCGAACCCTCCCAAAAATAGTTTTGGTGTTGAAAATAATCGCTGACGATATACATTCTGAAGATAATTTTATCAGTGGAAGTAGAAATTCCATTGATACCTCTTTGAAATATAAGTGAACAACAAACCAAAAACAAAAGTTTATCACGCAGGTCAAAATAGACGAAAAATATTTAACTCAATGCTTCTTTTTCTACCATTTCAGCAATTCTATTGGAATAGGAAACCTGAAGAAAAGAATGCCACCCCCTAATTTATTTTCTGAATGTGTGCCTGCCCTGGTCGTATAACGAGGTTTAATTATTAATTTATGGGTCACCCTATGCTGTTTTACATGAAAACTTCCCTTTTCAATGATTCAAAATAATTTGTACCAGTTCAATCCGCTTTTTAAGACTTCCTTCACTGTTTTAAAGGAAAAGATAACCTTATAAATATTTTTAATTTCCGGAGCACTGACTCATCGTAGTTCAACTTATGTACTCGGTATTCATATTTCACTTAAGTGGTGCCCACCTGAGGCCACATTTCGATCGTCCATCACAATTCTCGGAAGTGACAAGCCGTGGCCAGGAATCGTTCTGGATACGTGCCATATTGGCCATCCCATCTCCCCCGGGAGGAATCGTATCTCTCACCCCATACATCTTACTGGGATGAATGGCACGTATGGATGTTTCTCTTACAGCCATTGCATTCCGAACAGCCATTTATTACCTTTCACTTCCATGCGATTGAGGAGAGTGACTACTTTCTGTCCACGTTGCGCTTCTCTTGACCATCGCATTGATTGCACAAGAGCTTTTTGTGGAATGTCTTTGAAATATCTTCTGTCTGGCCACCATCTGGAAAAGCTACATGTTCCTTTAACAGGAGTTTCTATCGAAAGGCGAATCTGTTACATTTGGTTGTATTATTTTTATCTTGAAGGTAAATGGAGTACCAGTATCGAACCGAAGAGGACTTATAAGCTTCAGTCATCACCAAAGTGACAGAAAAATTGAAATTTCTTAGACAAAAAGAATCAGTTGATGTTTAGTAACTTCCAAAAAATATTCTACACTAATCTCTGATTAACAATCTGAGCGTCACGAGATTTTAGAGTAGTGTAGTATAGCTTTTTATCTCAGAACACACATAATGATTATAACCACTATTGGTTGAAAGAATCTCATGGAAGATTCCATTGGTTAAGAATATGAAAATTGGCTAGAAGTCATACAAAGAAGACTGCAGGTTATATGCTTGTGAACCCTTCAGAGGGTTAAAGGTTGGATTCATGTGAAGTTAACTTAAACGACATTACATTAGTATCAACCTAGAAATTTCTTTTCGCTTTCCTTAGATGTTTTTGGGTCATCGTGGCTCAGTGGATTTGCCCACTGTGCTATCAACCTGCGAGTTGTAGGCGACGTATTCGATTCCTCCCAGGGTGTACTTCTTCCGGGTCAGTAAAGCTTTCCTTCTGTGTGTATGCCCATTTACTTGACGTAGTTTTGTGCAGCTTAGCCAAATGTGGCTCTTGCACCATAAAACTCAACCAACGAACAAAGGATGTTTAACTTCAGGAAAAAGAATAAAATTTATCGTAAGGGGACTTATCTTTTTGTGATTTAGTACCAAAACGGAACAGTGGGATAGAGTGGCTAATTAATGATATGAAACCGGAAGTGAAGAGTGAAACAGGAAGAAACACGTATCATATGTTCACTGCCAGAAAAACTGATGCAGACAAGCCTATGCAAAATATATAGCAACGCTTGCTATACATGCCATTGACTGTGTCTACCAGTGCATATATAAAGCGATCTAAAGACACTTGTAGCATCTAGAGCTGTTACCGCCATGAGAATGGCAAATTATCACGATTAAAGCTATTTTAAACGCGGTTCAAAAGTTAGAACTCGTGAGTTATAGCATTTCGGTGTTTGAGAAGTTTGGATTTTCATGTACTGCCATTTCAAGAGGGTAACCGTTACTGCAAGAATTCTGGCAAAACCTGTTTCTTACGACAGCAGTGTGGCCATAAAGACAGGGTGAACATGACCAGCATCGGTTGCCAAGAATCGTTTCACGCGATAGGCGCGCAACGCTGCCTCATATGACATCGGGATTCAATACTGGGCTCTCAACAAACATCAACGTGAGGGTTTGTGCAATGCTTCTTTAAAGAAATGACCTTTAGAAGCCGACGCCCAATTCGAATACCTTTGATGAATACTCGACACGCGCCTCGGCCTGAGCTCGGGAACACCGCCATCAAACACTTGATGACTGGAAACGAGTGCTATGGTCTGACGATGTGGTCGCATTTCCAACTATTTCGGGTTGATGGAAAAATTGGTTTGTGGAGAAGCCCCATGAAGGTATGGATCCCGAACGTGTCAACAGGGGATTGTACAGGCTGTTGGTGACTCCATAATAATATGGGATTTGTTTGGCTGGCATTCAATGGGACCCTGGTCTACAAACGTCTCTGACAAGTGAACGCTGTCCTTTCTGGCGAATTACTCCCGTTCATGTCCAGCGTTCATTCTGATGGTTTGGCCTTTTCCAACAGGACAATGACGCCGTCACACAATTCTAGACCAAATTATAATATCTGACAAATTATGGCTAGAGGAAGGTCTTGTCATTCATCGTTAATCACCAATCTCATCGTTATGAAGCACATTTGGGATGCCATTCAATGCGCTGTAGAGGACAGAAATTCTACACCTCGCAATACATCACATTTGTGGACAGCTCTGTATGAAGTATGTTGTTTAATGCCTATACAGAATACTTGCGCAAGCTCGTGGAGTCTCCCCATCGTAATTCTGTGGTTTTACGCTCCTGTTGGAGGCCTACCTAGTATTCGACTTCGTATACCAGTTTTTCTGTTACTTCCATGAACTGTAGACTGGCTTCCTACTGATAGGCCTACCTAGTATTAAACTGGTGTACAAGTTTATATGGCAACTTTAGTGTAATCTTTTAAGCAATCAGTGCAGCGTCCGACTATATTTAATTTAACGTCCTCAGTCTTAAATGGACAAGGAAACATTTTGAAGAACACTGAAATTCAGGGGAAAGACATCTGACACCCCCAAATGACAGCATCAGTGCCATGATCATGACCACTTCTCAACCCTCCCACAGAAAAATTCTGTTTGAGCGTCTGGATGGTATCTAAGGATCAAAAACTGAAGTGTGATTGTGATGGTTGAGACAAATTCTGAAGTTTCCGCATGTAGAGCGGAAATCAAATTACATTATCCAACTTGATTTCCGCTGGGCAACATTCATCCGAAAACCACATCCGAATTGTCTGTTAAATTCTTGTAAGTTGCCGATACTTAAACAGCGGAGTACTAAAGAGCCATAATGGAAATAATTCTATATTGTGTCTTTGATTGAATTAGCATTTCGAAAATGGACACTTAATCCATCAAGTGATTTATTTCAAGCTTATTACCATTTGTGTTAAGTGCTAACTATACGCTTAGAGTAATCATATTAAGCAATTTTTCATGTATCCAATATCTGAACACATGTTACTTATCTATGATTTCCTTGAAAAATTTGTTATAATCTTTGCATTCACTATAAACCATTGAGATATAATCTTATCATCTAGTGTGTTTTCTTTTGTTTTTGAAAGCTGGTGTTATATATGCAAATACATATACCTTTATTAGTAAACATGTGAGTTTGGATTTGAAAAATCTATTCGCGAAAGCCATCAACGTTCAAATTCAAGCTTTCTGAGGACGATGAAAATTCTAAATATTCAATATTGGTATATTTAAAATTGGCTTTATGACAATGATATGCAAAATCTCCTGATGGATGACTCACAAGCCCATCTTATTTATGCAGTTAGTTTGTAAGAGTAATTTTCTCAGTGAGATGATATGAAGACGAAATGTGCTTAGATGTACAGTAATTATTTATCAACTGGCTTACACAGATTTAACCACCCATATACTTTTGTATTTTGCTTTAATTATTACTTAATTACTCATTTTGGTTACAGTATCACATGCGTTTTTCTTCAAAATGTGACTTATATTTTTAAATAATTATAATTAATACATTGGAAAAGCTATTCACAATTTTATTGATTATGATTTGAATTCTACACTACTGTTTAATATAAAGTCTGAACACTCCTTGTCTATACTGGTAAGATGACTTTCGATTGTACAGAATTAACGGCCTTCATTAACTTCGTAAATTTGAGGAAATGCTAATTTTATTGTATAGTTTTATACTTTTAAGTTTAATTCACTAATTTCAAACACATAATACAATACCTTGATTTTAAAAACACTAATAATACCATTAATATGACTAAATACAATATAATAATAGGCTCAGACGGATTTAAATTTTCCATCCCATCAATAGGGTGACTTTGTCACCGTGGTGACTTATAAAGATTGAAGGATAAATAGTATTAACGAAAGAGCCTGTAATTGTCTTGGCAGTTCTATGTAATACATACAACCTATTCTGAAATAATGACTTGCATCTTGATATGTTGTGAGTCCTCACAGCTGATTTTCAGACGCAGTAGTTAATTAAGGGATTTTAAGTACCTTCAAACTTTCATCTGTACAGCTTATCATATTGCCATGTGAGATCAATGAGATATATCTATTAGTCAAGAGAGAGAGGTATATAACGAAGGTTAAAAGCAAACTAGCCGTTTTTAAAAATATCAGATAAAAATGAGGCCTTGGGAAATGCCACCCTGTGATTCATACAAATTTAGGGGTAACTTTGCCCCTCAGATTTTTAGGCTTCATATGATTCTTTACCTTATATCTAAAGACTATATTGATAATCATGTTTTGGGTTTTATATTCATATCCCACTGTGGACGACTGAAGTCCTGTAAAATCAGACAGACAAGTACATTTTGGAAACTTAAACAAATATATTTATTTTATAAGGAGATAATAACAACAGACATGCACGTGCTCCAACTAAGAAGGGTAGTTGAGGGAGCAATTCCACCCCAGCAGGCTAAAAATAGATTTGAAGAGGGAAAGTGGCTATCTTTTTGGTGACATGGTTTCAACTAGGGATATCGCCGAGACGGGCATGGACATATTCCCACCCTATCAAGAATTTATTCTTGATACAAAGGTGGAAGACACAAACCTTACCACGGACGTCTTAAATGCACAATTACTATTCCTAGTAATAATTACAAATCCGATATTGTTTCATTACAAAAAATACTAAATATATGCTGAGTCAAACTGATATATGATGGTTGAGTAGGGAGTTCTGCAAAACTCCTCCCACCCATCACCATCCAATCACCATCCAATCAATAAAGTACATAAAAAGAACTTTTCTGGTGTTTCAAATTTGTAACAGTCATTAACATAGAATTTCTCTATACATATAAAAATACCAAATTAAAATTGGATAGTCACGTGATCATATTTTCCATTAATACAGTTATTGCAATAATTAACAAATTTCTTACAATATGCACTAATTCATAATGAACAATCATATACATCATTACACCGAATCATAACAAAACTCTAATGATCTTTCATCTGAACTCAGCCCATTTTTCCTGAAAACGAGGATGTAATATATAATCTTAATCTAATTTTTCGAGCCAAAGTTGAAATCTCGATAAAACATCATCAATACAAGTATTGTAAATAATATCAGAAACAATTGGATTTTCATTTTCAGAATCTAAAATAATTTGAGGGATGACTCTAGTAGCTAGAAACAAAACGGCGGAAGTGCCATATGTATAAGTACTCAACTGATACTCGTTCATTTTAGAAATTTGATCGCATCTCCGAATAATTCCTTGCTTCGGGTTTGATCCCGGACCGTCGCCAATAGCCCGTTTTCTTGCTCCAGTGCGATGTTAATTAAAATACCTACTTACATACCGAATAATTCCTTGATAATTTGATCTAAGGAATCAACTAATACAATAGAAAAAATACCATTTTGCCTAATATTGCCACACCTAATATAGAGTATAAAGAAACTGAAGTAGATGAACGACAGGAGTCATCATAAACTACTCTTTATGTGGTTGAACTTGAGGGTTTAATAGCTCCATGGTGAGGTGAATAGAATTCTTTAGAATAATCCAGAAGTCATATCTCTAGGTTTAACCGTAACTATATTATTTAATGTTTCAGTCGATTTTTTGAATTGTAATTTAAAATAAATCTTTCATGTAAAAGAATCTCTTTAAATTCTCCATCTTGCTTATGAGTATTATCAATATTTACTTCAGAATGAATACTAATAATGCTGACATTTTATTGCAGTGTTACTTTCTAATGCACTAATCTTACCTGACAACCCATCCAAATAAAAAATTTTGTGCAATGGGTGTATTATTTGTGCCAATAATTTGTCCAGAGTGAATTAAAGAAAAGAAGTAATCAGCTCTAATTATTACACAACAATATTTCTAGGCTTATTAAATGTAATATAATACTAAGTGAATTACACTGAAGATAAAAGGAAAGATTTTAGGCATGACCTTATATGAATTAACTCTAACACTAAGCCACATAATGCAAGTTTTTGAGAAAAAAATCACCCAGGAAGTACACGATTTTTAGGCTCGAAGTTGAAAAGTGGTCCGTCACCTCAGTTGACGGTACTCAAATTGAAATATTTCTTCAATTCGGGATTGCATTGGACTACGTAGTTGGGTAAATTTCATGTTCAAAAGAGTTTAAGATATAAGTATAAGTCCATATTTGCTAAGTGTTTGCAATACTTTGATATGAATGTAAACATGCCGATATACACGTAGAGTGAATTTATGCAATCAAACATCAAGTAGTTTATTATCATATTCTGTGGTATGTGTGTGCCTTGGTTAACTGTAGCATTGATCGGAGTCAAACCACTTGTGAAGCTTTCTTCAAAGGAGTGAGATTTCTTAAGAACGATGACAGTTCTCTTCGGATTGCTATCTTATATAAACAAGCTAGTAATGTAACTAACGATAACAACGTTCCCAGGAGATAAAAAGCGAGTCGTATGACCACACACCATGTCTGTCTTATTTAAAATCCCGTCTTTCGCCTCGATTTATTTCCGAACTTTCACCTACATGTCGCGTATTTTATTTAAGATTGCCCTTGTATGTTTAATCTGAAAAACTAATTAAAACAGTTCTTCAACTCGCTTGTTTTAGTTTCACGGTTATATTTGTAAACACAAAACTTTGTTTGAAAAACTTTCTCTTTCTCTTTTTATCTTAGTTCTCTATTTTTTTTCTATTGCCCTACCAAATCGATGGAATCATTATGGCACTACAAGAGCGTATTTGTGAACCGCTTTGCATTAACTTGGAGCACTACGGAAGGGTTCACCTTACAACCTCACATACATCCACACGTTCTGGGCACAACTCGCTGAAAGGGAGGCCACGCATTCGTTCTAGATGAACAAAAAAATTACCCCAGATTCGAATCAGGAAACTTTCGATCAAGAAGCTAGGACGCCGACAGGTCTATAGTTTTCTATTTTAATCATCCAACTGAAAAGAATTAGGGCCGCCGTTAGCCCAGTTGGTAGAATCGTGGGTTAGCAACCGCAGGATTGTAAGTTAGAAACTCGATCCAACCCAAAATAATCGTAAACACGTGGGGGCTGGTGTACGTTAAATCTGCTGTGGCCGCAGTAGTTGTACTCACGTTGATGTGGTGTGGAAGTTCGGAGAGTGAGGTGCCAGATCAGGTGCTGACCTCGTCATATGACCATGGTTCGAAAATATGAGGTGGGGTTCTCGGGTCTTTTCCCTTTGGGATTGATCCTGGACCGTCGTCAATAGCCCGTTGTGTTGCTGTGCGACGTAAATTCAATTACCTACCTGGAAAAGAATTGTGATAAAGTAAAAGATATGCCATTTTTTTCCACTATACGTTTATATTGAGTGATATTTTTTAACCTCAAGTATATGGCTTTCTATTAGTTTTTATTATCAATTTCTAAATAATGAACTTCGGGATTGATCCCGGACCGTCACCAATATCCCGTTGTTTGCACCAGAGCGACGTTAATTAACTACCTACCTATCTAAATGATGAAAGTGTATGTTTAATCCCAAAACCAGAGAATATTATGCGTTTTAATATAAATTTTGTTTCCTCAAATGCTCTTTTCAAGCTACTGAATTTTTGGTACGAATTAGACTACAATCCTACGTTTCATGTGGAACAAGAACGTTTCCTTAAAATGTTCGGGGACGCCTTGGCTCAGTGGATTTGCCCACTGCGCTAGCAACCTGCGAGGTGGTCGACGAAGGCTTTATTCCTGTCAGGTTCAATTCCTCCCTAAGTGTATATCTCTCATATGTCAGGAAAGCTTTCCTTATGTATGTCCATTTACTTGATGTTGTGTTTTGCGCAGCTTGGCCTTGCGCCATAAAGCCCAACTCTTAAAATGTTCAGCCAATTTTAGAAGCATTGTCGAAACAAGTAGATTTCATACATACGCATTCATTTTTTACCGACTTCGACTATGTATGCTGATATTTTCTACGTTTCTACTCTGAATTGCTTCTGCATAACTGCAATCCCCTGTCATAAAGTGATGTATGCACATTCCTTTGAAAAGAATGTCGTGCAGATGATGTCTTACGTGCGTTTGTTTCAGTGCTCGCGTTTCAGATATGAAAGTTATAACTGGATAAATCCGGACTTAACTTGTGAAGTCCGGATTTAATTTTTTTTACCTGAACACAATAAGGTATAAACATCAAAAAAGGAATTCCACATTGAAACAAAGGGTTTGTCATTGCAATGAAATGAATCTAAAAGCTGTGGATGTTAAGTCGACATTCGAACGCAACGTCAACATAATTGTAATAAGAAGTCTAGCAATTAAATTATAAATCATTTCTTTATTCGTTTTTATTTTTGAATTTTTATGCCGCCACGTAATGAACAATTTATTCAGACAAAAGAATTTACAATGCCCATCCAATTGAAATGCATTATGGCATTACAAGAGCGAACCACTTGGCGTTACACTGGTGCACCACGGAGACGGGGGGCTCACGTTAACCTAACATACATACATTCTGGGCACAATCCGTGTATAGAGAGCCTCACACTCACTTTTTAAGTAGCCTATTATTGAGACATTCTTATCGAATTATTGTTACTTGAGGATTGCCACCTTTGCCGCGCTGTTTGAGACTTCTTCTATTCCATGTTATTGTTACTTATCTATTTCATGCATAGTGCAGCTCTAGTGAGAAGGCAGATGACCATGAAAGAGTCCATTTCTAGATAGGCAAGTAGGCTCGCAAGTGAAAGGGTTACCATACGCAAAATCTTGTGACGATTGCCAAAGGAGATTATTTGTTTCGCTAAACTCGGTAATTTCTGTTGCTTCCGGCATCGAACGAAATTCAAACCTGGAAAACGCTCTATGGGCTGATTCAAATCCACATGACTCAATTACCAATCCGTCAGAGGGTACTAAATTATGTAAAAAATTTTACCCCTCCATGATAATAGTTTGTATTAAAAGGCACACCAGCAATAGAAATTTGTAAAATAGATGTGCCTCTCTTGGCCATGGAATCACTATTTCACTGCCATAAGCACCAGTGACTAGGAATTCTATGTACGACGTCTTTATGTTTCATTATCAGCGATTCACGATTTCTTTATCAGGCATAAGTTTTAAAGGAGCTTCCAAATTCTAGAATATCAACAGAATGAGGAGTCACAAAGGAATTGCAACCTTTTGAATCGAATGATAACCACTTTGAGAAATAGTCTAAATGACATTATAATTGAAAAAGAGTTATGTATGAATGGTCGCGATCTCGCCAAAAGCTTTTTAAATCATATTTTCAATAAAAAACGGATTCTTTCATGGACTAATGCTGCATCACAGAATCAAAGAATTTTTTCGTAATAATGCGACAAAAAAAAACGAATTTTTTTTTATTCAATTCACTACAGCGTGAAACACTTTTCATTCATCCATTCTTTGAAGCAATGCAGGAAAAACGGGCCTCCTAAAAATTTTAAAATAATGTCTTCGGGGAGCACAAGTCGTCGAACTTGGCATTTATAATATCGTATCTTTTCTCTCCTCTGTTCGTGGGCACGAGTCGTATAAAGCGGGAACAAAGGAGGCGAACACGGAGAACGCCCTGCCCTGTAAATTGAGACGCATGGAATGGGGCTGTTCCGGGGCTGAGGGCCGTGTCTAAATGAGAGCTCAGCCGGATCTTTTGTCGTGAGGGAGGTCAAGCAGGAAAACGCCCTCTTGAATCCCGTTGAATGGTATGATTCCACTTTCTTTTTCTTGTGCTGTGGTGGAATACATACCTAAAGCGAAGGGAGAAGTCAGGAAAGTGTATTATTACTTTCTTGAGTTTTCAACATTTTTTATGTAAGCGTATCTTTAATGTTATAGGGAATTAAATTATGAAATATATTAAAAAAGTTGAAAACTTAAGAGGGTAATCATACATTTCCCCTCAACGTTGCTTGAAATAAAATAACATTTTTATGTGATTTAAAAGCTACCTTGCTAGTTAGTTCTTTTGTGACGCCCTTATCTATCTTAGAGTGTTGGAAGCTCCTTCAAAACTTACTATGATCAAGCAATCTTCCTACAGTGGATTTCTAGGCTTATGGCAATGAAGCCGCCGATTCCTTGGCCTAGAGAGATGCATCGGTTTTACAAACGTCTATTGCTCTGGTGTACCTTTCAATACAATCAAACTGCTGATCAAAGAAACCATTAAATATCATGTTGATCATAGCCTATTATATAGAATCTCAAAAATCTTGGATAAAATTGTTGACATCCCTAAGTGGCCAGTCGTAGAGTTGCTAAATTCCGCCTTGCCACTGTCATGACTATCGAAATATTTACATCGTATTAATATCGCACCTGAACCTTTCTATAAGCTCTGATACTTTCTGGAAGAAATGAACACCGACCACCTACTATAATTTATAATCTAGATTTTACGATTAGAATTTTCGTTTCCTAGGGGTATTTGTAATTTAGACAAAATTGCTCAAATGTTTATACTGTAGTAATATTGAAGTAATTGATTAGTTAAAATGATATGAAAAAGCTTAAAACAAGTATTTTCTGTATAAATATCAGACTGAAATTTAAGTAGATTGTTACCGTGGAAATTCTATCTCGACTGTAGATCAGTATTTGGAGAGTAAATATATTTCAACAATAAACAAAGGAAAATTATTCCGATTTTGTGTAATTAGCAAGCTGCGGAACGAGTTTATGAGATTACGTCAAGCATGAAATTTCAAGCGTCATTATACTTAATTTTTAATTTAGGCATTATAGTTATGAGCAGTGCGTTAATAAAAGTAAACCCAAACCTGGAAATTGATGTTCCTTTTTCATTTCTCAATTCCAACTCTTAGATTGTATTCTAGAGAGAGGACAATAAAACATTTAATATTTTTAAATCACGCCTTTTAACATCCCGAAAATTCACACGTTTTAAATGAGAAAACTTTGCCTTGCTTTGAAGCTATGTGGCAAGCATAACACAGCTATGGGACGAATTATAAAGTCCCGCTCTACAAAAAGTAATTTCTTTAGAACAAAATCAGCAGTGTAAAATAATTTTGTTCTCGTATCCCTGATTATGGTCGTCTTCACTGCATTGGAAAAGGAATTTCGGTAAAATCCCCGCTTTCACTACACACAGCTATCCCCCGGGTAATCTTAGAAGTGCATCTTTTCCCGAGTAATTTTAGAAGGGATGGGGAACTCGAAATCTCGGGATAGATAACTCAACCCCTCCATCCACCAAGATATAGCTATTTATTCACTTCCAATGTTTAAATCAATAGCTCATCTCCGAAAATAGCTAAATCGGATGGAAACCGGACCCTTGCCATAACGTGCCTGTAAATGAAATTCTCGGGACTTTCGGGGAAAATCGTGTCTTTTAGTTGGCAAAAAACTCTTCAGGTTCTGTATTGAAAAAAATTCCTGGACCTCAGGAAAAAGGCTATTAGTCAGGAACGGAAGTGATTAAAGGAGCGGCATCACTACGGTACAATAATTTACCAGAAAAAGATTATTGTGGTCGGTGGTTTCTCTTCCTGCCCCCACTTTCACAATCTCTCTCTTTACTTTCATTAAATTTTTGTGCAGTACTGAATTAATCAGAGAACCAAGATGGGATCGAAGATTCGATCGGAATGATGGAATATTTTACGTCGCTTTAAATTGTTAATTAAACGTGGTAGGGGGTATGGTGGTTTTTCTATGAGAACCTGCTTTTTTCTCTCGGCACATAGTTTGACGTCTTAGATTAAATTCCTTTTTCTTCAAACTCCACTGTTCGTGTTGCCTGGAACCGACTTTGAGATTTCTTTAAATGTTTCGTGTTTCCTGCTATTTCCCATTACTAGCTCTTTAGATATGCATTTCACAACTTGATTTTCTTATTTTAAAAAATGCTTTATTTTCCGTTTGGAATTTAATTGTTTTGGATTTGTTTCGAGGGATTTTCGTTTATATGGTTCAAATAAAGCAATTTTGAAAAGAAAAATTGATAACCTGATACATTTTTGCATATTATGATACATTTCTATTTTATTTGAGATATTTTTCGGTGTAAGCAAACAAACCAGACGGTCTGCGAGGATTTTTACTACCCCTACCCAAATGCTCTCGCATAGTGCATATCGAGGTTACCTTAAATGTAGTTTATCTGCGTTTTGGAGACGTTTGGTGTTTATTGTAATTGGCGTTGACCAATCAATTGTCATCAATTTGGAATTTTCATTGCGGAAATGCTGAAATCGTATTCGAAAAACAAGCCAAATGACGTCACATTCAGAATACGTACAGGAAATACCTTCAACTGCATAAACACTACCGCCACCTACATTTTGCTTGACCGAAAATGTCTCCATTTCAGAATCAATTTATTAATAGTAACAGTATTGGCAGGGTTTAACTTTCAAATTTATTCCTCGTACACTTGGTACGAGTTATTGAAACATTGAGTAATTTATCGTCTGCTTAGAGCAGAAACTCATTTACTAACGAAAAATTGTTTTATTGTACATATGTTTAAATATAAACTATTAGATCTTAGGTCAAAAAATAAAAATTATTGATAATGTTATGTACATTTTTTTAAATGGATTACAATGCGACTGTATTTCTTGCCATGAAAGCAAGCATTTGTGTGTGTCCGAAAAAGTAGCAGCTAATGAGTTTCTGCTCTTAGCCCCGACGATATGTGATATAAAAGTACTTTTTTCGTTGGTCCAGACTTGAGGTTTGTTATCCTCTTTGAAAACATCATTTTTCATCATTGAATGCTAGGTAATTTTTTTTGTTTATATGCATTAAATACCTTTTCAGACATCTATTTTTCAGTCTGATTCACTTCATTAACTGTAAGTATTTTCTAACTTTATCAGTGATACTAATTACAATAACAGTCGATTTAGAATCGATTAAATCGACACCGTAACACAGCTATGCACGCATTAACTTGATAACTACCGCATAAAAAATAAGATTTGATTGGTCAATGATAGTTATTCTTTTAGTGAAGTGATATGAGTAATTATAACACTTGAAGCGTGGACTATAAGGAAAGAGGCTCTTTTAAGCGTTATTTCTGAAGACCCGTGACTTAGAACGGTGCATCGTTTGTTCTTGTTACGGATCACAAAGTGTTTGATGACCGTAGAAGTAGCCGCTTTTGTTGCTTATTGTGTCTTGCCATGTATTTTCTCTTATTAAAGGAAGTGATCACATAACTGCTTCCGTTACTGCAAATATACATCAACAGCTGCACTAATCGTGGGACAATTATCAGTGCATAAGATGATTAGAACTAGTTTCTCATGAATAATGTTTTCCTTTTATGTTTTGTTTAAAAATGTAAATGAGGTTTCGGAAATTTAATTGCTTTCTTGAAGATAATGTGAAATTAGGAAATGTCTAGAAAAGTTCTGCTGACTTATGTAGTTTCCGATAATTTGTGTTTTGAAAAAATTCTGAATGTACTTTAAGCTTAGAATTAGTAAAATACAAAAAAAGCAATTGAATCCCTTGTTACCCATATTTGTCAAATTTAAGTTTGTTAGATTAAAATAAACATTAGAACGGTAGGGAAATTATTAGGAGTAAGGATCACAATAGGCCATGGCTGATCACACATCATGGCTCTTAATGTATCGTCACATTTATTAAATTGTAAAAAAAACTATTGATATTCATAACATTTCAAAAGGAATATAAATTTTAAAGTGTAAAGTTTAAAACATCTTGCTATGTTTTTCTTTTGTAAATACAGGTTATAGTTATACCTGTATTTACAATTTACAAGGTTAATTTTCCGTCGTATATCTTCATCTCAAGCTCATAAAAAATTTATTTTCTTTAAAAATTTAGTTAAAAGCTTTCACAATAATTTAAGACAGTTATTCCTAAACTTAAAGAAAATTTTCAGCCACGAAATATAATAAATTGAATTTTATATCTGTTTTTTTGCGTTTGAAAAATTTTTAAATTATAATGCAGTACCTATACGAATTTATATTTTAAGTATAGAGTAAGCTCATTGGCCATCTTTTAACGCCATCGTAATTGGTATCAAATTAACAATTAATATTTAAAATTTCATAAAAATCTTCACGGTCATTTGATGTCTCAATAACAAGTACTGCACGAAATACATTTTCTCTTCCAAACTTTTAATGCTGCATATTAACTTTTTTGTGTACAGGGAAATTTCAAACAACTTTCTATGATTAATCTCAAACAATTTTCTTTTGTTTTAAAGTAACAATTTAATACGATTGATATTTTAAAAAATTCAGACCTCATAAGATTGATTGGGTTTTATGGCGCAACGGTAGTATTTGAGCAAGTTACGCCAAACAACGTCTAGTAAATGGACATACAAATACAATGGAAGTTATACTGACACAGAAGTCTGGACCTCAGAAGGAAACATTCCATTGAATGCATGATTGATACGTGTTGGTTATATCTTACTCTTCACCGTTTTAAATGAATTAAATATATAACCATAAGGAGAAAGACGAAGCTTTGAATTATCGAAACTCTTCTATTATAGTACTTTGAAATTCAGTTCAATAAATTCTTTCGGTGAACTCATGCTTTATCCGAAATATGATATAGTAATAAGCTTAATTAAGATAAACTAATTAACGCGTTTAAAACGGCAACAGAAAAATATGTAATCATGTATAAGTAATTTTATTTTTATTTTCTGACATTTTTACCCATTGCAATACGTTTTTTTTGTTATGCCATTTAAAGATCGAACTATTTCCTAAATTAGTGAATATTTAACTTCTCAACTTCGATATCAATTCCCTTGCCCATAAAATAATTACATAAATTTGTTATATTAAATTAACAAAAAACGTATTTTTAATAAAAGCTACTGTGTTTAGTTGCTGAATTTCTTTTTCATTCGTATAAAGGCAACATCATTTTTTACTCTAATTCATTAAGAAAGGTTATTTCTATTGGAATTTCATTCTAATTGAAGAATTTTTCTGAGAGTAAAAGAAATTTGTAATTGAAAGATTAATTGTTATATTCATATAACAAATAATTTTGTTTTAAATTTTACTTATAGAGTTTAAGGCGAGCATAATTATCCTTTTTATTTGAAATACGAAGAATGAATTCTTTGTAAGTGGAGAAATATATTATTTTGAACTTCAACTAAAGTAACTCCAAACAAAGTAAAAATTATCAAATAATTCAGATACATAAGCTAAACTTTACTCATTATGGTAGTCAATTGAAATAAATACAATATTTTAGCGAGTTTATAAAGTACTTTTTAGAGATAAGAGTTCTTAACCAGTAAAAAAATTAAAATAAAATCAATATAAAACCCAACACTGTAGTAGTAAATGGGGCATAACTAAGTTTGTTGCTCGTAATGACTCCATATTGTCTAAGAAAATCATGTAATATTCACTATCTTCCAACGAAAACTATCATTGTTATTCTTTGATGTCTTGAAAAGAGGCTATTTGGATTTTTCACTTCAAGTTCAATAGCTCTCATTCCTAGCTTTCGTGTGACGTGATATGAACCTGAAAGAATCAGTCTTTATTATTATGTGCAGTGGTTCTATCGCCACTGGGGGGGCACTACTTTCTTTTATTTTCTTCACTGATATCACGATGGATAAAATGCTGGGAAAAGTAGAAAGTGAATTTTTAAAAAGTAGGGTTTTCAATACTTCTAAAGAAAAGTACATCCTCCGTTTTACTTTTCTCATCATGAATTCTGTATCCGTTTATTCAGTTTTCTGACGCAAGTCTACTTAGTTTCACTTTTGCAAAGTAAGTTTTGCAAGTAAGTTCAAATTACCAACTCATACAATACATTTTAGAATATCGATTTCACAAATTCTTTTCCTCTAAATGGATAAAAGTTGGGATATGTCTCATTATAAAACTGCATTTTTTCTGTAGTGGCTCAATCGAGATATTAAATTTGTTTCCATCGTAACATTAAAGAAAAATTGTCTAGTATGAAGTAGATATTAACTTCTATATTAACGATTCAAAACGAGTTTGTTTTCAGCTTTTCAATTAACTGCAAAGTAAAAAATAGGATTATAAATAATTACTTTAAGTTTAGAACTGTTAATATGCATAGAAAGCTTTTTTCACATGCATATCGTCGGTTTAGAGCAGAAACAAATTAACTGACAAAAAAGTTTTTACTGTACAGTTAAAGACTGATTATTAGTGTTTAGGTCATAAAACAAAAATTGTAAGAATTTTGGCAGTGTTACATATCCTAACGGATTACCATGACCATTTCTCATCACCGTGAAAATTAGCATTTAGTATCTCCGAAACAATGTCAGTTAATAATCAGCTATTCTTAAGCAGATGTGATATCTTCTTTTATAACTTTAACTTGTGCGTGCTGATTTAGTTTAATATTCTAAATATAAGAGGATGACACTAGATAAATTGAGATTTTAAGTAAATGATTTACATTCATTTAAAAATAATGTCAATTTTAGATTTAAATCAAACAATGAAGGAAATTATAATATATTTTTAATGGTTATGCATAAAAATCCTTTTAACAATCTTGTACAGGATTTCTTCTGATTGATGTACCTTTTAGTCGTTTGGGCATAGTTAATTTTAGTGCCCACTTACAATTAATTTATCACATTCATTAAAAGTTAGATTTACCCACTGCGCTAGCAACCTGCGAGTTATAGACTGCGCAGGTTCTATTCCTGGATGTATTTCATTTTTATGTGCCAGTAAAACGTTTCTTGTCTGTATTCCATTACTTGACATTGTCTACCAACTGCTCAGTTTGGCCAAACATAACCCTTGCGCCGTAAAACCCAACCAACCATTACAAATTTAAGTCGATATAAGATGAGAAATGCCATATACGAAAAATAAAGATTTCCTTGTACACTGAAAATTGAAAAAAAATACCCATAAGGAATAATAATCAACTCTCTTTAAAAGGTTATGATTTTTATACTTGAACATATTAAAATCGACGAGTTATTTCTCGCAGAACAAATGCAAGGCAGTGTGCTGGCTACAGTGGGTCACGAGTATAACTCTGCTTCAATTACGTTTAGTTATATAATTGTAAGTTTATCACTTAACTCCGTTTCATGTGCCAGATCACACTTTGAAACTACCCGATAAGACAGCTTCTTCGGCAAATGATCTTTAAGCAGTTATGATTAAACGCTTTATAGTCTTCCCGTTTATACGATGCTTTCTAATGCTCATCTAATCATCGGAGAGACAGACAAGCCGAATTAGCTAAGCAATGACTCGAATACTCGGAGTAAGTCCATTGATCCTGAATATCCCACCTACATAAATGTCAGTTGGTGAAGAGCTTCGACGTCGTATTTTCCCATCTCTGATTCTATTGGGAAATCAGCAATGCGAAACACTTCAGAGGTAATGGCCATCCTGCCTTTCTCTGGTGATTTCTCATGGCTTTATGCCCAGAATTGGAAAACAATTTGTTGTCGTACACTCTAATTCAGGAAGAGTGCATGAATAACAATAGAGCAAGTAAAGTGTTTCGAAACTTATTCCAATTCATGTCTCCGATTTGCTCTCATCTATTGATATTTCCACTACCCCAAGGGAAAGAAGCCTAGCTTTTTTTCCTTTGATCTCATGCTATCGAAAATGGAATTTGTTGAAAGAAAATCAACTTTTCATTTAACTCTCCATTAGTCGCGGGTCTTAACAAATGGGATCTCAATGCATCTATGAGGTGCTCGACGTTTTCTAAACTAGTTACACACATTAATTATTCATTGAAAAAACATATTTTAGGACATACTAAAAATAAATAACTAAAAAATTGTTATTTAAATTTGTGGTAACACATTTTTTAGTTCTTTTCATTGTGTAACATTGAAAAAAGTCACCGTGAACCTGTTTGGATCAGTGCAACTAACGGAGGTTTAATTAGGGATAATTAAATTTCAAATTCATAATAAGTGTTACCTTATTCTCAATTATTTTAGAATACGAGGTCTAAGGCTAGTTTAAAAAATATTATGAAAGGCGCAAGCGGAACTAAGAATGCGTACGTTTTACCAATATCATTATTTTGAAATCCTGTAAGTTAGAGTCCTTCGTCGTCGGCTAAGGATAAGTAATCGGCTTTCTACTGTGGGACCTCGTTAAGGATGAAGGCTGTCTCAGGGATGCGCCGTGCGCGTATGGCCACCGACTAGCATCGGTGAAGGTGTCTGCATCCCCGTGTAGGACTGGTGGGTGGTGCTGTCGGTGGCTGAAGCTCATGTTAATCCGTTATGAGTAATGGAAATTCTAAATCTTCTCCCTCTCTGAGGGAGCAACAAATTCCTGTATCTTTTCATGCCAAATCCTTTACTGTAAAACTTTTGAAAATGTCTCAACAATCAACCATAAAACTAACCACGATTAAAAAATGTGACTACACTTAGCACAATCACTGTTTCGGTCACACCCCATGGATCGCTGAATTCATCAAAGGGAATTATTTACATCTTCAGAAGATATTTTAGAAAACTTGTGTGACCAAAACGTTTGTGGTATTCAAAGGATAACCATACGTCAAGATGGAAATCCTGTAAGTCAGAGTCCTTCGTCGTCGGCTAAGGATAAGCAATCGGCTTTCTACTGTGGGACCTCTTTAAGGGTGAAGGCTGTCTCAGGGATGTACCGTGCGCATATAGCCACCGACTAGCATCGGTGCATATGTTTCTTCCTACGAAACATTATCTTGACCTTTAATTCCCCGAATTTACCAGATTGTATAAAAGTCGGATATTTGAGTTGCCCTGTACGCCCATTTGTTCCGAATCCTATCAAGTGCTTTAAGTGCCAAAGGTTCCGGCATGGTAGGACCTCCTGTCTTGGCTCGACCTGTGCTCGTTGTGGGGAACCAGGTCACGACAGTGAAACTTACACAGCGCCCCCCCCCTAGTGCATTAACTGCGGCGGAGATCATATGCTAACAAAACATCAAATGCTACAAAAACCTCAAAAACCTTTAATCATGCCACTACTCAAACAGACTCCTGTCTAGAAAACAATCTTTCCCAAGAAACTCATAAGTGCACGTATAATATCAAATGTTGAACAAATCAAAGATGTTGCTACATCAACATCTCGTCCATCGGCGTCAACATTTCATCCTTCGATATCTCGTCCGTCTTCTTACAAAACCAAAAGTAAAACAACAGAATCAATGCAATTACCTTCACACAAAAACAAAACATCATAGCTGCGTAGAAGAAAGATCATAAATATAAACACGTCATAGATCTCTTTAAGCTTCCCCCTGATAAGCGCATTGCTTTAGACCCTCATGCATCCAGTCTTTCTGGGAAGAATATAAAGATGACTTCTCAATCTCCTGGACTGGCTGAATCTATACCTCCCTCTTCTATTTAATGGTAGGGAGCCTCATTTCCTGGAACTCGTGGATTTCGTAATAAACTGGATGACATAAAAACTCTCATTGCAGAATGCAATCCCACCAAAATCCGTCGCTATACCTGCTTTCTGTGTGATAATAACAATGATGGATGAGCTTCGGAAGTTGTTGCACTCTTCACCTCTCAAGCATACCCATCTCGTTCTATCGCTCAGCACACCTTTATAGGCTGTCGCTGTCCGAATGCAAATACGGTGGACAATCACCATTTGCACTCTACTTGTAACCCAGTGAAACCATTCATCAGAGCCTTGACAAGCTCATAGATCAACTGTAGGATCCTTTTATCATCCTCGGAGACTTCAATGCACACAGTGAGCTTTGAAAAAGTGTGGATAATAATTCCCTTGGGCTACAGATTGAACAGTTGATATCTGATCACTATCCCTATCTGCTGAACAACGGTGAAGCTACTCACTTCCACGAATCATCTCGTACTTTTCTGCTATCGACCTTGCTATCTGCTCTCCTTCTATTTTACAGTGGGGTGCCAGCTCAAGTGTGATCTCATCATCTGATCGTGTTTCAAAATTACGTGGTGTTGTCCTCGGATCTTTCCCTTCGGGTTTGATCCCAGACCGTCGCCAATAGCCCGTTGCGTTGCTCCAGTGCGACGTTAATTAAATAACTACCTCGTTCCTCTACCTACCTACTTTCTATTTTACATTATTTTTCCTTTTTTTTGTCGGTAATGATCTGCGCAACAGTGATCATTTCCCGGTATTCGTTACAAATATTGATGGAAATGACCCTGCTAGCCGTCCATCTCGATAAATCTATGCAGCAGCCGACTGGCCATATTTTACATCTAGGATAGATGCAATATTACAACTCAGATGGTAGAAGGTGGTATTGATGCATCGATATGCTCACTCACAAAGGTAATGTCAGAAGCTGCTAATACAGTTATACCGAAAGATTCTTCATCCTTTCGGAAACACCGAACGCCATAGTGGAATAACGAATGCACTGCAGCTATAAAAGCGCAACGAAAAGCGTGGGGCATTTTTCACAAATCCCCTATATCTGCTAATTTAATAACATTTAAGCATGCAAAAGCCAATGCTCGCCGAATACGCCGTCGCAGCCAAAGGTCATGGGAATGTGTTATGTCTCAAACATTACATACTCTCCATCTAAACAGTTATGGGGCAAGGTACGGAGAGTCTTAGGAACATACACCGAACATACCATCTCGTTCGTAGAGGAAATTGGACATTGTGTGTCTGAAGTTGTTGAAATAGCAAATTCAATTGCACGCGTCTTTTCAGCTTCAAGCGCTACCAGCCAGCCAGACATTTCTACTTTTGAAATTCCTCGCAGAATCACAACCCATTAATTTCCATTCTCACTCTGAACTTGCTTATAACTCGTTTCACAAAACAAGATGCGGTGTCTTCAGAAGACCACGATGACTGCACCTGGTCCTGATGGCATCACTTACATTATGCCACAAAATCTATCTCATCACTGTCTAACCACTTGAGACTTTATAATCGCATATGGGAAGAACATGCTTTCCCTTTGGCTTGCAGACGTGCTATTATTGTACCTTTTCCTAAATCAGGAAAGGACCCTACCAACTCGTACAATTATCGGCCTATAGCACTTACAAGCTGTATTACAAACTCCTCGAAAGAATGGTGAATTCTCGTCTCTTCCACATCTTAGAGACGACACAGGCTCTTTCACCATATCAAAGTGACTTTAGAACTGGACGCTCCACAATGGATAACATCTTAAATATCGAAACGCAAGTTCGCCGTGCTTTTCTGGGCCGAAACCATGTGGTTTTAATATTTTTTGACATCGGAAAGACGTATGACCGCACTTGGGAACATGGTACACTTCGGGATCTTTATGCCCTTGGACTAAAGGGTAATCTACCCATGTTTATCCAGAAATTTTTAGAACTACGACAGTTCCAGGTACGAATTGGTTCTACTCTCTTGGATCCTCTTTCATCAAGGAGGAAGGTGTACCTCAGGGTAGCATTCTGAATGTAACTCTATTTACAATCAAAATTAATAATATTTTACATTAACTCCCACCCTCAGTGCAAGGAAACTATGTGGATGACCTTAACATCTTCTGTCAGGGAAAAGACATGTAGAACATCGATCTCCAGACGGCCGTTTCTCGCTTAATGCGGTGGTGTCGATAATGGCTTCAGCTTTTCTTCTCAAAAGACGTCCTGCGTTCATTTCTGCCGACGTCAGAACCTGCATCCTGATCCAGAGATCTTTCTGGAATGGTAATAGGATGGCAGTGGTGGACAGAGTAAGGTTTCTTGGTGTTACTATTCGACCAGAAACTTACCTTCCAACACCAAGTCGAGCAGCTGCGGATGTATTGCGAGAAAAAGCTCAACCTTTTAAAAGTAATCTCTAATGCATCTTGGGTGCCCCCATGGTCCTCCATGTTCAACATCTATTGTGCAATAATTCGTTCCAGATTAGACTATGGGTGTAGACATGAATGGATGGGAATCGAACATGCGCCGCCTACAACTCGCAGGATGTAACTAAGGGAGACATTTTTTATTTATAAAAAAATTTTAGTACAGTGATGATAAATTTGATTTTAAAAAATTTGCCTCTAATTATGGACTTCTATTTAAGTAAAATTACTTTTGACCTACGCCATTATACCTCTAATTATGGTAAAATTACTTTTGACATTCGCCATTATACCTCTTTATGGTAAAATATTACATTCCATATCTTAACTTACGTGAATGAATTTGTTTTATCGAAATTATCTTTCTCAGTCTTTGTTAAACAACGAAGTTTCTGAGGAATAACTTTTAATCTCTTCCTTAAATATATGGAACCCAACGGCGCAATTTTCTCGGCCTACATTGACAAAAAAAAATCTATTTTTGGTTGGTTACAGCTGGGGCTCTCTTTGAGTGCCCCCAACGAGCCTCTTGACATTTGTCCCTTCTGCAACCCCCGTAGGTGACAGTGGGATTAGTATATAAATACATCTGAAAGCCGATATCCAGTTGTATATTTTCGAGTCTAAAAAACGTATGTTACTTTTATATTCTACCTCGGAAAGGTGTAAATTAACATAAGAATCAAAATAGGGAGGAATTTTCAGCAGAAACGTGTTAATGAAAAATGCATTCCACTCAATATAATTTTTAAAAATAGGCTGAACATTTTCAAATTCGTGTTTTGTCAATCATGAAAAATCGTATGCTTGTTAAAATACTTTTGGAAATACGTTTATTGATAATCTCCAAACTTCCTAAGATTACTAATCTCTACTATCTGAAACTGATCAAGCCAAATAGTTTGGTGATTTTGCACTAATCAGTTTAACAAAATGTAAAAATTGTATTAATCTTTCATAAATAAATTTTTCATTTTTTGGGAAAATTTTTGGTATATTTTATTTTACTTATAAAAGCGTATATGGGGTGTGGCTTTTGACACTGCTACAGTTTTCAACTTGATTCTTCCCTTTGTTCGCTCGGAACACTTGCCTCTGTGCGGGGGGGCCCTTTCTCTATCCTTTCAAATCATACGGCTCAATTTTAGAATATGCGTCACTCGATCAAGTTCAGACTTCGCTGCATGTATAGGGCTGAGGAAAAAAATCATTTATGAAAGGGAAGCCCTTTTCAAAAATAATTCTTCCACTCCGAATGTCAAAGGATGAATAATTATTTCGCGCTTCGAAAGGCATTGGACAACCTACTATTGAATTAAATTCCCCCCACTGCGTAGAGGATCTCATAAGCGTAGTGTGGACTATAGGGGGCGTATTGGTATTACTGATGGTGTTACAGGTATGTTTGTTATTTTAGACCAGTTGGAAAGAACATTTAGATATTAATACAATGGGCTGTAGAATATTCCTTTTTGTTGCATATAGTAAATGAATGTCGGTAAAGATAAATACACAAATTTAATTCTGAAGCTAAGGAAAATAGTTTGCAAAGCATATCATATTTGAAGTTTTAAATCAAAAACTCTCGTCTGATAAAAAAAATCAGAATTTTTGCTTTGGAATAAATATCATATTTTAAAATATATTTCTGAAATGATGTTACACAACACATTACTCCTCCACCAGTACATCTTGTGAACTACTCCACTCGTGTATTTAAATTTCGATTTCGGGCAGTTTAATTATAACTATTATTATTATGTCATGATTTAATATTTATGTATTGTACACGAGAAAAAAAGCTAATTTAAATATCTTATTTAACTCTAAACACGATAGCGAGAATAAAAAAATGATCCACGTCGTCGTAAGTCTTACCTTTTACATAATAGGATATTTAAGATGTGTTTTAACTTTTTTAATACATCAAGTTTTTAAACGAAATAATGGCGATGGTCACTTGAATGAAAGTGTTTCGCTTACATTAACTCAATTAATTAATTTATTAAATATTAATTGAATTAAAATGTTTTCTCCTATGCTATTTGGATTGTATGTTCTTTGTTATGATACATTCATTGTAAATTACATAAGTTGTTAAGTAACACAACGAAGAGTTTTGATCTTTTAAATTTTGTCATTGGACAACAATGTTTGGTATGTATTCTGATTTTCTTTGTGTTCTTGTTTGACGGGTGGCAATGTGGATTTTATCTTTCGGTTTAATCTATTTAACTGTAATCGATTGATATGTTTCGATTTTATAGATTTTAATGTGAAAAGAGTTAGTCCTGTGTCTGAATCGAAATTGCAAGGTGCAAATACAAATTTCTGTAGTAAATCTACTCTTGTTCTTTGTAAAAGTGAAAGAACTTCCTTAGTATTCCTTTTCATATATTAATCCAAAGTAGAGATCTTCAAATTAACCAACCTATTGAATAAGATGCTATGCACGACGCCCCTTTTCATATTGATTGAAGTCATTTATGATTTATGCTCTGAATGAATGCAAACACTATGACTTGATGCTCACATCATTTATTAGTTACCATCATATAATGTTTAACGTTTATGGATTTGTCTAAAATTTTAATTGATGCATCCAATGATATCATGGTGCTGAACGGAATGCTTCGAGATACATTAAGTAAAGAACTGGCTAACAAATTTATTCCTATATCAATAGATTTGCATATCTAGTTCGAAATCATGATTACTTTCAATTTTCAATGAATGCACAGGAATTATCGAACAGAGGTTACTTTCTATTTTAAATTGTTTTCCCATTTCTTTTGTGCTTACCGAAGCGTTCCATACGGCCTCCGGCTTTTCACTTTTCCTTCAAGAATTGGCACCGTTACCGATTTATTGAAAGTCGACCTTGGATTCTTACCACTTACTCTGGTTTTTGAAGCATCCCTTCCAACCATGCATGTAATAAGCACTATGGCACGTTGATTTGGTAGATCATTTTTATGAAATCTTTCAATGTGATTAAACACTTTCGAGTCATTTTTATTTCGACCGAAGTGCAATGGTAAATTAGAAATGTGATAGAGGATTTTTTTTAAATGGTTACTTTATTTTCCGATTCTGCGATTTATACTTGGAATCTTAACCTCCAATGGTAGATTTTAATTTAAGATAGCTTATTACATCTTTCTCTGGGGACTTCAAAGTCCTAACACAGTTGGTTCTAAAAAAATTATATTTTTTAATTAGAAACTGAAAAATTATATAGAAGCATACCATCCATCAACAAATTCATTTTAGTCTCACAATAATATGATATTATGATGACATTGTTGATATTCAAATTGATTCTATTGTTAAATAGTTTTAATTTTAAAAAATTTAACTCGATGTGTCGGGGTTATGATAATCTTGATGTACTAATATTTTTTCAAAAATTATTTGCATTTGAGAAAGTTGATAATTTTAACATTATCTTATATGGACGGATATTTAAATGTTTTTTATTCAATAAATGAAAAAACTTATAAATTTTAGTCTGATTTTTTTAAATCTGGATGATGCTGGTTTAGAAATTTCCTCAACATAATGTAATATAGATTTTACCATACTTTCTGTCTGAAAAGTTAAAAAATCCAAAAGCTACGAAAAATCTGCAAAATAGTTCAAACTGTCCATAAAATACAGAAATTTGTGTCGACCTGTATTCGACGACCATTGTTTGAAGTATTGTTGATTGCTATTGTTTCGAAGCAACAATGTGAAAGCTTAAAATATTTATGTATAAAACATTTATTTACTGGTGACCACTTGTCTATTATGGCCAGGTTTCACTCAAATCTTGAGATTTTTAAATGCAATTTGCGTACGAATTGTTCAAAATAAAAAAAATACCCGAGAACAATAATATGCTCCTTTTGAGGCGTTTTTATTTGACTTGTGCAAGTACAAAAGATATTATCTCTCTCAGTACTCAGCATTCCTTTGAGTCCTGAGATCATCTTTTATACCCCTAACGTCTCCATCCTCATTACTCAAAGTAGATTCATCCGATATTTAGGAATAAACGGAAAGCGTCCCATTTATTTTGAAATATCGTGGCTGCAATGGGTATGTTATTTTTAGGCTTGCCGATGTAAATAGTGTCTTGTGTTTAATTCCGAGTTAAATCATCAGTGAAATTAAAAATCTGTAATTTGATGGTAGTTAAAATTTTTAAGCCGAGGTCCTTGCAAAAATGATGACAGTTTGTTTTCTCACTGCGCTAGCAGCCTATGAGCAGTAGGCGGTGTAGGTTCGATTCCTGTAACTACCTTGGATGTATTTCGTTCTTCTGTGTCAGTAAAAACTTTGTGTGTGTCCCTTTACTTGACAGAAAAACATTGCTTGGTGCAGCTAGGCCAGATCTAGCTATAAAAAGAATGAAATCAACCCCCTAGCTAAAATGTCTGAATCTTGGCTCTTATACGTTAATGCATTTTGACTTTGGGCTCCATAAGTATTGTGTATAGTAAAATCATAAATACATAGTGATATAGGTATCATGATGCAATTTGTATTTCTTATATCGTCTTGATCTTGAAGTATCTCTTCACTTTCAGTTCCTATTTTTAAATTAGATCTTTCATTATTTAGGAAATAGCATTTTGAATTCGTATCAATGGGTATGAGACACAAAATCTGTATCATGTGGTTATTCTGAAAATAAAGCTGAAATTAAGTTAAAGATTGCCACAACTGTCAATGATTTTGTATGCCATCGCTGTCAGGGGATCGCCGTGCTGAATGGGTTGAATCATGTCCTGGAGACTAGAGTTCCTAATTTGATTTGGAATATATAAATATGTACGTAAACTATGATATTCGGAAATTAAATATTTTAATGCACTGGACACCTAGAAGCTTCATTTTTAGGACAAAAATGAACGTACAGTTGTAACATCATCCTACGCACCAGATAGGTCAGCGACCTTGACCGCTCAATCGTGACATTCCATCTTCTTCCCCAAAATAGTGGGTGCATTTTTAACCCTTTTATTATACGGATTTCTGACACCCCGTTTCTTCGTCCAATTACTTGGGGATTGATACCGGACTGTCGCCAATAGCCCGTTGTGTTTGTTGTTCCAGTGCGGTGTTAATTAATTACCATTTTCATCCAATTACTTATTTTGTCTAAGTTATCAAGGTCACTCCTATTTTTAAACTCCCGGCCAAGATGACAGGTGACCTCCTTAAAAACTTTCTTGATTGGACAGAAACGAGAGTAAGATTCGTAAGAGAGGGGATGGGGGGACGAAACGAAAATGGAAGATTGAGAAGTGAAAGGAGAGTATAAGTAACTTTTTGGTTGGTTCTGAAAAGAACGGACTGCACAGAATTTTAAATATGTAACTTTCAAAAATTAACCTCTTGATGTTTTGTGTCGTATGCCCTTTTTATTCAATATCTTAAATAAAACAATTTGAACGTGATTTGTTTTGACTGACTACAGCACACCATCGTAAGTACTTATTCTTAAAACAAGGCTAAGGCTTGCTACAACTATAAATGAATTTATATCCCATCACCACCATTTCTAGTTTAAACTATACTCCATTGTGTTATCAGAAAGAGTTCGTGATAGAAGCTCTTCCCTCTTCATTATCTCTTGCATACCTTACTCCACATGAATATCTTCCTCTCGGCGGTCCATAATAATCGATTTTCATTACGGTGCTCTGCATCTGACCTATTATCACTCGATTTCATGAGTACCTTCTTCCACGCTCTTCTGTATAATGAAGCGATAAATGCAATTCTGTTACGCTTTTTTCATTGTGAGTGCCCGTTTCTCTTTTGTAATCCGAGCAAAAGTCCGTAGGCAATCTCGGCAAAGCAGAGCTCACTCGCACATCTGGGGACAATCGTGCCTACCTCTTCAGTTTTGAAAATATTGGATGGCTTTTTTTCTATTAAATTTTCTTCCGCATTTCCTTGTGTAAAGAGACATTATGTTGAAAGTGGGTGAGGAATAAACTAAAGCTCTTCAATTTATGTCGAGAGGTTCATCTGAGTTAGGGGTGGGAAACCTATATTTAATGTAATGCAGATGTGACAAAATTCACTACGCCGTGTAAAAACAGAAAAATTTGCTGTTAAACATTTGAAATAATAAAATAGTACTGTTTGAAGAAGTTAATTCAAACATGTAGACTAGACTACTCAATTTCAACTGCCCAGGGCCCCATATTTGTACTCTTCGCCCCAGGACCGTGTCATGGAATAAAAATGCGTGTTCCCACTACTCTATGTTAAACTTGCACAAATGTATAAAATTATCTCCTTTCTTTTGAACACATGTACAACTTTTTATAAATATAATAAAACGATTTATAAATTTTTAAACTTAAAAACGATGCTCAATTCCCCCTTAAAAATGTTCTCCACGTTTCTTAGGCTTCTCAACTGACCCCCGAGAGTCGCTTTGACACAGTGGGTTTGCCCACTGCGCTAGTAATCTGCAAGTTGTAAGTGGTGCCGATTCTATTCCTCCTTGGGTGTATTTCTATCTTCTGTGTCAGTAAATCTTTACTTGTGTATGTGTCCATTTACTTCATATTTGGCGCAGCTAGGTCAAATGTAGTTCATGCGCCATAAAACCCAATCAACCCAACAGTTCTCGAATCCCGGCATCATGGCACTGTAACTTCCATCAGATGCAAGAAGTAAAAATTGTCCTCACATTGGATAGTTTAATGCAATAGGTAACAATCCTTGTCAGACAATTGCAGAAATATTGGCTGAATATCTGAATTCAACACGCCTTAAGCTCCGCTTCCAAATTAATCGCTTGGAGCTTCTTGACCAAATCAAGCCCTTGCGCCATTAAAGTCAACCAATCACCTCCAAAAGTCAATAATTTTATATCTATATTTTCCCTTGATGAATCCCTTCGTAGAGGACTAGGTTCACTAACTCACATCGATCCATATATACATGGATTCAATTTACAGTGAGAGCTGTTAAATTCAAATCTGCACGCTGTTTCATGGTCAATTCGCCACTTGTTGCGATTTGCAGTTTGGTACCCTACCTTGTTCGTATGTTTCCCTACGATTTTATTGTTTTTGTAAATGGTTAATGAAATTAAATCTATCACGTTGTTAAACTCACACTCTGCGAGAATTGTTTCCTCACAGTATTGAATGCTCTGTGCGCCAACTTTGGGAAATTACTGTGGCGCCCCAGTTACTTCCACAATTATAAAAATATTAGAGGGGCCCTAAAGAATTGGGAGTCCCCTAGGATTTGGTGCGTCCCTACGAATGAGATCGATTTACTCTGCATTTTTGGCTATCCATATTTGTATATTTATATATATTATTTATTTATCCCATATGTTCAGGGAGCAGCCGTAGCTCATCCATTGCTTTAGCAAACTGCGAACTGCAGAGGTTCGATTCCTTTAACTTACCTTGAGTGTATTCCTCTCATGTGTCAGTAAAACTTTTCTTTGTGTATTGATCCATTACTTAATGTTGTCTATCTTGTGTTCAGCGCAGCTTGGCCAAATGTGGTCCTTGCGCTATAAAAGCCAAGCAACCCATATGTTCAGGGAGCCAGGTAGCAACCATAAAAATGCGCAAGGCCTAATACTTGCCCCTCCCCTATATTTTTTTATCATTTACGTATGTATTTTATGAATACATGTTGTTTGTCTCGGTCTAAGTAAATGCTACTGAAGAAAGGAGCGATGCATGCCTTCGCATGCAAATATAATTTGATTTTTCGTTTAATGGGAATTATAAGTAACAAGATATTAGATAATGGAGAAATTATCTAACATCTAGCTGAAAACATCAAAAGCTAATTTTAAAACCTCCAACATCAATGAAAGCTGTTGAAAATTGACATTTTTAAGTGAATAAGAAAAATTGAGATTTAAATTTTTTGAGATGCCTTCACTTGAAAAGACAAAAAGACCGTCGTTTAAAAAACTTCTGTTAGAATGCGAAATTCAGTTCTGTCAGAATGCTAAATCACATGCTTTTACTTTATTTTTGGATATAATTTTTTTTCATTTTATTCAATAACCGAAGAATTCAACCCTGGCGAAAAACCTTTTTCTCAAAACCCTTCATAAAACTGAAAAAGATTTTTATTCTTGGTGCATAGTTGATTTTTTTATGAGCGCTGCATTGTTGATTGTTCTGTTGATGATTTATGTTACCGTCTACACTCTTCTCTTAAAGAAAAAACGAGATTTCTAAGAAAAAATCCGTTTGGAAGTTGCACACCGTTGATTTTTTGTCATTAATCAATTTAGTCAAATTTGTCTTCAACAAGAAACAAAATTCAAGGTAATTCTTTTACCCCTCGGTTTTGGTTTGACACCACACAAGTAAAATACATTCATAAGCGAATCCAAGATTAGTTGAATAGCTACGAAGGTTTCAGTTAGGAAAAATGTTTCAATAATTTTATATCATCAAGAACGTACTTAAGCTGGTTTCTGAGTGGCTAACGTTCTTGATAACATCAAGATTTATCATTATTGATAACATCAAGTTTGTGAATCTGATTTTGTGGGCAAGTTAAGTAAATTAGTTCACAAAAACTCACTCAATAAAATATGGAATTACATGCATTTCGCGCCTCAACATGTTAGACAATTCTTCACAATAAAGCTTTTAGGAGGATACAGCACGTATTTTACGCATTCATTTCTTTTTTGCAAATGCTGCTTTATTCTCAATACATTTGCAAATCCGAAGTACAAATATGTAGATATTACCATAGACATAAAATACAGCTCGGTCTTGAAAGAAGTTCGTCACTTGCAAAAAAAGAATAAAAGAACATATAGTTAAATTTAATTGAGTGAAAAAAAACTACCAGGTGGAAAGAGCTGAAGTTTAGCTGTTATTCAAAGTCTTTTTGAATTGTTTTCCATTAAAATATTGCTCCAGTGTGACGTTAATTAAAATAAAATACCAAATACCAATACCATTAAAATATATTAAGGTTGATACTCATACTTCATTCGATTTATTAATTATTTATTCATATTGCATTCTAAGAAATTGCTTTAAAGGAACATTCTTAGATTTTTTAAAATTCTTAAATAGAAAATTTAATAGAAGCGTGATAGAGATTATTCCGTAAGGTCTGAATAAAATTCTGAGAACTAATCTAAGGTTACGAGTGAAAACATTACAGATTCAAACAGCTGTAAACGGATAGATCAACCGACTTCGACTTAGTATCAGGGGTAAAATTTTGTTAGAATCGAAATTTTTCCTCAATATTGTGTTGCTATTCAAAATTATACTTTGAGCATTTGATGTGAAGTCGGCCCCTTATGCAAAAAATGCAAGTGAATTTAAAGATCCTACCTAACGAATGGTATCTTTGAATTTGCATTGATATGCGAACGATGCACGAGTGAGGTGTTTTTTCCGCAGTTGTACATTTGATTTATGTAAAACTGATTGTCTTATAACGTCTGTTAGAAGTAAGAATCTATATTGCAGTCTAAAGGAATTTTTTAATCAATTCTAGGTGATTGCTGACATTGGAAGAAATGTGTTTTCACCTCTAAGTGGCAAAAAAGGTAGCCAGAAAAACTATTACCAAAGTAAGCTACATTTTTTTTTTCATACACAACACATAAACCGCTTGTTATTTATGCATTTCAAATCACGTTTTAATTTGTTTTTCTTTTAAAGGTATGACGGATTTAATTTTTCTATCAACAATAAAGATTTTATTGGAAACAATTCTACCGTAAATCTAAATAAACATGAATAAAGTAATACATTTCTTGTCACTTTTCAACTTATTTATCTGTTTTGAGCCATTTTAAAGTATCGTCTGTCAGTTTGTATCTGCCAGTATTACCTCCAAATGGCTGGATATATTTTCATGAAGTTTTGGATTCTTTGAATACTCAGTAAACACTGATTAGGCCACCCAGTGTTAGTTTGTCTGTCTTCATGTTTTGTGATTATTTCTCTTTGTGCAAGTATCGCTAAGTAAAGCTGAATATATCGTCAAAAAATGTTATGTACTTTGTATAACATATTGTTACTTAGTGAATACATTCACTCTGCAATTTTGGACAATCTAAATGTAGGCGGTGGTAGTGATTTTGAGGTGGAACGTGCTTCCTGTACGTATTTCGAACATGACGTCACTTCGCTTGTTTTTTGAAGATTATTTCGATAGAAATGGAAATTTCAAAGGATTAATTCCAAATTGATATATGATGGATAATTGGTCGACAACAATTATATTAATCGCTAAACGTCACCCAAATGGTGATAGACTGCATTTTAAGATGACCCGATAAGTATCTTGCGAGAGCATTTGGGTAACAGGAAGAAAATTCTGTCTTCTATCTGGTTACATTGAAAATTCATCCCATAGCGTCAACTATGCATCAGTTTTAATGCTCAATTACGATGATCCAGAACTCTTAATGTGTATAACTAATATATTTTCTAAAAATATATATAAAATATGACGCAAATAATATGGAAATTTAAAATGAGTTTTGATAGACTTTTGGCGAACTTAGCCACCACTACAAAAATTAAATTACGATACAATAATATATATAGTAGTGTAACCCTACTCCACCATGGAGTACTTTTTGGTATACAAAAGTTGCACTGTTTCACACGAGCTTACTAATTGGTGACCGACGAACGTGATTTGAACGCGCAAATTTATAAACTTCGATGGATGGTCCACGATGAGTAGTTGAATTGCCATTGCGATGCTAATCACTTTTCAACAACCGTCTGAGGCTCTGTGATAGCAGACACTGCTCATTTTTCTATCACGGCTTCACTCCATTCGTTGCTGCTCAGCTTTCTCTTCACAAGGTTCACTCGGCTGCTAAAGGCAACACAGAACAATTACAATCGCAATCTTGAAAATTGCTCGACCACTCATGTGAGAGTACACCCGGGATCTTTATACAGCTCTCACGATCCCAAGCAAATGGCAATCATTCAACTAGTGGTGGCATCTATCGAATTCGGCTACAGCTAAATTCTGGAGGGGGAGTATTGTGGCGAACTTAGCTACCACTACAAAAATTAACTTACTATACAATAGTATATATAGCAGTGTAACCTACTCCACCATGGAGCAATTTTTGGTAGACAAAAGTTGCATTGTTTCACACGAGCTTGCCAAAACTTGTATTAAGGTCCTTAATATAGGGCGCGAAACTAGCTTTAACTTAATAGATTCGGTCTAATTAGCCCTCAGGTAGGAAAAAACTGATCACAGTGACAAACCAAACTACTTTGGCTCATTTTGGCTTCTGACAACCATGAGAAACATCAAAAGTATTTGCTTTAATTTAACTATAAATTCATTTAATGGGATGTATTTATTAATTTGATTATAAAAATATAATTTATTTAATTATTAAAAACTAATTCCTGGATATTATGAAAAATTTCAAAAACCATGCAAATGATTTATTTGAAATGAGTTCCAAAATAAATCTCGCTTTAACTGAAATATTTACAAACGATCGTTTTGTTTTCTGATTTTACCGTGTAGGATAACCGTTCCATTAAGAAAGTAATCTCTTAATTTAAAATGACTTGCAGATTCAATTTGAAATTGCACATCAACTTATATCAGTTTCCATGATTTCACATGGAAAACAGCTACAGTACTCGAAAGAACATCAGTGATAGAAATATATTTCAACTGGAACTTTTGGAAAATTTTTAAAACTATTAAAGTAATAACAAAGGTTAATAATTTTACAAATTGAAACAAAATTATTCTTCAATTCATTTATCCGTAAAATTTAAATTGAAAGGATCTTTTTTAATGAAAAATCGTTTTCTTTTTCTTTATTGAAGCACATTTAATTTTAAATCAAGACATTTTTATTTCACGTACCAATATTTCAAATTTTTAACCCGAAATCTGCTTAGCCTCAATTATATGAATAACGTATCAAGTTAATTTGTCATACATCTTTTAGAACATGTTGATGGAATTCAGAATTTGTATGTGTAGGGATTATAAGGATTAATAGCATGTATACGAATTTGCATCCCAGATAAATTGAAAATTTTACAAGTATTGTGCGGAAATGGAGTTATTAAAATTATTTTATGAACACACACCTATGATTTCATAGAAAACTCTTCTCTTTTATATAAATGTATTTCTGGTCATTTTATCTACATTTAATTCATTCAAACCGAACCACAAATGGAATAATTCTGCTAGTAATTCATAAGTACTGATAATTGCTTTATTAACTTTGTTAGCCATGTATTTGAAAAATTATTAGCCATATTTTAAAGATTTGTATTGCCTTATATTCTTCATAGAACATGCTAATCGTTTGAGTAATGCGTTGTGAACAAAATTCTCTTGTGGATTTATCAGTGGCGTGAAAATAACACTGCACTGTCTTTTTATGCTTTATTTTCTCTGAACTGCTTTGTTTATGAAATAGCATTCATAATTTTCTTCCTGAAGTGAAAATTCCTATTTTCTCCAGTGCAGTCGCAGCTGACAAAACTGCCCACGTTCTTTTGTTACGATATGCTGCACTTCGTGATACATGTTAAACGCATATTATGCGACACATTCTTATGTAGTTTACGATACTTGATATCTGCATAAAATGTGCCCAAGGTACTATTTCAGAGCAATGTGCGCATATACACAAAAGAATTGAGCGGAATATATCTGATTTGCTTCACTAGAACAAATCTAACTTTAAAAGTCTGATTCCAAATTGTTACTATGTAAAAAACAACCTATTGGATTCTCTGCAAGCAAGATGGAGAATTAAGAGAGAAAGCATGTGTTTTTATCTTTAAGATAAAATACTGCACTGTGGTTCTAGGAGTTATCTTGCTGTCAACGGTACTAAATGAATCACATTTAATCTCTAATATGCGAACTTGGTCCAGCGAAAGATCGTCGTGTATATGGGGGCTGGTGCATGTTAAATCTGTCCTGGCCTCAAATTTCCTCACATTGGCGTGGTGTGGAAGTGTGGAGAGTGAGGTGCCAGCTCAGGTGTTGATATCGTCACCTGACCGTGGTTCAAGTTAACGAGATGTTCTTTGATCTTTCCCTTCGGGATTCGACAATAGCCCGTTGTGTTGCTCCAGTGCAACGTTAATTAACTACCTACCTCTAATACTCAAACAATCAAATTATTATTACTGAGTGAATGATGTAGGTTCTCCTTTGAGGAAAAATTGCTTGTAAGTATAAGTATTTATAACTTGAACTTTTATGTACAGCTTAAACATAGTACATAATATTTCAATGTAACTGAGTGAGGATCTTTGGAAACCTACTGGAGTTGGTTTTTGAATACGATTTCAGCACTTCACTAATTAAAATTTTAAAAAATCAATTACGAATTGAAATATGATAGTTTATTGGTTACACCAATTAAATAAAACGCCATTTTACGTATCCCCGTTATGTATCATGCGAGAGTATTTTTGTAGCGGAAGTAAAATCGCATTCCGTATGGTTTATTTATACTGAAAATCTCTCATTGTGAAAGAAAACAATTCTATTTTATCTTTGGACTTTTTTAATAATTTAGATTTGGGACAGTTTTAATGCACTCAGATAATACAAAAAGAAAAGTCCCAACTCCCCCTCTTGAACTGTTATGAGAACGACATATACACCGTTCACCATGTAACGAAAACAAAATTCTTTACGAAACGTTCTATTAGAAGAGAATACTTAACCGACTTTTGACTATCAACAGTTATCTCTGTACAGCTAAGAGAAAATTGGAAGTTCAATTGCTTTATTTCCTCCTATTTCATTCTTCCAAATGTATGTTTATGCACTTTCTGTTTTATCAGCTTGTCTTATTCTTATTCACGTAATGATTCGTCATTCGATTGTTTCCGATATAAATAATGCGTATAAACTTATACGTGTGGCATGTAACAGGCTGTTTTCCTTTTATGCTCAATGGAGGTCAACGCTCTTCCATTGAATTGCCTGACCTTGGTAAAATTACAGGAGCAGCTACTGTATCCGCGATTTAGGAAACATTGCGGAAGGATACTTGAATTTTCACTCAAATAAATTACGTTCCAGCTTTGTTATAAAACCTGCTTTTTCTGAGGTTTTCCTTAAAAAATTTGAAGTTCTTACCATAACCCTTTTCTTAAAAATAATGAAAAAGAAAGAAAAAACAAGTTCTCTTGAAATGCGATTCATGTGAATTTTATGATGTGCCCAAAATAATTGATTTCTGGGTTTCTTGAAAACATTTCTTAACTATTCATGCGTTCAATAATTGAGTATTGGATTTCATTTATGTATTACACAATCCTTTTAGCGTTCATTTTTAATCAAGAATAGTCGAATAAGGACAACAAAATTAATACAATACTAAAGATTACTTAAGGTCAGCTTAGAAATTACTTAAATTGTCACCATAGTATAGTAAGTAGAGAATAGGCCTACCAATCACAGCTCACTGTTACCATAACGCTTCCAAAATACTGTGTGTGGTCGACGTGGCTCAAATTAATAAGTCTTAACTGGATTCTCAAATAACATGTAACTTATTTTCTTAACTGCCCTCAACTTTCCTAGCTTGTTTTAAAATTATGAAGAACTTTTGTGGGCAGATGAACTCTTAATTTTGAAACAATCAAATAGCAATTATCAAGAAGCAGTATCTAACGTACATAATTTTTTTAATGATGGTTGCTTCTAAATGTGTTTCAATTTCCAAGATTTTTAGCATGCATCTTGCTGAATAAATCTCTGAATGGACAAATTCAACATAGGAAGTGTACACAGAATTTTTATCTACCATTATCCACAGCAACCATGCATGACTGGAATATGTAAAAGTGGGGAGTCTGCGTGTCAAACACCAAGACTTTACAATGTACCGCAAATTAGAATTCCTGTATGGAGAATTGTTCTTGCACGCGACCTTGGTTTCGAACACTTATTCGGCCGAACGGATATCCCCACTTTTCTAGTGTGTTGCATTTCAATACCGCGGATGTGGGAGATAGTATCTGTATTCTTTGACTAAATGCAGGAACGTGTCCCTAATGGGGAGTTTTCCACCGTTCACTTGTTGAGAAGGACAATCACGAAGTAATCTTTCATATTGCTTAACTAGAGGAGATTTTTGGCATTACTTTACTTGGATTTAGGTAAAAGTTCCCAGATCTGCAGTCCGGGACCCAAGTGCCAGATTAAATGACACATCCCAGTTCCAGTTTAGCTGACGGGTCAAGTACTAAATTTAAATGAAGGGTACCAGAACTAGTTTAAATAACGGTCCATCTTGCCATTTCAGATTATAGAACCTTTATTAAATTAAAAATGTGTATTCCATGTTCTCAAATTTGTGGTCAAGATATTGATTACTAGATCGAAGATATTTGGTTCGAATCCAGGGAAAGGCATGGTTATTTGTCCTACTTGTGCGGTCTAAACGGGGTTGCGCCCAGAATATGTATGTGAGATGTAACGTGAACTCACCCCTCATGGTGTGCTCCAGGGTAATACAAAGGGACTCACAAATCCGCCCTTGTGCAAAAAGTGTAATGTTCAACTGGCTTGGAATTAGAAAGTTCTCAAATTTTAATTTGCACTATTGCTATATTGTTCTTCGATTCTTTTACACACTTGAACCTCAGCTTTATTATAAATACTAAGAAAACATTTATAAATTTCACTTAGGAAACAGAATGCACATTATCTGGACACATTCTGGGGGCATATGCACACATTTTACTCTCCCTCGTCTGCACGCCCATATGGAGTTCATTCAGTATTTCAAATTCTGTAAATATATTTAAAATCATGAAATTTAAATTCGATAAATTAAATGAAATTCGATCAATTTTAATGTGCATCGGTGGCCCACCACCTATCCTTCGGACATTTGCTCTAATTACCAGATTGCCCTAATATGAATAAAAAAACTAATATTTTTAAATGTATTTTAAATACTTATATTGCTTTAATAGGTTCTCATAAAAATGAATACAATATACAGCATATTTTAAAGGATTAGTTGTTTATAACCAAATATTTAAAGATTGAATTATTTTCTTCCTCAGATTCCAATGGCACTTCGCTCCCAAACAGACATATCTACTACGAACCCCCCGAGGAATTCGACTGGGACGCCTCCTCATCCCTACTTCCCGAGTCGAACGCAGCTGGTGAGGTAATCGTCCACCGACAACCCACCAGCCCCGATCCCCAGCCCATCACTTCATCTCCCAGCAGCTCTCCGAAGGAAAGCCCCAACGACAAAACACCATCCTCCGAAGTGACCACCGGCAACTCAGATAGCACCAAAGAACAATTGCCCAAAGACAAGGAACGAGCTTACACCAAGGAGGAATTCACGTCCGCCATTTTGGCACGATCTCAGCAGGAGGCGGCAGAGTTCAGGAAGTCTTGTCCGTCTCTGGGATCCTGTTTTCCGGATGACGACTACCAGGTCTTGGAGGTGGTAGAGGTTGGGGAGTCGAACATGGGCGACTCCGGGGTGGCGTCCATGATGAGGGACTCGCTGACTGTCCCCAGCAATGGGCAGATCGTGGGTGAGGAACGGATCGAGTGTGACTGCGAGAGGAGGTGTTCGAATCCGAAGCATTCTCATGACTGTAAGGGTGGTGATTTCGGTGTGTCTCCTGTTCTGGAGCGTAGAAACAAAGGAATGCTAGGTCGCCTAAGAAATTTTGCGGTAAGTTTACAAATTACGTGTAAAATCAGTAGTGTTAGTAGAGTGGATAATTATTACACAAAGTGTGAATAATTATCCACTCTATGTCCTTACATGCATCGATATTTTTGATTAAGCGGGCTTTCAAATCATCAGAAAACTAGAGTTGACCAGTGTGGGTTAGGACCAAAATTGGGAACGTATGCTTTCCTGTAATAGCTGCATTTCGGGTTTTCCTAATGTGCATCACGATCTTGGTGAATCAAGGTTCATGATAGAATAACTAGAAAGACCTTCGGCAGGGCTCCACATAGGATTGGATGGATTTTGGATTTTATGGCGCAAAATCCCAAACTGGACAAACTGCGCCGGCCTCACATACAAAGAGGAGCACGGCTACGATGGTACAAGGACTTGAAGGGGCTATAGAAATATATAACGTTTTTGTGCAGAATGTGTAGTTCTATTTTCAACGTTTAAAAAGTAATATCTTCATTGTATTTAAGAAAACTGAGCTCAAGAAATAAAGAAAAATTATGCATTTCTATAAGTAAAAATAATGAATGCTTGGGATGTATATTGGTATGTCATAATAGGTTGGTTTGATTTGGTGCTCTATGGTCATTTGTGCTAAGCAAGGGCAAAAAGAACAGATCTACAATTTTATGAGGGGCCCGCCATCTAACTGGTGGTAGGACCTGGAGTGCAGACGTGGCTACCCGTTTGTTAGTGATCTGTTCACTGACAAATGCATTACCAGATTTTCGTTTTAGCTCAACAGTAGTAATTATGTTATTTAGTGTGCTTTCTAGAAAAACAGGAAAATGTACTCGAGCGACATCGAGGTATCGATTGCGATGTAAACCGCAAGCAACCAGACATTTTTGCATCCTTCAGGTCGTGTTGTAAGCCTACCAAAGTCTTGATGCAAATATATTACGACTAACCCTACTCTAAATAAGCATAAAAAGTATAATTTCTGAATTGAAACCAAATTGGTGTGGCAGACGCTCTGTTAGCAATAACGAATATTCAGATTATATTGAATCTGAATGTTTACTATGAAAACTGCCTCAACTTTTGTGTCATAAGAGCGGTAAGAAAATAGTGGTTTAGGTGGCTTTCATTTTAATGTTTCACGTGTCAGTTTAAATCATTGGCACGATCATTGTGTTTGTTAAAAGTATAGACAAAAAGTTCGTGTAGGTCGTAAAGCCATATAGGAGCTAGGCTCTATCAAACAATAATCGGTTTTCTCTATTGAAGTCAGTTTTCTTAAGGAACAAATGGTTTACACCTATTAAGGAAATTGATTTGCTATAAAGATGTCGAGCAAATGGTTGAAAGATCATACATTTTCGAGCTCTGCTAATTAAGTCGTAACTGAGCTACTGATTTATGACACGCACACAGCTGAAGTCAGACCGAGTAATTAAATGCCGAATTCACAATCGAAATTCGACCCTCACATCTACTCCGCTACCAGGTTAAAAGGCGGACCTCTCCTGATATACAAATATGTATTCCAAGTACTCAATATTTAATTTCCACAAATACATACAATATATATTCCTTTTCATATTTCTGCAGCTTTATTAGTACTATGAAAAGATGTATAGCTTTTTAAACTTAGAAAAGACTGCTCAGTACAGTATAGAAAATATCACGTTTCCAAGGTCCTTTCACCCTCGGGTACCAGTATTGACAAGACTCCCTGTGTGAGAGGAATAGGAGAGACAAAATGTTAAGTGTAAGTTCCACAATTACGAAGTTAGTTAAGGAAAATTGGCAGCAAAAGCGACATGACTCAAATATTGTTTGTCCGCCAGATGTAGACAATATTTCCAACTTTTAATACATGTAATTTTTTGTTTGGTGGAACTCTTAACTTTGTCTCCTCACAGGATCCCATTTGGGAAACGCTGTCTTTAGTGTTCCGTGTGGGACCGAGAATCGATGCTCGTTGTAAGGGAGAACGGCACATCGATATATCCACTGGTAATGATGTCACTACAAAGGTGACGCTGCATCTTGATTGTGGAATGTGACCTTCCGATCCCAGTGGAGGCAGGCTACCGCCGAAGACTGCGGAAGTCGTAAGCGCCCCAACTTTAATTAAGAATCCCTAGAACGCAACATGGGAGATCAAATACGCCCGCTGTCATCTCCCGGAGTTTTCCCTTTCATTTCTCTTCATGCTCCTCTGGGGAGAATATTCTTGTTTGGAAAGAGTTGTTCCCTACACATGCGATGTCACTAAGCGAGTCGCATCCGAATTAGGTATGCGGGAATTTTTGAATCTCGTCCACCTTGACTGTTTATTTAAATGAAAGAATGTTTCATTCTTACACTTTGAGAGGGATTTTCAAACCAGAATAGCAAACAATGGAAATAACAAACCAGACGATCTGAGAAGATTTTTCTTCTGCTAACCAAATGCTCTCGCATGATACCTATCGTGGTTACCTCAAAATGTTGCTTATCGTCATTTTGGAAACGTTTGGTGTTTAATCTAATCGGTGTTGACCAATCTACTATCATATATCAATTCGGAATTTATTTTTGGAATTTTCATAGGCGAACTGCTGAAATCGTATTAGAAAAACAGGCAAACTGACGTCACATTCAGTCGTCATCTGACTGGTTCAAAATTACGCGGGATTTTCCTTCGGGATTTTTCCTCAAGCGTAGCCAATATCATGTGTTGTGTTGCTCCATTACGACGTAAATTCAACTACCTACCGACTGACATCACATTCAGCATACGTACAATATACAGGTATCGCCGCAAAAATACTATGGCCATTTATATTTAGCTTGACAGAAAATGCCTCATACAGGATGTGGAAAAAACTTACACGACATTTGATTCTGCCACTATTAGCCGTTCGTATATACTACTTCCACTTGTAAAAATATTTCAAATGAGGAAGCAGTTTCGGTTTAGATCTAGTTCACAGTACGGTATTGAGCTTGGCGTAAGTTTTTCGTTGGCAGAGCGGAAAGAGCGGTCGCCAACCTTCAATCTGGTAACCCGCCTAGATAAGCGGGAAGAGCAGATCAAAATTGAGAGTGTATCACCCATACAATCGTCAAACTTACGCTAAGGCCATACCATCAACTAGATTTCAATCGAAATTTCTTCTACAAGTGTTATACCCAGAAATGTATTTTGAGTAAAATACTAAATTTAACTTGATTCAGTCCCTTAGAATTAAATTTACAAGTTTCTAATTAACCCACATTAACTTTCTCAAACGTATGAGCAAAATTTGCCGTAATTCAGTTCAGATATATAGACTTTTTGTGCTGAAAAATCAAGGATCTACATCGATTGTAATGTCCGTTTTTCAAGCTAGACAGGTCAATGTTTCAATAAATTTCTGTATAGCCTTCTAAGCAAACTAGGTGTAAAAGGACTTTCTGGGACATCCTAATAAATCCTACATATGTCACTGAATATGAAGTATGAAACACATTAATGTTTAATTTTCAGTTTATACGACTCCACACTTCGCCGAAATTGAATTCGCAGAAGTGAAAAGTGATTTTAGTCATAAAATCGATGTTTCATATCTGCGACTAACAGTTAAAGAAATACATCTGTAAGGATTTTCCAGGTCACCGTATGGTCAATTACGGTCTTCGAACACACGAATTGGAATTTAGCTCGAAAATTTTACTCTGAAATACTGCATACGTCACGAAAGAAAAGAAAGTTTATTGCCAACACTCTCAACTATAAATAATGTTGTTACAACTTTATTTTCGAGGTGAGCTATGGAGGAAGGACATGCAGTTACTAAAATTCATATCAAAAGCCTCGGGAGGAATTAGACAAAAGGGACGAAACGTGCTCCTGTTTATTTCGCTCCTGTCTGGGTAATTTATTTTTGTCTGAAACAAAGGTGCATGTCATTGAAAGGAAAGACGTATTTCTTTTGCCTCCCTTATTTCCTTTTGGCTACGATGCATTTTTCATGAAGTGTGATATTCTCACGCACACATCAACTTTTAATAAATGTGCAGAATACACTCAATTATCAGGTTCTGAAGGAATTAATAGGTGAAATGAAGTACCGTAGCTGAATGGTCATCTTCAAAATTATTTTCTAATGCCAATTGAACATCAATCATTATGTCACTACAAGGGCGGATTTGTGAACCACTTCATATTTTCCCGGTGCACCATGAGGAAGGGTTCAATTTACACCTCACATACATAACTAATTCTAGGCCCAACCCATTCATAGAAAAATCATACATTTATTCTAGACGGATAAATATCCATGCCTTTCCCTGGATTCGAACCAGAAACCTTTCGATCCAGAAGTCAGCATCCTGACCACGAGAACGATTGGTCAGCATCTTTAGAAATAAAATGTATCAAATTATCGAATTTTTAAATTTCTCGAGTAAATGTATTCATTAAATACAGTTTTTATTATAAGCCTGTGTCAAGAAACTCGACTTGATCCTTGGTACGTCGCTTTTCACTAAGGCATTTCGTCCATCAGGATTATAATCCGACTGTTGGATCATTTGAAAATCATGTACAAAATAAAAGCATTATTCAACGTCCTACCATGTCTGCAACCCAGGATCCCACATCTACACATCGAATCCCAGAACCAGTTCAAGTGGCGGATTCCACATAAAATAAAACTATGTATCATCAGTACTCAATGTGTAACTTGCAACAAATGTATGACATTTTCTCTTTTTCTTAATGCACTAGGGGTCATCATGACTCAATTGATTTGCCTACTGCGCTAGCAACTCACAAGATGTAGGTAGTACAGTATCGATTCCTGTAACTTACCCTGGGTGTATTTCTGTGTCTCAAACTTTTCTTGCCTGTGTCCAATTTACTTGACGTTGTCTTGTATTTGGCACAGCTTGGTCAAATATGGTCCTTGCGCTATGAAACCTATTCAACCTTAATACAACAGTACTTACACCTTTATTATTGTAAACACAATGAATATAATTGGAACCAAAAAGGAAATGAATAGGATGCTCACGTGACTGGTGTCCCTCGATGATTAAGATTCTTAAGACCCGGCTTATCTGGCCGATTTGATAACGATGGCCGTTTTCTTCAAACGGACCGTAAAAGACCCTTTGCCCCTACTTACCTCAGATATTCCAGCGCCCCAGAGTCACGTGACAGCAGGATTATTCTCACCAATTCCAAAGATGGATGAGCGAGGAGATTTCTGGGATTCTGCCAGTTATTAAAACGTTTTCCGAAGACGTGAAAGTAATGAAGAACGACTTTTTGATGGGATTTGTCTGGTGCGCTCCGATCCATCAGAACTGATCGACCACTGAGGGACACGCGATAGCATCTGATCTCAGAATGATTTCTTTTCTTTTTCTGTAATAGGGAAAGGAAATCCTTATGCAGTCTACAACGTTGAAATGTCAGCTAAATAAAGATTGGAATCAGTCTAGTCGATCATCGTTGAACATTCTTTGGATACATGAGTTCTTTTCGTATTAAAATATTCTTTTGATGGCGTTTAGAGATTGACGTGATGAAAACGTTCTTTCTTAAATGGAAGGATGTTAAATATTCTAAATTTCCAAGTACGGTACTTTAGCTCAAACCTAAGAAACGGAGTGTCAATCACCAAATGTACTACGAATATACTCAGCCACAAATTATTATATACTCTAAAGTCCGGATCGAGCCATACAGAGTGCCAAGTACTAGGGGCTCGAACTCCTTGCCCTATTCTCAATACTTTTATGGTTAGAGCTCGCCCAACCCCAACAAAAACATGAGGATAAATTTTAAATATATACAGATACTATAGGGTGCAAAATATGCAGTGATACTATTTCATTAGGTTGGATGGCGGTTATATCAAGATACAAGTGTTCCAAATTCTAGAAACCCAAACCCATTGGACCCCCATTATTTTTATGAACGGATCCCTCCCAAATGTGAAGGATAAACTTTTCAAATTTCTGTTAATATAATATCTAATAAGGTTTACGTGTCGATACATGTGACGTGAAAAATGATTTTATTTCCTTGAATTTTTTTGTGTGTGTTGACTTAATTGGACATTATAATTCTTGTGTTTGATTTTCTTTACGTTTTAATTGCATTTCCAATGTGCCATGTATCTGGTTGTGCTATGATTTAATCGTTTACATTTGAAATTCCAATCCAAATGCTCTCACAAGATACATATCTGTGTTACCTTAAACTAGTTTATCAACGTTTTGGCAACGTTCGGCATTTTATCTTATTGGCGTTGACCAATTAACTATCATATCTATCAATTTGGACTTCCTTTGAAATTTCTGTCGGCGACGTGCTGAAATCGCATTCGTAAAGCAAGCCAAGTGACATCACGTCGGGAATACGTATAAGAAATATGTTCCACCACAAAAATGCTGCCACCTACATTTAACTTGACAGAAAAATCCACATATGATACTTGACCTCGCGTTTTGAAATTAGCTTTCAAAAGTGGGGAAAATATATTTAGTCTAATTTCTTTAGCTTGCAATTTTGTCCGAATTCATGGAGTGTTTTATAGGGTATTTCTGTATTCTCTTAAGAATATAAAAGCTTATGAGATAAGCTTTTAAATTCTTTTGCATTCTGTTTCCATTTCCCTTTTAACCAAACCATAAAATCATTTAAACCAACTGCGAAATCCTCAAATAAATATGAAGGATTTGTAAAAAAGAAAAAAAAGCACCATGGAAAAAAAATATGTTGTACCTCTCCATTCAAATATTCAACTCCATCCATGCCCTTAAAGTCCTTACGCTCTTTCAAAATAACTATCCTGATTTTTCTTATGTTGTGCTTGTTATTTTGCAAGCTTTCTTGTAAAGAAGTATTCTTGAGAATGTCAAGGAAGAACAATTTTTTTCCAACACCGTCTTTTGTGATGAGGTAACTTTTGATGTTTGAGTTGAGTTGGACTGCTCAATTTTTTTCTCTACAGTTGGTTTTCTAAATTCTCGAATCTACAACTTAGCCTGGATTGAGGACCAATGCCTTCGCCTCGCAGTTCTTTCCGCAAGCCAACTTAAAAATGTAAGCTCTACAACGATTTCTTTTGGGGCATCCATTTATTGAAAAATATTTTCGACCTATACATTTTTAAATGTGAAATAGTCGTGATATGAGAAGTCCAACCCAGAATTTCGATTCATCTAGAAAAAAATCATGTTACCAGCATCACTTCCAACTAGGTTCCACGATTCTACTATCCTTGATCATTAACATGTTGCGATTTAAATCTCATTTCACAAGTATTTTAATGCTTTCCATAAGGTGAATGTAGTAATGTCACATTCGATTTTTTATTTCAAGAACACGTGAAAAATCAAGAAACTCATTTATAGGAAATTGTTTTTACGTTAGATATTTGATTGTGTTTTAACTTAGATTGTCATGTTGGGAATAGTTTTTCGCAGTCTTGACTACTACACGGACGTATCAGTAACGGAGTACTTTAGCAGTTAAACTCGTAGTTGGAGAACTTGTGTGTGAGTGTCCAAAAGATATTAAGTCAAACCCACATACAAGAGTTGGATAAAAAGTAATGGCAATAACTTTGTATTTCGACGTATGCTTACCAGATGGCGCTGGTATCCTCTGATCTGATAAAAGACAGTCACGTGAAAACCGCTCAATAGCCGATATCCCAATTTATGACCCTACCCTCTCCCAAAATAAATCCAGGCCAAGAGCTACAATGCTGATTGGAAACAATCTGTAATCCCGAGTCCATACACTAAAGTTCACTTAATTTCACTAAATTTCTCTGAATTTCACTATTTCACGTAAATCCCAACCTCCAATTTCTCCTGCACTCTCATTGGCCGTACGACTAAGACATCCTGAGCTGTATATATAGACCCCGTCGCCTGTACTGTTACTCGTCCGGGTGACACCGGCAGGAGCATACTGGCAAGGGAGTCTCCTGTAATCTATTCATTACTCAATTTTTCCCCCCTAAATCTGAAAGCACCAACAATCAAGCCACTTACCTACCACACTGGAGATTAAGGCCCCTGCGGGGCCATGTGCTCCGTAAACATATAAAAAAAAGCATGTGGTGTGCGGTGACAAGTGATTTTGACTCAATAGTATCTTGAGGTGGCTTGACGTGCGGAGCGAAAGAGAAAGCGCCATAACAATATGTTTACAAAGCAGGAACAACGTTGGATAAAAATCGAAGTTGCACTAGGCCATAATGCGCAACACTGTTATCAGGGCCTGCGGAATGCATGTGGCGATGCTGCGTTGCCATACCGTACAGTGACACGATGAGTGAAAATGTTTCGTGAAGGAAGGGATGTCACCGTTACCACCGATATAACAAGGCCAGACCGCTGTGACGTTTCGATCACGTGACTCGCTTACTAGTAGTCATAACAAACATCGCCGCATGGCCGGCTACTTATGGATTACCTTTAATGTAGCGTAAGAAATTAGGGTTTTTATACTATTTTACCGGAAAGCAAGTGCAGCTGCAGTTAAATATTGTTATATAACATTTGTGGAACATTACAGTGTCAAGGTGTTAAAGGCTTTCGTCAAACAACACGTTTAACGTGTGTCCAGACGTTATCACCGAGATAACAAGGTCTGACCGCTGCCGTCATGGCGTCTCCCTAGTAGTCATACGTGCGATACGAACGACCACCGCCGTATTGGAATATTCAAAGCCTAATACAGTGAAATCTGTCTACAACGATACATAATATATTCTATATACGTCGAGACCACAGGAAAATATTGTTATACGTTATTGCAAATTATTATAGCAGTTTGTAAATATGGTTTTTCCCTAGTCAAAACTATGATAATCTCAGAATGAAACTTCCACACCCTCGCGTCTTTCTTCCTTATTTACTAACGATAACAAAGAGTGCGTAAATAGTAAAAGCAATAACTTATTAAAAAACCAGCCAAAGTTCTATCGTAAATTCAATTAAAAAATGGCGAAAAACTCGCTTATGACTTTTATTAACTAAAATACACACGTCAATCAAGCTTAATACCGCCCAATGTCAGTTTCTCAAATGCGATCATAAATCAAAAAGAAAAGAAACCCTTTCTCATAGTCTAAAGAAATCTAATTAATGTTTTCTTCATCATTAAATCTGTAAAAATGGGAAATCAAAGCAATTGAACTGTAAAAACAATTGAAGCGATTATTATCATAGTTGACTGAAGAATTTTTCATTGATATTTCATTTATAAAATTCAAACAATTTTCAATAACTTCCAAACTATTAACGTGACAGGGTGTTTTCATTTGATTGTTATCTAACAGAAATTTCTTGGCCATATAAATGTTTCCATTTTCAGATTTGAATGTATTAAAACAGTGTAATTTGTTGCAGGTCCTGGATTAAAACAAATTTTGAAAAAACTTTTGACTCCTCAATTAGTTTAAACCAATTTTGTTTATGGGGTAATGAATCCAGAATTTCTAGGAGCCTATTAAAATTTTGAAAAGAAATACACTGCTGGCCACCCAAATTGCAACACCAAGAAAGACAAGAGATATCACAACAAAATTTATTTTGTAGATAACATGTTGACCAAGTATCAAATGATTAAATTTATAGACTTCTGTGAAGTGTGGTTCCTGCCAAAATCAGTAGCCAGAGTAGCCGCCATTGTTGGAGATCACCGCTGCCACACGCCTCGGCATTGATTCAAAGAGACTTTGGATGTGTTCTTGGGGTACAGCAGACCAAGCAGCTTCCACACGTTACCAAAGTTGATCTGGTGTGGCAGCTGGGGATGTATTCTGGGTCAATCGTTGAGCAACCATGGACCACATGTTTTCTATCGGCGAAAGATCCGGAGAGCGAGCTGGCCAGGGAAGCAATTCAATCTGGCGATTGACGAAGAACCCTTGGACAATGCGTGCCACGTGTGGTCGCGCATTATCCTGTTGAAATATGGCTGTGGGCAAGCCCTGAAGGTAAGGAAGGACAACTGGCTCCAATACCTCGGAGATGTAGCGCTGGCTGTTTAAAGTACCGGCAATGCGTACTAGAGGAGTGCGAGAGTGATATCCAATACCGCCCCATACCATAATACCCGGTGCAGGACCAGTGTGGCGGTGCATAACGCAGCTGTTCAGCATCCTCTCTCCACGGTGTCTCCAGACTCGAATCCGACCATCGTGGTGTTGCAGACAGAAGCGTGACTCGTCAGTAAAGACAATTTCATTCCATTCTGCCTCCACATCCTTCTTTCATCGCACCATTGGCGGCGGAAACGTCTGTGGTTCTGCGTCAAGGGTAGACGAAGCAATGGACGTCTTGCGGACAGACCACTCTGCTGTAAACGGCGTCGAATGGTACGCGCAGACACTGGATGATGCGGTACAGACTGAATGTGCTGTGCTATGGTTCGTGATGTGGCTGAGCGATCCGTCACTGCCATACGCACAATATGCCTGCCATCACGTGAAGTGGTGCACTGAGGTGGATGCGATCGAACACGTCGGTCCGTCGTACCCTCCTGCATCCAACGATCACATATCCGCATTACAGTTGTTTGGTTTCGTCCAACACGACTACCGATTTCCCTGAAAGATAATCCACAATCTCGGTAGGCCACTATCCTTCCTCTGTCGAACTCGGATACTTGATCAAAAGATGATCGCTGTTTTCTACGAGGCATAATTGATCGTTTTTTTTTGAAAAAACCACAAGAAAAACACAATTGCCGTACTTGAAATCGTCGAAATCTCCAAGCCTTAAATAGCGCTTTGAAGTGGCGCCACAGGCGCGCGTGATGTGCGTCTGCGCTGAAATTCTAATCGTTTGCATATCTCACCTCCGCTAATGCATGTTGTAAATTTCATATTATTTGCATGCTTCCTTCAGGGTGTTGCATTTACGGTGGCCAGCAGTGTAGATTCATGATGAGCAATGAACTCAGATTTGCTTTCGTTGATAGCTCTCAATAAATTGGATTCCTCAGTTTCACGAATTTTATCTTCCCTGCTTTTACGAACGGTGGGACAAGTTTTCGAGAGATATTTAGGGCAATTCGGAAATATACTTGGTATAGTACCAACTTTTAAACGGAGACGTTTCATGGAAAAGGTAGAACACTCACCAGTTTTTTGGTGAATTTCGATACATTCCGGACGGTATCATCGTTTTGAAAATGAAGTCCGCAGACTTTGCTGCGTTTTGATGGTGTAAAGTCGGCTCGTGGGATCGCCCTGAGCCATCTTTTTCTAATATTTTTATCCTCTGGAAAGGAGAAAACCGCCACTTTTGGTGCATCGCCATATCTATAATTTCCAGAGCAAGTAGGTACACAACATCTAAAGGGCATTTTGGATAGCCTCGTGGTTAAGCCTAAAGAAACCGGTCTGGACACACGTTAAACGTGTTGTTTGACGAAAGCCTTTAACACCTTGACACTGTAATGTTCCACAAATGTTATATAACAATATTTAACTGCAGCTGCACTTGCTTTCCGGTAAAATAGTATAAAAACCCTAATTTCTTACGCTACATTAAAGGTAATCCATAAGTAGCCGGCCATACAGCGATATTTGTTATGACTACTAGTAAGCGAGTCACGTGATCGAAACGTCACAGCAGTCTGGCCTTGTTATCTCGGTGGTAACGGTCCAGACCGGTTTCTTTAGGCTTAACCACGAGGCTATCCAAAATGCCCTTTAGATGCTGTGTACCTACTTGCTCTGGAAATTATAGATATTTAAATTTAAGAAAAATGCACATGTTGAAAACTGGGAGAAGAATGAAATAATAATATATAATAATATACAAAGCTGAAAAGAAGTCAACCCGGAAAATTAGGAACACAGTTGCGGAAGCGCTTTTAACTAATGTGTCATACGGTGTTAAAGGTCTGATTTATGGGAGGTTTTTTCTGTCAAGCTAAATGGTAGTGACAATAGTGTTTTTGTGGCGAATATATTTCCTTTGAGTATTCTGAACGTGACGTCACTTGGCTTGTTTCTCTAATACGATTTCAGCACTTCGCCAATAAAAATTTCCGAACAATAAATTCTGAATAGATTCGTAGTTGATTCGTCAGCACCAATTAAAGTCCAAATGGTGTTAAAACGGCGATAAACTACATTTTAAGGTAACCCCAATCTGTCGTGCGTGTTTATTTGAGTAGAAGTAAAATCTTCGCTTTGGTCTAGTTTGTTTTACACAAAAATCCGTCAGTACGTATTTCTGTGATGAAGATAAATATTTTACTATTATATCTCAGGTGTTTTGAGTTATATCCATTATTAACTATTCCTCTGATAGCTTCATTCGATTAAGCAACCATCATCAACATGCCATTTAGCTTACTGAAACATTAACTCAATTCGATTCCAAAATTTGTGGGCCCTCAGGAGCACATCGTTAGGTGTGTACGGGCATCACAACCCTGAGGTTCCCGAGTGATCTTTCCTCACTTTCATTTTTAACCGTGCCTACCTTCTGCTTTTTGCTTTTTCTTCCTCCCTCATTGTGTTGCCTGTCTTGTGATTAGCGCAGATTGGCCAAATATGACCCTTGCCCCATAAAACCTGGAAACAACCAACTCAAATTTGTGGATTGCTGAAGCACTATTAAACCAAATTTCATATTAGTATAAGTTAATAGTATGTAATAATATAGTTATAATACATAAAAGAGTTATAATTAGTGTAATAGTTAGTATAATAAGAGAATATCAAAGCAATGCAAGATGCCAACATCCCATTCTTAACTGCTTTTAAAATCAAGCAGAATCTAAAAATATGATAATGAAAGAATTATGTCGAAACAATGGGTATTGGAATTATATTCTCCTTCATAAAAGTAAAATATAACTCCCTGAAGAAGATTAGACACGACCGTAAAGAAATCTATCGCATCTTTCATCGCCCAAGTACTCTGAATTCGTACATTAGTGTTCTGGAATTCGTAGGAACGAATGTAAAAAATATAAACAGATAGAAAGATTAACTCTTGTAGATCTGGTATTCTTCAGGCGTTGTTCAGGGAAATGGAATTTCATGCTTTTCTAATCTGAAGAAAATTGGTAGGATTTATGTCTGGAAAACACACTCGTTAATTATCGTTCTCATTGACTCAGAAATTAAAGCACATCTCTAAAAAAATACTTCTTTTTCAAGAATCTTGAAGAATAATTTTTAAGGAATTGATTAACAGTATTACTAATATAAATTATTTTATTTTATGAATTTTGTTTGAGAAAAATAATGGTTGGAACCTTTTGTACTTTGGACGTTAATGTAAAATCTTCAGAGATGTGAACCAGTCGTGGCTCAGTGGGTTTGCCCATTGCGCTAGCAAACTGCGAGTAATAGGTGGAGCAGGTTCGATTCCTGTTACTTATCCTGGGTGTATTTCTCTTCTGTTTGAATAAAACTTTCCTTGCGTGTGTATGTCCATTACTAGATGTTATCTGTCTTGTGTTTGCCGCAGCTAGGCCAAATATGGCCCTTGTGACATAAACCCCAACCCAACTAGAAATGACTGACAGATAAATAATAGGAAGAAAATGGGATCCGAAGGTTTACTGAGAGAACATTTAAGCATGTTCTTAACCATTTTCAATTCGCTTTACTCGAACTGTCTTCGTATATAAAACGATTTTAATTTAGGCAGGGATAGAAATCTACAATTTAACTTTTATCGTCCAAGAGATTAGATTCCTCAATGTTTGAAATGTATTGAAAGTATAATTGTGAAAAAATCAATCCTGAATAAACAAGTGATGCATGCTGAATGCACTCTGCCTTTGCTCTTTCAACCTCTTGTTCAAATAAAAAAACATTTTCAATTTTCTCACTTTTGTCAAATTAATTGATTAGACCGTTCTTGGCTCTCAGTGCCTCAATTTTAATTAGATAGATTCAACCAAACATTTTCCAATTTGATAGATTTAAAGTGAGTGCATTTTTTTTAATTCCTGTAAATGGGTGAGTAATGGGTGGCCTCAATAAACTGCTTAGCTCAGCGGCGGATAACCCATTAAGCCCGTGCCTAGGATTTTACAGAAGGGATTTAGTTCGGTATAAATCGGCTATAAATTATTATCTTTGCATCTGTTTTAGGCTATTTCCCTCATAAAATCAGGCAATGGATATCTTCTCTTTCTGTTTTCTTCCTTGTGTCCTTCCTTTTTGTCCTTACAAAAGAAGGGGACAGTTGTCGTTATTGTCAAAATGTTGTGTGCCGCAAACTTGAGAATAATCAGGACAAGTGGTCCTCAAAGTTACCTGTGTCTAGTGCGCCTCAAAATAACTTAATCCTGGCTTAACTCAAGGCCCGCAGTGGTTCTTAAGACGGACGACCCAGCTATCAAACACTGATTTTTACCAATTATTGGCGAAAATCTAAAGAATTCGAAATCTCATCGGATGAGGATGGAAGTAATGAGGATTGGGATGGTTGTCATAGAAACGACGTCGGTGCCGTCGCTTAAATTCAATAAGATTGGTAGGGTTCCTATTAGGAAGTGTAAAAAGTGGGGTCAAGGTGACGTTCCTTCGATCGATTTTGGAATAATAGATCTTGAGCAAAGACGGATGACCGGGCGTATTCTTATAATTGAATCAGTGGCTCACTAACATACTTTGCTATTTTTTAACTAAATTAAGGCAACTGCAGTGCTACGAAATACGTTAAAAATACAATGTATTAATACAATAAATTAACGAAAAATTTTCGTCACCAGAGGCAAAGTTAGACTTTTGGGGACTTAGTGCAAATGAGGCTCTGACCAAAACAAAATTTACGTATTCAAAATTAAGATGAAATACAAGTAGTTAAATAAAGGGTAAAATACGTTAATTAGCACAATTTTTTACTAAATTATTGTTTGCAATATTCATTTATAGTTGAAATTAATTATCGACTGCATGAAAACTATAAAAAGGCCTGTATTTGTAATCGGTCTTCAAGCAGCAAATAAGAAAAAGGCGCTTCTGACTTGTTTTGGGCTCTCCAGATGTTGGTGAGAAAATTTTATTGCTTTGTCTCGTCTCTCCTAATTAGTATCACTATTACAGGGGCTGCATAACTAAAGATGGAATGATTGAAATCATTCTCTTCCGCATAGCACTGGTCATTTTTTCCTAAATAAAATGCGGACCGCGGTAGCCCGGTTGGAAGAGCAACGGATTAGCAACCGTTTGGGTTGCGAGTTCGAATCCAACCAAAGACCGTCGTCTACAATGGGGGCTGGTACACGTTAAATCTGCCGTGGTGTGGAAGTTTGGAGAGTGGGTAGCCAGCTCAGGTGTGACCATGTCATCTGACCGTGATTCAAAATTACGTGGTGTTGTCTTCGGGTTTGATCCCGAACTGTCACCAATAGTCCGTTGTGTTGCTCCTCAGTTCGACGTTAATTAAAATATCTATCTACCTACCTACTTAAATAAAATGCCCCTCCTTAACTATTCGTCACCATTGCAACTATGCGATGTAACTTTGTCTCCATTGCCTCTGTTCCAGCAATGGGCTCGTTCGTAAACGCGAATACATTGCACCGATTGTACGAGTTATTCGAATCGAGCGTTCCAAGAGTCTCAGATTTTCTAGTGTGAAAAACAAGCCGTTTCATGAGTCACTGAAAAAAAAATCGTTTAAAACGAACTGAGATTGAGCTAGGTTTTGTCAGTTCAGAAGTTGGCGACCGAAAAGGTAGATGTAATGCATCTCTACTCGTGGTTTAGGCTTATTTTCAGATTGAATTTATCAAAACAAATTGCCAATTACATGGCAATTTGCAAACAAAAAACCTAATCGTTCGTAAATGCAACTTCAGAACTGATGAAAGGTCATGTGACGGATTATTTTTTGGTTAGAACCTTTTTCAGATAATTGTTTACCGACGCGGCTAATGTGTTCATGGCAAACTTCGAGGAATTCCATGGGATCTTTAAAATTTCTCATAACTCCAAAAGAAAGTAATTTTCAGCATTTCAATGATTTAACTATTTGCATTTGGAAATCACAAATTTTGGTTTCGAATGGATTCTTTTGCAAAAAACACAGGAAAGGAGTTTAAATTTGATTTTTAATTCTTTTGTTTTCGGTGGTCCTCCGTTTTCTTCCCATCTTCGACTCAGTTTTCGTGCACATGCGCAGTAAAACTTTGCTTGTTTTGTTTGTTGACAATTTTTTCTCAAAAAATGAAGGTTGCTTTGCACATCGTTTGTTGTGACCTGTTTTGTTTTAGCGGTTTTCGTCATGTGAGAATGTCAGCACAATTTGCAGAAAAGGAATGTTCACTCATCCATGTTCTAATAACAGAATTTCGTTTGAAACAGAATATTTCCTTTGTCTTGTTCTGAGAAGCTATTTTGATGAATGCTAATCAAGGAACCCTAGATGAGCGATTGGCAATATTTTGTGATGACAAGTAGCATAATGTATTGTATGTTCTGTTGACTTTTATATAATGTGAGTACTCATTGCTTCTTTGAGAAAAAAAAAGAATTTTTTGTTTGGAAACAAGTATTCGAATGCGTTTACTAAATTTAAAAAAGAATTAAAATCTCGAGTCTCATTCTTTGGTGTGAATTTGACACCAATTTAAATCCACCAAAAAATGTCATTATTCGCTTGGCAATGTTACTACCCAAATTTGATTGAATGATGTGTTGGGGACTCCCCAGTGCTAAATTTGAAGGCTTTTATTCAAAATTTTAATTCTAAATCAAATTTCATTTTTATGATTTGAGCTTAGCTAAAATAATTATGTTCAAGAAAGTATGAAAAAAAGAATATTAAACTGATTAAAATATCTTTGATTTGATTATTTTTTAATACATATATTTTCATTCTAATTAAAATCATACAAAGATAATATGTGATTTCTGTTATGTATTATAATTTAGTCTAGACTTTGTGGCAACAATGTTGCTTTGTTTACAATCCTCTCAACTCGATGTTGTATGCTATTGCTGTGTAGTACCGTGAGCCATAACCAAGAATAAATTAATCCTTTTTCAATCAGACTGCATCTATATTAATCTATCATCTAAAAGATTAAACATAACAATTTCAATCTTTATTTTCCTTGATTGTAATTGAACCAGAAGTTTGAGGAAAAAACTAGGATTGTGGTTTTGATTAAATTTTGTGGTAACATTTAAATCCAGTAAATAAATTTTGGCAAGAGATTTTACTATCAATGTTTGAGACTTGAAGGATTTCCTATTAAATTAACCAAATTTTTTAATTATAGAGTCGTACAAGTTACAGTGCAAGTGAAGATGGACATTCTCATTCTTCAGATTATGAAGATCAAGATGATGAAAAGGTAACATTTCTGATTACAATTTTAGTTCTCTATGCGAAAGCTATTAAATTCTGGTGTGTTTCTAATTTTGTGTAGCTAAAGAAAAAGATTGGGCTGTTTACATCAATAAAGAGAAATTAGAATTTTATGTTAAGTGTATATATTCCTGTTGTGTTCTTGGAAAGTTACTGTGTAATTATACTGTATTAAATACTCTTGAATATATAGGGAGGAGGGGGTAATCGCCATTATATAGCCTGACAAATTGTTTTTTCAATCTAAATTTACAAATTATTACATGTACTTTAGCAAAAATTAAAACTATTTTGATTGCCAGGTCAAACATTAAAAAATGTTTGTTATTGTATATCACATTCTGTTTCTTAGACTGAAAATTTTATTTTTTTTCATTTTCAATTAAATAAGACATTTTGCATAATTCGTAAATATTTTACCAATCTTGATAATAGTAATTTGATGCATCATACCTTCAATTTGTGTGTAAAAAGTAGGGTTTTTTCATTTATTACCATTGTTATTCTTCGGTATTGCCTGTGCCAGCTATTCATCATTCTGCATTTATTAACCTAATATGTGCCATTCTAAATTCGCTTCCAAAATTACTTTATGTGATAAAAATTATATTTAAATAACTCTCCATTGATGTATTTATCTATCAATCCCATAATTCATTTTCAATCTCATGTTAAACAGAATTCATCACAATTTCATTTTTTAGAAAATTGAGGCACGTTTCTGTAGAGAAGCTCGGGAACGTTCCTCTTCCTCATGGGCCGGACGTGTCAGAGACCTCCATCGTGATGTCAAGAAAAAAATTTCCCGACTTCGCAACTCAAAAGGAATAGCTGCAGATGATGATGTAAGGTTCTTTTACACGGGCTAGTTTCTTATGATATTAGAACTTTTTGACTATTTTCTTGGAGAAGCTTGATGCAATTCATTGTGGTACCTCTTAATTACAAATATGGAACTGTTGATCAAAATAAAAACTTAGAAATATTAAAATTTGAAACATTAAGATTTTAAGCAGAACTAGTTCTCTAAAATATCCCATGGTTATTCTAATTGCATTCTATTATGAAAACTATTTGATAAAAAAAATTCTTATGCATAGATGTATTTGGAATGAAATTACTATTTCATCGAGTGTTAGTTAAAATGATTTTACATTTTTTTCATTTAGTTAAAATGAAAAAGATTTTTACAGTTTTTTCATTTAGTTAAAATGAAAAAACTGTAAAAATCTTTATACTGTTCTTATTAACTCTGTTTTCCAATAAGTTTTGTGTACACATTTAAAATAGTTCATGAATAGGTATTTAATGGGGTTATTGTAATTCTTCCACCACAGTAATGTGGTTCAAAGAGGTATCCAAGAGAAGAATTGCCCAAAGTAGAAATTATTTCATCTTTTTTTCCTCCCTCAATTTACTCGTCATCTGATTAATTCAAAATTAACAGGTGTTGTCCTCAGTTCTTTTCCTTTGGGATTGATCCCAAATCGTCACCAATAGCCTGTTGTGTTGCTCCAATGTGACACGAGGGAGGGTAGGGTAGTTAATTCAACTACCCTACCCTCCCTCGTGATTTAAAAATTTATTTCACTCAATCATAATTCAAAGATATAATTGAAATTTTATATTGTAAAACTAGGTATTTCATTATATTATTTCATAGTTCATTCTATAATTCTTCAGCACAGACTTATTGAAGTCATCTTTAATGTTAAATTTTATTAAGAGGTGAAGTGTTATTTTCTAAAATTTTTGAAAATTATAAACCTCTTCATTTTAACTTATTTTTTAACCTTAATAATTGTCAGTTTTTATCACATAAAAAACACATTTTCTTAAACATAACAGAAAAATGTATTTATGTTATTACATAACTGCAGTTTATATATTATACAATGAACACAAGTTTTGAGATGGAAAATTAAATTTTTTACAGATGGGAGAAGGAATTGAAAATGCTGATGGTGTGATACTTCGTGGAAGCTCTGTTGAAAGTATTCCTAGTGGATCAGGCTCAAGTAAATGCTTTTTTAGTACTAGTATTTAACAATTTGAATGTAAATGAAATGTTCATGCATTTTATTTCTTTTAAGCATTTTTGCTTGTTCTAAATTCCATTTTTTAATTCTAGAAGTTTCTTGTTCAAATTTAAATGTATTTAAATCTTTATAATGTTAGTTAGTACACAGCACACACATATACATTCTTAAATCCTTAAGTGTTAGTAATTCAGCATGCACTCTCTCCCAGGGATGACAATGTTTAGTCAACACTACAACAGGATTTATCGTAAGTAGTAGTGAAAAAATTCAATAATAGATTTATTTTAACAAATTATTACAAAAAATTATAATTAATCCAAGAAAATTATATTAAAAGGAGTTAACTGTACAACACTACTATAAATATTAACATTTCTTTCATGGTATGTGCGAAAACATGGTTGAATGTACAGACCCCCTCATTCTTTCATTTCAACATTCTTTCACATTCTGCTTGCTGTTCTCACCCTACCACAAAACACTCCAACTACAAATATGCACAATTCATGTCATAACCTTGACTGTTCAAAGCATAAGCATTCTCAACTGATAAGGAACATGAAGCATATGTATATGATCAATAACATTTAAGCGCAAAAGAGTTGTGTATATATACTTGGAACTTAATGTCCAGGATTAGAGAAATGTGTATATATGCTGGTGGCACCTAAGCAATTAATTTGTCATACATTTGAAATTATATATGAAACTTTATATTCTTAACAGTAAAATATTAAAATATTGAATTATCTTTTTTACTAGAATAATACATTTTACCCACAATAATTAAAATAAAGTATTGTTCATAAAAATTTCATTTAGAATACAGGTTTTGATTTTGAAGAAATATTTTATTTGTTGGACCCATTTCTTGTCCTTTTCATAATTTTTAAATTAGTAATTCATATATTTATAAAAGATATGCCTTTTTGTTTGATTTACAATGTGTAAGGTGATTTGTAGATTTCAATAAAAAGAAAATCTCACCTTATAATTTATTTTGTACTGTCTCAGGCTTACAACCTCCTACACCAACTAGCAGCAATCGTAGCTCAACATCAGCAGGTGAAGATGATCACAATTCCTATGTGGGAACTTTCATTGGCAAAGCAAGGGCTCTTGTTGACTGCACTCCTAGTCCATATGATAGAGATGGTCTTGCTTTTAAGGCAAGTAAAATTATTCCATTACTTTCATTGTATAACTATAGATTTCACTAATGTACATGTCACAGAAATCAATGTTATTTGTGTATTTCAAATAGCAACAACAAATATAAATATCAAATTGACCATTAGAGGGGATTCATTTGCCAATTGTGGCACTTAGTTTAAATGTGCTTGATTTGAGCTATAGAGCTGCATAGTATCGCTAAAACTACATGGAAGAGCTCGTCACTAATGAAATCCTTCAGCAGTCTGAGTACCAAAAGCAATGAGAAATCTGGAAGATAGAAATCAGCAACGGAAAAGAAAACATGAGTGAAAATAGGTTTAGCATAAAAAAATTCTGAATCGTCTTTGAACAAGGAAATGGGATGAAATTGAAGTAGATGTTCAGTATCTAATTGTGGTAACGTGACTGAGATACACCTTTTTTGTCATGCATTTTATTGGAAATAAGAATTAACACCAGCAAATGCAAACAAATGTTGTTTTTTTGATAATTTTTTTCATTTATGGGTATAAAATCCATTTACTATATGGATGCTATATTCATTATAAATGGATTGAAATAAGATGAAATGTGTTTTACAACAATTTGCCATGAATAGATATAAGCAATTAAGAAAGTTTAGTGCAAATACTATACTTTATATTAGATATAAATATAAAAATTATCATACTAACATCCTTTCTGTTAAAAATTTACTGACTACCCTTCATTAACTTACAAGCAAGATCAAATGCATGAGTGAGTATTTATACAGGACCTATATCTGATAATGGCTGGCATATAGACTTGTAAATTGTCTTGAATCATTGAGTAACCATGACCATACCTGTAATCACAAATTTTATGTAATATAATGTGTATTAGCTCTTATGTGAATGATTGTATATATTAGCTCTTATGTTTATTAATGATCAGTTGGCTCACAATTTCAGTATATTTTTAAATATATGTATAGTACATTTATTTCTACAAGTAGCTGTAGTCTTAGTGTATGAATGTCAGTCATGTGAAAGTAACAATAGTCTATTCTTTAGACATAAATGTGTTTATTACCAGCTTACAAGTGAAACACAGTCAAAATTTTCAAGGTATTATTTTTATTTAATTTATTTTTTGCCTGAAGGTTAGATTTCTTCTTCAGAAACACACTTCGTGTAGAATTTTTCCCCTTTCGTTTTCTCAGTACTGTTTTATAACTTGGTGTTTCGCTTGTAATCCAATGATATTTAGCCATGTATTGTACTCTGGGCTCAATATAAAATTTTGATTTCAGAAAGGGGATATCATCGATATTATTGCCAAGCACAAAACTGGAATCTGGGTCGGAATGGCACAAGGAAAAGTTGGTCACTTTAAATTCATCAATGTTGAAGAAATTGTTGAGGAAAGGAAAATCAAGCACAGGCACCGAAAAGTGAACAATGATTGGTTCAGCTCATGCAAAAAACCAGAAACTTTGGAAGAACTTCTAAAACAACTTGATCTTGAAGTAATATTTGCATTATTGCTTTTAGTGCTATCATTATTAATCTTAGGTATCCTACACATTTCTCATTTTATCCCAAAAAGAAGTTGCATTTTCATATACAGTTGAACCTTTGTTCAGTGAATTTGCAAGATCTCGCAAAAAACATTCATAAGCGAAAAATTTGGTACACATCTAATACGTGAAATGACTGTTTTATAAGTATTTTAGCGAGTTATGATATAATTCTTATTGTACCTGTTGTAAAAATAGATATTTTAATTTTAGTGTTCAAATTTTTTACTTATAACTTGTGCATCCACTGTATCAAAACAGTACATAACATAATTTATGTAATGTAGTTTTTTATTTTCTGAGTTATTCAAAATAGTTTTCTTATACTTGTTACTGTTGTCTAGTTACTTTTGTTCAGAAGAAAATATTACAAAAATTTCTAGTTCAGCTGTAAGATATTTCCTTCTATTTTCAGGAGTACACAAATGTTTTGGTTCTTAATGGCTATGATGAGCTCGATACCTTTAAGGAAATAGAGAAAGTTGATTTGGATAACCTCGGCATTGTTAATCCAGAGCATTGCTCAAAACTGTTAAGGGCTGTGGAAATGCTGCAAGATGTTGATCCTGATGGTAATCAACTCTTTAATAATTGAAAATAAATTTGGAATTACTGTAGTGTTTGTTTAATTTAGTGATAATATCTCTTGCATCTTACATTTTAAAAAGAAAAATGTATTAGAAAAATTGAAGTAGATAAATTATGTGAAATTGATTTTTTACCTGATTGAAAATTATGTTATGCATTCATATTTTATGGTGTGTATATTGTGTTATGTTGAATATATTAAAAAATAAAAGTGAAACACTAAGTCAAAAACCATAGTTCTAAGATAAAGAAGGGGGAAATTTTACTCAGTAAGCTTACTAAGTGTTTCTCAAGAAGAAAAATAACTTAATGGACTTCGCCAAGCAAAAGATCGCCACATTCTGGTCTAGAAAAACTAAAAACTAAGCTGTAGAATTAAACAAAAAATACTATGAAAAATAGCACACAACTCTTAAAATTATCAAAAGATCGTCTACTTGATATATCTTATATTTATAAATTAGTGCTTTTCATTATTTTTTTATTTTATAAAAATTAATTTTAGAGTTTCAACAATTTTTTTAATTGAAAACGAATACAAAACTTATAAAATTACTTTACTTAAATCTTTTAATTCATTTGAAAATGCTAAACTCTCTAATTCCATAAAAATACAACTTGCACTGTTTTATTTTTTGGATTTAAAATGATGTAAATATGGTGCAAGAGATTCTAATATTTTCAAAAAAATTTTAAATAATCTTATCTGATGTTTGAATTTCTTTAGCTGAAGATGTAGAGGATGATGAATCTCAAATCAAGCAGTCTCCGAGAGACTCGGGGTGTTATGCAAGCCACGAAAATCTCATCCATCAGGATGCCTCACAAAGAGCTTTAAGTAATGGACAGTTTATGGTTGATCTGGAGGATCAAGACACTAGTCAGTCTGAGAGTGGAATTCAGTCAAGAGAAGGGCAGGATTCAGCTCTGACAATGAACAACCTTGATGTCAGTGCTGAATCATCCACCAAATCTTCAGCCACAACCATGGATGACATGGCAAATGTGGCCAATGCAAATGATTGCACCGATGACCTGAACAATCACAGCAACTATAACATTCTTCCCACTCAAGACAATAACAGCTTGAACCAGAGGAATGGGGATGCGAATGAGATCCTGGTAACTGCTGTTGAAGTTATCATACCAAAGTTGGAACAGGAAACGAGCTCATTAAGTGTCCCTTACTTCATCTCCCACTCTGGTACCAAGTCCTCTCCAGGATCACCACGCAAAACTAGAACCAAACACAGCCGAAACAAATCCCACTCACACAAGAGCAGAGATCTGTTCAATGACTTTTCTCTTAATTTTCCAACCTATGGCTTTACCAAATGCCATGACTCTTCGGTGGATTCATACCCCGATAGGGGTGGGTACGTGTATGGTTGGGCTTCTTTCTCAAAAAGTGAGAGGAATTCCAGGAGGAACATACATGAGTATGATGATGTTGTGAGCGACACTGCTACAGAGGTAGATGACTCACCTAGTAGGCATGTTTATAGAAAAGTCAAGCAAAGAAAAGGCAGTCTTCAGACACTCATTCATGATGCACGTCCTCCTTCTCCAACCCTTACATCTAAAGTTAACAAGAAGCTAGTTGCTGAAAAAATCTATTTACATGAAGAACCATATACAGATAAGGTAAATTGAAAATTTCTATGGGCTAAACTATTCAAAAATATTTAAGAAATATTATATGTAAATATTGTCAGTTTTCTCTTTACTCCCATTACTTTTACAAAATCATTTACTGTTTAATATGTAGTTCTATTCATTTGTAAATTTATCAGTGCAGATTATAGGAGGGCAATGTTTTATATAACTTCCATGCTTATACTAGTTGGTGAGAAACGTATTGACTCAGTAGATTTATAATTTTATAGCAGTGAACTAAAATGTTTCACAATTAACTTTTATTCATTTTCTTTCTGTGATACATTACATGCACTCTGATTAAGTCTTTGAAAGGTATAATGCATTAAATTCAAAGACATGCAAGCAAAAAGATTTCTCAGTGACCAATCTACTACCCATTCTACTCAGCCCAATTTAACAAAATGATTACTTTGTGGTTTTTTTTTTGTCATATTTTGAAATACACTCAAACCTGTTTTTGTGCTGTAGATAGGGACCGCATAAAAAAATCGCACAAAACTTCACGAGTAGTTATAAAAAATATTTTTCGCAGCACATTTAAAAAATATTTTTTTATGCGGTGAATAGGGACCGCATAAAAAAAGTCTCACATAGAAAATACCGTATATTTCCGTGTATAAGCCGAGAATTTTTGGAACTTTTTCTAAAGCTAAAGGAGGGGGGTCGGCTTATATACGGATCCGCTAATTTCGCAAAAAACGAAGGTACTTTTCCGTTAGCCGTGCGCAAGCGATAAATCGCCAAATATAGCACACAAAATAATAATTGAATACCGTAATTATTTAGCACATAAAAATAACAATTGGAAAGGGAATATTTTTTGATACAGCTGTTGGATTCGGATCTCCGTCCGGCGGCAGCAACTTGGCGAAATTTTCGAATTCTTTACGAGCGATTAACGATTTTTATAGCAACTCCAACGGGTGTTGGGAAAGCAACCCTACTTTTTTACTCCGTGCCATCCGAATCCAACAGCTGTTCCAGCAGACAGCAAATTAATGGAAAAACTGTGCTGGAATCAGATAGGGATACCGTAGCTGAGATTCTTTCAACGGTCATAATGAGCCCTCTCTCCCTTTTGAAACTTTGTTCCGCACATGTTTTAGGCTGCACAGCGAAGAAAAGTGGCACTGATAAAAAAAATTCCCAAGCCCCAGATGCTCCCCTTGACCATTGTTGAACTGATCAACTGTCAATCACCCAGTCAGAGGTCCGGCATCAGGAGCAGGACACTGGGGAAGATCATTAGTGGTCACCTTTGTAATAGCCTGGAAAAGGGGGCGAATTAGACAACCTCGCAGTGAAACCTGCGGCTTAAAGCTCAGTATGCTCGTCATTACACATCTTTACTGCCAAGTTAAATCGTGGCGACCGGTTGGAGAGTTCAATCTCATTTAGACCCTACCTGAGTTTCTTTCAAGAGCCATAATGAATCCCCTCCCCCTTTTGAATCCTAATGTCCCGTACATCATCACCTGTCAATCACCCCATCAGATGTCGGATATCAGTAGCTGGACACTGGGGGAAATCATTAGCTGATTAAAACTATCATCGTTGGCAAGTGGCGTTTTACTTTACAGCGATTTGATTGGAAAATTTCCAGTTTTACCTTCTTGGCGACATTTACGCCCTCATGGCGTTATGTTTGAACGTCAAAAATTTTTTTTTATTTCGGCTTATATACGGGTTTTGAATTTTGGGTAAATTTTTGAAGAAAAAACGCACCCTCGGCTTATACACGGATCGGCTTATATTCGGAAATATACGGTAACTCAAAACCTTATGAAATAACTAGGAATTGCTTTTTTAAGTGAAATCAAGACACGAGGCTTGGCAGCTACTTGGAATCTGATTTAGAAAATACACATGCGAACATTTTTAAATATTTTATTTACATATGTACTTACTTTACACATACAAAACTTTTCAAAATGTATAACCATTGTCCTTCGGATTCTGACAATACACGAATTTTCTTATGGTAAACTGGTTCAAAATTTTTTTTATTGATAACTTCGTCAATTATGTTCTAATTTGATTGAAATTTTCATATACCACACAAAAAAAATCGCACAAAAAAAGACTGCACAAAAACAGGTTTGAGTGTAATTTCTTTTCTTCAGAGTTCTCATGGGCCTAAGACCTAAATTTTCATTTTAGTTTGTAAGAGCCCTTAAGAGCCTTAATATTTGCTGAAAGTCCTTAAATTAAAAAAAGAAGCCTTAATTTTTGCAACACAGCCTACTTTATTTCACCTGCATTCTAAAAACAACTATACTTGTCCAGGATTGCGTGTTCTCAAAAATCCGTTGATTAGTGAAGTTGAGAAAATTAGAAGGCAATTTTAACATCACATAACCAACATTTATTACATACCGCCACAGAAACGTTTTATCCTTGCGGGGGAAAGCATGAAGGCCTTTTTGGCATGTCTATTACTTTATATAATTTATGATCTTCCACACTGATGCTACTCAAATCAATCAAAACTTCGTTGCAAACGATCAGCAGTTTGCTTATCAGTAGGGTTGTCAGGTAGCCACGAATCGATGGCATAGTATTCATAAGTTAGCTAAAAAATTGTTTTTAAAACTGTTCCAAGCCATAGCACTCATGGAAATCTTCATCTATGCACTTGCAAATTATTCTATTGTGATCTATGTGAAATGTAACCTTAAAACTAGCCTTGAGAAGGTCCTAATTTTTCTTTTGCTTGAAGAGTGGGAACCTGTTTTATATACTCTTGATTACTAAATTTAAATTCCAAAATCTTTTGTTAAATACAATCTAATGCTTAGGTGTATGCTAAGGTATAAGTTAGGAATAGTCAAAACTGTTTGCTTCAATACCTGAATAGATTCAAAATTGTGTTCATTTGTGACTTCCAAACTCTGCAAATTTTGAACTGTGATTGTAAGGATCATTTGTATTGCAATTCATTTGATATTAATCATGTTAAAGGACTTATAAAGCTTGAGTATATTCAAAAAGTAATTGGGTGACTAAAATAAAATGTCAGTTTATAGAACTTGATATTTTTATAGAAATTTTCCGTAGTTATTTTCTAGTTATGAGCTATTTTATCTAGTTATTATTTTATTTAAGAGCTAGTCTTTAGATCAGATATTTGGTTTTGTTTGTAAATTTTAATTGTAAACACTTCTGGTTTAAAATTTTAGACAGGATTCTGTGGTATTCCTCCTGCCTTGGTTCAAAGATATGCTGAAGAGCTTCAACATAGTATAGTTGATGTGGCTGATGCCTTGGATCAGATCCGCATTACATCCTTGCAACAGCAAGGTAGACGTGGGGTAAGTGTATGGATTCGCTTTCTTTGACAACCTCACTGTAATGGTGTATTAATTATAGTTTTAGTAAAAATCTTGGATTTTAGCAAAAATTATAAATTTATTCATATGATACAAATTTATTATTTTCAATAGAGATGTTTGTTGTAATGCAGATATTGTGAACTGTTTTTTGAATGTGTGTTTTGTTGAATAATTTTATTGTTAAAAATTGTTATTTGCACAATTTTAAGATGTTTTAACAGATATGCATTTCCTCTGATGGCTTTTAAGTAGTCCAACTGTCAATTATAGTCTTCAATTCCAACCCATCAATGTAGTTGCTATAAGTATGTTTCTTATCACAGCCCCATTCAAAATGTCATGTTTCGACAATTTTAATATCCCTTATTTTAACAATATTTTTAATAATCACATGATGAAATTGTATTTATATCAAACTATACTCAAGTATGAATTCAATAAATTTTTTCCATCCATCATTTTGGAAATGTCATGAACCAACCGGGAAAAGCCTATCTACTTTTATTTAATATAAATTATTCACAAACACTAAAAACTTACCTTTTTTCATAGCATAAGTATTTTCATCTGTATCTAAATTATGTTGTTTTTTGTGAAAACAATGGTACACTGTTTTACTTTAATAAGATATCACAAATTATCACTGCCTTTAACTTTTATCTCAAATCTATTATATTTCAGCAATCTTTTATAGTTTAGCTATCTTTTTATATTAATCTATATTACATTTTAGCAAGTACAGTATCTGTAGATCCATTTAATATATTTTAATTTCACACACAAAAGGATAATACAATTTCTAAAACATTTGATGCACAAAGTTTTGAAATTGTGCTATTCTACACATTCTAGAAGTTTTACATTTAGGTTTGATGAAATATATCTAATATTTTTTATTTTTCAGTGTAATTTATTACATGTTGGTTTGGAATATCATTCCTATGAATAAATTCATTTTTAAGTAATTTTGGAAATTTTGTGGATAACAAAACATTTTACTTGCTGCTGGTATTCAAGAATTGCAAGTAGTAGCAGATATGGTATTTTCATTAACAAATCTCAGGAGTGTAGAAGATGTGTATTTTATTTGCGTATTACTAAAAAATTTTAATTAATGTAGGTTTGTAATTTTTGTTTGTCTGGAGGTTTTACTCAATTTAATATTAGAAATTTTAAATTCTGGGTGTTTTTTGCTTTTTTATCCTATCAATGCTGAGGGGCCGTCATGGCTTAGTGGTTATGTCCACTGCTTTAGTACCTTCGAGTTGTAGGCGATGCAGGTTCGATTCCTGTCAGGTGCATTCCTCCCTGGGTGTATTTCTCTCTTCTGTGTCAGTAAAACTTTCGTTGTGTGTCTATTACTTGATGTTATATATCTTGTGTCTGGCGCAGCATAGCCAAATATGGCCCTTGTGCCATAAAACCCCAAAACCAACCTAACAATGCTGGATGAATTTTCTTTTCTTGCCTCTCTATCTGTATATTCATTCTTATACACTAATAAAATATCTTTTATTTTACTTCAGGTGCCAAATGACTTTTTGTCAGACTCCTGTATTGTTCCTGTGATTGAACCAAATTATTCAAGCCTTCAGTCTTGGCTTACATCATTAGGCCTTCCTATGTATGTCTCTCAGTTTGTATCTTCAGACATCACAGAACTTCACCACATAGCTTCTCTTAGTGTTGAAGATCTAGCCCATTTGGGTATAAGAGATCCTTACCACCAGGTGTACTTGGAATCCGCCATCGGAGCTCTATTCATGAGGTTTCGGAGACGCCCTCAGACGTACTCACATGGGCAATCTGTATCATAGCTGTTGATTCTGGAAGATTTTCTGAACTGCTCTTTAAATTTTTAAAGTTTCCAAAGGCTTGAAAGGATTGTATTTATGTGCAATACTTAAAAAACGGACGGTGCAAACTACGTTTTTAAAATTTTTAGTTTTCGAAAATATCTTTTAACTTAACATTTTGTTATTTTAACTGTTCACAGAAGAATGGAGAAAATTTAAACGAAAGAGTATTATTTATTCTTGTTATTGAAAATTTGTGTCATTCAAAACAAGTTGAATTTAAAACATGCACCAATGTGAAAAATGTGAATTGATTCAGCATCATAATATAGTAATAGTTTTGAAGCACATCCTTTGCTGTACTGCAATCTAAATTTATTCATAAAATTAACTCAAAATAAGTTGTGGCATGTATTACAATACAATTTTCACATATACTGCATTTACAACTATTTTCCATAGCTTTGTCAAAATTTATTTATTTGAATCTTTTATCTTAAACAGTGAAGGAAGTTATGTGTGCCATGGCGAAAGATTTTCTACATTTTGCTTTAAATTCGATTCAAGTAAGCTATTTATTATAAGAGAATTCTTGTAAGCAGTTTTGTTATTCAGCTACGTTAATAGTATAACCTGAATAGAATGTGACTCTCTTATAATAAATATTAAAACCCATTTCCACTTATTAAAAGTTATTTCTATTTATCAATTTATTATTCATAAACTGAAGTTTGTTTACTATATTAAAATTTCTTTATTCCTGTAATGCATTTTAAAACAAATTGTTTCGTGTGTGATTAAGTTGGCAAGAAGCTGGTTTTGACCATATCAAATCCTTTCTAGAGATAATTCTTTAGTTTTGCTTGTGTTTTGAATCAATAAATTTCAAAATGGTATGATTAGTTATACCTGTGCAAGAATGGCCAATCTTTAGTTATTTGTTACCATAGCATGCATGATTAAACACACAACCCTGATATATAACACACTTCATCTTTTCTTTATTCCATTTCAAATAATGGTTTGATTTTTTTAAGACAAATCTTTGGTTACTTAGAGTTGAAATAGCCATACATTATTTTGATTTTATACATTATATCAATAAAACAAAAAATTCCTTGCAAGTTTTGATGGTAAATAATTTTAAAACAAATTTTGTCAAATCGTGCCTTTTTGTTAAAACAATTAAAGTAAGACTAATCATCATTTATTTTAAATACATTTTTTGAAAAATGTTTAAAAAAAATTGTTCTATAGTTAAAGTATTTTTATTTCACTAGTCAGCTATAAAGTGTAAAATGCATTAAAAAGAATTCTTATTTATTTATTACGAAGCTTTTAACAATTTGAATCACATGCAAATACAGTTTGAATTGTTCACTTTTCCATTAATGTCTTGCCTTATCTCTAGCAAATATTTATAAAATATAACTTCCTTTTTAAAATGCATTTATCGAAAAAAAATACAGAAACATGAATCCCACAGAGTAAATATAAAGAACACAGATATTGTGCTGTTCCATCCTTTGAAAATGCATTGAGGATTTCTAAGAAAAGTAATGTTTTGAAAAAAAACATTCCAAGTATTATATCTCATGTAAAAATAAGCATTTACTTAAATTTGCTTCTGCCTGGACCTATGAATATCATGAAGCCTGTACAACTGAAATATGCATGTTGCTTTCCATCATAAATATATGCATAGGTGTATCAACTGCTGTATGTGAATACAATGCTTTGCAAGCTTAACTATAGCACTATGAATAATTATGATTTTTAAGTTCTACACCATGTGGCAGTCTGAAAATACAACTAGAAACAAGTATTATAACTGACCTTAAAATTGAAAAATGTTGGTGTATTGTTGGGTTTATTTTCTGTCTTAAACTAGAATCTCATTAATAGTTGACATCACAGTGAAATATATAATTAGACTGCCTAAATATTTCATTCCATTTCATGTGTTCCTCAATGTCATTTGAATTTTTAAGTTTTGGGGTATTAAAGAATTTCACATTTTTGTACCTGAATCACTTTGTAAAATTTCTCATCGAAATTTCATTAACATTTTAGTGTGAATATTGCGAACATTGAAAAATATTGACTGTTAAGCTTATTTTATCAATAATCTTCTCCAATGACATATCAAAGAGCAATGTCAAAATGCCTACATAATCAACATAGTAATTGATCCAAGTATTTTTTTTAATTACAGATAGTTTTTTTATATCCTTTAAAATTTAGATTTTAGGCCATGAACCTTCTGAAATATTAGAGCAGGAACTTGTTTCCCACTTTCCCTAGTCAAATGCATTGTTGAAATTTCAAAATTTGATATTGAAATTTCAAATTCATCCTTTAGAAATTAGTTCCTTTATTAAATAAACAATTTATGTTTTGAAATTATTTTGATTCTGCATTGAAACTAAAAAGGAATCTGCTTAAAATTTCAAGAGCTGCTTATGTGCTTTAATTCCATTTGAGTATCATTGAAAACAGTATTCTGCATTTATCATATAATTTTATTTTTATTCATGATTTAAACTGTTTTCGAGATCAACATGTGTATATCCTTAAAGCATCTAAAATTTATTTTTACTGGGATATTTTTAAGTATATTACAAAATATCTAATATTTAATCCTAAACTCATTTGTGTATAGTTCCATAAATATTGTAACGATTTTTCCCTGATTGTACACAATGTAAAATGACCAAAATTTACTCTCACAACTTTGAAGCTTCATGCAGAGCTATGCTATGTAAACTGTAAAATTTATGTACTATAAAAATGTGACGAAGTTTTGCACTGCTTAGATATAGCTCATCAGCTTTTGTAGGTGTCGTGTTAAGGTGATGAAAATTGTGTAAATTAAGTATGACTATGTTTAATGTAATAAAAGTATTTCAGAAACCTCGAATGTTTTCATATTGAGATCCTTTTCTTGCTTTGAGTTTATTCTAACTTTAAAAGGGACTATGCAGTATCGTTTACGTCTTTCTTATTGGATAATTAACATCTCAACTCTTGTAAAAATAATTATCTATGTACATATTATGACATGTGGCAAATAAATCAACATTTTTTGTTTGTTGGTGAATGGCAACAAACGAATACATACAATATAAAATCAACCACTTCAGGATTAATACTCTAATATGGCTGCAAAGTTTAAAAATGCTTAATTTGAGCTAAGAGCTGTACAATATTGCTAGAATTGTGCAGAAAAGTTCTCACTGTTCTAATGAAATTCTTCAGCAGTCTGATTACAGAAGACGATAAAAAATTTGAAAGATGGGAAATTAGTGCAGAAAAGTAAAAATCTGAGCCAACCCAAAATAGGTTTAGAGGTAAAAATATTGAATCAACTTTGAAAAGTGAATGTGATGCAATTGAAATAAATGTTCAGATGCTAATTTTCGTAACATGGCAAGTATAAACATTTTACCATGTACTCTATTGGAAATAAGAATTAACACCATTTGAAAAATGTAAAAAAATGCCATTTTATGTTTTTAACTAATTTTATTTCTTTTGGATGAACGAAATGTGCATATTGATGTTTATATTCATTATGGATTTAAATAAGGTATGAAATGTGAATAACAATACTGCCATTAATCGATATTAACAATAAAGAAACTTGAATGCAGAAGCTGTGAGTGGGTCTGCTAGTATGTATGAAAAATTATTTAATGAATTAATCTATGTATAAATAATGAAAACATGTTTTAATTTTGTAATGTTATATATAAATGCAAAATGATACTGAACAATAAGTTAAAAGTGTACCAAAGTTCCAATATCTATGTGGGCAACATGCTTTTATGGAATATAGAAGTTTCTTAACACTGGAAATCAATACACCAGTCTCATACGAAAAACAAAAAAATAATTCCTTGAACGAAACATGAAAACCTGGATTGTTTTCATTCTTGATGTACAAATGCAATTCTCTCAATACATCTTTCATCTTAATTTCACTTATAACAATTTTCTTATCAGTACAGACTAATATTTTATTCCATAACTGGCGACTAAAGTGATTATCAGTTTGACTGCAACTCTGAAACTTGAGCAATTTCATTTATATAAGTTTTGTTCTAGCTGTGCACTATTGGCTTTTATATTGATTGTATTTAGGTTTTGGTTATTTATTAGTTTATATTGTTTAATTAACCCTCATGAAGCAAAAATGAACTGCAGTGACAAACTAAACCAATTAACCAATATAAAAACTCATAATGCTAAAAAACAGCTAATATAAAATTAACCCTATCAATACTGAAATATGGCATGGTTTTCACCGTCCTAACAATATTGATTTTGTTGATAAACTTCCATCAAACACTGAATAAATATTTTTCAGTGTAATAGGTAACTTTCTGACATGTAACAATAAGTGATGTAAAATTCTTGATTGTACCACAATTAAAGAATTTGTTAAATAAGATATCTTGTGAAAATATCTAACAAAACGTTTGAAAACTTATAAAGCCTTTTTGTAGGTTTCACTCAACAAAGAATTTTGAAGAGATCTCTGCATTATTTATTACCTGTGTTAAAAAAATCAATCAATTCCAAACATGTTTTGAAACTGAATATTTTGAAGTGGAAATTTCTCAAAATGAATCGGAGGTGACATAATCAAAAGAAATAAAGTATGTAAAAGTTACATAACTTGTAAAACTGCTTTCATGTTTTTAGCGGTCGAATGCAAAAGAGAAGCTTGCCCGATAGGTATCTTCTCAAGTATATCTTCTGTTAACAATGCCCAAAACATTGTTGGTTTGAATTCTTCTTCCACTCTATTGGAACCATTATAATGGAAATGCCACATTTCTGCTTCGCACCAAGCTTGATCAGTATTAGTTGCTTCGTCCAAATAACCTTTTTTTACTCGCTCAAATGTAAAAGGAAGAGTAGATTTCTTCACTTCCTTTGATAGGGATTCGAAATAATTAATCATGTCTATTTCTGAATTCCAACTTTCGGCACAATCAAATAAGGACAGTATTGTTGAGTACATATTTTCGTTTCGGATCAGCCCTCCTGGAAGGGTTGCATCGGTTCCAGATATCGAAAGAACGACCTCTAAATTTTGGTGTGAACGGCTTTCATTTGGCCATTGTGTGATTATCACGTATATGTAGTGATTAGGGCCCCATCGTGGAAGGCATCCTCGACCTTTTAGTCCAGTTCTGCCACAGGGATTCCTAGGTATGCCTTCTGAATCCAATTCGTATTGAATACGTTTTTCAAATTTGTCTGTAACCCATGTGAGACGATCCAAGCAGATTCCACTAGGACCGATGGTCAGGGTATTCCATTTAAAAACCGGCATTTGAAAATCTTGGCCTTCGACTTCTCGCTTCCTTTGTATATCGATGTCAACATATGGCTGCATATCTTGAGGAAAATCGATTCTGGGCACGGTGTAAGCAATTGGATCATAACTTTTCCATGTACTTGCCCAAGAAACGAAGTTATCTGAAACCGGAAATCGTGAGATAAGGGCATGAGGATACGGTGAAATCCTTGAAAACATTTGGGGTATGTTTTTCACTTTAAGACGCTCTATAAGAGATATACGAAACGTGCCACTTCCTATGTGCCTATGAGAATTTTTTATTTGAATTTGGAGTTCTGACAGCTGAGCATGAAGTTCTTTCATTGAATCTCTCTGCTTATTAAGGGCATTCGAAAGCACAAACACTTTTTTCATGCGCAAAGAGGTTTGATCCTCTTTATCCTTTTCAATATTCGTGTTCTTTTCTTCGGAATATTCTGAAGCTAAGCTTTTCCAGTACATGAAATCATTCTCATCTAATTCAAATTCATCTTCATTTTGTCCTGTGTTTTTGCATGCACGGTCGCGGATGCACTTAAAAATTAGGAAGCAATAACTGATTGGACTGAAAGGGGCAGGAAGGGCTAGACGGTTTGAAAAATTCACAACTAATTGATATCGTTGGTATTTCCATATATTAGTTCCTTCTGCCTGGAACTTCACCTGGGTGTTGCTAAATAAAGCCAACAGCAACGTAAGTAGAATTAGCCTCAGCAACAAAAGATACTGAAGACCAAAAATGTAAGGCCAAAAACCAGGATTGGGGCATTCTGGTCTGTAATAGCGACCAACTTTGCAAATATTTTCTGGCATTCCAATGAAACTAAGCCCATTCGGATGTCGTGTCAATCTGACACATTTCATGTCAGGCTCTCCAAAATGTTTCGCTGGAGTGAGAAAAAATGATATCAATCCATCAAACATGGCTCTTCTAAAAAGTTCCCATCCAAGTGGATAGTCTGGATAAATTGTTGCATGAATCGCGATGGCATTGCTAATTACAATTAAAGCAGTAACTCGCATGAAACCTGTAAAATCCACTAGAGTCATTCTTTTAATGACAAAGAGCATTGGTCCCAGTTGTGAAGATATTGGGAAAGCTATAAATATGAGACGGTAATAAAAGAATAGTAGCGCTAAACACATAATTACTTTTATAGTGTATGGTGATAAAAATGATCGATACCATAAAATTCGACTCATAAAATAGCTCAGTAAAAATACTGTCATGATGAGAATTTCTATGTACTTGTACGTTAATGACATACTGGTAAATTTTTTACCAAGCAATATGACATGATATATGGAATCCATGATAATAATGGCAGTCCAGAGACATGTTATTAAATCGAAATAAAAACTTCCACAAGCGGGCCATAACACAGCTAAACTGAAGAAAAACAAGTACACTAAGTATAATACCTGAGAATTCCAAAATTTCGATATTGGAGATGTGTATAAATAATAAAGTTTTTCAAAAAAGTTCATGTTCTTTCTTTTCGATTTTGTGTATAGTATATTTGAATTGTATTCACGCTTTCTTTTATTTTCGTCTTGAAAAGATTGCTGTCTTTCATTAGGTGGTTTTCCTCTTTTTTCAACTTTGAACTGTATCCATAAATACATTGGAAAGATGAGAAAATTTGTCAAGATCATTTTTAACCATAAAGGGATAGTCATATCCCCATAAGGCAAATCTCTTACTTTTATTTTGCCCATAAACACGTTATCCAGATACTTTTGACAGCATGGATGTGCTATAAAAGTGCGATTCTTGGCAAAGGCAGCAATTTCGATCAAAGGTTTGTAAGACCAAATTGGGTTCCTTTCACACAGAAGATCCAGAGCTCTGTTGGGAAGCCTATCATAGCAATTGTCTATTAAATTAATTGCCATTTTGTTAAACTCGTCGGATTGTCGTTTCATTTCGTGCTTCAAACTTAAATCTGACACGTAAGCTTGTAGTTTATGAAGCATTACCGAACAAACCAAAGCTAAATGAACTGGCTGTTCAGAGTGCTTCCAAATTTTTTTTACTAATTTTATTCTGTTAGAAAGAATACCCCATAAACATAGAATAACGATTGCTTTACGTTCTGCGTGTTCAGGTGTGCGATTATCATAAACCGTTCGTGAGTTCCAATCTAATTGGTAAGTATGAATTAAACTTGGAATGCCAGTAAGATCCTCCAGCAATAAAACTAATTTGCTGTCGATAAAGAGTCTAGATATTTCGGTGGTCGATCCGAACCCCAGAATGCTTTCCCATATAACAGCTCTAAAATATTCTCTACTTAAAGAATCTTCAAACAGTTTGATCAGTGTGGCAGCGTTTAAGAATTTATGGACTTCAAATCCTTCACGAAGGAATATAGATACAAATTCCTCTCGCTGAAGCATCGTGATTGCTCTAAAAAATGTTTCATTATCCACTTGAAATTTTTTATTGGAATGTCTGGTGTCTATTTCTCTTGTCGCGATGTCAGGACTGTTCCAATCCATGGCGAGGAAAAGATCTTTCTTCATACGTTCCACGTCCCTCACTTCACCAAATGGATCTGCCTTAAATATAGCTCTCAAGAGGTGAGAAGGCAAATGTATTAACTCATTTTCCATATCTCGAGTAGTTAATAATGTCAAGAGCACTTGGTCCTGTTGTTTAGAATATCGAATACAATCGAACACTTTTTCACATAAACTTCTTTTTGATGTTTTAAAATACGATGTACTTGGATAAAGCGCACTTATCTTGTCCGAAATCTGAGGCTTTAAAACATTTTCGATGTATTCTACTATGTTAGTCCCTTCTGGACAACAAGTAAATTGATGGTAAACGAATGCCAATAGGTCAGCTAAGCCTCCACTTCCTTCTATGATTACAAGCGGTAATCCGTTTTTCAAATGACCTAGCACAGTATCAATATCCGTTAACTCTCCGTGAAAAAGAAGCACTATTACAGGTGTTTCGTATTTACTCAAAGAGGGCTCGGACTTTGCAGATTCGGTTTTACATTTCAAATGCAAATTCTGTCTCAGATGTTTGGCGAAATTCAGAACAAAATTCTGAACTCCTTTCTTCCTTATATTGCTACTTTTAACAAAAATAAAGTGATCGAAACCTTTGCTGATTCCAAACTTATGCATTTCCTCTTTTGTATCTTTATCTAAGTTAGTTTTATCAGGCTCTAGTTTGTTAGAAAATCTTAAAATGTCTTGGTGACAAACGCCTATTAGTGCTGTTTTCGGAAATTTTGAAAAGGTTCTTTTTTGCATGCTATTCGAAAGACTTTTTCTTCTAGAAATCTCGTCTACGAAGGCGAGCCCTAAATCCCTACTAAACCCACGATCGAGACCATCAGCACAAAGCCACATGTCAGTCGTGTTCAAAGCTGTAATGAGCCCATTAATGATAACGTGCTTCAATTTTCTTTGTATTACTGAGAGTGAATCTGATGAATTATGTATAACAAAGACAACAATTTTAGGTAAAAATAATCGCCATTTTTGAACAAGCTTCCATTGAACATTTTCCATTGATTCAACACTAGAAGATAGCATAAAATGCATGTGTTTAACATTCAAACCATGTTCACCAAAATACAATCTACCGGATGTAAGATCAATTTCCGTGGAAGTATGAGGTGTTGATAGCTCTGAATGTTCACCAATGCACTCCTCGTGAAATTCTTTCTTTTCGAATGGACAAGAACCAAATTCAATACTGATTTCCATATTTGTATAAATCAAATTAAGCAATCTTTAAAATTGAAAATTTGTATCCAGTTTATAAAAATAGAAAATGCTATGTAAAATGCATTTAATAGCAAAAACAATCAGAAATTCCTTTACACGCTTTCATCAATTTTTGTCTTACATTCTTATTTGAAAGACTTAGTTGCGTATTTGTATTATGCAAATTTGAAAATAACTTACGGAAATGAACCCATGAATTTCTCCAATCATTTTTGTATAACAAAAAGTGAAGAATATGTTTTAAAACATTAGAATTATTTTAAATTTCAGTTCGTGTTGAATTTTATTGCCAAATTAGATTTCATTATTTTTCTTTTATTTTCGAAAGTGGAGTAAAGAGGCACGTGACGACTCAAGCTAGATTTCAGACCTGGTAAAAAATAAGTTGGTAAACACGAGATTTTTTAAATGACCTTAAAAAATCTTTTGAACACTTTCCTCATCCGATCACTATTGTCTGTAATTTTTTTTAATTTCAATATTGAATTCGCATGAATCTAAATTAAATAAACTTATATATCTGAATAAATTTTGTATGTAATTAAATAACTATTAATAAATTGTGTAGATATAAAATAAATTATAAATTCTATAATTTAACGCTGTAAAGAACTTTTTTATCGTATAGAAGCATCGTTTATTAATTTAAAATTAAAATTAAATCATTTAAATACAAATTTTTGTCAAGCTAAAATATGGGTGGTGGTAGTGTTTCCTCCTAATACGTTTCTCCCGTCCTGTGCACCTATCAGATGATAAATGTTGTTTGGGTCAGATGATCCTGAGCACATAAAAAGCTTACCATTTGTAACACCATAGCAACAGTTCGGGATCAGAGGTCAACACTTGCATCACTGACCGCCGGTCGTAAATATCGAAATATTAATCCTAGTGATCTCCGTCCCGTCCAAATGGTCTTTAAGGATGCACGATGGCCCACTGAATTTCATCAGTTCCCCAGGGAAGGAAAACGATAATTTTCCATAACTGAAACTGAACAGAGGTGCTTTTTTAGCGCTCTATCGACGGCCGTTTTGAGTCAGTCCCTATTTCCATTTTGCAGCGCCCACAACCAAGGGACACATATCTCTGATTAATTATGTTAATAATGTAAATTCTTTGTTTTAAAATAAATATCTAGTTTAATTGTAATTTGGTTGTGTCGTTTTTTTTGACACAGCACATTGTTCACTCTACTTTTATACTTCCCTTATTGACACCTCGTAATTAGTAAATCAAATGGGAGTGAAAAGCAGCGCCCGAGGCGAGTGCTCAGGGTAATCACATTTGGCATGGTATCGCGCTCTTTAACTAACGCATTTGCCACATTTCAGTAGTTATCATTTTCTTGGCGCATCTTTTGATTGGCTTAGAGAAACGTTTTGTTAGCGAAGTCATTAGTGAGTCATCTTTTTATCACCTTTCGCGAAGAATAGAATAGAATGTAGAATAGCAGAAACAGGGGAGTGGGGACCGCCATCTTAACAAAGGGGTGTTGCATCGTTCTTAAACATTGTTTTTTGCACAGTTGTGTACATGTTTGAAAAATTGAATAATTCATTTAGTAAAACCAATAAAGTGATCAAATTTTTGTATGCTTTTACTACAGGGAAGTCCTTAGTACAGATTTCGATTTCTTTTCAACGTACCCCACCAAAGATACATCAACTAAAAATGGATCCCATTTTAGTGGACAAATCTTGGAAAGGCGTGAAAGGATCAAAACACACTCCTGTTTTCTTATCCTGCACAAAATCTATCACCATGGTTCTAGCATATCAAAACTGGTTCAAGTGTTTTGCCCCTTCACCGTGGTGATTTTCATCGGCAATTTTAAAAATGCTCATTTTAATAGTCAACTTTAACCATCGGTAAAATTGAACCAAAATATTTGGAATTTTAGTCAGTAAAGTGGGTTTTCTCATTTTGAATTTATTCAACTAGAGAAAGTTAATGCACTTTCCATAAACACTTCAATTGCAAAAATGGAGTTGTTACAAGCATCTAAGAATCCTTCTCCGTCGTACGGAAAGAAATCGTTCAAAAATGTAATTGCCTTTGAACTCAAAACATGTATAAAAAGTGAACAAAATGAAAAAATTTAAAGTAGAAGTGTGTTGAAATAAGAAATAACTTATAGAAAATACATTATAACTACACTACATGGTCTAATAAAGAAATTTTGGAATTTTTAAAAACTCCCTATAATAAAATTGTGCAAAACTTTTTGCAAATATTTGTTTTTCGGAAAAATAAAACTGTTGAAATCTGAAGTACAGCAAGTGTATAGATTTTGAAATTGTGTCAGCATTATTCCAAAAAGAGCACGAGGAGTAAAACACTTACACAAAAATTTATTTAAAACACAAAAGAAACAAAGTACAAATAGAAATTAGAAGACAACATTAGGTGCTCGAAGAATACAACTTAGCACATTCATGGCCGACTCGCAACTGAACAGTAATGGCGGGAACCTTTCCGGGGGAAAAGTCACAACGCCATCTGGTGGGGTACTTGGCTTGCTACAATCTCCCCCTCTGGCTCTGCTGACGTCCCAGCAGAGACAGAACTGGAAGACTTGGGAGTTCCAAGAGCAGTCAGTGGCTGTAGTCTGAGGCTTTTTGAATCTCTGAACAAAGGAACTGGTCTTTGAAGCAGTTCCCGAAGCACACGAAAGTTCTTAATTTGTGTTCGATCCCAAAGTAGCTTTTGGTGGTTGGCCTCTTTCTGAGCGGGACAACTGGAGAAATGTCTGTCTTTGAAGGGTGTTAGTGCGGATGTGTGGTACATCGCTATCGGTTCTGACGGTTTGTCAAGGCTGGCAATGACATAGGAAGTGGGCGATATCTGAGTGAGAACTAAGTATGGGCCGTCACGCTTTGGTATGAACTCGAGGTCGTTTTGTTTTTTGCATTACTAATGGGATGCAAAGTGACCCATACTTTGTCATTAGGAGAAAATACTTGTCGCCGCTTTATGTCATACTGCTTTTTCCGTTGATCTTGCTTTAATTCTATTCGTTCCCGTATGTCATTTGTGATGGTTACGAATCTTTTAAGGTAAGGAGTGATTTGAGCAGCAAAATTGTCGTTTTCGACCACAGCCTTAAAATCTTGCACGACATTGTCTACAGTCCGCAACTCTCTTCCAAACTGTAGGAAGGCAGGTGTATGGCCCGTAGTGTCACAAACGGCCGTGTTCATGGCAAAACGAATAACTGGGAGTTTCGAATGCCAGTTATGTTCATCGCCTACAAGGATTGCAAGGCTGGGTTTGAGATCTCTATTCTTCCGTTCCACAGGATTAGCTTGTGGAAAGGAAACTGGTATTAAGTTTTGACTGATGTTGAGGATAAAGCAAACTTGTTGAAGGACAGAGCTAATGAACTGTGGCCCATTGTCACTGATGATTCGTCTTAGTATACTATGCCGCCTGAAAACTTCTTCGATTAAGGTTGTGGCACAGTTGAGTGCTGTGGCTTGAGCAAGAGGGCTCAACCCATCTCGTAACACAGTCCTCTACAATGAATATCCATTGTTTGCCTGTTTCAGTTTGTGGCAATGGTCCAAACAAGTCTATAGAAATTTCCTCAAATCTCTGAATAAATAGGGGTCCTCAGCAAACCAGCTGGTCTTTGGTTGGTAGCTTTGTAGCGGGTGCATTCAGGACAATTTTTTACGTAGTCGATGTACTTTTTCATGCCAGTCCAATAGTAGCGTCTAGCAATTCTCTGGAAGGTTCCTTGTTCCCCATAATGTCCGGCCATCGGATCATTATGATGTTTTTGTATGATGGATTCACGCTCAGCAGTCGGACTGACCAGTTGGGCCTTTTCCGAATCAGTTTTTGGTACATATAGGTAGAGAACTCCCTGATTCATTAAAAATCCACATTCCGTCCAGTTGGCATATTCTTCAATTTTCTGGGTGGATTCAAAACTTTCGATGATTTTTTTCAAATTATCATCTTTAAGCTGGGACTCGCCTATGTCCTTTGAACTTCTTGCAGGCATATCAACTACAACTACATTAAAAACCTCGCAGCGGGAAACTTCCTCTGCGCAGACTGGGCGGAAGAGCATGGCAATGACATTTGCCTTTCCAGGGATGTACTGTACTTTCAGGTTGAAAGACTGTAATTCTAATGTTCATCTAGCAAGTCGTCCGGTTGGAGACTTGAGGTTGAAATTCCATCTCAGAGGTTGGTGGTCGGATGCCACAGTTACTTCTGTTCCCACCACTTAGCCACGAAATTTCTTTAGTGCCCACACGACAGCGAGGGTTTCTCTCCGTCGTGGAATAATTGCGCTCTGCTTGTGTAAACAATCGGTTGGCATATTCAATAGGGTGTTCATTTGACCCTTCTCCTTGAAGTAAAACTACTCCAAGGGCATAATTGCGTGCGTCTGCGAACAATATATGGTTTCGTTGCATCAGTTTGCTTCAACATGGGAGGTGTTATGAGGCAATTTTTGAGAGTTTCAAATGCCTTTTGCTGGTTGAATCCTCATTCCCACTGGATTTTCTTCTTTGTGAGATCACTAAGGGGTCGTGATATTTTCACAAAGTTCTGTATGTATCTTTGAAACCAGGAACACGTTTGAAGGAAGGATTGCACTTCCTTAACATTTTTTGGAGGTGGGATTCCCTGGATAGAGGAAAACTTTTCTGGATCAACTTCGATTCCTTCTGGTGTGATCCAAAATCCCAAATACTTGACACGATAAGAAGCGAAGTAGCATTTCTCTCTGCTTGAAGTTTGAACAGCAACAGCCTTTCGAAAACAGCTTGGAGATCTAAGAGGTGTTTCTCGAATGTCTCCGATAAAATTATTATGTCATCGAGATAGGTGAGGGTTAGGATGCCCCAAGACCATTGCGGAAACGGTCTATCAATCTTTGGAATGTGGCAGGGGCATTTTTTAGACCAAACGGCATTCGTAAGAACCGATGTGTTCCGAAGGGACACAAAGGCTGCCTTGTCTTGATCACCAGGATGAACCTTCACTTGATGATAGCCTGCTCGGAGATCAATGGTCGACATGAAAGAAATAGGTCTTGCCTCATGCAGCAGGTCGTCCATTCGCGGAAGTGGATAGGAGTCCGCAAATGTGACTGCATTCAGTTTCCTGTAGTCTATACAGAGACACATTTTTCCTTTTGGTTTAGGTATGAGAACCACTGGAGATGCATAGGGAGATTCACACTCCTGCAAGAGCTTGTCAATTTCCTGCTTTAAGATTTCTTACTTGGTAGGAGTCATCATGTAAGGCGGCCCCGGTACTGGGAGATGGTCACCCGTATTAATTCGGTGTTCGATAAAAAGTGTTGGTTCTCCCCCTGATTTGAAGGAGGTTTCAAATCTCCCAAGTAGTTCATTCAGGCGTTTACGCTGATCTATTGTCAGCCTTTCTCCTTCTGGTCGTAGCTGACATGGATTGCTGTGGCTCGAACTTTCTACAGTGCTGTGGGTACATGGTCTGTAGTGTTTGGGAGAACGGGAAAATCATCTTTAGGAAACAGGATATTCCTTCTATTATCGTCCGAAAAATATCATTGGCGATCCTTTAGATTCAGAACAATTCCTGCTTGACTCAGGAAGTCAATACCCAGCAAGGTTCGGTTTCCCTTGGCATATGGCAACACAACTAGGGTAGTTGGTACTCTTCTTTCAATTTCAATTGTCACCAGGGTGGTGGCTGATATGACCATGATACTTCAGCTAGTATCATGGTCATGGTTTCATTCGAGAATTCAGTACCTTGTTCTAGAAGATTCCTATACGTGGTTTCTCCTGCAATGGAGCGACTGACTCCAGTGTCGGCGCATGCCACCTCATAGACACCGTTGTTGTAGACTCCAACGATGCTACTGGAGCAGTTGGGCTAAGACAAGGTGTACATCACGACACTTGACAATATAGTACCATTTCTCTTCAGTGCCGGATTGCACGTGCCGCATTTGGTCTTAATAACTCCCGGTGCTCCACACCCTTAACAGGACAAAGGGTTTCTGTCTTTCGTTTCATCATCGTCTTTCCAATGCGCTCTGTCAGCAGAAAAGGGATCCCGCCTACATTGACTAGGGATCCCCGACAGAGAGCAGAGACGTAACTAGGCTAGTTTCCACCCGGGGCAAGAACTCGCCTTGGCGCCCCCCCCCCACCTCCAAACCAAACCAAAACCCTCCCCGACAACACCTGATATCGCCACCACACATTAATTCCACTAGTCCAAAAATTTTTTATTAAACTTAAATGGGTAAATGATTGATTTCAAAGGTAAATAGATTAATTTGCAGCAATTTCAATTTTAGTACAAGATAAAATACATAATTAATTCTAAGATATTTCATTGACAAATAATCTAAGAGTAGCATGTTTGGTATATTCTTTCATACTTATAATCGCTGCAAATGAAATGAAAAGGTTTTATTAAATGATATCGGGATTTGTGTGGGCTGCATCAAAATCAACAGACTGTTGCTTTAGAATAGGATATTTAATTATGATAAATACAGAGGCTGTTCGGACATTTTTTGAATGATTTTGATGAGCTGTAAAAAAATTGTATGCTACGAAATAATTTTATTTTCGCAGCAGTTAAATAGTTAAAGTATAACTTATCGTCTGCTAACTCAAAGTTTTGTTTACTTTCAAAATGGCGCTTTTAAATAAGCAATGAATGGAAGGCTGTTTCCGCTCTTTCCGAAGAGAATTATGCTTATTCAATTATTCAAAAACTCTGTAAGTCATGTTTTTTCTATATCTAATGGTACGATAAGTAATATTATTAATGAGAAAGGAATAAACGCGTAAAAGTGGCAAAAATACTTCCAAATACGTATCCAAAAAAGAAAAGAATTTCTGAGAATATTTGTAAGGTAAGATCTTTAATTTAAAAAGAGAATTCGCCAAGTCAAAGTACTATTACAAAGTCATTAAAAGTTCAGTTTCAACTGTAAATAAAATAATTAACAGTGATTTGAATCTTAAAAAGGCCAAAAAATACAATGTTCATCGTCTATCTCCACGACATATTGCAGAAAGCAGAACTCGCTGCAGAATTCTGTATGAGAAGCATTTAGCTGGAGAAAGATGGAAATATGTTTTGACAACAGGCGAGACGTGGGTGTATTTAAAAGATTGCAATAAAAAAGAACAGTTATCATAAAAGAGGACAAAAATCTTAAAACGTGGTTCAACTTTGTAACTTTAGCGTGAGAACTTTCTCTAAGAGATTTATGATTGTTGCCGGTTTTGCATATAATGGAAAATTAAAAGTAAAAAGGAGGGGAGAAATGTAAAAATCAACTCCCACGTATTATCCCTATCGTAAGACCCTATTTTATCCCCAATATTAAAAAAAGAAATACTATATCTTTACCCAAAGTGCCAACAATCAGTAGAACTGTATCAGGATAAAGCAAGCAGCCACACATCTAAATCCACTATTAAATTCGTGGAAAAAATGGAACAAGAAACTGGTATCAAGTCAATAAATACCCTTTACTGATATTCCTGCTAAATCTCCAGATGTCTCACCCATGGACTTTTGTGCTTTTAGACTTTTAAAAAGAGAATTATCGAAACGTCGACCGAAAACCATTCAAGGATTTTGGAAAACTGAGGAACAAGAATTAATAGTAACAGATTTTACTCAAGTTATTATCTTGTGTGAGTATTATACTTAGATATTTTTCGCAATCTATTAATCTATTGAGAAAATGTGAAAAAAAATTAATTTAAACACAGAAAGCTTGAACTAAAACTTAACTTTTCGGGCTTTTTCGGCTGCAAACATTTTTACAATGTCCTCAAAAGATAGCTTTGAAGCTAACTTGTACTCTATTGATATGATGCTCAGGTTGGTTAGTCATTGTCCTGTTAAGTTTCGAGGCAATTTTTTATGATCTTTAGTTCGCTAAAACTCCTTTCATTTGAGGCGACTGAGACTGGTATTGTGAGGAAAATTCTCAACGCTGTCGTTATGTTGGTGGACGCGTATTCATGTCCGTTCTTGTATATTAACGCCAGAAGACCTGATGGTGTAGCCGTTTTCATATTAGGGCTTAAATCCAAGGCATGATACTTAAAACTCTTCACTTCTATCGCCAGCTAGTCCTTGTCCAAGTCTTCTTCATATGTGGTAGCTAACTCAAGTGCCTGGTTCTTTAATTCTTCTCCATTCATTGTTTCAAACCGAGCTCCATTGGTTTGAGCTCCCGAGCTCCACCGAGCTCCATCCAAATAAACTATTCATGTTTTGAATGATTGAAACCTCAGAATCCGATCTATTATTTGTATAATCAATAATCTGAACTTTTTTCTTCTGAGAATTCATAGCTTTCACTTTGCCCTTCTCATCAAACCTCCGCTTCTTCCTCCTCCGTACTTCTTTAAAAAGAGAATCTAGGTTAAGCTTTCCTGCTATTTCTTCACACATTCTGCATTTAGCTCCTTTTATAGTTTTTGTAGTCATAAGGTTTTCCTCTTCCTTTTTTACCATACATAAATATCTATAGTTAAAAAAATACTAGGCCAATTTAGCCCCCCCCCCCCAATCCGGCGTCCGGGGCAGATGCCCCGTCTGCCCCCTCTAGTTACGTCTCTGACAGAGAGTGTTTGCCATCGTTTTGTTCTCCTTGGAACTTTGGGGCTCTTGTATAGTAATCTCTCCTGGGGTAAGAAGGTTTATGTCTCGTGTTCAAATGTTCGCATCTGGGAGGAGTTTTCTTCTGCAAGATTGAAGATTCTGTGTTTTTTCTCTGAGTCTGATACAGACATATGCGTCGAGCCGTTCCGCGAGTCCCTCAGGCGAATCTAAATCACAGGTATCTAAAAAATGTTATTTTACTTCATTGGGTACTCGTCTCTTCAGTACTACAACCAATAGTGATATATCATGAAAACGAAACAAAATGCGTTCACTTATTCAACGGGTAAAGACAAATTAACATTTAACATAAGGCATTAAAAACATTTAAATCTATGCAAATATTTTATATCCATATAAAAGACTATTAAGTACAAGAATACACTTTTCAATAATTTTATGCGGGGTAGCATAGAAAGTAAATACAATTGAACATTCGAAAGTTTTTAAACGCGGGTTTGCGTTTTTTATACATAACAAACAGAAAACTGCACTTATCTCTATTACTTCTCATACGCGGGGTTGCGTTGAACTAAGTATCAATTTTTCACATCGGGGTAGGTGGTTCATCTACTTATTTTCTGAAAAGAGAACGAGTTTACGAGCCAGCCTTGAAATTCAGTTCGAGAAAGTTGGACGCCAGTTTTGTAGAAATTAGAAAACATTAGGTACTCGAAGACTACAGCTAGCACTTTCATGGCTGACTCGCAACTGAGCAGTAATGGCGGGAACCGTTCCGGGGGAAAAGTCACAAAGCCAACTTGTGGGGTAAGTTGGCTTGCTACAAAACTACTTTGTATTGTATTAAATTTGTACTATTTTTAATTGCATTTAAATATTTGAGAATGCACTATTTACTGAGATGAACTTAATAAAAATCCATATTTGGAAGAGGAACGGATTAGCAACTGGAGGGTTGTTCGAAACTAAGTCCAGCCAAAGACATTCGTGTACACGGGGGCTGGTGCACGTTAAATCTGTCGTGGTCTCAAATGTCGTCTCGTAGGCCTGGTGTGGTAGTTTGGAGAGTGCTAGCTCAGGTGTTCTCGTCATCTGAACCATGGTTTAAAATTACAATGCGTTGTCCTTGGATCTTTCCCTTCAGGATTGATTCCAGACCATCGCCAATTGCACGTTGTATTGCTCCAGTGTGACGTCAATTAACTACCTACTTAATAAAAATTGCGAATAATTATTTTTTAGTGCATTCGCGTTTGTGATTACATTTTGAATCGATGAATTAGCAATGACAATATCAAATGTATTTTTTCTCAAATATTGCACATTATAGTGTTAGCTGGCCATGTATCAAATTTCAAATATTATTAATTGTAATTTGGTATTTCTGCAGCAGGAATTGTCAAATAGTGGCCACAATCATTTTTCTATTTCATTTTAATATAAAAATTGCTGCTTTGTTTGCTTGTGAGTGATATGCCATATTTTTTAAATCTGATCATATTGATATGCAGCATCGCAGCTTGTGATCAGTATAGCAGAATTGTCATGCAACTGTACTAATGTTATATTTTTCTAATAATGCTAGGGCCACGGTGGCCAGTTGGAAGAGTAACGGGTTAGCAACCGGAGGATCGTGAGTTTGAATACAGCCAAACACCGTCGTGTACAAAGGGGGCTGGTGCACGTTAAATCCGTTGTGGCCTCAAATGTCCTCACGTTGGCGTGATGTGGAAGTTTGGAGAGTGGGGTGCCAGCTCAGGTGTTGCCTCGTCACCTGACCGTGATTGAAAATTACGCGGTGTCCGGATCTTTCCCTTTGGGATTGATCCCTGACCGTCACCAATAGCCCGTTGTGTTGGTCCAGTGTGACGTTAATTAAAATACCTACCTTCTGATAATGCTAGAAATTAGGAAATTTTTTCAATGGCAAACTCACTGAGCGAAGTGTTGACTGTCTTAGCTGTAAGCAGTGTAGGTTTGATTCCTGTTATTTAACCCTACTTCTATGTGAGTAAAACTTTCCTTGTGAGTAATGTCTATTTCTTGACGATTTGAGTGGATCCTTAAGATCACGTACACAAGTCGGAATACATGCGTACTGGATTAGCTTCATTGCTTGCAAACTACTCATCAAGTGTGAGTACAACTTTTGGAATAAAAAATACATCCTTTAAAAAGAATAAAAATTTGACAGTTATTCAAGCTCTCATCAAGGTAGTTAGGTATTTAATTAACGTCGTACTGGAGCAATATAGCGGGCTCTTTGCAACGGTCCGGGATCAACCCCGAAGGGAAAGATTCGAGGACAACAGCACGTAATTTTGAACCACGGTCAGATGACGAGGCAACACCTGAGCTGGCACCCCACTCTCCAAACTTCCACACCACGCCAAGGTGAGGACATTTAAGGCCACGACAGATTTAACGTGCACCAACCTCCTTTGTACACGACGGTGTTTGGCTGGATTCGAACTCGCAACTCTTCGGTTGCTAGTCCGTTACTCTTCCAACCGGGCCACCGCGGCCCCCTTTAACTACACAGATGTGATAGAAACAATACCATTTATTGTTTTATTTCATACAATATAATTCACTTAAGAATCAAAATTACAAATTTATAAAGGTGGGAATGTTATCTTTTTGTACCTAGATGAAACGCTTTTACAATACAAAATAAAAAAGAACAAGTTGAATTTTCTCGGAGCAGTCACTTTAGTACTAATGACATACATGATGGTCTCACTTTTTGAAGCTCTTCTCAATAGCGATACTCAGTTTACTTATATTTCACGTGTATGGTTTGATCCCGGACAGTCGCCAATAGCCCATTGTGTTGCCTCAGCATGATGTTAATTGAAAATACCGGATACCTGTGAAATACTTTTTCCGCATCGGTATAGTGCCAACTTCTCAACTCAATTTTTAGAATAAAGTTTAACATGGCGCTGTCCATAGGAAACGTTTGTTTACATCGCGCAACTATTAGTTATATATTTATTAAAAACAAATATGTTGTGTACTTGCCTCATAAAATTTCTTCCCGGCAGCTAAGAGGTTCCAGAATTGGGTATAGTATTTATCTTTTGATAATATACACTTGGAATAAGTACTGTATGTAATCAAGATTTAGAGATCCTGTGAAATTGCTAGAAATTCCTTTGAAATTACAATGCGTTTTTGTTTATCCTATTGAATTTTTGCATTTGATATGTTTGCTTTGATTGTTTATAACTTTTGCATTTCTTTGTGCAAATGTCTTAAAAATTGGAAAATATATGTTCCAGAAAAAATAGCAGTTTCTTTAAAGTTTCTACAAGTTATATAAAGTTTGATTTACTATAATATTTTTTGTTTAAATTGATACATTTGATGGAAATTGATTCAAACCGGTACTCCTTCGTTGGTATGATCAATAAATTCATCGAATTCAGTCTGGGAACTAAGGAATACAAGGTATTTTGTATAAACTATCACGTTTAACAGTGTATTTTTTTACAACTGAAATTCAATTCTTTGTTTAAATCCCACATGAACGTCTTAAAGTAAAACAGGAATATGAAGCTTCCTAGAGATTAGATAATTTAATTTAGAATGATAATAATTTGGTTGAAGCCATTTTTATATTTTGACTAAAACTCCTTTTTAAGTACGGAATGTTTTTATTTTTCCAAGAACTTAACATGACACTTTATTGTAAAGTTTTTGAAACACAATAAACTTCTCTATTCCATCACTATCTCTTTTCACCAAACATTGTTAATCGTTGAGAACACCTGTTCAAGAGAAGAATCGAGGTGGATAGTAGAAGAAAATATGCATGTTTTCACTGAATTTAGGTAACAAATGTTGTGATCTATGAGATGATTAGTGTTTTGAATTTTTCACTTTATTCTCTTAAGAAAACCAAAATACGAGGTCTGTCTGAAAAGAAACTGAACTTTGAAATTAGAGTGCTAGCGCATCAACCTAGTAACCTCACTGTAATGATGTTGTGTATCATTAACCTTGAGTTTGCACCGGCTCCTTTCTCGAGAACACCACATCATTTTGTCACCGTTTTATGAGTGGTTGAGTAAACCAGTATTTTGTGTGCTCGGCGATTATTTACATTTCGAGAATGAAAGCTCTAGAAGAGCAACAAGTTTGAAGTTTTGCGTAAAATTGTCAAAAACCTTTACTGAAACATTTCAGATGTTGCAACAAGCTTATGTATGGAAAGAATTGTTTTAGCTGGTCCCAATTGTATGAATGGTACTGATGTTTCAAATCAGGCAGAACATCCACCAAAGACGATCTGAAAACTGGGCGTCCACATCAACGAGGGATCTTCACATCAAGGAATTGCGTGCTTTGATTTGTGCAAATTGTCGTTTAACTATCCATGAGATTGCTGAAGATCTAGGCATCAGCAAAAGCTCATCTCACAATTTTGACTGAAAATCTGCAGATGCATCATGTTGCAGCAAAATTTGTGCCTTGTCTGATGATGAGTTGACTGATGAGCACAAAATGAATCGTGTAGCAGCTAGTCAGTAGATGTTAGATTGTTCAAATGTATATCAAAACTTTCTAAAACATGTCATAACAGGTGATGAAATATGGGTTTACAAATGACATTGAAACAAAAAGGCAATCATTGCAGTGGGTTGGAACATCGTCGCCAAGACCAAAATACCATGTCAGAGTCGATCGAATGTGATGTCAATCACCTTTTTTCATTGGCAAGGAATCGTTTATCATGAGTTCGTTAAACGAGGTCAAACAATTAACGCACACTTTTACTTGTATATTATGAGGCATTTAAGAGAAGCTGTGCGATGGAAGAGGCCAGAAGTTCAAAGAAATAAGACCTGGATGCTTTACCATAACGCACCTGCACACTCGTCACTCTTTATCCGTGAATTTTTGGCCAAAAAAGAGGCGACTCATCGTTCCTACTCCAGATCTGGCCCCTGCGGACTTTGCTTTTCCCAAAGTTAAAATTCACCTTGAAAGGTCGAAGATTTGAAACAATAGAAGAGATTGAAGAAAATTTGCTGCGAGACTTCGTACGATCCCTTAAAAGGATTTCCAGGAGGCATTCCAGAGACACGCACTTATATAGAGGGGGAGAGTATTTTGAAGGAGACAATTCTGATTAATAGGTACTCTTATCAATTACTGATTTATTTAAAAGTTTGGTTTCTTTTTGGACAGACCTCTACATTGTTACCACTAAAATGCTTCATCCAAGAAAAATAATCATTTTCATAAATTTTTCTGCATATAGTATTCCAATTTTGAGCCAAGTAATGTCGGTCAGATAAATTATATGTCCCTGTGTCTACAATATAAGGCTTTGCAGCAGTTTTGATGAAGAGGGGAAATTTCTGTTTTTCTTCTGACTGACAAAAGGAAGAACAAACCATGACCCCAAGACATGTTTTTCAAACCTGAACGATCTCAAACTGGAACTTATGGTTAACACATAACCTATATATAATCACACAACTTAAAACTCACCAAACATAATTTATAGTTTCAGTAGTTTGGAATTACGTGATGCAGAAAAATACATTTCTCAGTGTGGTGTGGAATATACCTGCAAGTTAAAGTTAAGTGCAGAATATTATAGTTGTCTATTTAGGTTACCTAAAACTATTTAATTTTTAAAACAAAACTCATGATCATTTAAATTATTAGACAAATTATTCCTTTTAAAATTATAATTATATATATATATATATATATATATATATATATATATATATTTGGTCTGGAAACTGGATAAAAATCAATCTTTTTAAACGTTTAAATAGAGTAGACTTCTTAAAATTGCTTTTATATTTCCTAAAAATTTTGTTAACAGGCTGCTAAAATTTATTTTAAAAATAGTGTGTCAAGGATTTCTGTTTTTTCCCAGTGAAATTGGGGGTTGCTGTAGCTCAATGGATTTGCCTACTTTGTCAGCAGCTTGTGGGTTGTAGGTGGCACACAGGTTCGATTCCTCCCTGTGTGTATTTCTCATGTGACAGTTAAATTTTCCTTGTGTGTGCATCCATTTACTTGCTGTGGCGATTTGCCAAATATGGCTTTTGTGTCATGAAACCCTTTCAAAAACTCAGTTAAATCATCTATATTATCTTGTTTACATTCCTAATTTCATAGTTGAAAAGCTAATTTTATTAGAATGGCCATTTTGGAAACATAAAAGATCATGAAAACTATTCTGACTTGTAAAATATGTGACCAGAGCAGAGATATAATTTTACTCCTTTTGTTTTCATGGATTCAAGCATAGTCAAGCCTAACAAATCACTTCCTACTTTTCAAGCTTGATATCAATCTTCCTAAATCCATACTTGCATTTTCTTACATTTCTTTGTTTAAAAAAACTAAATTTTAAGAAAATTTCACTTTAAAGTTTTTTAAATTACAAGTTAATAAACTTTGGAACTAAGGAAAGTGGAATAATGTAAAATAAAAATGAATCAATATGAACAGAAGAATTTTTATTGATAATTATTGAACGTGTTGACCTTAATAACAGAAATGCTTGATCCACTAAACTATTTTTACAATGATGTATTGTGTCAAATATTGTACTTCTGATATATTACTAATTCTGCAAAAAGAATCACTTACTACATTCTCCATCCATAGTTATTTCTGAATATATTTACTCTAAATATATACTATGTAGATATTTGATTTTCAACCGGTGTGCCACAATTTCAAGTAATACCCAAAAAATAATTTAAGTGTTACTTTTTATTACAAAGTATAAATAAATTGTTTCACAAATTTCTTTAAAAAAGGCCCTTTGAAGCGAAAAGGGTAAGTAATTTGTTATTTTTTTGTAAATCAATAAAAATTGTACCTATATTTTTTGTCAGATTGTCAAAAATTTATTATGTTTTTTTTGGTGTGCTGTTGCTTGAACAATTATCTGCCATTCAAATATTTTTTTTAATTATAGGAGAGAACTGGATAAAACAGAAGCCAAGTTTCAACAAATTCTTAAATCCTTGAAGGAGTCCTCAAAAAAATCTATGGTAAGCACTCATGAATTTCCTGAAACGTTGGTAAAAGCTGTCTCTCACAAAGAAAATATTACTTCTGATAAAGAAAATGAGACTCCATTTGAAGAGACTTACAAAAGGTGAGAAATATTCTCTTAAAGACTTACTGCAGGCCATATAAATGCAATACCATCATTGATGTATAATAATTGACAAAAAGTATTTATGCACATGAGACTCAGACTGAGAAACATAGCTATAGCAAGTGAAAGAATAAATTAATAGTGCAAATCTGTAAACATATTTTATAAAATCTGTTATATGAGAGGTAGTTTTAGTATAAAGAAACAAAAAACCCAGGTAGTCTGCAAAGATATTTCTTCCATTGCCCAAATGCTCACATGATACATATCAGGGTAATCTGAAAATGTAGTTTCTCACTGCTTTGGAAACCTTTCATGTTTAATCTAATTAGTGTTAACCAATCAACTATCATATATCAATTAGGAATTTTTATTTGCAAAGTGCTGAAATCGTATTCGAAAAATAAGCCTAGTAACATCATGTTTGGCAAACATACAGGAAACACATAGCTACAGAAACGCTGCAGCCACCTATATTTAAGCTTAACAGAAAATGCTCTTAATACATAGTTTGAACCATTTAATTAAATTACTTTCTGCATTAATGTAGGTATGTATATAAAGTATTTTTTAAAAGTTAGATAACCGAATATTGAGACAAATATCTAATGAAATTTCAATCACAGATATTTTAATCATAAATAATGAAATTGAGACTAAATATAATAGGAATGGATATAGCAGAGCTGCCACAAACGAAAAAAGTGACTTTTGATACTATTTTTTACTTTGGTGACTAGGGGTATCTTTTTAAGCAAAATTGTATCAAAAGCTACTTTCAAAGTTTTGGCGACTTCAAAAATTGTGACAACTCTTATTGAAAATTAACTAAACGACAGCGAAAATTAAGTTCCTTTTTTCAAACTAATAACATAAATCCCTGTCATCACAAATTTATCTTTCTGCATCACAAGGGGAAATTTTTTTATGACTGACCTGTACTGCATGGGATCAAATTTTTTGATAAATGTAAACATTCTGATCATTTAGACAAGGCACATGCATATGAGCTCACATGATTTAATATAATACACACCAAGCTACACCAAATGCTTTTCCTAGTGCACCAAACAACATGAACCAAAGATATAGCTGCGGAGATGCTTACCATTACAGATTTTCCATAGTTAGATTTTCACCCTTAACTGCAACATTTGGCAAACAGTGAAATTATGGAAAATCTCAATGATAGTGCAGTCGCCAAAAATTGGCTACTTGTACTTTTCACAAAAGGTCACCAGCTTGGCACCTGGTAACAGTTCCAAACTCCATATTTTATCTACATTACAATGCGGATTGTTATCATTTTGCAGTGGCGACTTCTTCGATATCTGTTTGTACTTTATTAACACATTCTATATTTTAGCTGATCTGAGCAACTAAAACTGCTACTAAAATAAGGTTTAGGAGGAGATTATGTTTGCTACTATTTTTAAGAATTTATGCTACTAATACTACTATTTCACAAATGCGTTGGCTTCGGCAGCCCTAATATAGTTATAGCAAATGGATATTTATGTATAAATGGATAACAAATACGAATTATTTCATTAGACTGGCCTGAAAGAAAACAAATAAAAATTGTTTTTCATTGTTCTCTTACAGGCTTGAAGAAAAAGTGACACCGCTGAAGAAATTGATGTACCCAAGGCAATTAGAAGTGAGATTTTAAATTGTATTTGAGTTTAGTATGCAATTCTTGTCAAGTTTTTATTTTGAGTAGACTTAGAAATATGGATTTGTATTTTATAGATCTATTGTTATATTCTACTTGAGTATTACAGGGTTGCCATAGGCGACTTTTGGCTTCTACTTTTCAACATCAAGTATCTCTTTTCGCTATATCGTCTCAAAAGTTCCTATTTTCAAAATTTTGGTGACTTTTGGAAATTCACCAAATGTTAATGGAAATTTAGTCCCTCTATTTTGACTAATATAGCAGACGGAAAAATTATTTTCAGATTTTTCTATTAGAGGAACATTTTCAAAGGGATGCCAATTTCTCCTTGGTATCAAACCGTGGTAACTATGAAATAAAAATCAGGATCTGTGGTTGCTAGATTGTCATGAAAACCTTATTAAGAAAATATTTAGTTTTTAAATTTAAATTTCTTGGTGAGATCTTCAATGTCTGTTTCATACTTAATTAGCACATTTTGTGTTTTAACTGATTCATTTTGTTTCTGAGTAAAAAAAATTGCTACTAAAATAGGAAGACTTTTTTGCTACTATTAAAAAATTATTCTATTATTTCACAAGTGCTTTGGTGTGGCAGCCCTGGTATTATTTCTTCTAAGTTCTGATTGTATTAGTAATATCTCTGCACTGTGTTTACTTTGCAATTTGTGTTAAGTCCGACTCTGGTGAATTAGTATTTGAATTACATGATTTTAAATGAGTTCTTATGTTTAGATTAAGTGATAGGTTTAACATAAACTATAAGCTTCCAAATTTAACAGATTCGGCTTCAAGTTTAGTGTCATAAGCAGTAGCAGTTGGTATAACAAATAATCTCCATTAGCAATTGCCATACATGATTTTGTGTACGTGTTATGATATTGAAATAATTGTGTAACTCTAAGTCCACAAAACAAGACATTTAATAATTATAGACATCACAATAGACAAGTATACAAAATGATACGAACAGCGTAAAGACTCAGTTAAATTATTCACTGGATATTATAAAAAGGATTTACAGCAGACAAATTAACTGATAAGAATATGTATATCGGAAACAGTAATGTAAACACAGGTAGGTATTTTACTGGAGCAACACAATGGGCTATTGGCAACAGTCAGGGGTCAAATCTGACGAGAAAGGTCCAAGGACAGCATCACATAATTTTGAACCACTGTCAGATGACGAGGTCTCACCTGAGCTGGCACTCCACTCTTTAAAATTTCACACCATTCCATGTAAACACAGGAACCCATGAATATAAACACATGAGAGAGTAATATAAACATTAGTGATTTACAACACTCATTAATATTAGCAGAAGTGATTTACAATTATAAGTAATATAAACACTAGAAGGAAATATGCAATACTCCTCTCTCCCTAAATCATTGCCTATAGTCGCTTAGGTGGATGTCTGGCTGAACATTGTAACCTTATAGTCGGTAATGTTGATTGGGCAGTGCTAAGTTCAGTTTGTTTTCTGCCAGTTTGCACTTCCGATATAATTGTTTGTGATGGAGTAGTATTGTTTCGTAATATTGACGTTGATAAAATGTTTGGGTTAACACAAGGAATGTCTGTATTAGGTAGCACACTTTTATGACACAGTTGATCTTGGTGTCGGTAAATCGACAATCCAGGGAAGTAATATATGAAACATTAAGTTTTCTATACCTGAGAAGATCACACCAGATATCCACTTGTCACCTCTTCCAAAATTTCTTGCTTAAACGCGATCTTTAACCTTGAATGATGATTTGGGCTTTGATTCACAGATATTCGATGAGTGTATCAAATCCCATTGTCCTCTAATCTCTCTCCCAAGTAGTAATTAGCCAGAGACAATTCAGACAAATCTAATGGTGTTCTCCTGTAGTTCATAAGAATTCTTGCTAGTCGAACAGGTAGTGAATCACCTTGTGTAATGGAATGAACCTGGAATAGCTCTAAGCATTAACAATAGTTTAATTAAGAAGTTAAAGCATAAAATTTATATATACATATGCAAGTAGACACATACGTTTAAAATATCTCTGGGGAAAAGGTTACAGGGGTGTGTTCATGATCGCAGCCGGCGTGAAATTGTCTTTGTTCTAGCTTTCTGTTCGGCAACAGTTCTGAGGTTTATAGCTCTGCAGCTGGCGCTGCACTCATAGTTCACTCATTACAGTTTCCTCCCCTGGCTACGAAGATGTCTCGGCGGCAAGTAGCCAAGGGTATTAGATGGTTGTCTTGAGTTTTGCAGCACTGTTAGACTAGTCTTTGGGTTCGGCCTCTTTGCAGTGGGGTGATGGGTACATTTCCATTTTTAGGGGTTTTAAGGCATGGATGGAGGGCAGACGTGTGATATGTTCTTACAACAATATCAGGAGATGCAGGATTAGAAACAACATAACACTTTGGAGAACGCTGTGTCCAATCAAATAGGGTCCTTTTCGACTAGGTTCAAATTTCGCTGACCTCCTGTTAGCTTTGTTACTCACAGGGTGTGAGGTTACCCATACTTGATCTCCAGGTGTGTATTGGAAAACACTTCTTACTCGAAATTTGTTCAGTGCCCAAACCACTGATAAGACTTTGCATTCTGTAGTAAAGTTGTTCCTCTCTGCTGGTGTTAGCAGACGACTAGCCTACTCGATCACTTGTTCTTCTGGGCCTTCTTGGATAAGGACTGCACCCAAAGCATAACGGTGCGTCAGTTCTGAGGACAAATGGTTTAGCCTCATCCACTTGTTTCAGCACTGGCAGTGAAGCTACTCTTCATGTTCACCTTCAATGGGACAAAGAAGGCATAGGTCTTCTGGTCTATCACTGTCTTTAATATCACAGGATTGGACTTGAGCACTCGCAATGAATAGGTAACATTCATTTGGATTATCGGTGTAGAACCAGAAGTGGTCTCAAAGATTCAGAACAACACCTGCTTTCTTCAGAAAATCTGCTCCTAGAACAGTATGGTTTCCTTTAGCCTCTGGGACGGCAAAAAGAGTTAATTGGAAGGAAAGTTCTTCTAGACATAGAATTACACAGGCTGTGCGAACTTCCTTCTCTGTCTGACTTCTATTAGCGAGGGTTACTGTGTGAAAGGACTTAAAGCAAATACTACCCCTTCATCCTGAAATATATGGTACAATCTTTCGTCAGCGATAGAGTGACTTGCTCCACATGCTGTGCCAAATATTCCATTTATCGTAATATTCAAAACTGGTACTTCATTAGACATGGTTGGTCACAATTTGAATCTTCTCAAAATGAGCTGAGGCAGATTTTGTGGAAGGCAAATTGGACAGTTGGCTTTAATGAATCCGACTTTCCCACAGCCATAACAAGTCAGTGCTGGTCGCTCCTGATTGTCACCAGATTTTATTCAACTGGTTCTGGTTGCCTGATTTGTCATGAATGGTGCAGGCTTGAGAATTTCATCTGGTATAGTAAGCTTTCTTCTGAATTGGAGGGGATGAGCTCTTTTGATTGTTTCTGAGATAGTCGTAAGTGTCAAGTTTCCCTGTTAGATCTATGGGTGAATTTAGATCTGGCCAATTATCGATGAAAGGTTCTCTGATATCTTGAGGTACTCTTTTCTTTATCTGGTCAGCTATGATAAGTTCTTTTAATTTGTCAAAATCATCAATTTTCAGCTCTGAGAGCCAACCTTTAAAATAACTGGTCAGTTCAAAATAGAAATCATGCCATGTATGTGTTGGACTCTTGCGACGTAGAGAAAACAGTTGCCTGAGTTTATTAGCAGTCATATTGGGGAACAATCCTTTTTAATTCCCACTTGGGTTTCCAGAACAGGAGTTTCTGTTGAGGACTGGGTAACCTTCTGGGCTTCGAGTTGCAACTTCAAGCTTTCTAATTCAAAAGCTCTTTCTTTGGCTTCTTCAGCTGTCTTCTCTATTTTTATCCGTTCTTTGATAATGCTGGTTAACATATTTTTATTAGTTCTTCATCATAGTTTTCGGCACTTGTTATTAAATCTTTTAGTTCCATCACCTTAAGAGTCTGCCCCGTGCAACCTTATTTCATGTGCAAGGAGTTTTAGATCTTTTCGCCCTTTTCCAAGAAAGGCCATCTTTGTTAGAGCAGTTAAGTCCTTGATTTTGAATATAATTCAATTTTTAAAGTTCGCTGTTTCGTGATTTAATTAATATAAAAATCCAAATATGTAAATGGAAAAATTTACCATTCTAAAACTGAAAATTACATTAATATATTTCACCACAATTCAAAATAACCACCTTTGTTTATATAATTCAAAACAAAACTATAACTGAACTTGATAACTTTTTGTTTTTGCGAAACAAAATTAAAAACAAAAAATTCTACAATACACATGATCAATATGATCATGTGTATTGTTTTTCATTTTTTCTTTAAATAAAAATAAATACTAAATTGTTCGAAAAAATACAAATATTTTTCTGTATAATTCAAATCAAAACTACACAATATTTTGCAATTAATTTCCAATATTCCGGATGAATATGTTTCTGCTTACAATTTCTCATTGCTAGGGTTAGCACAAATGTACGGGATACTAAGAATTTTACATAAATTCACTCTATTCTGTATGCATTAATACTATTTAAACACTAAATCGAAACTTCAAAATTCCGTTGCTAGGCACGTGTTGGCCAAATCGAAAGTACTTAGACAAGGATAATTTTAGACAAATTAAAATAAACTTAATTCATTCTTCACCACTCGGGGATACGAGCATAAGGATGATCAGTGGAAGGGATTTCCACCTATATTCAATATGATACACCTGGGATGAGGCTTCCTAAAACCGTGAGTTCGCCACCACTGCAGAACACTAAAACTGACCCCACGTTTGGGGCTCCAAACTTGTAATGGAATGAACCTGGATTTGCTCTAACCATTGACAGATGTTTAATTAAGAAGTTAAAACATAAAATTAACTTGCACAAGTACAGACACATACATTTAAAATATCTCAGGGGAAAAGGTTACAAGGGTATGTTCATGATCGCAGCCAGCGTGAAATTTTCTTTGTTCTAGCTTTCTATTCGGCAACAGTTCTGAGGTTTGTAGCTCTGCAGCTGGCACTGCCCTCATAGTTCATTCGTTACCCTTGTACTTTTTCAGTCTTTTCTTCACAAACTGAACTGCTCTCTTAGCCTGGCCATTTGATGAAGGGTGATATGGGGCTGTGAGTTAATGCCGAATACCATTGCGTTTCAGAAACGTTTTAAATTCATCAGAAGTTAATGCAGTTCCATTTTCTGTTGCCACATAGGAAGTCCAAAATGAGTAAACAGTTCATATAATTTCTCTGTGGGTGCTGATGAAGTTACTGTCTTAACTGGGAAAGCTACAATCCACTTTGAAAATGAATCTTTCACAATTAGAATAATTTTATTCTCGCTAAGTCCTGTGTAATCCATATGCGCTAGTTGCAGCTGGCCATGCCTGTAAAGCTTTTTGTGGCATGTCTGCATTCTGCACTCAAATAGAAAATACCTTACTGTATCTTCAATATCTTTGTCTAAATTAGGCCACCAAAATAATGATCTGGCAATACTCTTCGTGCCTGTAATTCCCTGATGAGTAGAATGTAATTCACTGAGTACTTTCGGTCTCAAAACACTTGGAATTACAACTTGGTTTCCCCAAAGTAGAATTTCTCCCTCCACTATAAGTTCTGATCGTTTCTTATAGTAGGTAATAACATCGAATTTAATGTTTCTTGGTGACTCCAATCATCCTACTTGAGTGATTCTGGACACCTGAGACAGCACTGGATCTTCCTTGGTTATTTCTTGAATTTCTTTAGTTGTAACTGGTCCAACATTTATCTAACTGTAGTACAAGTTCTTCAGGCTCTGGTAGGTTAAATGCAGTTGTCATTGTAGGTAGATGGTTGCATGCATCATCATTGCTGTTCTTTTCACCCTTGCAGTAACGGACAGTGTAATCAAATGCCGATAATGTTAGAGCCCATCTCTGTATTCATGAATTTGCCGTAACTGGAACATGTCTTTTCTCTGAGAAGATGGTTACTAAAGGTTGGTGGTCTGTAAGAAGTGTAAACTTACGGCCTAATAGGTTGTCTCAAATTTAGTGACACCAAAAACTAGTGCAGGAGTTTCAGCAAATGAGAATAATTTTTCTCTGCAGGTGTAAGTGTACAAGAGGCAAAAGCTATTGGCCTATTTAAAGATTCTATCTTATGGGATAATACCGCACCTAATCCATATGGGCTGGCATCACAAGCAAGAACTAATTCCTTGTTTGGATCAAAGTGTATCAAAACTAATGAATCGCAAAGTACTGATTTCGCATCTTCAAATACTGACCTTGCTGCAATTGACCACTCAAATGCTGTATTCTTTTGTAGTAATTTGTAGAGTGGTGCCAACGTTGTACTCATGTTCGGCAGAAACTTTGAATAATATGTTAAGAACCCCAGAAAGGAACGAAGTTCTGTTAAATTCTTAGGTTCAGGTGTGTCCTTGATTGCCTTCAATTTTTCATCTGAAGGAGGAATTCCATCAGCATCAGTGACATGACCAAGAAATGTGAGCTTGGAGAATTGCTTGCCACCTGCCAGTGTAGCAAAAATATCATCCGCCTTTGGCAATGGGTACTTATCTGTGTCAATAGCTGTGTTGGCTATTAATTTAAAATCACCAGAGATTCATACCGATGTTCTATTGGACTTCAAAACATGTACAATTGGGGTTGCCCATCTTGAAAATCGAATAGACTGTACCACGTCAAGGCGTTGCAATCGATCAAGTTCATCACTAACTTTTTCTTGCATGGCGAAGGGCATGGGCGAGCCTTAAAGAGCTTAGGCTGTATATTTTCTTTCTTGATTATGATCCACTTTAACTCTTTTAAAATGTCCTAAATCACTGCCAAAAAATATCCTCGTATTATTTTTGCAGTTGTTTTTTTACATCATCCACCTTGACCACATGTGTATGAAATTCTAATATTTTTAATAAACCAATCCAATTACAACCACATAAATTTGGTCCATTACTGTCTACAACCAACAAAGGTAACTTGCAATTGGTTGTACTCAACTGCTACTGTAATGGAGCCTAACACACAGATAGGTTGACCAGTAAAAGTTGCAAGAACTGTTTTATCTGGCTGTAAAGGCTGGCAGTTTCAAACTGTCATTAGTTCTCTTATTAAGAAGTGAAATCGCAGCACCAGTATCCAATTCCATATTAATCTACTGTTTGTTGATCTCCATAGTCAGAACAATGGCTTTAGGTACGCAACTACACTGGTTTGTAGTCTGCAATATGTTGTATGATTCTGAAGATGAAACATCAGTAGATTCAGGTGTAGTCAGAGCAAATGTAAGTTTGAGCTGTAGACATCTAGTTTACAGTCTTACTTTTACTTTTAAACCTATGTTCTCAGATTCTTGTTTTCAAGCATTTCTTTTTTAAATGATCCTTAACACCACAAGCATGTCCATTTTTACAAACAAGCATGCGTTTACAAAAATGGACAATTTGAGGAAATGTGATCGTTTCTATCACATCACATACTCTCCCTAAAGTGTGAACAATTTTTATATTTGACTTAAAATCAGAATTTTGAAAATTTCTCACCTCTTTGGTGATTGAAGCTTGTGCACATGCAATTCCTTTGGAGCTTGTAAATCCAAAATATTTAGAGCTGCTATTTTCATTGAAATCGAAATATCTACTGCTGTCTGTAATGTAAGCTGTAGTTCCAATAGTAGCAACGCTGTATGTTAATAGTATTTAAGGTAGTAGTATTTAAGTATAGTATTTAAGGTATTTCTGAAATTGCAGAACTCAGAAAGCCACCAAAATTAATGCTTGGCGAGTAGTATTTCCAATTCACTGTAGCTGGTACTTTTGATTGCATCTGGAGGCAAAAGTAAACTTTGAAGTAGCTTGTAAGCTGAAGGTCCGATAACAGTCAGAAATATTGCTTTTTTCTTGTCATCTTTAATTTCATTTACCACGATAAATTGCTCAAACCTTTCCACGTATTGATCCCAACTTTCGATTTCCAGTGTGAAAGCATCCATATTTCCAAAAATTGCCCTTGAAGATTTTCCCACAATCTAGTTGATTCAGAAATAATGTAAATGTAGGTTCATACATCTCGTCGCCAGTGTTATGTCTTGTGATATTGAAATAAGAGTAACTCTGAGACCAACAAGACATTTAATAATTATGGACATTGCAACAGACAAGCATTCAGAACAATATGAGCAGCATAATGACTCAGGCAACTGATTCACTCTGCATATTCTTATCAATTCATTTGTCTGATGCAATCTTTTTTATAAAAAGGATTGCATCAGACAAATGAATTGATAAGAATACGTATACCGGAACAGTAATGTAAACACAGGTAGGTAGGTAAGTATTTTAATTAACATCGCACTGGGAGCAACACAATGGGCTATTGGCGATGGTCCTGGATCAAACCTGAAGAGAACGAGGTTTCACCTGAGCTGGCACCCCACTCTCCAAACTTCAACATTACACCATGTAAATGAGTATATTAAACATTAGTATATTAAACATAAATATAAACATTAGTGATTTACAACACTCATTAATATAAACACTGGAAGTCATTAATATTAACACTAGTGGTTTACAACACTCAGTAATCTAAACACTGGAAGGAAATATGCAACAGTATGGCAGCCTTTTCTCTTAGCATACTTTCTAGACGTGGACTTGCCCAAGGTCATCTGCCTTCTCACCAGAGCCACTATACTATGATTTCTTAAGTAATGGATGGGGTTTTTTAAATTTTATTTTTTAGATATCAACTTGCTCAATATTTGAACAATATTTTTATGCAGAAATTAGATTTCATTTGAGTTATGTGTAATATTGCATTTATTGTTTTACTTCATAAATTAAATTTCATTTTGTTTCTATTATGAGAATGTGAAAACTAAATATTGAGTTATTGTAAATTGTTTTATAATCTGTGTCCGTACATAAACATTTCAAAATTGTTTCTTTTCTCTGAGCCATTTGAAGTTAGTTGCATTAGATATCTATTTAGAGCTTTGAAGTTATTCATTTTACAGAAAATATTTTATACATTTGTCTATTGTATACAATTTTGTTCAGAATTATTACTATCTAGTAAATGTATAATATTGTTCCTTTGAGATAGTTTGTTTTAATGAACTTTGTTCTTGAGTATAGACTATGGATGAATCTCTGACATGAGTTCAAAATGCAATAAATGGTGCACATGGGTCATTCCATGTAAAATCAGCAAAAATCAGAAAATCCTGTGGTCGTAGGGTGACGGCAAATTTGCTACAGGTGTTTAGTTTATGCATAAATAATGATATCCAAAATATTGGCTCAAAATTAAATATTTTGGAAGTTTCTGGCATTTTAAGGATTTTCAACTTTGAAGAGCAGTTGTGAAATCGCTTGATGTTGCATGTTTGAAGATCTTTCTCAAAAACTACTTAACGTAGACAACAATATTTGATATTTGTGTAACCCTTGAAGAATTTTCTTTTTATCTATTTGGAAACAATTTAAACATCATATTTAAGAAAAATGAAAAATAGTCGATTTTGATAGAATTAGAAAGGTTTTTATGGGCTAAAGGAATTTAAAGACATTGAAATTCATGCTAGTTACAGTGCTAGGTATGATAAAACTATTGCTGAAGTTTGGAAGTCAGCATTTATTTCCTTCATTTTCCAAACAGCAAAGAAAAATTATAAAATGATGGTTTTCCACTTAAAATATGCATACAAAATCAAATGAAGGAAAGCTCTGACAAAGACTATATTTTAGAGCAGTGGTTCCCAACAGGTGGTACACGTTCCACTGGTGGTACGCGAGAGCATTTGGGGTGGTACGCTGAAGGGTTCAATAATAATTCAAACCAAAAGTACTGGGTTAAACCTTACAACTTTCCACACTGACTTTCCGTGGTGCTCCTTTTAGTCAAGCCCTAAAATTTTTAACTCCATTTGTAACAACATATTTATATGAATGTGGGTTTTCAGAGCTATTGTATGAAAAATAAGTACAGGAATATACTGTGTGTGGAAAATGACTTAAGAATAAAGATAAGCACTTTGAACCTGACATAGTAGCTCTAATAAGAAATAAGCATAAGCAACAGAAAGTTTCTCATTAAGCCTCCTAAAGACATTTTAGTGTTGGAAAATTGTATTTGCTATTTGTTAATAACAATTAAACGGCTTTTTCTTGTTTTATGGATTTATTTTCGTATTTTGTTTTATTTATACTTAAATACATTTTGTAAAGTTATTCATATGTGTATAAAATTTATTTGACCCCCCCTCAAAAAGTTATAACATAATCAGTGGTACGCCACAACCCTACAAAATTCTCAGGTGGTACTCAAGTATAGAAAGATTGGGAATCACTGTTTTAGTGGAATATAGTTTAATATGTCTCTTACTTATAAAAAATATTCTGGATTGTATTTTAAGTCCCAAAGCAACAGTAACGAAATTTGTTATACGCAAAACACATTTTTGAACATAGAACATAGGTGACAGAAATTTTCGTTGCCAAATGACTATTCGGATAGGCTTACGACTGGTTACCATATTCTATAACTATCGTCATAACTGGCAATGCTTATTATTGCCAATAATAGCATTTCCTTCCCATTCTATGCATATAACTCATTTTAAATGACAACAGTGAAATGAAAACAATGAAATACCAAATTATTTTTAACTTTTGAAGCAAATTATAAAAGCAGGACATCAAATCACAATTGAAAAAGCTTAAACATTTAAAACTTTTATACTTGATTGTCTTCAAATTCACTTTCAATCTGATAAAGGTCTCTTCAATTTTATAGTTGCTTAAATTGAAATTTCTCCTAGTGCTGCCGGATTCTTGAAATCTTTACTTATTTTACTACTGATTGTAGGAAATATGAACAAGGATTCATGAGTTATATACATTTGGGCGAATCTGATATAGCAACGATGTTTAAATTATTTTTTACTTCACAATTAATATTTACCTGTCTAATAATGCTTAATATTTACAAAACGTATTTAATATTCACAAGTAATAGTATTTAATACTTACATTTCTTAAGGAAAAGCAAATCAAAAAAACTTTTCTAACAAAATGAACTTTCCATCTAATTATTTAACTGGTGGAACACTCCTTGGATTAAGCAAAAAAGATTAAAAAGAAATTTCATGTGTAATTTTGCACGTGCACCATAATAGTTATTTCAATCTTATATCACATTTTTTATAGTATTAAGCTTATAACTCATTATCAGCTGCGATAAAAAAGCAAAATTTAGATCTAGTTAAAAATGTTCCAGAGGCAAAAATAATCAAATTACAATAATGAAAATTTCAGGACATATAATAGACATCTTGCTCTTTCGTGTTGAAAAGTTTTTATGTTTTCGGAGTGTTCCCTCACATTCAAAAATGCATTAAAAAAATTGAAAAATAGTATTTTTCTATAATTTTACTTTTAAATACTTTTTTCTTATAAAAGAGTAGAAATGCAATCACTAAATTACGCCATGCCATTTGTTATTAAAATGTCTTTATTATGAATAATTTTTAATATTGTCTTTCCATTTCTAGATACCAGAGCAATTTAAAATTGAGCAAATTGGCAAAATGTCTATTTTTGTCGACAGTGTCGGCAAACAGGCCACTTTTTGTGCTAGAAAATCTAAATTTGTGTGACCTTGAACTTTAAATGTCAATAATTAACAAAATTTAGATTTCTGAAACCTGATGTTGCTCATTGCTACTTGTAACCTATTTAAAAACTGATTTTCATTAAAATCGGTGATATGTCAACCACAGCTCATTTGCTCATTTTGCATGGAATGACCCACATGCCAAATTTATTACACAAGTCCATGCATATCTTACAAAATATTAAAATCATGGTGTTGATATAGAATAGCTTGAAAAAAGGTTTCCTTAAAGGCCGATTTTTCAGATAAAAATATTAAGCATTTCACAAGTAAGAGTATGTGAATATTTTTAGAAACATTGTTTTTTGTAGTCCAGTAAACATTCCTTCTGAATTACCCTTAATTTCGAACAAGTTCAAGGAATTTTTAAGCAATTAGTTGTCAGAACATTTATTTGTGACATTTTTATATAATGTTTCAGTATGTGTAAAAATCCTGTGAATCGAAGTTTGATCAAATTTTGATATCTATTAAATTTTGATAAATATTTTATAGGAATCAAATTATTTATAAGAATTATAAGATGCTTCTATTTTGAAAAGGCTTTTGTATCAAGCTCTTCATCAAATTCATACTTTGTTGAAGCAAAAAAAACATCCAATGTTAGTTGAATGGAAAGTTTTTGGATCAAATTATCAGAATAGAAAAAATATAAAACTCAAACTTTCATTACAAGTATTGAATGTTTAAATTTTTTAAAACATTTATTCAAGTTATAATTAATCAGAAATTGTTTTGAAAATAATAACTTACAAAATGCTCTAACTGAATATAAAAATTCAGTATCCTTGTTTAAATGGTATATATTTTTTCAGAGAAAATACAAGAAAAGCCTTAGTTTATTAAGAATGTTTGGAGAAAAGTTACGCATTTTGAAAATGCCCTTCACATTAGGGCCTGACAAGTTGCCCTGTCCAGTGGAACTCATGGTGCCATCAGTAAGTCTTCAAAATGTGTTTTAGAGAAAGTGCTTTAAGGAGCTAGTATAATCTTTCTAGTTTAAATAGGTTTTTCTAGTTTTAAACTTTATGAAATTAATGTACACATGAATATATTTATTTTCAAGCCAGTCATTGATGCCTATCGAAACCAAGATGATTTTAGTATTGGAATCGGGTTGGATGGGAATCCAAAAACTGTTGGATTTTATTTAGAAAACAGTGCAGGTAAGAAATAACTTTTTCCTATGTATTGATGCATATTTAAAGTTAAATAAATCCTCTTTTAAACTATATTTCATTATTGTTAGTTTGAGGCATATTCTGTGCTATTGTAAAAGGTATATTATGTCCTTATGAGAATAAATTCTGTATGTAGAATATGTGCTGTCCAGAATGCAGGGTGATTCTAAATTCTCTGACCAAACTTTAAAGAGTGATACAATGCACCAAAATAAACATTTTTTGTCAAATAATGAATATCCACAACTGTTTCATGTAGGCACTAACACAGAAATTGGTCAGAAAGTGAAACAAATTTATTATTTACTTCATTTTACAGTAGTTGCTCACAGTAGTGACTGCCAATAGTGATACCTGCCTGACAGCATTGATTGCAATCCATTTCCAAAGATTCCAGCTATTTTGCCTTTGGGATAGCCCATTGTGTTGCTCCAGTGCGACTTTAATTAAAATACCTATCTACCAGGTATTTTGCTAATGGAAACCCATGTGACAAGTCCTCATTGGAATCAATTGGAGCCTGGTTAATTAGGCTATACCTGTCAAAAATCAAATTGAGTCAAACTTCAAATTGAGCAATCGTGGTGACCAAGCAACTGGTCCACCCCAGCCAATCTATCGGTTTCTAAAAATGACTACCTCAGGGACATCTTTAGTAGGTGTGTACGGGCATCACAACCCCGAGGTACCCAAATGAGATCACTTTCCCCTTCATTTTTACGCTTGTCTACCGTTCTGCTTTTTCTTCCTCGTGTTTGGTGCAACTTGGCCGAATATGGTCCTTGTGCCATAAAACGTGCTCGAACTTCTCATCTGACCTATATATACTAACATGAAATATTCCTGTTTCATGCAGATGGTGATGAATGTTTGACAATCCACCCCTCGTCTAAGCATTTGTGGTACAATCTTTGAGCAGCTCTTCCTTTTCCATTGACTTCCCCATACTTTAGATGCATGTTGGCCATCTTGAAATTCATGTAATGCTCCATTGCGTGTGAAATTCATGTTTCAATTGCCAAAGTCAAAAAAAGGAACGACTCGCAAAGGTGTCATTATTCAATAAACTCATATTTAAAAAAATGAGGGTAGATTTATTTTACCAATGTTCAATTAATGCTAATTTTGTACCTTAATTGAACAATGTATAAAAATTGGATTGTATTTTAGCAGTAGGTTAATAGCCAACTTCTCAGTATGGAAATATGCATTATTGGTTTTTAATTTCATCACATTGAACAGATGCTTTTTACTATGCAAACAATTTAAATACAATTAACTAGAGTGATGAAAAAGATCATAAGCAAGTAACAGACCATGTTTTCTTGCTTTTTTTAGGTGATACTGTTTGTGTTAGTCCTGATGAAATTGTGATTATTAAAGAAATCCACAAAGAATTTATAAAAGTAAGATTTCCATATCCTACTATTTTATAAATTCTTACATTAATTATCGCTCCTTTTATATTAATTATTTTTGTAATCTTTGATACAGTGCTGATTTTTTTCAATTTTGAGAAGAGTTTAATTGTAAAAAATTAATTTGGTTGCTTTACATTAATTCTTTTTAATTTTGAAACTCATTCCTAAAGGTCTGACATGTGTTTGGATAATTTAATATGTTTGAAATTACAACTAAAAGTGATGTTTTTTATAAAAACATTGCCTTATGAATAGAAACTTTTACTTTAACATCTTGTTTAGGGCATTTGTAAAGTCCAATGCTGACAGATACTTATCATGTGCAATTCAATCCTGTATCAGTTCAATTTTGGAGATAAATTCTTAATTTGAATCTTTTCAAAGTATAGTATGATGTTAAAGACTTGTTATTATGTAAAGATTCAATTTTTATGCATTTAATGAATATTGTCTGAAATTTCAGGATTTCCAAAATTATATTAGACAATCTTCTTTACCTGCATATGCTAATTCAGAAGATGGGGGTAACTGGAAGAGTATCATTGTTAGATCTAATGGAGTTGGACATCTGATGGGTATTGTTGTTATGCATCCACAGAAATTAACAAAAGTATGATTTTCATTAATACTTTCAATGTGTTTAGTAAATCCAAGGCATAAAAAGTACATTTGTGTGTGTTCTATTTGAGGGAAAATAAAACTAGCCTTCCTCTTAATTTAATTAATTTTTCTGTTACTGCTTTTAACGACATATCTAGAAAACTAAATAGGTCATTGATGTTTACCATTTATAAAAGTTGGTTCAAAAGTTGGAGATGTCAGGTTCTTAACTATACTTAGTTATTGGACCATAGCATTACTTGATGTAACCCATGTTGGCCAACTTCTACAGAATATTCAAAGTTGAGTCTGATGTCCAACAAAATTTTAGATACTTTGTAAAAATTGTAGATAGTACCAATCTTTATTTTGGAATTATAAATACTCTATTTTTCAACTTCCTGTTTCCTAATTTTATCTGATCACATAAATTTTATTTTATCATCAGATCTGTTATTTTATGTAATTGAAAATGATTAAACTAATTCAGGCTACTAATGTGAGAAGAGTATATTTTAAGAACTATGCTCAATTTTTCCGATCAGAGCAAGTACTCCAACTTCAAAAAATAAATTCATAAATGTTTCCCTACAGCTATAACTTACAATCCAGTTTTAAATTAAAGGATGCTCCAAAAATGGTTAATACGATGCAGTAATTATATATATTGGGTCATCCGGAAAGTTCTGCGGTTTTTCAAATCGAAGCGCTCTTTCTTATTACTATTTTGCTATCGCTGATAAGGAGTGACCTTGATTAAAGCAGACGTGTGAATTCGGTCTTTTCTGCTTTCACTGCATAATTCTAGCTTGTGTTGTGGTACAATTTTTCACTGCAGTGCTAAGAATGGAGAACCAAAAAGGCTACTCGTAAAATTTGTGCTGTATATGGACAAAGTGCTGTTTCTGATGACACAGTTCAAAGGTGGTTTGATAAATTTAAGCGCGGAAATTTCAGCCTCGGAGATGATGCCCGCTCTGGACAACCATCCTCTGTAAATGAGGACCTATTAAAAGATGCCATCGCTGGAAATCCACGTTACACAGTTCAGGAACTATCACACAGACTAAATATTCCAAAAAGTACAGTTTATGATCATCTGAAGAAGATTGGGTATGTAAGCCGTTACGATGTATGGGTACCCCATACTTTAACACAACAGAATACGCTTGCTCGAATTTCGGCATGTGATTCTTTGCTGAAACGAAATGAAGAAGCTTCTTTTTTCGAAAAGGCTCATTACTGGAGATGAGAAGTGGATACTATACAATAATGTTACAAGAAAAAGATCGTGGGGTAAGCCAAGTGAACCTCCCAACCAAAAACGAGAGGGGGTTGCATCCCAAAAAAGTAATGCTTTGTGTATGGTGGGACTACAAAAGTATTGTTCATTATGAATTGTTGCCACAAAATCAGACAATAAATTCGGAAAAATACTGTTCTCAATGGTAGTGTTAAAAGCAGAAATCGAAGTAAAGCGGCCAGAACTAACCAATTGTCGAGGTGTTGTATTCCAGCATGACAATGAATGTCGGACAAAGACTTATTGAGTATGGCTGTGATGTTTTGTGTCACCTCCATATACACCAGACCTTACCCCCTCAGATTTTCACCTCTTCAGGTCACTTCAAAATTATTTGAACGGCCTGGACTTCACTTTGGAGACTGTCAAACAGCACCTCGATAACTTTACAAATAAGCCTAATGACTTTTTAAAAAAGAATTTTCCAGCTGCCGGAAAGATGGCAAAAAGTCATAGAACAAAATGGTGCTTATGTGATTCAATAACATTTTCTTTTTTGTACTGCTTCATTAGTATTTATCATAAAAGTACAGCAGAACTTTCCGGATGACCCAATATTTAATGAACATTTTACACATTTGCCCCATAGATATTTTCAATTTACATAAACTTTCTCCACATATGTTTTTGCTCAATACATTTTTTCGAATTTGCTTTTTTCAATACATATAAGTTTACTTCATCTGTGCTTTTTATTTTTTAGTTTCATTTATGAATGGGTTTATTTGATCTCATTGTTTAGATGTTTTTAAAGTTGAGAGGTTTTCCTTTTTAATTTGCTTGATTTGAATATAAAATTTACTTCTTTCAATCAGGTTTGTATTACATTGTGTGTGTTAAGAATACATTAACATTGAAGTGCATATTTTTTAACAGGAGCAACTTCACACAGAGAAAGAAAATCTTAGAATGTATTTCGAAACTATTCCAAAATCTTATAACCTCAGATCACTGTATTTTCAAGCATGGTAACTAAGCATACTCTTATTTATTCTCTTTTGAAATGTGTTATTCTTTTGTAAATGTTTGAACTTTTTACTACATAGTCAATTGATTAGACTAAACTATTATAAAGCGAAATTTATGTTCATTTTGATGAAGCATCCCCAAAAGTTTTCACTGCTAACAATTTTTTTGTTGTGCTTGCTGCAAATGCTGTTTGAACTATTCTCATAAATTTAATTTTAGCAATAGATTGTCTGGCTCTCTCAAAATGTCTGCCAGTATCATCTTGTTATCAATAAATAAATTGCATGAAATAGTTAAAATAATCTGAATTGCATCATTACTATATTTCTTTTTAGTTGACTTTAAGCCTATTTTACAATATTTTCACAATATGATAATTTATGTCAGAAAGATACAGTAAAGTATACTCAAAAAATGAAAATAGAGCACAGAAATTTGGAGAAAACAAGATTTGTTATTTTTCTTGACAGTACATTATTTAGATAGATTTTAACATCAATTTATCTAATTTACATTATATTTAATTAGCCTTTACACTACAGCATCCAAATTTCGTTATCTGCGTCTCAGAACGGCAGATTTCTCTAGACTTCCTTCCCCCTACAGAACTTGTGAGAGAGTCGTGAATAACTTTTACGACTGACCCCTAGTGCGCTTTCATAGTTCATAGTGTTTGGCATGCTAGCGATATCACCGGCGCGACATTCTGAGTTTCCCAGCATTCACAGAATGATTGACAGGGTAGGGCTTTGAACAGAAAGACCGTCATCCCTCTCTTTAGGGCCAGTCGCTGACAGCTCACAAATGGAGATAGATGTCAGTGGTCACTTAAAAAGGGGGATAAAATCTTTGGTACAGCACCTGTACTGAGCCACTCTAGGAAGGAAAAATCTCACGGTACTACTGTTGTGCTGCCCGTAGTCTAAAGGTTAAACATACCTTATTTACAATTGATACAGTTATAAGCAATTTTTATCTGAACAGTTTCCACACACCATTTGACAGCTAACAGATTGTATTTTGGTTGGATATCAATTATACTTTTTAGTTTCACATTTGTTATGAGATAAATTTTTTTGGACTGTTTCTAATATATAATTTCAGTACTTTTTTTACTCATTGACTCTTGAACTTATGACTTACTGATTGATGTCTTGCTTGATAAAATGAGTAGGACTTTCTTTCAAGAAAAATATTTCTACAAGTAAATCAACTTGTCACCTATTTTCCATTGTGTGCCATCCCAAATGATATAAGTCCAATTATTCTGGTTATTGTTGGTATCTGTATTTTTCTTTGGATTCTTCTGATTTATTCTTACTTAATATGGTTTCGTTATCCAAATTTCAATTGGAACAGGAGAGCTCACTACCAGCAGATTCATTTTTAGGTAGTTCAGGCAACAGACGTGCAATTTCTTCAGGACTGCTTTTTGACGAGTCAGTCATTGGCTTTGCTTCTGATAGAATAAAAAAAATACCTGTGAATAGCTTTATAATTTGGAGTAATAATTGTAAATGAGATGCACAAACTTGGACATGAACATGCAAGCAAGACTGATCTGTTTCTGCCTTTGAAAGGGATGCTAATATATTCAATATAATAATATATTCAAGGTCAAATAAAAGAATAAAAAAGTTCTATAAATGAATTGTGGTGAGAAATCTGTTTGGTTTGATAATCTATGGTAATTTCTTGCTGACCAAACACTATTTAGACTGAAATATCTGCATGGTGTTGAAAAGATACTAACAGACGTTCTAAGTATATTTAGCTGTAAACTTACTCTAAATTGATTTGCAAAAACAATTACTTTGTGCTTATCCAGGAAAATGATTAAAAGTCAAATGAAATTCTTAAAATCTGACAAAAAAGAAAGCATCAAATGTGCTCCTGTGTCAAAATGACACCAACAGTTGTTCTAGTCTTAAGCATAGTATTATATTTTGTGATTAATGTAACTTTAAAAGCTTTGTAATATTAAAAAAAACTTTAAAAGTAGCTAAGGAGTAATTAACAGCATTATTCAGGGTTAAATCCAAATCACCTCTGAGTATTAAACTCTTAAGCTTTCACAAAGTGTATTGTCGCAATATCATGAACTATTATAGCTGAGGATTATCATGAGGATAAATTTTTGGAAGAATCATAGAGTGGTTAGTTGGTTAGGAATAGAGAATAAACTAGCTTGCAGGGCAAAATAATATGTTCCATCTACTTTAGAGCATTAAAATGTGATTTTTGTCGGTAATGAGTTTTTTTAAAAGGACTTGTATTAGCTTTTTTAATATAGAAAAGTGCTACTTACAAATTGCTTCTATTTTAATAAATGCTTACTACCATTACAGTACAAATTAGCAAATAACACTGCTTGAAAAATTACCCCTTCCAAATGAGTTTTTGCTATATCCTTATATTTTGTTCTGCACTGTACTTTGTATTAAAATATTTTGAAAAGGGACAATTTTTTGACTCATTATAAATCAGCAACTGAGAGGTTAAAGACTCAGAGAACATTTCTTTCATAGGCGAAAGAACTGCATGACACTTTTGATGTACCCACTCTTGACCTGATCTTTGCATCAATAAACTAAACTAAGCCACCTTGGGAAGGTTAAGAAAAAGTTGCTTTACAGTAGATTCCAAGTCACTTGTATATAGTGAATGAACAGCGGACCAATTGGCTAAGGATTGCCCCATCCTAAATCCCCTTTATCTCTATGTAACATCAAGAGGTTATTTGCTTGTGTATAAGGACTAATAGACTTCCAATCTATAGAGATGTCTAAAGGAAAGAACTGAAATGTTTTATTGAGAAATAAAGCCCATATCCCAGGATCCTTGCCAGGAGTCACTTGCTTTTGACTTTTTACCCGACATGGCTACCTACAAAAAGACTTACACTATATTTCAGTAGCGAGATCGTAGCTATCTCCTCTTTGCGAACTGAACGAAATGACTAGACCGCTTCACAGGCTGCCCTAAAATTTGACAATACAATTGCAAATACTATAGATAGTGTTTCTAAGCCATCTTCAAACCTCTATTGGGCAGCTTGTTGACTGATGGCTGAGAGGCCAGATGGGCATAGGATAAAAAATAACATTTCATTCAATATGTATTCATTGTTTCATTCAACAATGCTGATTTCAAAAAACAGTTTAAAGTTTCAAAATAACTCCATTCAAAAATTGAATTTCTTAAATTACCTTGAAGGGATATTTTAATGTAGATCTTCAATATCTAATTTATAAATGGAAGTTTTCTAAACATAATTTTTTCAAAAATATGGGGAATGTAGTTTTTGACAAAATTTAGTTGCAGGGAAACTTAAAATCCTCTTAATTTGATCTGGATCATATTTCCCCCTAGTCTTAAAATATCAACTAATTTTATTCTGGTCGCTTAAAATAAAAAAAAATCAATTTCAAATATGTTTGAACATACTTGTCTCTTAAAATGTTGTAAAAGGTGATTGTGTATTCCTACCATTCTTTTCCAGCCCTTTCTCAAGATGTTCTAGTGAGCAAGCACCTTTCGAGCTTCTGCTAGGAGAGTCGTCTATTACGGAAGAAGTAAATGGAATGAAATATCAACTATCTCCTGAAACATTTTTTCAAAGTAATACTCATGCTGCAGATACCATGTACGAATCATTGAAAAAATCATGCAGGGTGAATGAATCAACCACAGTTATTGATATTTTCTGTGGCACAGGTAAAGTGTTCTTATTTTCGATTAATTTTCATTCTAATTTAGCAATTTTTAATTCTTTCAGAAATATATAAGTTGTGATATTGTTGGGTGGATAGCAATTAAGGAAATGCAAGTTAAAACAATTTATTTTACTTAATTATATACAAGAATAGAAGAATTATGAGTAATATTCTTCTGATTGTGGTCAGTTAACATACATATATGTGCATAATTTTAAATGCATACAAATTGCAAAAATTGCCCAGGCACTTCAACTTGAGTGCTAGTTTACATAAATCAGTGGCTGCTCCCCCTCACCAAATCACCTCTATTCCTTATGAAAACACAGGGAGATCACATGGTAGAGATAAAAACACATACTATTTTGAATGTTCAAATTCATATAAAAAGGCTGATTTGAGTGGGTTGATGGATACTGTTTGGAAAACTCCTTTTCATTTGATTGTAAAAATCTTATAGAGATGCTTAACAACCAAAAAGGGTTAATCGTAAGGGTACTGTAAAGGTCAGAATTTGGAATCTCATTGTAGAATGAGTACAGGTATCTAAATCTTTAAAATCTGTAAAATTTGTAGATGGCAATAATGACTAACAGGAATTGGTCATAGATTAGCCATTGTAAGGTCTTGGAGTTAGGCATTGGACTGCTTGACAAAAGAAGCTGCCTGGAAAGTACTGGAACTAAATATATACTTCACCAAAGACCTGTTGACATTGGAGAGAACAGATTTACAGACTCTTGAAATTTTGTCAGTAATGAAAAAAAGGAATTTTTCTAAACTAGAACTAGAATATGTCTTTAGTCTGATTCTTTGTTATTTCCTAAGTCATCATTGCAGGGTTGTAAGCAATTATGAGCATTCTCTGAGCTTATGATACCAACTTAGTTGTGTAGAACCGATTAACAGAACTTCTGTGTTTGTTTAAAAATCTGTTGATCATTAGTCCTTGCATTTGTTCTACATGATGGTCGTCTGCTGAATTTTGGTATCTGCCTGCAAATTTTTGTATTTAGATGGAAAGTTCATCAATACACTTCTTGAGGTCTTGAATGATATCTGTTAGATATTTCCATGCTGCTGACTACAGCAGTTGGATTTGAAATCTTGAAAAATTGGTCAGTGCTTGATGTCAATTCTTCCAGAGGTAATAAATAACTTGCAAGGACAGCATGCATGTGTTCAGGCAGTCTTGAAATCCAAAGTGTTTCAAGATCTCTTCACATATTTCAAGGCTTACTTTATGTATTCTCTTAAACACAGCAGACATCATTTGATTGCCAAGTTGCAGCTTACTTAAGAGAAGGTTCATTCTTCTCATTTTAGAGACAGTAATTTTTCAAATGCTGTATTTAATCTTGGTATAAGGATTCTGTCCTGGGGACTTTTGAATAATATCAGCAACATGGGTTAGGTTTTAAGGATCTCAATTGTTATATGTGTTAAACTTGGTAAGTTCTCGAGTGGCTCCAGTAATCTGAAAATTTGCTTTTGAGTAAATTTGTGTTTTCTTTGGTTGGAATTCCGGCATTTAACTGCACCTTGAGAAACTTGGTTTGGAGCTACTTGTTTGAAACTTGTATTTGGAACCACTTGTTCAGAAACTGCAGGACTTAAATCACCTATTTCCAGTCTGCCATTTTGCATTTATTTTGTAGTTGAAAAAATTTTGTGAGACAAAATGTCTAAAGGCTATGATTAGTTGCATGCTACATCATCTGAAGTCACCAAATGCAGTGATGCAGTTGATTGAAATGAAACACAAGATTGCAACATAATTATGTAAAGGAACAGAAGAGTTACAAGTAGTTTTCCTTGCATCTTTCTGGTTGTGGTCAGATAGCATACATTTATGCCAAATTATATACAATATACTCATATACAAGAAAGTATACAAAATGCAAAAATTGAGCAACAAGTTCATAAGCGGTAATCAAAATTTAACTGACAGTTCCATGTCTGTTGTCATAATATCTTTTAATTGTGTAAAAATATAATTAGAAGAAAAATGTTATGTATTTCTTTCAAAATGTTTGTAAAAAGATTTTTTATTTACTTTTGATTTGTTTAAGCATTTATGAAATCCTCATTAGGTCCTATTAGTTTGAAGTTTGCACCTCATGTCAAGAAATGTATTGGGATCGATTCTTGTGTTCAAGCTATCAATGATGCGAGAAATAATGCAAACCTGAATCGTGAGATTATATTTTGCTATATTCTATTACATTTCTAAAGTGAAATTTTTATTGATGTGTTTTACTATTTTATGTGCTATCCTGAATTAAATTTGGTGAATTTCAGTACTTTGCTGAAAATTACCTATTATCAATATATTGTGTTTTATATTTACTATTTTTTATTTTTCCAATATGTATGTGCTCCTGTTAACCATTGTACAATTGATCATGTAGTATAACCATTGAATATATTGCACATTTCCTAAATCACATAACATAAAACATAAAAGTTGACAAAAAAATGTCAACTTTTTTGTTCATGACTGTCTCCAGGCCCATCCAATGTTTTAACTTCTTACAAGAAATCAATGCTTTTTAATCTAATCTGAACTTTTATTTGATATCACTGTTGTATTTTCTGATGTAAGTTTTGCCTTTATAAACATTTTTTACCTCTCCTTACATAATTTTAAACTTGTTCCAATGCAAAATAGCTGAAGTTGACTCTTGTGCGCCAAATAAATCACAAACCTACCTACTTACCTCCAGATCCATCTCCACCAAATAGAACTTCCTGATTCTCCAGACTAATTTGTGACCCAGGACAGCCTATGTTTGGTGAACATTTGGACAAGTGGTTTTTTAACTTCCCATGGAAAAGTGTTCCATGGGAAGTTTGTTCGAAACCCTACCCTGTCAATCATTCTGTGAATGCTGGAAAACTCAGAATGTTGGTCCGGTGATATCTCTAGCATGCCAAACACTATGAAAGGAAAGCTCGTTAGGTGGTCAGTCGTAAAAGTCATTCACGACTCTCACAAGTTCTGTAGGAGGAGGGAAGTCAAGAGAAATCTGCCGTTCTGAGACGTGGGTAACGAAATTTGGGCACTGTAGTGTAAAGGTTAATTTAAGTTTACTGTCTTAAATGTTTGCAGTAGCTTAACAAAATGTATTGTGGGTTTATGTGTTCTGAAATAGTAATATGACACAAATTGTATTAGTTATACTTGTATTCCATTGGAGCATGGAGAATATTTTGAAGTATACGTGAATGTTATATAATCAACTAGCTGAATATACTCGGTGTTGTTCTGATTTAATTGGTTAAATGTCGATTGAAAGTGATCTAAAAAATCACTTGTCATAGAAAATGCAAATATAGAGAAAAATAAGCGAGCACAAAATAATTTTTAAAACAGATTTTTATAGCTTCTACAATTTACTTTAGATCCATTTCCCATACTATAGGTAAGACAAACCTACTAAAACTGATTCTGAGATGATTATATGCTAAAGTTGATTTTGAGTTTAGGTGTGATTGAGAATACCCTTGTATATCGTATTATTGCAGTCAGGTTTTTCTTATCAATATTTTTTATTTGTAGCATCTTGCACCAGGAATGGGAATTTCGGAATTTCACCATCATTATGAAAGGCTGACAAGCATATTCATGATCAACGTTTCAAGCAATTACACTTTAAGCTTGAAAATTCCATCCAGCATGTGAAGTAACAGCTTGTTTTAAAACAAAATGTTTTCAGTACACAAAGTTAACCGATTGTACGGGAATAACCCTAATAAAGATGGGTTATCTTCACCTACCATAACTTGTTACTAAGAGTGCACCAAAAAACGCACCAAGAGCGTTGCTGTTAGAGTCTAAAAACCCTCCAAGGTCATCTTGAGAGGCAAACACCTGTAGACTTAACTCTGACGTCATCTGCACAGCCAAACCAGAAGAGAGCACCCCTAGCAAGTACTCTGTCCAGGATGACGGGACATTACACCCCTCAGCATACCCAAAGCAAATAGAATGGGGGTTAATATGTAGCCTATGTTACCCACAGGGTTCCAAAGAATAAGTGTACCAAATTTGATGTAGATTGGTCAAACGGTGTAGATTTGTATAGAGAACAGACAGACAGATGCCAACTCTGCTCTATATGTAGATTTTCAAGGATGTTCTAAAAGATAAATGAAATTACGACCTACAGTATTTTTGTGCATTGATAATTAAGTAAATATAAATTACAACAGTTTATCTGAAAAATAAAGAAACCATAGCACTTCTAATGCAAAATTTAAAAAAAAAATCAATACTCAGGTCCAAATTCAGTTTACTAATAAGGTTAAGAAAATCTAAATAGAACTTTAAAATAACCCTTTTGTGACAGTTGTGAATTGATATTTTTTATTTGGTGAATTTAGTTTTGTATAATTTACTTAGTGATTATAATATTTTCTCTAATTTGTATAAGATATTAAGTAGTTATTCATGTTGCAAAGCCACATAGTTTATGAAACCCTGCTACTATGCATCATAAGAACATTGAATGACACAGCTTGCCTGGTACCCTAATGGGTAACCCTGGCTCTGGTTTCAAATTCTGGTCTATGGATGTTTATAGTGGTTTTGTATCCACTTAAAAGGTTATAGTGGTTTGGACCACTTAAGCTGTAGATCTTGGTCTAATCAGCCCTTGTGTTGCTAAAGTTGACTGCAGTGTGGCAAATCTACCAGTACCACTGTCATTCAAGAGATACAGTTGTTATTTTTATTGCCTAAATTAAAATAATATTAAAACCCACAGTGTATCCAAATTTGTTCTCAGTTACTGTTGTGTAATATAACATTGTCAATTTACAAAAAAAAATTTCAAATAGGTTCTACAAGTGATTAGTAGTCTACTATTAACAATGCCCAAATAAAGTGAATGGTTCAATCTATTTATAATATAAAGCCCCTATTTCAGTAAATAATTTTATTTTTAAGATTGTGTTTATTTTGCAGGTCAACCAAAGGTAGAATTTATTCATGGTAATCCAGAGTACTTATTGAAATCGATTCTTAGTGAAGGTTATTTTGAAGATCTTTTAGTAGTTATAAATCCATCAAGGTCAGAACTTAGTAAGTTTAATTTTTATCTATTTATGAAATTAATTGTTAAGTATGTTTAGAACATTGCATGTAAGATCGTATATTGTTGTGTATAACTAAACTTGAAAATAAGTTTTACATATTAATATATCAATTTTGGAGTTTTGAGTGAAGTATTTAATTTTTAACAATTTTAATGCAATCACTTTTGTTTTTACCAGATAATTATTGTCTAAATTAAAAAAATTAATCCTGTAAATTGTCATTTTCATGCATTGCAACCTTTTTATGCATTTTTTGTTTCTGATTCGTTCACAACCTAGTGCCTCTGTTATATACAGCACTATTTCAGTATTGATTGCAAACACCTACAATTTCCAAAAGGAAATCTTGTTTAGCATTTGCTATACTTTTAAACTTGGTAACCCATGTGTGGATCATTTTAATTTATTTTTCTTGAATATTAATTTTTATATGAATTTTAGTAGATATATTTTTATTTCAAAGTTGGCATTACAGAATACATTTATAAGTTCAGTGAAAAATAAACAATACAATTATTATAGGAGTGGTAGAGCAGGTTTACTGGTTTTGTCTCCAAAGCTATTTTGTTTTTCCTTCTTGTAAAAACTAAATTCTCCAAAACTTCTTAAGATAGTACTAGTGATATTTCTAACATCTTGAGAAGTGTGTACCTTGTTTACAATATCCATTCCATATGAAGTGGAATCCAAGTATTTAAACGAAAGTTCTCTGAAGTTTAAAATCTAGTTATGAAGTTTTTCAGTAAGAAAACGAATATTTTTCACATCAGTATTTGGAGCTGAGCTGATTTTCAAATTAAAAAAATAATTAAAAATGATTTAATGAAGCTACACTTTTTATACAAAATCACCAAGCCACACAAACAAGCCATGCACAGTATTGTTTTCAAATAATAATCACACACATCTTTCTAATTCCCTAAACTTTTCAATTTGTAATTTTATTAATTTTACTAGTCTTTCAACTTTCGGTTTTAGATTGCTTGGCAGAATTACCCAGTGTTGCTCAGGTTGAATTGGTTAAATGTTGATTGAAAAGTGATCAGACTAATCACTTTCCTTTCATAGAAAAATGCAAATATCATTTAAGTGTACGAAATTTTTTTAAAAACATTTTCATAGCTTCTACAGTTTACTTTGGACGCAAATATGGATATATGATATATCTATCCATATAATCCATTTCATATTCATCACACTCCTGCTGTAAGACAAACTACAAAGGTTTTTTCTATGGTGACCTAACTTCAGAAGTCTATTTAGAAATATCTTTGAACTACAACGTATGACTACCCGTCTTAATTTAATGTAACCTATCTTATTTTAAAATAATTTTATTTCAACTTTACTGGTCATTAAGAAGTTACATACATTACTTGAAAAGGTTTCTCTTTGTATATTTTATGAAACAGAATTCTACAAATCATTAGGTATTCAACCAACACTTACGGAAAGTTGGTCAAAATATACATATACCACGAAGAAATTACCCATGTCTAATGATATTTGCAGAAATTAAATAATTCATTAAAATTTAACTCCTAAATAATATATCTGCAATATGTAAAATACTGCAACACATAAATACAAACAGAAACAAAATTCTGATAATTGAAAAAGATGCAGAATTCTAAAAAACAAAAGATCAAAGCAAGTGCTTCGAATTTCAGCTTCCTGAGTACATTCTGAAATAGAGCAATTTGAAAAAAGATGTTTGAAAAATACTGATAAAGGCAATAATGATTTATTTACAAAAAGAACACAAAAATTTATAAAACTTAGCTCAAATATGTTCACAACATTTCACTGTCTTAACTCAAATATACAAACATGAAATTCTAAATCAAATTTATAAAATAAAACAATTCTGGTATTGCCAGATATCAAATAGCAAAATTATGCTTTTGTGATCAATGAGTTTTTCGTTTGGGCTTTTCATGTTCCATTACAAAATGTAAGTTATGTAAAATTAAATATTTTAAATATAATTTTTTTCCGTCTATTAAATATTCATAAATTGTTATATTATGGGAAGAAATGAAAAATCAGTTCAAAAATAAACATTGTAATTTAATTTGTTTTAGAACATTTTTTTTTGAGCAATACTGGTAAAACAATTTTATTGGAAAAGTTGTTTTTCCATTAATACTGGTAAAACAAACTGAGTTGTGTAAATCAATCATTTTATGCTCAATGTTATTCCTGTGGAGATTTTGAATTGTTTTTAGCCCCTCTGCACACCTAGGACAAATAAAACGGGGTTAATATGTAGCATACGTTACCTGCAGGATTGGTTAAATGGTGTAGATTTGTATAGAGAACAGACAGATGCCAACTCTGCCTTATATACAGTGGTTCCCAAAAGTGTTCGTACACTTACGAATTTCAATGAAATACTGGTCTATCCATTAATAAAAATTAATATTTCAGAATGAGAATTTTTTAATAACATCTATAACTTGTTCTTAACAAAACTACATAAAATATTTTAAAAACATAGTAAAACTTTTTTTGGAAAATCAATAATCAAAAAGTAACAAAAAATTACCTCACAAAAGTCTTCGTACACTTTAAAAAAATCTCTACATATTAGTAAATATTGTAATATTTCGGTAAATTAGTACTTAGTAGGATATCCTATGGCATCCACAACAGCTTTTAAATGTCTGGGAATAGAGTTCACTAGTTTTTTGTAATTTCTGCATCAATGTTCCTCCATTCTTCAATCATTACTGTTTTTAGTTCACTTTTCGTTTTAATGTCGTGTCTTCGTACTCTAACATTCAGTTCCCTCCAAATGTGTTCTATTGGGTTTAAATCTGGCGACTGAGGTGGTGTTTTCAGAACTTGTGGACAATTATAGAGACACCAGAGGCGAACATTGAGAACCGTGTGCTTAGGATCGTTATCTTGATAAAAAACAAAGTTGTTTCCAATACCCAAATTTTGGGCTGATAATTTTAAATTGTCTTTTAAAATATTTAAGTAAAGAGTATGATTCATTATACCATCAGTAAATACCAAATTACCTAATCCTGATGCTGACATGCACCCCCACACAAGGACACCTCCACTGCCATGCTTTACTGTTCCAACTAAGTTCTTGGGATTAAGTTCCTCATTTTTTCTTTTCCATACAATTATACGCCCATCGGAACCAAACATGTTAAATTTGCTTTCGTCTGCAAATAAGACATGATTGCATTACGTTTCGGGCTTATTTATCATTGATTTTGCGAAGAAAAACCTAATCTTTCTATTTTTCGCCACTAACAAAAAATTTTCTTCGGGCAGAACGCCCATTTAATCCAGCTGATCTGAACACTCGTCGAACAATTTCAGATGAAATTCAAGTAGAAAATTTTTCAGTAAATTCTGTAGAAATTTTTACAGCACTCAAACGTGGATTTTTCACAAATTTTCTAACTATAAATCTCTGATCACGTTGAGTTAACTTTGCCGGATGACCTTTCCTTACCTTGTTTTCAATCCGATTTTCTTCTTTAAAGCGTTTTATCACATACTGCACCGTAGAATGGGATACATTTACTAATTTAAAGATATTCCGAACTGATTTACCACTACTATGATGAAAAATAATCAATTTTCGAATGCTGTTCGTTGTTTCCTTACGACTACGAGCCATTTTTAAATAATAAATAGAATATTATGAAGTAAGCAAGCAAAGATTAAACCCAAACGATTTTTAAATGTCACCACGTTGCAAAAATAAAAAAAAGGCGATAAACGATAATTTTATGAATTTATCCGAAAATGTTTCGGTGTACTTTTGTGGCGTGTTCTTTCTCTGCCTCCTTGCATTTTCATTTTTATAGAAAGAAAATGAGTCAATATTTTTGTAATGTTAAGTTTTATTTAGAATCCTATGGAGATGATATGAAAAAATATTGGACTTTATATTCGAATTCAATTCCAGGCTACAGTGCTTTTTCTACAAATTTTTAAAGTGTACGAACACTTTTGGGAGCCACTGTATAGATATTTAGCTAATTATTACAGGTTTGAAAGTTTTGATCCATTTTTGATTTTCGCGAAGTGAACTTGACTTAAGTTAGTGATATGAAAAGTGTATGGTGTATATAAATTTATGTTATGTATATATGTATGAAAATGAGTAAACATCAGACAAAAAAGTAAAAATTTCTTTATAAATGAACAACTTAAGAAAAGGAATGGAAAATTTCAACGGATGGAAATTTTTTGTATCAACAGAAAAATTAGAAGTTACAGTGATTAAGAGGTTTGCAACTATATGAAGGATAAAACAAGTTTCATGCATATTACCTTCAGAAATTTTTATTTTGAAGACCGTAAATATTGATAGAAAAATATATTCTATTATTTTTCAATACAACTCTTTGTGATATTAATGTATTTGTTGTGCTACAAGGTTGACTACTCTCTTAAAAATGCATGCTTTGCATACAAAGTTGCAAATAGTGCTTTTCATGACATTGCTGGATGCATATAAAATGTCAAAAGTTGCTTACGGATTTGCCACATTCTCATTTATAATGGAAGGTGTGATAGCTGAGTAGTTGGAACTCAGACCTTTGGTTCTACTGGCTCTTGATTTGAATTCTGACCATGGACGGATTTGCCACATGCCCATTTATAGTGGACGGTGTGATAGCTGAGTAGTTAGAACTTTGGTTCTACTGACTCTTGATTCGAATTCTGACCATGGTATGATTATCTGCAGTGGTTTGGATCCACTAGGTCTATGTATAATTAGTTCTTATGTACCAAAAAGTGATGAATCAATCTCCTTTAAGGTGTATGTATACACTAGAAATCACGAAAATTGACCAAAATATCGATCGATTTTTTAATAATTCGAAATATTGTACAACTCCTTAGCTTTCAAACGATACCAAGATCTTGTAAATATTCAAAATAGTTTTCAAGTTAAGGGTTTGGGTTAGGTACTGTCACCATAGACAAACAGGTTTCCAAAACTTTAAACTCGATTTCTGAACTATTTTTTGCAATAGGATGCTTCTTTCGAACAGTGATAACTCAACAATGAATTGATCTATTATAATTACTTTTGTGTCATTATAATCTATATAATACAGTGGATGTGTTGACACTCAGTCGAAGTTATTGGTTAAGAAATTTATTTTTAGTTGATTTTTAAATATTGAAATTCCTGAAAAAATCTTGATTTTTTTTAGACTTCCTTCGTGAAAAAAATTGTAAAAAGAACGTATTCCTTCTAGCAACTTGATGGAGGGTCAAAACATGAAGAATAATGTTAGGAATAATTTGCAACAGGAATTGTCCTTCTGAACACATTAGAATTTGAGATATCACTGTTCGAAAAACATGCTAATTAGCTAATTATATCTAAATTAGATAATTAATGAGTAGCTTAATCAGAATTTTTCGCACTAAAATGAGTTTAAGCACAAACCAATGACCTATTGTGAAAAAACTGAATTTTTAAAGTCAAAATTTAAAAAAAATGCTCTACTGTATACATATACCTTAAAGCAGATAAACATACATTTGATCTTTTGTCGACTTCTACAATACCTCCCTCTCATTATAAAAGATGCAATTACTGACTTTCAACTTTGTTTAACATATGTGCTGAGTAGACCGTTGACCAAATATTGCTCAATGGTTGTAGACTATTACCCATCAATATTATCCAATGTACATGTACATTGGTTTTTCCCACCAGCACATCACCTCTGACACCCACAATTTTCAAACTTCCAGTGGAATTTTGAATTTAAACCAATGAGCGTATTACACTGCAAGCAACATGCCGAAGTACAGTTTGGGGATCTGTGGGGCAGACCTGGAATATATCAAGGTGCGAGATGTCCAGGGGCTGTGCAGAATGTCAGTATATTTTGTGTCTGCTGCTGGCATGTGGGAATTTTTCTGGACTGAATTCAAACTGAGGTTTTTAAGCAGTGTTCAGACCGCTTGGAGGGTTAAATATGCATCTGCTTTGTCTTAAGAAAGTTCTAAAATTATTTTTTTCTTAGAATGTTAGCTCTGAAGCACCCTGATGTGTGGGTGAAATTGTTTGGAATAAAGAGTTAACAATTGATTTGATCTAGAAACAAGCTATATGAGGGTAGAGAAGTGAAAGATGGTAACTTGTAATGAATTTGTAATTGTATTTTAAAACTTCATTAATTAAAGGTTATATTTTTGTAATAGGTAAAACAGCTTTGAAAACATTGCGAGAGTGCAAGTTTTTGAAAAAAATAGTCTACATAACTACAAAACCAAAGGCAGCAGTGGACAACTTTGTTATGTGAGTTTTCTTTGAAAATTTTTATCAAATTAAGGTAATATTTGATGGAAATTGTGGAATTTTATTTGGGATTTGTGGAATTTTATACTTAACAATAGTGACATTTTATACTATATTTTTTATCTATTTAAAAGTTCTAGCTTTATAAGCGTATTGTAACATAAAATAAGGTAATAGTACGTTTTGAATCTAAACATTTGTATATTGTTCGATTATATCCTTCCTAAATTGTATTTTTCACTTTATTTAAATTGTAATTTTTATTGCAGGTTATCAAAGCCTTCAGGATCTGAATCTTATCTAGGCAAATATTTCGTTCCACTTTTAGCAATTCCATATGATCTTTCTCCTCAAACGGAGCATTATGGACTGACAGTAATGTTTCAAAGGTTATAATTTTGTACAAATAAAAGCATGTATTATATGATGTATCTCCAGTAAATGTAGGACATTGTATTAGGTTCTTTATTTAAATATAAAATTCTAACCTTGAAAATGTTTCTGTTTTTGTGAAACTTGTAAACTTTTTGTTTACCTTGTGACTAAATAAGAATCACTTTTACAAAATGCATATTTGTATGAATCTGAAAGTTCCTTTTTTTACACTGTTGATATATTTTTTCAGCATTTGTAGTAATATTTGCTGAAGAATATTAAGTATTTCAAAATTTTTTGGAATTTGCGGATGGTCTAGTTCCCAGCGGTACAATATAGATAGAGCATTATTGCATTTCTAGTTGTCATGTATGAAATGTCTAAATTTGCCGAATTAAGGTTGCTGGAATCAAATGATTTAATTTTTTGACAAAAATTATTTTAAACATAATTTAGCCTGCTTAGATATACCACTCTACTGTTTCATTTAATATTTTATATATTTTCCTGTGAGACAATACAGAGATTGCTACATTTTCCATTGTATTCACAAATCTCGAGTTAATCCATGGATCATTAAATCTGGCCAGTTAAGATGCTGATTATTCATAAACTGTATTCACTAACCTTTAAGTGATCCAATGATTACCACGATATAAAACTCGCTGTAATTGGCTACCTGTTTCCTCTCTTGATCATATGACATTGTTTACATTTCCTATCACACTTGAATCTAAAACTTCACGTGTATTCCTTACCTCAACAAATGACAGGCAGAATTTATTTCGAATTTTGATTTTAATAAAATGCATGCCAGAATAGTTTAAATAATAAATTTTAATTTAGGTTGGAAAGTGGAATAAAGTATGTGAAAGTTTTAAATTCTGGATTTTATTTTTATAGAAATTTAAGTAGAAGTTATGCAAAAAAGTAAGAGAAAATTATTCTCAACACATTAACAAATCGATAAAACTAGAGTACTTTTATGCTGGCCAGTATTGGTGTGTTAATGCAATGTGAACTAACATACATTGTCATTTTTCTTTATAAATAATAAATCAACAAACACATTTTTATTCACGGGAAACAAGAAATCTGAATTCTGTAATTGTGATTACTAAATAGTGATGTTTGACAACTTTGGAGTAAGTTTGAATTAATCTTCAAATGTTAGTGTTATGTTATGAATCAAAATTAAGCAAAGATGAATTCATTTGAAATGTAGAAATAAGTAATATACGTTTTTTTTTCATTTGAATACAGAAACAAGTAATATACGTTTTTTTTTCATTTAAATGCAGAAATAAGTAATATAATACATCCTGCATCTGCATGCTTTTACATTGCAATTAACTATTCAGTTGGCGAATAATGTAGTCACAAAGCAAATAGCATCTGCAAAGTTATATGAATAAATTTTATAAATTCACTACCAATCTCAGCTACCATATCTAATATTTGAGAATTCTGAAGTTTAATACAATGAAGTGTGGGGTCCATTTTATTTGTTGACAATCTTGTTCACTTTCCTTTGCTAATACTGTGCATGCGTTAAACCTCCGATATCAGAGGATCAAAATTTGGCCTTGAAATGGGGTTTAAACCCCATTTCAAGGCAAAATCTTGCATTATAAGTTTTCTGTGATAATACTAGTCTAAAAGATTTTTACAACACAGCTGTTTTTAACTTATTTTTGAATGCTGATTTCAGATCTGACCTTAAAAAAGTGCCCACTGCTTTAAGATTATTTTTGTTTTGGGCATTTAATATTTACTAGCTTTCAAAATTAGCGTTTTTAGGCATGTAAAACAACACTAGGGGTTGAATTGAACTACTGAAATTTTCGAACAATTTGTCTTGAAATTCGAAATGGGACGAGCGAAGTGTCAGCGTTGGTATTCTACTACCACAGCGCTTTCACTTTTCTTCGAATTCGTCTCTTCACCAGGCAAATTGATTCGAATCCTTTGAATTTTGCTTGGTAATTACATTGTTCATGGTTGATGTTTTGTACATTATTTGGAGATGTGTTCCTCGTTAGTTACGATTTCGCATCTTTTTGATTCAGATAATTTTATTTCGGGTATCGGCAAACTTTTTATGTTTGTGCAATACATTAGAATTTTCAAATCTGTTATGAGTTTTCCCTTTTACAGCTCCTTTATCAAGGGACTATTCCCTGTTTAAAAGTGTGACAGCATAGGGAACCTGTTATTGAATTGTTAAGCACTTACCTGATGTAAATAATTATACAAATTTTGTTATGTTATAAATAAGTAAAATAATGATGATATAAGTAATTTAGAGTTGATTGGAGAATGTAAATAAGTGAGCCAGACAAGGATTAAAGGTATTTGTATTTTCTCTTTAATATGTTTAAAACAAGAAATGTACATCTCATTCTTTCTTTTGTACACTATACACTCATTAGGCTGATAATTAACAATATTATCTAAAGCACCTATATTTAAAAAGTAATAGTTATTTCATCAACCTGCACATTTTTAGTTTGTATAACAGTTTTAGAACTCCGGTGAATTTCAAATGGGATCTCTACATGAGATTTTAAAGACTGCAGGTGATTCAATGACAAAAGGACTATTTACTATAACATTACCATAAAATATATTACACCATTTCAAACTATAATAATAAAATTTGAAGTTGCAATCAATGTATAATATATAGAAATTTATTGTTTCATTCAGTTTTATATAATAGCACTATGCATAGTATATATTTATATGTACTTATTTGTATTCTTTTGACTAGAAAAGAAACGAACATCTCCATTGTGCTTAAGATATTGGAATATAATTGGGATTGAAACACAAAACAGTTTATTCTTTGTAGAATTTGGTTAGTTAAGGAATATAAATTTTCCCTATTACACTCTAAGTGCCGTATTCAAGTACGTGAAAGACATTATGGCAGTTAAAAGGATCAGAGACAATGATTTTAATTATATCTTCACTTTGCACTCAATATTATGAAAATGATTTTAAATGCCATCATAAACTATACCATAAAACTTTCCTATAGTCAAAGAGTATTTGTGATTATAATTTATTCAAAAAGAACTTTATTATAAACTACTTCATATAATAATTTATAATTTTAATTTTTCCTTTAAAGATGTGTCTCCTATTTATATTCTTGTAAAGATTCTTCTTTACATGGCAGGTCAGTTTACCACAGTCTATTTATTACTGTGGTTGAATCGAGCAAAGTTTAGGTTAGCTGTATTTAACTTGGATAGCTGCCTTGCAAGAATTAAATATATCAGAGAAGTTTGGAAACTGTTTCTACTTTTAAAAACAACAGATGCTTTTTCTCCTCAAATTGATTTGAAAGTGCACAAAATTATTTAAAAAATTAAACCATGGACCTAATTAATGTGAAGTTTACCTTTACTCAAAATATGTACGTGGTGACATTAAATTATTAACCTTATATTTCACTAATGATTTACACTCTAAATATATTACATTTAATTCTAGTCTGAAAAAATAAAATCAAGCTATAACTATTAGTTAAGAAAGGCTCAGTTTTATTCTTTTCCTTAAAACTGATTTTTAACTGTGCATATACTCAGCAATGCATACAAATCAATTATTTTTGTATATCACACTACAAATTGCCATATACAAACATTTTGAGCAATTCTGTCCTTCAATCGCTTGGGTATGTGTGAAATTTATACTGCTTGAAAGCAAATCCTTCATACAGATCTATCGGTTATCTACATTATTTTTCCATTATCAATGCTTAAAAACATTTTTGGTATACACCTATATTTAAATTAAAGTATCAAAATTGAAATTAAAATTTAATTAGAGTAGTGATTAAGAGCTTAATCTGTCAACTGTTTTTATCAAGTGAACTGTTTAGATGAACAAATCAAGATAGATCTTAAATCATTATCCAGATATGGTACGATAACATTAGAAAATGCCATCACACACAATTGTAAAAATGCATACTATCATAATGGATTTTAATATGTGCAACTATATTTCTTCTCTGATCACTTAGTTAAGCTCTACAGGCAGATTTACAGTTCTCAACCCTTGTCTGCATCATTGTGTAACTTTATTTTCCAAAAATATCCATATTACAGTCAACTGAGAAAATCTTAAACGTTTCCAGCGTTTAAATAATTTATTTTACTACTGAATCGCAATAAATTTTAGAATTGTATTGTATTTGAATGTTTTAAAATTAGTTTTTCGGAATTGCAAGCAAAATTAATATAACAAATATGCAAAATTATCTAGTATTGCGACTGACAAAAAATGTTCCGGGTTTCACCGTTTAAGTTTATTTAATTTTTTATTTTAGCGTTATTTTTGATTTTTCTAAATTTATTTTCAAGAAGGGTTCTATAATACAATCTACATACATTTATACAAACATTCAAGTATTATACAAAGACAGATTGGCTACTTGTATTCTCGCACTAAATCTTGTATACACATTGTTCGAAATAGAATTTCAATTACTTTCTAACTCATTTTTGGGCTTTTCAACATACAACCATTTTGCTAAGGCATGGTTTCTAATGAGTTGTATTTTAATTGCAACTTGAATTCAGAAGAAAAAGGAATTTCAATTAATCCAACTCAATTAAAAAACGTGCATTCGTCGGAATGAGTGTGACATAGTAGTTTGCTGTGACTTGGGGTAAGAACAGTAAGTCAGACTTAATGGTAATTGCTGTGTTCTTTCTACTGTTTTTGGTTGGAGTTTTTAGTAGTGTACCACCCACACACAAGTCAATTGAACTCCTCTTCTGCAACTATACAATTGAAGAGACTGTGGCTTGCATTTGGCGCCATTTTGAGGAAATATGAATCACATGTGCCACTAGACCCTCTGAAAAGTTATTTAAAAATTTCTATCAACATAAAAGATCGCTAGTAATTGAAAATTTTGCTTTAATTAATAATGCATTTAAAATGCAAAGCATTTAATAGACTAAATTTTAAAAATTTGTTTTATAAAAAAAGTTTGAGCTTCTCTTCTACATTTATTTTAATCTCTAAATTTGAGCTTTTTAACATTGGACGATTCTTTATTATAGATTGTGTCTTAAGAATAAATCATTTTAAAATTCTGTATTGCTGAATAATAAAACAAAGTCTTATTTTTTTCTACATTATCTAATTTGTCACTTATCTATATTCTTAATCTCATAAAGCTAATGTGAAATAAATTGGTACATTGGTTCTAAGTAAAATACAAATTGATATAACCAATGCTACTTATTCGATTGGCTCATAATCTTTAATAATTTTGGGTGCAAAATAATTGATTCGTTGTACAGTAGTCATAGGAATATAATGGCTCAACTGTCTACTTTAAGGTTAAATCGTTAAATAAAAGTTTTAGCTAAAAAATCAGATTAAAGTTTTGTCACAGAAAAATGCTGTGAGTTGTTCTATAGACATACAGGTCAGATCTAAGTTTTACAGTTAAAATATATAAACTAGCTATAATGTGTAAACTTATTTAGCTATGTACTTTGTATTTTTGCCTCAAATCTAAGATTTTTATGGGAATTGGTATCCGTAAATAAAAGTAAATATTTTAACGTTGCTATTTTATATATGCAAGCATTTAGAAAGTTACGTTGGTGAATGAAATTACTTTATCAATAAAAGCAATTTTTCAGGAATGTTGGTAGCTTCAGGACACTTAAATCAGATTTCAAATAGTTATATAATTTTTTTTTAGATGTTTATCTAAAAAATCCCAGATTGAGATTAATTGTTCGTCTTATGTTTACTGTACTAAGTGTTAAATTTTCTGTAATGGTTTTAAAGACGTCTCATGATTAATCAGTTTAAGTACCATTAAAAACAGGTACATGGTACTAAAAAGTGGATAGAATATGAATAAAATTACCTGATTTGCAGGATATTAAATTCTGAAATTCATTATATATATTTTAATATATACTTTTTCTGATGTAAACATTATCTGGTGTTGATCATTTTATTTTTCTTAGAAGTATTCTGTTTTAACCATCTTCATCTAAAGTAAGTAAATATCTTAAGACCAGCAGGACATTGTGCAAGATATAAGGCAAGTGAAGAAAAACTGATTAGGAACGTTTGTTTAGTCACTATTTTGATTACTGTTCTAAAATATTCAACTTTGTTAGTTTTTGTAATTCAAGTGTCTTGAACTAATCCATTATTCCCTTAAAGTATTGTTTCTTTAAATAACTAACAGCTTAAATACATCTAAACACAATATCAGATTTTTTCGCCTTCTCTCATTTTGTGATAACTCACTGACCTGTTTCATTTGGAAAAGTGCTGGCTCAACTTTTTCTCGCGTAGAGCCCAGTTTTAAGTGATGGAAGCATAATCAACGCATTAAAGTATTTTTTGTAAACCTTAGGGATAACACATAGGCTTTATACGATTTAAAGCTCTTAATCACTGAACAATTGTGGCAATTTTTGTAGCCACCAGATTTTATGTTGCTTTAGAATCTGTTGCATTCAGTAGTTATACTTCTATATAATGTAATTTAAATCTTAAAGTTCGAAATTTTTTCAAAGTTTTTAAATTTTTGTAAAATTAAATTTTTGGCTAATTGAAATTTTCTATTAGTATATTCTAGATATTTTGTGCAAAACAAATATCTGGGTGGATTATACACCATTTAGTTTTATTTGTGAATTCTTTGAAAAGGATGGAAGTAAAAGTTTCCTGCATGTGTTTTATGTTTTAATTTCTATTTTATTTTCACATTTTTTGCACATTGTGTGTAAAATGAATTTAAAAAATAACATTCAAAACAAACAATTGAATAAGAAAGGACTGATTTGCTTATTGAAATTAAGGAACAATAATAAACGCATTAGCAAAAATTTTCAATCAAGCTGGACTTATATAAATTTATGATTGGTTTGGGAGTTATTCTGAAGCAATATTTCTTCATTTAATTGTTAAATAGTTACCCAAAAGATTCGTATATTACCAAATCTAATAAATAAGTTAAAAACCAGTGATTATGTTTAGTAAAAAATTTTAAATTGTAACTCATTTTATTATTTTTTAAGAATAAGCGTGTGATAATCTTAATTACTAGGTTTTATATGCACAGATGTAGAAAGTTGGAAGAGAGGAATCATGCTATTGAATTCATTGGCTTGCTAATGGAGGAAATCAGGAATGATAGTTCTGGTAACAAAAGTTACTTTTAAAAAACACGGAGCCACTAATTGCTAAATAAGAGAAAAACTGATAGCTTCACATTATAAACATTGCAAAATTTACGGAAATCTAAATCATTTCACAATACCAGTTTGTCATGGTAATGTTTCTTGAATTGCTGATTTTATTAGCCAGATAGTGTCGATCATCGTGCGAATTTTAATGTGAAATATACAAAAAGAAATATAGTAATAATTTACTTTGGCAAAAATTATTTCCAGTATTTCAATCTAGTAATGTGTTCTTTATACCAGAACATAATATAGAAACTGGTACATGTAAGTACTAAATGTTTTGAACAAAAATAATTCACTTCATAAATCACTAACATTGAAGCTGTTTTCAAACCACATTTTTTCTCTTAAAGTTTGTATATAAAACCACCTGGCCAAAAGTGTTTGATGGATTTAAATAAGTCTTTAGTTTTTACTCGGAAATAGTATTTGAAATTATGAGAATGCAACCAGTGTAAGTTTAAGGTAACTTTCTATTTCTCAAGAAACTTCAATTCATGCTTCATTAAGTGCAATTATTTTAAAGTGAAGCTATCAGGAAGCAAGCAATACCTTGTTCGCATTGGAAATTGAATAAAAAATCAATTTATCACCCAATTATAATTATCAGTTTTCTAAGACACTGGATGTGGAATCAATGAAAATCTGCTGTCAAAAGAAGTTAATTGTCCACGTTTTCTAGTCATTGTATTAGAATATACAAATACACCTGGATATTGCTAACCACGGATCTTTCAGTCCAGTGCGAACAAGGCATTTGTTTTTGTTGTAATAAGGAACTGCTTTTGCTACCAGGACAATTCCTATCTCAGAACGATGGCTGTATTGAGAGAGATCATGGCAGAGTGCAGACTTTCAAACCGCTAATGAAGTAGCAAGAAAACAGACCTGCACGCTATGAAAAATTGCTACGCTATATTTTAAATAACCTTTCTCTATCGTTAATATTGTAGTTATTCATAAATACATCAGAAACAACAACCGATCGTGTGTATTTTGCTGCTCTGAGAAGATAGTTGCAGTAGCAGGAAAAAGGGGGCACTTATTTACTGCAAATTGAGCTCAGTGACTTCTAGTTTCTCGAACAACTTCTCTTCTGTGGTGCAGTTATTTTTTTTAGTTTCCTTGTAACAGTATACAAATCACAGCCTTTTTTAATTATCTAAACAATTCGTCGTTAATCAGTATACGAGGGCTTTTTTCTGTAGAATGTCAGCTTGTGTTTCTGGTGTACCCAGCATTTTCGCTATCTTACACTTGATAGTCTGTAGCAAAGTTGTAACAACGAAATTGACTTTCATACACACAGCCATACGCACACGGCGCTTTTTCTCCCCTCTTTTTCCCAAACACGCCACTTTTTGTAGTGATTTTGGCGGACAGGATGCCTCCTCTTAAGTTTTGCAGGACAGCAAAACGATCTTTCGTTCCAAAGATTTCCCTTGGGAATAATTTTTCACGACCGGTGGATGGAATTTGGTCGGTTGCAAACGAGATTACTCGCCGTCCCAAACCTCACGCTAGTCGAAATCGAGTCACATGATCAAACGAGAAAGATCGGGGATCCACTGAACGACCAGTGAGTGCAACTTGGCCCACTCTAGGTTCTGTACTACCAACTCAAGGTTCTGTACCAGTTCTTCCCAAGTTAAGGGAGGCAGTGCAAATGAGATGGGTTATGGAACCGAAATTTGGGCCATTTCAAATTGGATTTTTGTAACAGCAGTTATAACCTATATGGTCACTACTCAAAATTGAAACAAATAGGAACATTTATAGTTTTTCCTGGTAGGAATATTGATTGAATCCCAATCGTTGAGTGGTTGATAAAATATTCGCGATTCATCTCTAACTTATTCAGAAGGAACACAGAATTTGAATATGAACTAGTTTTCAAAGATTTCGACGTCCTTGTTAACTTAATTTAAAGGAACATTAGTTGTGGCAATCTTAAGCTAAATCTCTGTCACTCGTATGTGGATTAGTGAGTTTAACTAGTCAATGAAATCGGGATAGGGATGGTCAAAGGTTGAGAACCACTCATACTATCAAAATACTTATATTTATTGCAAATACCTCTTTAACTACGAATTGCCCCATGTGTGTTGGAAAAAATGGTTTTTAAAAAAATATCCACGACTATTTTTTCAGCAGTGTTTTCTAACCGATTGATTACCTCTTTGATCGATATGTCTGGAATCAAGATACTCGAAATGGTCACCCTGTCCGCCGAAGAGGATCCAATTTGATTTTTCCTAAATTACAGAGGCAGTGTGACCGGCGTTAACACTCTAGAGGTGGCTTGGCGAGTCCTGAGGAGGTGCAGTGGTCCTTCTTGTAGAGAGGGGCGTTGCCATCGTAGTATTGCTGTTGGTGGTGGCCTTTCGGGGGGTGCGGCAGAGTGGCCGAGCGGTCGCCCTCGCCCCTCAGCTTCCAGACGGGCGAGCCGGCCTTGTCGTGAGCCGCCTGCACGTACACTAGGCCTCCCTTCCCGATCGCCTTGCCGGGCAGCCGGTGCAGGTGGTCGGAGTCCGAAGCGTCCATGTCGTCCATTCCGTCCGTCACCGTCTTGCTGCGGGGCGTATGGAAGTTCTGATCGAGGTTGTCGTAGGTCTCGACAGTCACCTCCTGCTCCATGTTTCCGGCCGAGTGTCTCTGGACAGACTTGGGTCGCTTCTTGCCGCTCAGCGTCCGGGCCATGCTGGTGGTGCCGGACTCGGGCCCGCCGGACCGCCGCCCACTCGAACTGCCCCCGCCGCCGCCGGACTTGTCCTTCGAGACGGGCTTGTTCACAGGCACTGTCATGTTTCGCACGCTCTCGCGAATGATTTGCCGGATAGTGCGAAGGAAGGCGTTCCGGAATTCGCTGGTGCTGCAACGAAACGACGCAGTTTTCATTACGTAGGAACTATTGATACTGACCGCTGCAGCTATTTTTCCAGGCAAGTACAGTGCGACTGTGTTTATATAACCTTAAAAACTTCAATATATTTTCACTTTGAAAAAATTGTTTAGAAAATTGTGTTTAGCCTTTTATTTATGATCAAATCAAATTAGATTTGAAAAACTAAACACCAATTACTCATACTAAATTATTTTCTCTACGGAATTAGGAAATACGAATGTACATGGAGTTTGAATTAACGTTGCTCTGAATGTACATAGTATCCTATCAAAGAGGTAAGTTGATGTATGGTGTTGAGATTTCATTAATTCCATTTTAGGCAAACATAATTTTTCTTTTTAAAAACTACCAACTTAGAACTACACAGGCTTGCAAAACTTAAAGAGCAGTAAGGTTATCGTCCGCTACTTTGAGTGAAATGACCTGGATGTGGGAAAATTATGCAAAAGGTTCATCGAACTACCGAACTGATGAGTAAAAACAAACTGCACTGGGTGCCTTTAGACAGAAAGTTAACTGAAAACAAATAAAAAAGAGGCGATCTAGTAGGCTGTATGACCACCTCGAACACTAATATAGGCTTTGCACTCTGAGAATGACGTTTCGGATTAGTTCCTGCGATAGCAGAGCCCATTTCTGTCACGACTTCACGATTCCAAAATTTAAATATGCACCAATTGTACAGAACATTCTCGGTTATGTAAATCACCACAGGTTCTTTCGTTTAATTTTAAAAGTAGTGGAATTCCTTAAGTTTTGCACACCAATGCATTCGAAATACAAGTGAATTCCACGTATTCGTGAAGATAGGTGAAAAAAGAAGGTACCTGTTAGAGAGCTGGTAGATCTTCTCCGAGCGCCGCTGCAGCTGCGACCTTAAGTGGATGAGTTCCCAGAGGAAGTGGAAATCCCCCTCCTTGATGCAACCTGCCCGCACCTGCACTTCGGTCACGGGAATCAGCACCTGGTAGCGGATGATCTCCACCTCCGCTCCACCCGTCTTGCTCGAACCGCCCTGCAGCACACCAACCTTCGTTACACATTTCTCATGTCAGAACAAAGATTTTCAACTAATGCAACGCAAATTTGATCTCGGAGTACTTCGAGGGTCGTTTCTCTTTCATTACAGCTCTAAATAACTACATACACTGAAGTGCCAGATTAACTGGTACAGACGAGATACATAGCAATGCCACCTATGCACGTCATTGGTTGCGTCTGCCAGTGCATATATAAAGTTATAGAAATATGCTGTTTACTCCAAGAGAATAGCAAGTATCACGATTTAAACGCGGTTTAATAGTTGGAGCTCGCAAAACGGGTAATAGCATTTCGGAAGTAAAGAAATTTGGATTTTCACGTACTACCATTTCAAAGATGTACCATGACTACAAGAATTCTGGAAAAACCATCAGTGTGGCCATAATAAGACTGGGTGAACATGACAGCGTCGGCTAGTATCGTTTTACGTGATAGGCGTGCAAGACTAAGTGGTAACGGATCCCCTCAACAAACATCAGAGTAAGGACTGCAACGTTCCCTCAAAGATGCAGGCTTTTGGAGCCGACGCCTAATTCGTGTACCCTTGATGAATACTCGACACACAACTATGCGCCTCGCCTGGGCTCGGGAACACCACTATAGGGCACTTGATGAACTGGAACTAGTAACTTGGTCCGACGAGTCGAGTTTCCATTTATTTTGGGCAGATGGAAGGATCCGTGTGTGAAACCCCATGAAGCAATGGATCCCGCACGTCAACAGGGGATTGTACAGGCTGTTGGTGGGTCCGCAATGATATGAGGTTTGTTTAGCTGGTATTCTATGGGACTCCAGGTACGTTTACAAACGTCTTTGATAAGTGAAAGCTATGCGTGCGTTCTTTCTGACGAATTATACCCGTTCATGTCCTGCTTTCATTCTGATGGGTTTGGTCTCTTCCAACTGGACAATGGCACCGCCACACAAGTCTAGACACGCCAAATTATGGTTAGAAGAACACTCATCTGAGTTTGGGGTCTTGCCATTCCCACCTAAGTTATCAGATCTCAGCGTTATCGAACACATCTGGGATGTCATACAATGCGCTATGGAACACAAAAATCCTACACCTTGGAATATAGCAATTGTGGATGTCTGTAGAAAGTATGGTGTTCAATGCTTACAGAATACTTCCTCAAGCTCGTGGAGTCATGCCTCGTAGTATTTCTACAGTTCTACGCTCCCGGGAATTCCTACCAAGTATACGACTGGTATACCAGTTTTTCTGTCACTTCAGTGAACTATAAACTCTCTTTATAGTGACTCGATTTAACCACGTGCTACGATATAATGACCAATTGAGAAAACCCCGACAGTTCTCCCATAGCCATGATGCTATTTTATGACCGATATAACGACCGCGGAAAAGAAAATTCTCGTTACAGTGATCGTTAGTTGGTGTCTTCTTGATTGGTAGAGGCGATTTAGGCTTCGCTGAGGGGTTTTTAGGCGCGATTTGGTAATTTTTTGGATCTCGACAAATGCCTCACGTCACTGCTGTTTCTCTTTACGCATCAATCATGTATCATTTTAATAGAGACCAGACAACTGTTTGTCACTTAGGTAGCGATGTATCCACTAACCTAGAAGATGGGTTCAGCTTTTCCCACAGATAAAAAAAGAAAATCTTTGAAAGCTCCGATGAAAAAACGGAGATTGCCAGACTATTCAACATTCCTGAAAGTTACTTTACGTAAAGAACTTATAGGAATCATTCCTTTACCATAGTAAATTATAAGGACACCATATTGCAAGCTGCAGATGGGCCGACAAACAGGATGCAGAGCAGGGAAGCAAAATTCCGGCCTCTAGAAAATATTTCGGAGTGGCTGAAGAATATGTTCCCGAAAAACATCCCTATTGATGGAAACGTTTTAAAGGAAGTTTGTTTAAAGTAATGACGGTAGGTAGTTGAATTTACATCGCACTGGTGCAAAATAACAGGTTATTGACGACGATCCGGGACCAATCGCGAAAGGAAAATAATATATCCCAACATTTAAACGTAGTATTAGCACAGACACGATACTTGGAACCATTGATTTTACTTTAAAATGGCGCAAAACAGATAAATCAGTTGAAAGGGGACGAAAATATGTAATGTAAACATTGAATGAAAAAAATTTAGATAGATAATTATACCCTTAACTGTTTGGCAGGCCACACATTGATCCAATATCAATTCTACGATGCAAATCGATTGAAATCCGTATGGTATTGAAATGTTTTCTGTACAAGAATCGGAGTACACATGCGCATATACACTACTGTTTGTGAAAATTGCAACACTGAAGGAATCATGCAAATTAAACGAAACTTGCAGGAAATGCAAAACAGGTCAGGATATGAAAATGATTGGAATTACAAAGCGATCACGCATGTGTGAGCCGAGAAACACCCTCTAAATTTCCAAGTGAGCCGTGTATAAAAAGCACTGTAAAGGTGCGTTAAAATGTGTGTATCGTCGATTAACTGCTGTAAATGATTGATTAGAAGTTAATATGCCTCGCCAAAAACGCAGAGAGCCATACGAGCAACTAACGGAGTTCGAACGGGGTCACATGATCGGCCTTCATGAGGGTGGACTTTCGTATCGTGAAATCGCCACTCGCACGGGGCGTAATGCCACAACAGTGATGCGTGTGTGCAAGAGATGGACCATGGAGAACCGGACAAGTCGAAACCCCGGCAGTGGGCCACGCAATACGACGTCACCACGGGACGACAGACACCTCATCCACATGGCGGTGACGGACCGTACAGCGTCCTCTCGTGCGCTGGCATAACATTGGATCACGTCTACAGGTGTGTCATTGTGTGCCTTCACTGTTCGTCGACGTCTGCTACGCCATGGGCTACGTGCAAGGATTCCCCTGTCCCTTGACGTTGAACCACCGACGCCTCCGGCTACAATGGACTCACCAACACAGCCAATAGCGTGCCGATTGGCAACAAGTCGTCTTCTCAGATGAGTCCCGCTACAATCTGGACTACAATGATGGACACGTACTCGTCAGACGCTCCAGAGGTGAGCGCCTTCACCCAGAGTGTCTTATTCAGCGTCATACTGGACGAACGCCTGGCGTTATGGTCTGGGGCGCTATTGGATATTATGTGTGATCCCGCCTACTCCAAATTGTAGGGACCCTGAACAGCAGGCGCTACATCAGGGAAGTTGTGACTTTGGCATCAAATAGAGGTCATCTGGAATGCCATTCCTCAGCATGACATTCAGAATCCGTATGATTCGATGCCACAGCGTGTACAGGCTCTCATTGCTGCGAGTGTGGGCTGCACAAGATATTGATTTTCGGCATTATTTTGTTTTATTGCTCTGTAAATTTGATCGTTTATTCAAACCACTATAAGTAATACGGGGAATAAATTTCATTTATTTCTGATGATTCTTTCATAGTTGCAATTTTCACAAACAGTAGTGTAGAATGTTTTGTCGCGTGTCGGATCAATGTGTGGCTTGCTATTTTGAACAGTCTCGAGGAAAGTAAAACTGTGTTTTGTTTTAGACAATTTTTTATTGGTTTCAGTGATTTCAAATTTCACTCTCCCTTAAACATAGCATTATTTTCCCAACCAATACCTCTGTAATCATTCATAGAGCATAATCTACATGACATACTTTTAAATTTGCATTAGAGGCTAAAGATAAATTTTTGTTACTGTCCTGTTATATCTTTCTAGCAAAGGTTTGCTGTTATTTTTTTGGATAGTATTGTACCCCTACTTACCATCAGCTTTTTCTTCTGCCTGATCCGTTCTTTGCAAAGGAAAACGACTGCCGCCTTGAATACAAAACACATGGCGTGCAGCTCGAGGCCTTTTTTGATTTTACCTAGAAATTCCGAGATATTGAGCCATTCAACACCGCCGTAGTACAGCAGCTCTCCAGGACTAAGGTCTACGTGCTGAAATCACAAATCAAATATCTGAGCGTCAGATCAAATGAACATCAACTCTTGAAATTTAAGCACTTTTATTCCATAACTGGTATGAGTGTTTCTTAAACCACATATTGTTTTTAAAAAAGTAATTCAAATAAGGGTTCCCACTCAAACATAAGAAAATTCAAGGATATATTTTCAGGAACCCCAAAAAAGTGTTCAGGGATTTAATTTTGTAATTACCCGCACCTTCAATTTCAAGAGACTGAATAAACTGAGACTTGTAACTTTGGAAAATCAAAATTGAATACAAAAATATTTTTAAAATTAACTTTCAATTTTAAACAGAAAAGTAATAAATATTTGATTTTAGTTCACTAAATAGCGAAAAGGAACATGCAAACATTCGCTGATGTGCATATTAAATCAATTAACACAGATAAAAATGACGAAAAGTTGAAAGATGGACAAAATTTTTTAACGATTTCGAGGTTGCCTTTACTTTTGTCCGGGCATACAATTTAAGGAACACTCAAACATTTTTGGTGGTGTTTCTTATGAGTTTAAATTTTATAAGAAATGTTTTGGAACGTTTAATTTTAGAAAAACATTGATGAGTGAAGAGTTATGTCAGTCAGTTTATTGTATTTGAATATGAATAAAAGTATAACTTTTTGCATACCTGCCTAGAGCTTTTGTAATGCTGCCGAGATAGGTGGTCGAAGATGGCACCATATTCTTCATGGATTCTTTGCATCTCATTGATATGCTCTGCCACTCGTTCCATGCCTTTCAGAGCCTCTGCAAAAAGACATTTACTTTGTATTATTTTTACTTTCTGAGATGTAGTAGTCAGGATAAAGCGAATACTTTGAATTTTATCAAAAGGAATATTATTTTATATAAAATATTGTATGATCATATAGAACCATATCTAATGATAAATGTTGTCTTTTAATAAATTTAAACTATGATAATTTAGATATCGTCAACTGCCGTGACTGCGCACTTTACAAAAAAAAGATTCAAGGTCTAATCGTAGTTACGAAAGCGACTGCTAAAGGCTATTAGTTGTCTCTTGACAATTCTCTGGAATATAGACAACCTATTTTGAAGTGATGACTTGCATCTTGATATATTTTCAGTCCTCACAGCTGATTTTCAGACGCAGTTGCTAATCAAGGGATTTTAAGTAGCTTCAAACTTTTTCATCTGCACAGCTCAGCATATTAAAAGGTGAAGTCAATTGGATGTATTTATTAGGCATATAATGAAGGTTAAAAAGAAATTGTAATCGTTTTTTAAGACCTCACTAGAAAAAATATGGCACTGGGCAATGTCACCCAGCGGTTCAGAAAACCCATGAAATGTGATTACCCATCAAATTTTTAGCCTTCATATGATTATGTATATAATGAATATATTGACAGTATTTTAACCATGTTTTGGGTTTTATATTCATCTTATGCCACTATATGTCAATAAATATGGGTTCGTTTCTGCTTTAGGAAGTGTAGGATCTTCTCTCTCGATAGATTGCAATCTTGCAGTGAATCCCAGGATGGACAACAAACACATAGATGAGCGTTGAGTTTTTATGAATGTTTTGTTTGCTCATAAATCGATAAAAATTAATATTCCTAAGGGTTTCAGAGTTTTTTGTTATTGTACTGTCTGTAATTGTCATGAGATTGGGAAAAAATAACTTCTCGAAATGTTTTATAACAAGAATGCTTCTGGTCAAATAAAAAATCAAATTAAAAACCTGATGAACAGTATATTGTATTGCAAGTTAAATTAGTTATTAACTTCCTGCCTAGTTTGCTTTGTGTTTAGTTGTCATAGAATAATATTTTTCCCAACTCTAGATAATTTTTTAAAAATAGTTATTCTTAATTATTCGTGATCATAGTCATCGTCAACACTCTCTGTAAATGTCGTTTTCACGCAATGGTAGTTACTCAGGGTGAAACCAACATTAAAAAGTAATTTCTGATGCTAAATGGATCTATCTCAATTAATGCTATGTGCATTTTGATATCGAATCAGAAAACTTATAAATGGATTTGTTTTGGTACGCGAACACATGTATTCTGTACTGTTCCAAGTTACTAACCTAAAATAATTCAAAGTATATTTTACTGTTCTTGTTAGAGATAATATCTCCAAGTATGATCTATGATAGTTGACGATGATATATGATGTATTTAAAATTATCTAATATATATATATACTTCATACCACTAGATAACAACATGATCCTTCAACCAACATTTGATTGAGTATGCACCAACTGTTTTTTTATCTTAAATAGATTCTTTCATACTCAGCATTTTAACAACCGTTAATCCTGAAGATCAAACTTGGAGAACCTACCTTTTTAACTAATATTGCAGTATTGGGATGATCGAGAACGGTTTTGTTTTGAGCTGTGAACAAAAACAGAACCACTCTAGATCTATCCTTATTTCTCACTACAAATCTCAATCTCGGTATATCTGTCCAGAAGGAGCGCACATTTAGATCATCTAGAATTTTGCAATAAACTAATATTATAAGAGTTAACTAAGAATATCCTGTTCTCTAAATTTTTGTTAAGCTACCAGCACAGCTTGTATAACATAGAAATACGTTATTTTTCAGTTATACTTTTAAGCAAAAGCAAGTATAAGTATCCGCTGAAAGGGGAGAACATATTTAGAGTCAAATTATGAACTAGGATAAGTAACTTTGAAATACGAGAATCGGATCATATTCAACTAGGCCTTTAAGCAACACCATCCACTTATACCTTCATTAAAAAACAACTAAGTAGGGAAAGTTTTCGATTTCTTGTATCAGACAATGATTTATCAATGTTGCTTTTCTCAAGTTTTCTGAAGTCAGATTAGCATACTTCAGTACTGACGAACTACTCAAGAAGGCAGTACCTCCAAATATTGCCATTTTTTGATTGGTTGGATTTTTCATGCTGCGTTTTCAAGTATGCGATACTTCTAAATGTTACAAATCAGTAAGAACACTCAATCAATAGTTTATTGAGAGATTATACTGATTTCTATAGAAGAACTGTTACACTATTTATATCATAATCGTCAACCATAAATGACCAAATCTGATCTAAAATTAACTTCTTGCTTGCCTAGTTCACAGTGTAAGATGGTAATTTATGCGCGCATGGTCCCGTACATTCAAAAGCATAAATGAACGCTGTAAGGTTTGAACTTTTCCCAACCACCAGGTTGGTTGCTTAGTTATTTGACCAAGATTAATCAAACACAGGAAAACGTCAAGTAATGGACATATATACACAAGAAAAGTTTTACTGACACAGACGAGAGAAAAAAAACTAGGGTTAGTTTTAGGAATCGAACCTGCGCCGCCTACAACTCGCAGGTTGCTAGAGCAGTGAGCAAACCATAGAAAAGAATATAAAAGTAGAGTGAGCAATGGGAACCTTTTTATGTGTCCAGAATCATATGACCCAAACTAGTAGTAACGTGACCCTTAGACTATTTTCGTCTGCCGGGAGGAAACGGACATTTATCATATGATTGGTCTACAGAACGAGAGAAAACGACTATCCATTGATTCATCATGTAATTGGTCTACAAGATGAGAGAAGACGACTATCCATTGATTCATCATCTGCTTAGTCATCGGATTTTCATAGTAGTGTGCAGAAACGTAGTAGAAATGTGCATTCACATACCTACCCTGTCGTAAGATGTTTTATCACCAAACGAAGCGATAAAATGCCAAATCGACGAATCAGGTTAATTTTTACAAAGCAGTCACGTGACTAGTAGTCGACATGTTTGTCGTACTTTTTGAAGCTCCTCTCAATAGTCCATCTCAGCCCACTCTTATTTCACGTCTATGGGCCAAAGCCTCTGAACCACGTCGACTCCTCCCCATCACCAGGAAGCGAGTTTTATTAGCCCTTGAACAGAGTATTAAGAGAAGAAATAACGCCTGACATTTTTAGGGGGCAGCCAGGAGATGTTTTAAGTAGGTCAGACGATATGCTGCTTCAAGATATTTATTTTAAAATACTTAACCCCCATTCTTTTTTAATCCCTAATTTTAACTTTGTAAATTAACTTTTAAGTGTAAATAAGCCTATAATGTTAAGGCATTTCAAATTTTATTAACACTGAGTATTCCAATATGCCTCGATCTGCATATACAGTGGGTAATCAAATTACTACAGCCACATTTATAAAAAAGATATTTTCTGATTTTGGGGTAAAAACATGTGGGCTATATGAAAGATTGTAAAACCAATTGTGTTGGTAACCAATTTGTTTAAATTTCTTGGCATAAGTATGTCATAGAAAAGAATTCAATGGTACAAGGTTTTCTTTTTAATAGCAAATGGTTAAAATGTAAAATTGTCAATTTATAAAGGTAAATCTGATAATATGATCACACCCCCACTGAAACAGCATGGATGAAAAAGGGAAAACGCTGACTAATGTATTATTTTTTTTATAATTATGTGCAATATCTCATATCACTTTTCATGCTTAAAATGAAATAAGTAGACAAATTTATAGTTTCCCTACAAATGTAGGGAAAGTATACATTTGTCTAGCTAAGCCAATATACCTTCAATAAGGCCAATAGCCTTCTTATTCCACTTGACCTAATCCGGTCCATAAGACCGTTAACCCTAAGTTGATTAAGAGCTAGTAGAGGACTTTTTAAGAAATCCTCTCAGAGACTATTACTGGAAAGAAGGTGCTTATGAGAGGGGGGGGGGCAGGATCACCCATGCACTTGCTGCAAATGGAAAATTCTTCCCCGTACAAACTTCATGGGCTTTAAATGTCCACTTCTGAATCTTGAAAAGGGGGTCTGATCCACCATGTCCCAAGAGAACCCGAGAGTTGCACCGGGACGATGTCCTTGATACCAGTCAAGCAAAAGAGCCCCCTCCAAGGTGTGTTGCTCGAAACTTTGCCTTTTTCTAAGCAATATGTTTAGACGAGTGCTCACCTGACAGATGTAGATGCTCTTGCGAGTTGGGATCCGTGAGGTGCTTGAGCTGTTGCAGGAGCAGCGGGTACTTGAGGATCCTCTGGATAGGCTTGATGAGGTAGGACTCCAGAGAGAAGGAGTGTTGACCTTTAGGGTTGCGGGACTGCAGGAATTCGAGCAGCGCGGAGTTGCCCTCACCCGCTGCTGGGCAGACGTGATCTTTGTTTCGCAAACCTATAACAATGCAATACAAGATTAACCACTTTTAATAACCACGCTAATAATCACGAGTTAAAAGTAAATGGAAAAATTCAAATCTTATGTATTGTACTAAACCTTCAAATTAGATTTATCAAGGGGATATGACATTCAGGATTTCCGTTGGGATCGATCCCGGACCGTCACCAATAGCCCGTTGTGTTGCTCCAGTCGGACGCTAATTAAAATACCTACCTACCTTCAGACTTTAACATTTCCGTTTTGCAAAAAATATATTTTTCGGTAGATTCTTTTAAAATTTAGAACTTTTATAGTATGGCTGTTATTTTTAAAAAGGAAATCACTTAACAGCTTGCAGCATTATAAACATTTTGGGTTTATGAACAAAATACAGCATATTTTACCCAAGCGTTATTTTTAGTTTTACGATTCGCAAGATATCTCAAAAAGTAATTACTCTACAATAATGAAATTTTGCACACCTGTTATAGGATCAACTATCTATAAACTAGTACAACAATTGGTTCTCAATTATTCGAGTTATACATTTAGGTATGTTAAAATCTTACCTAATTATTTTCATGTTAGAATAATATTAAAAACAGAACATTTTATGTTAAGATTTTGAAAATATGTAGTTTTATAGGTTTTGAGTTCAATGATAAAAGTTCACGTTGGCGTGGTGGGGAAGTTTGGAGAGTGGAATGTCAGCTCAGGTATTAACGTCGTCATCTGATCGTGGTTACAAATAATGAGGTGTTGGATCTTTCCCTTGGGGATTGATCCCGTACTATCGTTGTGTTGCTTCAGCACAATGTTAATGCAACTGCCCCTTCCAATGATAAATGTGTAAGGTTTCATTATTGTTGAGTAATTAGTATTTGAGATATCTTACGGACCGTAAAATTATAAATAACACTAGGTCAAAATTTGTGCTTATTTGTGCTGTTCATAAACATAAGGGTTTAATCATAAGAGCTTTAAAATTATTTTATTTTTATGTATAACAGTAATATTATATCAATTCTAAATTTTAAAAGAATCCACCAAAAATAAATAATTTAAAGAGCTGCTTCGAAACTTCTACAGGTTTTCACTGAAATTAGAGCATTTAAAGGTCCTTTCCCCATGTGTTCATTGCACAAAAAGTATATAACTCTTAGGACAAATGTGAGCATTAAAGACAGTTTAGTGAAATTATGTACTTATTATTTTACCCAACCCATCATCTTAAAAACACAGCCGACTTGTTTTCTAGAATATCATTTAGATTTCTTGGTAAATTCATTTGCTTATCTTCGAAGGTTCCTTTAATTTCTTAATTTTTTTAGAAATTGAATCCATACACGCGTTTAAATTTAAAATTCATCAGCAAGAAAATATTGCGTTTCTGCTATGCATTTATGACATCTATAGTAGCAGGATATCGCTTACTGTACATAAGTGAATAAACTCTCAATCGTGACAGAGAAGTTCGACTCAGTTCGATGCAAATAGCATATCTGATTATATAAATGTTTCATTATAGAGTGATGGAGTTGAACTCATGGAGGTAGGTAATGAGCCGCAACCATCAACATCTACAGCGAGTGTATCAATTGTGATATATATGCGGTGCGATGAATATGAGAGGATTTGGGTAAAACTAATAGACATTTTCGTGCTGTGTTCATAAACAATGAATTTGGATATTCGTATAATATTGGTGATAGACTTTGGTTTGAGAAGGACCTGAAGCATCCATGGAACAGTGGAGTGATATCATTGTTCTGCAACGAGTTACCTCAGTCCAATGTAAATGATTTCATGCTGTGTGATTTCATTGTAGAACCCATTTATCAAGAAAAAAAAACACCGCCGTTTCAAAATCTTATAGCTTTTAATACCCATCGAAGCCAGAAATCTTATGTACATACTTTGTCAGTTAATTTGTAAATGTTGTAAATTTGTTTAGAGTGTTAGAAAAGTAGATATTTGTAATTTAAGATATGGCGATCGGATGTATTCGTTGTAACGAAATATAAACATTTGACGTGTGAAATTAAATGCTTTAAACTGTATTGTACTAAATTATTTCTTTCGCTCTCATTCACCATGTGGCCGCACTGACCTACTCTACGCCTTAAACCTAGCGGCCGTGTCCCGACACAGCCCCGTCCGTTTTTTTAGATTGAGTGGAGTTTGGTCATTACATATGAAATCAAGAACAGTACAAATAATCAGTCTCCCATACGCATAAAATATGCACATTTAAAAAAGAAATTATCTGGTATGCAATAATAATAAATAATGATAAAAATTTCCTTTACCTTTGCATTTACTAGGATGTAGCACTTTCTGGGCTTTTGAATGACTAGCACAAAAGGAACTATACAATTTGAATTGATCGGCATAGTACAAAAAAGAATTTCCTAACGCAAACAAAACATTCTGAAAAGAAAAACGATGCAAGAATTAAGCAACTAAATATTAATAATCTATCAAAATATATTTTACATATTGACCTTAAATTTATAAGCAGATACAAAGTCTTCCTTTAAAACTACATCTCTGTATATTTTGAACTGGTATTTCAATAAAATGTAATTTGATCGTGTAGATTAGTTATTTCCCCTTTTAATTATAATAAATAGAAAATTCGATAATCCTTTAAATCCTGTAAATTGTTATCAATCCTATGATTATTATTCGGGAAGAATTCGTTCTTGAAAAACCCTTTTCAAACAATACTATATATATATATACATATATGCAATTAATTTCGACACTTGCTTCTGTCTGGTTCTACAGTATTCTCACGAGGATTTATTATGCCCCTTGAGTTCAGTGAATCTTATTTTAGCTTCTGCTTACCATAATGACTAGCTTTAGCTTCGAAAGCATCCACTTAGCCTCTCAACTCTACCATAAGTGGATCTTAAGAACACACTTTCAGGAAACGAAGTTTATTTCGATGCCATGATGTCTCAAATTTTACACATATTTTTCCTGGTTTTAAGAAATAAATATGCACAAAATAAATATTTTTTTAATAATAGCCTACGAAAAATGCTCGCCCTTAAACGATAAAAATAGAACTATAAAAAGTTTTGGATGATAAACAAGAACTTAACCCTGCTGCATTTGAAGTTTTGATTCAATAACGAGGTCCCTCAGAATTTCTTTACATATTTTAAACGCTAATATAGACAAAACTCAATTTAATATGAAGGAGGAATTCATGAAAATGAGGAAATATGCACAAAAAAGAAAACATCTGTCAGTGTGACTTTCTCAATCAGCAATTTCGAACCAACTCGAACAATCTACTTTATAAATGGGCAACGTGCCACACCAGGTAGCAAAAATGGGATATTATTACATTTAGAAAATTACTAAGTGATAACATATGCATTAAAATGTTAAACATGAAATTGGGAAAATTATTTGGGGTATAGTTTGTCATACAAAAAAAGTTAATACGTATAAGAGATAAACGGGTGCATTGACCTACTACATAATGAAATGTACATAACTGTTTCATACTCTATTATAGAAAAAATAACAAATAATTTGAGGTCAAATTGTTATTTTATAATGCACGTTTGTGTGTGCGCTGCGTTCCTACATATTTCAAGGAAGTACTGGAGGTCTGGAGTCTGTTTCACAAATACAGAAAAAGTTATTATTTTTCATTATTTAGGTTTATCATCTTGTCAATAAAAAAAATAGAAAGGCGTGGCAAGTACCTCTATAACTATTTCTCTAAATTAGAAAAGTAAAAAAAGTAAATAGGATTTTCGAATGTATGCTAAGATTAAAATATGTGCCAAACTATAATTCATTTCGGCTGTCCCCTTTTATACTTTTAAAATAAAACATTTTCGGAATTGGAATTATGCACTACAATTTTTCTATGGATGTACACTCCATAAATACGTTGTTTGGTAGGTTCTTAGCAATCTATATAAATAAGAATGGAGTGTTTGTTTGTACATTGAATATTTTCGACCCATTTCAAGTTTTCTATCCGCTTTGGACCCTTCTGATGCAAAATCCGTCTCGCGCGTTTGGTGTCTATCTGTCGTCCATCTGTCTGTATGTGTTTGCCCGTGCTACGTCCAAACGGTTGAATATATTTTCATGAAACTTTGCATACTGTGAGTTCTTACATTCATTAGTGACTGAACTTGGTTGCGTATGTCTGTCTATCAGTCTTCCCGTTCTATGCTTGATTTTGTGTCTGTGTGTTTGTACAAGTATCACATATAATTTATTCAACGTATTTTAATGCAATGTTCTACATTTGATACACTATATTTTCAGTGAATGCATTATTTAAAATTTCTTTGCTCACATATTTAGGCGTTTCAAGTTAAAACATCTGAGTAACTATACTTAAATCAACCATAATTTGGTATTTTTGGAGTAGTTGGGATGTATATTGAGCATCACAATTACTTGGTTGTTTTACCAGTGCTGCTGAAATATCAATTATTTTCCAAAACTATTTTTACGGAATTTAAATTCTAATAGTTTTCTTTACGAAATTAAAAAAATTCTTAATATTTTGATAGACGATAAAGAGAATAAAACTATGCAGAACAAAACGTTTTAAAATAGGACCGACAGTTAATATGTCAACCTTGGTATTTTTTAATCGTTTGATTTTTAAAATTTGTGTCCGTTATATTCCAAGAATCTGTTTGTAGTGAAAAACAGATACATTCATTACTTTTCGTTCGAAGGTTTTCTTAAAATCTATTTTAAGCTCTATTTCTGAATTTTGAATTCGATGTTGTCCGTTCAATAACTGCAATGAAGGTAAATAATGGTTTAATTAGTTTTAAAAACATTTTTAATCATTGTATAATTTTGGGAATCATTTTGTTTTTAAATGACATACAAGGCATATTTATATGCATACTCTGAACTATTCTATGCATTCTGGGTGACATTGGCACTCTAGAGACTTAATTCTAACTAAAAATTTAAATTCTACAAAAATGTAAAATGTTAAATATGACATCCATTTTCATCTGTGAAATTGAATACTTAACAATAGTGTACCTTTATTAGAGTGTGGTAGTTGTTATATGGGATGAATGGGAATTACAATTTATTAAAGAAAACGGAAATTAGTTAACCAATTCAACCCGAGTGACGCCGGGTTATTCTGCTAGTCGCCTATAAAACTGGTGAACTCGACCACCACTATAAAAACTGTATCTTGAATGTATGTATGATGCAACGTGAACCCACACTCCCTAGTGCACCATGGTAACACCAAGTGGTTCACAATTCCGCCCTAATAGTGCCATGATGACTAAAGCACTTCTTACGAGTTCAAATTGGTAAAAAAAACAATTTATGTGCTCCCCATTACCTCAGGTCCTTGTAATGTAGTACCTGCGGAATGTGTGGACCCTGTATTTATGTGTATATATATGTCTGCACCAATCTTTTATGGATAGGAAATGCCTTCGTACCTTGAACTGGGCCGGGTGGTCAAACCTGTGAAAATCAGTCTCGGAAGCGATAGCTTCTTCAAGACTCTGCAAGAACACCCTCTGGAACTGGACGATCTCCTGTATGTTGCCGAACAGCGCATTCACTTCTGAGTTTGACAGGAATGTCTCCTTCTTCATGGGTTCCAGATAGTGCTCTAATAAGCTATTCAGGTGCTGTAGGGAGGCAAACAAAATAAAAATAGGTTATTTCATAAAATGAGAAGGGCTTTGTGCAGTTCCATTTTACTGTTGGAGATGATTACAAGTGCTGAATCTAAATTTTTATCAGCTATTGCACAATTTTTTCAATTTGAGTTCCGTGGAGAGCTGTTTTGTTATCTACGATCTTAGCAGTTATACTTTTAGTTTAAGTGCTCATAAACTAAAACATTCAGGTACACTGATTTTCGTGATGTTAACAATTTATAACCATATATTAAATTCCTTCTTGTCATTAAACGTATGAATACCTTTATTAGAGGTTTTCAAGTACAAAATTTTCGTTCGGCATTATGGTTTGATAGGGCGTAGCAAATTATTGCATCTAAAGATGCATATTCTACTCTCCTATTTCTTGTGATGCTTTATACTTTATAACAAAAATAGCATGGCAAGTTAAAATTTTGCATTTCATTGATTTATTTTATTTTATTTTGATTATTTCGGTAACCAGCCAAAACAATCCAATAAAATTTATGTTAATGTTATACCATTTTCGAGTACTGATATGCGATAATTGATTATTGACTTTGTTTTACTAAATTGATCTTTTCTTCCCTAAAATTTGAAAGTTACCTCTATCCATTTTAAGCATTTCTTAAAGTCCCAAGTTTTAACTTCTGAACAAAATAAATTTAGTTTGTTGGGTTTATATTTGGGGACCATATTTGGCCAAGCTGCGATAACGTCAAGTAATTGAACATACACACACAAGGAAAGCTTTACTGACACAGAGGAGAGAAATACACGCAGGAAGGAAGAGAACCTGACAGAAATAAAACCTGGGCCACCTACAATTCGCAAGTTGCTAGTGCAGTGGAAATTTCTACTGAGCCACGGTGACTCCCAAAACATATTTAAGTTATTGTTTATATTTCAATAGGATCGATGCCTTGTGCTGCCTTATCCTCTGATATTTTTGAATTTAACTATTTCGTTGAAAATATTTAGAGTTTGAAAGTTGCCTTGAAACGTACTTATAAAAACTTTTCTCCTCAAACTTTAAGATAAGAAATACATAAAAAGATGGATAATGTATCGGTTTTCGTTTTACTTTTTCCTGATAATAGGATCGATGTTACACGTGGCTGAATAGTTGTATACAATATCTCCGCTCTCCCCCAATCATACTGTAAAGAGCGAAAGAAATAAAGCTTTCATCTCAGTCATGTTTCAAATTCCTAAACAGTCTGCGCAGAGCTGAAAAATTTAGATACTTCGAGCTTTCAATTATAGCACAGCACAGTTGGATTGAATCTCTTTAAGATGAAGATTATAAACGAAGAAAGAAAATGAAATAGGAAAAACCAAAATGCGTTTATAATCAAACGAAAAAGGGAAAAAATGATTTAGAATTTGCAGTGCATAAAGGTACTTTTAAGTAAATTGGCGTGCTTATTCATAGTTTCGTACTAACCTCACCGTGGCGTACCCGTCCATCGCAAAGATAGCACAAATTCTGAAAACAGTAAAATGATAGTTTATGAACTTGTATTCCCCCATTTTCATTTCAGAGAGAAACAGATTTCATGCACTTTCCACATCAAGACACATTTTCACGAATGATAGGGTTAAAAACATGCCAATCTTCACACACATGCACAAAAAGTTGTCCAAAACCACAAAAACGTTGTTCAGAAACATCTTCACAAAAAAGAACTCATACATAGTTAGAATGACGATACTAAAGGTAGAAGCTGCATTACTTTTAATTCTAAGCACTTATAAATTATATTAAATTCCAAATATAATTTAGTTCAACCACAAAATTATTTGCCATGAATATATTTTACTAAAATAATCCTACTTATACTTACATCCTGATTCAACAATTAAGTTATATTTGAAGAAACGTTTACTTACAAAAATCCTGTTTAGAGTTGAAAAATTAGCCTCAATCAAAATAGTGTATCTTAGAAAAGATGTCCAGTTAATATTTAGGAGGATAACAGCTTTTATAAATGAATAACATTGATTTTGTTACCTTGAAAGAATATTATTTTTTCTTTGGTGTCTTTGACAGTACAATTGATTTTTTATTTATTACATTAAATTATTGAACAATTAATTATATTCCTTCAAGTATTCAGAATATCAAGGTATATTTTTCTTGCTGCTTTGACTGTAAGTGTAAAAATTTTCATATTTTTTCCAATATATAAAATAATAATCTTTCCTTTGTCAAATTCGGTTTAAATGAGAGTAGTGTACTTACAAAACAAATTCTTAAACGCAGTTTAATATTTTCTTCTTAAATGTTGCAAAATTAAGTGAAGCAGTCAATTTATATCATACTCTAAAGAGATATCAGAAATTAAAATTAGCCACTGTCAGTATACGAAATAACTTTTATTTTAGCTGTTAGTTTCTTAAAATGTCCAAAGAAACTAAATGCAAATTAAAATAAATAAAAGATAAGGTAAAGTCAACAATATGGAAATTCAGGCGGAATATTTTGAAGGGTCGATACTTTCTATAAAACTCCAAAAACAAATTATCAAACATTCAAAATTTTTAGTTCAAAGATCTATACATCTGAGTTAACTAGCAAAAAATATAATCTTGATGCAGAAAATTGCAAGCTATTTATTTCTCCCTTTAATTTAAAAATAGGTAATAATTAAAAAAAGATTTTTCACGAGTCACCAGTTAAAATATTCGCGAATATAAACGACTTTTAGATCTATTTGAAATTCAAAACGAATATTAACCATCTATTGCACCACAATATCCATAGAATTCGTCCATGCACATGAAAGTACATTTTTTCTACCACAACCAATGAAAAACAATAAGTAACCTAAAATAAATTCTACTGCGGTTACACGTTGAAATGAAACAAAACAAAAAGAGAAAATACAAGTAGAAGTAGTTTTCACAAGTAGTTAACAAAGAATAAAGAGTACCAAAAACAAAGTAACGTGAAATTCTCTCAAAACTACTAACGAATATAATAGATATAAATACATAAATACAAAGTGCTACGTTCCAGGAGAGAATAGTTCTGAGTTTATCTGTCAGAGTTACCTTTTGCATAGCGTCCTCATACCACTCTACCACCTCGCTCATGTGCTGCATTAAAATGGGACAAGGAACCAGGTGTCAAAATAATACGCACAGTACACAACACAGTCACAGCAACCGTTGAGGACGGACATTTTTGCTGTTTCAGATGCCAACTTCATAGAAAAAGCACTCGATATTTCTCGCCATCAAGAATTTAAAGTACGAGGTGCTACAAAAAGTTCAAGAGTTATTCCAAAACAAACGTTGATGCCAAACTTCTAGTTCGCATCATCTCTTAACACAACTGAATCCCAATAATTTTTCAAATAAGCTATCGTCTTCTAAAAGATCTATGTAGAAAAGTAAAATCTTTTCTGAATTTCTTCATTGCAGTTGGTTTAATTTTAACAAGCATTTAATAATGCAAAATAAGGAAAATTGCATAATATTAAATCAAGCAAACAAGAATGGAAATACTGTTTTTGTTGCCATCTGGTTTCTTGCTCTACTGTCATTTTTTTCGCTACACGAGAGCTAATTAGACCAAAACCCCAAGAGCTTAAAATGGATTCCGAACAACTTCCAACAGTGTTTTTCTGAGGAACTAAATTTTTCAGCAATGAGTTTCATGTTTAAATCGTTTTTAAAAGGATCTTGTACGAGTGTGTCTACTGGAAAGATCCAGGATTGACCTTAGATTCCTTTGTTACCGTTGCGTCGTCGAGGAAATTTTTTTTCCTATTCTCAATAGGACTCTATGTTACAAGTCACACGCAAAATATTTTACAAACTATGGCTTGTATTTTCATATCTTTCAGTGAAGTGTCAACAAGCTGAAATAAGCTAGAAGTTAGTTTGGGAGTGTTATTTACAAAAATATGGTAAAAAGTACTGTTTTTAGATCACAAGCGTAACTGATAGTACCATTTATTCGACATCAAAGTAAAAAATTGGACGTCTTTAATATTGGAAAGGTTTAAGTGCCTCTTAACGTAGGAACTGACTCAACTTACCCCATTTAGTGACTCTACTTAATGAGCCACCTATAAAAGTGTTAACCGAGAAACTGACAAATCTACTATAATTTTTTGATTTTCCAAAGAAACAAAGTTGAGTTCTACTCTGCGCTGTGATTCTGAAGTCTCGTGCTCTTGGGCATGTGTTCGATTTGAACGTAGGAACTTTGTTTTGCCTATGATTGCCGAAAATGCAAAACGTCGTAGACAGACCTCTACTCGTGTTTGAAGCGTTTATGTTAAAACACTTGGATTTTGTTCCCAGTACTCAACCAGAATACTTCCATATAAGTTCCTTTATTACTACAAATTTCGAAACATGAGTTTTCATATGTTTCATTCAAAACATATGAGACTTTTGCGTAGCACCTCGTAAACACCTAGTCAATGTTTGGTAAAGTGGCATTGTAAGTACCTTATTACAATGGTGCTGGCACAACAGTGATTGGTATGAACTCAATAAAATGAAATTCCTGTTGGAACACATACATAGCAGCTATTTAATATCCTATTTGAATATCATATGTATCAGAACTGGAATCTGAAGACACCAAAAATGTTCACCCTATAGCGTTAACAAAAACAAGTGCTAAGTTAGTAACTAGGTACAACGGAATTGACATCAATTATAATTCGAACAAAAAATTATTAGATTCACTGAAATTCTACTATCTTCACATTAAAAACCAGTGATGGAATTCCTTACATGCTTAATGCAGCATAAACTCGTTATAAGACTTCTCTCAAAACTTCGTACCTAGTCACTTCTACGTTAAGTTACCATGGTTTTAAAATACTCGGTTAAAAATACCACTTTAATATAAATAAACTTTGCTATTTGATTTCTCATTGATGTAGATATAATATATTTTTAAATTCTTGTTTTATAATACTGAGATGTGCCAATTTTAAATGACTTTTAATTATAATAAAATTTCCATTATTTCTTTTATGTATTAGTAAATGATTTCTTGAAATTTACAAAAATTAAAAGCATAATTAAAATAATTCGTGATTCAATTCCTATAATAAAGGTAAACTAAATATTAAAATTGATGTAGTTTTGGAAGATTTTCTTTCCCTTTTTTATCTAAAAAAATTTAAAAATATTTTTTTAAATTAAACTCTTTAAAATTCATAAAATATCTTGAATTCTTGTTTCAACTATTCAAAACCGATATTTTATGATTTAACTCTTTTTAATATTTTCAGATGATTTATAATATTTTAAAGCCATGGTAAAAAGTAACGAAATTTTCTTGCGGTGTCTTAAACTCATTAACGATAAAGTGTGAGAGGAAAATCTAAACGGTTTCCTAAAATGTATTTTTTAAAAGTACGAACTTTTTTACCAACGAAACAAACATATTTTTAAAACAGTAGAATGAATGAAAGCTGAAACAAATCTGATCATTTTATAGGAATAAGAGAAACACATATTTAGTTTCAACAATACTTTATACCTGAAATTCAAAAGTAAGGATTCTCGAATGTCACAAAGAGAGTATGGAAATTAGAATAAGTAAAAAATTGAGTAACAAACTACTCCTGAATCGTAGACCATCAGTACTACCAGTACACTATTGTGAACTACAATATACCCACAATTACTGTATAAACAGTTTTAAAAAATGGGATGAGGTCGTATAAGATAATATGATTTGTCGAAACATTGCAAAAGTGATATTATAGTAGCAGAAATGAACTATTATAATTCAAAAATATATTCCCTGTGTTCATTATAAAGCAAATTATGAACAAATTTCATGAGGTACTATTAAGAGAATTTTAAAATCTGTTACATATTTTAAAAGTTTATTTCCTCTCAGGGTTATGTTGCGTTTGTTATGAGTAATATTACTACCACCACAAGTCTTACAGGCTGGAACCTTTTTAAATGCTTCGAACTATCAAGTACAGAGAATATGAGGGAACAGTATGTTTAGAAGTTTAAGACACCGCATAAAAGCAAATAGACACTTGAAAACGAACAACCGAACTGTATCATAAAGCTGTAATAGGCAGCCGCAGAAAGTTTAATGAATAACATTAATTACATTAATTTAAAATGAAGTGTTATAATGTCTGTTAAGATATGTGTGTGTGGTTTATGTATTATAATTACAATTAAACCTATTTACAGATATATAAAACTCTGTTTTTCGTTCTGAGTTTGATGATTATGAATGAATAACATTTTCAAACGCTATATCTGTGATGACAGTAATCTTGTTTCTCTGTGAGCTATCTGATTTGTGATAGAAATAATCACTTTGATAAATTTGATCATTTTCTTGTTGGACGAACTACACAAACAACTACCTATATGTAGTTCTGGTGCTTCAATAGTGACTGTGCTGAAAGAAACTAAGGCAAATAGAGATTAAATCAGATGGTGTCAAAAAAGTTGAAGACTAGAGCTTTTATTTGACGCTTTGATCTTAATACCAAGGTTTCATTAGTTGTAAAATTATTTTTAAATTTATCTGTACAGCGATTAATTACTTTTGGAATCATTCGCTTGTGTTGAGTGATACCAAAGTAAACATTAACAGTATTGTCATCGTATAGGATGCTCATTAGAATATGGAAAATTATACTTTAAAGAAAACTTCCTATTCGGCTTTTTAGTTTCAGCTTTAATAATACATTAAGGTTGTTTAGCAAATATGTTAGATAAAACCAAAGATTCAGTGATTGTCAAAAGTTAACAAAAACGTATTTTGTGAAGAATTGAAAGGATACAGTTACAGTAATTACAAAATGAATGTATGAAACATAATCAGAACTCATATTTACCTGCAAGCATCGAGAGAAAAATGGGAATTGATTAGAAAGTTATGAATAATTTATAGGTACTTTTAAAATGAGGTAAATCAAAGCACACATTTGATTTAGGAAAGCATGTTCAGCTGCTTGGTGTATTAGTTAGAGACAGTGCTCAAGACAAGTGGTGTGCATGATTAATAAAGGACACTAACATTAAGCCACAACTTCAAAATAGTTTCACATAATTCAAGTTATTTTATATTCTCCTTAATGTGTTTCTAATGTTAATATTTGTTCGTAAAATAGAATGCTATTGTCACATTTCCAGCAGCTCTTTATAGCAGCAAGACTTCAAAATATACGTATCGACTGGAGTTTCAAAAATTTCTTTTGAAGTAAATAAATTAGAAAATTTATCTTAATCATTTCATACGTCATGTGCATGTATCACACACACACAATTTTTGCTACATGCATAATTCACTATATATGTTAGATTCATCATTATTTTTTAGCGGTTTTAGTCTTGCTTATTAAAATAGGAAGAGAAGTGGCATAACATCTATGGTATAATACCTGTTATGATATGTACTTGTTAATGTATGGTATAATACTTAACCTCTTATAACCGTAATTCAGAGGCATTGGGTGAAATAATAGCTTGTATAAAAACCTTGCTTTAAAAAATTATCTTTAAATTTTGGAGCATTGTATAATCAGTATCTAACATTTAGAGATATCGCGCTACTTGAATGCATGCGTGAATGCCTTTGAAAATTTACTCTGCTATGTAACTCCATCAAAATTGTTCGTTTATATTGATGTCCGTGAAAATGCATTGCGTAAAAAATCTTAAGTTGATTTAAGCAGCTATTTCAATCTGCGATTTAATTCTGTTTAGCTCTTAACTGATCTTTTTAAGCACTCATAAATCCAAAATTCACTTTTGTATTCGAAAACAGATTTTATTTCATTTTGTTCATCTAGGAACATGAAACCGAAGCAAATGTTATTTTGCAGCTAATTACTTGACCAAGCTTAATAAATGTTAACTAATAAACTTGTTCACACAAGAGCTGCTATAAGTGCTAATAAACTTATCCATAAGGGTGTTAATAAATTTTGTGCATCGTTCATTGACTTATTTTAAAGTGTGGCTATATCCAACAGTTTTATAAATCTTTCAATTATCATCCTTGTAAGTTTTATGCGGACATATTTGATAGAAAGTTAAAATAATTCGGCTGCTATGAAATGTGAACGCTATTATCATGAAAAGAGCCGAAAGGTCAAGTTTCAAGCCAATAACAAAGAGTTGTTTCTCATTTCATTCAGTTGAAGTAAATGCGAAGGGTCCCCTTACCTTGACATAGGTTTTTTCCGTCTCCAAAAGCTCCATTATCACTTTCCTGAGCTTTTCGGCTTCCGTCAGTTGACGTGAAGGTCCGCCAGTAGTAATAATGAAGGAACCGGAACCACTACTAGCAGTACTGCCGGCCAAGCTGGAGAGCCGCCTTTGTTCTAAAGGCATTCGGCAATATTCTGTCACTTGCTCGGCAGTCTGGAAACAAAAGGACGTCGAAAATTAGGCTCACACAATGTATAATGTTATTTAAAAGGAAGAATCTCTTTAATCCTCCAAGTATTTTGACGAGTTATCTCGTCCAGGATCTGGTCAATTTTGTCAAGGACAAGATAACTCGTCGAGACAAAACTGCTCTACTACGAGGGGAAGGAAGATCTAAGTAGGAAAAAGAAATTGTCCCTGCCCAGAATTGATGACAGTTTGGAATGGGTTTTTGCATTAGAGACTGGCCACTACAGTGCAGCTTTCGACGCAAAGATAAACCACCAGGAGGGTTAAATTTCATTTTTTGAAAATACCAGGTCTGATTTTGTTGACATATCATCCTTCTGTTAGAAATTCCTAGATGTGTAGAGGGCCGTGGTAAATCAGTTGGTAGAGTACTGCATTTACAAGATGCAAAATATTTAACTATTTTTAGAAATATTCAATTCTTCAAAGCATGGCTAAGTGGATTGAAGAGAAATTTCTAGTAGCAGCTGTCCGGGTTTTCGACATGTCTATAGGTTGTAGTAGATAAAATGGTTACTTGGAGCGCTGTACCAACCCTCGCTGAAAACGAACTAGTTAAAGACGTTGAATTATATTATTTTGAAAATTACATTCTGTTGACACGAAAATAGGATTTTAAAACAAGTACACATTTCGACCATCTATCCCTAAAAGTCCTTTGTGCTTAGTGGGCCGCGGTTGTCCAGTCGGTAGAGTCCAAGATTAGCAACCGGAAAGTTATGAGCTTGAAACTCGATCCAAACAAAGACTGTGTGGACATGTGCACTTTAAATACGTCGTGACCTCAAATCTCCTCAGCTTGGCCTGGTGTAGAATTTTGGAGAGTAGGATGCCAACTCCGGGGTTGACCTTATCATTTGAACCGTGGTTCAAAATTGTGAGGAGTTGTCTTTGGATCGTTCTCTTCGGGATTGATCTCGGACCGTCACCAAGAGTCCATCGTGTTGCTCCAGTGGACGTAAATTAAACTACCTACCTACCTACCTAGATATGTAGATACTTTAGGTCATTTTTCGATATTTTTATGTTCAGGTCACTTTTGAGCTTTTTAGGAAAAACGGTTTGGTTGTTTTCAAGATTACAACATAATTTAATTTTACACCTGGTTTTAGTCATATTTCTGTTGAAACCATCCACAATCTTTCATCCGAAGTTTAGTTTTTACTTCTACAAACATGACTCATCTGCTCGCTTCTGACACCAAACAAATGTGTTTTATACCTTTTTAACGCAAATCAATTCCTCTAAAAAAATTTCAATTGTGGGCGAATCACATACACCTGAAAGAGTGAGATCTGGAGAGGAAATAGGTTTTATCGTCTTGACAGAACATGAAGTATCATAGATCGTTGGATCTTCGGTTGCTAATCTAAACATTTAATAATACCAAAATCTGTGCTATTTAAAAGTTTCCCAGTTTATGAACTACGGTTCCTAAGATAAAAAAATGACAGGACATCTGAAAATATTTAAAAAACTTTGAAAATGTCTCGGGCAAAAATTTGCTTTCGAGATTGACAGCAGTGATATTGCATCGGTACACACCATAGTTAAAAATGTCACTTCTGATAAGTAAATGAAATATATTGAATACAGATATAAATACAAAAACACAGTTCCATTTACAGAAATTTGAATAAAATATTTTAATAATCTTAAAATATTTTAAATCAATAAAATTTTAGGTTCTTTTTCACAGTTTAGATCATTTTTATAAAAAGTTTTGGTCAACAAATCCGGGCTCTTGTAAACACATAAAACAAACAGCAAATCTAGACTACAGTTAAAATCGTCAAAGCTTAAAAACTTGAACTCTCGAATACACGATTTCTAACTAAGCAGCAACCCAATTGGACAAGACAGACTCAAGTTAATATTTACTTATTTAAATTTTCTGTTTTACCTTCCGTTTTCTTTTTTTTTTGGCTTTCGTAGTGTTCTTCTGAATGAAGATCTCACTGTCTACCCCCCTACTGTAATTCAGAGCTTACTAATTTACAAAACCTGATAAATGCTTGTCGTTGCAAACTTGGGCGATTCGAGTACACAACTCATCGTGCGTCTCAAAATAAACATCAAGAACATTTTAGAAGAGCAGCATAAGAAACTTTAGTGAAAGATATTGAATAAATACTAAGATTCCAGACTCACCTTTATTAGTGTTTCTATTTGTTCTGCTGACAGTTGGCTTGTTAATAAATCTTGACACGGTATCGGGGTTGGAGACGGTGTGGGCCTCCCTGACGTTTCAGGGGATTTTTCCTTGTCCATATCCCCTACAAAAATAAAACAAAATCTGAGTTTCATACAGAAATCGATGGATAACACAAGTCAGTATAGTATATTCATTACATATATTTGAATGTCATCAAAAGTACCGAAATATACTAAATTATTTCATCTTTCAATAAAATTTAATTTGTACCAAATTAGAAATCATTATTCAGTTATCAAAATAATTTAAAATATTGTGCTTCACCAGTATTCAATGCATTAGCAAAATTTTAGTACAATCAGCAGTAGTTTTAGCAATGACATACAAAGTTGCTGACTCTCTTCAGAGTATTATTTCTGTCCCTGATCATCCAACAAAGTCTCATTTCGACATGCACAGTGCATACAAATTTTAAATGTGAAATTCAAAGGTATTGAAAAGCCTGAAGGATAATGACAATGTTTAGAATTTGAAGTGAGATTTCAAATTTTTGAAATCATTACTTCAAATTCTTTGCAAGAGGCGAAGCACGTTGTGTCAATCATCAAGGAAGTAACTGTTCATTATACAGAAGACTCGAGATACAACAACAGTATGAGACTAACTTCCACAAATGACCATCCTGGAGCCCCACTCGGGAGACAGAAAATGTCAGACTTCCTTTTCTAGACTTGTGAGGGGACACATCCGATCTCTATCCTTCGTTGAAGGTCATAAGGCATTTCCAACTTGCCTAAAATGTAACACTAAACTAGCCTCCATGAGTCATCTTCGGGTTTGTGTTGGTCTACCAGGAGAGAATCTATGGAAGTCCCAATCTAGTGTTGAACTTTCGAGCTTGTCCGTACTCATGGATTTGGTCTAGCTGTTTAGCTAGGGACTTAAGAAAAAGTAACTTCGATCTTTTTACCTAGGTTTTTAGATAATTTAATGTACTTCTATAGTTTTTAGTTCGTATTAAATGCAATTCAGATTAAATGTAGATATATTTAACCATTGCCTTTTATTAAGGTCTTTTAACGAAATTTTTTTTAGTAAAATTTTAATACCGTCATACTAGTAAAAAAAGGCTGTATCTCACAGGCTGTGTTTTTAACACATGAGATTACGGTGCACCTGTGAGGTGCTCGATGTTTTCTTTCCTAAATACACACGCGTTAATTATTCATTAGAAATAAGTAGTATATTTTAGGACATATTAAAAAATAAATAACTATTCAAAAATGTATTACTCAAATCTTATAAATACATTTTTTGGTTGTTCTTTTCATCGCGACCATTGAAAAACAAAAAAAGTCACCGTGCACCTTATCAGGACAAATGCGACTAACGGAGGGTTAATTAAATTGGTGTCACATGCGACACGTTGCGTGGATTGCAGGCATAATAACCTGCGTTCTTGAAAGCAGTTCTGTCGTAGTCTGTGAGAGAATATCGAGGGCAACTGACCGTAGAGCGGTGAGGGAACGATGAGTTTGTCTATCATTTCCTCGCTGATCACTGAATCGGAGGGAGGCGGTGGGCAGACGAGTGACTCGATGTAGTCGTCCGTGGTTCGCATGACGCCGGCCATGTCGGGGGGCTCGGTGCGCGCAGACCGCATCATCATGCACAGGGACAGTTCCTCCTGTAGCACGCTCTCGATGTACATCATGTCCAGGTCGCTCACGATGGCTCCGTTGATGACCATGATCTCGTCGCCCTTGATCAGACCTGCGATTGACAAAGATGCTCAATGTTTGACTCGAATCACAACTATGAAGAGATACCGAGTGAAATGAAAGGCAAATTGATAAAATATGACCCAATGTTATTCGACATTTAAAACAAATTAACAGTTAACTTAGTCATGCTTAAAGGTTGGAATTTCAACTTTGGTAGAAGGTATTTAAAGGTGAAATATGTACAAAAATATTTCTTGCCAGGCCAATTGGAAGACCAAAGCTTAGATGGATTGATACAAGGTAAACAAGGACTTCGGCACTTGCAAAACAAAGAATTAGAGAACTATTGCCCAAAATAGGTCAAGATGGAACATAATCATCGAGAAGACTACATTGGGCCTTCGAGCCAATAAAGAAGGAATCAAAATTTAATAGTGAGAGTGTATGGTATAAACATGCTGCTAAAAGTATTGCTCTAATCACAACTAGTATACAGATAAAATAAACTGCTGCAGAAATTATTACAGTGAAGCTATTTTATAACTGACCAATTTGATAAAATTATCAACTTTAAGTTTTAATATGATATCCTTTTGGTTAATGTTTGAGATTTTCTAAGGTAAGTAGGTATTTTATTTAAGGTCACACTAGAACAACATAACGGGCTATTAATGACGGTCCGGGATCAATCCCAAGATGGAACATAATCATCGAGAAGACTACATTGGGCCTTCGAGCCAATAAAGAAGGAATCAAAATTTAATAGTGAGAGTGTATGGTATAAACATGCTGCTAAAAGTATTGCTCTAATCACAACTAGTATACAGATAAAATAAACTGCTGCAGAAATTATTACAGTGAAGCTATTTTATAACTGACCAATTTGATAAAATTATCAACTTTAAGTTTTAATATGATATCCTTTTGGTTAATGTTTGAGATTTTCTAAGGTAAGTAGGTATTTTATTTAAGGTCACACTAGAACAACATAACGGGCTATTAATGACGGTCCGGGATCAATCCCAAAGGGAAAGAACCGAGGACAACACTAAATAATTTTGAACCACGGTTCGATGATGAGGCAACACCTGAGTTGGCACCCCACTCTCCAAACGAGATTTTCTGAGATACTGTTTTACGAAACAGTCCTTTAAGAGGAAATTACTGGACTACGTTTGTTAACATGAGATACCTTGAATACTTTTTCATCAAATTATTTCATTTTCCTGAAAATGGGGAGGATCTTAAATTAGAAAATGTGACACATTTTAGGACATTGATTAAAAGAACGATCGCAATCATTCGCTATTTTCTTTATTGAAATGTAATAATGAACACAAAGTAAAACACAAGTTGAACATTCCGTTCAGATGCATTTAATATTATGGATGATGACTTAAAAAGTTGAAAACAAAATTGTGGGAGGTCAGTAAATTTTTAATCGATACCTGTCTAACATGTATAGATAAAACACTCCTATAATAATTTTTGATGATTTTAAGTCATGTAATGGGATATAAAACTCGTGATGGAATGAACTAGGTCACTTACCTTGTTCATAAGCTTGGCTATTTTCTTCGACCCTACTGACGTATACGCATAGTTCGTCCTGGTGATCGGCGTTCTCTATAAGTTCTGCTTCCACGCCGAACCCGAAGAGAACTTCAAGGTTGCAACGCAGAAGTTCCACCTGATAGAGAACTTTGGCACAGATCTCCACCTCATCGTAGGCCTACAAGAACACAGGAGTATCTTACTACCTCTATAACATTACTCTTCAGCATCATAAAAGAACATGTGATGCGACTATGATTCGAAGGCTTATTGTCAGAAATCTTGACAAAATCGTGTTTTCCAGATAAAAATAGATAAAGATCACACAGGACAATGGGTGCCCTAGAGAGATCGCATATTATGTTAAAGAGATATACCTTTTTTGATTAATTCTTTTAAAATAGTTGAAAATAACATTTCCTACTAAAATTTCTAAGGCTTGACAAAAACAGTTTGATTGATAGCCAAGTCCTCAGCCCCGAGTAATATGAACACAAAGTTAAAACATTGACCATCTATCCGGCACTACGAAGCAACCCCACTAAAGTATCATGGACTGATGCACTCCCACAAAAACTGGGAGAAGTCCAGACCTACACTGACGGCTTTAAAACGGCCTATGGAGTTGGAGCAGTCTTCTGTCACCAATTACTAAATTTGCAACAAGAAAGGAACTGCCGACTACCGTGTGTTCCAGGCCGAAGTCTTAGCAACATGAGGAGCTCTATATGTCTCCAGGTTTTCAGCTCAGCTGCAATCTAGGCTATTACAAATAAGACACAAAAACCCCATCATTCGTGAAGTCCGGGACATCATATTAATTTCTCCTTCCATTTCAATCTTCAGGATTAGATCCCACATTGGACTAGTTGATTGATTGTTGGGTTTTATAGCGCAAGGTCCAAAAAAAGGACAAGCTGCGCCATTGGACTGGAGGGAAACGGGAAAGAATATCCCCTTACAAAAGCCACAGCCAACGATCCTTCTGTTTCAATTTCTTTCCGCACTGTCGCAAAAGTAGACTAGAAAGAATAAATGGTATTTGGTCAGAGGGGCCAAAGAAACAAATATCCGTACTGATATACGACAACAAAATGGCAGCAGTTACTCAACCTTTATAAGTTAAATTATGTACTTTTCTTTGATCTTTTATTTAGTTAATCGGAAATTATACCGTGGAAAATTAGTTTCAGTGAGCAACCCCTTTGCAAAAGGGGTTGTAATACCTCAGTGATATTTCCTTCAGAAACCCCACTTCATAAGTTTTTGCTTTTTGATATAGCACCCTGGAGTACCCATCAAACTGATAAGTCCCTCAAAAGAACGAACTCGGGAACTTCTGGTGATTATCTAGATATCAAAGTGACGTTAATTGGCATGATTTAAAAGTTTTTTATGCTTCCAAAGAATCGAAACTTTTTGTAGGTAAGACTTTTTGACACTTGAACCTCTAATTTTGACAAATGGTTTAATCTAAAATCGAAGCTTTCTTATTATGATTCAACACCAAGGATAATTCCAACGAACATTGCACAATTCCTTGGGATTTCATAATGAGTAATAAAACCATTTATCAAATGCTAGACTTAAGGAACATTAATTTAAAAGATTAAATTTACCACTTAGTGATTTACGAGACAAAGTAAATAAATCTTTGGGAAAGTACTCACTAGATTGTCGAAGAGTTCAGTCGCTGGTGGTGTGTAATATTCGCCATTATCCTGTTTGATATGCAGGAAATGATCGGAAGGAGCCAATTGCTTCTTCAAACAAGCACTCCACAGGATGTCCTCTACTGTCATGTTGTCTCGAACACACACCGTCACCGACTGAAAAACAGACACATCCTCCAATCAACTATTTGCTAGTTATTTTGCTGTTGTTTTTTATATTAAATATTATGATAGTTTTCAGGCAATTTCCAGTTTAGTTGTTTTTGATGGAATACGTGAGATGCCTTGACAGATAGATTCTGGGGTTCTATGTCCTCAAATAGCTTAAGAAACAATCGCTTTAAGAAATTACAGAAGTCCAACAATGAAAGATAGCCACATTTTAATATGCTAATAATTTAATAATGCTTTCATATACTGTCTTATTCTATTCAAAAATTATTGAAACAAGTGGTTTTATAGACCATACGGTTTTCTAAATTAAGATTAACTTAAGGAATTCTAAATTGCTACAAAACTATTGAAGATCTTAACATTTTTTAAAACTTTCTTGTCCGTACCAAAAGTAAATTTTTGAAAGGCTTGTCCAAATTATGAAAATAAAATCAGATGAGGGATATTGGCTACAATGGTCATAGAAATTATCCGTGAATGAAAACGTTTTATGATTTATCAAAACAAAAAAAACGAGTTTTAAATTACGAATAAATACATTTCAAAGTGTTTACGAGTGTTTCAGTTCATGCAAGAAATTTAGATCATTCTCTTGAAATTTCTTTTATCATCTTTCTACGTTTACATTTTCCACTCATCTTGAGGAGTTTAGTTTAGTGTTTACTAATATTTTTTTGATACTGGAATACAGATTTATCTATTTTTGACGTATATTTTTCCTACCTGACCCTCCGGGAGGAGAACTTTGACCGTCCGTCCGATCACTGCGGGAAGCTCTGTGCTTTGGCTCGAAGTCGCCGAAAGGCTGAGGGATCTTCTGAAATATCAAAAAACACTATACAGCAACTGACAATGTTATACACATAAACACAAAAAAGTCGCTTGAGATGCAAGGACGTATAGTCCAGTTCCTATTAGTTGGCAGTCGAGTCACGTGGTTTTGGACGAGTCCATTCTTTAAATTAGGGAGGAAGCTCTTTGCTAGGTTGGAACGCTAACAAAGAGTTTCCATTACTAGCGTCTTTAGTGCGGATTCTGGTTCTAAGTTTATCTTTCGGTGCCGAAAGGGATAGCATTGATATCGAGTTTGTGGAATGTGGACTACGGTGGTCGCCATTCATGTTTCTGCGTATTGCAGAGCCCTTCTCATAACGACTTATTCAAAAACACACTGAACCAAGATCGATTGCCTTCTCGTCGGAGCCGCACTATAGCACATTTTCAATCCCGTTTGATCTCAATACGTGTTTTAAATTTCCAAGTAAATTAGCATTTAAAAGAGACTATTGCAAATACGCAAATGATTAAAAATATTTTAAATTTGAATTTAATATTTACACTAATACGAGTAGATTGTTTCCGTGAAAAATTCTATAACTGAATTCTTATATTTATTATAATTTCCCAGGGATCTTAAGCTATTCTTAAGCGTTTCCCACTACTTTTAGATTTTCAAACATGTGTTCCAAACAGTAACATCACATAGTCGATTAATACTTCGATAATTTTAGTTGTAAGTTTTTAAACTTACAACTATTTGCACCCCTTATATAGATTGACCAAAAATTGTGACACACATGTCTGCAATGAAAAAGTTGTTTTTTTCATGGGATTTTAATGCAATTTTGAATGCAAAATTCGAAAATATGATATTTTACTCCACCACGTTAGGATTTTTCACAATACTGTATGTAGGTAGTCGCATTTACGTCGCACTGGAGCAACACAATGAATTATTTGCAAAGGTCCGAGTTCAATCTCGAAGGAAAAAATTCGATAGCCACAATAGAGAAAATATTTGAGAGAGAGAGAGAGAGAGATTATACTTTTAATTTAAGTTCTTTGATGTATAAATATATTCTTATATATAGCTTATGAAGATAATATCAGACATTTTGCATAACAATAAACTATCCAATTTAAAGAATGCAAATAATTTAATTTATAAACCTATATACAAGTTATTAGTGGTATCAAAATGCAACTATGATTCATAGTGCAGCAAGTGCCTATCGCTAAGCAACAGACCACGTGGGGCCTAGTGAAATTATCGATTTTTTATTTAAATCCGTCGTGGCCTCAAATGTCCTCACGTTGACGTGGTGTGGAAGTTTGGAGAGTGGGGTGCCAGCTCAGGTGTTGACCCCGTCACATGACCGTAGTTCAAAATAACGAGGTATTGTTCTCAGATCTTTCCCTTTGGGATTGATTCAGGACCGTCGCCAACAGTCTGTTGTGTGTTGTTCCAGTGCGAAATAAATTCAACTACCTTCGTATTTCCAATATTTCGTTTTATGAGAGGAAAGTAATCTCTTTCACTTCAAAAAACTAATTTTATCAATATATTTATTTAAAATAATGAAACAATATTTTAAAGATTTGGAGGTCACAAAAATAAATGTACAAAGCATTTATATGATACAAATGTTTTCACAACTTTTCTCTAAGTGGCAATAATAAAATAGGATCGCCATTCAAGGGCTTTGTGGCAGAAAGTGAAACCCGGGCCATTACAAGAAAAATTCAAATTTGGACAGCCCCAATTAGAAGTTTTTCGTCAATCCAGTTAGCCATATTTAAAGTAAGGAGAAAGGCTGAAGTATGACAAAGTATGCTGTGAAAGTTTGAGATCAAGCTTACGTCAAAGTGCAGTGATAGAATTCGCTCGAAGAGAATAAGGAGATAAAGAACTCACTTGCTGTTTGATCTGGAAAGTGGAAGGCGGGGCCGTCTCTTAGTGGCCCCCCTGCCCGAGAGGAGATTCGTGAGTAGGGAAGGACTGCGAGCGCAAATGAAGGCGTGGAAGGAAGACACCGTGAAGACGCCTAGTTTATTCAGTATGCTCTTCGTTCCTTTGGACACGTGAGTCAATAAGCTCTGAAACACACAACGCCCGAGCCATCACAACATAGAACATAATATGCACTGAAAAGTGGTTATGAAATAAGCACTCACAACCAGGAAAATGAAAGTGGCTCAGCATATAAAAATATGATTAGGCTGTGGTGGCGTGATAAGTAGTCTTAGAGTAGGTAGAATAAACAGAATGTCTGGTGTTTCTAACGGTAAGTAAAATCAATTTGAGTGCTTAATATCGACGTATCAAAGTAATAGTAAACATTAAAAAACTGGACATTTTAGTTTATTAAACGTTTTAGATAAAAGTAGTGTAAATATTAAAATGCTTGAAAGAACAACTCTCTCTCATATCATCGACTACATTGGTGCATCTTTGAATTTATTGGTAGAAGAGCAAGAGGAGGCAGCTTCTCTCCTACTCAAGCGACGAGGTCTTATGGATCTGGTCTAGCATATTCTAGACCAGGCGGATGAGCAACGACAACAGAAACTTTAAAATTAATAAAACTAATCAACAAACTACTGCATTTTTAACAAAATGAGATTCTCTACTACCTTACAATTTCAATATATTAAATGCTGAAGGTTGTGATAAATTAACTCTTAAGTTATAGATAAATGGTGTGTGCGTAGAGATATATACTTTATTCTGAATATATTCGATAAATTTCAAATTATTTAATGCTCCTTATTATATATCCTTAATTCTCTCAAAAAATCCTTAATTCTCTTTAAAAAAATCCTTAATTCTCTTAAAAAATCCTTAATTCTCTTTAAAAAATCCTTAATTCTCTTAAAAAATCCTTAATTCTCTTAAAAAATCCTTAATATGAGTAAAACATTCTTTTATATTAAACCAGCAACAATATAATCGGTCTCCTAGATCACACTCCAATACCTTAAGTTGTGAATAATTCACAATTTACTTCCTAAAATAATACAAAAACTGGATATACACAAATTTAAATTTCCAAAGTATAAGTTTTAATTATAGTCGGTAAGTAACAAGACCGTCTGAATTAATCGATTCCAGAGTGCCTGCTCCAGTTGAGGGTTAAATACAATCAACAAGAACTGAAAAAATTATTTGTTTACTAATTTATATGTTGTAATACTCAATACTTTGCAAATCAATATGATCCGATGATTGCTACGATTTTACATGACATTTAAAATGGATTATTAAAAAAAAATTACTTTTTTATGATCTTTTTTACTCAATACATTACTACATAATAAGATATTTTATTACGTAGGCTGAATAGAAGTATCTGGTTCATAAATGAGAAAATTATGTAATGAGAAATTCCTGCAGTATAAAATACAGCAATAGAAAAGTTAAGGCACACGATAACAAAAGATAATATGTTTCTTGGTTGGCTCATAAACCTATCGCACTATGTTCAGATGGACTATATCCCAGTTTCATAAAAAAACATTTATGGCTTGTGGAACAAAGGATCAAAAGGAATTTTTTACGAGTTGTCATCCAGTTTACCACCGCATCATGATTTTCAAGTATGCTAAATCGTAAAATAATATCATGAAGGAAGAACTGCACACTGACAGTTGGAATAGAAATCATCCTATACATTAGTTAGATATAAGTATTCCTATATAGTATATAATGATGTAGAAAAAAGAAAATATGATTAATTTTTCTTGATCGTAATGTGTAATTTCATTGGTTTCATATAATATCTCTGCTTATCCATTTGACAGAAATTCACTGAGATCGATTGTGAAATATTTTAAGGGTTGTGTTTGCTTTACAAAAATGCATTCTACCTTTAGAATAACGCTAATCAAAGTGGCCTGAGTAAAGAATAACACTTAAAAATAAATATTTCTTCATATTTTCAAAGTGGCGACTTTCCTTAATGTTTGCAAAATACTTGTAGGTGGTGAGTACAGGTTGAGTACTAAACACAATAATTCCAATTATTTTTCGCGACCATCTATCCTTCAGTGAATGTCTGAAAGCCTATCAAACCAATCTTCAAAATAGACAATTATTGATTTACAAACACTGTCACACCCTGATAAAATAATGCTAAAAGGAAATAATATTTAAACCAATAAACGTGATTAATATTACATCGGTAGAAATATTAACCTCTTTCATTATCCTCAAATCTTATGCAACAAAAATTTGTGCCTAGCAAAGTATTATTCTTTTTATTTACTACTCTCAAATAAAAAATAAAAGATTATAAACTAAAATTATTTATGAAAGTAAAAAGAAACTTTTTATATGAAACTGATTGCTTAATAAGAAAGAAATAGTCAGATAAGGTAGATAAGAATTTTTTTGTAAAACAACTTGCGTTGGTATAGGAAAGTAGTAGATGGTTTATGACTACGGTTAATGGCTTTCAGCTAATTCTTATAAACTAGGGATCTGTTTTGAGCACTTAAGAAATTTTCAAGGATATTGGTGTGTGGTGACTTTCAATGGATGATGTAATATATTTTTATAGCGCATGAATAATATAGTTCGACGGTTCATTTTTCAAACCATGTGAGCACTTACCTTTACTCCTGACATTTAATATGGAGGAAAAAAGGTGACACATTGCTTTGACATCTGTGAGAAAAAGGTGTATATAAGCGTGCATCGTCCAAGATAATAATTTATGAGTCAAGTTTCTGTACCACTATCTCATTCTGAGAAATTGCACGATCAAATAAAGTGTTCCAGAAGCAAATTGAACAAGAAGAATGTTGATACGATATCATCAATTGAACTGACAGAATCAGTTGCCTTATTTAAAATGAAATATATAGCTGAAGAAAAGAAAAGCTCTATTCAATTTATTATATTATATATTCACCCGGAGTGACGAAAAATGAAATATAAATTATTAAAATAGATTCGTGAACATGTGAAGGTAGTTTAAAGGGATAAAACTTATGCATTCTTTAGACAAAAATGACCTCTACATAAATACTATGATTGACTATACTTTTCCAAAGATACTGACCAATCTACTGATCAAAAAACTCGTGTATTGTTGTCATAGAAACGAGGATAAGGGCGTACTTTTGGATTGGGCAGTTCGGAGTTCTGCAGAGAGGACATGTAGCACCTGAGCCTGAACTGCTCGCAGTGGAGCCTCTCCAGGTTCTCCTCCCATTGCGATATTTGGTCGGTCAAGGAGTGCCTGCTGTCCGCGTCCGCCACCACGGTCAGCTGCAATTCGGCCATGTGCTTCATCCGGGAGTCCTAAGCACACACACGCTATTTAAGACAACCGTCACACACAAATCAAAGTAAAACTCAAAAACACGGTATCGGCCCCTCGCCAAATTGGTTACTAAAGTTTTCGTCACCAAACGGCTCTTTGGATAAGCTCGCAAAGGGTAACCATATTCCAAAATTATCGCCAATTGGCGATGATACCGTATTCTTGAGTCTAACTCAAATAATCAATACATACTATATCATAATTGCATATACATCTAGAAAATTAATTTTGAATTAAAAATAGGAAAATATTGTTATTTTACTACAAGGACCGCCCTCGTCTAAAATATTTTTTCAGACACGTACATTTGTTTCGAAAAATTTGTATCTAGAACCGGTAGATGGAATGTAGTTTTAAGTAGCGCTCTGAATGCAAGTTATCATTAAGTCTTAGGCACATTATTAAACTTTTCTAAAACAAAACGCTTTAAAATGCTACATATTGCTTTATTAAATTAAAAAAACTATCATAAGATTAATTTCTTTAAAACTGAGCTGTGTGTTAAAATAAAGCCTTTATTTAAAAAACATAACTGAATGAATGTAAAGTTAACATATTTTGCATGAAACAATGACATTTTTAGAAGAATTGCGCAAGTAGAACCTTCCTGTTCAGACCTCAGTCTTTTTACATTAAAATAAATCTCTGACTCATAATGTAGTCTTGAAATAGAAATAAAATATGAAACTCTATCAGCAGTATTATTTACTGTGATGTAAGTAAGATCAGCGCAACTATTGAGGTGGGTTAATGCCATTTCAAAAAGGGCCACACAGAGGACGAGTTGGAGAGTCTGAAAAGCCAATTCGGAAAACATGATTTACAGGTAGTGAGAACTCTAAAGCGCAGTAAGAACTCTAAAGCAAGCGATTCCTATAGCTCTGGTATATCATGTGGCCAACTGAGACCTTAGTAAAGAATTTCAGTCTTTATCTTTAGTTATATCTGTGAATATAAAGTCGGAGTTGTTTGAATTTTGTGTTTTCCTTCTTTACTGTATGCTATTTAATGGGAGGACCTGGCTAGGATAAAATGGCAGCTAGGAACTATAAAATCGATTAAACTTATGTCAACCATGCATATAGTAAAAGAATCTATAAATATGATAAAATATTATACAAATGATATTCAAAATCATCATCACAATTATTAAATTATTTTGCTTAACAACTTGAAAAAGCCCATTCCCTGACTTTCAAGCACATTTCTTTTCTAGAGTATCGAGTACCCTATTGAGGTCGACTGGATCCATTAAGATACAGGCAATGTCAGGAATACCGGAAAGAGCACTTACGGATTCGATTTCTTTCTCCAGCCTAAAGATCTCCTCCTGAAGCAAGTGGAGGGTTCCCGTTTTTCCACGGTGTCTTGCGAAGGCTGCCGCACAAGCCGAATGGATGCTGTTGATCCAGTTCTCCAATTCTACCTGGCACGGTGCCTACAGTTCAGAGAAGAGAGTTTAATCAATGGGCCTTCACTAACTTTGCTTCAATTTGAGATTGAATATGTTAAGGATACTAAACATTTCATTAATCAAACAACCAAACGTGTGAAATGAGGTATACGGCATGGAATAGTGAATTAACTTTTATAAGATGAAGATTTCTGTTTTCCGTATATTCGATTCATGCTTCGATTCTTCATTACGTAATGAGATTATTCGTCGCTCATTGAGAAAAATTAAGCCGAGCTATGTCAAGATAGAGGTAATTTAATTTTTGAAGTTTATTTCTAGAACTTGTAAAAGTAATTCAATATTAGAGAAATCTATTTTAATAAACAATAAATCAAAACAATTAAAACTTTTTTATGAAAAATCTTATTAAGAAGCTATTTCACTTGCTAAATTTTTATTAAACATTAAATAAGTTTTGAAAATGAAATGCCAAAAAAATTATGTTTCAGAGTTTAACACTATTCTTTTAGGTATCCTTAATTAAATTGTTTCAAACAGTGTTTGCCTCCTTGTTAAAATTGCTTTCCTCGTTCCAGTTTTTGAATAAGATCTACGAAAAGATTCAAAAATGCAAAATTTTAGAAGCGAGCATCATAACAGAATTTAAAAGAATTTCATAAGTAACGTTTTTGCTATTTAAAGTACATTTATAAATTAATATGAGTTCTATTTAAACTTATAATTGCTTAAACTTTTCAATATCATAAATAAAATATGACAAAATTATGTGATTACTTTTGTTTCTAGAATTATCATACAAATAGGTTTAGTAGAAACTTGGATGTGATTTCAATGGAAATATATCGTGAAGGCACAAATATAACAAATCATAATAGTCAGCTATGCTGAAGAAGTAATATCAATACACTTGTAAGTCTGAGGATTCACATCACTTTTCCTCACATGGGAGCATGATGGGTCTAGAGGATTAGGCCAATGGGGACATGAGGGTAGAGGGAAAAGGAGCTAGTCGAGAATCTAGGAAAAGATCGACCGAAAGTTTGGAAAAAAAAGGTGCGCTCCGTTGTACGGAGGTGATTCATATGAAGATTGGTGGCAATGAATAACAAAACAGATGAAATATAAATTAACTCTAACCAAAATTCAATAAAAATAATATGCTGGCTAGTCTACCAGCACCTGGCCTCAAATAAAGGAAGTGATTGTATTTTTAAAAGTTTTTTAGTACGGAGTACACGGTGCGATGTTCATACAGTATGTGCATGTAGTGCATTATACATATGTATAGAAAAATAAATTATATATGGTTAGATTGTGTTCCTCTCTGTTCACCACAGTACTATCTAGAGTATCGCTCAACTAGAGCTGTTACTCTATCAAAACATGCAGACAAATTTCCAATAAATATAATTGTATTTCCATTCACTAGTAATAAAGCAAGAATTCAAGCCCGTTTCCAGAAAAGAACCACCTACAGTGCTTTCTAAAAGCAATTTCGGTTTTACAATCCTCTACGGTTTCGCAATAAAGAAGCAGCGCCAAGTCTTCTCAGACAATGTTAATCCAGTTCTCTTTTCTTCAGAGAATAAAGAGAAACGTTACTTTTAACTCAATCGATGCCTATAAAAACATTTCTTTCCTTCGGACAACGTATAAAAGATCTCAGGGGATCGTAAATGCTTTATTTAGGAAAACGTTTCTAGTTGAGCTGTAATTCCGTTCAGTGAAGGAGGGTTCTTTTTTGTTATTATTTTATCGTCCTACCAGAAAGCTGTTGCGTTACATTATCAAGTTATCTTGCTCTTCCACGAAATGCGTTTCTTTTTCTTTCACATTATCAGAATGATTTTTAGTAAATGTATTACGTCATTTAAGGCTTAAAGTGTGTCACGGTTAAGACTTTTCTGTTACTTTTGGCCGAACCAGATTGTAAAACTAAAAAAGTTTCGTATTTAATAAGGTTTTAGAAAGACGATACTGGCATTTCATTATTACTTGCTTGCAGGTTCTCGTTTGCTTTCGGACAGTATTTTTTGTTTTTCATAGTTAACGAGGCTGGCGATTTCAAAGAAGGATATTGAATACCTTTCAGATGAAATTAAAACATCTTACAAGATAATTCCTTAACTTCTTTGAAATAACTCGATTAATTCCAATCATAGTTCAGTTTTATCACCTTATCAAATTTAAGTAATTCATTTGTCAATCAAACCGTCATTATAAGACGCTTTGCGCTGAGAGAAGTTCGTTTTAGAATAGGAGGTAAAGATTAAAAACTAGCAAGATAACATGTTTTCTGTGGCAGTTAAATTGCACTTTTAATTTATATATATATATATATATATATATATATATATATATATATATATATATATATATATATATATATATATTCAAAATTATTATATAATTCAAAATTACAAACCAAAACAAAGAGAAATACAATAATTTTGAAATCAAGAAATTTAACACCACATTGTGTTGACTGGGTGAGGCTCCTCCCTGATGACGCCCTCATCCACCAACACTTCATCATTTTTTTCAAAATGTTCTTAAATTTCTTGATTTTAAAATTTTTGGATTTCTCTTTGTTTTGGTTTGTAATTTTGAATTATTTTACTATCCATGTTGTGTCTGCAGCTTTAGCGCTCATACATGGACAGTTCTGCCTTCTGCTTTCTGGATTCTGCTTGACTATTTTTTACATATATATATATATATATATATATATATATATATATATATATATATATATATATATAAGTGCAATTTAACTGCCACAGAAAACACACATAGTCTCTATACCAAAGGTGCGGCTTTGAGAAACTACCTTTTCGAGAAAACACGTTTAAAGGTGTGAAACTGCCGCAAAAATAGTGTCGCGGTAAAAGTTTAGAAATATCAGGAAGTATGTAAAAAAGTATGTATGTAACAATTTTATTAGGAATGGATTTTTTTAACTGTGGGCAATTTTTTCTCGGAGATTTATGTATTTTTAATGATTTCATATCGATAAATAACATGCTTCAATGAAGTGTTCTGCTGTATCCCTTATCTAACTAACTATTTGTGTATGTCGTTTTTGCTTTTTTCTCTGTAATTAGATATGTGTCTAGAGAAGCAACAATGAAATAAATAGTTCTTTTCAAAATGCTGATTGTAGTGTTGAGTCAGATGACTATTATAATAACTGCCTTGCGAAATTTATTATTCGTAAGTTATTGCTTGAGTGAGTTGGTAATTATTCGCCGCTTTAGCAGCAGTATCTAAATTCACTTCGATCATGACCTTACTTGAAAGAGGTAGGCATCTCCAAAAGCAGTGCTGAGACAAAAGATGAAGTCCCTCTTGGGATGTTCGGGGATGGGCTGCATGATGGCTCCATCCACGATTATCAAATGCTTGGGGGTTGTGTCAATTGCGCGACCGTCGCGGTTGTCACAAGGGTAGAAAAGTAGAGTGGTTCCTTTCAGACAGACCCAGTAGCCTTTCCAGCCTCTCTTACGAGCCAACTCAACTTGCTGTCGCTTCCTCAAGAGCCACTTTTTCACGCTCAGAAAACTGGAAATATCGATAAATCGATTACCAAATGAAGTGCTACATTTTGAAAATTACACATGAAATTAGACGGGTGTCATAAAAATACAAAGCTACGATTTATTTCCTTAAATAATATTCCTATGATTACTTTCTAATACAAAGTCATATAACACAGGATGGAAAATTTTACAATTGGATGTTATTGAAGAAACGATACACAACTTTAAAATCTCTACGACCAAAATTCTATCAGCAAAATGCTTTTTATTTTTCTATATATTAATAAGAAAAGTTTCATCTTTCTTTCGGACACACAAAATTAGTAATTTTGGCATATCTTAATTCTGACAGACTCGAAATCATTACGTAAAGATCTCAGTCCGGGATAGAATTAAACATTGCACGTGAAAAGAGGTATATTCGCATTACATTTGTAACTGTGACATAAATCCTTTACAAAAAGAATTTATCTATAAGCACAACTGCAAATTTTGCATTAAAAACATAAACATTTTGTTTAAAGTTGGTTAACTTGTGAAAAGTTACTTTACTCAAAACACAATATTTTATTTTTGTAAAAAAATTATTTTCTAATCCCGATAAAGTTCAAACTGTTCTAAAATTTATGAGCTTCATTTTAAATTTTGTAATTATATTTGCGTATTTAGTACCGCGTTTAAGGAAATAAATTATATACATCTTTTCCAGATACTGTATGTGTATTGTGCACTTTATTTTTACAGCAATTTTAAAGTTGAAATGAAATGTTCATATGTTGAGATCAATATTTATGAATATTTAATTTTTTCATTTTGAATCATGATATGGATTTTTTATTTGTATGTGGAATGTAATGCAACAGTTATTAAATTAGACAGTGTAATATACAGTTCATCAATTAGACTGAGACCATGTTTCCATCTTTGATAGGGCATATTTTTTTTAATTTACATTTTTAAATTTGCATAAATTCCAATATTTGTTCATCAGGTATATTGTATTTCGATCATTAAGTGACATGACATTTCTAGATATGTGAAATAAACAAATTTTTCAAACTTCGGAAATAACTTAATATTTTTTAAATTTTAAACCACACCTTTTGACCTTATTGCAAAGCATTTTTGAAATTTTAAATGTCTAAAATAAAAAAATGCGTAAAATATGTTGTCAAACATTCAGAAAATGAATAATTTTTAAAACAGTAGTCATGACTAACTGATATGACAGTGAAAACAAAATTTCTAATAAATTTCCAGTTAATTTAATTACAAAAAAATTGCTTTCTCAATACAATAGTCACTTTTTTCAAAACTTATGTATAGCTCATTAATCTTTAAAAGTATTACTCGAGCATTGCTGAATATATTTAATTGCTGAATATATTATTGCTAATAACAGCAAAAAATGTTAAGTGTAGAATTTTGGTTTTAAAAAATTATCTTTTGTGATGTACGATTCTGCCAATACCAATCTAATTATCACCCGTACAGTGTCAGTCGGTTCTAAACTCAATTTGGACCGTAATACTAGAACAGGTCTTGATTTCGTAATCAGTTTGAAAGGCTGTACATGTTGTTTCACTGCGCTGTAAGTGCAAAGGCAGAAAAGCTCTTCGAGGTAACATTCAATATTTTTTTTAGTTTACAATATTATTTATCTCCAGACCTCAAACTTTTATTGCTTCTGATCATGATCGGAAAACGGAGAATTTACATAGTTTGATTCTCGAGTTACAGTTAAACTATATTTCATCGGTTGTAAATGCTATCCCTGCAATAATTGTGTGCGCGCATTGATATTAGGTTTGTATTTAAAGAAATTAAAATATAATGAGCAAATTTAAAATATTAAAAAGGGGATGGATATAAATCAATGCTATGAAACAATGACACACATTTTCAAATTTAAGAGTAATTTTAAATTAATATTTAAAAAAATTGATGTTAAATAAATTTTAATTTTATGTTTAATCATATAGTACTTGTTGGTAATAAATTTATTTCATTGTATGAACTTAAATATTTTTAAACCAATAACCGTTTAAAATGTGTATGAAATCTCTTCACCATACGTATTTTAAATGCATCATTTTTTCTGTTGAAGTTAAAAATACATCTCATAAGATTATGTACTACACATTGTGACTTAAGCTGTTTGGCATCTTTTATTCTTATTCTTATAATATACACTGCTGGCCACCCAAATTGCAACACCAAGAAAGACAAGAGATATAACAACAAAATTTATTTTGTAGATAACATGTTGACCAAGTATCAAATGATTAAATTTATAGACTTCTGTGAAGTGTGGTTCCTGCCAAAATCAGTAGCCAGAGTAGCCGCCATTGTTGGAGATCACCGCTGCCACACGCCTCGGCATTGATTCAAAGAGACTTTGGATGTGTTCTTGGGGTACAGCAGACCAAGCAGCTTCCACACGTTGCCAAAGTTGAACTGGTGTGGCAGCTGGGGATGTATTCTGGGTCAATCGTTGAGCAACCATGGACCACATGTTTTCTATCGGCGAAAGATCCGGAGAGCGAGCTGGCCAAGGAAGCAATTCAATCTGGCGATTGACGAAGAACCCTTGGACAATGCGTGTCACGTGTGGTCGCGCATTATCCTGTTGAAATATGGCTGTGGGCAAGCCCTGAAGGTAAGGGAGGAGAACTGGCTCCAACACCTCGGAGATGTAGCGCTGGCTGTTTAAAGTACCGGCAATGCGTACTAGAGGAGTGCGAGAGTGATATCCAATACCGCCCCATACCATAATACCCGGTGCAGGACCAGTGTGGCGGTGCATAACGCAGCTGTTCAGCATCCTCTCTCCACGGTGTCTCCAGACTCGAATCCGACCATCGTGGTGTTGCAGACAGAAGCGTGACTCGTCAGTAAAGACAATTTCATTCCATTCTGCCGTCCACATCCTTCTTTCATCGCACCATTGGCGGCGGAAACGTCTGTGGTTCTGCGTCAAGGGTAGACGAAGCAATGGACGTCTTGCGGACAGACCACTCTGCTGTAAACGGCGTCGAATGGTATGCGCAGACACTGGATGATGCGGTACAGACTGAATGTGCTGTGCTATGGTTCGTGATGTGGCTGAGCGATCCGTCACTGCCATACGCACAATATGCCTGTCATCACGTGAAGTGGTGCACTGAGGTGGATGCGATCGAACACGTCGGTCCGTCGTACCCTCCTGCATCCAGCGATCACATATCCGCATTACAGTTGTTTGGTTTCGTCCAACACGACTACCGATTTCCCTGAAAGATAATCCACAATCTCGGTAGGCCACTATCCTTCCTCTGTCGAACTCGGATACTTGATCAAAAGATGATCGCTGTTTTCTACGAGGCATAATTGATCGTTTTTTTGAAAAAACCACAAGAAAAACACAATTGCCGTACTTGAAATCGTCGAAATCTCCAAGCCTTAAATAGCGCTTTGAAGTGGCGCCACAGGCGCGCGTGATGTGCGTCTGCGCTGAAATTCTAATCATTTGCATATCTCACCTCCGCTAATGCATGTTGTAAATTTCATATTATTTGCATGCTTCCTTCAGGGTGTTGCATTTACGGTGGCCGGCAGTGTAATTTAGTTTTGATCATAAAACTTTAGTAGCGAATGAGAAAATATGTCATACTTGGAGTAAAATATAATAGGTTATAACATGGTACGATCAGAAAAAATAGACTGCCATACAAATTATGCATTGTTGTTATACATTATTGTAATATAAAATAATAGGTATTTTTTAGAAGCGGTATTTTGCTTTTTTGTTATCACAGAAATATTCCATTTGAAACATTTTAAGACAACCAATTATATTTGATGTGTTCAAAAAAAAATCTGTTCATTCTGTTTAAATCAATATTCAATATGCATTGAAGAATTGTGTCTTCGTTTTCGAATAACTCTTCGATTCAAACTTTCCACGCTTCCTTTTAAATGTTTATATTTTGGAAGACACTATTTTTTAAAACTAGTTAATAACTTAAATAAAGCTTAATGTTTTGCTAATTTATTTCTTAGTTTCAACTAAAATGGAAGAAATTTTTAAAGGGTTTTGTGATTCTAAAACTCCTTCAATCACAGTACAAATTATAGTCAAACAGATCCAGATTTTGACCAAGTCAATTCAGGGTCAATATTTTTGTATTCGTACCAAGAAAGACAGCGACATTGTGTGCAGACGAAGACTAAAGTATGGCCCTTCTGAATGGACGTATGCCGTAGAGGTAGCAACAGTAAAAAAGACACTGCCCTATCTCAAAATAATTCCTAATGTCAACTAAAATGGAAAAAATGTTCATATAAATTTAATTATTATCGATCTTGTGATTTATAAAATAAATTAACAGGGTAAACAACAGCCGAAGCAGTTCTAGTCTCGACCGAGGCAGGGTCAACTTTATTGTAGTCATACAAGGATACGAAAGTCATCCACGAAAGACAGTGACGTTGTGTGTGAACGAAGACAAGAACATGGCCCTCTTGAATGAACGAATGGAAGAACAGACTAGTATTGCCCATTTTTGATTTTAATTATATCAGTTACGTTATATTCTTTTATAATTATTGAATAATTTAAAAATAGTGTAAGAATTTGTATTTTAATCTCAAAATTCATTGCTAGGTTCAACTAAAATGAAAAACATGTTCAGATAAATTTAGTTGATATCGATGAGTTTGAAGACTAATTCTAAAAATTTTCAATAACGGTGAAAACAGCCAAAACAGCTCTAGACTACGACCGAGTCAATTCAGGATCAACTTTGCTGTCGTCGTACAAGGGCACACCAGGAAAGACAATGACGTTGTGTGTGAACGAAGACTAGAACGTGGCCCTCCTGAATGAGCGAAAGCCGTAAAGAGGCAACAGTAAAAAAAGAGACTTCCCTATTAAGCAAGTCGGTCTTTTTGTTTACGACGTGGACCGCAGTCCTCTGCGGAGGCTGCGCAGTCAGAGAAGGAGAGAGAACTGAAGTGAAGCAGGCGACCCACTCACCCGGCTTTTCTCACGGCTCCCGTGCAGTTGAAGGAAGCCGCCGCGGCCCCGGACCTCGATCTGCTGCCGTAACTGCCACCGTAGCTGCTGGACGCGGTCGCCCGGGGGTCCCCTGCGGCCTCTTCCTCGTCGCTCACGGCAGTCGTCAGCGACAGCCGGTCGTCGTCGGACATCTGAGGAAGAGAAAAGAACGGCTTGAACAGCGTCATCAACATCGCGGTCGCAGGGTGGCCTCCATATTTCCTCCCGACAAGGGGGACGATCGAACGGGAGGGGGGTTCTCAGCACGTGGGGCCGACGGCAGCGCCCTCCCGCTCGGGAGCGGGGGTTGCTGCTGGCGCCATGCCAATTCCAGACTCGATAAAGATGATTGCGATGGTGAAAAAGTGTAGGTTATGAATTGTAGAGGAGGCATTTAATACCAGAAGAGCATTGAAATTTAATTAGATCGGGTGTTTTGAAGGGGGAAGAAGGATGAGCGTAACCTTGGGACTAAATTCGAATGACATGGATTTCTGTTTTCCCAATTCATATATATTTTTTACGCGTTGTATCGTTTATTGTTTTTTGCCCCTGCTGCGAAAGGGGTTGTAATACCTCTCAATAATTTTCTCCAAAACACCCACATAACAATTTGTTTACTAATTATTTATTGTGCTTTTTAAAAAGTACCCAAGAGTGCCCATAAAACTGATATGTGGACAGCTTGGGGCACTTCTGGTGCTTAGCTGGTCATTATTTATTCAATGAATTTTATGTAGTAACCCATTTTACGCTCCAGTTATGGAAGCTCTGGGGTAAAAAAAATTCAGGTGAAATAACAGTGAAATTGTCAAATTAATAAAAGACCAGTCAAATGTTTAGTGTTTTAACTCAAATTTGTCCAGAAATGTCTAGCATGATGAAACGGAGTATCCTGACAGGTTTATAAAATTAATAAAATGTGTGAATAACTTAAATGGTTTTTAATGTACCAGATGAACAATATTCATTTAATACAATTTACAAATTTTATTACTAAAGAGCTGAGAAGGCCAGAGTGATACATTTGAATGCTCAAATAGCACTGTAACTTTATTGTGTGAAAATTGTCGAACTGAGATTTGACATTATCTTTTAGAGTCATTAATCGTTTCTCTAAGAGATAAATAACATTCTAAATTTCTTTAATGAAACTGCATACAAAAAATACAAGTTTAAAGATAGTTTTCTGTGGCTAAAAGTATCAATAACGTAATTAAAATAAAACCATCAAGTAATAAGATTTTCAAACAAGGTCGCAATTATCTGATCAAATACACAGGGTAGAAAATTAATTGAATTGAATAATTAGTTCTCAAACTATAAGCTATGTAATATTTTTTCTTGAACAAAACAGTTTTGATTTATATATAATTATTTTTTTGTAAATATTCAAGCTAAAGAATTAATCATTAACTTTTGAAGGACATTTTCAACCATTAGAAATATTACCAGTTCGGATTATCAATTTAGACAGGAATTATTACAGATCAATCATTCTCCTTGTTAGTAATGAATTTAACAACAAATACACTTTCCTGAATAAATCCAGATATACTTTAATGATAGTACTGATTACTTATTTACCAAGCAAAATGGTATTTCTGAGTTTAAATGACCTAAAACGTGTGCTATATTATAATTGTAAGCATAGATTGGTTTTATACATAAAATCGATATTAATTAATAAATTTACAACCTTTTTCATAAACATAACTAGATTATTTTTAATTAGATGATCAAACTATTTATGATGCAATCATATCGCATATATTTTCAAATGGTTATTTAAATGTTGCAAATTTTTTTAAAAAATAAACAACTTTTAATTTTCCAGTTGAGATAAAGTATAAAAACTTAAATACCCCTAAAAACTATTGAAAATTTTTTTGTAGTTGTCTAATATTTTCCCTTGCATGCCCTTTTGAAATTTCTATACGTGCATTAAAAAAAACCATTTCAATTTAATGCTTTCATTATCAAATATACATGATAACGCCATACTGAAATAAACACGTTCGAGATTATTTTCTATCAATGTAATTTTTTATGAAGCTTATAGAGAAATAAAACCAGTAGAAAATACTCTACGATAAGTAAAATAAAATGTTCATAAATACGTTTTCTTACGTAACAAAATTTTTAATATCGTTTCTTACTATTAATATTGACATCGCAAACACATAAGAGCATCAAAAACACGACACTAGTCCTCCGAAACCTTTAAACGTGCAGCTGTTTCCCCTCCCTCAACACAACTGAAAGGACAAACCAAATGTTTCCTTTAAATCAGGAAACAACAGTAATTGCTTTGGAGAAGAGAGAATGAGGTTATCTTTCATTGCCTTGACATCCTCTTTAAATCCAAAAGAGAAAAATATCGCTGCAAAATTCTGCAATTCAAGCAAATACTGCGATGCATATGAAATGAAACTAAGTCATAAGGAGTACAGGAGGAAACACACAACAAAACATTTTGAAAAATAGGATTTTATAAGTACAGTTTTTTTAATTTTATTGTGTTATTTTTGACGATATTCAGCAAACTTTATTTAATCACTACTGAAGTTGCACAGTCCAATATTTTTTCCAGATAAAGCTTTTAAACGCTATCTTCGAAATAAATATCAATCACCATTTTTACAAAATATATTACCACACGATTTTAAAAAATTGTATTTGTTTGTAAGCAAACTAATTCATTTACTGAAATGGTAATCTCTGATCGTAAAATAATTGAAAAAAAAAACAACAACAATATTTTCGAAACCTTTTCGAAGCCGTAATAGTATTATTCTTATTCTAAAACACTGATCGAATCAGATGTAGGTCACAAACGATAAGTCAATTTCTATTTTTCTTATTCTGTCAAAGATATTTCGTTGCGTTTCCTTAAAGGTCCCTGTATACAGGGTGTCCCAAAAAGGTTGTTCCGCAATTTATCTTTTTACCATTTGGAGATAGGTAGGCAATGTAAATTGCAAAAGTACACCAAATAAGGTAAGTAATTAAGATATGTGAATAAAATTATCACGTGATAACAATTTAAGCGGATACAGTTTTTAATTTTTATACGATCCCTCTAGATAAAAATTCGAGATAGCAGAAATGTTCCTTACCTGCATCCCTATCGTTAGTAGAAAACTGCATTTCTGTAGGTTGAACAGTAACGGAGGCATAAGGACGCAAAAAAGTTGACTTGTACCGCTTGTGCACAGCTGTTCAAGCAGTCAGATTAGAGACCGCATACACAATGCTAAAAAGCATTTTTTTCGGTCAGAAAGTGCTACATTGTGCAAAATAATGTAGTATTGCAACTGCAGATGAAAATCGCAAGGAACAAAAAATCTTTAATAAACATATTGTAGAAAAAATGGTTTAAATAAAAATAAAAGGAAATTTACAATGCATGTTCAAAATGTTTTCCATCTGCAGCAATGCAGAACTTAGCTCTTCATTTTTGGCCATGGGTCAGTTTTCGTTCTAAATTAGATACGCCCCCTTAAAATGGAAACTCTTGTATCTCCGTTACTATTCAACCTACAGAAATATGGTTTTTCACTAACGATAGGGATACAGGTAAGGAACATTTTTGCTGTCTCGGATTTTTATCTAGAGGGGTTATATACAATTAAAAACTGTATCCGCTTAAATTGTGATCACGTGATAATTTTATTCACATATCTTAATTACTTACCTTATTTGGTGCACTTTTGCAATTTACATTGCCTACCTATCTCCAAATGGTAAAAAGATAAATTGCGGAACAACCTTTTTGGGACACCCTGTATAGCTTTAGTGCATAATTTACAACAACGCATACTGCAATTTCTTTTACTCTTTTAGCATTTTTTATACTTGCAGTTTCGTTATATAGCCTATGGGAATGACACTAAAACGCACTAAACTACCAAGTATAATGTAAGTAATTAAAAGTACATACATGAAGTTGTAAGGAAGTTATATGTAGGACACAAAAGTGGTCTTTATAGCTGTCAGATTGACACTCAGTAAATATTTTATCAAGGCGCTATATAGCATTTCGATGCGACATACATCAGTGAGAAACGTAAAGAAATAAAAACAAAATCCTTGAAAGATCACAGTCTCTCTCTAAATATATATTTCATTAATGTGCGTGGCACAGAAATCGACATGATTTGAATACTGAAGAATGACAACAAAAGGATACAAACAATTTAAATCAACCGATACGAGATTCATTTGGCAATTTTACTGCTTTGTTTAAACATGTTTGATTTGAGCTATTGAGCTGCATAATGTTGATAAAACGACTTGGAAGTGTTCACCATTACAATGAAACTCTTCGGCAGTTTGATTACAGATGGGCAATGAGAAATTTGGTAGATAGAAATGAGCACAGAAAAGAAAATGTCAGCGAATGCGAGACGCGACGTCAAAAAAATGTCGAATCCCCTTTGAATACGTGAATGAGATGCAATTGAAGTTAACGTTCAGGCACTAATTGTGATAATAAGACTAAGGTGAACAATTTTCGATATATAGTTATAAAAATGAATTAACACCAGTAAGAAGTATTAAATGTTATTTTAAATTAATTTTATGGAAGAACGAGATGTGCAGTGCTTTTTTTTTTACATAAATAGATTAAAATAATGTATCAAATGCAAGCCTTATTGTGTCATCACTGGACATAGATAATTAGAAACGAGGATGCTATGCGTGGGTCTACTAATGTAAAAACTATTTAGGCTTTCTTTTCATTATTTATTTATAGTATATTTCCCATTCAATTTGTAATGTACATAATTTTATGAGTAAGATTTCAGAACAGATTTTAATTGTTCTCTCTATGGTGGTGTTTCGATCGTGATTTTTCTTTTGTCCGTTTATTTGTTCTACGTAATGAATAGTTTTGTGTTTATATGATATAGTTTAAGTTGTATAACTGTACTGTGTTTTTTAACGTAGAGCTACGTCTAACTCCGAGGATAGTATAGGGCGACTTGGGACCGACCACCTGTGACAAAAATACGCCTCAATTGAAATTGTTAAAAATACCTATCGAACAGTTTTCCTATTAGCATATTCGTAAACAGCCTGGAGTTCTACTCACACTGCGCCATACATCGTGCGCGCGGCGTTCCCTTCCCTTGCTATGAGCGGGGGAAGTGATGCAATATTTGTGGGTATGGCCTGCATTTAACTCAGTCTATCTCAGCAACAGTGACCGCAAAAAAACTGTGCGTGATAGTTTAGAGCTCTCAACAAGTTCTATTCAAGTATTCGAAGAATATTTTGCAGTGGTTTGAACTGAAAAACTTTTTTCTTGTGAACCGGTGAACACTTCTGACAATTTCGCGTTTATCTGGACAATCGACTCCAGTAAAATGCTCTGAAACGAAAATGGACTAGTTCATTTAACTCTCCAATCTGCAAATAGTCCTACGATCCAAACTGACAGCTCAATCGGAACAAAGCCATTTTTTTATTTATAAGATAAGTGTTCTGAATGTTTGATCTTTTCTCGCTGCAATATAATTGGAGAAATTTGACAGTGTGTACAAATAAATAATTTTAGTCACACATAAATTGAGAACTGAGTATTTTCCTATGCCCCTATACTCTCTTACAAATAATTCTTAATGATTTAATATTATGCTCATGTTTGATTTGCGATACCCTTTTTAGACCAGCCGATGTCAAATTGGAGTGATTTTTATAATATTTTTTCAAATAATGTGTATTTTTAAATGGAACACTGTATTTTAGCATTAAATCCATCAGCATTTAAGAAAAACCTATTTAAAATTATTATATACAAGCACGCATAGATTCTTTTGTAATGCAAAAGACATCATTCTGAGCAGTAAAAGTTTAACGGCACTTTAAATATAAGACAGAAGCCAAATAAAATTTCAATTTGAAAAGTCTTTATTAATCACATTTTTACAACTACAAGAAAAGCGCCAAATTTCATGCTGTTGAGTTTCCAATTTTTTTATTTGCAATTACAGAAACCTATTCTTTTGAACCTATTTTAATTTTAATGCTAAAACAAAAATTACGGTTTTCATCAGTATAAGCTAATATTATTTAGACAAGTTAATAAATGAAATTTTTATGTAATTTACTTTGAGCATTATGCAATGCGCTTTGACAGTACAGTTCAAAAATAAATTATTTGAATGGCAGGAAAACCAATAAGTAGTTCCAGTCTTTTTTATAAAAAATCAAAGCAAATCTGTAGAAGTCTATATATTCCAAAGTGAGAAAATATAAATAATAATATTTCATTTTTGTGGCTATTAAGTTTGAATATTAATATTTCACTCGAAAATTTGACAGACAATAATGTACAGAAAGCTTTTCAGGATGCCAACAACCAACGTTTTTTCATCAGTAAGATTTTTCTGTATTTTTTCTTTTATAACTGAGTTTTTTCTAAGCGTTTTGAAACACTTAATAAAATTGCATTAAGCTTGAACAGCTGTGATTAGAATAAACTAGAAACTGAATTATAGAAAACTTCTACCAAATTTTAAAATATCATTAAGAAAAGTATCTGTTATGTTAAATCTTTGCTCCTGTGAAACAACAAAACCCTAATTCATCTTTATATATTCTTCTATAATGTATATAATATCGTTTTTTCCCATGGCAAAAGCGCAAAGAGCCATATCAAAATGGACGCAGTGTGTTGTCTTCTTGAGTTAAGTCAAAATTTATGCAGGGTCTCTTTCAGGAATATACGTAGTTCAGAAAGACCGTAAAAGTTTCTTTTCTTAGAAGATAAGAATGTACAGTTAAGATGAATTGTAAGACACTTTTTGCTCAAATGACGAGTTTTTTTTTAAGATTGCTTGCTTGGAGGTTTTATGGCACAAAGAACATATTTCGCCAAGCTGTTCCAAACCAAAGGCAGACGACTTCAAGCATAAAATATCGAGTTTCGTTAAGGAAAATATATGAACAATATAAACCGGTACACAGTCAAATCTGAAAGGCTGTCTATCTTATTAATATTGAAACGGAAAATTAGTATAATGCATAATATTGTTGAGTAATTAGTTGGTTTTTATGGTGCTTGGGCCGTATTTGACCAAGCTGTGCCAAACGCAAGATAGACGAAGTCAAGTAATATATACTATACACAAGGAGAATTTTACTGATACAGAAGACAGAAATGCACCATGGTTAAGAACAGGAATCGAACCTGCGCCGTCTACAACTCGTAAGTGCTAAAGTAGTGGGCCAACCCACTGAGCCAAAAGTGTTGAAAAGATAAAAATTTAATGTCAACATGAGAAATATCATAAGGAATAACAATTGTGAAATTAATTGGGGCTAATATAATAAAAGCACTGATATTCTAGGTAATTGAATTTTCTGTATGTCTCGTGACTAACCCTTTGAGAGCAATGAAATATCGATCTAGATAAATTCTTTCAGGATCACAAGATAAGTGACCCATAGTAATGCATTTTCCACAAGTTAAAAATCACTGCTCCCATCGGGAACAACCCGAGTTACAAACCAGTACAGGGGACTAATAATAAAACTATCTAAAGTAGTGACGCGAATTCTTCCTGCACACAAAAACACCCGACCCACTCCAGAGGGAAGAAATAAATGATCGTCTCTTAACAAACACTTGGAGCTTGATTTATGTGGACGGTATTCACACTTTCCCTGCGCTTACAAACCAGGCCCCTTTTTATTTTAGTTTCGGATTCTTCCGAACGGGAAATCTGGGCCCTTCCAAAGCAAACGGGAATTCCATTTTGACGCAAAGGAGAGAAATAAAATCAGAGAGGGGGATGGAGAGGGTTGAGATAACAGCCCCAGGTTGTCTGCCGGCGCGTGAGCGAAATAGGGAAGTGCCCCCTTCTCCCTTCTCAGAAAGTGACCACTTTTATCAAGAGATTGACGCGCGAGAACGAAAATTCGGGACTCGTAATCTCGGACTTCATTTTAAGGCATTCGTAAATAAATGAATTTTTTTACTGCTCACGTTGGACTTCCTTCGCTCACTTTGCAAATCAAAAACTTTATTGTGAGAATTTTTCCGACAAACGAAATTGGCTTCGTGGTTGTAAAAATCTTTCTGATTTATGCACTGACAATTTTAGAGTGATTTTATCATAGAATAGTGCAATTTGATACAGTGTATTAAAATGTATATCGAAGAAAAAATGTATCCAAGTATTTTTAAGCTTAACATTCATTTTTATGCGTCTTATACTTTACTAGTAGAATTACCCGGCGTTTCTTCCGTTGAATTGGTTGTAATTGATAGTAATATTACTCAACGCATTCCTCTGAAGATTTCGAATTGTTTTTAGTCCCCTCTGCAGTTGTAGGACATATCAAACGGGATTAATTTACAGCCGATGTTTCCCGCAGGATTCTAAAGCATAAGTGTACCAAGTTTGGTGTGAATAGGTCAGTGATCGTATTATACTCAATGTTATTACTATGGAGATTTTGAATTGGTTTTAGCCCATCTATAGACCCAGAAAAATCAAACAGGTTTTTTATGTCCCGTGTTTCCCGCAAGATTCAAAACAATAAGTATAACAAACTTGGTGTGGATTGGTCAAGCGATGTAGATTTGCGTAGAGTATAGACAGACGCCAACTCTGCTTTATATATATATATAGATTTAAGTATTTGTTTTTTTTTTGCTCAGCCATTTCCTTCATAGAATTTTTATAATTCTTTCTTTATATTTTTTGTTTGTTATACCTTTTTCTTTATTAAAACCTTGAATCAAATAGGATTGAATCTGGAAAAAGTATATTTTAAGATGAGTTCTTAATTTAACACTTCTTTATCTTAAATGGAAAAACTACTTTTTAAGATTGTAACACCTTTAAAAGGATTTCATTCGAAGTACTGTGTAGCTCGTGCTGTATCAAAAGCAATTAATGATTTGACACAGATGATTCTTACAGATCCCGTTTTAGAGATATTGTAATGCAACACCAGTCCCTAGGGGTTCAATTTTGTGTTTATGGCGCAAGGTCCGAAAACAGACAAGCAGCACCCGCCTAACAGGGACCATTAGTACTAGGGTAAGGAGCACGGGAACTGTGGAAAATTTTTGTACTGCAATGCGCAGTCTGTTTTCTTAATTTAAAAATTTTAAATAAATAATCTGATTGTACTTATAATAAAAAACTGTGCAGTAAGTATGAAAGGAAATGAAAATTATGCATTTGTGAAAGAAAAACAATGTATTTAACTTCCTGAGCGTCATGAGATTTCCCAGCAATGTAGCATTGTTTTCCCCCCTTTAACACACATGACTAAATTACCTCATCTGTAGGTAGAAATATCTTAGAAAAGATATATTGGCCAATAAGGTCAAAACTGGTGTAAAGTCATGCAAGGAAGACTGCAGATTGCAAAATGCTTATATGCATGTGAACCCCTCAAAGGGTTAATATATTTTTTATTTTTCAAAGGGGAACCTAGTATAGGGACCTATCATTTAACTTGGTACTGGGAGATGCTACAGATAGGGAGACAGCACAACACTTTATAAGAGTTTCATAAATCAAACTATTTTGAATTCATCAATAATCTCTGAATCTATTTATTCCTCTGAATCTATCTATTTGTTCCCAATATTTTAAGCCAAATTGTAGCTTTATTTATGCCCACCAGTTTCTGTTCCAGAGCATCTGGGCATTATGAGCTGCGATTCCAACTTGCCAACTAGTACAAATAGAAAGTTTCCATAGTTCGTATTTCTAAGCGGCTGGACATTGACAGGAACACACCTATTATGAATACTTCGAGTAAAGCTACAAAGACAATAAAACGATTCATCTCCCACTGATGAAACGAGTGTGGTTACACATTCAGGACTACTCAATAGAAACCCCGAACGAGTTGAGTATGTCTTGTGGGTGCATTTGAAGGTTTCCCTTGCATTTTGACTAAACTAATATAGATTTAAACGAGCGATTAGAGAAACAGAGGGAAGAACTTCAACTTCGATCCATGTTCCCGAAGCCTGTCTGAATAGTATGAATGACTGGGAAAAGGAGAACAGAATCCGCTCAAAACTACAAGGATTCGTATCTGGCGAATAAAATCATGGCTATTCTGTTAATGCGGGGGGTCTGCATTTTCTCTTATTACTTATGAGTTTAATATGTTGCGGAAACTTTAACAGCTTGCTATAATTCTAGTTATATTGACATGTTTATTCTAACTGACGTTCAAGACTAAAAGAATATTTGGCAATTGATTATACTTTAAATATTTACCAAGTAAGATAACACAAAAAGAGATATTTATCTTCATAAAATACTTATGGTGGTCATTGATTCGATGAAATCGCGTATAGTTCATTTAGGCGAGAACCGGAATCTGTTCTCTTGAACATTTTTGAAATATACCTGAATTTAAAATGCATGTTTTTATTAACTGAAATATTTAAAACTTCCAGTTCAGTTTAAATTACATTTATCCCATTCACTGAAAATTGAATTAAGAAATTAGCCACGTTGGAACAGAATTTGAAACCATAGATGCAAATGTAAAGATAGCTATAAAACAGATAGCAGTACTATATAATGGAATTGCATGTATTATTGTCTCACGTTCAGAAATGGTGCTAATAAAATAATGGTCATAGTCTTGTTACTAAAATGCCGTATCACTTACTGAAAATTTTTCAATTCAGCATTTGGCTCTTTAATAGTATTGCTAATTTGAGCATCAAGTTTTGGGGGGGGTATTTCAATTAACGTCACACTGGAGCTACACAATGGGCTATTGGTGACGGTCCGGGATCAATCCCAAAGGGAAAGATCCGAGGACAACACCACGTAATTTTGAACCACGGTCAGATGACGAGGCAACACCTGAGCTGGCACCCCACTCTCCAAACTTCCACACCACGCCAACGTGAGGACATTTGAGGCCACGACAGATTTAACGTGCACCAGCCCCCTTTAATCATCAAGTTTTGATTTTGATGTACGTTTTAATTATTTTATTCCTTTATTACTTTATTATTAGCAATACTTTATTAGCACTATTAATAAAGTAATATTACTTTATTAGCACTATTTTTATGCATTAGAGTTAATTTTGTTTCAAAGATACTTTCCTCAGGTATCATTTCAACAAATTTCTGAAAGGAAAAAAGCAAAATTTTGTAGATTTAAAGTATCCCTATACTATTGTGTAATTTATTTTCTCAACGGAAATCGCAGTTCCCTTTCAATTCACCAGACTCTGTTTCAAATCACATGCTGTCAGCCATGGTAACTAAATTAACCCATGAATTTAGATTGACTACTAAACGTTGATCTAATTCTTACAGGGTACAACCTACATACCCTGTCGCGTACCAGAATTTAAAATATCTAGAAAGATTAACACTTCTATATGTAGATTTATACTCACTGTAGATGCCCACATTTTTCATTCAATTCATTACAAATACTCGAAAATATTTCATATTTGTTAAAAAATGGTAAATTGAACTGCCGTTTCCACTGCGATAAATCAACCTTTTTTCATTACAATGTAAAGCAAGAAATGCTAATGTAATTTAATGAAGTGAGAGATTGGTTGGTTTTTCCGTTCTATGGCCAATGTTTGTCAGTTAATTAAACCCGAACCAACGGACTGTCAGGTATATATAATATATATATATATATTATATAATATATATATATATTATATACAAGGGATGGATACAAAGTAGTGGCAACACATCGATAGATCTGAAATGCCTTTATTATCATAATTAAAAACATTTACATTCCTTCAATATAATCACCTCTCATGTCTACCACCTTCTGCCAAATGACAGGAAGGCGCCGTACACCATCAGCACATCCACTTCTGTTGATGTCCCGCAACCGATCGCCATACAGCACAGATAATCTTCTCCCAACTTTTGAAATGGATGCCTCGTAGTGTTTCTTTCATTTTGGCGAAGAGATCATAGTCACACGGACTCATATCCGGTGAGTATGGCGGATGTTCCAGTACCTCCCACCGTCGCAGGAGATCCGTGACAGCGTTCGCAGTATGACACCGTGCATAGTTATGGAGGATGATTGGATTCGAAGGCAACAAGTGGTGTCGCTTTCTCCAGAGTGCTGGACGCAGATGATGTCTCATGAATTCACAGTAGTAGGCAGCATTAACTGTGTCTCGGAGGTACAGCAGGGTGCAATATCACTCCGTCAATGTCATATGCAACAATGAACATCACCTTAAGATGATACAGCGTTGGGCGCACCTTCTGTGGACGTGCCACTACGAGGGATCCATTTCAACAGTAGGGAGGAGATTATCCGTTCTGTATGGCGATCGTTGCGGGACATCAGCAGAAATGGATGTGCTGATGGTGTACGGCGCCTTCCTGTCATTTGGCCGAAGGTGGTAGATATGAGAGGTGATTATATTGAAGGAATGTAAGTGTTTTTAACTATGATAATAAAGGCATTTCAGATCTATCGATGTGTTGCCACTACTTTGTATCCATCCCTTGTATATATGCGATTTCTTCATGGGTGTATAATATAAACCAACATAAAAAATGCACTTTCTGACTCCCCTTCGGCCTTTCACCCATCTTGTCATATTACACGAGCATTTCATCTCCCTTTTCAAATATAACATTTCCATCTACGCGGGAAAAAAGGAACAGAACCAAACAAGAGAGACCTATTTTTTATCTTTCCCTTTTTCAGTCATTCAAATACTTCATGCCAATAGATTTCCCAGCTTTTCCTGTATCTCTTCCTACCCTAAAAAAGCCTCCTGAGAAAGAAAGGTGTTTTTATGCCGGAAAATTCCTTTCGACCATTTAGTATTTGTTTCTGGAGTCCCCATTTCTGTTTCTCTCTCCATTGTATTGGGGATGTTCCGTGCATTTCCTCTCTTTTCCGCCTTTTTCCCCGAGAAGTCTTTATTCCCGGGAAAAGGATACGAGCACATCCTGAAGGTAAGAACTTTTATTCTCTGCCGCGAAAACAAGTCTTCTCGTGAGAGACTATTCGAGTAGAAGAAAGCGCGCGTTTTCTTGGTACATAAATATATATTCATTTATGCCTCCATAGAAATATACGATTCGCTGCTCAGAATCTGCTCATGCTGCATATAAAAGCTTTGAACAATATACAAATTTCTTTCATGGAAATCGTTTGAAATAAGTACTAGCAGACCCTCGCATAGCATCTAATCTTAATGGCTAATATCTGATGGCAGTGTCGTTGTTCACATTTCATACCTTATTTAAATCAATTTATAATGAATATGAGAATCGATATGCACATTACATATGTCCAAATTAAATAATATTTTTTGTTTACATTTTATAAATGCACTCTTAATGATATTAATTCTTACTTCCAATAAAGTGCGTGGTAAAAAGTTCTCACCTCAGTAATGGTTACCATAATTTTCTTCTGAAAATTTCCATTTCTATTGCATCTGATTCATTTCTTCAAAGGCGATTATATATTCCCCCCCCCTCTAAACCTATTTTTGGATTAGCTCAGATTTTCTTTAATGTGCTAATATCAATCTTTCAAATTTCTCACTGCCTTCTGTAATCAGACCGCTGAAGAACTTTATGGCAGCGAAAGCTCTTCAGTGCTAGCAATATTAGGCAGCTCCTAATTAAGCATACTTAAACTTTGTGGGAATCCGTTTGCTACCATTAGCCAATAAAAAAATAACGTTAATTTCTGAACCACGTACGTTAATGAAATATTATATTATATAGGTTTTTGGGTATAACGGATATTTTACTCCAGTACCTGAATAACTAAAGAAAGCACTAGACACAACCTGGATTCATATGTTTACTTCAACGTACTTTCAAACTTTAAGAATAAATTCAATAGACAAAATAATTTCAGATTTGAAAATATAAACCATTTTCTTATAAAGGGAGTGTTGGGACATCTGGTGCCCGACCATCTGGTGTGTTGACGAGGTATCCCTTCATTAGCACAACTGACCAAATCTTGTTGAACGCGATATTTCATCATTACAAGAAAACACGTTCATGATCATAGGAAGAAAACTGACCAGATCTTGATCTCGTCATCATAAAAAATCGGCAATATTTTGATGACGAAATATCTCATCATTAGCAAAATTGGTTAGATCTTGATGGATGTCCTATCTAAACACTTGTAGAGTTAAGGCTAGGTATATAATTATATTATGCATATTGTAGGGTAAGGAAAGACAAGATGCCATCATGCCATCAGTGCGGATCTGTTAATTTGGTGCGGAAGGTTTTCTACCCTAAAACTAAACAGGAAGGAAAAGGAAGGCGTGGGGTAGAATAAGGGTAAAATGGCAGCGGTGGTTTGTTCGCTGCGTTGCTCTGAAACAATGAGTCATCTGTTATTATTAAACCATGTACATAAAATATAAGTGTTAAATTTTGATCAAAATAAAAGGTTTAAACCTTATCAAATGGTTCTTTCTTTTTAATTGAGATGAAAGAACTTAACTCATATTAAGGCTGCTAAAGTAGAATATGAGTGAATGTGAACTTCAAATATTCGAAGTTCATATTGAACCGATTACTACTTTACCCCGGCAATTTTTTAAGTATCATATTTTTAATACATACTACCAGAAGCATTACTAATATGTGGTTACACTCTTTGCTTAAATTTACCCTCATTGATATAAGTTTAAACAATACTAACCAATATGGTAGTTCACGGGGTTGCAATTTCTCCATATGATGCGGAAAGTGTATAGCATGGACTATTTTGTTTGTAATTTGATAGTATTGTTAGCATATAATTTCATTGATGTCCTTCTTTGACCTGCGAGACTTCCCTGTCTAAATTCGGAAATCTCTATGTGGTGAAACTAATGTATAGACTCCTTCAAGTATTTTTTGGAGAATGGGGTGCCAGTTCAGGTGTTGACCTCGCCATCTGACCGTAGTACAAAATTTAATTACGAGGTGCTGTTCTCAGATCTTTTCCTTCGGGATTGATCCCGGACCGTCACCAATATCCCGTTATATTGCTTCAGTGCGGCGTAAATTCAATTAACAACTAACCTTCGAGTATTTTCAACAAGTGTTAGCCCAACCTTACATTCGATAAGCTTAATGTTGGGTGAACGCGCTTGCCTCGCGAACGCCCCATCTCATCTCATATAAATATTTCCCTATTTAATATTTTGATGTCCAAGAATGCTCTGGATGGGCAAGGTGACGTAAGGTGTTCCACGTACCTTAAAAAGCCATAATTTTTGTTGTGTGCAAAATACATTCAAATAAGGTGGTAGAACTTCATTCATAAACTTTTTTAGTATGATGTCCTTTAAAACTCCTGGTGGTTGTCTCTACGAGGCGTCATTGGAAGAAAACTGAACATATCTTGATGGACGAGATATGTCATCATTAGAAAAAACTGATCAGATCTTAATATCGTCATCATAAAAAATTGGCAATAATTGATGGCGAGATATTTCGTCATTAGAAAAATTTGTCCGATCTTGATGAATGAGATATCTCGTTGAAGCCTCTTGAAGGGGTTAAGGAATTAAAAGATTTCTTCTTCGACTACAAAATACATAAAGTGTATCTTATAAAAAAAGCAAAAGGTTCATAAAAACTAGTTTTTGGTAAAGGGTCCAAATTAAATGTATGCTATTCACTTAACGTATTTCTCAGTTGTGCCGACAGATGTACAAGGAAAACTAAAGGAGTGAGGCGAGAAATAAACCGCAAGCTATACATTCTACTTGTTGCCAGATTCAATACAAATATGATCCAATCCAATCATTTGAGCGCCCTAATTAATTGTTTCCGATATTGCTTATGTGGTGGTTTTTAGTGCCCCTATCGGCGAAATGTCGATGCTGCGGAAACCAGAATGTCTTAGTTCTTTTTCCAGTCGATGGGACGGGGGAACTAAATTACTCTTAAGAACATAAAATGATGAAGAAAAAGAGAACGGATTTAACTATTCGATTCTTTGCTAACACTTCAAAGAATAAAAAGATTAATTTGTTTGGAGTCCAAAATTCTGGTATACTACTTTCAACAAACTGAAAATCGAAATTAACATGTAAAACCACAATACTTTCAAATATAGGAATGAAAAAATAGGAAAACAAAACTGTTTTCTTAAGTATAAATTTAGAAATTTATTAAACAGTTGGAATAACTTTAAAAAGTACATTTTTAGAAATATATAATCAATTTAAGTTTTAAAGTAGTTATTTTCCTTCCTATCACTAAATCACTGAATGGATGAATCTAAGTGAAAATAAACTTGTTTTATATATAACTGTATACTTATAAATTATTATTTAATACTGTAATCTATTGTTTGCTGTTATACATTTGTTATATATACTTTATTAATCTACTGTTTTTTCCAACATCGTGAATAATTAAATTGTTTTGATTATTTTACCCGATTTGTATATAAATAATTAAGATTATGAACTTAGAAAAATCGACTAAAATGAGAGGTTTAATGAATTCAATAAATATGAAAGAAATTAAACCCACAGTTCTATTGAATGTTTACATTTCTGCTTCGATAATTTTCGATAAATGCAAACTTAGATTTATTTCTGAAAACCATTATCAAAACATTCATTTCTGACAGAGCGTTTCAAGTAAAATTATACACATTAATAGTTTTGAGAGAGAAGTATATCATGCCATGGATACATGATTTCATGTTTTCATTGTAATGAAAAGTGTAGAGAAATGAAGTACGCAGTTATCTTAATTTCAATTCACTGAAGTAGATGTTAATTTTAATAATTTTAAGTTAAATTGGTTTGATTTATCACCCTACGGCAATTTGGTTTGGTACAAGAGAACTTATTAGACCGGAATAGGGCTGAAAATAAAATTCAAACCACCATAAACATCTATGCCCAGACCGAGATTTGAACCCAGTGAATGTTCAACCAGGAGAGCCATTTTCCCTTTTAGGTTAGAAAGTGTCGTTATTTGATATATTTTCTTCAAAACTGTTATGCCTTTTCTATTGAAACTAACCCACAAATTAAATTAATTATTTAAAGGCATTCAAACATGAATTGGGAACTGTTTTGCCATTTAATTATCTCAATTAAATGGGGGGTAGCCAAGTCGGTAGAGTAACGGATTAGCAACCGGAAGGTTGCGGGTTCAAAACTCGATACAACCGACCGTTGTGCACGCGGGGGCTGGTACACCTTGAATCTATCGGTGGTCTGAAATGTCCTCACGATGGTGTGGTGTAGACGTTAAGAGAGTGGAGCGCCAACTCACACACAAGTGTTGGCCTCACCAACTGACTATTTTTCATAATTACTAAGTGTTGTCCTCGGATTTTTCCACCTTGGGACTCATCCCGGAGTGTCACCAATAGCTCCTTGCTCTAGCACGACGTAAATTCAACTATCAACCCAACTAAATTGGAAATTTTAAAGTCAGCATTGGTTTGGTTTGGTTTTAGTTTGTCTCTAAGTTATTTTTTTTTGCTACATGGGAGGATTAATTCGACAGGAACCTAAAGTCATTACTGATTTGATCTGGTTTTGGTCTATCTTTACGATAATTTTTTCAAACGTGGATTAATTAAACAGAAACTTAGTCATTACTGGAAATCTAAAGCATTGCCGAGAGTGAAAATGAGTACACTTTTCTTTGTTCAAAAGTTTTGTCATTTTATAAATTTAAGTTTCATTATTCTTTTGTGCACTCACCATCTTCTATTGAAAATAACTGCATTTTCACTGAATTGGCAAACAATAGAATGTAGCGATATTTTTAAATTATAATAATTTTAAATATACTGCTTAAGATTTTCTATTAATTGATATAGAAAATATTTTAATTCCTTAGACGTTATATGAAAATTTGTTCGTGTATTAAAATTATTAAATACAAAATTCGTTTATGTATTCTACAATAAAAATAGTTATACAACGGAAGAGATGGATCGGAAATACCATTCTAATGGCGAGTTAAATGACATAATCTCCAATAAGTAGAAATAGTCTATGAAGCTCAAACAGACGGGAATAGCTTAAAAAAATTAACATTGATAGCGAAATTTATTTGACACCTAAACGAAATAAAAATAGAATGATTACATACTTAGCACGACCTATTTTATAACAGTTAAACTGAGCTTCAAACATTAAAAATAACTTATTGCTATAAGTAAGGCAGCTTGTAAGGCAGCTTAAAGAGTCCTCCATCAAAGCATGTGCTAAATGTTTAAACAGCATTAGAAGTCGTATGATGAGTGAAATGGTATACGTTTTGTGCGGCAGCGGGAGAACAATAAAGGTTCATCACGTGAAAGGTCACAAGTCGTAAAATGGCTCTTCGTGAATATTGGACACCTGTTACACAGAATAAATTAGATTTTTATGCAGAGGGCGTGGACACTTTTGATACGTTAATAGAGCCTTAGCGATAGTTATTATTGATAGTTATAATTGTAAAACGTGAGAATAGGGCAAAGCTTATACGAATTACTCAGAAAAGCATTATTCAGTTCCAAAAAATGTGCCGCTATGATATTCCATCTCAAATGTAACGTGCGTTTAATGGTTTTAAGAAAAATTTTCATTTATTAAAGTTTAGTTTATTAAAGTTTAATTTATTAAAGTATTAAAATTAAAAAAAGAGCTAGACCCAAATAACATTAACGATTGTCCTATGATATTGTTATGCAGATATTAAAAATATTACGTGAGGAGATTAAAGGTTTTGTTTGGTCGAGAAAATTCAAAGGGTTTTATGAAAGAAAAACACAGCAAAAATAAGAGTTACTAACCTGAATGAAAAACATCGCATAATATAAATATCACAATGTTTCTGGAAAGTTCTACGATATACATTGCAAAGATATAAGTTTTAATAAAAAATGCTTATTGGAAAGATATAGTCTGGAACCATAAAACCAATGGCTGTTTTGAACCTAGAACCCCTTTGTTTTCTTTCAATTACTTTACTGTTTGTAGTTCATCCCGTTCCCTTGTTAAGAACTATTTGGGGAAAATTACATACTAAAATTGAAATAGAGCAATATACTTTACTCTTTCCTCATAAAATATTCGCTTTCTGTAGTTAAAAGTTCTACGTAAATCATGGAATTAGATTTTCTGAACACAAGAAATATTAGGATAGATATTAAAACAATTTATATAATAAAGAAAAATTTTTAATTCTTTTTCGCCAGAGCCTCTATCAGAAAGTGACTGTACATCCAAATCTACTGAAAGATTTAAGGGAAAAAAGGATAAAAGAAACAGGTAATAAAAGACTACTTTTTACGATCACAATTTTTTAATCATCTCACGTGTCATCGATGAGTGATATCGATTTGGATTGTTAAAAGGAGCACTTCATAAACGCTGACTTTGTAAAATGGGCGGAGTATAAAAAGCAAGAATATAGTACTAATAGATTAAAAAATTCCCTTATGTCTTGGAAAATATGTAAATTGATATTCTAGTGAAATGGCTATAAAATAGAAATATGATAAACGCGCGAGTATTTTATACTTAAAATGTCAATCGTATTGTGGAAGATTGTTTTTAAAATGTTAACACCTTCTGTGAATAATAGGACTATTTTCTTACTCCAAGTCAAACGTGAGGGACCTTTCATGTAAAAAGACGAGTGAATGAAATGTTTTTCATGAAACCAATAAATAAGGTTATTTAACAAAATAAAAAAGTAATGTAAAAATAGCTTTTACATAGCTATCAAATAGTTCATTTCTATCGAAGTAACTCTGTTGTAACTGTATTTATTGAATCTAAAGAAATCAAGTCCACCTATAATCGTATCTAGCGTCATATGTAATCTATATAAATAAAAATGGAATGTTTGTACATTGAATATTTTCGACCCATTTCAAGTTTTCTATCCGTTTTGGGCCCTTCTGATGCAAAATAGGTCTCTTGCGCGTTTGGCGTCTATCTGTCTGTATCTATGTATGTGTTCCCACGTACTACGTCCAAACAGCTGAATACATTTTCATGAAATTTTTGCATACTGGGAGCACTTACGTTCATTTAGTGATTGATCTTGGTTGCGTAAGTTCACATTTGATTTTGTGTCTGTGTTTGTACAAGTATCACATCAAATTTCTTCAACATATTTTAATGCAATGCTCTACATTTGATGCACCATATTTGATTTAATGCATACATTATTTAAAATTTCTTTGCTTATATATTTAGGTAAGTTTCATGCTAAAACATCTGAGTAACTATACTTAAATCAACCATAATTTAGTAATTTTGGAGTAGTTGGAAGGTATATTGAGCATTGCAATTACTTGGTTTGTTTACATTTGTAGTTTGAGCCTTATTTATTTTCTTTGCCAAATATAAGCTACCAGCAGAATTATCCGGCCTTACTCGGATTGAATTGGTTAACTAACTTCCGCTTAAGTTAATAAATTGTAATTGCTATTCATCACATGTAACAACTATCACACTCTAATAAAGGTACACAATTGTTAAATACACAATTTCACAAATGTAAATAAATATGTTCAACATTTAACCTTTTTTGTAAAATTTAAATTTTTAGTAAAAAATAAATGTCTCTAGAGTGTTCCAATGCTACCCAGAAGGCATAGAATAGTTCAGAGTATGCATAGAAATGCCTTGTATGTCATTTAAAAACAAAAGCGTTTCCCAAAATTATCATTCAATGATTAAAAATGTTTTTAAAACTAATTAAACTATTACTTATCTTGATTACAGTTATTGAACGAAACGCATCAAATTGAAAATCCAGAAATGCATCTTAAAACAGATTTAAAAAAAAGTTTCGAACGAAAAGTAATGAATGTATTTGTTTTTTCACTACAAAATAGATTCTTGGAATATAACGGACAGAAATTTAAAAAAGCAAACGGTTAAAAAAATACCAAGGTTACCATATTAGCTACCAGTCTTATTTTAAAAGTTCTTGTTCTGTATATTTTATTTATAATGTTTTATTTTCTTTATTATTTGTTCTAAATATTCAGATTTTTTTATATTTCGTAAAGGAAAAATAAGGCTCACAAAATAAATAAAGTATTAGAATTAAAATACCGTAAAGATAGTTTTTGAAAAAATAATTGATTTTTCAGCAGCATTGGTAAAACAATTCAAGTAATTGTGTACTCAATATACCTTCCACCTACTAGAAAACTAACCAAGTTATGGTTGATTTAAGTATAGTTACTCAGATGTTTTGACGTGAAACTTGCCTAAATATATAAGCAAAGAAATTTTAAATAATGTATTCACTGAACTAAAATATAGTGCATCAAATATAGAACATTGCATTAAAATATGTTGAATAAATTATATGTTATACTTGTACAAACACACAGACACAAAATCAAGCATAGAACGGGAAGACTGACAGACAAGTCTTACGCAACCCCAAGTTCAGTCACTCATATAAAAGTCATAAAATATTGCACGTCTATTCAGTAAATGAATGTAAGTTACAGTTTGCAAAGTTTCATGAAAATATATTCAACCGTTTGAACGTAGTACGGGCACACACGTACATAGATACAGACATACACCAAAGGATTTTGCACCAGAAGAACCCAAAACGGATAGAAAACTTGAAATGTTTCGAAAATATTCAATGTACAAACACTCCATTCTTATTTATATAGATTTCCGAATATTTGGGACAGACGATATTTCGCAACGAAATGGGAACTTGTGTTCGTTTGCCACGTGAAATGTTATTTTCTGTTTTTTCTCTCGGAATTAATTTTGTATTTTTAAATTTTGTCTAATTTTTAGTTGTAAGTCGTGGCAACTGTGCGAGATCAAGAGATAAAAAAGAATCACGAATTGATATCTTTAGAACAACTTTTCTCTTTTAAATATTTATTATTTTAATAATTTGCAGTTCCTTTTCATGACACGCAACACCACAGCAAAGTATTTGATTTAAAGCGGCATGTAAGTTAGAATAAAGCAAATTTTAAGAGGAATTTTTCCATTATTGAAAGAACGTTAATGCTAAGATAATCTGAACTAGGATTTTTGAAATATTACAAATTCTTTGTCATACCGACAGAAGATCAAGGTGGTTTATTTTACGAATTGAAGCTATAGTTAAGTAACTTATATAAGGAAGGTTTGTTTAAAACATTGATTTTCTTTAGAAGAAACGCTATCAAATCTATTTACCATTTTAAGAAATGGTAATAGGTTACCTTTGCTTTGTCTGCACTTGAGACATTCAATTTTAAAACAAGTTTTTTTATTATTGCGCGTACCACAAAACGGAATTTTCAAGAAAAAACATATTCGCTTTTAAAACAAACTTAGTGATAAATATCTTATCGAATTAATTTGTCATCATTCCCTTAATGATAGCTAAATTCGAAAAACAAATAAAAAAATATTTGCAGGTAAATTATGCGAGAGAGTATATATATTCACCGTAGATTCATCATTTCCACGAATTGAGTTGAGCACTTTTACAGGAAAAGAATTTAAAGGGAATTCCTAATCCTCCCTCAAAATCGTCTTTTGTACTAGTTGCCATAGTGTCCGTCACCTTTCGTCAGTTTGTACTCTTAGCTGGGGTGCGATACATGTGAAATGTATTACATGGATGGATGGATATGCATGCATAGGATTTGTGTCCAAAGTTGGTTATAGAAATTATAAAAATATCTAAAAGGTATTAAAAATTATTTTACTCACATTTAAATGATTTGGCATTTTTCTACGAAAGAGGGAAATGATTATTCTGGTCACTTTCAATCTATAGTAATCTATAGTTAATTCAACCCGATTGGAGGTCGGGTAATTTTGCTAGTAATCTATAATTTCATCAAGTGAATATTTCTAAATGCTGTGTGAGTTGTGACGCAACAAAATAAAGTGAAAATATAGCAAAATTAGGATCTGTGAAGAAAACAGAAGGAAGGGAATAAGAAAAAAACAGGAGAGGAATCTGTTAATCGATTACCTAAATCCCAGGATCTTAATTTTGTTCACGGAAGAAATAAAATCTCTCACCAACTTTCTGCCTCTAAAATAAATTTCAGTGTTTCATTTTCATCGTTTTTTATTTTCCCCTTAACTTTTCGAAGGAAAAGAAAGTTTTAGAAAAATATTACAGGCCTATCACCTTAAATGAATGTATTTTGCACATAAGAAAAGTTTAGTTCTTTTCCGTTTTTAAAGGGCTCCGGGCACCTTTGTGTATCATCAGCCATCTAGAGCACTCCTAGACTTAAGAATATCAAATGAGAGAATATTAATATACATTGACAGTTTTGATGTACCCAGAACATTTCAGTACCTATCCTTAACCATTTCAAAATGATGGGATGCCATTAAAAGTTTAAATATATCCCAATATGAATTCATCCATTATAGCGATTTCATAGCATTATGATTAAAAATGCCAATTGAAATCGAGGCATTCCCATAATTCTCTTCGAATTAAAATATATTTTCAGTGATAAATTTTATTTTCTATTGTTTTCAAGAGCATACAAATTAATATGGACTAGTGGTCGCCCAGTGGTCGAAATTCGACCATAATTCATTTAATTTTTAAGTTTGAACGTTAATAAGATTCTTTTGTCAAAGAGTATACCTCTATATTCATTGCATATATTTTTTTGAATTTTGTTCTATTACGTAAGCTGCGAGCATGTACAAATACGTCATAGGAAAAATGTGGTATAGCTTGGTTAAGCCATATCTAAAAAACAATAACGCGTTGTTTGACATTTTCTTGGGTTTTTTTATTACTATACTGGCCACAGGTTTCGCCAAGGCTACACAGTTAATTTGCCTATCTTTTTCAAATTATATAAAATTTAAATAAAAAATAAATAAAAAAATGAAAAATGAGATAAAGAATACGTGCTTCGTATTTTTTTTATATATTTTTTATTGAAACAAAAAAAACCGGGTGGTTAAAAAAATAAATGTTGTCCATTGAACTTGAAATAGTTCGACACTGAATTTAATGATTCAAAACTTCTGTGTAGACGATGTTTTTTGTAAAAACTCTTTCATCGTTTGCTAAATGCCCTTGACCGTTATATTCTGAAATATAAAATCTCAAACCATCGAATGATCGAACTCTACTTGCTGCGACGTACAATTGACCATGTGTAAAAACTGGCTGCCTCAATAAAATTCCAATTTTTTCGAATGTTTGCCCTTGAGACTTATTTATTGTCATCGCAAATGCAGGTATAATTAGAAATTGAGTTCTTTGAAAGTTAAATGGTAAAATAGTTCCGGAATATGATAAATTTATACGTGGAATCAAAATTCTCTTATTGCGTGCGGTTCCAGTTAAAACTTCGCAATCAATAGTATTACGATGCATAAATTTGATGCGCATTCTTGTTCCATTGACTAATGCTTCCTTTGTATTTAAGTTTCTGATCAGCAAAACGATGCAATTAACTTTCAATACTAACTTATGTGGTGGCAAATTATGCCAAATCTCATACTCCTCCGTGCGCGCAATGTGCTTAAAAAGGGGTAGAAAGCCTTTTCTTCACGTATTAATATATAGATTACAGTATATGAACGTAAACAATGAATGTTTTATTTTGTTTAATTTAATATATTTGTAACGTATATTATACATTAATTTTATCTTTCTGCACTCCTTCTCCGTACGAACTTTAATTATGCCAAATCTCATACTCCTACGTGCGCGCAATGTGCTTAAAAAGGGGTACAAAGTTTTTTCTTCACGTATTAATATATAGATTTTAAAATATGCCATAAAGAAGGCAGATATCAGTTTTCATCTTTTTCACCGTAAAATAATATTAGGTGAAAAATTGAAGTTTTTTGATCCCTTTATTTTCATTTATAAAAGCTTATACGATAACAATTTCATAACCCCTAAATTTGAATGATTAGATTAGAAAGTTTTTCTTTGTGACCAATATAACAAACATACATCTTAAAAATGATTTTCACCGTACAATTAGTCACAGAAAATACATCAGGAAACTTGATGCATTAATCATTAATACGCCAGTATGATGTAAAAAACGAATTGTATCTTAATAATAAATTACACTCAGCATAAAGTTTGATAATCGTGTTTGTAGGATTAAACCTAGCTTTAAGCAACGTTTGTGCAAACTTTTAAACGCGAGAAATCTACACACCATTGGTTACAACTAAAAATCTTGGTTTGGTTTGGCGCTCTATCATCATGCTTTTTGCTACATGAGGGACAATTAAACCATAAGAAATCTTGAAGTGCGATTCATCACCAATCGGTACACTAAGGAACAAATAAATGCAAAAAAGTGATTCGTACGATTTACTTATATTTGAGAGTCAAAATAAAAGTGTATGATTAAAAAAAAAATTCCATGTAATTCGACACACTTAATACTACTTGCCGAGCTTTTAAATTGATAGCTTTTTCAATTTTTTAGAACTTTTCGTTTGTTTCTTTGTTATCAACATACAAATATTGGATTAAAAAAGACAATATAACAATGTATCCAAAAAAAACTGCACGAAATATAGTTTCTAAAGTTATTCACCAAAGACGTTTTCTCATGTTTTGATCACGCAATACTACGTTGGAATCCCGTAAGGTATTCAATTCGTAAGGATTTAATTTTGTACTGGCAATAAGAATAGTACTGATAGGCAATAAAATGGTAAATGTGTTATCATAACAAGCATTTCAAGGCATACGCTATAAATGTAATTGCATTCAAAATCACATAACGGCATATCACCACGCAATTACGAATCACGCAATTCCTCAATTTGATATCACAGAAAAGGTCTTTGTATTCTACTCGCTATAGAAGCTTATGTGATGATAGACAATAACGAATTTCATTTTGGTGAAGCATCATCATTCTACAGAATTTTATAGCGCAAGCAATATATCATGTGAGAAAGTATCTCTTAAAATTGCATTTTATAAATTAAAAAAAATACATTTAATGAAAACTGAATCACTGAAATGCTGTTATGTTACATAAAAATAATACATTTCTGAAATAAAAATGATTCATATCTAGTTTATTTTTTAATTCAAATACCTATAAGAACAGATTACGAGAAGGATCAGGAACGCTATGTTCACGTAAAATTGTAAATTATATATAATTGGATACCATACGTACTAAAATTTTATTTTTTATAATTAGTATTTTATATGTTGCATACATTAAAACTAAATTTATTAAATAATACATTTAAAATCATTCGAGATACAAACAAGATATTTAATTTCATGTTCTACAAAAGAAATAGTTATATTTTCATAAATTCTATTATTTCCAAAATATTAAACTATTGGAAATCCTATAAGGAATTCAAGTCCTAATTAAAAATGCATTTCTATAATTTTTGTAATTTTAACTATTAAATGAACTAAAATGATAGAAATGCATTTCTATAATTTTGTGATTCTCACTCTACACAGAACATTCCTACACATTATTAATATTTTATTAAATCTTTTGTGCATTTCCTGTAGTTCGCAAGAAAGCATTAAACAAAATAAACGCCGCCCCCACACACATTTCGCAATTTTTCTTCACAAATATAGTTTTCTCCAGAAACTTAATTCTTTCCATCAATATATACATGGACACGAGACAATGGCTCTGTTATGAAAGATGAAAAAGCATCAGAAAATTTAATTCCATTTTTCAAACTCTTCGTGCGAAAGAAACAGATGGTGCCAATCGTTTCAGCGAAACATGTGGTTCAAGAAATACAGGGGAACATATTTCTCAAAAATAAACTCTTCCAGGGAGATGAGACTGATATCTGATTAAAAACAATTTTTTTCTCCCAACTTGTTTCGAAGGAAATATTGTTAAATACCGCACTTCCGAAGCATACGTAATCTCAAGATATAGGTTTTCCAGTCGAATGAGCATCATTACAAATACAAAGCAATACATTTTTGAATGGTGGGAATAACAGTACAAGTCAGTTGTGATGTGCACAATTTTCTTCGTACGAACAGTACAAGTAACTTAATTTTGTAAGGGCCACATCCAAGATATAACGGTAGTAAATATACTAAAACTTTAGAGGTTGTTCATAAAGGCCAATCAAGAGATGTATGAAACTTATAACCATCTTCTAAAAATTGCTTCGAAAATTGTGAATTCTTAGATCTGATGATAAAATTGGAAATCCTGTCTTGGTGTCACCGTTTCTCAACTCTTTGAAGGGCAGTATGCTAAAAACATTTTTCAGAGAAAACAACTTTAAGGGGAAGATCTATCACCTTATATCAGTGATTTTCAGCCTTTTTGTCGCATAGTACACATAAACTAATTACTAAAATTCTGAGGTACACCGAAAAGTATACTTTTTTGTTAATCTGACAAAACGATAAGTATAATTTTGATTGATTTATAAAAATGACAATAGTAATTACCTACCCTTTTTGCACTTAAAGCAATTGGCAAAAATCTCTTTGAAACAATTTATCCATGATATTTTGCAATAAAAAATAATGCTCAAAATTATTTATATGGGTATTACTTGAAATTATTTGTGAACACACTTCTCAAAAGCTCAAAACTACAGTCGAAATCAAACAAATATTGCACCATTTAATCCGTTTCACCAACTGCAAGGCACACCAGTTCTATCCTTGTAGCACACATGTTGAAAAATCGTTGCTTTGTATGAATGCATTTGTCGCATAACTAAATTTAAGTTTTTTAAGGGAAGGTAGTAGTATGGTTTTTTATATACCATTTATCTAGAACATTCCTTGACATCAGAATATCAAATGAAAGAATATGCACACACCCTAATCTTAATATAATAAAATGTTTGTATACCTTAACTTTAATATACCTAGGACATTAATTTACAATAGCCTACCATTTTAGAGGATGTGACCATCCTTGAAAGGATTAAACAAATGTGTCTAAATACTAAGTTTTCAGTCGCCTTTCATAAATAAGATTCAAATACCACAGGAAGAGTTACTTTGAAATAAATATTAACAAAGTTTCCTAACAACTCCAAATGAGATTTAAGTAGGGAAACATTTCTCTATGGCATATTTTAATCATATCCTTCCAAATGGAGGTGGAAAAAGTGCCTCTTTAGTAAAAGTTTACCTTGAATTCGGCAACATATTCCCTAGCTGACCATTTCTACGATCACGCAATCTATTAAGGCGTCATCATAAATTTCCCCCGACGTGTCCTCAGCAATTAGTCTCAGGTAAAAGATTTATGTGCGGCTCAGGTAAGAAAATATTCCCTCACGTATGCCAGAAATTTATGATCTCGGTCTTCTAATACGCATTAAGATAGTCGAAATGCGAACGTTCTGGACAAATGACTGCCTCTCCGGAGCAATTGTGTGTTTTTTCAGCTATTATGATACTTCCCACACACAAGATTGCCGAGTTTCTTTTGTTTAACAAAAGAGCATAAAAAATGGAAGGAAAAATCATCCAGGAGAAAATGGTTTAGGCTTACAAACGACGCAATTTAATAATGGGGTAAATTTTTTCCCATCTAAGTCGGGGAAAGTTCAAAACGTCACTTTAAAGATCGATCAAGCTCTGTTTTGTGTTTAGAAGATTCTGGTTTCGAAGGTAAGTTTTCTATACCAACACGAATAGAAAAACAAGACGCCCAATAGTTTAGAGTACTTTTTTATCTGTTTTCAAACATGTAGGATTTTGTATTAATTGTATATAATTTACAAAATCTTACTGTAACTTTTTCGAAGCTTATACTGAGAGGTATAAAATATGTTCAGTTCTTTCCTTAAACTATAAGTTTTGTGATTCAAGTTTTGTAATGAAAGTACTTAAACTAAATACTTTTTAAACATTTAAATAGAATTTGTTAGAGTACTTTTCACTGCGATACTTAACATATTCAGTTTAAAACTTATCGTTTTCATTTATGTGTCATACCATATTCGATTCTTACTATTAAATTGAATTTCGTTTTATTTGTCAAGTTAAATACACACAAATAATTTTTTTCTAATATCAAGATCGGTATCATGAATTCCTTCCTGCGAAAATCTTCTCGGATCATAATGAATGTCATTTCATGATTTCTGCAGAGGACAGTCAGAATTAGCTATGCTGCTACCCTGACAGTAGAAACCGTATGGCATATATATATATATATATATATATATATATATATATATATGTGTGTGTGTGTGTGTGTGTGTGTGTGTGTGTATGTATACCATATATATATATATGTATGTATACTCTCATGTCCAGAATTATCTTTACATGCATAAAATTACGGATTTCTCAGAAACTGTGAACTATGATTTTATGAATTTGTGTGAAATGATGCATATGATATAAGACTAGCATGAAACAATAAAAATGGCAATAATATGTTACAAGGAGAGTTCAGAAAAAAAGAATAACCCAGAAAAAATTAAGGCTTATGAATTTAATATGGAATGCGATCTCCCCTGACGTGTACACACATATCACAACGTGTTTTAATGCTGGCAATAATGTTGTTAACCACAGTTTGGGGAATTAAGTTCCACTCCTCCAGCAATGCGGTCTTCAGGGCATTTATACTGCTAGGAGGAGGATGTCTCCGTGCAACTGCTTTTCCAAGGTAGTCCCATAAGTACTCTATCGGGTTCAGATCAGGAGAATTTGCTGGTCACGGTATTCGCTCAATGGCTTCACATTCAAGGAATTCATCAACGAGGTTTGCTCGATGTGGACGAGCATTATCGTCCGTAAATAAAAAGTCAGATCCATATGCACCTCTTGCATAAGGTTCTAAGACCTCATCTCGATATCTCTGGCCGGTCACAGATCCGCTGTTGAAAGCGCGTAGGGCCACCGTAAAACACGTATGTCCCCGATAATTATTCCTCCCCATACCATCACACCTGCATTACCAAAGCGATCACTTTCCATAATGTTCGAAGGAAGATTTCGCTTTTTTGACTCCCTCCAGATGTAAACACGTTTAGAATCAGATGTTAAACTAAACCTCGACTCATCAGTAAAAAGAACATGGGTACACTGGTGTTCACTCCAATTTTGATGTTCTTTGCACCAATTAAATCTATTTCTCTTTTGTTGTGAACAGTGAAACATATACCCTTGGCTTTTCCGGCATAAAGGCCTTTTTCATTAAGCCTTCTTTCTGTATGCAGTTTGCCGTGATGCAAGAGTTCCAGTGGCGGCTGCAACCTCTGAACTTAACTGCCGAGCAGTAGACTTCCGTTACGACGGGCAGTTATTGCCAGATATCGATCTTGAGAAGCATTTGTTATTCGTTTACGACCTTGTCCAGACCTCCTTACAACAGTACCAGCGTTCTGAAATTGTTTCCATCGCGTAGAGACTCTTAAAATATTCACACCTCTCGCTGCTTCCAAGATGGTCTGCCCTGCTTCTAAACGGCCGATAATTCGCCACTTCACAGATTCTTCCAAATGATACTTCGGAGCTATAACAAACCGTTTGAGTCCTTACACACTGAAATCAAAAGGTGTATTGCAGAAATTCACTCAGATATTCACTTTGCGCAAAGCGTTTGATTCACCGTCGGATGACGTAACGCCTTGATTTGCATATCAGAAACCGTTTGATTCATCGTCGGACGACGTAAAGGCTTGATTTGCATATCAGAAACCGTTTGATCACTTTTGACTGGATAATACTAATTAGGTTTGTCTTTCACACATTCCCTGAAAAATGGATTACATCGATTTGGATATTTCATGGAATATTATATTTGTGTAAGTAAAGATAAATTTGGGCATGAGTGTATATATATATATATATATATATATATATATACACTCATGCCCAAATATATATATATATATATAAGAAAATTGAAATTAACTTGAATAAGGCTTTCTTTCAAATTCAGACACGTATAGAAAACTATTCATTTTAGTCTAAATCTTTCCATGTCAATTTATCCACCATAGTCATTTTTCTTGTCTATTCTTAAATAGGATATATGACATAGATATCCTATCAAGCATGCGTTTTGATGGCACCGCAGACGTGACTTGATAGTCTCCTAAATATGCTCCACCCATATTATCGGACCTCAATGATTGTGGTCCCACCCTGTAATGGAATCCTTAGTATCGAAATCTGTGTATTAGAATAAGTGTTTTCGTACTGTTGAGGTCTCAAAAGCCTATTCTTAGGATATGAATTTCTTTTATCATAGTTCACTACAAGGAATAAAATTATGCCTACAAATTCTTCAGATTGAACAGATAAAGTGTTTTTTGAGTAAATGGAAATTTTTAAGACGGTTGAGATGCTTCTTCTTCTTCTAGACCCTCCTCCTCCCAACTCACCGATAAGTTTTGAGTTTTTATATGGGAGGAGGGGGAGGACTTTAACCATGGGCACAAAAGGGGCACGCCGGGAAAACCAGCTCCCCCACACAGAGAGGGTACACCCAGACTCCGGCGCGTCCGCACCGAAGTCCAGGGCACCACCATTTATTATTTTTTCTTTAAAAATAAACATAGAAAAAGGACCAACAGGGTCCAAAAACATTAACTAAGTATCGACGACCGGCACACTGCCGGTTTACAAGGACGATATCGGCGCCACATAGGCCATCCTGTAGCACCTGAAACTTACCCACAGATTTATAACATTTAAAATTTTAATAAAACTGGACCATATTCAAAAATAGTTATTAGTCCAAGACCCGTTAATCCAGAGAACCAAAAAACACCAAAAGACTCAAAACCCCAAATTTCTAAAATTTTTAAGAAAAGTAAAATCATAGGATCTAAAATAATGAAGTTTAAAATTGAGCCGGACCTAGTCCTTGACTCACTAATTACCGAGGGAAACAGGGTAGAGTGTCAGGGGGAAGAACGATATACAATTCAAGATTTTTGAGATTTTTAAACTTAGGGGAGGACGTCCGCGGCCACCCCTCCGGCCGCCAGCACACATATCCTGATTTTATATAATGATTGAGTTGATTGATATAATGATTTTATATAATGGTTGAGATGCTTGTAGAATATTTATTAACAGAAATCTACATTATTTGTATATTGTCGAATGGCAACAACGTTAAATCGATCGTTAATGGATTAATTCGCTGATTTTGCAGCTTCGTTTAAATGAGCTATGGACCTGTATAATATTGATATAACTACACAGAAGAACTCACAGTTATAATGAAATCCTTCAGCAGTCTGATTGCAAAGCGTCAAAAAATGTCGATTCGCTTTTGAACAAGGGAATGGAATGAAATTGATATAGGCTTTTAGAATTTAATTGTGGCGACTTGACTGCTTTTTGCCATGTAATTTATCAATATAAATAAAAATGGAATTGCTAGTTTGTGCATTGAATTTTTTCGACCCATTTCAAGTTTTTTATCCATCCAAGGTCCTTCTAATGTAAAATTCGTGTCTTGAGCGTTTGGTGTCAGTCTGTCAATTTCTCTATGTATGTGCCCGTACTACGTCCAAACGGTTGAATATAATTTCATGAAACTTTGCATACTGTGAGTACTTACATTCGTTTAGTGACTGAACTTAATTGGGTGAGTCTGTCCGTCTTCCTGGTTCTATGCCTGATTTTGTGTTTGTGCCCTTGTACAGGTATCACATAGATTTTATTCCATATGACATATTTGAATACAATGTCATTTATTTTATACATCATATTTTAGTTTAGTTAATACATTACTTAAATTTTCTTTGTTTACATATTTAGATAAGTTTCATGCTAAAACATCTGAATAAGTATACTTAAATCAACGGTAGTTTTGGAGAAGCGGGAACGCATATTGAGCATTGCGATTACTTGGACTGTTTTACCAGTACTGGTAAAAAGGCAATTATTTTTCCAAAAATTAACAGATCTACTATTTATTTTGAGCGTTATTTTTTCTGAATATTTGGGAAAGACAATATTTTATAACGAATGGAAACATGCGTTCGTTAACCACGTGCATTGATATTTCCTGTTGTTTTCGCTCGGAATTAATTTCATGTTTTTAAATTTTGTCCAATTTTTATATATAAGTTGCGGCAACTATATGAGATCACGGGTAAAAGAAGAATCAAGAATTAATATCTTCAGAACAACTTTTCCTTTCAACTTTTCTTTATTTTTATTTCGCAATTTTCTGTTGCATAAATTTATTTAATATTTTTTTTAACAAATTGTCACTTATTTTCATCACAACCAACATCACAAAGTATTCTATTTAAAGACGCATGTAAGTTTAAAAAGGAATTTTGCTGTCATTGAAAACTGTTCATTTAAAAAAATTCAAAGCAAGACTTGAAATATTCAAAATTCTTTGTCATAGGGAAAGAAGGTCAAGGTGGCTTATTTTACGAGTTAAAACTATATTTAAGAAACTCATTAAATATGTTAAAAGTGTTTTGGAAAACAATAATTTTCTATTAAAAAACGATGTCAAATCTAGTTTAAATAGTAATAGGTTACATTTGCTTTGTCTGTACTGAAGACATTAAATTTTAAGAGAAGTTCTTTTATTATTGCACGTGACTCAAATTGGAACTTATTTTTAATAAAAAATATATTCACTTTTAAAAATCTTAATGATGAATATCTTATCAAATTAATTTGTCATACTTCCCTTAAAGATGGCGAAATTCGAAAATGTCGCATGAATGGTGCAAGAGAGCCATAGATCAAAAAATATTGGTATGTAAACTAAAAGTGCGAGAATATTTGCGGGGGTAGATTCGTCATTTTTGCGAATTGAGTTGAATATATTTTATTTAATATAATTTTAAAGGAAAAGAACTTAAGAAAGGGAATTCCTTATCTCTCCTTGAAATCGTCTTCTGTAATAGTGTCATCTTTCGTCATTTTGTAGCTTTCTCATACAACAGGGGTGCGATGTAGGAGAAATGAATTGCATGCACGAATATGTATGTATAGGATTTGTGTCCGAAGTTAGTTGTAGAAATTATAAAAATGTAGAATATATGTTAAAAGGTTATTTTACTCACACTAAAATTATTTGGCATTTTTCTGTGAAAGAGAAAAGTGATTATTCTGGTCACCTTTTTAATCTATAGTTAACCAATTCAACCCAAGTAAGGTCGGGTAATGCTGCTAGCTTGAAATAAGAATTGATGCCAGAAAAACGAAATGCTGTTAAATGTTTTTAGATAATTTTTATTTCATTTAGAGGTATGAAATCCATTTATGTGAATATGGATCCTTTATTCATTATAAATGGATAGATGGATTAAAATAAGACATGAAATGTAACAAGACTACCATCAATGAATATAAAGAATTATGAAAGTTTAGCGCAGATTCTATACAAGGGTTATTCTAGTTTAATTTATTTCAATAAATTTAGTTTCTTTTCACTTTCCCATTGAGTATATTTTACTAAACGAGCATTTCACAAGCACATGGAAATGTTGCATAGTATAAATAATTTTTCAAAAAAAACTGAATTTGTTACACTTAAAGGAATTTTACAGAGTGAGATAATTGAATATAGTCAATATGATATTTGCTTGTCCCATATGTAGTTAGTTATTTGTCAAAGAAATTCATTTTTGTAAATATACAATGTTGTGCTACAATTCTGATATGAATTATATCGAGATCTGAGAAGGCTTCATGAGAATGAAACAAGAAAAAATACAGATAAATCAGAAAGCGTCAGAGAACATAAGTGGGGAAATAAGTTGTATAGAATTTATGAAATGCATTTATGAAAAATATAAGAATATACAATTCAGATGCATATGTTAATTATTTTAAATCCAAATATATACTAACGCTAATTCTTAAAAAAGTACATATAACTGAAACGTATTGGTAATTATAATTTGAATGTGATAATTAAATGTATATCTTAAAATTACTCCTAAATGCAACTTTAGAAAAGGCTTGAAGGTTAAATTAATCCTTTAAAGTTAAATTAATCCTTTAATTCTATATTCTCTGCACTGTTTGATTGTTCAATTGCTTTAAAGGATCTATATCATGGTAAATATTTTCTTGTGTGTCTCAGAGGGAAATATTTAAGTACAATTAAAATTCTTACTAGAAATGAACCATACAAAATACACTCTAGAAAGCAAATTCATTTCTTCTCCGCATATCCCCATCTTTCAATAATGCCCATGCATTTTAAGTAGCAAAGTGTCCACCTTTTTTGTTAAGCTTAGAAGATATTCTATGCTGCTTTCTTGTAGAAGCATAGAATGTCAAATTTATCATTTACGTAAAAGAAAATCATCAGCAACTTGTATAACTAAAACCGTTTTTCGATACATATTTGTTGCTACATGGAAGTCATGCTTCTAGGGAAAAATAACTTTTTAAACTAAAATTCGTGAAATGCTACAAATCATTCTGCTAATGTTACAAGATCACAGTTATTTATATTATATTCTAATAATTATATCCATTTTTCATTTTTACTAAAAAATAAAAGGGGATCAAATTAATTTACAATTTAAAACAGCTATTAGAAAGAATGTAAATTATAAATTTTTGTGTACATAAAAATTTCAAAGAAATTATAACTACAAACCAAGATTAGGATGAAATTTTATACTCCAAGTATGTCTATTGTTTATTGTTTAAGAAAAGAAATGCAACCGTTAATAATTTTGAAACTCCAAAAGAAAGCAATAGTTCACGCTTTTACATACGTTTATTTTGAATCTGGCCAATAATTATAATTAGTTTGGATTCAAAATTGAAACCTTAAAGGCGCAAGAAAACCATTTTGTTCTTAATTATTTTCATTTTAATTTTGTACAATTACATGATCATATATGTAATATAGGCAAGTTAAAGAAGGAAGATTGGACTAACTTAACATAAAACTAGGTGTTAAAGCTAATTTTAAAATTTTACAAATTGAAAATTCAAACTCAACATTGCTGGCTATAAGGATGATTTAGAAATTTTGTCATTAATTTATTGTGACTAAAAATTATCTGTTGTTTCATATCCCGCTTGGTTTAGACAAGCTCGACGAAGACCGTGAGTTCATTCACATTCAAAAAGTCCAAAATGAACATAGAATTAAAATACAGATCCTTCCTGCACAGTCTTAGATAAGCAAGATGACCAGGAGAGACTTGCTCCATATTGCATTTCTGACAGATCGGGAAAACCTTAAAACCATAACAAAATTAAATGGATAATGGATATCAAATGTCCACTCGCCAGTCTAGAGATGGAACTCTGCTGACCTCTATCACCCACTAATTTGAGGACAGCACCGGGATATTTTCTCGTACCAGTTATAGTAGGGAAGGAGTTCCCAAGAGATATTGTTCTGGAGTTTCGTTTTCGCAAAAAATTTCGTAAGAGGAGTAATTGATTGCAACCACTCTGAAAGAGAGATTCCTTTCGACAAGCTATCTGCCATTTCATTTCCGTTGAGGTCCACATGAGAAGGAGTCCAATGTAAACTTATTTCATGGAGTACTGACAATTGTTTAGGTTTAACTAGAACATCAATTCCAATTATATCTCCAATTTCGCTCCAGATCTTTAAATATTGGATGAAGCTACAGCTGTCAGTAAATATCCATGTTATAATTATTCGTATATTTTATATAATTCAGTCCTTAGCCGATGGCTATAATCTCAAATCGGAAGATGGAACACGTCTTGATTTCTTTACTTGATTTAAATTATTTTGTTAGAGGATTTCATAAAAAGTCCACTGCCAGTGAACTATATTCGTGTTTGCTTCCTTCTGTGTAAGCTCGAGTAGTTGCAGAATGGATATTGTTAATTACTTCAAGAACCGATTGCTTTAAATAGGACAACTTATCTAATATGGAGTAAATAAAAAGAAAAGTCACAAATGAAATGTAAAGATATGATAAAAACAGAATATTCAAATTACATTTTTGAATTCTTTTCTAAACAAGTTTTTCTCAAGTAAATAGATTGAAATTTTTTTCTCAGTGGGCACTAATCATATCAGAGGTGAATGGAAAGAAAAATCAATTGGCGCTTTCAACCATCATCAGAAAAGCAATAAATACTTAAATTAAAATTAATTCGTTTCTTTTTCTCTAACTTATTTTAAAATTTTTATCGTATTTTGAGCAATAGATTTTGATAAGAAACAAAATGTGTATTAGAACTTGTTGAAAAGGAAAAGAAAAAACAACGTAGAAAAAAATGTAAGAAAATTAATTATATTTTATTTTAAGTGACAAATAATTTTCAATGGCCAAAGATGGAAAACCATAAATAACCATTTAAAGTAATTGAAAACATGTCGCATAAAGTTTTGTTAGTCATGCATTACTGAAAAGCATATATCATAATATGCATAAAAAAGTGCATTAAATATATCAAGGAAAGCAATTTGGTATCATAACCAATTAGCTACATTTAAATAGCAAAACTGCACTTCATATTATTAAAAGATTTTCCTTTCTCTTTTGATACTTAACACACAAAATACTTTTTTAATTGATAAAATCCATGTATACTTCATTTTTACCTTACAATTCAAACCCTAAGTCTTTTTGATTTTTAAAAAGTATAGAAGTTGCAGCTTCAGTGTCTAAAGGTGAAAATTGCAAAATACATGTCTATTCATTTTTCAGATATTACTGATAACTTAATAAAATATAATATTCAATAAACACAATAGCCTTCTATACATTAAGCGTTAATCTGTCAAATAAGTGGTATTTGCATGAGTTTGATTGAATCACTTGAAAAGTGCGGATTTTCTTGCTCGTTCTTAGTTTCGTTAAATCCTGATAATTTCCTTTAACCCCCTGATGAGTTCACATGGATATATCCGTTCTGCTACCTGCAGTCTTACCTGCACGACTTCTAAACACTTTTATCCTTGATCGCAGAATGTTTCTTAGGATTCTTAAAATAATTAGATGCGGTTATTTGGTAATTATATGTGTGTTGTGGGGTAAAAGGAATACAAAACTACTCGAAAATCTCGTGGCACTCAGAGTATTAACGATTATAAAATAAAATAGCAATACAATATTATAAATTATGATAAATGATAAAATAGTAAGTAGACCCCACATTCCACCCCAAACTTTAATTTTGTAACATGAAAACCAACATAACTTTACAGATTCTTTGAAAATTCCTGTTAATGTATTCACAAATGGGCTATGATTAGTTTCGGAATTACGTTCACACCAAACTAAATTAAACAACGTTAGTGGACAAAATACAAAATAAATGGTCAGTAAATAAATTTTAAAATATAATTTGTCTAATATATTTGTTTCAACTATCAGAAAAGAATATCGCCTCATATAGAACTGACATTATTATCAATGAGTAATTTTTATGAATGCAGGAATAAGTAAAATAATGAGTTCAAAATTCTTCAAGGCACATTTTAAAATTTTGAAGTAATATTACTTTATGAATCGCTAATTCAAATTGAAATAATAACTCTAATATTCGTAGCTCATTAAAATATGCTGAAGAGAGACTAAAACAAAAGAATTATTTAAAAAACTATTGATTAATCTTAATCTAAAAGAAATTCAAAATATTATATTACATTATAATACACATTAATTCTAGATTGGTAAGATACGTACAGTGTACATGCAGTACTCACATTCATAACGTTACTAATTTAGATTGAATCTCAACGTTACCAATTTGGGATTAAAGACATTTTAAAGTCAACATTAACTTTATATTGTTTTTCTTGCAATTAACTGATACTTGCAAAGAAAACTGTTTCACAGATATTTGCAACTCTAAAAATATTCAATTTGATTTCGATATACAAATAAAATTTATTAACAATGAAAATTTGGACACGCGTCTATTCTGAAGAATGCAGAAAGTATTCCACATATACTACTTTTTTTATCTGTACAAGATATTAAAAATAACTTATTCAATACATTTAAAACATTACATACAATTAAAACACTTTCGCTGGCCGATTGCTTTTATATTATTTGTAATGAAATAACATATATATTTTTCTGCAGATTAGAATGAAAATGAATGTATTAATAGAATAAATTCGAACTATCTGTGTGTGTTCACGTTTACAGTTTCTAGAGTATCTTTTTCTGCGCAAAATGCTTTGCCCGAAATAAACATGGGCTGCAGCGAGAAGTTAGTCTACCTTGAGATTAATGTAATCATTGTAGATTTTTTAAATGGTCAAAATTTTAACATAATTTACAGTACAAAAGTGAACTATTATTATTTTTATCTTAAATTTAAATTCTAGTATATATTTTATCTCGATTTAAAATTAAGCCGTGGAGAGAGAGAAAAAAAATAATGGATAGTAAAGGAAGTGGAAGTTTGTTTATAATAACTAATTGCCTTCACAAACATAACATTAAATTACTTGCACATTATAACTATGCGTAAATATATAAAAACAAATATATTATTGAAACGTAAAGCTTTTTAAAAGATAAGCTCCTTATATACCTAAAGCGTTCTAAATAGGCTTAGTTGTCCCTTCTTTAAGATATAAAATGCACATTTTTGGATAAAATCTTTTTCATACTAGTTAGATCTCAATATTAAGTCTTTTTATAACTTCATATTTAAAAGCAATGAGAGCGAAAAACCTAAAAGATCAATGGCGAATAATATATTTAATAACTTAAATCGCTTTCCATTATATCCTTAAATTTATACAATTCCTTACTACTTGATAGAACTTTCCTAAAACAGGAATAGTAAATTCTATTTTCATCTTAATTTACAACTGCAAGTAATCGTATCTCCAAAATGCTATAGACTACATTTATATCCTACTTTTATAAAGTAATATACATCCTGCTTTCTATAGAAACGTTTATGCGACATTTATGAGGGGAAAAACATTCATGACTAACGCTAATACTTAGTTCAGTAGAATAATTTAATTTTCTTTCTCGAATGCTTTGAACAGTCTAATCCAAAATTAAACTGAAAGGCATCCTAATTAATTTTAAAATAATTTCTGTATAATATAGTTCCCTGAAATATTTCATATAAAAAAGAACAAACCATGCTCTTCAAAGAACTAAAAATATTACAGCTGAAAAGGAAAATATCTATTTTTAGTTACCTGTTTAAGGAATCCCAGTTCACAATCGTCGGTTCTCTTTGCATCGTTGTGTGTGTGAAAGTAGCGTGGACACCCCCTCTCTGCGTAGAGTCTCCAATCAAAGAGAATCAACGGACAGAGCCGTGTCAAGCCATCCAAGGCCATAACCATTTTGATGGGCTTCCTGTTTCACGATTTTCGCTAAATGAATTGCACGGAATAATTGTTTGAGGATTATGGACACCTCTATGATTACGATATTCCAAAAGGTTTTGTTTGTCACTCTACGGTAATTTGTTTGCTTCACAAGGGCTAATTAGACCATTATTCCAAAACGAGTAATTTTAAACACTGGAGTATTCATTTCTGTTATTTGTAGAGGGCAATCACTTCAGGTTTCAATTGCTTACGTCATTGCTAAATTATCGTTCTGTAATATTTCTAAGCAATTATTACTTTGTTAATATTGGTTTTCGTTTCACTCAGCTTCCAAATTTACGTCATTGTAAAACAGTATCGTACAATGTTTATTCTAATTAGAGATAACAAAAGTTATGATCCCTTATCTTTAAAAATTGTCGCTTCCATTAAGTTGCTCCATATTTAAATTAATACGTGGTGTACAACTTTAAAATGCAACTATCAAATCAGAGTACATCAGAGATAAGTGCATTAAATTCTATGAAAAATCTATGAAACATGTAGACAATCAAATGTAGTACAGCACAGATTATATGTTTATATTTGTGCGTTTCTCTTTGAGCACACACATCTTTGTTCTCTGTGAAGGTTTAGTAATTTAAAATCACACACAGAAATTCGCATAAAATTGATTAGCATTATATTAACATTTAAATATTCACAATAACTATAAAAATCTAATTTCAACAGAGAATTTAACAGATTGTGCTTGTTATAAATCTTTTAGGCCACTTTCATAGAGAATATGTCCCACTAATTGGGGATATTTTCCTTTCAGAAAAAACTTACACAGTAAATTTCGCACGATGAGAGATCTTGCAATCAAAATAGACTATAGAAAACAGGAACAGTAACAACATTGATCCCGCAAATGCTAGCAACGTTAATATTTCTATTTACTCTATACAGGCATTACGAGGACAATTACGCTAAACATTCAATACAAAATACATATTTTTTATTAAGAGATAAATATGAAACGACTGCTGCTTTTCCGGAAACTTTTTCACGTAACGTATAGTATAGTGATTCCTCAGGCAATTGTTTGATTTCTAATTTTAAGTAGAATACCCGATGAAATTTGTATAAAGGAGTCACACTAATCCAATGTCGAAGCACGTGAATGAATAATAACAAAACATTCAGTAAACTCTAAAACCGTCCAATTCAAAAATGATTTCATTGAAAGTGAATTTTTATATCTCAAAACTTTTCGTAATTTTTAACGATTCTATGACAAGAACAGTGTTTTTATCTATTCGTTTCAGTAACATTAAGTTCAGAGTGACGATTTCCAATTGACATCAATTTGCACGTCTGCATAATTTGCTTCCAATCGAAATTCATGTCACCAGGCACACTGTCTTGAGTAAGCCGAAATCTGAACATCCGTTTCCTGAAAACCAATCCAGTCGGAGGATCCAGCACTTATCCTACCCCCATGAGTCCTGCGATCCAAAAAGCAGGTCTCACTGATCCGCATTCCAAAACCGAATCCGAGAGTGAATTATTATCCGCATCTGCTTGGGAGTCTCCCCATTTGTGACGTCATATTCTCGGGGAGGACCAAGACACCAAAAATATCTCCACCATCCGATGGAGCGATCACTCCTTTTTCCTTCCCGCATCAACGGACGGTCGCTGACTGAGAGGCTTCTTACGCAACAATACTCCTCCCCTCCCCACCGCCACCCTCCCCGACGGCCGCTGACGTCACGGAAACGCAATCCACGTAGCGGTGACATCACTGGCCATGCGCGCGCACCGCAATCGCTGAATCGATGACCTTTTTCGTTTATGTTGTTACAGCGCATAAGCACCTGTGAGTCCACAATCATCTTTTGCGATGGGAGAAGGCGAGGGGGGAAATACCCAAAAATATCTCTTCCCAACTCGTAAGATGCCGGCAACCGTAACCGCGCACTGTGATTTATTGCATTTCCATAGTTAATATTGCACTGGAATCACGAGGCTCGGGGAGAAAAAAAAAGAAATTATGATCTCTCGTCGTATGTCTTGTCATGTTGATCCTCGCTGTTTTCTTTTTATTAATACATATTTCATTTTTGCTTGCTTATGAAGGGAAGGCAGACATAGAATTTATATCCCTGTGCAACGGCTAGAACACACTTTTGGACTTTTCTACGTTTGTTTGCAATTATTCTGGAACCGCTGAAGAAATAAGTTTTTGCATTTTACATAAAATACTAATTTAAAATTATAGAAAAATTTGAATGAAAGGTTACGTGCACAAGTGTGGGGCTAACACTTTGATCGTTTTACTTTTAGTTTTTCCTGTATTGCACATTTTGATATGCACTTTTATTTGCATATTTTTTTCGTAAGCATTAAATGTAGAACAGTAAATATACTTAATTCATGAGCTTCTAAATTGGAACATGAATGGCCAATTGTTTCAGTTATTTCAATTTTGGGAATTCTATTTATTTAGGAATAAAATACAAATAGTTTGTCCAGGCCCTTGGTCATTTTTTGGATTAAAATTATTCAATATTTCTTACGCTGTAAAATCTATTTCATCCCTTGTAACTACACTGTTCTGTTACATCTGCAACACATACATTTCTAATGCGGTGTAAAAATATACTGTAAATATTTCAAAAGGTATTCCAATACAGTTATGAGGTTTGATTTATGGGTTGCTTCTGTTATAAAATGATTATATTTTCACGCTATTGAACATTCCTTTCAATGAAAATCTTTGTCTATAGAGCACTGCCTGCAGTCATTTCTTAATCTCAAGACACAGCCATAATTTATTTTAAGATTATTTTTCTGACTCGGCGGAAACGAAATTAATGCAATAACACGAATTTTATAATAAAATTGTAAATTCCCTTCTGCTTACAACAGCACGGTCCATCAAAACGTGGTGAAAGAATACTGTACAAGACAAATATTTTGTCAACTATTGAACGATTCTGAGCACATGTAAGCAAGCAGAGTGAAACTAAACCAAAGATAAAGATCAATGAAATGGAAGCAAAAGTAAAAATATAAGCTATGCCTATTTTCGTCAATGACAGCACTAAAACTATGTATTATGCATAATTCAATGTAAACGCTTATATCAGAAGAAGCATTCTGTATAAAGGTTATTAACCATTAGTTAGAAATCAGATTAGTTCTAAGAACTTGCGTTGTGTTTTAAATTAACCCCTAAGGGTACAGTAGACTTTCAAAATCCCAAATCAATAAAAAAAACGATTTTTTAACTTTAGCGTTAAAAATTAATTGATGTTTTTTTGTGGATAGCAAAAGAAATTTTTTAGTTACGATCATTTTTGATGGAGTCACAACATCAAAGATATAGTAGATAATATACAACATCAAAGATATAGCAGATAATATACAACATCAAAGATATAGTAGATAAGTATAGTAAAAATATAGTACTGTTAAAACGACGTTTATCTCCGATTAAATTTTTTTGACATACTTCCGATTTTTGACTTTTCCTTGCGTATCTAGTTATGTTTTGTTTCCATGAAATTGTTTTTGGATAATCCTTGCAATCATTTGTATATTTTACAACTGCACTTAGAGATCTAGGTGCAAATGAAAAATTCATCATGCTTCCAAATTTTGAAATGTTGATAAAATGCTGACCCTTGCTTCCTTGCAAAGCTTTGTTTTAGTACAAAAAAGTCTCTTTGGTGCATTAAAATGGCAAAAGACAAGTACAAAACGACTGGTGCTTTAAAATCGTAGAAAAAAATACAAGTAAGATCAAGGAGCAATGAATTCCTTCCTTTCGGAACTGCTTTGGGGCTTGCGTTTCTAGTCGCGTAATTGGGCACGTTGGAATGTGAAAAAGAAAGGGACGTCATCCGGGCACGAAAACTTTTGTTGCTACGCGACACCAGGGCCAAACAAAAAGACGAAAATTTTGTGCCCCATGCGTTATTTAACATGACCTATATACAGATCCGACAGGAAAAGCGCAAGTGCAACACACTGTAGAGAACGGATGTCCTCTCCAAGTTCTTTTTTTCTAACAAAGTAATTTCTGCGACATAGTGCTTACAGGAAAGGGATCGTGATCATAAGTAGTTTCATGCAGGTACTTATACCCACGTTTGAAACTCGATACCTTAATTTCCCTTGTGTTGGTTTATTATATTTCAGTGGAGCAGTCTAGTGGAGGAAAAGAAAAATTGCTAAATAAAACACAGTACCAAAAACCTGATATGGATAAAAACTAATTTCAATCAAACCCATCGACCGAAACGAAAGTCTAAAAACAAAAAATATTCTAAATCCAAACAGTATGGAATAAAATACTACTAAACAACCTTCTCCCAAAGATTAAAGGGGCTACGATAACCCAGTTCGTAGAGTTGCTGATTAATAACCGGAGGATTGCCTATTCGAGATTCGATTCAAACAAAAACCATCGTGTATGTGGGGCACATGAGATCTGTCGTGGTATCAAATGCCCCTACGTTGGATTGGTGCGATAGTTTGGAAAATGGTGTGCCAGATCAGGTATTGGCCTCGTCATCTGACCGTTGTTCAAAATTACGAGGTGTTGTCCTCAACTCTTTACCTTCGGGATTGATCCCGGACCTTCACAAATAGCTCGTTCTGTTGCTCCAGTACGACATAAATTCAACTACCAACCAACCAAACAAGAAAATTTGTAAGACAAATTATGAAGCATAGTTTGATTAAAAACTTTCTAAAGGTGCAAGATTTAAAGCAAACTTTGAAAAAAAAAAGATAAAACAAAATCGTTCTAAATATGAGATGTTCTGAAGGGTGTTTGAAAAATGAAATATTTTTAATTAAAAAAGAAATACCAAGACAAACTGTATAATATGGAATTAGAAGTCCATAAAACAAATTATCATTTTTTAAAAATCTGTATAAGATAGCACTCTACAGAAGATAATTGCTTTTTAAAAGATCATTTATATATCGAAATTTAATTCGGATTCGAATGTTTCGTTATACCAAAGATTAACATAATTTTATATCCTAGGATAGTAGTTTTAATCTTCCTGATATATGGATTTCTTTAAATTTACAAAGTATTTTAGATGCTTCCTTTTCAGTTTAAAAATAATTTACCTTGAAAGCCACAGAAATTTTAAAACAATTACTCTATTAATCCATTGCATTCAATTACATGTTTCAGCGTAATTTTAGATGGATCAAAACAATTATATTTTCCACTAGTTTAGAAATATTTATAACAAAACAGAAAATATACCAAGATATGAGACAAACGAGGCAAGCTGGCGAAAATAAGTTTCTATAATATTCTTTAAACCAATACCCACTACTTCAACTCAACAAAGGACATGGCTACTATTTTATATAGGGGCACAAATGGAAATGTTGCAAAAAGTTCGAAAAAGCTGCTTCGGAGGCCAACAAGAATATTCCACGTCCTAATATGCATGCATCGCATGAGGTTGTGAGAAATAGCTCAGTAAACCAGATTCGAAAGTCTGCTCCAATCGAACAACTTCCTCATTTATAGTTCATAGCTTCATCTTCCGACATCACTTCCTTCTCCTGTAAACAAAACACAGAATGCTCAAAGGAAGAGAGTCCGTCGTGTGAGGAGTGTCTACAGGAGGTAGGAGAGCAGAGCAGGCGAGCTCTTCCTGTGGTGTCGGCGGACATGGACATCGATTAGGAATCCCACGGCGTCGCATCCTGCGCAGGGGCCGATGGAAAAGGTCAGAGGTTAACCCTTTTGCCCCTCGCACCCGACGTCAGACGGGAAACCGAAAATAGGATATACTTGGTACACAAACCGATTTCACTCGGCATTTTGCTCACGCTTCCAATCACGATGAAAACAACAATGGTTACGCAAATCATCACTGTCTGTTTGCAGAGCAGAATAGAATCATGCATGGAATGTATAATTTGCAATTCTTCTGGAAATCATAAGACTATGCGTACATTAAATGCACGATGTATTTTACTGTAAATGTAAACTTGTGAGCCTTCCATAAGTAAAGAACTGTACCAATCAAACGCGCACCCAGAATTCTTATTTGGAAGGGACTGTGAAAGTGCTCATCATGCTACTAATGCATCCACTTTGAGTAGGGGTAATAAAGCCCCCTTTTTCCTCAAATTTCACGATGGATTCCCTGATTGAATAATTATCTTTTCGTTTAGTTCAACATGAGCGGATCATGAAAAAAAAGAAAAAATAATAACTTGTTTTTGTATATGAAATTTAAATGCAAAGTATATCCGAACGCTGGTTTGAACAAAATTAGTTTAGTTCTGAAATCGTAACTGACTGTCACCCTTATCTGTTATGATTGAAGGTGTTAAAAAGTTGTGTGCAGTTGTAAACTATCTCTAGTTCCTAAAAAGAATATTTGACACATGGAACTTCTTTTGTCTGACACCCCTCACTTTCGTCAGCATTTTGTCAAACGAGTATGTCTATCCATTCTTCATTCTATTGCTGTTATTGAAAAAAGGTCTTGAATCCAAGTTTCTCCTATTAGACTATTTTAAAATATCTTAGTAAATTCAATAAATTCTAATTGGTAATGTTTTTCAGAGAACAGAAAACTTTTTCTAATGCTTTGGAGGTGACTGAAGCCTCTGGGTGCCCATCAATATTTTTAAACCAAATACGCTGTACCACAAAAACTGCTCCTGACACAGAGTCTGCCCCTGTCTGTTGCCGTAGAAACAAATGTTATCCTATTTTCAATACGGAGATGTCTGAAGAAATGCATTCGTTTGTCCCATTGGCGCACTTAATGGCAATTAGGAAATATTTTTAAGATTTTTATTTGTCGCCGATATTAACAAACTTCCTCTTTTCACCACCATCGTTCGCTAAAAGCAAAATAAAATTAAATCATTCTCGATAGTCACCCCTATTCAAAATGAACGATCCCCGTTTCTATAGCGACCGCCATCACCCAGACTTGATGACAAGAGGAATGCTCTTTGTGTTATAGGTCCAGGTTCAAATCCCGGTCTGAGCATAGATATCGTAGAAGTTTGGAAATAATTAATTAGTTGGTTAAAATTAACTTCGTATAGCGCAAAATGATCAGAGACAAAAACAATGCTGTTTTCATCCGCTTCTGTCAGCCTCGGAACACACATTTGTGATATCCCTTCCTTCCTCGATATGAATAGCCCTTAGAGTAGAAAAGTTTGGGTTAGAATTTGAAGTTGCTATACAATAACTATTTCTATTAACAATATTTCGTCAATCTATGTTCTAGTCATAAAGGTTGCATTGATTTTATCAACGCCGTATATATGGTTTTATAGCAGCTCGTCTTTTATTATTTGATAAAATTTACATAAGGTAGGTAGGTAGGTATTTTAATTAACGTCACACTGAAGCAACACAACGGGCTATTGGTGACGGTCCGGGATCAATCCCAAAGAGAAAGATCCGAGAACAACACCGCGTAATTTTGAACCACGGTCAGATGACGAGGCAACACCTGAGCTGGCAACCCACTCTCCAAACTTCCACACCACGCCAACGTGAGTACATTTGAGGCCACGACAGATTTAATGTGCACCAGCCCCCTTTGTACACGACGGTATTTTGGCTGGATTCGAACTCGCAACCCTCCGGTTGCTAGTCCGTTACTCTTCCAACCGGGCCACCGCGGCCCCCAAAAAAATTTGCATAAGAAATGGTCCGTATCGAATATAAACTTGCAAATATTTTTGAATTACCCAAAATACTTTGAGTTTCTTCCATTTTAAAATTACGGATAGATATTTTACGGAAATATTCCCATTTAGAACAAAATGACACTTTTTATTTAATAACTATTGTAATATAAAGCTTTTTATTTAATAATATTGTAATATTGCTTTTTGTTAACATATAAAGTGTTTCAATAGGTAACAATTTAATCCCTGAATACTTCGTGTCGGTATTGTTAAATGGGATCAGAACTTTCAGGGTATAATCCGCATACGGACGAGAATTAGACTGTAACTTATTTGATCTTATTTACGTTAAAAATAAAGCGACTGCTGACAGAACTTTTATCGTTAAAAATTGATGGCGGCTAGAGCTTCTCCATGGGTTGTGCCTGCTACTAGATTTGATGTGCTACCAAAAGGTGAAAACACCTTCCTCTCCTTACCAACTGGATCCTATGCCTGACACCTGGCATGCCGAAATCTTATTGTATTTTCCCGAGATCTTTTGCCGGCAGCCGAGGGTGTCTATCTGTTCTTCGGGTTTTGCCATCGGTCCCCATCTCCTTTCTCCTGGACTTTTATATTGTGTTTTGGACCATTATTTGTGAAAATTGATTTTCTGTGTCTTGCCGGGGGCCTTTTGATTTAACTGTTAATTTGCATTCATCCATAATTTAATATCTATGTAATAAATTTTGTTTTTAATATTTAAAAGAACTGTGTTCAAGTGCTTTATTGTTCATATGGAAGCAAATCATTGTTTAAAATAAATTTTGGCCCCTATACGATCCAAACTCATATTTTTAACACAACATCGATTAGAAAAAGAAACGGATACTCTAGACCAGACAGTGAGTGAGATATGTAGAAATTATTTTGAGATGTGGAAAGTTTTTTACAATTTTAATACCTTTCTTTTAATACTCTTAAGCTTCCTATAAAGGTACTACATTCACCATCTGACGAAAGATATAAAATTTACCAATTGAGCTGAATAACTGTTAACTATTCATAACTGTTCAAATAATTAAATAATAATAATAAATAATAAAAACTATGTTCACCAAACCTATTGGAACGTGAACATAATTTAAGTTAAAGACGGCCAGCTGTTTACTTATACACAAAGAAGGCTGTTTGAACCCCAAACCTTATTCGACAATTGCAAATATTTAAAAGTTCTGTTGCAAAAATTATTTTGATTATACATTATACAGTCGACTCTGGTTTTACGAATACTCTTCAAGCCCCGTCCAAATATTACAGAAAAATTTTAAATTCCTCTTAACGAACTTTCCATTTTTATGAACTTTTTCTTGGTACTTTAGAGTTTGTAGAAAGCAGCAATAACTAATAGCCCTGGGTTTTAACAATTTATTATCTGGACCCAATAAAGTAGTTTTCATATCAATTAAGAAATATGTCATGAACATTGATACAAAAATATGAAGTCCCTGAACAAGTGTAGTTTGCATTTATTTTTCTGTGGTTGGTTAGTTGTTTGTCTGTGGTTGGTTTGTTTGGCCAAACATAACGCACTGGTCATATTTGTCCAAACTGTGCCAAACACAAGACAACATCAAGCAAAAAATGTCGGGATAGAAAAAAAAAGAGGGATTGTAGAACAGAGTAGTAGGATGAAAGTAGAAAAAGATGGCTTGGGTATCCCGCGACCCCCTGTTTACTAAAGATAGCAAACTCCATGTGAAAAGAAAAGATCACTGGCATACCTCGGGGCCGTGAAGCCCGTACACACCAAAAGGAGTTGTGCACCTGTGGTCCTTTATTATCCCCTTATTAGTCCGTGGAAATTAGAGAAAGGAACTTTTCATTCAATCTATAAAAAGTACAATGCGTTATAATGTGAAATGGATATGAGTAAGGAAGGGTACCTCCGACGACGTGAGATAAATGCGTGAATCCGTGCTCTCCATGGACGCCCTCTGCAGGAGGGGAGTGTTATCTCCCCTAGCGGCAAGGTGAGGGGGCTGCCGAGTAGATCCAGGTAAGGGTAGTGTGCTTGTCTTCGGTCCAGTGGTGGTGGATCCTGAATGCACACAGAACAGCATTAGTCACGAAAGAAAATTACTCTGATCTGACATCAAGGCTGATTTAAATATCAATTATTAAAAGTGACTTCTTGTACTTTAACTTTATTTATTTATTAAAGCAGTTTATTAATATCCGTTGTCTGCACTATCCATGAAAATGATTGGATTGTTGATTCAGTGCTCATTTCCGAATATTCTAAGTTCATGGGTTAATTGACTCTTTCTCGAGTCACTAGAGCTGCCTTGCCCAGTGGATAAAATCAGTGTTCGGAATCTTTCAGTTACTATCATAAATCGAAAAGAAAACAGAAGGGTACGATGTAGATATAGTAGAATAAGGAGATTTAAAAAAACTGGAGAATAAGAGATTCATAGATCTGATAGTTTTTAATGACAGCTGCCAAGCTGTGAGTGGATGGTCCAGACAGGGAGTACCATTTAAATCTGTTGACACAAAAGCTTCTAACGGCACTTGAGATTGTCGTAATCCAATGACAACTAAAGGAGATTTCTAAATATAAACTTCTGACTAAATTTTATCACTATTTGCAAGAAAAGGGAGTAAGTAGCTGACACTTGCAAAATGTCAGCTTCTTACCTGCATCTTATGTTTTGGAACGTAATGGTAAATTCTAACTTCAAATATGAGACATTTTGCAATAGGCCATTCTTGAACAAAACGAAGTATTTGAAATTATAAGTGCTTATTATTTATTCACCCAAAAGTTGAAGCATTGCCAAAAAAACCAAAACACCCAGAAACTTTCATTGATAACCATGAAATTTGGCAAACAAAATCCTCTACCAGACATGCTAGTGATTAAAGTTTTGGGCACTGATGAATGTCAATCGCGTTCCCTGGCAATGCAAAGTGTACATCCTGAGGATTATTTATTGAAGTGTCAGAGGCTCGCTCTGAATATTCTGATTTGGTGTTCCTGTAGAATTGTTGCCATCTGTTGCGAACAAGAATGCCTGGATGTTGGACCAGGACGCACTTAACACCATCTACATCTTAGCACATCTTGTAGACTAATCGCCCGTCATGTGGGACATACACCGACTATCGTGAGAATGCTGGGCTATGGTCGTCCCAGAAGGACAAATGCTAGAGGATAGAATGGTAGTGAAGCAAGCTGAAAATGCTCCAACAGATTCCTTATCGACCATCCAATCATGCATATCGTCCTCTATGAAGTCGTCTAATGTATTACGAGTCACTGTCAGACACATAGTGGACATGCCGCCCGTTAGGACGTCTGCCTTTGACTACCGAACATCGTCGGATGCATCTAGAGTGGTGCCAGTTCTGAGAGGCGTAGACAGGCAGAATATCACGTTTCGTGACAAGACCAGCTTCTGCCTTATGGCAGATGATCACCGCATTTGCGTATGGCCGAGACCCGGTCAGTGCCATCATTACCAGTTTACTGTCGAATGGCACACCGCTGTAACTTTTAGCGTAATTGGGCGGAGGGCCATCACTTAACGACAATCAGTCGTTTCCAGTGGTACTAGAGGGGTCTCGAAACAGAGATACGTCCAGTATATCCTATAAGTTTTGCCTTTAATGTTACCGTGTCCAAATGCCTATTTATTAGCACGATACCACCCGGCATTACATGGGTCGCCTCTCCCAGGAGTGCCTCTGTGGTATGGAAACCTTTCTTTCTCCTTGGACAGATCGACAGATCTGACTCCTAATGAGCATATTTGGGATATGCTACGCCGTCAATTTCACTACCCCCGGAATATTAAAGGCTCTATATATCAGCATGTATCGCCGCCAGAGGGGGAAATAGAACATACTTATTTATGGCATTACTGATAATAAAATTACAATAATAAAAAAAGTCCTCCATTCTTGATATTGTGATTAGTGAACTTACTTGCGTTCGCAAATGCCCTACTCCCCTCAGGTTCATCGAAAGTTTGCAGTGCTTGTTCTTCTTTACGAACTTCTTCGAGCTCCACGTGCACTTCACGCATTAATGCAACTGTAGAGGCAGAAAAAGGATCGAAAATAGTGAAAACATAGTATACACAAGTTTCAAGACATAAAAAAATGCAATTCACTTTTGTATGAGTGGAAATGCACTGCATCTGTTGAGTACAATAAGTTCTACAACGTACCCAAATATGACATAACATCTTGTTGGTTATATTATTTTTTATGAACAATAGGATATCTTATTAAGTAGCATCGTAAGACGACTTGCTGTCATAATAATGGAAACCAGTGTTTCGTAGAAATGCAATCGAATGAGACGACAAATATATTTGTGCAATATTTTTATGCCGGGTTTTATGTGAAGGTGAGTTCATAATTTCTAAATAATTGCAGTACTCATGAAGCAAGTTAGCATGTGAAGATACAACTTAAAATGTTCTTAGAAAAAATACCATAAAGGGATATAATAGATATTGATTCAATATTGCGCATTTCTTGAATTTAGGTAACAACCTTGAAAAAAGCTTATTTCTAATGTACAATGCATTAATTACAAGAATTGCTTTTACTTATAGAACAAAAAAAATCGAATAAAAAATGTCTAAATTTGACTAAAGACAGAAAAGGAGTGTTAGAATACGCAAGAAAACTTCAGAGAAAATATATTTACTATGATAAATTATGTGAATATAGCATTTTCCACAAATATAATTTGGAGTATAAATAGCTAAAATTTCTTTGAAGGATATGAATAGACACTATATTTGGGAATCCCGCGCAATGGTATTGGCAGAAAATTTAAACACAGTTAGAAAAATCCATTGTTTAAGAAAAATACCTTGGAAAAATGCAAAGTAAAATGGAAAAAAATGAAAGCAAAGTTTCTATATTTAAACATTCATTTTTCAAAATGATTGTAAAAAACATAATTAACCATCACTTTTGTCCCCCATTCAAGAATTTTTCACAATACATATTAATAAAACATATCCTCTAATTCCTTCAGAATTTTTATCGATATTATAAAGTATTTTTTCTATCTCATTTACAGGTATCAGCTTATTTCACTTTAGACTTCCAATTTTCAAGGTCCTTATCAGAATACGACTTGTTTTGACAAACACACATCACGATCACATATTAAAATTCAGTTTTCACTTAGACTTGCATTAAATCTTAACTCTAAATGCTTATGACAAGGCATATTTTTTAAATATCCTATGAAAGAGAAATTATGTGAGAAAAAAATACACCATATTTTTAGAAAGACAGTATTACGGTGCGAGTTATTTTCATAAGTGAAAGAAATATGTAATGTAATATGCAACAAAATACAGAAATCAAAACTTTCCATAAATACTTTACATAACAGTATCACATACAGGGGTTATTAATAATTTTAAGAAAAATTTAAAAATTCCATTATCACAAACTACACAATAGATAATGGTAATTATTGCATCGAAAGATATGTATACATATATATACTGCATTGAGTATAGAAAACCGCTTGGATGCTTCTAGAAAGCAGGCGCAGTAGGAAAACTGACGTGAGGAAGTAACTACACGTATATGCATCAGCAAAATGACTCAGCAAGCAATCATTAAGACATTCTATGTCGTAGAACACGCAAAAGCTATTTCTATTATGACTATGAAGTTTTAGAAAATACTAGAAATGTCCATCAGTGTACAGTAGAGACAAAAAGTGGTGTAAGTTCAGATTATAATGTGACTTTGAAGTCTATCATCACACATTCTGAACGAATTTTTTGGGCTCATACAGAATTCACGCAAACGAAATTATGATTTTCAAATACACTAAATTATGGTCTTTCCAGTGATGATTTTAAAATTGGAGGGGTCAATTTTGATGCACGCGATTTTCCCAAGGATCAAAAATCGTTTATTTTTGTTTGGGACAACTTTTAGGAAGAATAACACAATAAATACATAAGCAGGAAAGAAGCTACTTAAACCGTGTTGTGCCATGTACATGATCTATTATATGCCAAAAATCAGATTCTAAAATCTTGTTTAATACCCTGGGACTTGCTAAATTTGAAGAAAAAAACTGACCTGGATGGTAAGAATTTCCGCAAATTTGAAGCCATATTGTGACGAAAGCATTGTATTTTGAACTTTGTATCATATTTATGTTTAACGCATAAAACTGAACCACAATACCTAATTTTAGAGTTCTAGCTATTTTTGATTAGGAGCAGTGAAGTATCAGAGTTGAAGAAGTTCATATAGGCTCTTAAAATACATTCCTGTGAAAGTTTCATCAAAATAGAAGAGGGTCAAGAGGGGACCCCTAAACCACTTGGCAAGTAGTGACCCAGAACTTTCCCATTTATAGAACTCTTGGGGAATCTAAAATTTTGAAGTTATATAGGTATCGGTGAAATAAAATAGTAAAAAACTGAAGATGGTCACATTCTTTACTAAAATATTAGAGGTACATTCAATGTCTAATAAAAAAATATCCAACCTTACTTTTTATTATTTCAACCGACTGCATCCCAGAGTCAGGAGTGCAATGTCAGTCATTACAGATAGGGGAGAAAAGAGGCCCCTGCAATTATTCTGATCGCAAGATGGTCCATTTCAGCAACTAACACAATGCGATTGTGAATTGTGCGATTCTATCGGTGAGCACTAAGAGGGGCACAACACGGAAACTGCTTCTGACGATTTTAAAAATTAACTAATGATGGCAGATATACCGATGACTAAATAATCTATTTATCACAAAGTAGACACTGAAGTACCCTTCCTGAAGAGACTTTTAAACTGCCCTTATTCACTTTATGTGGAAGGGAACCAAGAAACGCTTCCAAAACCATGCTCCCATACCTCTATGAATCTGAGCGGAAATCAGAGTTCGTGCGCAACGCTCGCAAAACAGTATCTTGAATTTGGAAGACTGCATCGGGAATGCAATGCTTGTTGACTATGTTTGATAAGGACAAAGCCAAATTTAGGAATCGAAGCTTCTTTTCTCGTATAAATTTCAAAGCATTTCCCTCGTTAGTTTCGAAGGCATACGGGAAATGAAGAGCTACCGTTTCGTAGGTGTGACAAAGACACTGCCCAGTCGAGGAATTGAATTGCAGGTCTCTTGATCTTAGGAAAAGACATAAGATTTCGTCAGAGGGAAAATTTCGAGGGCTAACAAGATCCGAAGAGCTTCCTTTCAACCTGACAATGCATCGCCCTCTGAGATCCCCACATCACCGCCTGATACCACTCCTCGAGCTGCCAAGCTGCAGATCGTGCATTTCCGAAGCTATTATAGTTGCACGTGTATTCAGTGTTCGTAAATTCGTGTTCCTTGCTAAAAATGACTGTTGAAACTACTGGGAGGACTGAGAGGAATATCTTCAGTTATGCAAAACGCCACAGACTGTTACGTTTAATTTTAAGGTTGTAACTTTTAAAAGTAATGGTGTTCCGTAACCCTTCAAGTGGTTTCGACGAGATACCTCATCCATCAAGATTTGGCGTTAATGACGAGATATACCGTTGAGATAAAACTGCCCTATTACTCCAAGGGAATGAAGTGGGAAAACAAAGTGTCCCTTGCCCAGAAGTGGTGACAATTTGGAACAGTTTTCTACATTAGAGGTTAGTCACTACAAGGCAGTTTTCGACGTGATGAAGCACTAAACCACCTGGAGGGTTAAGTTTTTCATGCGTCTACATGAGCTGAAGTGATAGATAGATAGGGGGTAGGGACAACTCACCCACATTTTCCATACTCTGAGTCAACAAGGCTTCGAAGGTATGAAGGCTATAACTTTCTGCATCGAGTCCACGGGCCAGCGCGTTCCTCAGATGCATCTCGTACTCCATGAGCAATTTACTGGTTGGTGAGTTGGCGGAGGGCGTGTTGATTCCAGGCCTCTTGAAGGCGTTGGCCGTTGCTTTCGTCTCCACCCGCTTCCTTTCCTTGGGTTTCGGTTCGGGTTCCCTCTCTTCCTCCTCCGAGCTGAGGAAAGGGGCATCGCTGTTGTCGTTGCTGGAGCTCGGTGTGGTGGCGTAGCACATGTTGTCGTACAAGAGGTTATCCGAAGGAGGCGACCTTTCGCGGTCGGGTAATTCGAGGCCCGCTCTCTTGCCGGACGCTTTCTTCTTGGTACTACCTGACTTGCCGGGTTTCACAGCGGCCCCTTTCGAGGACGAGGCACTCGATTTCGAAGCTTCTTTGGAAGTTTTGGAGGAAGAGCCCCCTCCGCTCTTTGAGCTTTTGCCGCGCTGTCCTGACTTGGGAGGGGGCTCGGGCTTCCTCGGCTTCGGCGGAGGCTTTGGCGGTGTGGGTTTGAGCTTGTCAGTCGGCGTGTTCTGTAGCGAAGACGTGGCGTTGAGCATTCGTTTCGCAGTGGTGCTGTCCAGGCTGCCCGAGTTTCCGACCCGAGACGGCGTCGTCTTCCCGCTGACGTTGTCGCTGCTCTTGCTTTTCAGTCCATCTCGGATTTCCTGACTAGAGCCCTTCCTCAGGATAGCACCCATTCCCATGCCGTAATCGACACTTTTAGCATCCTCTGCACCCATGGATGCTTGGGCAAATTTAGCTCGCGCCAACTCAGTCCTAGACAATGTATCGGTTTCCCTCTGACCTGTTGTTGGAGAGAAGAAAATTTGGGTAGCGTCAGTGGTTGCCAATTGTAGTTCAGACAAATCTACGAGAATAGAATAGCACATAAAAAGTAATACAATATTACTCACAAAAGATAAACAATTAAAAATTATACATATAAGCACTATTCCGAAGATTGATGTAGAGTAGAGAGTCTTATATTGCAGACTGCGTTCAAATATAAATCACTTACATTTTCTATCACTTTCCTTTCTGGCTTAAGCAAGTCTTCATCTACCTCGAACATAAATCTATTTAGCATTTGTAGCTTAGGAGAGATTTGAGGATTATTTAACTTTTAAGTTCTACTCAAAATTAAATTTACATTCTGAATGAAATATATGCGAATTCTTTCATCTTAAGTGCTATAATTTTAAAGAATACTTTAGATATAGTAATACCGACAGTTTAACACATTCAGAATGCCTAGCATTTTTAAATGGTTAAAACTAGTTGTTGGTAAATTAAGACCCGTAGGGTATATAAGAAATTAAATACTCTCTTATTTGATATTCTGACGTCTAGGAGGGCTTTATATGAGCAGTGAGACAAGGATTCCACCACTCAAATTTAAAAAAAAATAGAAATAAAAATATTGAAACGTGATCGTCTAGCATTGATGCACATACAACTATTACTCATGAGAGTCAGTTTTTTGTGTTGATTTGTTTATTGTTTAGTGCTACAACCTGCCATACAGATGAATAGGGTGTCTGAATGTGGCTTTCGAAAACTTCACAGCATTTACGATCGTGGGCCGTAAAGACCACATCTAATCAAGGTTTGACCTCTGGTCTTTTAATATCCTGAATTAATTTAAGCTCCATATAAGTCTTGACTAAGAAATTCGCAAAAACTCTTTTCCGTCTTCCGTGGCAATGTTTAAATTAAAATCTGTTAGGATTGTTAAATCTGTTGACTCTTGACCCACTCTTTCTTCCAAAGGGTCCAAGATAATTCGGTGGTCGAGTACGGTTTAGCATACAGTACGGCGAATTGGATTTTCTCAAGATATACCACAGAAACATGACTGTCTGTCTAGTAATTAGAAACACCTGATGTTTCGGGGCGAGATGTGGGTCTTCCGCTTGGCTTTCGTGACTTGTTCTCCCTCGAATGGATGTCGACACAATTTTTAAACTTAGAAAAGGTGTAATGTTCCGTCCGTATCGTTCAAGTTTCGATCATCAGGAGCAAATCGCTAAGCATAAAGCTATTGTCACAGGCAATGTCTTTATTATGCTCTTGGATGCTGTGGTAATAGAACTGATAGCTGAAACTCTCGTCTTTTCCATGAAAAAAGCAAACATTAAATCGGACGACGTGGATTCGAGTTGAATTATATTCAATTAAATTATTTATTTACATTAATATTTGTAAATTATGGATTGCACTCAGAGGCAGTGACTCTAAAGGTAATGTGGAGCGCTTCAGTAAATGAATTAGCGTTAAGCAAAAGTTAAACAGCAAAATTAATCGAAATCTTCCATCTCAATTAAAAATAAAAATGTTTACCAAGTATGCCACAACCGTCACTTAAGGAATAAAAATAAAGAATTAAAATATAAACTCATTCGTTAATTTACTGCCGCGAGGACAGGCATATTTCCTCTTACCTTTACTTTGATCGTAGAGTTTCACTTTGAAGTGTTATCAAAATGATATCAGGAGACAACCATTTTAATATCTCGTTTATTCCACGTTTATTCCAAACTGATCTGATTGCTCTGAGTGTTTCACATTATTTTTATGTTTAACTTCAGTTTATATCAAACAATTGAGAATTTATATGCAGACGATATTTCAATTATCGATATATTGCATGGCTTAAATCATAGAAGAGTTATAAAAGTAGAATGAGCTATGGCAACCCTTTTATGTCCCCATGATCATGTGACCAAAAACAGTAGCCACGTGATCTTACACTCTTCTCTCCAACGCGCATATAATTTGCGCATTCCTTCTTCCATAGCAAATGCATTGAAAGTGAAAACTATGGTTCTATGGTGATGTGAATATGAATACAATTCCAAATTTATTAATGGTGAAAACATCACATTTCATAGGTAAGCGATTTATGTGTACTTATATTTGTTTTTTGTGTTTTCAATATATTGATAGTGTGATAAAAATAGATGTTCTAACTTTAGAATTCTTAATATAAACAGCTGACATTTCCCGTTCTATAAAAAAGATTTCATTGATTTGCAATCAATATATATCTAAAATAGTGTTTAAAATAAAATAACTGATGTTCGAGTGTGTTTACTATTGTAAATTATACATCTATAAGGGCTTAAAATATTAAAAATGATAAATCGAACTTTAAAAACTTGTGTGAAATCGTTCTCTGTCTTGGCGATGATTTTTTGGCGTCAAATTTAACCTTATAACTTTCTACTGGAATGGTGAAAGGCAAATTCAGTTCTTATGTGAAAAACAAACAGTGATTGAACGGAAATTGAAATACTGTACCTGGCTTTGGGTATTTTTATTCTTGTTAATGAAACATACAAATATAGTAAATTGGGTAAGCAAAAAATTAGAGAAAGAAATGAAACTTCTATTGTACTAATTCCAAACAATCCGCGCAGCTGGAAAAGTTCCTTTTGTAAAACATCTGCTTGACACCCTGATTTTTTTTGCTTAGTGTTTAAATAAACCTAACATTAAAATTTAATTATTTTCCACTTTTAAACCAGATTCATCTTTCTTCCTTACACGTTTTAATCTTGAGATAAATACTATTGAATTTTAAGTTGTTTTGAACAATATTTGTGAACATTTCAATGTTTATATGGTTCTTTAACTCGATAAATAAGCTTGGTAGTGATAAAAACATATTCTACAGCGAAATGAAATCCTTTCCTCTTTTGTTTTCTACCTAAAAAGGGAATACTCTGATTTTTTTGTACGTAGAGTATTCGAACGAATTAAATACATTTGTGAAAATTCATGCACATATAAAACATGCCCTCAATCGAGCGAAACATTTATTTTTTACAATTTTTTAAACTGAAAAACTATTTTTTAAAAGCATTAAATTTGTGATAACTCAAACTCTTAAGGTATTGTCCTTCAAATTATAAACATAATTTTGTATTTCTGATTTTTAGAATTCTAAGTAAAACAGTTTATACTTGTAATAAGAAATTGTAAAGATGTGTATCTGCTAAAAATTCATTTATTCAGTTCTTATGTATTGAAAATTTTTTTGTTCTATTTATTAGTTTTCTTAAAGATAAAGAAAGAAGGTGGCTAGTAAATGACAGCATGTTTCTATATGAGTTTTATTCAGTGGATATAAAATGTGATGAATCTGACAATAAATTTTATAGCTTTTAAAATTATTAATTTAATTTTATATTTTTATAATTTTTTAACTTTTCTGTTTCTTATTTATCTTTCGTATTTATAAAATATTGATTTCACACATACACAATAAATAATACAAATTTAATGTTACAAATCCTGCGCTTTTGCACGCTTTTAAGATCATGAAAATTGTCAAGAGGTATTTACATGATCAATTTGATAAATTTAAAATCCAGATATAGACAAGGATGTGACTTATTTAGTTTTTGAACCAGAAATTTAAAATTGGGCAAAATAGCTAACTTCAAGTATATGGTTCCATCTTGTAACGATTATATGTATAACTTTCATGTTAATAATATTTTTATGCGCAATAAAATAAATTTGCGTTTATGAAAACATAAGCAATTAATGATCCATAATATAAATGAAAGCTTCCAGTGGTGACCCGGACTTGATTTGAGCATGCAACTTTATCTGTTTTCACTATTTTTATTTTATGTATCAGTAAAATATTTATTGAGGCAGTCATTTCTTAACTTGTGCATTTATTTTTCAATTTATTCCAACTCGTGTTAACCTCATTAAGTTTAAAAAAGAAAGTTTGAATGATTTCCTGCTTTTAAGGCTTTAAGATAATTTTCACAACACCTAATACAGTTTTTAAAGAAAAATATATAATATATTTAAGTAAAGAAGGTCAAGTTTAGGACAATTATCTTACACAAAATTTTAACCAGTGACGATATACTTGTGAGCATCCCCTAACCCTTTTGACATTTTCTCTTAATACAACTTTCTCTTAATGCAAAAGGTAACAAACAGTCCAGAGATAAATCAAACCAGCACTACAGGACCGATCTCGGCTGCGGGTCTGGTAAATCTGTGCGGAGGATTATCCGAACTGCAGGCTGGTTAAGCCGATTTGGAGGACAGGGCCTGATAAAAAAATTATAGGATTGTATCTGGATTGCGGGCTAGGTAAAACGGTCCTGCGGGCCGTATCTGAACAGCCGGGCAGGTTAAACATGTCCAGTATCTGGTCTGCTGTCCTAATGAGCATATTTGGTGGACTGTGGGCCGGGTAAACCTGTCCGGAGACCGTATATGGACTGTGGGCCGGGTAAACCTGTCCGTAGACCGTATCTGAACTGCAGTCCTAATAAAAATTTGGAGGGCTTATTCGACATGAGGGACTGTTAAACCTGTCCAGAGGGCCATATCCGAACTCCGGGCTTGCAATCAGTCTATTCACTACAACGTATTTATCTTACACGTACGGATTTTTGTTTTATACGTGTTAGTTAAACTCGATCCCAAAGAGAACTTAAGCTAATTATATAACAGCTAAAATTGCTAAAAACATTAAAAAATTACACAAATTCAATAAATATTCAGTAGTATGCACATTCGCATCGCCTAACAATGTCAAAACGTAACTCAAATTCAAGAATTAAGCAGTATTATACGCATTAGCATCGCTAGCTTTTTATAAGTAAATGTTATGTTGCCAAGAGAAGCGATAAAAAATCAAATCAATCAACCAAGCTGAATTTTCGCGTAGCAGTCACGTGACTACTAGCCATATGTTGTGAACACTTTTTGAAGCTCTTCGCAAAGCGATGCTCAGTCTACTTATATTTCACGTCTATGGCTTAAATGGATAAAGACTAAATTTTTTTACGTGCAAAACACATTCCGATGAGATAGATGGTGGGTCTTTCTCCACAAAGTTTTTATTTTTCAAAATTTTTTAACATAGTGTCATTCAAATGGTTATTCCTTCTGTGGATATAACTTTTAAGCATCTGTAGCCTATATAATATGGTTGATAATTCAGATCCAAAATGAATACCAATGAGCTGAAATAAATCTTAAATTAAAAAGAATAATGTTTATACAGAGAACTTAACTACACACATACGAGTATGTCCAAAAATTAAAGATAATGCAATCCGAGATGGAAACCCGTGCTAGCTGCCTACACAGAAGTACTTCAAATGACACATGAATATCTCACAAGCTATGTGGAATAAGAATAAGAACACCACATGCCTCGTGGTGCTACTAGGAACTAAATAAACGGAAATAAAAGTAATAGTTAAGTGAACGCATTGCAGGTTTAAGAAAAAAATTTTCTTTTTGCCTTTTTAAAAGCATTTTATTAGAGAAAGTGCTGAACTCTCACCCTAATACAGGTCTCACAACGTGCAGACATGTTTTCCGCTAGACTGTCCAAGATTTCATGTGATAAAGGGTCCCATTCGCGCACTAGGGCACATCTTTGCTCTTCTGCAGTTCTATGTAGTGTTGTGTAAGCTGCAATGCAACATCCGAGAGTATCCCAAGGATTCCTCAATTGGATTGAGATCAGGTGATCTTGCTTGATATGAATTCACAATTATCCTTAATTTTTGGACATGCAAGTGCTTTGAGTTACCAGATTTTTAGATTGTTGTATTTAATGGGTGCAAATATTTTTAAAATCATGGAATGCACAGATTAGAGACCTCTTTACTGAAATTATATTAAATTATTTTTACTTTTTCTACTATTCACATCTTCCTATACTGGAAGTTAATCGTATTATTCAAGTACTGCTGTTGGGCAACTCACCGATTGTCGTCAAATTGACATCACTTCGCGTCTGTTTGACAGCATTCGGTATGGGTGTCGATCTCCTGAGCGATGTCGACACATTGTCGTATACGGATTGGCTGGAGGGATGAGCGGACAGTTTCCCGTACGCCAAGGATCGGTCTTCTCCGGGTCGACTCTGACTGCGAGGCAAAGTGCTTGCTGAAGTGGGGAGCGAACCGGCGGCCACAGATGCTGCGTACCGGGCCCGGCCGTTCCTGGCCCTCTGCATCTGTTCGATGGTCATGGCACACGTGCAACGGGGCTCTCTACCTCCCTTCGACGGCGAACTTGGGGTAGACTGAGGTACACGTTTGCCGGCCTTCAATTTCAGTTGCTGCAAAAGAAAGGCAAAGTGTAGATTTTTAAAGAATACGGTTAAGACAAATGCATTAGCGATCGCAAGTGTTGAACAGTTCTTTATTAGGAAGTCCAGGTTTGAGTTGAACAATAAATTTCAAGTTAAAAATGTTTTTAACTATTAGAGTTAATTAAATCAGAAAAAAAGTAGTCATTGGGAAAAAATTACTCTTAAAGTATTTACAGTCGTTTACAATAAATTTATAAAACAAACATTTCCTTCATCCAATTAAGCTAATTGAACTTATAAAATGAACCTTCTATATAGATTTGGAGTCAAATTGATGCACTTACTGTTTATATCTTAGTAATTTGCTTGCCAAAAATTAAGTTTGATCGATACGAGTGTCATAATGACTGGAAAAAAGTTTAGTTTAGTAAAAATACTTTTAATGGTTTTAAGGATTTATTATTTTCTGTTATCTGCACATAAGATAAGAATATTGACAGGCTAGAAAGTACGTATGTAGTAAAAGTGAAAAATTTATGATCTCAAATCGCTGGGCTGAACCCCATCCCGTAAACAGATGAATAACATCAGTGGTAGATTACTTTTTTGCACACAAACAAAACATAATCTTTCTGAAAACGATTTGAATCTAGTCATCAATATGGTAAGATCAATAAGTAGTCCTAGTGAAAACTCCAACTAACTGTCTGCCGCATCTTTAATAACATTTCACATAAATGTACCATAACTATCGACTAAGCACATGTTTATATAAAGACTTCTATTCGACTATTTTGATGCATTTCTTACGGAAAATAATCAAGCGAATATAGGTCTTAAAACTCCACTTTTACTATCGAGGTTCTTCCGTTTATTCTTAAAAACGCATTTGTTTTAAAATGCTTATGTTCAATGTTATAAATCAGATTTTTAAATGTCATAACTCAAAATGTGTCATTTTTTCTCTAAATTACTTTAAAAAAATTAAATTTATCAATCTTAACTATATTTTGCCGTCGAGAAACAAGTTTGAAACAGCTTTCGATTGGTTATGCTTTACCAGTCGATTTTCGTAATCACACAACTTTCTATCTTTGAACTGCTATCTTGCACACAAAACTATTTCATAATCTCGTTTGAAGTAGGAAGGTAAGTTTCAATAATCTCAAAAATATATTTTACGAATTTTCATTTAAAATAAATACTTCCTAACACGCGTATAACGCAACTTTCATCAGAATCGAAATAATTTTAGTTGTGTTTTAATGGCAGTTGCTGTACGAGTTGCTGTTTGAGAATAAAGTACAGATAGCATTATTTTGCCAAAGGATAAGTCCCTGCCACTCCTCTTTGATTATTCGCCAACAAATATTGTATTGTAATTAAAAAAAAACACTTTTTTTCTTCGTGTCAAGTTTGTTTAAGGTTTTACTTCGTGTTTAAGGGACGCTTTACACCAAGAGAATCGATCTGAATCAATGTGAATCCAGTGGAAACTGATTAGGTAAATTCCATTTCTTATGGAATCAGCTTTTCCTAATCTCCTTTAGTCAGTTTTTCTTGGATTCTAATTGATCCGGATTCTGTTGGTGTGAATTGGCCTTAAAGTGGTCGATCCATACTCCCATACGATTGATGGCACGTCGAAGTTAAATTCATCAATAAAGTAGCAATGTTATGAGAAATTTTACTAAGGTTTGATTTGTCCTCTAAAATTAAAACAAAGAAATCCGTAATGTATATGTATAATTACTTTTCAGAATGCTTCTCGTAAATGTGAACATTTTCAAGTATTTGATACACTATCATAGATGGACAAACAAGTCCGTAGTAGCAACGTCAATGTATGACTATCCACGTCAATACTCAATACAATATATGATCTCAAATAAGTAGTCAAAATATGGTTAATATTGTTCCAATTAGATAAATCGAAGATTATTCATACAACAAATGTTGTTTTATTAAGTTGTGTCAGTTTTAGTGAATGAAATCAAGACAAAACAAATGATGGTACAAAAAATATTTTGCCTCAGTAATTGGAGAAGGAGGAAATTTTAAAATCACCTCACCAAACTTCGTAAAGATTTGAACTCTAACAGATTGCGTACTTTAAATATTTTACAGGAAATAAATGACACATATAACAATGGTTAATATATTCATAATTGTTCTTCCATTCTTATGAGCAATGCCGTTCTGAAAAGGTAATTTAGGCTTCGTCTATTTTCATCACTTTACGAATAGTAATCTTGCAGCTCTTAAAACAATACCAGAAAGAAACTTTAAATAAAATTTATTAATGGACTACGTTCAAGACTTATTTGCGAATTGCCCTAAAATCCATCAATGCAGAACACAAGTCGAAATAATAAAAGCACAAACCCATACCAAATTAGCCTATTCAAAATGAAATCGAAATTACTTAATAAATGAAGTGCATTTTATGAAAAAAATTTGCAATGTGTCTGTCAACTGACGACAGGCTGTAAATAACATAATTCTAAAATGTAATAAATATTCTGAGCCATAAAAACAGTACTGATCGGCTCTCTTCAAAAGCGATTGCGAAAGTTGCACATAACTTTCTCATTCAAACTCAACTCTAATGGCTAGTAAGATTTGTAGCCATGCACAGCTGAAAATCTACAGAGGAAGCAAAAAAGTGGAAGATGCAAAGCAGCCATGCAATTGCCATGGGGGTGAGGGTAAAAGAAGAAAGTTGAAAGCAAGACCTCCTTACCTTCGGAGGTTCCAGTTTCAAAGAATAGGAAGAAGAAGCTTTTCTGGAAAACTTGAAATCTGGTGACTGCCGCCAGAAAGAGAAAGGAAGAAAGAAAAGAAGGCCCAAATTCAAGCAAAGTATTTTTTATTTAGAAAAGCGATTTACAAAGAGTGGAACCTAATCAAAATCAATACTCACTTGTTTGATTACGGGAAACAGTGAGTGAACGTATAACTTCAAAGTCTACTACTCTACCGCAACTTACTTCAGAAACCAAAATATTTCGTGGGGCAGAAGTTAAAATAGTTTATTCATTGTGTGATTCACGTATATTCAAGTTTAACAGCTGTTAAAACTGTATTTTCCGTCTCAATTTCATAAAATATAGATTGAGTGCAAGCAATGCCTTTTAATTTCTCCTTTTATTATTTCAATAATTTTTTAGATTTCAGAGACGAATTGGTGTATACTAGGAGTACAACAAGATTTAGATTAAAACAATGCTTCGATTTGTGAAAATTATTTCAATAATTTTTAAATAAAAATGATTGTCCTAATTCCCTGCAATTTGTTGAATAAAGAACTTATTAATAGAAGCCTTGATTCCCACGCAAGTAATCTCATAAATTTAAATATATTTTACTTTTCTTTTTGTTTCTTGGAGCTTCTATTAAATTTCTTTTACTTCTATTACTTCTTGAAACCTCTATTTAAAATCTGAAAATTTCAGTCGATTCCCTTGCTATATTATCCAGAATATTTATCAAATGGGTCACTTATAAAATATAAGTATAAATTTATTTTACCAATTCGTTCAAACGAAACAAATCTGATTATAAATGACTTGGATGCCAAAATAACACCTTTTTAACTAAAAATACTCTCCAAAGTGAATTAAGAATATCAGGAGTGTAATAACTTTTTTAATAATGACTTCATACAATATACGATTACTGGAAATCTTTTAAAATATTGCTGAAAACTTCATTGAAATATACTATTCCAAGAAGGATCATAATTCGAACACAAAAATCAAAATCAGTCCAAATTGGCTCTCATATAAATCTTATTTTGTGATCTAATTTATGGATTTTGAAAAAGTTTAAAGAATATAAAGGGATAGATATATACACATAGTAGACGCATTTCAGTGCTATGAATAATTGTAAACATTGATCATGCAAAAACACTCCAATACATAAAATAGTCTATCTAAATCTTTTTAGTTAGGCAGTATAAGAATAGTAAGAGATTATGTTACAGAGGTTAGGAACTAGAAATATATGATCAAATAGAACTTTTCAATAATATAATTAATGGGTAAATGTTTTAGAACCCGAAATATCCTCATTTTTGCATTCAGTAAGCTTATGAAAGGATATTGTTATTAGAATAAGAGGATAGGATAAGAATCGTAAAAAGACAGGTTTAGTTAATTATATCAGCAGGAAAGGTTTTAGCATAACTTCCGTTATGGTCAGGTGTCACACAACACATCAATAAGTTATATTAGATAAGCCATTAGAAACACAAAAATGAGATATTTATTTTATTTGTAACTGATCTTTACAAATAAAATAAGTAATGCGGAAACAGATCAGCTATTACAGATGATTTAGCCCAACTGTTTTTAATACTTAAAGTACTCCATTTAAATGTAAAGCAGAATTGTTTTCCATTGTAGTAGGTAATTTTCTGAAGTTTTATGATAGTTTGTTTTTGATAGTGAAAACATATACAACCCTTTTAAATCGAGCAGAAAAGAAATATGAATGGAACATTTTATTGGTTTGAACAGATTTAAACCAGTCATAAAATTAACTATATCCATGACACTCGATTATACCAATACACTGCTGTTTACACGTTTGTTTATTTTTTCAGAAATTTCGTATTTTGTAGGAGAAATAATGGAAAATATATTAGTGCACATGAATCATTCAGTTAGAAAAACAGGAAAATAATACTTTATAAAGGTTTTGAAGTTGTCTTCTACATTCAAATATTTCCTTTCATATTCTAATGCATGTAGTCATTATATCTCTCAGTTATGTAGCCATTTATCATGATGATCGAATAAAAAAAACGCGATTCGATTTAAACATCATAATTCGGTGTTTAGAAACAGCCTATTCTTATGTATTTCTAATCACTCTCTCTCTCTCTCTCTATTTAATGAACTTTATTTTATCACTATCATTTTAAATTCCTGGTTGATTTTCTTAAAAAAAGTAAAATTTCATTACTTAGTGTAGTAGCTTTCTTTTTCATTTTAATGAGTTTTAATTTCTTACTTGAAAACTATGAAATAAAGCTTTCAATATAAAATTCACAAGACTTAAGTAAAATATATGGTAATTCTATACCCCCTCATTAATGTTTTCCTACTTTTTTTAAATCTGGCAAAATTTTGACGATCTTTTTATTCAACAATCTATCGAAACAACACTGCACTTCAAAGTTCAACTGAAAAATAAATTCCATGTGCTGTTTTTTTCAAACAACAGCAGCGGTATCGTCTGAAAAAAAAAGGAGTCAAAGCATTACTTACGCAGCAATCCCGAAACTGTTTGGCATCGACCGGCGAAGTGAAGTTCAAACCCCAAGTGTCTCCCGACGTAGGATCCTTCCAATAAACAAAACATTCCGAAGCCTGTCCTAATCTTGTGCCTAAAAATAGAACAAGTCGATTGTCAATGAGAATAAGACAATGCAGAAGGAATTCAAACGCACTGGAAAGGGTAAGGACATATATTGCAGCAGGAAATAACTAACACTTTTCTTGGATTTCGTGAATGCAAGAAATGAAAGCGTTAATATAAAACAGAACTTCATATATTTATAGATTTCGACTACACTTTTACTGACTATTTTGTTGTGTAAATTAATTAACTTGCGTTATAAAAAGGCGCGTATTCATGAAATAATTTCGGGGGTGGTTAGTCTTTTCCATTACAGCTTCTTATTCCGATCGAATTGCACTAATGTTAAATGAGCGTTGATTTCTATATTTTCAAACATTTTATTGTGCAATTAAAAAAAATCTTCGATTCATACCGATTAAGGTAGCGTGTATAAATGTCTTTAACACGAAAAATATTTCGGGGATGTCTCTAAAATCGTGGGCCCTCTTCCTGAATACGTCGCTGATTGTAAGTACTGTGTAAAATGTCAAAGGAAAATGTCAAAACACAAGAACACGATACCACTCCATCGCCAAATTGCGAAATAGTTATTTGGATAACCGTTTCGTAACGGCTATTTCAATCAAGAGACGCTTATTTGGATACGCATATGACGGGTTACCATATTCCAAATCATCGCCAATTGGGCGATGGTACCGTGTTCTTGAGATGAACCAGGAAAATCTCTTTTCTTAGGCTCTATCCCCAGTTAAAAAATAAAAATGAATTATAATTACTAATTAAATACATGTAATGGTCACATGAATTCCATACCTTACAACTAAGTTGTTCATGGAATACGACTAACGAAAAGCAATATTTGTGTTCCTTCGGTTTCCACCTCATCCTAAAAATTGTTTTTGAAGATGATCAGAATAAATCAAATTAAATCATGCTAATTAAATCTTTCTCGTCAATACTTTACTCATGTAATCCAGTAGAAATCCAAGACCGCTAAAATAAATTTAATTTCTCCCATCCCTTCGAAACTTTTATCGCCCTGCTATTTCTACACCTTTTTTTCATTTTTCAACTCTCCTTGGACACTTAAGAATGCAACTGATTTCCCATTCATATATTCCCAGAGAATTCCTCTCTCCTCCTGCTTGGGAAAAGGTCGGAATCATGAATTAAACACGAGGGCCTTGTTCATGGAAGTGTCTACAATAATGTGTCCGCGGCACCTTTCGCCCTTCAATTCCCAGTTTCTAGTTTCCGATTGAAGTGAAATGGAAAATTGTCAAGAATCTTCATTTGCTTAAAAGTGCAGGATCGCTTTCTGGAGCAGAGGATTTCCTTTTCTTATCAGTTAAATACCAAAAAGTTCAGAAATACCAATGACAGGAATTCCGACTTGGTGGATCTTTGCTGTTTGCATTCAATTTATGACCGTAACGTCCTGGCATGTTTTTTATCAAGCGATTGGTAATTTCACCGTGTCGTTTTTATTCATTCAAATTCTGGGATTTCTAGATTGAATAGTGATTCACTCTTTTAGGACGTTGGGCAACATAATGATAAGCCACTTTTCAAATTTTTCAGGCTAATAATTTTCGTTTTAAAATTTTCCAAACTACAAGGGTTTATCGACTATTCAAGAAATCATGTTATCTTAAACTTTCAAGCATTAAGCACTCATTCAAACGATCAATTCTTTTGATTATCTCGAATATTTTTATTTTTTTCATTACAGGACACATTTCTGTGGCTTATCACTATGTTGCTCGGGGCCCTTCATTATTTGTAATGTCTAATTAGTTCTCGCTGGGCAAAAAGATAACCGCAGAGCAAAAAAAATAATCACTTTTGTGTAAACCTTTTATTCCCAATACCAGCTGATGGACGTACCGGCACACATATAATTGAAAATTATCACTAACGCCTGCTTATGGACAGATAATCGGTCCAACCAAAGACCGTCGAGTACACAGAGACTGGTGCACGTTAAACCTGCCATGATCTCAAATGTCCTCACACTGGCGTGGTGGTGTGGAAATGTAGAAAGTAGGGGTGCCAGCACAGGTGTTGACCTCGCCATCTGACTGGGGTTCAAACCGACGAGGTGTTGTCCTCGGTTCTTTCCCTTCGGGATTGATCTGGACTGTTTCCAATAGCCCGTTGTGTGGTTCAAATGTGATTAATTAACTACTTCCCTAACTATGGACGTTTTGACGTTCAAGCATATCGTCGGCGAGAACGTGGCTGTCTCGCTGTTAACCCGGGGTACCATGGGAGGTGCTGTCACATCGCATACTGGGAAGGGGAGACATGCCTTCCTGGAGGACTTTGAGGAAAGTAGGCCCCACATTTACGTATCGTCTTGAAGAAATCAGGAAACTTCAAGCGGCTAACCCAACTTCGGCACATACAAGATTCGAACTCTTAACCAAGCCCTTCAGTCTAGCAGTTTCTTAAGAGTGATGCCTTTAGCCTCTCGACCACTGATGGGGCGGACCCATTGATCTAGTGATCGGGATGCTGCCTTCTGGATCAAAGGTTCCTTGTTGGAATCCAGGGTAAGACATGGATGTCTGTCCGTCCTGAAGTGGCCTCTCTGTAAACGGATTGTGACTTGAATGTGTGGTAAGAGTGTGAGGTGTAACATGAATCCACCTCACATGATGCACCAGGGTAACACAAAGAGACTCACAAAACTGTCCTTGTAGCACCATGATGAAAATGTTCAACTAATTGGGCGGTCATTAGAAAAAGTTTAAACAAATCAAAATAGTTTTAAACATTATTCGATATAATACTAGTGTAGCAGGTTCTTAAGAGCGACACCTTTAGCCACTAGGCCACTTGTGTAAATTATTTGTATAAACTATAATAACAACTATGTATACTATTCACTGCTATGTATGCTACAACCGAATATTGGTGCTTGTTCTTTCACACCGAAATGTAAAAAGAAGTCACATTTTCTGTGTTCTATTCTTCCAATCTGGTATAAGCAACAGTAAAGAATTTTCAATAGGCCGTCATTGAAAATTCCCGAACATTCTTCTAGAGGGAGGGGGGCCCCGGTAGCCGGGTTGGAAAAGTAGCTGCTTAGCAACCAGAGGATTGCGAGAACGAAAGTAGAACCAACTAAAGACCGTCTTGTTCGTGTTGGCTTGAGCACGTTAAATCCGTCGTGGCCTTAAATGTCCACGTTGGAGTGATGCATAAGTTCAGAGAGCGGGGTGCCAGCTCAGATGTTCACCTCGTCTTCTGTACGTGGCTAAACATTACGAGGTGCTGTCCTCAGATCTTTCCCTTCGGTATTGATCCCGGACTGTCACCAATAGCCCGTTGTGTTGCTCCAGAGCGACGAAAATTCAACTACTAACTACCAACCAACTTCGGGGGAATTTGCTTAAAAATTAGGAATTAAGTGATACACGTTATTTTAAGATACCTATCCTTTCAAATACAAAACTGAAATTTAAATGTAAGTTGAACAGTGGGGCGAAAATGATTCGGTGCTCTTGGTTTATAAAATGGTCTACTTCTCCATGTCACTTGAGTATATGCTTTTCTTTCTTATAAAGAAAGCATAATAATGCAAGTAAACTAATGACTCAAAGATAATACTTCATAATAAAAATCCTACAATCCACTGAGGGAATTAACAGGATATCGGAAGGATAATCTCTCTGATTATCCCGTCAATGATCTAAATCGCAACCTCCACAAGGATCACGATGTAAGCATTTTCGGTATATCCATTACCTTAGCCACTATCAAATCAGATCATGGTACCTGAGATACAATAAATAGCACTTACTCATTTGAAACGTCTCTTTTATAACCACCCATTTAGTATGTTATCCAGAATTGCATAATAAATGTCCATTTGGTTTGATATCATGGTGTTTGCTTGATTACAAGGCCAAAAACGACAAAATTTTATGTACAAATGATAAAAATATTGACCTAACAAGGTTAAATGATATTGAAAGTATCAGAATGGCAACTGCTTTCAGACTCAGACGATTTTATTTGAGTAACGTAATGATCAAACATCACATATGTTATCATGGTTGAACGGCCAGAATGATTACTAAGTGATAACTTATTAACAAAATGAGTAGTGAAACAAATCTTAGCTAAGCAATGTAAATTTATCTACCAGAAGTGAACGATTATATTAAAAATTAAGGTAAGCGTTCAATTTCCAGACCATGATGTGTCATCTCCAGAAAAAGTACATGAAAAAACAGTCATCGGAAAGGGATAAGCATGCTCAACTTAACATACATCTAACAAATCCATGTACATATATGAAATATGGAACGACTTTCGAGAGGGATATTAAGAAAATATGAGCAAATTTTGTGCAAATCAAAGCACATGGACGTGACCCATTAACAAGATCTAATATATACAGCGAGAGATCTATCGCTTATATCATAGACTTTAACGATGTCCATATTTGTTTATCACTAGTTCTAAATTTCGTCTCGCTTTTAAGAAAATATTTTCATTTCGTTTTCACAAATAGATACGAAAATATGAAATGGATTACATGAATGAAGCAAAGTTCAAAATAAGGTTTGCTTGTCACTTATACAAGTTCGATGCAATTTGTTTTCGCTATTCGAGTGTCAAATAAATTTACGTTATCCACATCATCACCATTGTCTTTACAAGTACTAAATAAAAAGTTACCTTTTATCGAATAGAGTTAGGATTTTAAGTTTGTCCCTCTGCAATCTCTAGAATTCTTATCAAGACACCAAATCGCTCTAATAAGAATTTTACGGTGAGAGTCTTGGAGGTAAGAAAATGTAATTTTTATGGTAGCTATTTAAGAGAAAGAATCATTTATGTGTAAAAACAATCAAGTAGATTTAATAAGGAGTCCTAAATTCATGTTGGCGTGGTGTGGAAACTTAGAGAGGGTGTGCCAGCTCACGTGTTGACCTCATCATCTAATCGTGGTTAAAAATTATAAGTTATTGTCCTCAGATCTTTCCCTTTGGGATTGATCCCGTACAGTCACCAATATTCCATTGAGTTGCTCCAGTGCAAAGTAAATTTAACTACTTACTTACCTATAACTTGATCTACGACAATCTTTTGGTAAACGAAGTTTAAAGTGTAGTTTTGTAAGTGCAGAAGAGTAAAGTTTTCCAAACTACTACTCTATGGCAAAATGAGATTTGAACCTAGAAGCTGGGGTGCTGTTGTAATGAGGATTTGACGGTGATAGTCTTGGATGTACAGGAATAAAATTGTTAAGATCGATATTTAAGAAAAAAATCATTCTAAATAATGATGCAAATTTTAGGCGAAGCCAGAACTTAAACTCGCTCTACCATGATTTTCTCTACATTAGATCTATTCACGAATAGCTCTCCAGTGGTTTACCGAGTCACTTCCCAACTTGCTCTGCGGTCAACATAACTAAATTCCCATCCAGATGACATGAAGGCTCGTAATCTCAACCAGGCTGGAGTGTCAGTAGAGCAATATTTCGCAGCGCTAGATGCCACCTTTCCTGCCAGCCGTCTTCTTTGTTACAAACCATCCGTGTTGATCCCTCTCCTGCAAACTTCCTGTTTTGTGGCGCGTTTGTGTGTTTAAGGAATGCGCCATCGATTAATGCTAAATTTAGAATCCTCTGAGAGACGAGATTCGCCTCTCCTGACAGAGGGCTTCCGATATCCGTAAGTTTTGGTTTTGGGGTTTTTTTTATGGCGCAAGGGCCATATTTGGCCAAGCTGATATCCGTAAGGATGCTTTCAGATACTTCGCGCTTTCGGACGATTTCTGCAGTTTTGGAAGGGAACGAATGCAGTGGCATTGTCTTCGGAAAATTACATTACATTCTTCGTATCAGGTATCTAGGAAATTTCTTTTGAAATCCGTGATTCTATCAAGATTACTGTTATGAATTTTAGTATACAAACAATGTAAAAATCATTTTACAAATAAAAGGTTTCGTCTCAGCGAATTGAATTCAAGAGATTCTGTTGGTATAATAGTTATTAAAGATCGTCGTCTGTTATGCTATTTATAATTCATCATCAATTATGCTATGTTAAATGTCTCGTCTGAATTACTTCATTTTTCAGGTTATATATATCACCACTTGCATTCTTTATCTTGTATCCACAACACACTGATTTGCTTTGTTTTCTGTGTTCCTCCCATTTGTGGAATTAAACTAAGTACTAACTAGCAAATGTGAAACAATATTTTTGGAAGTCAAATACGTTGGTACAACGTTCAAGGAGAAACCAATCTTGAGGAAACCAATCGCATTCTTTAAAGAAAACTAAGAACACACTACATTTTATTTTAAGTTAATCCTAAGAATGCTGACTTCTCATAATTATATCATATTCGGAACAAAAATCAAGATTTATAAAACAGTGATTACTTCTTTTAATTACTTTAAATGCACCTTTAAATCTTTAATCTTACTGATATCGACTTCGGGATTGATCAAGACCATCTCCAATAGCCCGTTGTATTGCTCGCTCCAATACGACGTAAATTCAACTACCAACCGCCTGATATCAAGATATAAATTTTCGGAAAATTTATCTGCATGGTAAAATACTTAGACAAAATTTCCAGACTGTAAATTATTTCCCAATATTTTTTATTAAAATATATTTCCTCACTAACCACTTCTTTGTTTTACATCTGATTTCATTCCGTAGGATTTAAAGTAATTTTCTGTTGGAAAATACAGGGTGATTCGAAATCGCCTGGATATACTTTAAAGGATGACAGGGTACACCAAAATTAACATTTTTGGGCAAAGAATGTATGTCCGCACCTGTTACGTGTAGGTGCTAGAGGGAGCTGTTTGGCGAGTTTATAAATCGTTTTCTTTTAACTTCATAGTTCGCAACATGAATTTCGCACGTTATGAGACACCAATGGGCGAATTCTACGTGAAGAAGATAATTCTCAAGTTTTTATTCTGGTAAATGGTATGAAAATTTTTTCTCTAAAATGGTATGAAATTTCTGTACGTACCAAACCTTCTGTACGATGGATTGTCTCACGCCTAGACTACGTGCGATAGCTAGCATGCTTCTGCCCGAATTTCTCTCAATCTCGCGTAGAATGTCTTCAATTTCTGGAAGGACTCGAACTTCTAAGACGATCCGCATCATGCGTGCTAAAATGAAATGTTCCGGTTTCACACAGTTGGTAGTAGAAACACCCAAACGTTTGACAATTCGGCACTCATCTGTTGGAGAAGTGTTCACGGTGCAATCCTTGAACAGTTCTTCTATTCCCATTGGCAGCCTCATATATTATATGCATGTCAGCCATCTTGGAATTCGTATAATGCTCCATCGTATATTAAATCCGTGTTCCAAATGACGACGAAGAAATTTACTTGCAAACGCGTGAAACATCGTCCTCTAGAACCTAAGCTTAACAGTTGCAGACATACATTCTTTGACAAAACATGATTACTTTAATGCATCGTACCAGCCCTTGAAATTTGGACAGGGAGTTTCGAATCTCCCTGTATTGAGTCATACCTTTTACATAGGTTTTTTGGTTATTAAATTTGCAGTCTTATGTTTTGTGAGCCTTTATTTATTTCACACTTACGACCTGGTTTGTTATGCAAGTATTGACCTCAAAAAGACTTACATTAAAGTATTTTTAACAAAACGAGACTTTTTAAAAGTGCTAAAACAAACTACACATCACAGTATAAAAAATGTACCACATTCCCGGTCTACCCAATAGCTCACGATCCCGGTACCGTGGTATCAACGACTCCTTAAGTGGGACCCTGACTACACATGAGTATGTACGGTATCTTATATATAAAATAAGTCTTCAATGATAAAGAAGGTGGGATCATGCCTTCGATTCCTTTCGTGATGATTCGATTACTTTTCGAGAAGATACTATCGGATTCATTTGAGGAAAAACTAGTTCCAGTACGTGTGTGGTAAGATCTGCATCGCGGGAAAGAGGCATGTTCAGAGAGAGAGAGGCGGAAGAGTGTTTCTGGAAGTGATTGGTAGAAGGAGTTGTTCACCTGGTTGCACGAGCCGCACGTCCAGTATCTTCTCCACCTGGGAGTTGTAGGCGGTGATGTGGAAGATGCATTCCGGGTTGTCTTGGACGCACGTGATATTGACAGGCACCAAATCCTCGGACACCTGCTGCCATCTGGCGGCTCCCGTTGAAGAGCTCACGTGGAAAACCTCCGCCCAGAGCCTGCAGAGGAAGAAGCGAACGCATAAGCAATCCACTATGCATACTAAAAATTCAACAATCAACTAATGGTAACTCAACATGTATGATATCATGAAATATGAGAGAGGTGCTTAGCTACACTACGAGAGCAAATAATATGCAGTTTTTATGAGTCAAGTTTCCATGCGATTTTCCCCAAGTTAGATGTAAAAGATTAACCTTTACGAGTCCCCAAGCCACAAAAATATTAAAAATTACGATGAAATGGAAGAATTTCCTAAATAGTAGTCAAGATATGGTGAGAGTTTGACGTTTCTTTGAGATTCAGGTAATAACATTCTATCCTACCAACGTGAATATGTAACTCGTTTTTGTTATTTAGGATGGGTCAATATTGCGTGCAATATTTCAAATGGTTATGACTTAATTATTCATTAGTAAAGCAAGAATTATTCAGCGTCAAAAAAGTGAGAGTTGCACAAAGTTAACACAAAAAAGTAACAAAACCTACTCATAATCATGAAAAGCCCCAAAAAGTGGAGAAGGAACTCTAAAAAAGTGCAGAGTTGTTTTGGATTTATTAAAATTCACGATTTTGTCCTGATATATTTGCTTGAGTTTATCTGCATATTTAAATAAAACATAAATATTATTCGTTACTGTTAGAACATAACATCATTTTTTAGTATAAATAATTAATAGCATCCCCATATTGATTTACGTTCTGTTACTTTAAAAATAAAATAATAAATTCTATCAGAAATGAGGTAGGTAGTTAACTAACGTCACACTGGAGCAACACAGTGAACTATTGGCGACGGTCCGGAATCAATCCCGAAGGGAAAAATCCGAAGTCAACACCACGTAATTTTGAACCACGGTCAGATGAAGAGGTCAACACCTGAGCTGTCACCCCACTCTCCAAACTTCTTCACCACATCAACGTGGGGGCATTTGAGGCCACGACAGATCTAACGTTCACCAGCCCCCGTCTACACGACTGTCTTTGGCTGGACCGAGCTTCGAACTCGCAACTCCCCGGTTGCTAATTCGTTGCTGTTATAATTGGTCTACCGCGGCCCCTATATATATCAGAACTGAGAAAACAATATTATGTAACACAGTATATATCTAATAATTAAAAAAATTAATTCCGAAACTGTTTTAAAACATGAATACATGCTGTACACATTCAGAGAATAAGTTGATTGGAATGAAACAATTAAAAAACGATTTTACTGCAGACGAACTCAAAGCTACGTATCGATCCTATTATTAATTAACATCATGAAATTAGGATTATACTGAAATGCCACTATCTAAAATAGTAATTCTTTAAATGTGTGAGTAAAACCAATCTGCTCTTGATCATTCACGATAGTATTCGCATTCGGCAACTGAATTTGGTTTCCTGACTCAAGCAACATCACTGACATCAAAACTGATTATTCAATATGAAAGTAAATCATACAATTCCAGGTAAAAATATTTATTTTAGAATCTTTTATTAAGTATTTATTTAGAATCTTTTATTAAGTACTGTTCTATAGAAAAAATTGCATAATTCAGAATTGTAATGAGAGAGAGAGAACCATCTGATAACTACTTGTATTCTCAACCAGATCTCTATGAAGCTTTTCAATCTGTGTTTAAATTTAGGTTTTTCCTGCTCCATGGAAGAAGGCGCATGTTGTTTTGATCCCTAAGACATTGGATTTAAGGATTCCTCACCTTGATCATGTTAGATGCATTAGTTTATTGTCTACATTGGGAAAATGCCTTGAAGCACTGTTTATTAACAGAATTAACTGGTTTTTGAGGAAGAAAGATAATTTCCTTAGTGATGCCTAATTTGGTTTTATTCCTCAAAAATCTACTGAAGACGCTCTGCTTCGATTGTGTGACATTCTGCAGCATGGGAAGAAGAGGCTGACAAGTGTGCTCATATTTCTTGATATGAAGGGTGCCTTTGATAATGCGTGGTGGCCTTCTATTTTGAAAATCTTAAAAGATGCTGATATGTATATAACCTTCTTAGAAGTTTTCTGAATGAAAGATCTGCAGAACTTTTTATCGGATCGGAAGGCAAAATTTGTTCTTTAGAGAGAGAGGTTGTCCTCTGTTTCTGGACCTAGTCTGTGGAATATTATTATAGACTATCTTTTAATTCGTCTTTCTGACTGTTTCAAAATTGCATTTGCTGATGATATTTTGCTGATTTTTCAAGGAAAGCTTCTTCAAAACATCATCTCTTGAGAGCACAATCTGCGTTAAACTTTATTTCCCAGTGGTCAAGCATTCACAAACTTGAATTCAACCCTTCCAAGAGTAAAGCTATGATTATCGGTGGAAAATTGGACGAAGATGTTATTTCACCTTTGATCCTTGAGGGTTCGACTCTTGAATTTGTTGACCAATTTAAGTACCTTTGTGTTTTCCTAGACAGAAAACTGAAATGGAAAAAGATATTGAATATGTTTCCAATAAATGCGAAAAACTCCTTACTGCCAAAAATGCATTTTTAGTAGGCTCTGAGGTTTTAAAAGTTATGTATAAACAAGGTATTGTGCCTTTCATATCTTATGGATCTGGTGACAGGCTTTGGAGACCAACAGACGCAGGTTGAGGAAGATTCAAAGGAGAATCCTTCTGCGTCTTGACAGAGGTGTTATGAAGCAACCTTTGCTATAACTGGAGTTCCACCTTTAGACTTCGAAATTAAGTGCAAAATTGAATTACATATTCGATTTTAAATGATTTTCCGATGGACTGTGTTGATGGTAAATTGTATTAATTAAGTACAAGAAAATGTGGAGAAGTTTTTTCAGAAAGTCTGTTTTACGGACGGTAGTAAGATGAACAACAATGTTGGCCTTGCTTTTGTTTTATTTGAAGACAACTTCGAATGCTGCTTTGTAAACATCGTATCCGGAATGAATGCACTATATTTCAAGCAGAATTGCTTTGTATTAATCTCGCAGTTAAGTGGTTTAAAGAAAATGGAAATTTTTATTCAAAGTACCTTATTTGTAGCGATTTTCTTTCCTCTTTACATTTACTGAAGAATGTTGCAAGCACAGAAAAATTAGTTGTTGAAACGGTTTTAACAATTAGTTCTCTTAAAAATAGAGGAATTGTGATTTTTTGCCTATGTGCGTGGACACTGGAATTTACGGGAATGAAAGAGCTGATTTTTTTAGCCAAAGGCGCTTTGAATTTAGCAATTGATGTAAATTGTAACATTCCTAAAAGTTACTTGAAAGGCTCATATTATTACAAGCTTGTTGCTAAGTGGAACGAAGAGTATGTCTCGTCTGAGAAAGCTGGCCACACCAAAAAAATTTTCTTACTATTAAGCAAAGATTGAACTCAGAATTATTTTTCTTCACAAACTTCAAAATTACACAATTTTTATCTGGCCATGGAAATTTTGCTAAATATCTATATAGGTTTCATCTCCGGACTAATGATATGTGCGAGTGTTCTAAAAAGCAGCCACAAGATCTGGAGCATTTGTTTTTTACTTGTCATGCATTTAAAAAATTTAAGAATGTGCCTATAAAATGATTTGAGAAAATTAGGTAAAACATGGCCAGTGAAACTCAATGTTTCTGTTAAATCTAATCTGCTTTTCTACTCATTTGTCACGTTCATAAACTCTTGTAATTTTAGTTAAATTGTTTTCCACTGTTTCTTTGTTAAATCAACTTACTTCTGTAATCCCCGTGTTGTACTTCTATGGTGCACGGGGAGTTTGCTTTTGTTCAATAAAATATATATATATATATATATCCTTATCTAACTGGGAAGTGCTGTTATTTTTAATGTTTATAGCCTAATAAACTACTCTTGAAAGAGTAGTTTATTAGGCTATAAACATTGGAGACGATTAAATGTGTCCTGCAATTTTTCTTGGAGTATTGAAGCCTTTTGACCTATTATCGCATTCTGGCAGGTATTTTTAATCTGAACCACCTCAGAAACTGGTGTTAACTTTAGAACAAAGGAATTTTGACAGCATTAAGAGAAGATGCCACTGTAGCCACAGACAATTTTTGCAAAGGATTTATATTTATTTATGTGCACACCAGTCTTTAAATATAGACGATAAAGCAAACGTGGCAGGTATGGAATGTTGACAGTTCAAATAAATTTATTTATGTAAGTGGGCATTTAAGAAATTCAAAAAATAGACCGCGGTAATTTTTGAGAATAGTTAATGGGTACTTTTGCATTGACATACTATAAGTTAAGCAACATTAAAATCAAGCGTTATGAATGATTTTTGTTTCTAATACCCGATTACTGATCTATTAGGCCTTCGGCACTAAAAAGGTTAATTGGTAGGTGAGGGAGCTGCCGTAAGTAAGCCGCCATTGCTCATAACCAGGATAATCATCAAGAATCACGCGCTTACAGATATTCGAACCTGGAACCTAATGCGTGGCATATAAATACTATGACATCTATACTTGGTAGGTGTATATTGTGCAAAAGAACGGTTTTGGTAATAAACAAATTAATAAAGACTAACTGTAGGATAAATTTAAACTGTACTGCGTCTAAACGTGAAAATATACCATTATAAAGGCTGCTGAGACCAATAAAATATTCTCGTATAACGCTAAAACTGGGAGCTAGCTCCGTGTTTGCCGGAGCAATTCGATTGTTCATTACGCAAATACAACGTTCAACGTCACTCTTCTCAGTCATTTAATGTAATTGTCAAGGGAGAAAATTTGTTTTGAAAATGATAGTTTCAATATTCTTGATACGAAACATTTAACATCCTCAACATACGAAACGCTATCAGAACTGTTTTGTCTCTAGTTACCCTTCGTGTAGCAAATATGACCATAGAGCAACAAACCAAACCAGAACTATTTTGTGTGGTGAAGACATTCAGTCGACAATCGAAGCAATTATAGATATTTTTAAGTAAGATCTGAATTGTGGTCAAACTGAGGACAATCTACATCTTCCAACGACAGTGTCAGCAATCTCTTTCCCAAAACACACGGCTATCGATTTCAGTGAATCTAGAACAAAAATCAGCACACTTCCAGGGAGTTGGTTTAAAGGTGCTCGTCACGTCCCCTTCCTAGGTCTTTATCACGTTCACCTGCTCCGCATACAAAGCACAGTGAAATTCCTAGGCAGGTGTGCCCAAGTTGCTTTACATTTCGAGCGAAGCCCGTCCCGTTCCGTTGGCATCTAAATCTAGTTCTCCATTTATCAGGCATCTGCTGAACGTGTGGCTTTAGGTGCTCGTCTTATGGAATGCAAAGTATTCCGATTCAGTTAGACAGAGAAAAGTAACATTTATAAAAAGTGGTATCAAATAATATATTTTCGTTGGAGATAGGTAAAATTTAAAGTATACCTAAAATAATTGTAGTACAAATGTGTTGTGTGTATATTACGGATTTATGGTGAGTTTTATGGCGCAAGGTTCATATTTGGACAAGCTATACCACACAAGGCAGACGACGTCAAGAAATGAACACATACACACAAGGAGAGTTTTACTGAAACCAAGACACAAAAGAGACAAATGTACCCAGGGAACTAGCTTCCTTCGACTATCGTTAACGGGTGATTCAGATTGTAAATATTCTACTGAGACTTCAAATGCTACCTTCCAGAAATCAGAGGTACATAGGATTTTTTAAATAGGTTGGTTGGGTTTTGTATGGCATGAAAACCAGATTTGGCCAAGTTGCGCCAAACAACGTCAACACACACAGATAAAATTTTACTGATAAAGAAGAGAGAAAATACACCCAGGGAGCTATCAAAGATGCACCGCCTACAACTCGCAAGATGCTGCAAATCCACTGAGCCACGGCAACCCCTTACTGAAGTAGAAGAGAAAAATATAACCAAGGTAAATTACCGAAAACGAATCTGCACCACCTACATCTTGCAGGTTGCAAGCACAGCGAGTAAACCTAATGAGCCACGGTAGCACCTTTTATTAAATAGGAGATACTTGGTCTAGTCGCTTTCAAACAATAAATATAAATGGGGCCTTTTTTACGTGCACCGTATGTAAAAATATTGTAAGGATGGAAAGTTATATGAAGTTTTAAGCATATTTAAAGGATAACGACGTATCTATCAAATACGTCTTCATCATTTGTTTCTTTGTAGACCCTACGAATATTGGAACCTAGACATAAATGGCTCGCTGGTTTTTTTTCATTTTAATGCATTAAATAAGTATATAACACAAAAAAAAGCAAATGAATAGTCGCTAAAACTGAAGCAAAATGCACCATTTATGTGATCCGTCGAGAATATTTAAAGTAAATTCGTCCTTCAAATTATAATCAAACATTTTTAACACATAATAAATTCATAAATGTAAATAATAAGCATTTTTCAAAAGTGCAAGATTCATAAGTGCGAATAAACTCAGTACCGTGATACGAAACGCTTATCAGAAAACAATCAGTTCCATCATTTTTACTAAAACCAGAAACATTAATCTTCTAGATGGATTATTTAAAAATACTAAAACAAACAAGTCTTCATTTAAAGGCATTACTTTATTCAATCTCTGGTTCCATTATTCAATTTTACTATCAAGAGGTAATGAGAAAAGAATAAGAATTTGAAATTTTTTAGGCAAAAAATACAATTTTCCTTTTTCTAGAACACACGATCAAAGTGCCTCCAAAACTGCAATCTGTTGTTCATGAACAAACACTGGGGTGGGCACGTGCCTAAATGCATACATGCATATTCTCATCCCACAAATTTATTTCGAGCATGAATCGTGATATTTCTCTCAGTTTCACAGCCCCGTAATTAGCATCGATTTTCCCAAAGTCGTTTTTCAACAGCAGGTTCTTGTTTTTGTACTTGGTTCGTACCCCTGGGTTATTTACTCTTGTAAAGTCAGGAAAGTGCAGGATGAGGTGAAGAGAGAGACAGAAGCCGATTCGCAGGGTGCCGGCAGCGCCACCTAACGGGGCTGTGAGTAACGATGCTGAGATAAAAATAGAATAACTGGATCTGGTAGGAAGGGAGAATATGGAAGAGAAAAAATATTGCTGAAAAGCAATCAAAATTAAGGTTACAACAGCTTGCGAGAAAGTGAAAGCCAATAATGAGAGTCGTTTAAGAAATGTGTTCGAATATTCTCCGACGAATTGGTGCCTTTTATCATTTTTAAAAGAATTTTTCAAGAAAAAGAACTCCGACGGAAAGAAATTGCCCTCATTACAATATCACCGGATCCATTTTAAAAAACTCACAAAATGAAAGAGAATTGTTCACATACACAATGTATAGGAAGCATTTTGATTGATTTGGTTTAAAATGGAACAAGAGTCAATGGAATAGTTTTTGATTTTTATAAAAATTGTTACACAAATAATCACAATTTTAAGAAAAATTCATTATTTATTCTGTAAGCAATATTTCTTATTTTAAACTCGCTTTTATTACTTTTAAGTTGCTTTATTTATCATATCTAAAAGAAGTCTAAAATCCCACAAAATTACCCACTAAAAATATTACTCCTTGAAAATGTATGTAAATGTGGTTAGACAGTATTTGACAATGCTATTTTAAAAGAAATTCAGTTGAGTGCATAATAAAATACGAAAAAAGATAATTAAGATCTCTCTATCTATCTATCTCTCTGTGTTTAAATTGCTTTTTTCGTCTAAAGTTTTTAAGTTGTTTTGTTTGAAAATTAGTGAAAAAATATAAATATAAATAAAATATTATGACATATCTAACTCTTAAAGAAATTTAGAGTACACATTTTTAGCGCTTACAGCAAAAAAGCAATTTATAGAAAATAGCAGTATAGCAATAACAGAAAGATATCTTAATTATCTTTTTTCGTATTTTATTATATATATATATATACTCAACTGAATTTCTTTTAAAATAGCATCGTCAAATACTGTCTAACTACATTTACATACATTATCAAGGAGTAGTTCCTCTTTTTTTCTTAAACTATTTTAGGTTAGGTACGGGAGGTCCCGTACGGGTTTATTTTAGGTATTTTAGGTACGGGATTCAACACAAAATCTTTTTTTATAGAGTCTAAATGTATTCACATTTGTTTCAAATTGTCTTAAATTGATCAGTGTTTTCTGCTTCTTTATTTATTAGTGTATAAGATCATCTATCACATAAAACTATTGTCAAGTTATATACATTCTTAACCTACCCTTCAAACTTCGCTGTTCAGTAAAATTGGAAAATTTACCTTTAAGCAAAAGCGTAAAATATTCTAATTAAAGACATTGCACCGTACCGACAAAGCATTAGATATGGGGTGCCCCATATCTAACCTAGGAAAGATATATCTAGCCAGACGGGCATCCTCTGAAAGTAAGAAAGCTCGCGGAGGAGTAGCAATCAAATAATTTAGAAAATATAATTTTATTAATTAATTGGTTAATCAGTTTAGTATTTTTAATTTTATACTTTCCGAGAGGATTTTTAAGAGTAGTTGGCTTACATTTATGGGCCTTCAACTCAACCAAGCAGTGCTTGATTATGTGAAGACGATGATCGCACTTCGCATAACCAAGCATTTTCATCAAACAGACTTCTGGGAACAGTGGGACGAGGTAGCCCAGTTGGTAGGCAACCGAAGGTTTGGGAGTTCGAAACTCGATCCAACTAAAGACCGCCATGTACGTGTGGGCTGGTGCACGTTTTATCCATTGAGGCCTCAAACGTCCTCACGTTGGCGTGGTGTGGTGAACAAGGTACCAGCTCAGGTATTAAATACAAAAGTGTCAGTGGTAGAAAATTACGGGGTGTTGTCCTCGGATCTTTCCCTTCTGGATTGATCCGAACCGTCGCCAATAGCCCGTTGTGTTACTTCAGTGCGACGTAAATTCAACTACCTATCTATCTAGGAACGGTGATATTTATGAATCAAAGAAAAGTACTTATTTTACTGTCAGCAGAACGCTATTTTTCATATGCGAGTCAAATTCTTCCACTAATGCGTTTCTTACACAGGATGAAATAGATATTCGTTGCTTTTCGTACCGCATAGAGGTAAATCCACCACTTTTTCTCGACTTTCTCTTTTATGTCCTTGATTATTAAAAAAAATAATCTTTGACCTCTTTTAGTCAGAGGTTCCCTCCTCTAGAACTCTAGAAAACATTCTGCCAGCTGTTCAGCCACTATAAATAAATGGATTTTACGAAATTCATGAAATGGAAGTCACCTATTGAACGCAAAAAAATAACAATCAAAACAATCTCCAACCAATAAGGCTTAAAAACAAAGCGATTTATGATATGAACGATAACATTTAAAATAATATCACTTATGACAAACAGAAAGCATGATGACTCAAACAACGTAAATCACGAGTAAAATATCTGGCTGGATCACATCTAAATACGTCATAGTCTGAAAGCAGTATAAAATCATAAAACGGAATGCTAATTCCAACACCAAGGCCTTTAGGGAACCGGGAAAAAGACTGGCCATCTGAATTTATTTTAGAAATTGTGCTTGATGAAGGGTGTTCTTTTAGAAAATCAAATGTTTTTTAGAAGGGGTGACTATTTGAGGTTGACAGCCAACACTTTTGGAACAGGCCTGGACACAACGAGAGGCAAAACTAATAAATCAATGTGTACAAACGTCTGCTTACAAATAAAACACACTATGTCAAAAACTTCTGAAAAAATAAAGGGGGAATGTTCTATTCTTTAAGCTTTACTCACTAAATGTGTTTCCCAAGAAATCTAACTTTCGGGCAAAGAAAAGAATAATTTATTGGATTTCACCAGTCTAAAGATCACATTCTGGTTTAGATACGCTAATAAGTTCATGTCTTGGAAATTTCGACTTAATGTGTCTCACTTGTAAACGTGTGATGCGATGTATTCATTTCTCCATCCTATATTTGAAAAAGAGTCCCTGCCGTTTTATACGTACACAGTTTAAAACAATATCTTTGTTCGACTAAAAACCGAGTTCTTCGAAACAACCTCATATATGCTTCTTCTTTCCGTCGTCCTCCCCCGGAACCTGATCGAACCCTTCATCTTATCAGTTTCAAACGCATTACACGCTCAAACACGTCTCATGGCTTCAATGGAGGCCACCCGACGGAGTTCCCTGTTATTGTTTAGATAACCGTTAAAGCTGGACTCAGCGAAGCGGTACCACCTTTCTCCACATAAGTTCGAAGAGCCTCTGTTGCAGAAAGGCGGGGGATCATCACTTCGGGGAATTAGGGAGTGCTCACGGAATCGAAACAGTCACCATGGTGACCATTCTCAACACGAGGAACACCGACCCCATCTCTCCGGTCAGGTACCAGATATAGAGTGCCAGTACCTCTTCTTCACTTACCATTCCAAACACAAAGAACTTGAGGCTTCTCGTCTCTTTTGCAAATACTAGTGTGCGCTGGTTTCTATTTAAGGTCTGGAAAAAAGTAACTTCCTCGCACCCTCATTTCCTTTCGATGAACTTGTGCCATTTAAAAGGTTTTTATGCTCTGTCCCCACTCAAACGTATACCACTGCCATGGGAGGGGAGCCAAATTGCATCTCTTACATAAAATCAAAGTTAAGATGCACCCCACTTAGGTTGAGTTTGGTTTTATGGCGCGAAATCCAGAACAAGGACAAAACTGTGCCAAATACAAGACACACTATCAAAATCAATGAAAATACAAAACAGAGCCTTGACCTAAAAGTCACTGTTAAAGAGTATGGAAACCAGTACAAAATAATAAATTGATAATTAAAATATTGTAAAATGTTCATGAAGAAAGTAATAAAAAATATAACAGCATCCCGTTTAGAAAGTCAAGCTCAAATTTTAAACATTGTTCTCCTATGCAAAGGAACCCCTAAAGAAATTCAGCTAAGAGTTCAATTTAAGCTTTGGATAAAAAGTCCACTGGGGGTTATTTAGAATGCTGAAATTCACAGCAAAACTAATTTTTACAAGTAACTCGTTACTTGTGTGAACAAAATCTCTGTAATATCAAGAACATAAAATTTGAAGATACGGTATGATTAGATTTATGATTGCATCTAACGAATTCTCTAGCACTTTTTCAGCTAGTAAGATGAAATAAATGTAAATTCCAAAGTGCCTTATTCCAAATATCAAGCATGATAGAAATTCCATTGTGAAAAAAGCTGATTTGTTGATTCATTTAGGTCCTATAACTGAACTAAAGTGTATTCCTATAAGTGTAAACTATATAACCTATTCTACTCGACAAAAAATGTATTGTGAGGATTTTATAGTAGCGTTATGCAAATTATAGAGTACCTTGAGAATAGATGATTATTGAAGTTTCGAATCAAGCATGTGACAGGACATTAAAATAAAATAATGCAGTCAATTAACACGATCACCATATTTATGTTCGATGTCTGGGAAATGAAGATAAATCAAATTGTGATCTGTCAATGCCATATGAACGGCAAGATAAATTTCTGACTATCTCGTGATACAAAAATATATTTGTGTTCTGCTTTTTCTGTTTTAGAAATAATTTAGGAATAAAATTTGAGTTAAAAAATCCTTTGAGATATATCATGTGAAAAATGGCAACGATGACTGATACCAGAGTTATTTAGTGTTTCGAATGAGCAGTGTAGCGAGGAATTTAATTTGTCTAAATGCTGATACTTATCAGCGTTTTGAGAGAGCCTAGAGACAAATTGACTACATCGCTAACACTCTGCCATTAATGAGCATGGAATCATGGTTTGAGGTGTCATCAGCATCAATAATCGATCACCCTGGTACTTATAAAATTCAATACTGGCACGTGCTTTTATTGTTTATTCCACGATACTCCCTTCAAAGTGTCCAGGTAACACGATCTCAAGATCTGTCTTGGTCTAAGTTCGATATCGCAGAAATGAAGATAAATCAAATTATGAACCAGGTTCAATGCCACATCTTCGAATTCAATTTGAGGACTTGAGACTATATGTTACGATGAGTTGCCAAATGTATTGTGCTATATGGTATCCCTGACTTTTGAGTCAGTATCTAATGTATTTATTGACCATGCTTTCTTTGAACGCCATGAGATTTCCTAATAGTGTGTAGCATTACTTTTACCCTGCATTACGTTTATTGACTAAATAACCAAATCAATAGGTTGAAAGAATCCTACGGAAACATTCGGTAGGTCAAAGGGAAAACTAGTTAGAAGTTATGCAGGGAAGACTACAGGTTGCCGAGCATACATATGCGAGTGCGCTCCCTTATTAGGTTAAACTAATGCATAATTTCAAAATTAAAAGGATTTATTCACAATCTACTTGGCTCTGCGTTTATTAAATTGTATTTTGAGGGTCCCTGCAATATATAGCATTTTCCGCTGTTAAATATTTGACTAAACAATTTCACCCCATTATACGAAGATTTTTCTCAAAGAAAAAGGTCATCTTTCAATATCAAAATATCAGATAAATGCGGCCTGTCTCGCCCAACAAGAGCTTATAGATCCCGAAACGAAATTCAAACATTTTCCGTATCCTGTACCGATTTGAATATTGTTGAATTCTTAAAAGGGGTAGTAGCAACGAGACAAATCGATTTTCTCTTTCATCGTTATTCAAAGGATGTAAACATTTCAGTACGACGAATTATCTGAATACCATATTAAAAATACCCTTAACAATACCCTATTAAGACATACATATAGCTCTTCTCACAGATACAGGTTGTTTTTTACGTAAGGGTTTCATTTTGTTTTGGAATAACTTTTAAATAACACATTTTTAGTTAAATTTTTTACATAGTGGTTACACAATTAATGACATCATTATTAATATTTCTATTAATTATCATCATCAGTAATTAATCTATTAATTATCATTATTAGTTATTCTGTTAACTATCATTATTTGGACATCTTCCAAATAACTACATCTGACCGCACTATAAATACAGGCTCTTTCGACCAGGGTGATTTACCTGGACCAGTTTACATTACGTTATAGCACATTTCCAGGGTGATTTGTTCAATTTCTTCGCGAATGTTTTTCTTAAGTTGTTGAATCGTTGTCGGGGGGTTTATTAGTGCGTTCCTCTAAGTAGCCCCGCAGAAAAAATCCCGCGGGGTCAAATCAAAGGAACGAGGAGGCCAATCGATATCACCAAATTTTATTAGTCCAGGAAATGCGTCTTTTAGAATTCACTAGTTACACGAGCTGTATAACATCTTGCTCCATCTTGTTGAAATCAAGTGTACTGTAAGCCTTGTCGATCAATTTCAGGAAAAATAATTTTTGTAACATAGCCCAGTATCGTTCACAAGTGATGGTAACTGAACTTTTTATCACTGTCCTCGAAAAAAATGATCCCATAATGCCTCCACTACAAATTTCCAAATGTCATTTAATGTGCAAACAGTATGTAAATAAATTAATTAAAATGTTTTTTAAGTTATTCCAAAACAAAATGGTGCCCTTACGTAAAAATACCCTGTATTTTCATAATCTTGTCCATCCTTATTCTATGGTTGGTTGTTTCTGTTTTATGGTGCAAAGGCCATTTTTTGGACCAGCTGCGCCAAACAGAAGACCAACCAACTTCAAGAAAAAATGTCGCTAAAGGGAGAAAGTGGGATTGGGGAAATAGAGTAATGGGATGAAAGAAGAAAAAGATCGCTTGGGTATCCGGGGAGCACGACCCTCATGTTTACTAAAGACAGTAAACCTCATGGGGAAAGAAAAGATCACTAAAGTACCTCGGGAACGTGAAGCCCGTACACACATAGAGATGTGGCCCTGAGATTTATTCTATGGATTAAAGTACGTGGTTCACATCCAGGCTTAAATCCAGGTTATCCCTCCAACTGTTTCAACGAGATATCTCGTTCAAGATCTGGTCAGTTTTGCTAAGGACGAGATACCTCATCGAGACAAAACTACCCTGTTACCCTCTAAGGGAATGAAAATCCAAATAGGGAAAACACATTGTCCCTTGCCCAGAACTGGTGATAGTTTGGATCAGGTTTTTGCATCAGAGACTGTACACTACAGGGCAGTTTCCGAAGCGAAGATAAACCACCAGGACGGTTAAAATCAAGTATTTCGGACGAAATAAATGCAACCGATTACATCCAGATCGATTCAACCCTTAAAATAGAACGGCCGAGAAGGGAGTGGATTCAAAGTATTAAGGCCGTCGAATTATCACTCCCGAGGAAAGAAAGCAACGAATGAACTCCGTTCGAGACGGAATGAAGTCATTTCATCAAAGTAGGAAATCTTGTTTCGACCTCGCTTAGAAGCTCTCATTAAACTTGAAACGTGCGACTTCTTGTAACAAACGGCTGTGCACGATCGATATCAGACTTGGACGACAAATCACGGAATTTCCATCAAGTACTTTCATTCGTCGAGTTAAAGTTTTCTCGATCTGGAAAAATATGTCAAATGCATTCAGATCGGGTTTCCAGAGTTCTTAGAGACTCCCTGTTGTCATTCGAAATATTTTAAACGCGACCAATCGAGATAGTAGACACTTCATGTTTTGCAGTTGATACTTTGTATAATGAAAATATACGAGGCCAATAAAGCGTGATACTTATCCAAACCACTTGTGCCATAAAACTCGACACACCCCGATACTAGGGTTCATTCTGAATAGAACATAACATGTGTGATGTACATGAAGACCAAGAAATTATCGCAATATCGAATCTAGGACTCTTTATTATTGTAGAATTACATCAATTACATATTACAAAGATGTAAAGTCCTTCTCGTAGTGATGCGAATATATAGCGTGGCATGGAGTCATATGTACTCCCTATACTGTCCTGTAGAAAATAATACTGATCATTCTGCAGCTGTTGCTCCAGATTCATTATATTCCGCGGTAGTGCAATAGACAGCTTAGAACATCCCAGACACGCTCAATTCTTTAGCCTACGAGTTCTGGGTATCTCGTAAGCCAAGGAAGTGATTCAACACAATTCCTGGGAGAGGAGACAAGAGTGTGGCTGGGCGTTATTATGCTGGTAAATAACCCTTTGAACACGTGACGTGAAAAGCAAAACCTCCGGCGTCAAAACTAACTCGTACCATTACTAGAGGGGACCAGCTATCGCAAGTGATCACTCCCCACGCTATTACACTTGGATTTACAGCGGTATACAAATCGGCAGTAAACCTAATGGCTACCGAACATCTTCGGATGCGTCTAGATAGGTAAAGTGCCCTGGAGTCACGGACAGGCATGGAATGTCAGGTGAGTCCCGGTTCTGCCTTGAGGTAGATAATCACCGCGGAGACCCGCTAGAGCAACCTTTCTCTGTTTAGAGCGGTATACCGCTGTATCCTCCTTGTGCAATGTACTTGGGGAGTCATTACTTACGACAGTCGGTCCCCTATAGTAGTAATAGGATGTACTTTGACAGCACAGCAATACGTGAGCAGTTCTTACAAGCGTGGTTTACCTTTCATGTCATGTGTCTAGTGGGTTATTTACCAGCATGATACAGCTAGGTCACAGACGGATCACCTCTCCGTGGAATTGAAACACTTAGTTGACTAAAGAGATCCTCATATCTATCTCTTATTAAGTGTATCTGGGCTGTGAATTGTACATACCCTGAATATAAGGGATCTGAAGCAACAGGTTCAAAATGGTTGGCATTATTTGCCAAAGGATAGCATAAGGACTCCATTTGACTCCTTGCCACGCCATATATCCGCCTGTCTCACCCACCAGATGGGGCTTTACAATTCACTAATTTATTATCTTTCTGTGGGTAATTCTACAATAAAAAGTCCCCTAAATTTTATGTGATCCAAGTGAATTATTTCTCTATAGTATGTAAAATCCCGTTGTGTTGCTCCAGTGCGACATTAGTTCAATTACCTACCTCTATATTAAGAGTAAGCGTACGCGTAATATGAAGCCCCGCTAATGTTTCGACAGGTAATTATTAAAATCTATCAAATTTTTATAAAATGCCTCTGTATCAGTGTCAGTAGACACTCCTTTTTTGAAATAAAATAATTTTTACATTTCGAGGGGCAGAAAATGTTTTAGTGGCTCATTTAAGAAGCCAGTTACGTAGGAGAAAAACTTCTAAAATGATTTTATTGCGTGATTTATCATAAAATATGTCCGTTTTCTCAATACTAGTATTCTGTTAAAAAAGCACATGTAATTTTTCCGTCGAGACTACACTCGTATGTGTACTCAGTATGGAACAGCTTGACTGCACGCAATATGGAACATATTTATAATGCGTACATTTTCTATGTCTGAAATTTATTTTGAAAGCATTAAAATTTTTATGTTATAGAAAACCTTCTTTGAGGGAAATGAGTGTTTTTAATTAATTGAAAATTAACTAATGAGTATTTTTCGCCCAAGGTTTGGAACACTGAGTTTGGCTGAAATACTATGTCCATAGAAAATTTCAAATCTGTCCAATAGTTTCTTCTGCACACACATTGTCTTTTAATAATATAAATAACTGCACATTATTAAATTATAATATATTATGTAGATGAGCGTTACTGCTGTTATTATTTACAAATATGAAAACTCAATAAAACTTGTAAAAAGATCATGTGATAAAGTTTTATTGACGCAGTGCTGGCTAGAGTTGGAAAGGGAATTTGAATTACATAACTTCGATAAATACACTATCAAGTGTGTGTTTGTGTGTGGCCTTTTTTGTCAATGGTAGGTTGGTCGGTTTATTAGGGTTTTAAGGCGAAATGTCCAAAAACTGACAAGCTGCGCCAAGTATTTGTCAATGGAGAAGTGAAAATTATTGGAGTATGGCTTTTATGAAGGTATAAAAAAGGTATGCTGAGAGGCTTCCGGTAGTAGTGTTAAAGATAACATAAACTGCTAAGTTTCATTTAATCGCGTGCCTCAATCGATTCGGTTTATTATAGAGATTAATAGACTTTTCGGTAATCAGAGTTATACAGAACCGAATACCAAAACCTATTGTTTAAAGAATAGCTGAAACTATCAAAGGGAAATTAACAGAATTTCTGATGTCTTTCTGGTTTTTTCTTTGAAAAACGTCAACTACTGGCTTTATTTACATAAACTCGATTAGACAACGATCACGAATTTTCTGTTACTTTATCTATTTTTTCTCACTACTATATACATGTCACATTCAGCAATCGTTCAGGAAAAACGGCACACTTACATTAAGTCAGGTTCCAAACAGCTTGCGTGTCCAAAGTGTGAGGCAGAAAATTTTTCTCCGCACGCAATATGGCAAAAAATGATGTGCAAAAGCCTACGCATAAATCCTTAGTTAATTATAAATAACTCTAAACTTTTGGCACGAGGCCTACAATAGTTCCTTTTTAGGTCATTCTCAATGGCGGTTGTGTTTTCCTGCTTTTGAGGAGGAAAGGAGAATGAAAAATATTTTATTTATTGAGGAGTAAAATGGGATTTTTTCAGTATGAATAGAAAAATATAGGTCAAAATAGTCCTAGAGATATTATATAGTACTAGATAAAATAACACAACTTGAGCACTAAAATACCATTTCAGTGTGATGTTCAGAGTTATGAAATAATAGGTGAGAGGTGATTATCGATTGCAATTTATTAGTGTCTTACCTGAATGTCACGTGCTTAGTAGTTTTTTCCCCACTGCACTAGCAGCCTTCCCGCAGCATCTGGCGCAGGTTCAATTTCTGTAACTATAATGGTTGTATTTCTCTCTTATGCGTCAGTAGAACTTTCCTTGTGTGTGCGCATATCCATTTACTTGACTGATAGATATTGCTTGAAGTATCTTGGCCAGATCTGGCTCTTTTACCATAAAAAACAATCAAACCTGAATGCCATGCTATATTACCTTAAATAAAATACCGTTACAACTGCAAATTTTCTGGATCATTATTGGACTAAATGCGATTGTGTGAGTTTCTACGCTTAGATATTTGCCCGATCGGTTCTTAACACATACTGAGATAATATACTATACATACAAGGCATCCACTGGTAATCATTCGCATCAACATCTCACAATAATCTGAACGCTCTATCGGGGGACAATATTTGTCACCAATTTTATTCAGTTTATAAGAGGTTTTTTAATCGTTTTTGTAATTATTGGTCCCTACTTGCTTTGACTTGCCTAGAACTATACTTGAGGTCAAATTACCCCTTCTGGTGGTTACGAGGTATCTCGTCATTAGTAAAAATAACCAGATCTTGATGGATTATATATCTCGTAATCAGAAGAAAATTGAATAGATCTTGATCTCGCCATCGTTAAAAGTCAACAGTATCTTGATGCGAGATATCTCGTCATCAGAAGAAAACTGAACAGATCTTAATCTCGTCATCATTAAAAAATCTACAACATCTTGATGACGAGATATCTCGTCTCATTAGCAAAATTGGTCAGATCTTGATGGGCAAGATATCTCGTCGAAACCACTTGGAGGATTACCTTGTTTCTACATGTTTATACTGCAAAGTGTAGAGCTGCAAGCCAAACCAAATATCTTTTATTCCTGTTCACGAGCGCAAACTATAAAGTTCAAAAGCAAGTGCTGTTATGCTATAAGATGAGTCAGTGTATATTGGTAAATGAAAGACATCAATTTACCTTTTAAATCTTCCATATACTGGTGTATATTCGCTCCTACTCATAAAATTCCACATTTGAAATGCAGTTGCGAAGCCTTTGATATCCCAGGCACGACTGATTAATATATTAACATCATTCATAAAACCAAATTCTTAATTATTCAGGAACAGGGACAGTGGTATCCCTATTCTGTACTGATACTACTGCATTGAAGTATATATTTAATACTGTTATTGAAGTATGCATTTATTACTATTATTGAAGTATATATTTAAGTAGGGTGATGTAGGCAAGTGCGAACCCAAATCTTCAAACTTTATTTTGAACCAATTATATTCTGCCCCAGTAATTTTTAAGTAAGTTCGCATTTTAACCCACACTTCCAGATCTTTTTTATTAATATATTAAACTTACTATGGATATTATTTTAAAACATAATTTCCAATGCTATTTCACGGGATCGCATTTGCCCCACAAGATGGGGCAAGTGCATATCATGGACTGTTTTCTTGTTTGCAGTGTGATAGTATTCTGAGGCAAGAGCATTCATTTCATTCATGCCCTACTTTTGGTCTGCGCAACTTCCCTGCCGAAATTCTCATCGCTCTAGCGGTGAAACTAATCTATAGGACTCTTTCAAACATTTCCAGCAGGTGGCTGTTCCTACTTTAATCAAACGCGTTTCGTATTCACTGGACGCACTTATCCTGCGAACACTTGTCCCAGCTCATTATACATTATTTGTAAGAATTATTAGGAAAATGTGGATGCATGTTTATTACTGAATTACAATTTAATAATCATATTTTAAACTTATTCTAAAGAATTTGATTTCTATTCGACTCTAGAATTGTTCTGAACTATTTTGCATAATTTACTTCTATTACGCCCTACACACACCTGGACTTTGAAATAAGTCTTGTGATTTTTACTAATAAGTACCTTGTGACAATAGACATAGTATGTCTATTGTGGATAAGAACATCGGTCAAACCGAAAAAACTTACGAAGAACCATTTATTGTGATAATGTATCATTTTTCTAAAATTTGAAACTCCTTTTCCTTTATCAGTTTGACAAATTCAAATGCACTTATGACATATAAGAGTTGAATAACGTTTTTCTTGTTACAAAATGAGTCACAATTGGATAAAAAAAATGAGTCATAATTGGAGGAAAAAAATGAGTCATGATAAATAAAAATGAAGTTTTTGTTTGTACATTGAATATTTTCACCCCAATTCAAGTATCTATCCGTTTTGGGCCATTTTAAAGCAAAATCAGTGGTTCCGTGTTTCGTGTCGGCGTGGTCCACTAGAACGTCGCCAAAAGTAGAAGCTTGGTAGTAATTATTCATTTGGGCGTCCAGATATGAGTTCATTTCTTTACAGAATATGTATATTTCTACCAACTTTCTTCAAAAGTCCTTTATGTAACACATGTGGTTATAGAATTCCATTTTATAAGAATTAAAACAGGCAGCACAAAACCTTTTGAACTATGAACGGTAGCTAATCAAATTTATTCAAAGTATATTAAAATTTTGACATGGGTTTCCTTTACAAAACAATTAAACTCATTAAAACTTTCATTTGCATTCCACGTTTCAACTTAAATTACTTGATTTTATTGAGAGCTTTACTCGCTGAGAGGGATTTTAAGTGTAGCAAACCAGACTATCAGAAAATATTTTTTTTCTACTGTCTAAAATGCTCTCGCATGATACATATTAGTGTTACCTTAAAATGTAGTTTATCACTATTTTAGCAATATTTGGCATGTAATCTAATTATTGCTTCCCAGTAAACTATGATGCATCAATTTGGAATTCATTCTTTGGAATTTTTATTGGCGATGTGTTGAAATCGTATTCGAAAAACAAGCCAAATGACGCCACGTTCAGAATACGTACAGGAAGCACGTATTGTCGCAGAAACACTACCATCATCTACATTTAGCTCGACAGAAAATGTCTCTCATAGCAAATAATATCATTCATTCTGAACAGATGTTTTCTATTCAAAAACTGAATCTGAATTCGAAATAAGTGCTTTGAGAATTCGATTTGAAACTGCACATAGGTAAGAGTAACGTATATTTAAATAGAACATATCTATATTAGAAGAATATTTCTTATTTTTTATAATGCCCAACGACAGACCTTTCGGCCTTTGGCGCTACAAGGGACGAATTAATGACTACTTGTGAAGGAGCACCCAGTGGGCGAACCACCTCTTCTAACAATAACAATCACCAACCATCCAAGCTTTTACATACCAAGATTTGAACACGCGGAACAAATGGTTGGTAGACATGCGCTATAGGCGGCATATTGAAAGAATATTAATGCTAGAAAATATCTGAACTCGGACTTTTGAAACATCAAAAAATTTAAATTTCTTAGTAACAGAAGATCGAGGTTGTCTACTTTACTTACTGAAGCTATTTTTAAGCAACTTATACGTGTTAAAAGTTCGTTGACAGCATTGATTAAAAAAACCGCTGTCAAATCTATCTACCATGTGTTTAAATTGTAATCAGTTACCTTTGCCTGTCTGTACTGAAGATACTCAATTTTAAGACAAGTTCTTTCGTTTAATTTCACGTGCTACTAAATAGAATTCATTCTCTTAATGATGAATTTCGAAAATGTCTCATCCCTGGTGCAAGAGTGCCACAAGTCAAGAAATATTGATAGGAAACCGAGTGCTAGACTTTTCACCGCAGATTCATCATTTCTACTATTTGAGATACGACAGTTGTACACGAAACGAACTTAAGAGGGGACATTCACATAATCATCCCCAAACTCAAAATCGACTTTGGTAGAGTATCCTTAGTATCACCTTTTGTACTTTTATAACAGGGCCTGTTTTGAAGATGTATGTGAAATTAATTTTATGGATGGATATGGCATATATACAATTTGCTTTCAAAGTAAGTTGTAGAAATTATAAAATTGTCAAAACAGAGTAAAAAAATTAGTTTTAGGCTCATCAATGATATTTAAATTTTTCTACCAAGGGGAAAGTGATTATTCTGGTCACTTTTTCAATCTACTATTAGCTAATTCAACCCGAGTAACGGTGAGTAATTCTGCTAGTTATATATAAATTACAAAGCGTAATGTGATTTGTAACCAAGATCCATGTATTTTGTAACATTCTACTCTACTTTAATTTGTTCACATTTCTATGTAACATCAAAATTCTTTTACTGATCATTGTAACTTATAAAGTGCATTAATATCATTGGTGAAAAGATCCTCTGTAATTAAGCACGTCGAGCTAAAACTTGAAATGATAATTTTAATATCTTTTATCTTAACCACTTCCTCAGCACATTATACTCACTCCTAAGCATGGATGTATTTCGCTGCTTGTATGGGGTTGCATGCTGTCTAGAGAGGTTGGAAATTTAGTTTTTACTGACGAAATTACGGAAAAGTAAAGTAACTAAATCCATTGAAGACTAATTTATTTTGTAATAAGTTCACAAAATTTGGATTTAGTCAGATTTTTGTGTCAGATATTGTGTTTTTATAAAAGAGAGAGAAAGATGTAGAGAGCAAAAATGATTAAATTAAAAAGTTTCAATACCACCTTAAAACAGAAACTGTACATTCCACCATAATCTCAGGATCTCAATGATTTATTTTTGGTCATAGTAGGATAACTTGATTCAAAATAACGAGATTGTGAGAGGTGATAGTTTTGTAAGGAACCCAAAGTGAACGACACTTAATTTTAAGATCCGATGTCGCAGTGACAGTAGCGTGTTTTTGGTGCGGTGAAGTCATGCAACAAAAGGGGGTAAACAAAGCGTGTGAAACAAAGAAAGCAGCTCTGGTCTCCTGAACGTCATGCATACACACCAATAGTTAGCTGACCTGAGCAGATGTCCGTCTCTCCTGCGGGAGTTGTTCCACGGTGAGTCCTCATACCGATAGGCCTTCCGTATCAAAGGGGCGCACGAGCAGCTTAGCTTGTTGCCCATCACGAAACACGAGACATCCCACTGCCACCTGCAAAAGAACCACTTGTTAGCAACTCATTCTTGGGGTGTCGTTTTCGAATAGCATGAAAAACATTGAAACCACCTTCAGAAGTGCTGTTTGGGTGGGGTTGGAATTTGTTTTGGGTTTTCGTTTACTCCCACTTAAATGCTTACACAAATTCTATTATTATTTTTTAACAAATATTCATGAAAAATTACATTTGCTGGAAAAAGTGAAAACGAGTGTTTTTTTTCCGAAGATTGACACTTGGAAAGTTCATGTAACATATTACACTCTCTTCCTTTCCTTTTCTTGTGTGTTTTTTCATTTACTTGACATTGTCTGTCTTGTGTATGGCGGAGGTTTACCAAATATGGCTCTTGAGCCATAAAACCAAATCGAACTATCTTCCGCTTTCAAAGCGACGGAAATAAAAAATGTATTGATTCCAAATAAATGAACAAAAATGTGCACAGTACTTCATTTAATATCTGTATTTTCCTTTAAGCTATCGATTCATTTCTCTTATTTTTCTATATTCTATCTTGTATACATCATTTAAATTTTTATTTTATTTTAGTTAAGAGAATCTTTTATGAACTACTGTTCTTTGTCTTATTATCTACACATGCATCTGAAAATTATGTAAATCAGGGTTGTTCAACTTTTAAGCTTGCCTAGGCCGCATTGAGTGAAGAGGAACTGTCTTGGGTCATATATAAAATGTAATATAATTTATGATATAAATAAAATCTTCAATATTTTTTTCATAATATAAATATGTATCTATCTCTGGTTTGATGTAGTTGCAATTCTTAGTGAGTTCTAAAGGTGTTCGTCCGAAACCGTTGATCTCATTTTACTTCCCATGTGCTTCATACTCAAAAATAGGTGTTCACAAATGTATGTATTGACAAAGCGATGACATGTAAATTAAATATGGCGTAATTGTAAATAGAGGGATATTTTTCTCTGAGAAGATAGGTTTTCGGCTCATGAAAAATATCGCTAAATAAAAATCACTTAGTAATATTAAAATGTGTGATCTTGTGGGGCCGCATTGCTCGCTGTCCTGCACCTCATGTGGTCTGTGAACCGCAGGTTGAACATTCCTGATGTAAATAGAAAGACAAAAAGTAATACATAAAAAGTTGTTATTAATTAAGCTCAAGTTATTGTTAAGCCAATTAATTGATAAGGGTTTTATTCCTTTTTCAAAGTTTTGAACTGTCATTTTTGAAACGGAGAAATGTACAATATAAACGCTACCAACTTTGGATCAGCTGAGGTGGACTTACTACTTGATATTGTTTCGTGGATTATTCGAAGACTTATATTATCAAGCCATCTTATCTCTTTATGAACCAAATTTTGAACTATCGTTGAAGACTACACAAAAAGTTAGAACAAAAATCTGTTATTTAAGCTATAACAGTAGACATTTTATTCAGTGCTTGTTTATATTTGAAGGGCTCCGGGTAAGTGATAAGTCAAAAAAAATATGTTCTCTGATGAAAAAACTTTAAAAGGAATATTCGAGAGGATCGTAAGAATTCTCGATAGTTTGAATGAGTGCTTAATACTTGAAAGTTTAAGATAATATCACCTCTTGAATAGTGAATAAATCATTACAATGGAATTTTTGAAAACTTGAAGATTGCTAGCCAAAATATTCGAAAATTGGATTAGCATTAAGCTTGCCGAAGTCTTTCATTTCAATATTCACTCAAATCTAAATCATTAAAGTAATTTTAAATAATCGAAGACAAATACTTTTTCTCCGAGTTCTGAACTCAACCAGTGTTTACCCTCCAAATTCGTTTTATCGTTTTTGAGAGCATTTAAAATATTTGCATTAAAGTATAAAAACGATCCTACAACCTAAAGCACACGATTAGATGTTCATGCATTAAATAAAATTTGGGAAGATAATTTAATTTCGCTTTATTATTAACTAGCAGTACCCGCACGGCGTTGCCCGTGACATCATTCTTGTTTTATGTCCTCACTGATTCTGAAAACATTAAAAAGAAAAACAATAATTTTAAGAATGAGTCCCACCACCACCCGACATGACACGGCCATGTCGCTTCATTCCTTCCACCTTACTGATTCTTGCCTAGAGAGCTTCATGATACACTATGTTGAATGATCTTCCATTTGGCATGTCCAGTCATGATGGTGGCTTCAATAATATTCGGCATCAATTTCTTGGTAGTCTTGTTCCATTGCAGAATGAAGGTGGATGCAGATTACTGAGAAGCATAATCGGTGCTCCAATCTTCAGCTCTAATATGTGCGAGAGTACTCCAGATGGCTACAATGTGTTCAAAAACTCTGTTGTGTAGTTCACAGCCTCATCTGTGTCGATAGATTTGTAAACTTGAACACTACCGGGAAAGTCTTGTAAAAATTGCTTATTGATGACATTGACATCTTCGTTTCTTGGGGCAAGAATTGCCCTTTGGCACAGCCATGCGTGATCAGTAAAGTGCTGCGCCACATTTAGAAACACCGCCTCTTTCAGCTTTCGTTGAGTTTTCACAATCCTTCCAATGCTTTGTATTGCTATACATCCATCTTGATTATCCGAAGTAACGGCACCATTTCCTAGTTGAAATAGGTTATTTTCAAATTACTGGGCAGAGGATCACCGTTGACATGAACTCGCATGTTTCTTGATAGTCCAAGTCCAGGAATGCCATTCCAAATGTAAGATGATTTTAAGCAGGCCTGCATTTCATCCGCCCTGGTTCCACAAGGAATATGTCTGTCGAAAGTCGCCAGCCAACACCATAGTGACACCTCCCATTCTGTCATTGTTACGTCTGATGTCTTTCAACGTGACATCAAGTCCTTCGAATGCGGCTTTGTGGGACATAGTACATTCATCCCAGACAATGAGCGTGCAATTCTGTAGAACCTTTGCATGTTCTGGATTTCTTGAAATGTTTCATGTGGGAGTCTCCGCGTTTGCCAGATTTGAGGGTAACTTGAAAGCCGAGTGATCTGCCCTCTCTCCTGTCAATAGAGTTGCGGCAATGCCTGATGAAGCAACAGTCAGGGCAATCTCGTTTCTCTGTCGCACTTTAGCCAAAAGAAGATTGATGAGAAGTTTTCCCTGTATCGCCAGGAGCATCCAAAAAGAATATGCCGCCGCGCCTATCAAAAACTGCTCTTGTAATCTTGTCAAATGCTTCCCATTGATCTTGGACCATTTTTGGCTCATTCTCCTCTGAATGCTGGAAGTACATTCGCGTCATAGTTTCTTTCCATAAGTTCTTCACTCGGTAGGACTGAATCGCAGTTTCGATTGGGTTGTGGTAGGTCAAAGCTTTTTAGGTCCGATCCACACACCCAGTAATATAATCTTATCCTCAATGTAGACTAGAATTATGTTGAAGATGTCATCACTGTAGTCAAGATTCATATTCTGCTGCTGTACGTGTGCTTGGTGCAGTATGTCTTCAGGCTGGTTCTCCTTGTGGCTCATCCATAACTGATCGGGAGAAGACATCGAGCATGTCTGTAGCATAACAGCAAACAGATTACGTAAAATCATTGGTGATCGAGATGCAGCTGCTTCTTCCAATGCTTTGTTTCAGTGTTCATCGTTCTCCAAAAGTCCTCTAAGCTGGCAAGTCTCTTTGTAAGTTCCGCAGACCCTTCCTTCAAATGTTCTCAAATCTATAAAGGATATCGGGTCTCGTACTTCATGCAGAAGAGTCGCAGGTGAAAACACTCAGAGTTGTGGAGGGTGTACACACGGCCTAGTGCATCGCTGGACCTTATTCCTGCTTGTTCTGCCACAACTTGTCCTTGTTTCGACGGTTCCATGTCTTGTTTCCGCTGTTCCAAGCGTAGTACTTTGGTACTTGGTTGTACAATAGGGTGCGTGCAAACTCATCTTGGGTGCAAAGTCTGAAGAAAGACGTCAGTGTTGTTTCCTGAAGCGTTTGGACACGTTGAGCAGCATTTTATGTCTTGAAGTGGACTCTGGCCATTCTCAAGGTAGACGAATGACGGGTGGCGCTCGTGAATTGGGAAGTCGAGTATTCTCCATACTGCTTCGTTGCTGCTGATATATCATATGATACTGACGAATTTCATTTAGGTCATTCTCTCCACTGGTCAATTCAAACAGTCATGTCGGATCCTTTGTTAACATACTTACAGACGTACTTTATAGACTATAAAGAATTGCAATACACTACGTTAATATGCGCATTGAAAATTTTTGTTAATAGAGGGCAATACGGAACAATCCACGTATTGTCCAGACACTTCTGATCCTCGAAAATTGATGCTTGCCGTAAATTCCCTGTCTTGTGATGATCTACGACGATAAAGTGGATATCCTCCTTGTCCTGTTTGCGTCTCTTTCAAAAAACAGCGTGGGAATCGCTTTGCGCAAATTCCATCCTTCATGCACGGAGAAAGTGGATTTATGCATCCGCAGGGTCCGTGCACCATCTGCTTCGTTACAATGCAAAAAAGTTCTGGGTCTTCTTGTGGATTAGGGATTTCTGCACTGATAAAGTCATCCACTCTGTGAACGTGTAATGAGTCAGAGCCAAATCAGAATGTGGGCATGAGGAAGTCCTCGCTTCTGCCACTCTATCGTATACATATGACACTTAACTTCTTCAAAAATCTTTGCCTTTGTGATGAGACTCATGAGTGTTTTTTGCTTTTGATGAAAGACTCTTGCCAACATATGATAAACCTGTGGTTTTTGCCCAACAAATAGTTTTTGCTGTATCTCTGTCCAGTTTGGATTGCATGTAAAGGTGATGAAGGGTCTACCATAGTTTCTCACGTAGGTCATGGTTTCTTGAGTACGCTCGTGCAAGTAAATGGGACCCCAGTGAAGCTGGAAGGCAAGATGATCAACTGGCCAATGTCGGCAACATTTCCATCGTTCATGACCACATCCCTCAAATGTGCATACTTTTCCACTCTCAGCGTCCTCTGATTTAGTCGTATGTACAACAGCCTTTCCGATTCAATCTTGGCATACATGTCAACGATAAATTGATGGAACATGTCTTTGCTTCTCAGTAAAATGTTGAAATTTTAAGAGCGTATCATCATCCTGTGAGCGTAGAACTGTATAGCAGAAATCTTCTTGGCTTGCGGCATACCTAGTTGGGTTTGTTTGTCGCAGTTGAAAATTATATCCATCCTCCCCCTGCCAAAACATGAGTGTATACTGTAGCGCATCGTAGGACCTGTGCGTATCGGGAATTCTCTTGATGATGCCACTTCTTTCTTTTAAAACTATATCTCTTGCTCCATGTTACTCTCCCTCCATGATTAAAGTCACATCTCCTGTTGTCGGTGCATTAAACCGCCTCTCATGTTCACCATGTGGGGTTTTGTCCACTAAGATTACCACTTTGAATTCAGGGCTGATCTTATCCATGGCCGATTTGAAGCTGTGGATGAAAGGGTTGTGATTATCTAGCATACATTGTAACTGAAGTACTATGTCATGTCTCGTCTGCGGAGCGTGTTTGCAACGCTGCTCTGTTTATTGTGTACCATCTCCAACAAAATATATTTGCAGAAATTTAGGCTCTTTGGTAGAGGGTGTATACTCCCGATGCGGTGATAAACTTGACCCTGAACCTTAAATGTCGGCATATATCCGGACTCTGTAATTTCTTTTGTCGTGCCGAAAGAGGTCATCTGGAAACAGGAATTGTACCTTCTAATATTTGTCAGGAAATGTTTAGCTTCCGGTGAATCTCCAATCAGTAAAGTACGAAGGAGCTCGGCTGAATCCATTAACCGTGTGAGTTGAACCTTTCCTCCGCTGCAGCACATACCTGGAACTTCACCTTTCCACTTCTTTGCTTCACAGTGTTGACATGTTACAGACATTGATCCAGTGACGCACGAAGGATGAGATACATAATTTGATGGATCGTAATTAAAAGCTGCATTCTCTAAATTTTTACAAATACGCATTCGAGCAGCACTTCTTCCGGTTCTAACTTGCTGTGTAGTCTTGTTTCTCTTTCTGGGGTGGGTTCATCCTTCTCTTCTTCCTTGTTCTCTTTCTCTATTCTCTCGCTGTATTGTTTCTCTTTCAGGGGTGGATTCAGCTTCTCTTCTTTGTTTTCTTTCTCTGTCTTCTTGCTGTCTTGTTTCTCTTTCTGGGGTGGATTCAGCTTCTCTTCTTTGATTTCTTTCTCTGTCATCTCGCTGTTGTGTTCGAAGACATTTCTTTTTTCTGGGAGGCTGTGGCATCTTTAAATATAACGCTAAACCAAAATAATGTAGTTATTAAAATTGCAGAAATGATACAAATTCAAAAGTAGGTTATGAAATAATCACTAATGAAATAAGAATGGGATTCAATCTTTAAATGTAACGCTATATTTTTAAAAAGTCTTAACGCTAGACCTCACTGATTTCGACAAACAACCTAAATGAATCATAATGTCAGTGAAATCAAAACCAAATTAAACAGTAATAAACAAAATTTCAGAAATGGTACAAATTCAAAAGTAAGTTATGAAATAACCACTATATACTATTTGCGAAAAATACCCAAACAAAAGCAGGAAACAATACAAAAAAATTAACAAAGTTAATCAAGAGCTCTTTGAATACGTTGGATGGTCCGCTGCTGCATACAGATATTTACACGGCTGCCTTATCAAACATCCTTTTTTAGAAAGTAAACAGAGAGCCTTAGCTTATTGCCAAGAGCAGAAGCTGTGGGATCTCTCACACTGTTGCCATTCTTAGGAAACTAAATAGTACAAAAATATGCCAATAAATTAATTAAAAAATTTCTAGATTAGATTTAAAAATTCGGGCTTCGAGGTACATTCAGTCACCTTTAGGACTACCTGTGTGCCAAATTTCATGGCTGTAAGTGCTATAGATTCGTCTGGACACCGCACACACACAGACACACAAGCACTTCCTTTTATAATAGTAGATATTCAAGAACTGTGGAAATAAAACATATAAATTTTAAAAAGAAAGATATCTCTAGAGCTTTGTTTTCCTTGTCGTTATTTCGAAATGTAAAAACGTTATTCCGAATGAAGAGCTGACACTTAAAAATATATGTTCTTGATGGAAATACCTACGTGAACACGTCAAACAGCAAAAAAAATTTTCATTGTTCTTTTTTCTTTTCCTTTCTAAGTGCTATAGAACGACGAATTATCGTGATTGAAAGACCCAAATCCCATCTACTTAAACACGTAGCCTCAAACGCCGATAACTATGAAGAGATAAGGTGATGCTTATTCACTTCATTGGCAAATCTCAGTGGTGAGATAGTTCGTATTTACTCCAGTATTTTACAGTTCTTTTAAAATTGACGTTTATTTCCTTTTGTAGGAAATCGAAACGAAGTCTTCCTCAAAAGAATTTGATTTAATAAAAAAAAAATCCAGAATTCTCGATCGAATACCTGCCTCTTTGGTTTCCTTGTGTGTTTTGCTAGATTATTCGTTCTACCAGCTTCTTCATTAAACATTTAGCTGATGGCCGAATCTTCCCTTCTATTTTCCGCTCTAATAAGAAAAAGAACAGAACAAATATTTATTTTACGATCAATACTGTTCATTTTCGGACTAATCTGACGTCTCGAGGGATAAAGAAAGAAGTTCCTACACAAGGTTCACTTAATTATGCGTTTATCTTTCCTTTTGTGCTTATTAAGTTAAATTATATATGAACTAGCAGACCTGCTGGAATCTGCGCTAAAGTTTCTTAATTGTTCAAATCTATCGATAGACAGTGTCGTTACTCACATTTGATACCTTATTTGAATCCATTTATAGTGAATGTAAGCATCGATATTCATATTTCATACTCTAAAGGAAATAAAATTAATAAGATATAGTCCACAATTGCATCCTATTCACTTGCCAAAGACTATCTGGACTTGCTTCACATTTTTTGGCGTCTAAGCCTATATTCGCTCACATTTTCTTTTCTGCGCTAATATCTATCTTCAGGAATTCTCATAGCCTTTTCATCGGACTGCTGAAGAATTACATTAGATTGGCGAGCTCTTCAGTGTAGTTTTAGCAATATTAAGTTACCTCATAGCTTAAATCAATCACATTTAAATTAAGAGTCGAAATTGACGATGGAATTCCATAGCGGTAAATTGTATGTAGTTTATATTCGTCTGTTGCCTTTTTCCTATATAAAATAAAGGTTATTTCTGTGCCACGTACGTTAGTGAAATATATAGAGATAATTATATATGAAAATTACGTTTATGAAATTTCTATTTGCCTCTATATGTATGTTACAATTTTTGCTATCGACTGATGTGTTAACATGTATTAGCTTCTATTTAAATGTTGATAAAAAATAGCATCCGTCATCATTTGTGAAATAATTGTGTTTTCTAACCCATTAGATTAAACTATTTGGTCTTTATTTTTCATCATGTACGTATCATAATCAGTTATAGTACTTTAACTAAACTTTTTTTTTACTCTGAATTATTTCATTTTATATAAATACTGTTTATGATGAATTACTTTATTCAAAACATTTTCTTTAAGTATTAAAATAATTTTCCATCTGTTTTATGACTTCTTTTATCACTGTTCTTCTATTCCTTATTCGTAAAAAAAACTCAATGGAAAATTAATTTATTTCAAAGGTTCAAGGGGATTAATGATTGAAGGTTACCTTCATAGATCCCCTGTTCTTTGAAGAACATTTTATCGTTTCTCATTGACAATCAGAGTAATTTAATCCCAATTGCAGGGTGAACAATAAAAACAGTATGTAAAAAATGAGATAGTAAGAATAAATTACAAAAGGGATTTTCGTATCCATTATCTTCCTCTCCGCTTGGGTAAGCTCTGATATTCTCAATAACCACATTACGCAACGCATCGCTCCATGCCGTAGAATCTGAGCTATCGAATCGAAATAAGAGGACCTTACTCTATAGATTTTAGAATCTTATACAACTCTCTTAGCTCAAAGTCGAAACTCGAAGCGACATATTGTCAAGAAGTTATAAAGTATCATATCGATTGAGAGAAATGCAGCATTCAATGTTCGCACTGCATTCTGGGTGAATGAGAAGAAAAGGGGGTCTGCGCTGTTCATTGACCCCGTATTCTTAGTCATTGATATTTCAGAGATCATTGAGTGAAAAGTGTCCTTGACATTTTTTACTCTGTAAGCCTTTATCACGCTTCTAATGCTCATTTTACAACTCATGCAGAATTACATCCGGGAAGAATGTCTCAAGATGAACAGTGAAATTAAGCGCATTAAAAGTGAATTGGGGCCCCCGATGTTATGACACCTTCTGATTGTTATAGATAGATCAACATCAAGGTAAAATATCGAAGATGCGTAGGAATCATCGTGTTAATTCGATAGTAATATCATTAGAAGTAGTTCAAAAATCCTACTTCGATATATTAAAGCTAACTTTTGCGATTGATAGATTGTTAATTGTTTTATAATGCACACTTCTCATTTACAAGCGTTCATTGTATTACCTCAATTACACAATTGCAAAACTATACATCAACGAAAAATGATTCATTCTATAATTTTATAAGACAATTTTTAACAATTATAAAACTTCGTAAATGCCTTTCTAATGATTGATACTAGAAACTATTGCCATAATCATTCGTAAAAACCCAATTTTATCTATATGCAAAATACAACTTGCTTACAATGTGACTTAGTTAATAAAAACAACAAAACGAAGGAATTACATTAAAAATAGGGTAACGTAAAAGTTGAAAAATTTGCTATGCTGAAACAAAAGAAACACAATTTCAGCTTTGCTATCAGTAAATACATAACTGGAAAGCGGAATCTGTAAAAATTACAGAATTTTTTTGTAGTAGGGGTGGGGCTGCAAATACGAGATCAGTCAGCGACGAGTTAAAAAATAACGTAGAAGTGGAAATATTCATTTCGTCAACTAAATTCAAAGAATATTTGTTGTCACTGTCATGCTATGGTCTCTAAACAGCAAAAATATTTTAAAACACACAATAAAATGGATCAAGGCTTGAAATCTATGTATTAAGTATAAAAATTAATTTAGATTCTCGGATCATAAAGGGACATCCAAAACTGGCTTACAAATTTAACGGGAAATGTAATAGTATTCAAAATTCATAAAGTCAGTATACCTTCACGCCAATACGTCAAAACACACTTAAATGGGTTTCCATTTGAAAGAATCATCGAGAACACTTTTCTAAATTTTAATTGGAAATTTTGTCTTAAGTGATAATGTTGATGCATTTATAACATTCTAGCTTTCAACAAAAAAGAATATTATCCCCGTTTGAACCTAATAGTTTTAAAAAATATTTTTCGAAAACTAAAATTTAGTGAATTTAGTTAGTTTTATTATGAATTCAAAACTATTAAATTATTGTAGATTATTTATAAAAGCTATAATATATTTACATAGCTTATAAATTATTAAGTAATACCAGACATAGTAGCAAATCTGGACTTGTATTCAGCCTAGTGTGGTATTTATTTTTATAAGTTTAAAAAGAAAGCTCTTTCCAGTCGACATTTTCCTTAAAAAGAAACAAACTCAAACGCATTATTGGTTACTTTTTACCACCATCAATCAATTTTTTCGCGTACCTTTGAAGGTCGTAACACATACCCCTAGTTAAGAACTGCTGCTAAAAGGCACCAATTATAAAGTTCGGTTGCTCTTATGAAAAATTTTATTAGAAAAGTAGTTTCATCTAAGGCCATTTGTCTTGCGATCTCCTTCCTTTTCAAGATTTTTCTCTTTTTGTTAAAAGATAATTGTGATATTTATAAAATAAGCTTGTTAATTCTCAAAATTTCACTCAACTAAATTTATGGGGCTTTTAGAGTGAAATCAGAAAAAGAAAATGCACTGAAGTATTTACTAACACGTTTCCCGTTTTGAATTATTAACTATTTAAATTTTATGTTAATGTAACATCAGAGGTAAGTAAACATCAAGAACATAAAAAAAGTAGTTCTTCACTATCTGAAAGACCTTAAAACAATACTATATAAACTACTATACTAGAATGTTTGAGTGGAAAGGAAGATCACAGTATAAATGTTGCTTATATTAGCAAATTAAATCGAATAGTTTATATAAAAAGCGAATCGAACTATCGGAATAACGCATGTAGTAGACAAAACCTAAAACAAAATATTATATACATTATAATGCCATTATTATTCTTAAATATCAAAATTACATAGCACAGAGGCAAATTAATTCAATTGGGATTGAAAAGGAATGAAATAAGAATAACTTTTCCTTAGAAAAAAAGTCAATATTTTTATTCACATTCATTTTTGTTGCATATCAACATTTATAAATATAAATTAAGTCACTTAATTTATTAGTTAACATGTTTCCATTAAACTTTATTCTATAACACGTGAATTATGAAAAAAATTTAATTTAATCGATGTCTTTGATATAGCGAAAATCGTCTTAATATATATTGTGATATGTGATTGTGTTCTCTTAATGCATGCTACTAATTGCTTTTGAAAAGGGGTGGTTAGTTTTTATGACTCAAATGCTAGACCTGGCCATGTTGTGCCAATGTTTTTCCGTCAAGAAAATGAACATAAACAAATACAAAAATTTTTTACTAATAAAGAATAGAGAACTACACCCAGGGTAATTACAGAAATCGCACCTGCGCACCCTGTAGATAGCAGGTTGCTAGAACAGAGAAATCCACTTAGCCACGGCGCGGAGCAGCAAAATGAAAAGAAATTTTAGAAAAATTCACACAAATAGTATAAATTATTTTTATTATCGTAAATATGGTCTATTTACAAATGAAACACTATATGTCAAAATTTTCAAATATGGGTTTTTTAGTTTTTCTAGACCAGAATGGGTGATCTTTAGACTGATTCTTAATCAGTCATTTTTTGCGTGAAGATCAATTGTCCTGTAGAGACTTATGCGACACATAAATGAACACGAAATGAATTATTTAATATAATTTTATAAATAAGTTGCTATAGCAATACATATAATTGTAATTAAAATATTCCCTGAATAATGAATAAAATGAGTAAATACAAAGAGTAATAAATAATTGTTAAAATGACAAAACTACAACTTTCGCATTACTTGAAAAATAAATTTTTCCTTCTTTTTCTCAGAACTATGTTATTTGACTTAGTGTGCTTCACTTGTAAGGTGACGATACATAATTGAGAAATTTTGCTTGATCAATTAGATATTTTTTAACTGCCGTCAATATATTTTCCACGTTAATTCATTTTAGATGGTTATCGATATAACATTATTAGCACTTCTCCAATTATGGATATTGACAAATAAAAAAATGTTTGTTTTACTCCAGGGGACTGGAAGCTTCAGATCAAATCCACCACACGTATTTCCAATTCAATGGCATTTTAATTCTATGAAAAAACTACAATATCTGTTCAAACACAATATCGCTTTTAACAACCTTTATTTTTAACTGACACACACAAACAATTGTAATAACATATTTACATAAACATATTTCAATGTCATTTTATTAAAAAATAACTTTGAAATTATTAAATCAGCTCGGTCAAAGGTTTCAATAGGTCTTAGAGAGAATTCAAATATATTATATTTTATTTATATACTAGATAGTACAAACAATAACATTCAAATTTTATTCAATTGTTGATTAAAATTTTATCGTTTGATCGACTTCCTATTTGGAACTAACACTCCACAGATTAAAATAATTCATCATACAACAAACGAAAAGAATTTGTTTTAGTTTTTAAACTTGATTACATATTTTCTAAGCAAGCTATTTTCTGACTTACAAAATCAGAAAAAGCGATGAATGTGGAATGAAGTATATATCGTATTTAATGTTTTCTTTCCGAAAATTTTCGAAGCTTCCCATCGTCATATAAAGTTATTCCGTGTGGTTTTTAACTTCCTGATAGATGGAATTTCTATCTTAATATATTACTTTAGAACCTTTAGGCGCCATCTTTGAACTTTTAAACACCATGAAATTTGTAGGCACACTTTTGCCGTGGTTGCTAAGACAGAACTCAATAGTTTTGTGGAATATTTTTGATTAAAGCTACTTCACACAGGGGAACAAACACAATATTTTAACTGAATACGTTCAAACAATCATCTTCTAATTAACTTTTGAAAATGATACGATTATCTTTAATTAATTTAAGAATTTTATGGTTATCTTGCGTTTACATTCCTTAAGACTACAAATTAAATTATTGGAGAACGATGGATTATTTCCATTTCGAGCTACTTGGATTTTTATACAAGTTTTTTGTAGGATTGTTTTGAATTTGTATTAAATACAGCTGATGATAATGATAACAATTTCGTAATTCACTTTTAAATGTACAAAAAGTCGATTATAGCTAATTGACAGTGTCAATGCAATTAAATATTGCTTCGGTATCGATTTCTTAAACTGCAATGCCAAATATACCTCATCAAAAATTTTCTGCTACATCTTCCCGCATAAATTTTTTCACACTTAAATTACTAAAAGATTGAGAATTTTTACGATGAAATAATTTACTTTGAGCAAACGTATGTACGCATTTTATATTATCCATTATTATTGGCTTGCGATAATGCACTTAAATTCATAAATTTAAACTGAATTTCTTTCTTCACTTTTGTTTCCAAAACGGCAAATTGTTCTATTCATTGCCGTAATTTTCCATAATTGTCGTAATTATAAAATTATTACCATATTTTTGCTACATGCAACTATTTATGCAATGTTGTGTCACATGTGACTACATATTTTGCTTTAGCTATTAATTTTATTTTAAGTCTCATCTTTTTCCTTCTACATTACAAAATAATCTATCAACAAGCAATACTGCTTTCTGAAATTTATTTATCAAAACTATTTATCTTCATCCTAAGGAAAAGGAAAATTGACTTATAAACTTTAGAAAAAATAGTTCTATGGCATATGAAAAATATTAGTGTGTAGCTTTTACAGTATATAATTCCTAGTAATTGATGTAAACAATTAATTTGATGAAAGTAACTACTGAATGCTATAATTTTCTTGTTAATTCGCATCTTTTTAATGTAAACACATTTTGGAATTCGTTTGAATTCCAATTTAGCAGTTTTGATTTTAAATAGGGATTAGCTAAGATAAAACAAAATTAAAATCTTAAATGAATCAGAGTTGTCTGTATGTGAGTATTCAGGATTAAAAGTACTATATATTTTTTTAAATCTAGATAAAAGTATTAATTCAGTTTAAATATGGTTCGATTTTACTTAATGGGGAAAACAACGTTTGACCAATGCCGAATACTCTATCAACACAATGATAAAAAAAATTTCTTTTTTCCACCACGAACATTAAAAATATGCATTGAATGTGTTCATATTTAGAATACTGAAATTAGTCTAGAATTATTTGAAGCCTAAATAGAATAAATATAAATTGTATCGTATTTTAATGCGCAAATAATTTAGGATTCAATGACAAAAATCAATAAACTTAAATCTTTAATTTTTTGTTGCAATTCATTAGCTATAGCTGTCTTTGATACTTTAATTTAATTATAAAATTTGAAGAGTTATTGATAGTTTTTGATGCATTAACAGTAGGTACTGTATTAATTGTCTTTATGTAACAATATATTTTATTACATAAATTCTCATTACATTATTAATTAAAGCTGTGTTTAACATTATATTCCACATAAAATAAAAAACTCTTTCATGATCAATCCCAAAATTTGGTTAAACGATTAATTTTAATCACAAAAGGAAAAAATTTTGACAAACCTTTTATTAACCAAAGTTTTAATATATTTATTTATTAAGCGAAAATGTTATTCATTAAGGTTTTTAAAAATAGCTCCAATTTTCAAAAACTATAGAAAAGAAAATGATTGAACTTTATAAGAAACCAAATAATAATTCGGATAAAAGAATACACCAGAAAAATCGATACAATTGGTACTACCTTGTAAACAGTCGAATTTCGTTTCTTCAATTTTTAAATCCTTTTCTCTGACAATAAAAGTTTTGTAGAAACAGTATTAAAAATAACTACTATTGTCCTTAATGCTTTCAGTTAAAAGCTCTTTCTTTTCTGTATTTAGAAATAATAACGTATTCTTCGAGCAGCAGGGTGAAGGAAACGGCCACTTCGATTTGAGGTTAGCGTCATTTTCCCCCTCCAGAATCATGTATAAAGGAAAGAGGAAAAATTTAACAGCTTGGATTCTAAATTCAATTTCCGAACTACATTTCAAAACGGAAGAGACTACTCAACGCATTCCAAGACTTTTCAACCATTCCCTGCTTTTCCCACTGACTACATTATATCCCGATTCGAGGGCAGACTTAAAGCTTCAGATGTGCTTCAGAGCATATTTTGCGAGACTGAAATTCGATACACGGAAGAGGGAATTTTCTCTGGCTCAATTCTAAAAGTTTGAACTTTCTAAAAATACCAGAATGAATTCAAACTTCACTCTGACCAAGAAATAGTCCCCCAAAATAAAATAAATCTGTAAAAAAGCGAACCCACGATAAATAGTTATCTTGGAATTTATGCAGTTATATGGAAGGAAATTTGCAAAAGAAATCATAAAAATGTTGAAATACAGATCTTCAATTACGTAGATTGTGGTAAATCAATATTTTATTCCCTACTTTACTTCTCTTGAAATACATCATGTAATACTTCCGCAAGATTCGCATTTTCAAGATTATGGACAAAGACTAGAGAAAAATCATGTATCAAAAATATAATGAAACAGTACAAAGTTAATCTAATTTTAAAATATGAAACCGTAGTCAAACTGGTAAAAATTTAAAATCTCAAAAATATGTATATCTAATAAGGATTAAAAACATGTGAAAAGATCACCAATAGCTATTTCTGTGGAACAAAACATTCACCGCCATCAAGATAGAAGTAAACGAGAAGAAAACGCGAGTTTAAATACATTGTACTAGAATAGTGAGTTATGTTAGTCAAACCAACCGAGCTTTGAGATTCCAGTTGAAAGAACACATGCATTGTGTCAAAAATAAGCAATTCAACAAATCCGTCATTGCTCAACACTGTTGGGAGTTTTCTCATCAGTTGGTTTCCAACAAGCAAATGTGTTCCAATATTCAAGATCTATTTTCGAGTCGAACATTGCCTTATGTATATTTACGTTATCGAACACACTGGTGAATGACACAGTGCTTCTCCACTTAACATGTACCTAGAATGGCTTGATTAAAAAAGTGAGTTATGGCAACACTATTCTAGGATAACGATATTTAAACTCGCGTTTTCTTTTTGTTTATGAAAGAAAACGGTTTCGGTGGATGTTTTACTCCACCGAAATAGCTTCCATGTTTTTTTATCTTTATTAGTCATACTTTGAAGTTTTTAAATTTTTACTATTAAAAAATACGGATAGCATTTGTTTTAAGTTTCCAAAGACATAATTTAAATTTTCCAAAGCAAACCAAGTATGCACACATAAAACAAACTACCAAAGCATCAGATAGTTACCTTCCTGCCATAATCGATGAGATCAAGCATGAATTCCAAAGTACAGAGAGATCTCTTATACCGTGAACACACAATCGCTTCCGACATAAACACTCAAAATAAGTCTACATTCTTTTTATTTAACAATACTCGGAAAAAGAGGGTAGGTTCTGTAAAGTTCGGGTGAAGGTTACATAGGTTCAAAGGGAGACGTCCGATCACGCACGTACTCTCTGCTTGTAGTATATTTTTCAAAAGGCCACCGGGAAAAAAATTTCCTTCATTATACAGAAGCGGCAAGACATTAGCATTAAGCAGCCAATTGATCAGTGGGGGTTACTGGAACCCTGCCATTTCCTTAACTATGGATCACATTCTAAATTCCAAAAACAGTATGGGTGTATCCTGTTCCCACTCAAACTTTTCCTGCTAGTAAAATTTCACCCGAGAAAATTTTCATTTGTGCGAAAGGGGGTAACCACTTTTTATTCGAGTGAAAAAAAGATTCGATTTTTCAACTCATTTTTCTTAGTACAACATAACGAAAGAGTTCAATATAGTACCCTCTCTTTAAAAAAGGATTAAAGACTTTCAGCCCAATGAATACAGAAGAAAGTTAATCCTCCAAGTATTTTTGACGAGATATCTCTTCCATCAAAATCTGACCAATTTTTCTAAGGACGAGATATCTCGTCCATCAAGATCTGACTAATTTTTTCTAATGACGAGATATCTCGTCAACAAAATATTATCGATTTTTTTATGATGACGTGATCAAGATCTGAAATGTTCAGTGTTTTCTTCTACTGACGAGTTATCTCGACCATCAAGATCTGGTAAGCTTTGTTAATGACGAGGTATCTCGTCAAGACAACCATCAGGAGGCTTAAACAATAGAACAATTTTCTAAATTTGAATATAAAATTGTTTTCCAAAGCGTCTTATAGTACGTAGTGTCTTAGATCGTTTGAGGAATGATTTAATTTTTATCTTTCCTGTATATACAAGAATTGGCTTAAGACACTATCCTTTGAACAATTATTTTTTATTTTACATTTACTACAAAATTATCTGGTGTATCTTTTACCAATATACATAAAAATTGTATTACAAAAGACAAAAATCATTTTTACATAAACAATAATTAAAAAATTCAAATTTTGAAAAACATTTCAATATTTTAAAATTCTCACTCCTGGGTAAACTTAATTTTTTTCGAAAATTTGTTTCTTTTATTTTCCGTGAAGTGTTTCCACAATTTTGTGTATAGATTTATTTTGCGCGTGGGTACCCCTATACTGTTATTTATATTTTCAAAATATTTTTATAGCAACACACACACAGATACTATGAAAAACAAAAAATAGTCAATTGATATTATTGATTTTTTTAAAATTTAACTATTTTTCTAAATCCTTATTCCATTCACAAAGTTATCAAATACATCATAATATTAGTTTTAAAAAAAGTTATTAAAAGTTTCAAATCTATACTAGCTACAAAAAGGTCAATAGCATTTTAAATGCATCGCAGTCGTGAAAAACAAAAAGTGAGAAAAAGTACTTTACAATTTAAAAGTTATTTGAATTCCATGTGAAAACTTACATAACTCGCTAAATAATCTAGCTACAGATATGAAAATTTGCACATATTTTTAAAGCTGTACAATTAATATAAGGCAATAAAACAATTCGACGATTTTTGCCATTATTAGGGTACTGTGTTCCCATAAACTGAGACCCACAACAAAATAAAAGTAACCAGAATAGTTGTAAATAGCAAATAAACTTGTAACAGAAAATATTGAGTATCTTGAAAAGATGAACAGATTATCAAAGGTAGAAGTAACCCAATCCTCAAAACAATTTTTTACATTATAGATTTTCTCGATTTCAATAAACTGTTTAGTTTCATGTGCCCTGTGTAACTTTTTGTTTTTAGATTCCTCTATTTTTTAGAAAGATACAATAAAACAATGATACAATAACTGTTTATAAATCATTTGAATCCACAAAAGTGTTTTAAAAAAATTAATAATCAATGTTTTGAAAGAAATTGCCGAAAATTTATATTTAAAGCTTTGAATTTCACATACAGTGGCTCCCAAAAGTGTTCGTACACTTATGAATTTCAATGAAATACAGCTCTATCCATTAATAAAAATTAATATTTCAGAATGGGAATTTTTTAATATCTATAATTTGTTCTTAACAAAACTACATAAAATATTTTAAAACATAGTAAAACTTTTTTTGGAAAATCAATAATCAAAAGTAACAAAAAAGTTACCTCACAGAAGTCTTGGTACACTTTAAAAAGATCTCTACATATTAGTAAATATTGTAATATTTCAGTAAATTAGTACTTAGTAGGATATCCTATAGCATCCACAACAGCTTTTAAACGTCTGGGAATAAAGTCCACTAGTTTTTTGTAATTTCTGCATCAATTTTCCTCTATTCTTCAATCATTACTGTTTTTAGTTCGCTTTTCGTTTTAATGTCGTGTCTTCATACTCTAACCTCTAGTTCTCTCCAAATGTGTTCTATTGGGTTTAAATCCGGCGACTGAGGTGGTGTTTTCAGAACTTTGGACAATTATAGAGACACCAGAGGCGAACGTTGAGAGCCGTGTGCTTGGGATCGTTATCTTGATAGGAAACAAAGTTGTTTCCAATACCCAAATTTTGGGCTAATAATTCTAATTGTCTTTTAAAATATTTAAATAAAGAGCATGATTCATTATGCCATCAATAAATACCAAATTACCTAGTCCTGATGCTGACATGCACCCCCACACAAGGACACCTCCACCGCCATGCTTTACTGTTCCAACTAAGTTCTTGGGATTAAGTTCCTCATTTTTTCTTCTCCATACAATTATACGCCCATCGGAACCAAACATGTTAAATTTGCTTTCATATGTAAATAATACATGATTCCAATACGTTTCGAGCTTATATATCATAGATTTTGCGAAGGAAAGCATAAGCTTTCTGTTTTTCACACTTACAAAACATTTTCTTCGGGCAGAACGCCCATTTAATACAGCTGATCTGAGCACTCGTCGAACAATTTCAGATGAAATTGAAGTAGAAAATTTTTCAGTAAATTCTGTAGAAATTTTTACAGCACTCAAACATGGATTTTTCACAAATTTTCTAACTACAAATCTCTGATCACGTTAAGTTAACTTTGCCGGACCTTTTATTACCTTGTTTTCGATCCGATTTTCTTCTTTTAAGCGTTTTATCACATACTGCACCGTAGAATGGGATAAATTTACTAATTTAGCGATATTCCGAATTGATTTACCACTACTTTGATGAAAAAGAATCAATTTTCGAATGCTGTTCGTTGTTTCCTTACGACTACGAGTCATTTTTAAATAATAAATAGAATATTACGAAGTAAGCAAGCAAAGATTAAACCCAAACGATTTTTTAAATGTAATCACAATGCAAAAATGAAAAAAAGCGATAGACGATCATTTTATTTATGAATTTATCCGAAAATGTTTCGGTGTACGATCACTTTTGTGACGTGTTCTTTCTCTGCCTCCTTGCATTTTCATTTTTATAGAAAGAAAATGAATCAATAATTTTTTTTAATGTTAAGTTTTATTCAGAATCCTATGGAGATGATATGAAAAAATATTGGACTTTATATTCGAATTCAATTCCAGGCTACAGCGCTTTTTCTACAAATTTTTAAAGTGTACGAACACTTTTGGGAGCCACTGTATAAGCTCTCACACATTTAAATCTTCTACTTAATAGCGAGATTTGCAACTGATTATTGTGAACAAACAACCCTCTCGATTCAAAGGACAAGCTATGTAACATCAGTTCTCAGTAGTTCATACTCTAATCTGTTTCAGAAAATGTCAGAAACATCGCTAATTTACATTTTAAATATCGTTTTAGATTCCATCTACTATTAGTGACATACGTATCTCTTCATATGTCATAACACTTAATTGGGCTATTTATAAATAAAATTTCGATACCCATTTTCAACTTTTTTTGCTGAGTTGCAAAATTACTTAAGACAAAAGCATGGCTTGCAAAATACTTGGAAATGCAGAATCGACATTGTAGATGTCCCAAGAAATAAATAAGATGAGCCATCCAGACCCTGAACACCTACCAGTAATTAACCATTTCCTCATAGTTCTCATTGAAACAAGTAAATAATTTATTCCACAGCAAATTAAATCTATAATCTTATAGATAGTAAACTACTGGAATAAATGAAATCCAATCTGAATTTCACTAATTTGTCATTCTGATAAAAAAAATGAAACAAAAGTCAAATTTCAAATCATTGGGATCTATGAAATTACAGAGAGAACTTGTTCTAGAGAGTGATGTCTCAATCTTAATTCATCTCAATTATATTTCTTGTTCTGAACCAAAATTTGGCATAAAGGTAAATAAATATCCCTAATTTTGATATACACAGTAATTTTTCATATCTAAATTAATTTTAAGTCATAAACATTGTAATCAATCTACTGGTAGAACATAACAGCATGTGTCCCAGTAATTGACCAGTTTGGTCAATTACTGGTAGGTAGGTAGGTATTTTAATTAACGTCGCACTGGAGCAACACAATGTGCTATTGGAGACTGTCCGGGATCAAACCCCAAGGGAAAGATCCTAGGACAACACCACGTAATTTTGAACCACGATGAGACGACGAGGTCACACCTGAGCTGGTCAATTAATAGATGTTTAGGTAAAATTGGATTTTAAATTTGAAGTTAGATATTCTATAACGACTAAGTTTTTGGCAATTGTTTGGGTAAAATTAAATATAAAAATGATCCTGCATCGGTATTTTATCAGATGGTGAATTGTTGGAAGAGGTGATCAAGCACTGAGGATAAATGCAGAAGCAATAAAATGTTTAGTAAGGAAAGAGTCGATACACACAGTACCCCAATTTACACTAAACCTTCTTCTGTTAGTCCTGCATTCTAATTCTAGATCATGTGCTGTACCGTAATGAGTCCTTTCTCAAAAGGAAGATTTAAAATGGAAAAAGGAGATTTTTCCCATACAGCAGCATCTAAAAGATGGTTATTATATTGTGAAAGAAAGAATAAAAAATTATTTAAAATAGTTAAAAAGAGGAGAAAAGAATCAAGTCAGGTTACCTTAAACCAAAAGAAGAAAATAATATTTAAAACTGATAATGAAAACGAGGGAATACTTCAAAAGACTTAATTGGTGAAAGTGATGAATTTGTGAAAAACGTGAAGGTAACTGGCAAAACGAAAATAAATATATTATTAAGCACGTGATGCAAATGTAATAGTTGCTGCTAAACATACATAAAATGTAATGCAAAAAAAAACATGTTTTGCAGTTTAGATTGGATGATTTTTGTCTGGTCATAATGAAAATGTCGATTTTGTATGTGTTGTGTTTTCAAGAATCTGATGGAATTTACAGTGACTGTCATTAGTTTCTGTTATAATTATTGCCAAAGAATTCTTTATTACAGCAATATTCATTTACTTGTTTAATATTAGTTTTTAAATATTTTAACTAGTTTATATGTTTAATATTACTAACCATTATTATCATTTACTGTTTAATATTCGATAGTCTGTTGTTTCACTTAAAATATGTAAAAAAAAATGTTTATCCTAGCTATATTTCATACAAATATACTGGGGATCGCTAAAATATTTGAACAAATATTTCAATTTGAATATTACTGCAAAAAATAAACGGTGTAAAATCACTGGATGGGTAGGGAACAATTACAGTATGTGTGGTGGTCAATTAATCCAATCACTATTCTTATCTTTGAGTTAAAAATTCTAAAAACTATCAAATATTAAAAATTGTACTATAACTCATTTTAATCACCATCTTTACCTGAATGTAAGTACAAAAAATCTTGAAAGTGCAAGTGCAAATGAGCTCTAGGGAAGTTTTTTCATGAAAAATGAACATAAAATGGTCAATTACTGACTGGTTGACCCTACTACGAAATAGTTTTGGAAAATACATTAATGCGAAAACAAAGTAACTTTCTCGTAACTTTGGAGTCACAATGCACAAATTGAATTCAGACTAGTTTACACATGGAACATCGACAATTTTTTCTCATGTGGTCGTTGAATAAACCTTTCCAAACACTGACGAATCTTTAAAACGAAAATGCTATTTAGGCATATTTCACGCAATCTTAACTATAAAGATCAGAACACGCTAGCTTGTGAAATACAATGCAAATTGGACAGACGTATTTTTACGCATTAATAAATATGATTAAGACCTCTATCTGGAGAAATAAAAGTGATTGTAAAATGCTACACAGATATCAATCTCATTTTGTTGCTACCAATGTTGTATAAAGCACATCCATAAAATCAGGACATACAAATAATAATTTTTTAGTTTCTTCCCTTATTTTCTAACTCAGTTTTATGAACTTTTCTTCAAAAATCTCGAACCATATTTGACAGCAGCAATCTGTTACTAAGTGCCATTTCTTTTTTTGTACTAGCTTTTATAGTTAGAGAAGCTAACATAAAGTATAGTGGAGAAATTCTGAAGTAGAGTCTCGATAATAAAAAACGGCAACAATAGGAAATAAAATCGATTTTTCTTTTTATAGCTACTCCATTCTTTTTTATCATTCCTTCTCTAATATTTTGTAAGCACTTGGATGACTTCTAGGTAGAAACACAAAATTTTGTGAGCAAGGTAAAACTGAAATCTTTTTGTATTGTAACTTGGTATTTGATGTAAAACAAATAATGTGGAGTGTTATAAAACGTCGTATTGTAAACAGGTATGCATTATTTTTGGAACAACATGAGTGATTATCATATCACAGGTTGTACAATTGTATTCAAAGATTATTAAATTAATTAATCTAATTCCTCACACACACATACACACAGAAAACAATTATTTAACTCTTCCGAAGTATGCTAGAATATTGAGCTTGTAGGTGAACTTAGCCACCATACATAAATTAAACAACTATACATTAATATACATTAATATATATATATATATATATATATATATATATAATTCAAAATTACAAACCAAAACAAAGAGAAATCCAAAAATTTTAAAATCAAGAAATTTAAGAAAATTTTGAAAAAAATGCTGGAAGTGTTGGTGGATCAGGGCGTCATCAGGGAGGAGCCTCACCCAGTCAACACAATATGGTGTTTTCTGCGTGTGGGTGGCAGTATACCAAAAGTAGCTCACACACCCCTCCAAACACCATAAGAAAATAAATTAGAAAAACAAAAATTAGAAAAACAAAACCAGGGACAACCAAGGACACATACCAAAGATAATATAATACAAAATTAAAATTAAATTAAAATTAAAAATTAAATTTAAATTTAAAAGGAGAAAACAAACCTACCCAAATAGATTGACCTAAGATCGACAACAACCCGCCGCAAACTACATGAGGACCGCCAACAAATGCCATTCATAACGCCGTATATCAGAAATCGGAACCGCAATTCCGACACGGAACCCCGACTCGAAATTCCGACTCGGAATTCCGAACCGGAACATCGGAATCGGAAGTCGAAAAAATAGTGTTCAAATCCAGTTTTTTAAAATTGATAGTCAACAGGATAGTCTCCGAAATAAGCTATTAAATAATATTAGTTATCTTAAATCTTTCAAAAATAATCCTATAAAAAGAGTGAGGGTATTTATTATTAAGAAGTGTGTTAATGAGATTATTACATTGCAAAAGAAGGTTAGATTTAGAGTTGCAAATTTTATTGAAACGTATCAGTTGACCAGCGATTGTATTATAATAAATTTTTTTAGAAATATTAGAATCCCAATATATCAATTTAAAAACCGGAAATTCAAAATCATCTCTCTTATCATAAATATTAATATCAGTTTTATTATTTAAAGTATATATATTCAAGTCTAGAAAGACGGCTTTATTGTTATCTGAATTGGTTTTCAATAAATATAATTCATCAGGGTAAATCGAATTCCAAAGGTTAGCAAAATTGGTATCATTGAAAACAATTAAATCATCAATATATCTAAAGGCAGAATTAATTTGTAGGCAAAAATGTTTTTTCATAATAATGAAGAAATAAATTAGCAAGAATGGAAGAAAAATTGGAGCCTTGGGGTATACCCTTAACTTGAATAAATAAATGCTCACCGTTAAAAATAAAATTATTATAGATACAGAAGTTTACCAAAAATTCCCAATCCTCAAAATCAATAGTAATCAGATTTTTAAAGTCATGATAATAGTAGTTAAGTACATCTTTAAGTTTGTCCAAAGGTATGCTAGTAAATAGGTCTTTAAAGTCGTAGGTAAGTATATTATTAATAATATTTTTATTTATATAATTTAAAACGTTATTATTATCACTAGTAATCCAAGTGAAACCTTCTTCAATAATGGTATTAAGGATAATTTTTAGATATTTACAAAGTAAGATACCGGGTTTAATCATATAAGAATTTGTACCACAAGTAATAAATCGGAATTTCAAAGGATTTTTATGAAATTTAGGTACAACAGTTATGTAAGGTAAAATAATGTGATGATTAGAAATTTTTAATCTTTTATTTGAAGAAATAATTTTTTTAACAATAGTTGTATATGTGGATTTGCAGAACTTATAGGTATCAGAATTTTTAAGCTCAGTATCTAGCAAATTTAAGTATAGTTTTTTACAGATAATAGCATAGTTACCTGATGCTTTATCTACCGGTGTTATTATGAATTTATTTTGTAAGTCTTTTATAGCTAGCATTATTGCTTTGTAGTAATCAGTGTTTTTTCCAGAAAGTGGGGGATTTTCATTTATAAAAATTTTAAAGTCATTGTAAAGTTTCCATTTCCATTCTGTGAAGAGGTAAATTGGGGTATTAAATTTAGTAGAAGTCAAAATACAAAAATTATCAATGTCTTCGAGGAAACTTTTAAGTATAAAACTTTTTTTAATACTATAAATAGGTCTGAATTTAGTACCTTTATACATTAATTCCCTTAATTGTTCATTATCAATAATTCCAAGATTGCCAGTTGCAATATGTCCTAGACTATCATTTAAATAAGGCCTATAATTTATATCGTTGCAAAAGCATTCACATTTATCCCTATATAAATTAATCTTACTGCAAAAATGATTATAATTAAATATTTTTCTACCCAATGGTATATCATATTTAAAGCATTTTTTTATGGTATGAAATTTTATAGGAAAAATATTCATTAAATTATTTATAATTTTATTGAAATTAAATTTATCAAAGATTGGGTGTTTAAATCCTATTTTCAAGTAAATTAAATTATCATTATTAATAGTTTTTTTCATATTAATTTTAGAGAGTCGAGCTTTGTAAATATCATGCAGTAAAAGTAGAAAATGAGGATTAAGAGAGTCTAGTGTTGTGAAAAAATTTTTAAATTTGAGACAAGTTTTGTCATTCAAGGAAAAAATAAATTTAAAAATTTAAATTTAAATTAAAAATTTTTGTTGGCGGTCCTCATGTAGTTTGCGGCGGGTTGTTGTCGATCTTAGGTCAATCTATTTGGGTAGGTTTGTTTTCTCCTTTTAAATTTTAATTTAATTTTTAATTTTAATTTAATTTTAATTTTGTATTATATTATCTTTGGTATGTGTCCTTGGTTGTCCCTGGTTTTGTTTTTCTAATTTTTGTTTTTCTAATTTATTTTCTTATGGTGTTTGGAGGGGTGTGTGAGCTACTTTTGGTATACTGCCACCCACACGCAGAAAACACCATATTGTGTTGACTGGGTGAGGCTCCTCCCTGATGACGCCCTGATCCACCAACACTTCCAGCATTTTTTTCAAAATTTTCTTAAATTTCTTGATTTTAAAATTTTTGGATTTCTCTTTGTTTTGGTTTGTAATTTTGAATTATTTTACTTTCCATGTTGTGTCTGCAGCTTTAGCGCGCATACATGGACAGTTCTGCCTTCTGCTTTCTGGATTCTGCTTGACTATTTTTTACCCCCAACTTTTTTGGTTTTTTGGCTTTTTACTTATCTGCTTTTTGATCTTTTGGCATTTTGCTGGTCTGCATTTCTAATATTTTGACTTTTTGATCTTTTGGCGTTTTGCTGGTCTGCATTTCTATTGTTTTACGTTTTGATGTTTTGTATATTCTGTAATTTGATTGTTTTTATTATATATATATATATATATATATATATATATATAGCAGCGAAAACTAACTCCACCTTCAAGTATTTTTTATGAAAAAAATGCATTGTCTTTCACACGTCTTGTTAAATTGGTGACCTGGATTTGATTACGAACACGCGCACTTAAAGATTTTGCGCAACTCAGTTTAACCAGTATTGATGTCAAAACAACTTTTCCAATAAAATTGTTCTACCAGTATTACTCGAAAAACAATTTTTTTCAAAAGAAATTAAATTCTAATATTTATGTTAGAACTTATTTTTTATTTTCTCCCCAAAAAATAATTTATCAATATTTGATTGATGAAAAAAAGGATTTTTAAAATATTTAATTTTACATAACTTACATTTTGTAATGGCACACGAAAAGCCCAAACGAAAAATGCATTACAGCGTAATTTTGCTATTTGGTATCTGGCAAGGCCAGAGTTAATGCCTTATTTTATGAATTTCAAAATTAATGTTTTATTTTTTAATTTGAGAGTTCTTTCTAGGATAAACCGAGGCGTATCGTTTTTTACTGATCTCTTAGAAATACGTTTTCAGTGTTATTTCAAGTTTTGCGCATTGTAGTAGCATTGACTTTGATGTTCCCAGAGCAGAATCTACTTGCCTTTATCATGAAGTCAAATTCCATCGAATGTCAAAAAATGTTAGATATTTCACCATCCTAGGAGACCAGAGATGGCCAAGAACCTGCTGGAATTGCAACCAAGAGATATGTCAATTAATCTCTAAAGCCCGGGATCAAAAAGAAAAGGCGGAATACAACCGAGCCTGTGCACAATCCACCATTGATCTACTCCAAGGATATCCGACTGAAGCTAATAAGCCTTTATACGAAATCGCCAAGCAGAAACTCGAAGAAGCAGACATCTTCAGTGATGCCCGAAATAAGCTCTTGCTATTTGGTACCTGCCTCATAGATTATTGTAAAACACACTACCCAACCAGTAACCAAACATCCCATTTCTGAAATTTACTTCCCAGCCCATCCGCAACAAGTTAAAAGAGTAAATGATCAAGGATTTCAGACCCCTCGAAAAGGACTTACTGACAAGCTAACACAAGCTGTCCCTATTCAAAACAGATTTGAAGGAATAATTGACATAAGTCTCATGCCTCAAAAAATTGAACCCATTATGATTAAATTAATTCCAAATTATCCACAACTTTTAAAAGAAATTAGAAAACATTCGGTGATGACATACAAAATAGGTAATCTCCGGTGAATTCTTAAAAATCATCTGCAAAACTCCTAAACAACACAGTGGTATTACACAATACCTCAAGGGAAAAGATATAGAAGGTTACATAATAACCCCATCCTATGAAAGACCGATAAAGGTAGTGCTCAAAGGCTTGCCAAGAGACTCTTTCACCGATGAAATTAAAACTTATCTAACTGAAAAAAGATACCCCGTCAAAAAAGAATTGCTCAATTTGCCTAAATTCGCACGAAAAATCCTTTCCCTATTCTTCTTTATCGAATTTGAGAGAACAAAAACAACAGAAAAAATTTTCAATCTGAATTAGTGTCTATACATGAGTATAACTGTCGAGAGCTTCCAAAAGAGCGAGGGCCGTCACAATGCTTTAATTGTGACGAATTAGGACATAGCTCCGTAAATAGCTTAATGAAAACCAGGTGTCTTAGATACCGCACTTCCACCTGTACTATCCCCGTAACGAAAATCCCAAATGCATCAACTGCCAAGAGTTTGGAGACTGAAATCCTGCAACTCCACAATTCAACCTCCTATCATTTGTCGTACCGTCAATGATAACCCGCATTTCATTTCGTACAGCCATTGAGAAGCTCTTATCCATTTCAACGCTTTGATCAGCACTTGAAAGCTCTCCCAACCTAAAGGCACAAAAAATAAAAACTCAATAAAAAACCTGTCAATACGTATATTTATTTTAATTCTGTTATTTTCTTCACCTACCAATTTATTTGGATTCCAAATATTAAGACAGGTCCATTTATCAAGTTCTATACTATCATTACTGGAGATTGAGGCCCCTTTCGAGGCCAGGTTCACCATGACCTCATCAACACCTTTTATAAATTTGATTTAGAATTCTGTGTTTGTGTATTTGAGTTGACAGCGAAATATTGCGGTCATATTTGAGCATTTCTAAGTTCTATAAAGTTGTGTAATTTTTATAAATACATCAATTGTTTTTATCAATATTTTTCAAACGGCTTTTTCGAATTGCTCTATTTCAGAATGTACTCAGGAAGTCGAAATTCGACACGCTAACTCATATCTCTCGTTTTTCAGAATTCTGAATTTTTTCAATGATCGGAATTCCGTTTCTGTTTGTATTTATGTATTTCAGCACATTTTGCATATTGCATATATATTATTTAGTAGTTAAATTTTAATGAATTATTTTTATTTTCTGCAAAACATCACTAGACATGGGTAATTTCTTGGTGGTATATGTATATTTCGACCAACTTTCCTTAAGTGTTTATTAGATATGTAATGGTTTGTAGAATTCTGTTTCATAAAAATAAATAAAATATGCAAAAAACCTTTTTAAGTAAGGTGTGTAACTTCTTATTTTAAAATGACCAATAAAGTTAAAATAAATTATGTTAAAATAAGATAGGTTATGTTAAATTAAAACGGATAGCCATGGGTTGTAGTTGAAATATCTTTCTAAATCGAATTCTGAAGTTGTCATACCTTAGAAAAAACTTTTGTAGTTTGTCTTACAGTAGAAGTGCGATGAATATGAAATGGATTATATGGATGTATACATATTGGAGTCCAAAGTAAATTGTAGAAGCTATGAAAAAGTTAAGGCGATGTTAGAAATTATTTTCCGTACACTTAAATGATGTTTGCATTTTCTACGAAAGAATTCATTAGTTTGATCACTTTTCAATCAACATTTAACCAATTCAACCCGAGCAACTCCAAGTAGCTCTGCTAGTAAACTATAAAAAGGTGTTAAAAAAGGAATTTAGTAACTTAGATTATTAGAGACATACAAATTATCGTACCGAAATACTTAAAACTATTTATGTTAAAAAAATAAAACAGCAAAAATTCTTTCACATTCATAATTATACTTCGAAAGTCCCTTCATCTACAGATATGAAGATTGTCCTTTTCTTTCTCCACAATAAAAATTATTTGTTCACGTGCAAGGAAACAGAATTGTTGTCTCACCACTTTCTTTACAGTGTTGTTCTCTTGAAAATAAATTATCGTTTGATGATCACAAGTACTTAAAAATTCGAAAAAAAACTTGATCGAGGATTTGTTGATAAAAAACAGGCAATTTTACTTTTTGTTTTAATTGGATAATAATTTTTACGTCTTAGAATTTTTAAATGGACTCAAATTTACCTTTTCTTAAATATTTGCGATAACTTTTCACAATTCAGCATTACGCAAGATGCCATTGTATGCACACGTGGTAAACTGTGCTGATACATATAAAAGTAGATTTAACTTTTGTAACTTTTTTTAAGCACAGGATCGTGAGTTTACATCCACATTACGTTTCTCAGGTGAGCGTTTTACACATGCATTTTAAACGTATTTTTATATATACAATAAAGCGTCTTAATATGCTAGTATAATAAAGCAGATTTTCTGGCTTTGGAATTAATGTACTTGCGAACATTTACCGTTCGAAAATAAAGCATTTCCTAGCTTTGTAATCAATGTATATCCGAACTAATGTTTAAAATGGAATAATTTATTAGGGTGGTGTTTTCTTTTATAAACTGTGCGTCGACAAAAGCTTAAAATAATAAATTGAGCTTTGAAAAATTATATTGAATCGTTTCGGTCTTGGAGATTATTTTTACGCCAACTCGGATCATTATTTTATCTAGAATGTTATTCAATAAATAATGCCACGAAATGATAAAATAAACTTAAATACGTATTTGAAATTTTATTTCTTGATGAATAAAAATGTTTAGTATCAACCCATCTGTAGAAGAATGAGAATTGCAAATAAATAAAATATGAAGTTTGCAACTCAAGTCTTATGTATAACATGAAATTTATTAGTTAAAATATCGTTAAAACATCCCATAGACCGTACATTAATGTGAAACATATTTATGAGTTTTAGATGACTTTTCATTACGTTTTAAAAATATAGTAAAATCTTTTATTTTAATTATACAGAACTATTGTGTTTCTTCAAAGGGCTTCTTTTCCTAATATAACTTTCTGCTGATATTAAGTATGTAGTTTTTAGTGGAAATTAAAAAGCAGTGCGAGAAAAAATATTGATTAAGTATTGCCTAACTATTTTTTGAGGTATTCATTCTTTCACATAAAACTTAGCGAGTGTCCAACAAAGAGAAAAAGGCAATATAGGTTATTATTGAAATACCATAAAAATATAGAATGAAATTTAACTTCTTTCACCCTAATTCTCAGCATGAAGGACAGATAGAGAATGTCCTTTTCGAAAACATGTGCTTGACACTTCTAATTTTGCTTCTCATATAGTATAAATAAAATAAACGATTAATTATTTTTCAATTGCAAATCATTTATGTTTTTCCTAATTTGAGTTTTTGTAATTTGAGATAAATTATATAAATTTTGATAACTTCGAACAATTTCTGGAAACATTTTTTTCAATTCGCGAAATAAATGTTATAGCGATAGAAACTAATTCGACAGCGAAATGAAATCCTTAAGCAAATAATTATTTCGTTTACTTCTGCTAAAAACTGCTTTTTAAATCTTTCTCTAAATACAGCATATACAAATTTTTCTACATTGAGAATACCTAGTTTTTAAATCCTTGAATTTGTGATAACTTTTCCAAAAACAAAACATTTTAAGTCACTGACTCTTAAATGATTCAAAATAATTTTGTTTATGAAATGTTGCAACTTTAAATAAAACTTTATAGTATCGACAAGTCAGTAATTGACCAGGAAGTTCTCATTTCCCATGACAAAAAATTCTAGAGCTAATTTGCAATTGTCCTTTCAAGATTTTATGTAGTTAGTATCTTGTAGAGATGATTAAAATGAGCTGCAGTAGCATTTTTAATATTTGATAGTTTTTTAGAATTTTTATATTTAAGTTAGAAAAAATTAGTTTTCAGAACAGGATTCAACGGTCGGCGTCATGCAAATATGCAGTTTTAATAAATGTCTTGTTTTTCATTTAATAGTTTTGAACTATACGATATGTTCTACATGCATCATTCGCTATAGAGCCCGCTTTCGAAATTTGTAGAGCACTTGAGTCCTTACAAAGAAACAACGGCGAACAGTTTATACTATTATTACACAAATAAAAAAACTAATATTAAAGTAAATAAATGTTGCATTAATATTAAATAATATTTTGTTTTAATTATAACAGAAACAAGCCAATCAGTGCAAATATCAGTTTCTCCAAAACACGACACCAACAAAATTGACATCTTCATTGTTATCAGACAAAAACCATCCGATCCCAACTAACTGCAAAGCATTGTCTTTTTGGACCGAATTTTATGTTTTACAGTAACTATCATATTTATAACACGTGCTTTCATTCTTTTTTGTTTTAGTCTTGCCACTTACCTTCACATTTTTCACATCATTGCCTTCACTAATTTAAACTTTGGAAGTATTTCCTCTTTCTCCATTATCAATTTGAAATTATTTTCTCTTTTGGTTTGAGATAACGTACCTAGAACATTTTTTCTTTTTTTTAACATTTTCTCATTTTATCCTTTCTTTCACTATAATAAAGACCTTATTGATGCAGCTGCATTAAATAATCTCTCTTTTTCATTTTAAACCTTTCTTTTGGGGTAAGCTACTAAGGTATTGCACATAATCGGGATTAGAATGCAGGACTAGCAGAAAGTTTATTGTAATTTGGCGTGCTATACCAACTCTTTCCTTACTAAAAATTTCATTGATTCTGTATGTATCCACAGTAATTGATCACCTCTTCCAATAATTGACAACCTGGTCAAATACAGGATCATTTTTTATTTAATTTACTACAAACAATTGCCAAACCTTAATCATTATGGAAATACTTCAAATTTAAAATCAAAGTTTACCTAAAAATCCAGATTGACCAGTTTCGTCAATTTTGTTCTACCAGTGGATTGACCACAATGTTCGACTTAAAGTTAATTTAGGTAGAAAAATTACTATACATATTAAAATTAGAGACATTAATTTACTTTGGTTCAAAATAAATTTTAGTAATTTAATAAAATTTTAGTTCAAAATAAAAAAATAGGATTGAGATAAATTAAGATTGAGACATAGCTCCTCTGTGAACATGTCCATTATATTGTGATTTCGTATAGATGATTTGAATCAATTGATTTGACATCTCAAATCTGTTTTCATTTTTTATCAATAAAAGGACAAATTAGTGAGCTTCAGATTAGTTATCATTTATTCCAGTGGCTATAAGAATATAAATTGTATTTATTATGGAATAGACTAGTTTGCTTGTTTTAATGAGAAATGTGAAAATGGTCAATTACTGGTAGGTGGTCAGGTATTGGCTGGTTGACCCTATTTATCTGATAACAAGAGAATATATTAAAGATGTGTATATGTGTACACCTGTTGAAAATCCTTTTATTCAATTTGTATGAATTTAGAACTTTTATTATATTCTATTTATTAATTTTCCCTTATATAAAGAAAAAATTGCGGAAAACAGAACTCAAAATAGAACTCTTTTGTTAAAATTGCTTCAAAATTTTAAATTAAGCACTTTTTTAAGTTTTATATATGTGATGTACTTGATACATGTACTAAAGTTTCAAATATACAGATTATTGATTATGTAATATGAATGGGATAATAAAGAAAGTGTACAAGAACTTATCGTTTATTATTTGTCTTTTGTATTTATAAAGTACTGAATTGCAACTTGATACGAATATTATATAAAAAAAATTTCACATCAAACCTTAGTCATAAAAATTTAGAAGGGTAATTAACGTTTTTTGCTTTGATAAATTTCAAATTTTAGCTATACACATGTTTAATTTATTTCCATACTTTTTAATAAAATAGCTTAACAATCTCAAATATTCAAGGCTAGAAAAAATTATACGTATATGCATGTTAAATGGTGGTCATTATTGACTCTCACTATGTGGAAAGTTCTAACTTAGAAGCCCTATAGTTATTCTTCGAAGCTCTTCCAATTTTCTTTTTACTATTTTAATGCATCAGAATTATGCGAAAATGTTTGCTACTATTTAATGTGTAAGATATTTGATATTGTTGCCTTCCCCTTATAGTGTTTTTAAGGAAACAAATTATAATTAATCTAATGAAATTTCTTGAATTATGAAAGGTATTTTCAGTGCAAGAAAAGAAACCAGACCAAAATCGAAAATTATAATTTCAATATGTCAGGGTTTTTTTACAAACTAACGCGAAACATCGTCAAAAGGGCGATAAATCAAATTATTTCTTAACCGGAAGTACTTTGCCCTTCTCTGCTAGTTTGTATCTACACTGAAAATTCCTCTCATACATTCTAAACTCTGACAGATTTGGTGCAAATTTTGCTTCCTTACTCTTTTGGACCCTGTGGAAAATGCAGGTTTTACATTTTTCATTTTTTCCTCCATAGCGTTAATTACTTGTTAGGTAGGTATTTTATTTAAAGTATGAATAATTCTTACATTTATCCTTTAATACTAAGCCTATTGTTCTTCAACCAATCAATTGAATTCTAAAAATACGTTATCCAAAAAACCACTTTAACAAAATTTATTCCCAAAATATAAAATCTTACTGAAATTTAATTGCTTTTCGTAACAAAAAAGATAATTATGTAGTTGACGTATTATGCCATTAGGCCTAACACCTAAGGTCTGAATAGTCTTGTCCCCCTAAAAACAAGAAAACGCGCCACTTACCAACCCAACTACAAAAGCGTTCCCTTCTCGTCCTTTCACCCTTTAGCGTAAGTTCAACGATAATTGGTTTCTTACGCCCAACTTGGCATGAGCGATAATTAAAATGGCGTTTGAAATTACAGGTTGAGTTAAAACGTTTTCTTACGGTGCCTTACTCTCTCTCTCTCTCAAAATTAGTCTGAATTATTGATAGTGATTTACCTCCGCGATGAATACTCCGCCCTAGCTACTACTCTTTTTTAATTATGCAAACCGTGACGTGACGATCTCTCAAGAATGGCGGATAAAGAGCAGAGAAGAATAGTGGGAAGTCCGATTAATTTATGCCCCACAACTGCGTTTGGAAAAATAGCCTCAGGGATTGTGACCCAGTAAGCGTGAAATGAAGATACCTCGAGTTTCATACCTCGTGAGCAATCTGAGACAAGTGGTGAAAAGTAGTAGCCGCATCAACAATTTCTGTGGAAACGAAAATGCTTTCATGAGCCAGTGAATGTATTTTGATTAAAATATTGAAAGTAAATTATTCTTCCAACTTGAATTATACTATTTGGTTGGGGGTTTTGATTTATATTCATGGTGCAAGAGCCATATTTGGTTGATTGGGTGGATTGGGTTTTATGGTGCAAGGGCCATATTCTGCAGATGCGCCAAACAACGTCGTCAAGTAAATGGACACACACCAGGAAAAGTGTTCTGGCACAGAAGAGACAAATACACCAGGTAGAGGAATCGTACCTGCGCCGCCTACTACTCGTAGGTTGCTAGCCCTCGGAGACCCAGGTATATATTTGGCCAAGCTGTGCCAAAACAAAATAGACAACGTCAAATAATGGACATTCACACACAAGGGAAGTTTTACTGACACAGAAGAGATAAATAAATACAGGGTTAAGTTACATAAATCGAATCTGCCGCCTACAGCTCGTAAGTTTAAAGCACAGTGGGCATACCTACTGAGTCATGGTGGCCTCTATACTATTTGAAAAGAGATAAAAAAAATATGGTGCGCTACTCCATTTTTTAACCCCTCAAAGAACACTTTACTAAAAGAATTGTGCAAAAAAAATTATGGGTTTTTCCGAAGATGGAGATGGAACAATATCCCACCGTCCGTCTAGAGCACTGCTTAAGATCAGAATGTGAAATAAAGAATTTTTATAACTTTAGCCCTTGTATACTTAGAATATTCATATACACTGGTCTTAAGCCCCTCAAAGGAAGTGGGACATCTGAAGTTAAAGGCCTGAAAATCTGAACGTGTTAACAAGGCCTGGTCTGAAAGGGCCAACGGGGATTAATGTGAAATATTCATCTTTAAAGTAGATACTGTATGTCTATCACAATAACTTCTACAGACGAAGTCTTCGGCTGTCTGTTGCCGTGCAGTGATAATTGGCTCTCTACTCGTTTATGGGATAAGAGGATATATGATTACAAGGGGCTACAATAAAAAAAGAAATCCAAACAAAATTTCAAAAAAATTGAAGAAATGTAACAACCGAAATAATAACAAAAACCAGAAATTAACAGCAAGACTGGCGAAATACGTGGTATTATGGCAAAACCGAAAAAACGTATGGTAAATAAACCATATTCCCTCACCTTCCCGTTGCCAAATTACCCACCACCAAATTCATCAAATCTCATCCGACACATCCCCACTTAAAATGTACAAGATCTGTTTCTATAGTGACCATCAGTACCTAGACTTAGTGTCTGGAGAAGTTCTGGTGACGGCATATAAAGCAATACAATTTTATCACAAAAAGTTAAGTTTTCAAATTCTCTTCGTGAAATCTCTTCATGAAATTCGTATCCAGGAAAACCTAATATTCGAACGGAAAATGAAAAGTTATCAACAATTTTTAGTTTATTAATCAAAGTTAAAAGTTATTTAAAAATTACGTTAACAACTTTGCACAAGAACTTTCCTTTCACTACTAGATAAGAAAATACGTAGTGAAACAAAAACAACAGAGTATCTTATAATTAGTTGTGAAATTTGTATCATTCAACACTTTAGAGCTGTGTTCAGAAAAAAACAAGATATCAACTCCCCAAATAAAACCTTACAATGAATCAGATTTCCTATTTTCAAAACCACAAAAATCCCTCGCCACAACACGTTATCTCGAAGGCATTCCAGGTGATCATTAAACTTGCTTACACCAAATCAAAATTTTCGAATTCCTAAAATGATAATGAAAACAAATTACTTCCCTCGTTCGGAAAGTTTGAGAAGCTTACAAAGATGAGTAGCAAGTTTTTCACGTGGAAGTGTTGAGGCGTATCGGAAAAAACCCACACATTAGTAACGTTCGTCCGTGAAAACGCGACAATGCTTTTCCGCTACCTAAATTAACTAACTTCGTCTTCACAGTTCAGACGCGAATATACGTTTATTGATACAACATTAAATAATTTTTCTACTAATGTTTCTGAATATCGAAAGGAAAAATTTAGCCCTAATATATTGTCTACATTCGAGTATGATAGCAAATAAAGGGTGTAATGTGTCGTATTTAAATGCCCAGCCTTGTGGTTAAGATTTAAAAATGCTGGTTTATTAACCCTCTGACGTCACGAAATTTCCGAGTAGTATATTGTTTTTCCCCCAATACATGTATAATGATTAAATATAACAGCATCTATTGGTTTAAGGAATCCTAGGAAAGATTATGTTTGTCAAGAAAGTTGAAACTGGTTAGAAGTCATGCAGGAAAAACTGCAGGCTACAGAACGAATATATGTGTGTGAATCACTCTGTGTTAAGACATTATACATCAACATTATGAAGAATTACGAAAAGCGTATTCAGAAAGTTAGCGACAGAGTTGCATGGAAGTTAGCGACCGAAGAGTGAGAAAAGTATGAATGAAACATGAAATAAAGTTTGGGAGATGCGCATTATCAGCAAATTTAGGGATACAGTCACCGACGTCTCAGTTAGAAGTGCAATGACGTTTCATTAACAATGAGGATGATAAGGGAAATCAATTGGAAAATGAATAACGAATATAAATGAGGGGGAGTAAAGTTATAAGAAGTGTTTCGGGATTTCGTTTCATATACTAAAAAATTTTATTACTATTTTTGCCTACAAAGGGAGCATTTCAAAGCAAGTAATACTACCAATGTCATATAGCGCTGGAAAATGCTTTACTAGATAAACAAAGTATTCCTTCAAAGTAAGCAAATCAGATTTCTCGTGAGAATTCTGGCGAACATCGTTAATCTTATTTAATATATTAAACCCTGGGTAAAAAAAATGTTGATGCAATTAATATTTTCTGTATTATTATCCACAAATGCATGTTATCAATGTGTGTGTTTGTGTATACAAAACTATAATATTCCATCTAACATTACCATAGACTACTTGGTCTCTGTTGGGTTGTTTGGGTTTTATGGCACAAGGCGTTATTTGGCTAAGTTAGATTAATAAAGAGTGTTTTGGTTTTATGACACAAGGCGTTATTTGGCTAAGTTAGATTAATAAAGAGTGGTATCTTTTATAGTGTGGTGTTTGGTTGATTTGGAAACCACTGAGCCACGACGACCCCGGTCTCGCTTGGGATTTACCTCTTTAAATAGGCGTGGCTAGAATTTACCAGACCTAACCCTCTATCCCAATTACTATTGTACTCAGTTGATTAGGGGTTAGTGTCGCTAGGTTTTTAGGCCTGTAGAACTACTTGAACTGGATTAATTGTTTCCGAAACACAGGAGAGTTCGCTTGACTTATAAATCTTCGAGAAAACTGACTCGTATTTACACATTGACTGAAGAAACCAAGAATCTTCCAGCAGTCAGACCAACATTGACACATGCGGTTGATAGATTGGAATGTACCTGGTGCAAAATTCCACTTTGGCTAAACTATGCCGAAAAATAATTTCGAATTGCATATTGAAAGATCGGCACATGTGAGGATCTAACTCACAACCAAGTGCTTTAGTTCAATTATCTAATAGTGCTCTAACCACTAGACCACTCTACCGATTATAATATTTCATTACGCAACAACAGTATCAAACACTATATATTTACCATTACGTTTAGTAAATATGATTATTTTTAGTAAAATATATAGAAACTTTTTTCGCATATTGCTATTTGGAATTTTATTTTATGAGAAGAATTGTTTTGTGATGTAAATCGATAACTACATTATATTAATAATATCACGGGGCCCTTAAATCGTTGCGCCGAGGGAACTACCCAGTATTCCAATGTTAAACGGTACTACGAGTATCATCTGAACATTGTCACTGTGATGGCATTTCGTCCGATAAGAGAACTAAGAATTTAGCGATAAGAAAAAAGCTAGATTTGCTTTTAACATTTTTTAATCACTCGAAGTCCGTCAGGTATTTTAGTAGGCGATCTTCGGCGACAAGATACATTGAGTGACAATACAGTTTCTCAGTGGAGTAAGCACCCATATAACTGAAAGACGACAAACAATCGATGGCCATCTCTTTCTGGCGTAGCAAAATTTCTCGGCATATCTACTAAATAGACAATAGCATCAACACCACATTTTCCAAGAAAAATGATCCAATAAACTTGATTGTCCATAATCCCATAGTCAACATTACTATGGGGATATCAATAGTATGGGTTAGCAAGAGATACTGCTTTTATGAATCCCACATGAGTGCATTATGTTTATTACCTGTCCATAAACATGAAATATTGCCTCATCAATGAAAAGATATTTTCAAGAAAGTATACAACATTATCTAGAGGATCCATTAGGTTGTAGGTGAATTCAAAGCTGCGAAATCTATAGCTCTTCAAGTATTGGTGCTTGGATTTTGTATAAATATGAAGAAAACTGGTGTCAAGCTTGCATTGCTGTTCTTGATTATCTCTACGTACAGCAGCTTTTCGAGTTAACAAGATCCCTTATGAAAGGTTTTCTGTAATTCCTCCCTGTCTCCTTGGAGACGTTATGGCTCAGTATGCTAGCAACCTGCGAATTGAAGGCAATGCAGATTCGATTCCTATAACTTACCCTGGTGTATTTCTCTCTTCCATATCAGAAAATCTTTTCTTGAGTGTATGCCCAGTATTCGACGTTGTCTTATGTTGGTGTGGCTTGGCCATACATGGCCCTTACGCCATAAAACCCAAGCCAACCAACTTTTTAGAATTTCTGTTTTACCTACTAAAATCGAAATGTATCAGCCCTGTCAACTCGTGTGCTTTAATTTTTCCAAGACTGCCCCCTCTCATTATAAACCCTTTTTATATCAACAGTGATCCCAACCAACGACATTAGTTTCATAAACAAATGTATGGATTTCTATTCTCAATCAGACGTCTATTTTTGCTCCAAGCAGGTGATGTCGCTTCTGGTCATATTTTCAGATATAACACCCTTGAGGCGAACGTACATCATGTATCTCCGAGTTCCTTATTTAATTTGTAGAAATATCTAAATGCATATAAAGTATGCATTTAAAGCCAACTTTTTTAATAGGAAATAAATAAAATGTTTTAATTATATAACCCAACCAACCATGTCCCCTATTGAAACGCTGGATGGTCCATTTCTGAGCTATTGTTTAACACACTTATATGTTTCAAAAACTTTTCCCAATAATTGTTTTAGTCATGAGTATTCTAACTAGACGATTTCTGTACTTCAATAGAATTGAGATAAATCAACTATCTCTGACCTAAGTACTGATCTCTTTGAGGTCATCCAAGATACGGGACAAAAACTACCGACCAAACTAGGGTAGTAAAAGGAATGAAATAAAAATTGTTTCGACAGAAAATATACTGATCAGAATCGATTGTGGATGTATGCGTAGTGTTCGATCTATTTAAGATAACAGTTCAATTCACTTTGAATGCGCAACGTATTTATGGCTGATTATTTCGGAGCACTAAAAACAAAATGCCCCTCCTTCCTAACAGGCTAAATACAAGTATATTTCATTTATTAAAACAGTGTTGTGAAATTGAAAACGAAAATAAAATAATCCAGAGGCTTTCAAAAAGTTCGACTCCCAAGGCAGCCTTAGCCTTGCACCAGGGGAGTCGTGTATGTTTGACTCTGTTTACCTGTCCTTAGGGAAATATGTATCCCATGATACATAAAATCAATAAAAATTGTAAGTCGTTTGTCAGTGAGAATTTGAAAAATTAAATGAGGAACTCTGATCTCCAAGACTTGATGTAGGTTCGACTCAAGAGTGTTATATCTGAAAATACGATCATAAGCGAAAAACCACTGGCTTGCAGCAAAAAGAGGCGGCAAATTACGAGGGCATTTTATAGAAATCCATTCATTTGCTTATGAAACTAATGTCGTTGGTTGGGATCACTATTGGTATAAAAAGGGTTTATAATGAGAGGGGGCAGTCTTGGAAAAATTAAAGAACAATAGCAGACAGAGGGTGACACATTGCGATTTTAGTAGGAAAAAGAGAAATTCTAAAAAGAATTACCATACTAAAAAGTTGAAAGGTTAGGTTTAATGGCGCAAGGGGGCCATATATGACCAAGCTGTACCAAGCACAAGACAATAAACGTCTGACATACACACACAAGGAAATCTTTTATTGACACATAAAGAAATTCACCCAGGGTAAGTTACAGGAATTGAATCAGCACCCTTTCAACTTGCAACCATTCTAAAAGAAAAAATAATCCGGTCTCAGAGGTTTTCCAGAAGCAGCAGGTCTGGAAATCATATTTACACGCTTCTGAGGAAGAAATATCGTGGTTTACCGTAGAATAATAACTTTTTTTTCTCTCTCAATGGCAAGCGGCGCGGTAGCCCGGTTGGAAGAGTAGCGGTTTGGCAACCGGTGGCTTGCGCGTTCGAAACTCGATCCAACTAAAGATCATCGTGTACGTGGGAGCTGATGAACGTTAAATCTGTTGTGGCCTCAAATGTCCTCGCGTTGACATGGTGTGGGAGTTTGGAGAGTGGGTTGCCAGATCAGGTGTTGACCTCGTCATCTGACCGTGGTTCAAAATCACGAGGTATTGCCCACGGATCTTTCCCTTCGGGATTGATCCCGGACCATCCCCAACAGCACATTGTGTTGTTCCGGTTCAATGTTAATTCAACTACATACCTACCCAATGGCAAGCAGAAAACAACATACACTATATAAAGGGATTAGCAACAAAAGCACGTATAAACGTATGTAAAATTGTCATTTAGCTGCCCATCCGTCCATAAGACTCCGAGTATCGGCCACGGAAGTCCCGACTAGAGAGATACGTAGGTATTTTAATTAACGTCGCACTGGAGCAACACAACGGGCTATTGGCAACTGTCCGGGATCAAACCCGATGGGAAAGAACCGAGGACAACACCACGTAATTTGGAGCTCACGATGACGCGGTCACACCTGTGAGCTAGCATCTCACTCTCCAAACTTCCACACCACGCCAAGGTGAGGACATTTGAGGCCACGACAGATTTAACGTGTAAGATTCCCCTTTGTTAACGACTGTCTTTGGTTAGATTCGAACTCGCAACCCTCCGGTTGCTAATCCGTTACTCTTTCAACCGGGCTACCGCAGCCTTCCCAACTAGAGAGCAATACAAATTTACAAGTGGCGGATGTGCATTTCTTGGGATGTAGTATACATAGGGGTCAGCAAGGAATCTGCAGAATTTTTAGTGGTAGAAGTATTTAGCTAAACAATCGTGACCAGCCAGAAATCAGACTATTGTAATAGCTACTACCCTTGGGGCATCTGGGATGTATTTATAGTATGAGTCCAGGTTTATTTGAGTTTCTGGTTATTCTTGATAGGAAACTGTTCTTTGTTTAAGTAATCAAAGTATCGAAATGAATTCAACTGCAAGTTTTGTATAAACATTTAGGAATTTTTTATTTACATTTAGGAATAGGGAGGCTTGGACCTAAATTTGAAAAGTCTGCAATAACACAAAATCGCAGCTTCAACGAGCACCGATAGGCTCTTTATCCAGCGCGTTGAAGTGGGACGCTGTTTGTCGAGTTGTTTAGTGATTAGGCAAGATGTCAAGGACAAGCTATTAGCTTGTTTGCAAAGTAATATTAGCCGACACCTTTTATTGGAAACATCGTTCTCTTATTATTCTCTTCCTTTTACGGGTAATGACCTGGTCACTGGAAGACCCACGCTCACCCTCTGCATGTTAACAAAGCACTCACTCACCCCCCCCCCCCCAAGTCACTTCGAAGAAGTTGAAACCTGTTATACTTCCAGAGTTGCGCTTCTCTTCAATGGCTGAGGTCCACGCCTACGATTTGACCTACATTGATGGCAAATATGCGTGCTGCCGAGGAATTTTATTTTTTGGTCTCCTGTATTCCCTCTTAATCTAAATTCACTTTCTAAAATAAACACGTAATTTGTTTCGAGAGGTGAGCACCTGCCGATTTCCGATCCCCGAAATAACCGAAAATGCAACGATCTTCTCACGATTCATATCGGATCTTCGCAAGTGAGGCTTTCATCAATAAATAATATTGCTTTTAGCCCATTTTTCCTGCTGTGAAAGAGAATTGTTCATGTGAAAAAGAATAGTGTGTAGGTAGTTGAATTTTTACGTCGTACTGGAGCAACACAGCGGACTATTGGCGACGGTCCGGGATCAATCCCGATGGGGAAGACCCGAGAACAACACTTCGTAATTTTTAACCATGGTCAGATGGTATGGTATTTTGGTATTTTCAATTAACGTCACACTGGAGCAACACAACGGGCTATTTCCATGGTCAGATGAGGAGAGCTGGCACCCTATTCTCCGAAATTCCACATCACGCCAACATGTGGACATTTGAGGCCACTACAAATTTAACGTGCACTACCCCTGTACACGACTGTCCTTGGTTCGATTGAGTTCCGAACTCACACCCCTCTGGTTGCCAATCCTCTACTCTTCCAACCGGAGGGAAGGGCCGCGGTGGCCCGGTTGGAAGAGTAACGGACTAGCAACCGAAGGGTTGCGAGTTCAAATCCAGCCAAACACCGTCGTGGGGGGGGGCTGGTGCACGTTAAATCTGTCGTGGCCTCAAACGTCCTCACGTTGGTGTGGTGTGGAAGTTTGGAGAGTGGGGTGCCTGCTCAGGTGTTGCCTCGTCATCTGACCGTGGTTCAAAATTACGTGGTGTTGTCCTCGGATCTTTCCCTTTGGGATTGATCCCGGACCGTCACCAATAGCCCATTGTGTTGCTCCAGTGTGACGTTAATTGAAAAATACCAAATACCAATCCAACCGGAGGGCTACCGCGGCCCCATGCACACATAAGCAAATTTATACTGGCACAGAAGAAATAAATGCGTCCAAAATAAGTCACAGGAATCGAACCTGCACCGCCTATAACTCGTGGGTAATAGTAGATATTTTAATTAACGTCACACTGGAGCAACACACGGACTATTGGCGACGGTCCGGGATCAATCCCGATGGGGAAAGATCTGAGGATAACACGTAATTTTGAACCATGGCCAGATCATAATTCGTGGGTTGCTAGCACAGTGCTAGACAAACCCATTGAGCCACGAAGACCTCTGAAACAAAGGGAATTGTATAATTAAGTTTAGTTATAGCTATATGCTCAATTTTTGCAGCACTAGGGCTAATTAGACCGGGACCTGTGGATTAAAGTCACTTCTGAAACACTACTGCAGCAAAACATCACTGCATAGTAATAAACCAACCTATTCGGTCAAACATAGATAATCTAATTAACATCACTATATCTGGTAACAGACTGACTATTTCTCTTTAAGGTTTGAGTAAAAATCCTTTAAAACAAAAGCGTTTGAGAACTACAACTGCTTCTGATCAAAATTCGCATAGAGCAGTGTCTTACAGGCAAATGAAGGTGCAGATTCCATTAAATCTGAGCGAAAACATTTTGTTTCGTACTCTAGTGGAGCCACTGCGCAATCAAAGGAATGTGTTGGACGAGAAGCTTGATCACCGCTTTCTCCGGATGCTCATTACGGAGTCCCCTTTAATGCTCCATTTAAATTCTCTCGCACTAGATGAACGACATTTATTTCTGAAAAACTTTAACCCTTATGACTTAACTACAGAGTAATTGAAAGATTCGGAGGACGATGCTGGCTTGAATTTATTGTTTTCGTGATATGGGTTATCATCTCTTCATAGTTTGCTTGATGTACATTTTCATCGCATGTTTGGAAATCAAGTTTATGTAGGAAATCAAGTTTATGTTATAATGAACAGCGATGATTTTGTACTTATTTTCAAGTTACTTTTTATACGTATCGCTTATTTTCTTTCCGTCTTGACTGACATAGTACATATCTACTAATCATAATAGTATCTTATAAATGAAGGAATCTACCTTGCAACAGCATCTAACTGTACAAAAATACATAATTTACTAAACTGCATATGGATACTTTGTCTTTATCACCTACTAGCAGAATTACCCGACCTTACTTGGGTTGAATTTGTTAAGTGTAGATTGAAAGAGTTACCAGAATAATGACTTTTTCTTTCGTTGAAAGTGTAAACATCATTTAATTGTCCGGAAAATAATTTTTAACACCTTTTCGACATTTTTATAATTTCTAGCTTACTTTGAAAGCAAATCGTATGTATGTAGATCCATTTCACATGTATCGCATCTTGAGCAAAGCTGGGCGTTTTGCTCTCTATATCATGTCCCAAATATTAGGAAATTATTTATATTTCGCGAAGAAAAAGTAAGCTTGAAATAAGTAAAGTATCATAATTTAAATTCTATAAAAATAAGTTTTAGGAAAATAATTGATTTTCCAGCTGTACTGGAAAAATAATCTGAATAACTGCATTGTTCAATTTACATCCCAGCTTCTCCAACACTACCAAATTAAGGTTGATTTAAGTATGTATTGACCTTTTTAGCGTGAAACATGCCTAAATGTGTCAGCAAAGGAAACTTCAGTAATGTATTCACTATGTTGAAATAAGTTTGATAAAATAATTAATCTTTTATAGAAATATGATATAAATATTTCATGTGATACTTGCACAAACATATAAATACATAAACAGACATAAAACGGGAAGACACACTGACGTCGTTAAGTTCAGTCAATAAGTTATAGTGCGACTCTCCCGCGAGGAGGTAGTCGAGTCACGTGGTTTCGATCAAGTCTATTAGTTAAATTAGGCAACAGGTGGTAAAGCAAACACATTTCTTCCTCCGATTGGCGTAGATTCTGGATCTAAGTTTATGGTTTGGTGACGAAAGCAATAGAAGCGACGATGAGTTGGCGCAGAGAAAACCATCTACGGTGATCGACAGTCATGCTCTTTTGCGTATAACAGCCTTTTCATAACGTTCACACTTATTAAAAAATCGACTGACCCAAGGTCGACTTCCTTCTCCTTGGAGCCACACTCTATTGTAAGTACCCAAAGTGTACAATATTTCATGGAAATATATCCAGCCGTTTGGAAGTAGTGTGGGTACACGCATACAAACACCAAATGCGGTTGGTTGGTTTTGGGATTTTATGGCGCAAGGGCCATATTTGGCCATGCTGCGCCAGGTACAAGACATATAATATCAAGTAATATACACACACATAATGAAAGTTTTACTGACACAAAGAGAGAAATACACACAGGGAGGAATGCACCTGACAGGAATAGAACCTGCGCCGCCTACAACTCGAAGATTACTAGCGCAGTGCGCATACCCACTGAGCCACGATGCCCCCCACCCACTGATTTTGCTTTAGAAGGGCCCAAAACAGATAAATAACTTGAAATAAGTCGAAAATATTCAATGTACAAACGGACACTCCATTTTCATTTATATAGATTTGCGAAATAGTTGTCCTGGTTGGGGTCAGATAGCGTCCACAAAAACCCATACGCGTAAGATAAATGAGCTGTAGCGAAAAGATTTATCTCAGGCCAGCTTAACAGATACGGCCCTCCGGACAGGTTAGCCGGCTCGCAGACCAGATACGGCTCTCCAAATAGGCTAATCAGGCCTGCAGGCCAGACACTGCCTTCCGAACAGGTTTACTAGGTTATATTTTCGACACATGACTTGAGGACGTGTGGAGTGTATGAAAGTATGTACAGTGTCATTTGCTATTGCACACTCTAACGCCGTGAGAAAATAATCCAAATTCAGGACTTGTGTTCACCGACGGAAGACGTTGGATTAGTGTACTATCAATAATCCAAAGTCAGAATATACCTACGGATGTTGATATACTATATTTATACTCCTACGGGATTCATAAGAAAAATATTTTTTTAAGTAGCAAAGTAAAGCGTAGCGGTTATTTTGCAAACAACTACGTTGAAATTTGCGCAAGTGGATTTTTATAAATTCTTGTTTTTATAATTATTATTATTATATTGGCAGCAATAGAAAGCTTGGTATTTGACTGAATAGTTTTGCACTCTTGGTAACCTGCTAGATGCACTCGAGAAAGATTGCAAATACTATATGCATGACACATGAGTAAACCTAAACAAAAGAAATGTAGTGATCCTGGTAATATAAATTAAGTCTCATTAAAAATGTTCAAACATGATGTAAATAAAAAGAATTCAGAAAGTTGATATTTTGAGGTGAAATCAAGTCAAGATATATAAACACTAAATCTAGTTTATGATATCAATGTCTGTTCGAAATAAAAAATATATTTGGAGGATAGCAATTTATCCCAAAGCTCTTTCGTCTACCATCTTCATAAGTAATACTTTTCAACCTACTCCTCTTCGGCAACCTACTCCTTCGTCTCACAAGCATTTTTTATGCACTCGAAAAAAGTTTTGCCTAAGCAGAGTCAAGCATGTACCGATGTTTTCAACTCTTGGTCCGAAGTGAATGACCAATTTGCCATCAAATCAGCAATAATTACACGTCTGTCTAACCGAAACGTGTTTTTATACGTACACTATGCGTGACGTTAGTAGTAGTAGTGGACGGTCGTCTGGCATCTTCACGCGTTATACTTGGACGATCATTTTTGAACTTTCAATCCATTCATGGACACTCCGTTGCGGCTAAACGCTGCTCCCTTATTGTGATAGATGTCTTCGATGGCTCCAGATACACCTTCAGATCACAAAAACCGGATCATTAAACTCTGCTCTTTGGTGCAAACAGAAAGCAGAGTGATCATGGTTAAAGTCTCGGCAGCGACAATGGACTGACTGCGCAAGTTCAAACCTGGACCTTCAAAGCAAAACTTTCTAAGACAGAAACCTCTCCTAACGATGAGCGTGAAAACAATTCTGTAAACAGAAACACAAATACAATTGAGGATATTTATTGAGGATATTTATCTACTTACCCTCATAAATGGTTGTATGACATGAAATTTATGAATTTCGTTGTCCCGGGTACTTTTCCATTAAAAGATAATTACCTAACTTAAAATCGGTTCAGCCCTGACAAAGGTATATTTATTTTTTAATTATTAACTGCGATAGTGGCGTTCTTTGCTGCTAAGTCTGATCTTTAGTTTCTGTGAATTCCTTGAAGAATAGTACCTGATACCATGTGACAAATGCTGGTATGTTCTTTTAATAATCATAATCCATTCTTGATTGGCAGGTATTGACGTGATTCAAATTACGAGATGTTGTCCTCGGATTGATCCCAGACTGTAGACAATAGCTCGTTGGGTTGCGACGTGAATTCAACTACCTACCTACCATTCTTGATTGGATGTTTTTATATCGCTATGGCCGTATTTGGCCAAACTGCTAAGCACAAGACAAGCAACATCAAGTAATGTACATACACAAGGAAAATTTTAGTGACACAGAATAGAGAGAAATAAGGAATCGAACCTCCACCGTATACAACTCGTAGGTTGCTAGAGCAGTGGGGAAAACCCACTAAACCACCATAATCCATTCTTACGAATAGAAAAATATTACAATAGAGAAACGTTGAAGCCATAGCTACATCTAAGATCCACCACCGCTGAAAACGAATTGGAAGAGTATCAGAAAACAAGCAGGGGGAGAATTCAAGTAGGTAGAGGAATTTACGTCGCACTGGAGCAACACAACGAGCTATTGGCGACAATCTGGGATCAATCCTCAACCGAAAGATCCGATGACAACTCCTCGTAATTTTGAACCACGGTCAGATAACTAGGTCCACACCTGAGCTGGTATCCCACTCTCCAAACTCCCAAACCACGCCAACTTGAGGTCACGACAGATCAACGTGGACCAGCCCCAACGTACACGGATTGTCTAGTGGAATCGAGTTTCGAACTCGCACCTTCCGGTGCTTAATCCGGGACTCTACCAACTCGTCTACCGCAGCCCTCCTATAGAGAAACGTTTCTCCGAAGATACATCTGAGACACACACCGCTGAAAACGGACTGGAAGTGTATCGGGAAACACGCAGGGAAGAATTCAGAAAACAAGTAAAAGATAAGTGGAACCGAATCCCAAACTGCGCGTCCACCCACACGTAAACGGCCGGCTAAATAAAACGGAGCGCAAGACAAATGACCGTCCGAGGGGCAGCCGTAGGACAAATACGATGATGGCAATTGACTCAAGAGGAGCGTGCGCCACCGGGTGTTACTTTTATTGGGCTTCTTTGCCGGCAGAATCTTTTTAATGTTCTCTATTGATCGCATTATGACACCTCGCGCTTATTACTGCTGCTTTCCGTAATGGACACGCAGATGCTGCCACGTTGTCTGATGGCAATTGTCGGATGGATTAATAGCAATTGTTTCTGACTCTCCAGAGAGCTTCAGCTGAGTATGAGGAACTGTCGCTTTAGAATTATTCCTGCAGGTTTGTTTAAAAAGCATGAGCTTCAAATTTTTCGAATTACTAGTCGACCCATGCATAGCATCTGCGCTAAACTTTCTTAACCCTCCAAAGGGTTTCTGTAAGGTTCCCATCCATCAAGATCTGACTAATTTTGCTAATGACGAGATATCTCGTCCATCAAGAAATTGCCTATTTTTTTATGATGACAAGATCAAGATCTGGTCAGTTTTGCTAATGACGAGACAACCACCAGGAAGGTTAATCACTTATATCCATTGATGGCAAAGTGTCGTTACTCACATTTCATATCTTCCTTTAATAAATTCCCACTGAATATAGCATCCATATACACATTAATGCATTTCATACTTCTGAATGAAATAAATTATCCAAAGATATATAATAGCATTTCGCGTATACTTTTACTGATGTTAATTCTTATTTTCAATAAAATACATGGCAAAAAGCTCACCTCAGTTCTGTTACCACAGTTCAAATCTGAACGTATACTTCAATTACATCACATTCCCTTATTCAAAGGCGATTCGGCTGACTCTAAAACCTATTTTCGCTTACACTTTTTTCTGAGTTGATTTCTGTCATCTAAGATTTCTCAATGGTTTCTGTAATCAGAATGCTGAAGAATTACATTATAGTGGCGTTTTAACAATATTATACAGCTCCATAGCTCAAACCAACCATATTTAAACGAAGCAGCAAAATTGGCGAATGAATCCCGTTGCAATTGATTTTATATTACACTGGTGTGCAAAACGTAAGCAACTACTGTTTTTTTTTGCCGTAACTCCGCAAGAAATCACCTGGGAGAGATGTAATTCAGAATACAGAGACAGTATTTTGTACTTAACGGATGAAGAAAGCATACTAGCACAAAAATGAATAGAACGCATTCAGTATGGAATCAAACAAAAAAGGCTTTATCGAAAGAGTAGCGTTGGTACAAATGATTGTCTGCCCAAGAGGGAGAACAACAAACAGATGCCCCTTAGTAAGGGATATGACCTCCATTAAATTCAATGGTTGCTTGGCACCGTCTCTCCATACTCAACACCAGATTATCCAACAGTTGTTGAGGTAAGAGGGCCCATTCCTCAATGAGCACCTGTTTCAGTTGTTGGCGGTTCTCCGGCGGATATAATCGTGCCGTAAGGCGTCTCCCCAAAGCATCCCACACATGTTCTATGGGATTTAAATCAGGAGAGTACGCTGGCCAATCCATTCTAGTGATATCTTCACTTTCTAGCAGCTCCTCAACAGCAAGAGTCCGATATGGCTTGGCGTTATTGTCCATATAAACGAAGTCTGCACCAATGGCACCTAGGAACGGACGGACGTGGGGAGGATCACTTTTTGACAATAGCGATCTCCAGTAACAGTACCTGTCGAAAATTTGGAGCTCAATCCGCCCGTTCATCATGATGCCTCACCAGACGAGCACGTTAGGACCACCGTAACGGTCTCTTTCCCTGATGTTAGTGGGATAAAACCGTGTCCCTACCTCTCTCCATATCAACTGGCATTGAGAATCGCTTGTAACACTGAAACGACTCTCATCTGTAAAGAGGACGTGATTCCATTGATGAGATGTCCACTCTTTGTGTTCCTTACACCAATCCAAACGGCGGCGCCGATGGACAGCTGTCAATGGGATGCAGCGTTCAGGACGGCGGGCGAATAAGCCACCTTTATGAAGGCGTCTGGCCACAATAAACCGCGACACTTTTCGTCCCGTTGCCGCACGCAGCTGCTGAGCCAGGTTGCCCGCAGACTGGTATCGATCTCTTTTCGCCTGCAGGACGATATATTGGTCATCCATTGGCGTTGTTTTTCTTGACCGACCACCACCAACCTTTCTTACAGCTGTACCAGTTGTTTGGAAGGCTTTCCAAGCTCGTGAAACGACATTTTTGTCGATTCTAAACTCTTGGGCTACACTCGTCAAACTACGCCCCTCCTCGAGCTTACCGATCATTCTACCACGTGTAAAGTCGTCCAGATGATTTCTTGTAGCCATATTGCACGTAAAAACTCACTTGAACTTGCAGCGAATGCCTTTAATAGCGCCTTTCGTCCTTATTTTTAGTGTAGTCTTGAACTGCGCGCGCTGACTGCACGCGTTTTGCGTGCCCTAACGTCACCTGTGACGTATTGTTCCTGATATTTGCATACAAATCACCTTTCTACTGAATTGGGTGTTCATTGTACTGAACGCAACAAGCCCCTTTTGTACAATTTCATGGCTGTCTGGTTAAAAATTACATCGTTGCTTAAGTTTTGCACTACAGTGTATTTATATTCGTTTGTTGCCATTCGCCAATACACAAATAGCGATGATATATGTTCCATGTACGTTAGTAATACTTTTTGGAGAGAGATAGATTAGGTATAAATGAATGCGAAATCTATACCGTTTAAAGGCACTTTTTAAACCACAGAACTTATTGCAATGTCATAAAAATAATCTTTAAAATAAAATTTCGTGGAAATCGTGTCATTTGGTTTGTTGGGTTTTACAACGAGGGGTCATATTTGGCCAAGCTGCGTCAAACAAAAGTCTGACACTATCAAGTAAAGAACATATACACACACACAAGGTAGTTGAATTAATGTCGCACTGGGGCAACACAACAGGCTATTGGCGACGGTCCGGGATCAAACCCGAAGGGAATGCGAGGACATCGCGTAGTCTTGAACCACGGTCAGATGACGACGTCACACCTGATCTGGCACCCCACTCTCCAAATTTCCACACCACGCCACCGTGAGGACATTTGAGGGCACGACAGATTTAACGTACACCAGCCTCCATTTACACGACGGTCCTCATATACAAGGAAAATTTTACTAATACACAAGCGAGAAATATTCTCAAGGTAAGTAACAGCAATCGAACCTGCACGGCAGTAGGTAAACCCACTGATCCACGGCGGTCCCGTAACATTTCAAGACGTTTTGAACCACAAAGTCATTACAATTCTTATAAGTTTTACTTCTCGATATAACTATAAAATATTTTGCACCGTCTACAAACGGACATAATGCATCAAAGGAAAGCATGGGTATCGTTGTCGACTCGAACATCGGCTTCTGGATCTTTCGACATATTTTTTTTTGGATTCAAATTAACTGATTATGCAAATAATTTATACAAACATTCAAATTTCTGATTCAATAAAACCTTTGCACGTAGAAAAATAAATGCATTCGCAAGAATCTATCCGAAGTTGATCTAGTGTTGCTGCCCAATGATACCATTTTTGTCGATTGTAATACATGTTGGAAAGGTGACTTAAGAGATCAAATTCGGTTTTTTACAGGCGGAAACACCTTTATTTCATAATTGACCGCACCCATTAGTTATTAGAAAAACCCCTTACTTAAAAACTGAAATAGCTAACTCCTGGCACTATTAACCCTCCAAGTGGTCGACGAGATATCTCGTCCATGAAGATCTGACCAATCTTGCTAATGCCGAGATATCTCGTCATCAAGATATTGACAATTTTTTGATGATGACGAGGTAAAGATCTGGTCAATTTTCTTCTAATGAGATATCTCGTCCATTAAGATATGGTCACTTTTTCTAATGACGAGATGCCTCTTCGAGATAATCTTCAGGAAGGTTAAAGGCAATAGTCGATTAATTTATCTCATTAAAACTGTTACTCAGAATTTTTACACACTTTATCGTCGTTGTTATTTTCGCACATAAGACAGACGAATCGTGTTTACAAATACAAATAAATTTTATGTCTGTTTCATCACTAGTTTATACATAGCAGATGTCAAATTAATAGTAAGGTGGAACTCTCCAGTACAAGTTGCACGTCGCTTCCAACTTTTTGAAATAATAGTTTTGTTTATCTTTACTCTTTAACAAGCTAGCAATTATATAGCACTGTGCATTAGTTATGGAGTTACTAATATATAAAATGTGTAGTAAGGTCAAGTTAAGAAAAATAATCGTGGATAGATTTTTCGCGGATTTCCCGACACTATCAAATTTTTACCATCCCCTATATGTCCTAAAACATTAAGTTGATGTTCAAATTTCTAGTTTTAATGTCAATAACAGTGAATTATTCATACGAATTATTCCACCTTGCAACCTGCAGTCTTGTCAGGATGACTTCTAAACAACTTTGACCTTCTTGATCATAGAATCCTTTGGAAAGATTCTGTTCTAAGGAAATGAGCAACAGAATCTTTTCAAAGGATTCTATTCTAAAGGACCGTGATATCATCTTTCAAAAGAATTCTATTCTAAGGAAAGAAGTAGCAAAATCTTTCAAATGATTCTATTTATGGAAAGGAGCAATACAATTCTTTCAAAGGGTTCTATTCTACAGAATGAGCCATTATAATAGTTTCAAAGGATTCTATTCCAAGGACTAATAGAATTGTAAAAAAGAAAGATTCTATGGTAAGGAACAATAGAATCTTTCTAAATATTGAAAGTATCCATGGTTTTTCCTAAATCACCACATCTTTCTAAAGATGTGGTGATTTAGTCATTAAGTGTGTTGTGAGGTAAAAGCATTATTACACTACTCGGAAATCTCGCAACACTCAGAGGGTTGAAAATTCACTTCTGTAGTTGAATACCTTAACTAAATGTACTTTTTATCCCTGTAATAACAAAGGGCTATTTTAAATTCAAGATTTCGCCATACTTGAAGCAATTCGGATGATCCCGTACATTTTACAAAAACATCGTGATTATTTTTATGGATTAGTACAGGGTTCAAAATGGCACACAGATGTGATAGTATGAAAATTAACATTCTTTGTGTAGTTATTTTTAAGATTCTAATGCTCTAGATTTTGTTCGATATTTATATTTGAAGGTCTCTGATTTAACTAAGTTAATAAAGCAAGATTATCTCCAGAAAGTTACTTCAATTCTGGGTTGCAAAACTATAAAATCCTTGCTCAATGATAGTTTTTAATTTTAACATGAGTTTTCCTCACAACTTATGTGATTTAGTGTATTCATAATAATTTTTTATGTTAATATTGGCTGTAGAATGTGACAAAAATTATCAAATTGAAATACCAAGAAATAAAATTTCAGAACTACATAGTTTGAAGTACGTATACAAAGAGAATAACTTGTACTGGTTTAGAAGGAAAAAGGGTAACAGAAATATTGATCAGCAAGACCGATAGTTCAAAAGTATTTCTAACTAATCTTGTATCCCAAATTGCACCCATAACTCAAAGTGTCACCAACTACAGCCACTTTTGAAAACTAATAAAATATAAATGTGTTGCCTTTCTGTTTCCAGGACAACGAGGTTATATAACTCTCACCTTCCTTTTATTCAAGTTCTTTAGTACAAATAGTGTTGAAATTTTAGTTTACACATCATTAAACTTTATAGACCAGCAATGTTTTTTAGAATATTTATCAAATTCATAAAAAGGTTTTTTTAATGTAAGACAAATTTTGTGTTGAAATAAATTATGAAAAACAAGTATTCAGATTTACGCTATTTCAAATTAACGACTATAAAGAAATTCTCTGAAAAATTAATAAAAATGTCAGCAAATATTATAAAGTGTTCTAGAAGTAAACATCTTTTTTACCATAACTCAAAATTAAAACTCCTCAAATATAAGTATCGAACAAAATCTAGAGCTTTGGAATCTAAAGGTAATTACAAAATATTTTAATTTTTCATACTACCACATGTGTATGCCATTTTGAACCCTGTACCATCCATAAAACCAATATAAATGAAAATTGTACTTATTTGTGCAATTTCTTTTACATTTAGTAAAAAACCGATGGCTTCAAGCCTAATAAGAAAAACTACAATGTCTTGTTAAATGTACTGTATCAACCGAATTGCTTCAATGGCGACAAAATCGGGTATTTGAAGTAACACTTTGTTATTGCATGGATGAAAAAATACATTTACTTATCAGGTCAACTGCAACAGTGAATGTTTAAGCTAGTTTGCTTTTTTTGACAGTTAAACTTATAAATTCTAAACAATTGTTGAATGTTGTGAGGCACATAAGAAATTTAATAAAGAAGATTGAAGTTAAAGGTTTAAATAGTGTAGGGAAGTCAGAGGAAATCTATCCACTGTTATTTTTTCTTACCACCACTTTCGAGCATTCCACAAATTTACCGACAAATAACTTTTTATATAAGGAGTCTCACTTTCTGTAAATGAACGCAGTGCTGATTTGTACCGTATCATCTACATCTAGTGAAAATTCTACGGCTTCGATCCGAAAAAGAGAAATCGGTCCTGAATCTTTTTAACTTCTCATCCGCTTAGATCTCCAAGTGAGTAAAATAGATTTAGGGTCAATACGAGAGAGGTTCCTTATTTTTTATTTAATCAGAACCACTATATCAAACCCCAAGAACCCCCAAAGGGAATTTCTATGGAAATCAATGACCTCTACACAGATATGGTTATCACTTCCAAATGAAAAATATCGGTTTCTGTTTATTTACTTCCTCCTCTTTGTAAGAGATATCCTTCCAGCATCCCACAAAGGAACAAATGAAGACAGATCAATCGAAAGAAAGACGTCCCCAAGAGGTAAGGGAAAATAAATTTCCTTAAAATTAACATTACTGACATTTTTCCCCTTATCTCCCCCACTTGACGGCCTGGAGCAATTCCGACAAGATAAAAGGCGGAAGGGGACTAGACACGAAAAAAGCAAACAAAGAAACTGGAAACAGGAAAAAAGGACCAGCGCTCTTTACTATCGCTAATGAATCGTATTGTTTGAAATTTCTCAATGTGTGAGAGTATGGATATGCCTGGGCATTATTAGGAGGGATTGGGGCGCTGTTGTAGTAGTCCGTTTCATTTTCTTGTCTTTTTCCCCAGCATGTCATTTCCATCCCCGTTTTTCCCGATCGCAATAATCAATAGGGCGACACCCGAGCGGTCCTCTGTCTCAGGGCGTTCGCTCATGCGGGGCGCAGGCGGACCGTGTTGTATTTTCTTTCTGTCTTTTGGAAGGAAATGCCAATACCGAGCGAGAGACAAAAAGTCGATAGCGACAGAATTCGCTTGTAATTTTCTCGGTTCTTGCTCCGGATTAAACTATGGTTCGGTTTTTATGCTTTCAGAGACATGTAGGGGAGCGACAGATGCTCGAGCCCATGCTTTCTTTCTGCTGTAAGTCGAAGGTTCCGTTTTGCAATGAAAAAGTATGCATGCATTATAATTTTGTTCAAAAGCCTTCTATTCAGCTATTTAATTTGTTTGTTCATAGTATATTTTTTCAAAAAGTTCCTTGTATTCAGTCATTTCATATTCGTTTGCAAATATCTGTATTCAAAAACATTTCTCGTATTTAGTCATTTAATTTTTTTGTTTATAGTTTCTTTATTCCAGAAGTTTCATGTATTCAGCCATTCAATTCGCTTGTTCAAGGTATCTTTTCAAAAATTTCCTTGTATTCAGTCATTTAATTCGTTTGTTCATAGTATATTTATTCAAAAATTCCTTACATTCAGCCATTTAATTCTTTTGTTCGTAGTATCTTTATTCAAAAAGTTTATTGTATTTAGCCATTTGATTCGTTTGTTCATAGTACCTTTTTCAAAAAATTCCTTGAACGTTGAAACTGGAATTTGATAAGAACTGTCTCCAACGCCCTAAATCATTTACAGTAGCTTCAATAGCTGCTTTTATTTATATTTCTTCGTATAAACATAATTTCACATATTTATCTATAAAATGATTCAAAGTTCCATTTATCTTTACTTTTCATAAACGCTATTATTAATTGTAAGAAGAGCTTATAAAATTATTCAAAAATCGTTCTATAAAAAATGGTGCCAATTTTTTCAGCCCCTGCCCTTAACGAGATCTCTGCTTCGAGATGAAATGCTTCGACTAAGAAAAGTTACTATTACAATAACCAGGTATGGGCATCCACTCCTAAGAACATTAATCACTTGTGCGCCTTAATTTTTTTATAGAGGGTAGGGACCCTCTAAAATAATCAGTATTAAAATATTTCCAATACTAGGTTATTTCAACGAAACGCCTATACCAGTTCTAACCCTCCTCAAATATTTTTGGTTGAGGCCCGGTTCATTCAAAATAGGACGAGGATGAGGGATAAATTTTAAAAATATACAAATGATACAAAGAACCAAGTATGCAGAGGGTCTCAACCTCACTAGTTAGGTCATTTGGGAGCTAAATATGGTAACAAGGACTCAAATTCCTAGCAGCCGGGTTACACATAGGACCCCGATATATTATGGTTACCTCCCTCCAACATGAGATATAAATGTTATAAAAATACAGATATCATTGGCAATGATTTGTATTAACAAAACAATTCCAAAAAAACACTTATATGTGAACTGGGGTTTTACTTGAACCCCTCCCCATAATTTCCACAAGTTGGAGATAGTAAGAACAGACGATTTGAATTAGAAAGGATTTATGAAGGAAATAAAAATAGATCACAACGTGGGTGGAATGCACTCAGCAATGTTCGATAGAATAGGTTTGTTAAAATCCCTACACGCCTACCATGATAAATAGGACCCTATCAAATGACCGATAATTGATTTCAATAAATTATCAAACACTATTTTAGTAAAGTTTTAGAAGAGATGAATATGGGAACATTAAAAACGAAACGATATTATATGTGTATAATCGTAGTTACTTACAAAAACATTAATAACTATTCCTATATGAAAAGATTGAAAGAAATTTAAACATACTAAATCAATAAACGTATTTTTGCAAATTTTGTATTAAAACTACAAGTATAGGGGATGTTATAACTACTATAATCCCCTTGAGTAAACCCACTGATGGAACGCTTTGTGTTAGAGAAGGGTAAATTTCAAAACTCACGTAAAGATAACAGTCTGAGTGTACCACACTTTGAATCCTATAAAATCACGATATTATGCACTACCACGGTCTTAAAATTCTCAAAATATATGTAAGGATAGCAAATCCTAAAAGAATACTAATCACTTTCGAATTCGTCCAATAGTTTTTTAATGTATCTGAACATGTTTTTAAAAAATTCACTTCTAGCATCAATAGTTGCTCTGGAAACAATAGATGCAAATTTTCCCTTGATCAAATGCCTCCGTGTCTACAAGCATGGATCACTTGTTGAGAACTTCCCGAATGTTGAAGTGGGAGTTAACACCAATTCTTTTGCTTTATACTTACCGTTCGGATCTCTGAAGACAACCTTTCATCGAAGGTTGCTGCCCTTCGAGAGACACCGGAACAGTTACATGCTCGTCATTGCAACTTTGCTAGAACAATTGTACTATCCGATTCCCAGGTTCGTATATTTTCTATTACATGGTCAGCTATTCCCATCTCTGAGTAAGTTTACAAGTGTTGGTCTCTTATTCGGAAATTAATGGATAAAGCGAAACTGGTTGTACTCCAGTGAATACCATGGCATTGTAGATTAATTGGAAATGGACAGGCAGATATGTGCGTGAGAAATGTAGAAATCGTGCAGCAAATTAGTTCGAAAACATCATTCCTTTGAGCTAAACTTTTTATACGCAGATTACTGCTCTTGAAATATCAACAGGAGTTATAAGACCGCATGTCCGCCAAGGACTGGAATACCCTGTTGGAGACAAAAGTGCTGGTTCGGCCTCACCGAAAAACCGTTGCGGTATTTCGACTTCTAACTGGTTATGATTGTCTTTTGGTCCACCTACATCGTATGGGTATTTCTCCTAGCTTCAATTGCCATCTTTTGGCTTGATGGACCCATGGACTGGAATCATATTCTTATTTAAAGGCACTTCGAGAACAGTAGATTAGAGTAAGGAAGAGATATATGGTGGCGAGAAGCTTACTGGGGAAAATGAACTATTGTATAAAGTTATATTTGCTTCTCTATTTTCTATTTTTAGTCTGAGTTTGTTCCTATCCACTACCTGCAAATTTCAAAAAAAATTTCGGTAATTACCCCCCAAAAATTCAATTAAACAATTAAATAGTTACATACTTTCAAAGTTGTTTCATTAGTTTGAGTGGTAGAAGCAGAATTCCATTCATAGGATTCTAAAATAATAAAACGTCCTTAAATTTCAATGTTTCAATCAAATATATAGATATAGATATAGATATAGATATAGATATAGATATAGATATAGATAGATAGATAGATAGATAGATAGATAGATAGATAGATAGATAGATAGATAGATAGATAGATAGATAGATAGATAGATAGATAGATAGATAGATATGTATATATATATAGAGAGAGATGGTTACTATATGAGCAGAGTTGCCATCTGTCTGTATGTTCTCTATACAAATCTACACCGTTTGACCAATCCATACCAAATTTGGTACACTTATACTTTGGAACCCTGAGTAACGCAAGCTACCATATTAACCCCCGTTTTCTTTATCCTAGGTGTGCAGAAGAGCCTAAATCAATTCGAAATTTCCATAGGAAATATATTGAGCATAAAAAGATTGCGATACGCAATTCAGTGTTTTACCAGTATATTTCTCTATTTCAGAATATTCTCAAGAAGTCAAAATTCGACACGCTTGCTCATATCTTTCGTTTTTCAGAATTCTACATTTTTTAATGACTGGAATTTCGCTTCTGATTGTATTGTATTTATGCGTTCCGGTACTTTTCATATTACAGATTTAGGAGTTAAATTTTAACGCAAAATTTTTATTTTCTGCAAAATATCACTAGACATGGGTTATTTCTTGGTAGAATATGTATATTTCGACCAACATTCCTTGAGTCTTTGGTTAAATACGTTATAGTTTGTAGAATTCTCTTTCATAAAAGTAAATGGAAACCTTTTTAAGTAAGATGCATAACTTCTTATTTTAAAATGACTGGTAAAGTTAAAATAAAGTTATTCTAAAATAAGATATATTACGTTAAATCAAAACGGGTAGCCATACGTTGTAGTTCAAAGATATTTCTAAATTTTGACATATTTTCATTACAAGACGATTAGAATCAATTTTATTTACATTTGTTTTTCATGTTTCATGAGTATTATTGAAAGCTGTACTCCATAGTCAAGTAACTACATCTATCATTCTAAATGGTACTTGGTTTCCATATAGAAACTGAGTCTCTCAAAAGAAAAAAGTACTTAAGGATTCGATTTAAAACTAAATTTTTCTGTTGGAGGAAAGCGAATTTTAAATAAGACTTTGTTGATCTTGGAATAATATCATAGTAAGGAAGTATGTAAACTAGGACTGTTGGAAAATAGAAATTTTTTCCCTTAAGTGGTAGAAGGTCGAGGTTGCTTACTTGAAGTTGACACTGTTCGTATACAACTTAGGTACCTGTGAAATATTCATTGAAAGCAGTGATTTGTAAAAAGTGTAATCGATTGAGTTTGCTTTGTATACACTGATGACATTTGTTTTAAAAACAAGCTCCGTTATTCCATGTGCGGCTGAATAGAATTTTCACGAAAAAATGTGTGCTTCAAAATAAATTAACCACGAATGCCGTAACAGTTTAATTTGCGGTCCTCTCACAATGATAATGTAATTCGAAAACATCGAATTCATGGTGCAAGGGTACCACAAATAATAAATATTGATTGGAAAACTGAGTGCAAGACTATACCGTGAAAGTTCCTCATTTTTACTGAAAATGAACTTAATTGGCATTCGTAATCACTCCATAACTCAAAATCGACTTCTGAAGTCATCTCAGAAAATGCTTTTGTAGTTTGTGTTACAGCAAGAGTGTGATGAATATGAAATGGATTATATGGATGGATATATATGTATACATATTTGCGTCCGAAGTAAATTGTTGAAGCTATGAAAAAGTTAAAGCTATGTTAAAAAGTTATTTTCTATACACTTAAATGATATTTGCATTGTTCCATGAAAGAAAAGCGATTAGTCTAATCACTTTTCAATCAACATTTAACCAATTCAACCCGAAAAACGACTGGTAATTCTGCTGGTTTCTAACAGAAATAACACATAGTAAAAATCATAACAATTAAATGTCAAATCAACGTATAAGACTGAACATCTTCAAAACAAGTCTCTCTAATTGTAAGAATCCTCTTCATTTTAGCACTTACCTTTACATGAATTCGTATTATTTGTTTTCGTATCCTTCCGTACTTCGGATTTGATCCATAATGAACACTATTTCAGTTCCTGCTTAATTGTGTATTAAACTGAGATTGCATTTTACAAGACTTCACATGTAGATATCGTGTTACTCATTGATGGAACAGAATATCCAATTTTCGTAAGCAATACACTCTCCAATGTTGATTTTCTCTTGCAGTCGCTCTTAATAAAATTTTAAAGCATAATTTTTCTTTGAAAAATGTCCTATAAATTCCAAATTCAAAGAATCCTTAAACCGTCTTCAAATGATATTGCATAGATAATGCGAGTCAAAGAGGATACAAAGAACTACACAACAATTTATATTGTCATTAAAATTACCAACGTTCTTTAGAACTGCGCTATGCCAATAGCAATGTTGTATATTTTGTGAAACACAACATATGATGGAGCTGACATTAAGAGGTTTTTGACTCGAATTTCGAGTTATTTATTGCTAGCTGTTTCCTATGGACCTCATTTGCATGTTTCGATGACTGTCTTATGTTGCATTGTTTTCCGGACTACTCCATTTACACCAGAAAGCCGGACTAGATTCCTTGCAAAATCCTTTCCCACGAGGATACTAGGACTCTCGACTACTAGAGAGAAAGACACAGAACGGTGGTCGGAGGAACACATCACGGGGTATCAAAGTATCCACATGGCGACATCGATTGGAAACGAATGCAAAACTCGAAACGGCTTGCATCCCGACCGAATTGCGGACGGCAGCCTTGAGTCTCCTCTGCGGCAGGACGGAGAGTCGTTTCCGCAGCTCTGTTGCAAATTGTGACACACGACGAAGCCGTACATAAAATTATAGCTCTGCGAGGCGGTGATCATTTTTCAGCACAATTTCATTGACTAGAAAGAGAGGAATACTCCCCGGCTACCTGCTCGCCGAGTTTTCATCGCTCGATGGGATGGGTCTGTGACGTCGGAGAGTCACGTGGTGTGGGCCGCTAGAAGTGGTAGCTTCCGTTCGTGCCCTTGTGGACAAGTTAATGCTGTCGGACATCTTTGGACACTCGTTTTTATTCCAACTCTTCCGTATTTTTCATGAATGGCGTGAAAACTGATTTTTACGCAAATTGCTTTGACTAGAAATAAGTATTATTTTTCTATAGAAGCGTGTCCTATTATTATTAACTAAGAAATAAGTGGAAATATACTTTTTTAGATCAAACATATTAAGAAATAAGATTAAGTAATAATAGAATTGCAAATAAACCTCTCTCAGTGCTACAAATGTTTTAAATGAACTACAAATGCTGTAAGTAATGGTTTTCGGTTTACATTACGTTTTATGCGTTATATTGTGAGCATTTGATTCATGTAAATATATTATTTTTTACTTCGAGTATTACATTCATCAGTTTGGGGACAAACTGAATGATGAATTACAAGATGAATTTGGGGGGGGGTATTTCAATTAACGTCACACTGGAGCAACACAACGGGCTATTGGTGACGGTCCGGGATCAATCCCAAAGGGAAAGATCCGAGGACAACACCACGTAATTTTGAACCACGGTCAGATGACGAGACAACACCTGAGCTGGCACCCCACTCTCGAAAAAGATGAATTTGGAGAGTTAACAATAATTTTGGAGGCAAAACGATAATTTCTGGAACCGAAATCCGTTTCACGATATTTTAAGAGATCTAGAATTTTGTTTAAATTACCATGGAAGGGATAGGGGAAAAGAGAGATTAGCAATTTCTGCAGAAAGTAACGCTATATAGCTTTAGACCGGGGTATTCAACTCGCAGCACACTGGCCGCATGCAGCTCTGGACAGCTAGTAATGTGATAATAAAGGTCGTAAACGTTTATTATTATGTGATTTTTAAGGATATTTTTAATGACGAAACTTTTGTGACTTCCCAGAAAAATATTTTTCTCTTCACAACCATGCCTTATTCGTGTCAACTCTTTTTGGCAGTAAATACATTCGTGAACAACAATTGTCAAGGATGAAACACATAAAGTAAAAATTTCTGACGTGTACTTTGAGAACTCACTAAGAATTGCAATCACTTCCATCAAACCAGACATTGATACTTTAGTTTCACAAAAACAAATCCTACTAGTTTTGTTTATGTTGTCCTCTTATTTCTAATGTTATAATAAAAACGAAGTAAATTCTATTACTTAACTATTATATTTTATATACCGTCCAATTCCTCTTCACTCAATGCAGTCCAGGTAAGCCAAAAGGTTGGATATCTATGCTACAGATCGAAGACAGAACTGTAGTAGTTTGTTATCTGTGTTCTCGTACTATAATCTATGTAAATTACTGTAATAATTATGCAGGTGTTTCAGTCTTTGCAAATACTGAAATTTTAAAATATGAATTAGTGTGCTCTATTCCTTTATCACTATCGTGTTACCAATTGATTTAAAATCCGTTCACTCCAAAATCGTAACCAATGTGCATAGAACACTGGTTTCTTGTCTTATGCGAATATGGCAATGTTAGAATCAATACTTTGCAATGGCTTCGCGCAATTTCGATTTGCGTTTGCATTGTTGGAGATTTAGTGAGATTAATTGATCCACATAGCAGAAAATGATTATTCTTCTGTTGTTTTTAGCGTGTCGGGCTAATAATTTTTCCCCGAGAAAAGTTATTGTTGGCTTTCAGAATTTGTGTTGTAATTCAGAACAGCTAATATCAAGAATTCTTTAACTGATTTTATTATTAGACTAGTAGATCAATCGGTATCGCTTTCTGTATTATTTGTTCCGTAAAGGAGATTTATGTTTATGTTTCTAGTTAGTTTCTTTCTCCCTGAATGGCAATATATATTGTATGTGCAAATTTTAAACGTTCTTTTTTCTTCATGCATCGGTGATTCCGATCGGGTTGTGTGTTTGTTTTGGGTTCATGATAAAATTGAATTCTTTTTTCAAAGTTATGAAATTATTCTTTATTTGCGATATACGAACACGAACAGTTATAATATAAGGGAAGTTTTTGCTAAAAATCTCCAAATAGTGATAGAACATCTGAAAGTGTTGCAACTACGCTACTTAGTTTGTGTGCGATAGTTTTCTAAGATTTGAATAAAAACTCACGTGTTTACTATCTAAGCAAAAATTTAAACTACAAAGTTTTTAAACAAAACAAGACGAGATGGGAAACGGGAATCCTCCTTACTCGAATGAAAGCAGTCTGTAAAATGTATTTACGCTCGAACAAGCAACTCCAAACAAAAGAAAGCAGGGTTCCTAAAAACTACACAAATTCATTGCGCAATACGTGATTTACGCAAATGTGCAGTCCATTTCAGAGAAATTCATCAGTAGAAGAATGAATTCATTAAAAAGTAGCTTACATGCGTAGAGTGTGGATTACATAAATAAACATTCAATAAATGGAAGCATGTCTTCTGGTCTGTCGAATTTCTTTTCCACTCGAACTGATAACCGTTGCTTTTATGAATTGCACTCAAGTAGTGTGTACAAAGCCAGAATATTTGCTTCGAATGGTCAAACATTCGTACGAGTCGAGGGGAAATGGACTTAGGAAATCGATGAAGCCTTTGCTGCATTGCCACATTTTTAATATTTTATCAGTTGAAAATGAATGCAATAAAGTTTGTACACTAGCTTTATCTTAAAAGATATCAAATGCGCTTTCAGAAACAAAACTATTTTTAAAGTCACCGATATTTATTACATATAGTGAGTCAAAGTAAAAACCGAACACCAAAGAAAATGAAAGGAATTTGTACTGTGTAAAAGTTCGAAACAAACACAAAAATTTTAAAGTTATATAAATTGAAAGTACATTAAGAAGTGTTTTATTACACAAATTTTAAAATCTGTAGTTAAAGTAATTTTTAGTTTAGAAATGATAAATAAAAGTATGGACATTGTATAATCTCAAAATGAAAACCGAACACTTACATTTAACAAGCAAATTTCTTTTAAAAAATTACAAACATTTTATTGCTAATATTTTCTATGCAACCCTTTGCTTTCTTTGACAGCTCTGAGCCGTCTTGGCATGTATTGCACTAGCTTTTTGCAAAATGTCATGTCAATTTTATTCCATTCTATTAAAGCATTCTTTAGATCGTTTCATTTGAAATGGGATGTTCACTTACTTTTTCTGTAAATAGTCCCAAATGTTCTCAATGACATTGAGATCTGGTGACTGTGGAGGTGTTTCTATGACATGAGGACAGTTATACAACAACCAGCACCTTACATTCCATGCTTTGTGCTTGGGGTCGTTGTCTTGAAAGAAATGAAAGTCGTTTTCAATGTCCAATTTTGCACGCTTTCTTTCACATTTGCCTTTAGTATGTCAATGTATTTATATTGATCCATAATGCCATCTATAAAATGCAGTTTTCCGACTCCACAAGCAGACATGCAACACCAAACCATTACTGACCCACCTCCATGTTTTACTGTGGATTTTAAATTTTTCAAATTTAACTCTTGATTTGGCTCTCTCCAATCTTTAACTTTTCCGTCAGATCCAAACAAGTTAAATTTGCTTTCATCTGTAAAAAGTACTTTATTCCAAAATAGGTCATATTTTTTATCATACAATTTCCAAATTTTAAGCGCTTTAACCTATTCACTTTGCTGATGTACGGTTTGCGTCGTGCAATTCTACCATAGTTTCATGATTGGCTTTTTTCCCAAGGTATTTAAAAACCTCCTCAGTTAATTTTGGTGCACTTAACATAGGGTTTTGCTTTACTCTTACAATCCAGCGTTCATCTGAGTCATTAAAAAATTTTCTGTTACTTTTCTTGGGCAATTTTTCTACACTTTTGAATGTTTGAAACCGTTTAATTACCCCAAATACAGTTGAAGAGCTTCGACAAACTGTTACTGATTTCTCGGACACTTTTTCCAGATTTATAGTGAGAAATAATCAACTTACGAATGTCAATGCTCATGTGGCAACCCATTGCATTTAAAGAAAAGAAAACTAAGCAAAAATTTATAATTGATAAATAATTTTGATATAATATTTGCCAAAAAACATCGAATGACAAGTATTCTTCCTTATAACGTTGCAAAACATGAATTTAGAAATCTAAGTAAGCCAAAAATATAAAGAATTCTAAAAAGCAGACGATTGGTTTGGTTTTCATTTCGAGATTTATTTTGTCAATGTTTTTTTGTTTGATACTTCAAACGATAAAATAAAAATACTTTGTAATTTATATCGAGGGATTTTGATAGCAAGGCCTTCATTTTTCATTTTCAGGTATAATGAATTAATAAGCAAGTTTATTTTGATTGCTTCAAACAAATGTATTAAAAAATATCGTCTGTTCGGTTTTTACTTTGACTCACTGTAGATATATTTATATCCGAGATTTCAGTTCAAGTGTTTCCAATACGATTTCCCCCTACATGTTTCCCATAGTGATTTGATTGTTATTAGAAATTAACAGCAGTTAATTGTAATTTCATTAATGATACTCACGCATGGGCCACATTTGAAAGCTATGAATGCAAATGCAGGATTAACCCCACACCTATCCATGAAAATATTTACCTGTTGAATGGGTACCCATAGAAAAAAATTTTAGAGGTTTGTTGCTTTGGGGTTTTATAGCGCAAGGATCATATTAGAAATTTAAGGGATAAACAATTCTCATACACGAATAATGCAATCTGGCAATACTCAAGTGAGGAGTAAATTGGAATAAAATAAAATTCTGGCAAAAGATGCAACAAAAATATATCGATAATTGTATTAAGATTGTTAAAATATCAAGGTGTATGAATAAATCCTCCAAATCTTAACGGGATTATAAACAGGCTATTTACAAGATGTATCAGGGGGATCAGTACATGTTCAGAATGAGTCCGGCACTTACCATAATACATTGACGGCCAAGTATCTGTCCAGCGTGGCTGTCGACCAACCTTCTCATGATTAACCCAATTTCTCAAAGAATACATTCCATTATTGAAGCTGCAACTCCATCGAGATGCATCTGTCTCTTGGGTCCGATCCTCAAACTAGCATCCATCAAAAACTGGCAAGAGAAATGGTAAACTTTGGGGTTCTTTCCCAAGGTGTATGTGAAGTGTCCCATCTTCACACCGGAGCTCACACACTACTGCACGGGTCACTAAAATTCCTTGAAATATTTAGTTCGGATGAGTATTTATAACAGTGCCCTTTGCATCTGTGGTATGCAAGAGGAGTCGGTTGACCCATGATATAAAAGACTGGCAGCTTTCACTCCTTAATTGCAACGTAAAAATCATATAATTGTACAATTTGTGACCGTCAGGGAGTTTTAACTGAAGAAAGCTATTTAAATTCAGGAAGTGTTCATCAATGTGCAAATTTTTCATTACTTCTAAAAATAATTTTTTACCAAAAAATAACGACCCTAAAAATTTATTCTCTTGCCTCCCAACTCCTCACAGTGTAACATTTTAAGAACAGCACCTGCTTGTTCTTTTCATAGATCAAAGTTTTAGTTTTAATCTTTTCAATTATTCCTCGCCCACCTCTAATCTTTTTATACGTTGAGGGAAAAAATTTTAAGCAAATCGTTTGTAGGGTCAATATTCCATGATGGAGTTGAGTTGAGTTGAGTTGAGTATACAATATACAACTACACACAGCGCAATGATTAAAAGGAAAAATCTTTAATTTTTTTCTCCAAAGGAACCCCTGTAACTATTTAATGAAAAGTTATCCAACGTGGATTGGCTAGTGCAATTTTCAATAACAGACCACATATTTTTCTGGCCACTTCGATCACAAGACTTAACATCAATTGATTTCTTCCTCTGTACCAGATGTTCGCGCCGTTTCTCTGAGATTTAATGCAATTTAAACATTACAATAGTTAAGTTCAAGTGAATCAAGCAATGCTAGAAGGAGTGTAAGTCGAACTGGAGTGCATGATAGACATTTATAGTGCCAACGAAAGGTAGACACATCGAACATTTGTACGGTCGATAAACAATTGAACATTTCCCTCTGTATTGCCATAAAGGTACCTTATCCCTTTCCGTTACAATGTAGCACCAATGTAGTTCCAATTACTAAAACCCGGAGATTATTATGACTCACCCTGTATACATGTCTCGTAAGTGTCAATCTAAACCAAGGAGACTCAGTCTACTGATTTCGTGCGTACCTACTCCTTATTGTTTGAGAATCTAATGTTAAACTCTCCTATGCTTAAACTCGGGTTATAATTAGCCTCATTTAGTTAAAATAAGTCTACTTTACATAAATGTCCCTTTTAAGTTCTGAAAAATTGAAATTGCTTTGTTCTGAGCAAAATAACAAGAAACTTGTTAACAAATTATTCAAAGGGAGTGTTTAAGTATCCCGTAAAAAAACTGTTATTCGCATTAGTGTAGACAATGATAATTTAATGGAACTATTTTTCTTCGCTACTTGTCTGCGTTCCCTTAAACAACTCAGAATCCAGCCTATTATTTCGTCAGTTGACAGTTGTTAAACAATTTCCTCTCCTATTATTCAATTATCACGACGGATTGCTCTCAGCAGAGCCGCTCCACTAAGATTAGAAGGCGGTTGCCTAACTTTAATTAAATGCTTCGCGCGCGTGCACTCAACAGCTCCATGAGCCAAGTTTACACAACGAATTTGGATATGAAATAACAGTTTCGGCTCTGCTAAAGAATATTCCATAGTGAAAATTACTTCTAAAAATAAAGTACGTTTAGATTGAGGTATTAATCTACAAGAAAAGTCTTAATATAAATAATAGGTAAATGGGTATAAACAGTCTGAACAAATTATTCATAATCAAAATCTGACATTTTTATGGGCCGTCGTGACTCAATGGGTATGCTCATTGCACTAGCAACCTGCGAGTTGTAAGCGGCGAGGATTCGATTCCTGATATGTTAGAGTCATCCCTGTGTGCCTCTTTCTGTGTTAGTAAAACTTTCCTTGCGTGTATGTCCATTACTTGATGCTGTCTGTCTTGTGTTTGGCGCAGGATGACCAAATATGGCCCTTGAGTCATAAAACCGAATCCAACAAACCAACCTTTTTTTACATTTGTAGTCATTTTTCCTTCAATGACATTTATTACATTTCAGAAGATTTTTTTCCCATTGTATAAAATTGTTTTACATTTATTTTCTGTCATTTTCAAGAACTAATTGAACTTTCGATTCGCAACATTCACTCTACCCAGTATTGTCGAATCACAAAAGTAAAGAACATTCAAAAGAGGAGTTTATTCAGTCAATTTAGACACTGTTCAGTCTAGTTCAGTTTATTAAGGAATAAATCCTTACTGTGCATTTTATGTAGGTAGGTATTTTAATTAACGTCACACTGGTGCAACACAACGGGCTATTGGCGACGGTCCGGGATCAACCCCCGAAGGGAAAGATCTGAGGACAACACCACTTAATTTTAAACCACTGCGCATGTTAGGAGTGATTTAAGGAAAAGCGACCACATATTTCCTTTTCCTTTTCTTTGAGTTTTTTAAATTGAATTACTACCCAGGAGGGCCGGGGTTCAAATCCTGGTGTGTAATCTCATGGAAATTGGTGTCAATCCCTGTTAACATGTGACTTACCCACTGGGTGCTCCTTCTCAAATAGCCAGCAGTTTGTCTCTTGTAGGGACAAAGGTTGAAGAGATCAGTGATTGGGCCGTGGTTCATAATTAAGTTGTGTTGTCCACGGATCTTTACCTTCGGGTTTGATCCCGGACCGTCGCCAATAGCCAGTTGTGTTGCTCCAGTGCGACGTTAATTAAATACGTACTTACCAGTGATGAGGCATTTAAAAAATAATAAACAAATAAATAGTAGTTGGTAGGTAGTTGAATTTATGTCACACTGGAGTAATAGCAATTGGCGAGGGTCCGGGATCAGTCCGAAGGGAAAAATCCGAGGGCACCTCATAACTTTGAACCACGGTCAGATGACCAGGTCAACACCTGAGCTTGCACCCCACTCCCCAAACTTACACACCATCCCAACGTGAGAACATTTGGGGGCACGACAGAATTAAAGTGCACCAGCCCCACATACACGACGGTCTTTGATTGGATAGTTCCGAACCCGCATCCCTCCGGTTGGTAATCCACCAATTTACTAATTAAGCTACCACGGTCCCAATAATAAAATAAATGGACTTTATAAGCAAAAGACGAAATGCTACTTCATGAAATGTATAAGCCTAAATTAAATTTATAACTGAAAAATGTAATGAATTCCTCATAAAGATTTTTTATTTAAAATTTAAAGGAAATTTTCTATTCTTTAAATTTAAAGGAAAAATTTTATTCTTTAAAAACATTTTCTTGTATTTAAGGATATTTTTTAAGAATTTCAAGGTCACTTAAGAATTTTTAGATCCTCATCTATGCCCTGATAACTACTATATTAGCTTTCACTGTGTAATTACTGTGCATATTGAAGACAGAGACCATTAAAAGAACGAATTCGCATCAGAGGCCATATCGCTAAAACAAAGTATCGCGCACATTCTCAAATCTAAGCAAATGGGTCCTTGGATAGTATTCCGTAGCTCCTAACCAAACAGTTAAGGTAATAGGATGGACGTGATTGGCCGATTCGATGATTACTTCTATCACTTGGGAATCATTAGGATCGTGTTTCGTTGTTGAAGCACCTCATCGTTTAAAAAAAATAGGATGTTACCCTTTCTATTCACAATAAAAAACGAAGAGACTTGAATAATTTCATACCTCTTGCAACGAAAATAGCTTATTAGCGTTCGTGTAGCATTCAACAGGAAGTTCATATCGGTACCTTGGAGAGAGAGAGAGAGAGAGAGAGAGAGAGAGAGAGAGAGAGAGAGAGAGAGAGAGAGAGAGAGAGAGAGAGGACACTCACAAAAATAAAATTTTCCATAAGAGCAATTGAATGATTCTTTTTCTACTTCTCCCCCAATAACTCTGTGATTTTAGAGATGAGTCTTCACACATATATTAACACTGGACATAATCTATATATAAAGCAGAGTTGACGTTCGTCTGTTCTCTATACAAATCTACACCGTTTTACCAATTCGAAATTGTCATAGGAATAACATTGAGCATAAAACGATTACTGTATGCAACTCAGTCTGTTTTACCTGTATTGATCGAAAATCAAATTTTCAATAAAATTCTTTTATCAGTATTGCTCGAAGAAAAAATCTCCAAAATATTATATTTAAACAATTTAAAATTCTTATTGCGTTTGATCAGATTTTTTTATTTCTTTCCATAATATAAATAATTTAAAAATATTCGATTGATGAAAAATGGATAGTTGAAATACTTAATTTTACACAACTAACACACATTTTGTAATGGAACACGAAAAGCCCAAACGAAAAAATTATTGATCATAAAAGCGTAATTTGCTACTCGGTATCTGGCAACGCCAGAATTAACATTTTATTTTTTAATTTAATTTAGAATTCCGTGTTGATGTATTTGAGTTCATAGCAAAATATTTCGGTCATATTTGAGCATTTCCAAGTACTATAAATATGTGTTTTTTTGTAAATAAATCATTATTGTCTTTTTCAATATTGTTCAAAATTATTTCTTCGAATTGTTTTATTTCAGAATATATTCAGGAAGTCGAAATTCAGCACTAGTCAAGTCAAAATGTACCAAACAAATGGGTTTCCTTGCAAAAGGTCGAGTATATAATTTTTGGACATGTTGTAGGGACCAATGCCACTAGTAAAAAAACAAAAGTTAAAACTAAAGCCCTGCGCAAACAGAGTTATATTGAAAAAACTTCGAAATTTTCGGACCTTTTCGGTTTTTGCTCAATATATCTGTTCTTATGCATCGGAGAGCAAAAGTAGTTACTGACAATTTTGTAGAGGACAAAATTTGCTACAACTTTTGTAATTATGATTTTTTCTACGGGCTATAGTTATCGAACTATAGAGCAGTGAAAGTGTGATAATTTTTGCAAAATCTGAAAAAAGTACCCATAACATCCGGTTTCGCTAAAACTTTTTTAAATAAATTAATTACATTTACTGTGCAATGTTTTCTATCATTATTCTGTACAAACGAACGATGTACTAATTGTTGTAAGACACGAAAAATGTGTAGGTATGCTTACTAAAGAGTACAAAGCTGGTATTGTTAAAAAATATAATAGACCTGGAATCTTCCCTGAACAAAATCTTCCATAAACTCAGCTTTTACTTCAGCCTCCAGCAATGTGACATTTGGCACCAATACATTTGTCATAGTGGATGGTGGGTATCTGCTGCATAAGGTAGTCTGGCATCACGACTCTGTCGGCTCAATCATCGCAAGGTATGTCCAGTATGCACAAAACTACTTTGGTAGTAATTCGTCTGTTGTTTCTGACGGTTATCCAGTGGATGCAGCCCCCAAAAAATTACTAAGAGTGCAGAACGCGTGCGTCGTTCCACTGTGCAGTGTTGTGCAGATATAATCTTATTAGACGAAGCAACACTCGTCCCAGTGCCACAGGAGAAATTTCTTACTAATGAAGGTAACAAACCACGTCTCATCGCATTGCTTTGCAACGCATTTCAACAATACAGCATTGACGTAAAGCATGCTGTGAAAGATGCAGATGTCGACATTGTGAAGACAACACTTTCCAAGGCCTCAGCCTATAAACAAGTCATCATTTGGGAAGATACTGACCTGCTGGTGCTTCTCACTGGTTTGGCCCCTAATGTGAATGCGTACCTACACAAGCGTGGAAAAGGTGAGTCTGCTGGCGTACTGTATTGTAGTTCCTCCTTCATATATCAAGCTGCCGACCAGGTATTGTTCTTTTCCTGAATGCCGTCAGTGGATTTGACACCACATCCACCATTTTTGGCCAAGGAAAAACCAAATACTGCACTCAAGAAAAATCCTCAGCTAAAAGAATTAGTCTCAGTGTTCTTACAACACTCCTCTGCTGAAGACATAGCCAACGCAGGATAGAAGTATCTCGTCACTTTGTATGGGGGTGACATGAACACAAAATTTGGATCGCCTCCGTTACCTGCATTTCATCAAGGCTGCTGCAAAGACCAGCAAATTAAGTCTTGCACGACTGCCACCGACACAAGACGTTGCCAGATACCATTCCTTCCGGACATACCACACAGTCCAGAAGTGGCTGGGATTCGAAAGACAACCTACAGACTGGGGTTAGGAATTTTGAAAAATTAAAATTTTTTTGTCTTAAGCAATAGGTCGAGGTTTCTTACTCTACAAATTGAAGCTATTCTTGCGCAACTTAGATACGTGTGAAACATTCGTTGCGATCAGTGATTTTCTGTTTTAAAATCGCTGTAAAATCGACCTTCTGTTTTTTGAAAAATTGTAATTGACTGAGTTTGCTTTGTCTACACTGATGACATTTACTTTTCAAAAAAGCTCCGTTATTCCACGTGCCACTGAAAGGAATTTTCAAGGTAATGGTAATGGTATTCTGGTAATGGTAGTTAATTAACATCGTACTGGAGCAACACAATGGGCTATTAGCGATGGTCCGGGATCAATCCAGAAGGAAAGGATCCAAGGACAATGCCTCGTAATTTTGAACCACAAGTCAGATGACGAGAGCAACACCCCTGAGCTGGCATCCCACTCTTCAAACTTCCACTTCACGCCAACGTGAGGACATTTGACCCTCGACAGATTTAACGTGCACCAGCCCGTGTACACGACGGACTGGATTCAAACTCGCAACCCTCCGGTTGCTAATACGTTGCTTTTCCAACCGGGCCTCGAATGAATTGACGGATGGCTTAGTTAAGGCCGGTTTTGAACTATCCCAACATCCACATCCTCCGTTTGAATACTATACTGTAAAAATGATTATAAATACGAAATCAAACATTCCCGACTTGATATTTGCATAGATAACTAAAGATAAACTTATAACTGATTCGAACAGTTGTTCTTAACCTAAGGTGTGTGCACCCCTAGGGTTGCGAGAAAGCATTTCTAGGGGAGCGAGAGAAGTTTCTAAATTTTCGATGGAAATGAATAGCGGAAAATGAGAAAATAATAATTATACCTGAAATTGAAATACACCTCCAACAATTGAGTGAATCGTTTCATGGATACTTTACCACGGGAATTATTAGCAAAGTTCAGACATGGATACTGGATCTATTTCTATTTGACCCAGATTCGATGGACGACAGCGATTTAATAAAAGACGATCTTATTGAAATACGAACCAATGCAAGTATTCAAATGTAATTTGAAAAACTGGACAGAACAATTCTGGTGTACACAGCTAAAACTTTATCCACAGCTGGGAAAAGCAGCATTGCAGACACTTTTACCATTGCCATCACCTATCTGTGTGGAATGGGATTTTCATCACTTTTGCACATAAAAACAAAAGCCAGAAATCGCTTAAATGCAAGTGATGACTTACGCGTGGCTCTTTCATAAAAGGAACCTCGCTTCAAAAGTATTATTATGAATAAACAACGTAGCCATTAAAAATTGAGATATTGTTTTGTATGTATACGTAAATGCATGTGTTTATTTTTCAATAATTATAAATTATCTTGCAATAGATGTAATTTCCTAAATAAATAAATTGAAGCACATTTTTTCAAGGGGATGCTAGAACGTATTTTTAGATTCAAGGGGGGTGCCGATCACTAAAAAGGTTAACCACTGGATTAGAAAAACTGGAACTTCTTTCTAAGGTCTTAGTTGCGAAAGGATGATCTATCGAGAGCTATAGGAATCGCTTGTTTTCGTGTTCACACTGGACACGATTACCCACGAATTTCCTAATTATGAAATAATCTAACTGAAGTGGCTTGTCAAACTTCCTAACTTGTCCTCTGTGTGGCCTTTCAGACATGATAGAAACCCACCTCAATAGTTGAATAATACGGCTGATAGTTACATAGTTAATTTTTGTTTCTTGACTATATTGGCTGTAATACCGAGACAGGGCGAAAAGACTGAGAAGTGGCGTAGGATGATAAAGGATTCTTATAAAAAGTCTATTTTCAAAAAAATTGTTCATATGCCTCCCAAGTACAGATATATGAAGACGAACTTGTAAAAAATTCACTTAGCTCATTTTTAAGTATGCCACAAGTAGCCAATGTTATTAAGCGATAGAAAGCAATTCGACATTTTTCAGTTTATTGATTCCAGCTACGATGTATCAAAATTAACCACGTACAATATATATCTTTTAATGTTGTTTTATAAATAACGTTATGTACTATGGATTATTTTAAAAGGAAACATTACGTATATTTTGTTTGGGTCGTTTAATAACAACGTAATAAAACCAATTAGAATGATAAAAGAATATTTCGAAATATAAGGATAGTCTAGGACACTAATTTGATATTGGGAACTCAAAAATTTACTTTCTCGTAATTCAGAGTTACGAGTGCGACATAAAAATTGATCAAATGACATGAACTTGGAATTATATTTTATCCGTTATTATATTTTGTTATAAATTCACAATTTAGAGTCAAAATTGTGTTTTGCTGTTGAAAATTATGAAGTTTGTGCGCAATTTTATACATAGATGACCCTAATGCAAAATTTTATGTATATGAATTTATGGAGAATGCTATTTCAAAAGAATTTGGTCTACTATGCAAGATACACGAATAACGGAGGGAAGATCATTTTTAGCAGCTGCTTCACATTAGCATATAATGCCGTGGTTCAATAGTTTTGCCTACTGAGAGTTGTAGATGGTGCAGGTTCGATACCTGTAACTTAACCTGGTGTATTTCTCTCTTATGTGTCAGTAAAAAGTTTCTTGTGTGTATGTCCATTATTTGGCTTAGTCTGTCTTGTGTTTGGCGCAGATTGGCCATTTATAGCACCTTGCCTCATAAAACCCACACAGCTCATTATTATAAGATGGGATACGTTATATCTAATCACATATAGAATTTACATGTGTTAATATTTATTGCGCTTAATTAGAATTCATAAATGGTTCTGATCGAATCTCTAAAAACGTTACATAATTAAGATATCAAATTATCTGCCTCTGTAGTTTACTGCCAATTTGGTAAACCAGAGCTTTAAGTTTCTGAATCTACTTCTGAAATATTTCTCATTGTTTTCCTAAATATATCCATCAGCATATTCTTGCATTTTCTGTAGATGTAGGACACAGCATTTTACTATTCCATCCTCGCAAGCACGGGCTAAAGTAATCGCTCCTCCGTTTCTAAACAGCAGTGAAAACACCAGTTCGCTGTCCATTGTTCAACTCTGCATGGCTGATATTTCATTTCTTCTGCCGCAAATCTTCCCTCTCCATTTTTATTTATTTACTTTTTTTCCTCGTTTGTTCCACCGCAGCTGTTTACCGCGGAACGACCCGGTATTCTTGAGATGTCAGGGAAGACAAAAGACGGGAATCATTAAATTTTAGTCCAAGTATTCCTCTCCCGCTTGCATAACTTGTTGGGCCTCATCGTGTAATTATACGCTTGGAGAATTCAAAATGGCAGAGCTTTCGATTAGAGTAGCGATTATCTCCGCAAATGCTCTACAATTCCGTGAGGTGTTAAGTGATTTTAATAATTCACGCGCCTTTGGTGCTGGCACTCACTGAGTTGATGAGTGGTCAGTCTGGTTTCATCCTTATATGAGAGGCTTTTTCTGCCAACCTCAATGGGTTGGTGGCGATAGTGTTTCTGTGACGGAACTTGCTTCTTGTACGTTTTTCGGACGTGACATCACTTGGCTTATTTATCGAATACGATATCAGCACGTCGCCAATAGAAATTCCAAAGAATAAAGGGCGAATTGATTTATGATAGTTCATTGGTCAACGCCAATTAGATTAAACGCCAAGCGTAGCCAAAACGGCGATAAAGTACGTTTTAAGGTAGCGAGAGCATTAGGGTAACAGGAGGTAAAATCTTCCCCTGCCGTCTGGCTTGTTTGCACAGAAAATCCCTCACATAGTTTTTCCACTTCATTTATACAAGCTTTCAAAAAGATAGTGATCCTAAATATTCTCCCTTTAAAAGTCTATAAATAAATATTTACCTGTCCATACTGTCATACTGATAAATCCAGTTACATGACAGTAAATGAATTTATCAGTATGACAGTATGTACAGAAAAAAGCGCAAAAGAAACAAAAAGAGAAGGCACAAGACGATACCAGAACAAAATACGCCAAAAAACATCGAAAAACAAAACATGCAACCCATAAAGTTAATGATAAAAGTTTTAAAATTTTTGAAACTGCCGAAAATAATGTCTAAGTTTGGTGATGAACTATGTATGCGTGTATGATCATCATAAATAGTTTACATAAAGTAAATATAAAGTTAAAAGCTAATTAAATTGATTCGCTTGTTATACTAGGGGTGTTCAAATGAAAAGGTACGAAACGACACTGTGGGTATAATTGAAGTCTTTATTCAAAAGTAATCACCAGAGGACTGAGCACAACTATCCTACTGTTTCACGAGCCGAAGGATTCCCTGTTCCCAGAATTCCTGTGGCTGTGACAAGAGTCCTCCACTGTGTCCACCCTCCAAGGGGTTCACATGCATCTTTTCTGCATCCTGTAGTTTTCTTTGCATAACTTCAGACCAGTTTGCAACTTCTTGGCCAATAGAATCTTTTTATTGGAAAGTATTTTCTTGGGATCCTTTCAGCCAATACATGTGGTTATTTGGTCATTATGTGTGTATAGTGCGGTAGAATCAATACTGTAATATTAGGAAATATTGTGACGTTTAGAGAGTACAGTACACCAAAACATCAATTTAAAATTTAAACTGTAAAAATACATTTCTGAACATGGGTAATTCAATGGGTATGGATAGAACGAAGATTGACAGAACAATTCTCGAATATTAATAAAAAAAACAATTTACTCTACAGAAGGACATTAAAATTATTTTGCATATTACTAAAAATGAGAGCTGAAACTGTAATTTTGCAGACATAAAATTACCTAAAACATGTCTAAAACTGACCTAAAAATTTAAATATCAATATTTTCAATAACAAATTTCTTAACTAAACATTTGAGCCTCAAAGTTTACGTTTCAGAGCAATTTTGCAATATTTAATTAGGAAATTCGCTGGCCTCAAGTGACCATCAAAACAGATAAACCCTTCAGAAATCGGTAAATCTTCATCGGTAAATTTTCAGTGTAATTCCACTGCCATCGATCTAAGTTATACTCAGACATTTTTCAGACATTCTCACATATTTTTTAATATTTTCGGTAGACCGGTGTTTTTCCTTAGGTACCGGCACCGGCCCGGAAACTAAAAGTTTTTGAAACACTACTTTAAATTTTTGAGATTTTGGCATTATTAAACATTTTAATTCAGAAGATTTAAAAATAAAATTTGATCATTCCTTTCCTTCTGTAGAAACATCCAACCTTCACTCTTGCCGGTGTAGATGATTCATCCACAAATAGAAAAAAGTGTGTAAAGGTTCTAGTTTTGCGTTGATGGATACATCATGGATTCGTTTAATGCCGTAAACTTGCAATCAATCACCTGTAATGTTAGTTGTGTGTTGTAAAAAATGAAACCGATGATGAAAGACGGGGACTTGAGAAAATTTCAACAAAAACTTAATTAAAACCTATGACAAACCTAAAGGGTTAAACTAAGGTGAAAAAATGACCTAGGGGAAAGATTCGATTTGAGAATTTCCCTAAAATTCTCAATCAAAAACAATCACCAAAAAATTCCTTAAAATCTTAAAAATCTAAAAATCAAAACTTCCCAAAAATAACCTACAAACTGTATATCTCTAAAGTATGGAATTTCTGCTTATGCAGGCGTTGCTTACGAAGTGTAAAAATATAACAATTCAACAAAATCCAAACCTGCATAGTAAAATACCGAATGTTCTATTATCTAATTCTTCAGCAAAACCCCAAGCATTTACAAATAATTTCTACTGATTTATAAGGGAAAAGTCCGTCCTTTAGGGCTTGGGCCAACAAATAAATAACATTGCCATTTATTCTTTCTCCGTAAATGTATTTTTCGAATTCCAAGCAGAAAGAAGTCTAATGACTAGTAGAAATTCCGGAATCTTTTTTGTTCTATTGGCAGCTAACCCAACATCAACCACATAAGATGGAAAATTTATCGAATGCATTGGGTATAGAATCATCACGATAGCATTTGTAGAAAAGGACACCTTAAATTCAATTCTCAAATGTATACAAGTTAATAAATGTACTGGCTTATAAAATTTCTCTTAAGAACGATTACTTCATTATTTTTATACATATACTCCTCTCCAAAGTCCTACCAAAAACATATCAGCATCGCGTATTACATCAGCCTTAAAATGAATAATTCGAAACAATTTTCCTCTTGCATCATTTTGAAAATACGAAAAAGGCTGGAGTAGGTTTGTATTTAGTATAACTGAATGAAATAGCCAAAAACCTTTGAAGCTTGTGTGGTCGTAAAGGTTTAAATTAAAGGAGTAATGAATTGTTCTTGTGGATTCCAAGCACATTGCATATTAAACATTACGTATCTAAAAAAACCGGGTAGAAACTTGCATAGAAGTGTTATGAGGTTCCTGAGGCTCACGTTCGGTGGACATTCATACGGAAATTTGACTGTTTGGTCATAATGTCTGATACAAATTGGACTTTCAAAAGTGCTTTAGGAATTTCTACGAGTGAAAATTATTCTCTTAGGTCACTTTAACATTGCTTGTGAGAAAATGACATTGACGAGCGAGTTTAGACGGTGTCGTGCAGAAAAGCCAAAACACCAGAATTTGAGAACTTCGACCACCGACCGGTCTCTGCACTAAGATACCATTTAATTTTGAAAAAATTAACAGATATAATCACCTTAGATGGACTGACTACCAAACTTCTTTTATTATTAGAATTTTTTCCAGTGAAATTCGATTTTTTTTCAACTCGCCCTAATAACCATGCTTTTAGCACCATCACCTTAGAGATGACAGCTGTCTAGTACTGAGTTTCTATATTTTTAACAAATAACACTTCTATCACTTTAAGTAGCCTCATTATATTCTCCACATTAATCAGCTTTGAAAGCATTAAACAAATTATTTTGTAATGTGTATGTTGCAAGCTATTTAAAGTTAGGTGTACCCTTTACGTGTTCCGATATATATGGAAAGTTCTGAATTGTGCTTATTTAGAATCTAGGCTTCAATATACGGATTCTCAGAGTGGTTACCATACTAAAACATTTCAATTAAGAATTAAATTAAAATTTAATAACTTTAAACCTTGAATTTTTAGGTACATGTTAAATATTTTAGCGCTTATAAAGATACGGAATACATGGTGTTTCAGCAGAGTACCTTGCTTTTCGCGTCTCGCCAATTAATTTGTGACACATTCCTAAAATTATAAGTTTGTTGGAATTAAAAGCAAAATTATTTTCATACAATGTTTTCGTTGGAAATAGTTTTTTAAACTCTGGTATATATATTTCACATGATCCCGCCAACAAAAACTTTCATTAAAAAAGGTTCTCAGTCATAGGATTTGCTTAAAATAAAAATCCGTCATATTGAATGGAAGAAATTGGTCCAAAGTTTTTGTCCACCTGATAAGAGACATGAAAAGTTATAAAATTTTAATGGCTGCAAAGAGCAGTCGCAAATATCTTAATGACCAGCTTCCAACTTTTACTCAATTTTGTGAATTTAAAATGTGGTACATTTTCTAATTTTGAATTTGCATAATTAATGCAAAAAATTTTAAACACTATGTTTTTTTAATGTATTTTCAGTATGATTTTACACCAGAATAAAAAAAATTCTTGATTTATTCGTAAGAACACTTTAACTTCATACGCATACTTCTTATATATAGGTAGGTAGTTAATTAACGTCATACTGGAGCAACACAACGGGCTATTGGCGACAGTCCGGGATCAGTTTCGAAGGGAAAGATCCAAGGACAACTCCTCGTAATTTTGAACCACAGTCAGATGACGAGAACAACACCCCTGAGTTGCAACCCCCTCTTCAAACTTCCACACCACGCCAACGTGAGGACATTTGAGATCACGACAGATTTAACATGCACCAGCCCCCGTGTATACAACGATCTTTGGCTGGACCTAGTTTCGAACTCGCAATCCTCCTATTGCTAATCCGTTACTCTTCCAACCGGGCTACCACGGCCCCTTGTATATATACGATACGAAATCAATCCTCACACAATTAGATGGAATTAGTCGACATAGAATATTAGGTGAAATATTAGTTAATATGGAATATTAGGTAGATGGAGTATTAGGTAGTTAGAATATTAGTTAGAATATTTAGTCACCATTTAGACAGACTTCACCTTTTCAACACCTTTCTAGAAAGTATTGTTTAATACGTTTTTGTTTTTCCATGGGAAAATATCTAAAATTTATATTTAAACATCCTCTCGCTCCGCGTGACCCCGAGACTTGCCAGTGGATTTCTTTCTTAGTCATGTTAAGACTCGATGTAGATCAAAATGATGTATTATATCGTCGGCACCATGCCAAACTCACGAACATACAAATTCTTGTTTTTTTAACTTAAATTCATTTCCTGGACTATTATTGGATGTTTTACCAAAAGCACGAATTTCAAATCTTTGCCAAAACAACCGAAATTGACACAAAATGTCAACCCAAAACACTATTTTTCCTATAACGTTTCCTATAACATTTAATAGAAAGATACAGGAATCCCAAACCAATTGGGTAATCCGGAAAGTTCTGCGGTTTTTCAAATCGAAGCGCACTTTCTTATTACTATTTTGCTACCGCTGATAAGGAGTGACCTTGATTGAAGCAGATTTGTAAATTCGGTCTTTTCTACTTTCACTGGATAATTCTAGCTTGTGTTGTGGCATAATTTTTGTTTCACTTCAGTGCTAAGAATGGAGAACCAAAAAGTTCATTTTCGTCATATTATGCTCTTTTATTTTAAGAAAGGAAAAAGTGCTAGTCAGACTGCTCGTAAAATTTGTGCTGTATATGGACAAAGTGCTGTTTCTGATGACACAGTTCGAAGGTGGTTTGACAAATTTAAGTGCGGAAATTTCAGCTTCGAAGATGATGCCCGCTCTGGACGACCATCCTCTGTAAACGAGGACCTATTAAAAGATGCCATCGCTGAAAATCTACGTTACACAGTTCAGGAACTATCACATAGACTAAATATTCCAAAAAGTACAGTTCATGATCATCTGAAGATTGGGTATGTAAGCCGTTACGATCTATGGGTACCCCATATTTTAACACAACAGAATATGCTTGCTCGAATTTCGGCATATGATTCTATGCTGGAACGAAATGAAGAAGCTCCTTTTCTGAAACGGCTCATTACTGGAGATGAGAAGTGGATATTATACAATAATGTTACAAGTAAAAGATCATGGGGTAAGCCAAATGAATCTCCCAACATCAAAAGGGGGCTGCATCCCAAAAAAGTAATGCTTTGCGTATGGTGGGACTAAAAAAGAATTGTTCATTATGAATTGTTGCCACAAAATCAGGCAATAAATTCGGAAAAATACTGTTCTCAAATGGCAGTATTAAAAGCAAAATCGAAGCAAAGCGGCCAGAACTGATCATTCGTCGAGGTGTTGTCTTCCAGCATGACAATGAATGTCAGACAAAAACTTATTAAGTATGGCTGAGATGTTTTGTGTCACCCCCCATATACACCAGACCTCGCCCCCTCAGATTTTCACCTCTTCAGGTAATTTCAAAATTCTCTAAACGGCCTGGAGTTCAATTCTTTGGAGACTGTCAAACAGCACCTCGATAACGTCTTTACAAATAAGCCTAATGACTTTTTTTAAAGGAATTTTCCCAGCTGCCGAAAAATGGCAAAAAGTCATAGAACAAAATGGTGCTTATGTGATTCAATAACATTTTCTTAAGTTTTTGTACTACTTCGTTTATATTTATCATAAAAAACAGCAGAACTTTCCGGCTGATCCAATACATCTCAAAAAACTTAATTTCGAACGAAACGAGATCACTTCGAAACGAATTCAGAGATCAAACTTTCGAAATGAATTAAGGTAGGTAGGTAGGTAGGTATTTTAATTAACGTCGCACTGGAGCAACACAACGGTCCATTGACGACGGTCCGGGATCAAACCTGAAGGGAAAGAACCGAGGACAACACCACGTAATTTTGAACCAGTCAGATGACGAGGAAATAAATTAAGAGATCACACTTTCAACCGAATTCTAAGATCACATTTTCGAAAAGAATTCAGAGCGCACTTTCGAAACGAATTTAGATATCATACTTGATCACATTTAGAACGAATTCCTAGATCACTTTTAGAAAAGAATTCCGATGTCACTTTCGAAACGAATTCAGAGCACACTTTCGAGATGAACTCAGTGATCACACTTTCGAAAGCAATGTCCCAAAAAAAAGCAGATTAGATATCGAAAAATAGCAGATGTCATGGAAATGGTTTTAATCCTCCTATTCCGAAGAAAATCTCGCTTGAATTCGGTGACAGAGGAAAACCAGGAAGCGAGAAAAAACACGATAGGAAAACATACATAAAACTGAAAGACATCGAGGATTTCATTCAGTACAATAGAGGTGCACTTTCATTCCGTATGTTGTATCTGAAAGGAGAAAGAGAACTACTCCTCAAACAAAACTTTCGTTAGAAACGACATCAAAATACTGATCTAGGTCTCCACGCGTAACGCTTTCTTTCTCCATTTACGAACGACCTTCTCCCACTACAAAATCCCTACCGTAAACAAGCGTCGCATCCAAGCTCTGTGTGTTCGGGATATTTTTTTTCTATTTCCCCATTTCTTTTTCTTTCGCTTTGAATCGATCAAACTTGATCTAAACTGCAGAGGATATATTTTTAAACCTTTGGTAACAAAGCTAATAACGCTTTGTTGGCATCGACGACGTAAGGAAAGAGAAACACCGGCGTTTGCAGAAGAAGTGTCATCATTATTTTCTCACATTGTTCTGAAGGAGTTGTTTTCGTGCTGCGTTCTCGTTTCTAATTATTTCTTAAGACGAGAAAAGGAAGGAATGTATTTTAATGAAATCTGCAATTAAAAGTTTGGAAGAATCACTTGAGGCTGTGAGGAATTCCAGAATAATCATTTTGTAGAGACTACGAAGCGCTCTTTTGAATAGAAGAAACATGGATGCATCCGTAATTACAAATTCTAAGCATATTTAAATTCTAAATGTAAATTCTTAAGCATTTAAAGAGGTCAAATATACTGCAAACCATTGTGGAAGTTAAGGGTGTGCGCTTAATTGTTATTTCTAGAAATTCTAATGGAGTTGTAAATTTTAAAAATGTCCTTTTGCTTATGGATAGAACAGAAGTGTCTTAATCAGTCTTTGAACTTAGCTTGCTATTCCTTTGTTGCAGTTTATGGTAAATATAGGGATCACGACCCCCGGATGCCCAAACAATCCTTCTCTCTTCTCTCCATCCTTTCTTTTCACAATTAATTGACATTATCCGTCTTGCTCAGCTTGGCCAAATAACCAAACTTTGCACCATAAACCCAAAACCAACCAACTTTTTTGGTAGTCAAGATGATATAATTAATATTTTAGTTATTAACTATTGCACTAACATAATGCAGTGCACAATTTACTCGTTTAACATACATCAATTTGAATACGAGGTACATTCAAAGGTAAAGAAATAATTGCAGAACTGGTATGTATTGAAATTTGATGTTATGAAAATGCTTTAAACACAGCCACTGTCCTTCCAGTGACACATTTCTACCCACGCTCATACAACTGTCCAAAATATTTCAAAAAGCCTTCGTTGACGACCTACACAACAAAGCATTGGCTTAGAACAAAAACTCATTAACAGACATTTTTTCAGAGACATTAAATGTCTATTTTCATAATGATGAGCAATACATTGTCATATTTAATCTGTTTAAAATATACATTACACCATAAAACCGCTTATAATTTTTTTTAGTCAAAAATGTTACTTACAGCAATAAAGTAAAAATTTTGTTTTGACAGTTAATGAGTTTCTGCTCCAAGCCAGCGATAGTGTCCTTCAAAACCGCTTTCACAGCATCGTCGAGACAAAAACGTTACTCCTTTATAACATTGCTTTCACTTTTGGTAAAAGTGAAAGTCGCAGAGTGCAAGATCTGGTGAATATTGGTGTGGAAACAACTTTCGGGTTATTTTTAGCCCGATAATTGAACAAATGATAAATGCCTCTTATTCCGTATTACTTTGAGGGATGACCACCTGCGAACGCCGTGTACCGTTGACAATCGTATACATGGCGGGTGCGTCATGGTGGGATTGATTGGTGGGTGGCACTTGAGGGAGTAAGAATCTACAGTTCGGCCCCTGTTAGCCTCGATTTAAACTGGATATCTATTCTCGTATCTCTTGAGCCTGCCAGTGAAACGAGAGCCATGTCACAAAAAATTACTATATAATTCCGATAACATCTTATAAAAACAGTAGTTTCAACTCAATAATCAATTTAGCAGATAAACAGGGCCCGACACAACATCATAACCCACGACTTCTAACTTGACATCAGATTGGGTTAGTTAGTGGTAGGATTTTTATGGCAAAAAGATCATATTTGACTAAATGCAAGACATCAAGTCATGGACACACACCAGGAAAGTATCGCTGACATAAGAAATAAATACACGCTAAAAAAAGGGTGATTTACAGGAATCGAACCTTTGCCACCTACATCTCATATGCTGCTAGCGCAGTGGGTAAACCCACTGAGTCATGGTGGCAACGGGACCATGTTGGGAAAAAGGAGGGACGGATTCTTGTCTATCAATTGGCAAGTGTAATTCCTGTACCTATCAAACAGATCTAGTGTTTAGGATATCTGGCTCTCGTCCAGGAGGCCAGGGCTCAACTCGAGGTATGGCTGGTTGGATTGGATTTTATGGCGCAAAAGGATCATATTTGGCCAAGCTACGCCAAACAACGTCAAGTGAATGCGCAAGCATCTCGAACAAGCCTTGATAGGTAAGCCCTTTGTTAGCAGGCCGGAAGATCTGTTATAAAAATGTGGGTAGGTTGTTGCTGATTTACGTTGACGCATTTACGTTGCACTGGAACAACACAACGGGCAAAAAGTAAATGGATATACACGCACTGAAAATTTTTTTTGACACGGAAGAAAGAATACACCCAGGGAGGAATCCAACCTGCGCCGCCTATAACTTGCAGTTTGCTAGCGCAGAGGGCAAACCTACTGAGCCACTGTGACCCAATCCCGGTATGAGAAGTTTTTCAGCATCATTGGACTATAGGTACAGGGTATGTGCTAGTGTTAGTCTAAAATATATACAAATAATTAAATCCATTCCAATAGCTATGAATGTAGAAACAACATAAAATTACTCGTGAATACAGCAAGGTCTAAGCGAAATAAAACAATCCTCTCCTAAGCAATATTTCGCGATTATCGTCTTCGTTGATCGATTGAAATATGTAGCTGTTAAATTCGCTGCCCTTGAAAGACGTCCATAAAAATCGGCCATCAACCTGACAGGGATTAATGTCTCCTCTGACCCTGTTCCCACCTTCCCTCTGACCACTGATTCAGATAATTCGATCAAAATTAGCGCCCATGACGTTTGAAACTCTATGCCGGAATAGGTGGGCCCAACGGAAAATTGTTTCCCATAGATTGATGAACGCCATTTTAATTAACCGTTCGAAAACTCCTTTCCCGTGCCATGTCAAGCCTGTCACCCCCTTCTTCCGACTCCCTAGAGTGGAATAAATTAGCCGACATTTATCAAATTTCCGGGGGTTATTAGAAGAAACCACGCGTTGCTGTGGGCCTATGGAAGGGCTACACGTAGGGAAGAAAACTAAAAGGAACGCATATTTTGCAAAGAAAAAAGGTAAATGAATTTAACTGGTTATATATATAATAAAACTTTTTAGGACTCATTTAAAAATTAAACGACGTTTATGTCGTGGATGCATTTATTAAATGCCTCTCTTAGACGTTTTTTTCTTTTGATGACTGTAGCAACGTGTGTTCACAATCTGAGTTTAAAAATAATTTTTTATTATTATTCTAATACTATCTGTATATTATAAAATATTTATAAACAATTTCGAATATACCCTGTCGAATAATAATTTACCCTGTTTCTTTCAGATTTAAGTACTAACGACAGAAAGTCAAATAAAACTATTTATTTCCAATTAACTGAACTTTATTGGCTTTATAATTACAACCATTTTTTGAGACATTTTCCGTCAAACTAAATATAGATGGCGGTAGTGTTTCTGCGGCGATACGTGTTTCCCGTACATATTCTGAACACGTCATTTGGCTTGCTTTTCGAATGATATCAGCACTAAGCCAATAAACAAGAGGAATAATTGATATACACTGCTGACCATCGAAAATGTAATACCGTGAAGGAAACGTTCACCGAAAGTTCATCTGGCATAGCCGCGGGTAGTCGACTATGGAATAAGTGAAACCTGGTGAACATATATCATACGTTGCATGCCGCGTGTGGAGTGCATTATCCTGGCCACAGACAAGCCCAAGAAGGTAAGGGAGGACAACAGGGTCCAAAACCTCAGAGATGTAGCGGTGGCTGTTGAGTGTATTGGAGAGTGCAAGAGTAGAATGCAATGGTGCCCCATGCCATAACGCCAGCTGACAGACTGGTATGGCGATGCATAATTCAAGAGTATTGCAGTCTGTTGCCGTGGTGTCGGATTGGGTGCTTCTTTCATGGTTGCATTTTTGATGGTCAGAAATGCATGATAGTTGATTGGTCAACATCAATTTGATTAAACGCCAAAAGTTTCCAAAACGGTGATAAACTACATTTTAAGGTAAACCCGATTTGTCCCATTTATTTCATAGCATTTGCGTATAGGAAGTAAAATCTCATTTTTACGTCTTGTTTGTTTACAATGAAAACTCCTCTCATAGTTTGCAATTTAGTTATATGAATGACTTTAAATTATTTTCTTTTCATCAGAGTCCCCTTTATTTACTTAATAAAAAGAAAAATTTTAATCTATTTTAAACATACGAAAGTTTTAAATAAAATTTCCAAAAAATGTTTTCTCGAAATTGAGGTCTTCCTTTGTAAACCGTTGGATGTTTGTGATACAAACACAAGTTATAGCACTAGGGTATTTGTTACTTTCAAATGATCGTTCTGTGAAGCGTGGGTTATCAATATGGTATCAATGTTAATAAATGGTTTAAAGATTACATTGTTATAAAAATATTTTAATTATTCATTATATTAGAATATTCAAAAGAGGTGGTTTAAAATATTAGAGCATTTTACAATTTCTGACTAATTATGATTGCTTCGTTATTTAGAAATATTTACTTCGTGCGGTTTTGTTAATTTCCTACAAAATATGGGTCTTACGACTGAGACGTCGGAATCCACGAAACTTCGTATTGTTGATTTGCATAAACAAAACCGTAATCAACAGTGCATTGCTCGTTACTTGAATGTTTTCAAACAAGCGTCAGCAGAGTATTAAAACAATTTTCTAACAATGGACGGTTTGAAAATAATCGTATTAATGGTGACCCAAAGCCGAAAACTACTCTGAGATATCATAGAGAGCTGAAGAATATTGCTAAGAGAAACCGTTTCAGAAGTATACGGTACTTGCACTGGAAGTGGAAAGAACACAGTATTGATATTTCGAATTCAACAACGTTAAGAGGTCTCCATAAACTTGAGTTTCAGTCTCGTGTACTAAAGACGAAGCCTCTTATGACTACTAAACAGAAAGAGGATAGAGTGCTATGGTGCAAAAGGCTGTTATGGAGCCTGTATTACTGGAAATGGTATTGTTCAATGATGGAAGAGTATGTTTTGTGTATCTTATGGTAATCAAGGCATTCGTGTTTTCAAATGAAACAAAAAGCATTTTACAAAGAATGCATGAAATGTTACCTGAAATTTGTCGACAGAGTAATGGAATTGGCTTGCATAACCGTAGGAGGCTCTGAGAGGCTGTGTCGTGTACGAAAAGATAAGTTCAGAAATATATCAAGAAATTATTGAACAGTTTGTGATTCCAACGTCCGTTGATTTGTGGCGATGACAATTTCTTTCAATGGAACATCTGTCTGTCCTACTTCAAAGTCAACAAAAAATTGATTCAACAAGCGCCAAACCCTGGCGCTAGTTGAATCAGTTGAACGTAATGTATCCCTGGACGTCAAACTCGCAGGGTTCGAACACACTTAACCACTAATAATTAACATACCAAATCGAGACTGCACGTTGCTATTAAGGCTAAAGGTGATACTGCTAAATACTAAAGAATTAGTATTTTCTGAATTCTAGTCAAAATTCGTATATATCCCTAAATATTCTAATGGTTCGATCCGTGCAAAATTTGATTCTAATTTCTTGATTTTCTTCAAGTGTCAATTACTATTTTAATTGTTATATATTTTAATAAATTTAATGCTTCTGCAAACTCTGTTGATTTAAACAACATTAAGTTTAATGTTATGAAAAATTTTGTATCGGCGATATATTAAAAAACCATTTCATTCAAAGTTTATATTTTCGATACTAATATGTTGACTTAGAGCTGTATTATTAAAACTGTAGGCATTAATTTAGGTTATCTTTCAAATTAGAATTCGTGCTTTTGGCAAAAATGTCAAATAACAGCCTGGAAAATACATTTAGGTGAAAACTTTCAAAAAGGCATTTTCTTGTTCTTGACGAGAAACCGACGATGTGTTTCTTCTATGTAAAAGTTTGTCTTGTGTTAGTTATTCAAATGTTCATGATATTTCGATCTAAATCCATCTTTCTTATCGAAACATTTATACTTTAACATTTTATTCAAAGTCTTATATCAACACAACTTTAAACTTTGGACAAAATGACAGAGGTGACTAGAATAACCACTTTTCTCTTTCGTAAAATAATGCAAATATCATTCAAGTGTCTGGAAATTGATTTTTCAACCCTTTTTGAGATTTCTATAATTTTTACATTTTACTTTGGATGCAAATTGTATACATGCATGTCCATCATATGATCCATTTCATTGCATTGCACCCCTGTTGTAGACAAAACTACGAAGTGGAATATTAAGGTGATTTCTACAAAAGTCGATTTTGAGTTTTGGACTCAATATAAATTCTCCTACATACGTTCGTTTCTTATGAAATTGCTGTAACTTAAATGGTAAAAGATGACGAATCTACGGGAAATAGTCTTTCACTCAGTTGTTTTTCTATCACTATTGTTTGACTAGTGGCACTCTTGCACCAGGGATGCAACATTTTCAAATTTCATGATATTTAAGGGTAGGATAACAAATTAATCTGATACGATATGGATGAGCAATTTTTAAAAGCAAATACATTTTTTCTAGAAGATTCCTTTTAGTGGACATGCAACAACAAATAACCTGTTTAAAGCTGATTATATTTGGTAAAGACAAAGCAAAGGTAACCGATTACCATTTTTCAAAAAATAATAGGTTGATTTGACAGCAATATTTTGTAAAGAAAATCGTTGTTCGGAATAGCTTCCACTCGTAAAGTAGGCAATCTTGATCTTGCGTCACATTGAAAAAGAATTTTTAACACCTCAAAAGTCATAGTTTGGATAATTATGCAAAGTTTTAATTATCGTTATTCTGTCCCAAACCACTAGGATAATATTTATATTTCGGAAGGAAAAATAAGTTCAACACATATAAAGTCAGTTTAAATTCAGTAAAAATAATTTTTGAAAAACATTACTTTTCCATCAATACTGTTAAAACAATCTGAGCAATCCGCAGTTGCAATGTTCAATTTATTGTACATATTAGCTTCTCCAACATTGTTAGATTTAGATTGATTCAAGTATGCTAAAGGATAATCAGCTATTTTATCGTGGAACGTGCACAAAAAGGCATACAGATGAATGTTAAATTTATTCAATGAGTTACAATCTACTATATCTATATATATAAAATAGGATGTGTGTGTGTGTATGTGGGTATATTTTCTATACAAATCTACACCGTTTGACCAATCCACACCAAATTTGGTACACTTATAATTTAGAACACTGCGGTCAGCATAGGCTAACTCTTAACCCCCGTTCTATTGGCCCTGGGGGGCTAAAAACTATTCGAAATCGCAATAGAAATAACATTGAGCATAGATTGATTGCTTTAGGCAGCGATGGTTGCTTTACCACTGTTGATCGAAAAACAATTTTTTCCGAAACAAATTAAATTACAGTATTTATGTTTGAACTGACTTTTTAGTTCTTCCCATGATGTAAATAAATTATAGATATTTTATTGATGAAGGGGGAAAGAATATTTTAAAATATTTATGTTTGCAAGGAAATTCAAGGAAAGGTTTTCAGGAGTTCAAGGATTATTTTCAAGGAAAGTTGGTGTGTATTTCGACCAACTTTCCTTAAATAATTTATCGAATACGTAATGATTTGTAGAATTCTGTTTCACGAGGCTTTTTAGGTAAGGCGTGTAACTTATTTTAAAATGTCCGGAATAGATACATGTGAATCCTCCGTTGAAAGCAGTGATTTTCTTTCTGAAAAATTCTGTAAAATCGACCTTCTGCTTTTTGAAAAAATTTTATCTATTCAGTTTAATTTGTCTACACCGATTATATTTATTTCTAAACCAAGCACCGTTATTCCGAAAAGCACAAACGAAAAACTCATTGATCATAAAAGCGTAATTTTGCTACTCGGTATCTGGCAGCACCAGAATTAATGTTTACTTTTTTTATAAAACTTTGTAGAACTTTCTAGAAAGTTGGGGAAACGGAAACTTAATTGGACTCATGGTGGAGAACATTCCAGCACCCACTCGATTCTTAGCTGGTCGTATTTAAAGGAAGCTAACTCGGTAAGTCTTCCAGTTTATCATCTTTCAGTGAATCTGGCAGTTTTATTTCGCTCTTTTGATTGTATAAGTGTTTCCTACTTTATTCGACAGTGATAGTGTACATTTTGGATTTATATTTCTAAACGGATGTAAGTACTACATAATTTTAAATTCGTTTTTTCGTTAATTTTAGCTTTTTATTGTATTCTATAATAGATTTCATTGCTCAGTGAGATGTGCCTTTTGCTTAATTTTTTAAATAAGTTTAATGGGATCAGAATTAATGCTTTTTTTACACCAGAATAAAAGTTTATTTTTAACATGATTTAGAATTCTGTGTTTGAATATTTTGATTGACAGCTTTTAAGTAAGGCATTAATTTTTTTTATTTGTGTTAAAAGTTTGATATTCTCCTAAACTGATGTAAGTACTTCACAATTTTAAATTTGTTTTACCATTCAGTTTATATTAGTTTTTTATTGTATTCTATAATAGATTTCATTGTTCAGTGAGTGTGCCTTTTGCTTATTTTATGAAATAACTTTTTAATGACAGATTTCACTGCTCTGTGATAGTGTGCCTTTTGCTAATTTTATGAAATAGCTTTTCTTTGTATTCTATAATAGATTTCATTGCTCAGTGAGAGTGTGCCTTTTGCTTATTTTATGAAATAGCTTTTTGTATTCTTTTACAGATTTCTTTGCTGTAGCAATGCCTCCAAGGAAGCGGAAGGCAATCGGCCAAGTGCAGTCAACGGCTAAGATGATGAAAAATGAGCGTAGACAAGAAACTTCCGAGGAGAGGAATAGAAGACTTGCGATTGCGAGAGAGAGAGCTACTACATCTAGAGCAACAAAGACGGCACAACAGCGTGAGACCCTACTACAGGATAAGAGAGATAGAGCAACTACATCTAGAGCAACAGAGACGGCACAGCAGCGTGAGGCCCGACTACAGGATATGAAAGAGACAGCTACTACATCTAGAGCAACAGAGACGGCACAGCAGCGTGAGGCCCGACTACAGGATAAGAGAGATAGAGCTACTACATCTAGAACAACAGAGACGGCACAGCAGCGAGAGGCCCGACTACAGGATAAGAGAGATAGAGCTACTACATCAAGAGCAACAGAGACTGCACAGCAGCGTGAGGCCCGACTACAGGATAAGAGAGATAGAGCTACTACATCTAGAGCAACAGAGACGGCACAGCAGCGAGAGGCCCGACTACAGGATAAGAGAGATAGAGCCAAACGATCACGGACTGCGAGCCATTTTAGCTTAGCACTGGAAGGATTTCACTACGATTCACATAAAGACTACTCGATGCATGCAAGTGTTACGATCGGGAAAATGGAAATGGTTTGTACTTACTGTCAAGCCAAAAAGTTTAAATCAGAGTCTACTGGTATTTGCTGCAAAAATGGAAAAGTTAAACTTTGCCAACTGGAACCACCACCACAAGACCTTTTGACTTACACATCAGGAGATACGTCAGAGTCGAAGCATTTTCTAAGTAACATCAGAAAATACAACTCATGTTTCCAAATGACATCATTCGGCGGCACATCAGTTGTTGGACAGCCCGGATTTCCGTCGACATTCAAGGTGCAAGGGCAGGTTTACCATAGAGCGGGATCGTTGCTTCCGCTGCCAGATCAACCACCAAAATTTCTACAACTATATTTTATTCAAAACGAACAAATGGAAACTGATCAGAGGTGCGCCTACATCTCGGGAACAAGACGTCAGATTGTGTTAAACTTACAGAGGATGTTTCATGAGCACAATAATCTTATTAAAACGTTTGAAACAGCATTGGAACATATGCCAACAGATGAATATAAAGTAGTCATAAGAGCAGACCGAAGACCAGCAGGCGAACACGAGCGGCGCTTTAACTCTCCTCAAGCAGATGAAGTCGCGGTGGTTCAGGAGATGAGTTTCATCAACGGGATATCGTTATTCAACGACGAGGTGAATCATTGCAGCGTATTTCGGAAACACATCGATCTTACGATGCTCTGCAGTACCCAGTAATATTCCCCCATGGTGAAGATGGATATCAATTTAATCTGAGGCAGATCAACCCAAGAACAGGTGAAACAACGAGCAAGAAAGTTTCAGCGATGGATTTCTATGCGTACAGATTAATGGTTCGAGATACTGGGCAGAACCACGTATTGAACTGCAGGCAATTGTTTCATCAGTTCATCGTCGATATGTACGCTAAAGTCGAGAGTGAACGTCTCCTTTACATTCGTCTAAATCAACGTAAACTGAGAGTTGACGAATATATTCACCTGAGAGATGCTGTGGCAAATGACGGGAACGTTGAAAACCTCTGTGCCTTAGTCATACTACCAGCTACATTTACAGGCAGTCCCAGACACATGCACGAATACACACAAGATGCTATGACGTACGTGAGGACGTACGGGAGACCAGACTTATTTATCACCTTCACCTGCAATCCCACTTGGACGGAGATCAAGGAGGTTCTTACCAATGGTCAATTACCCAGTGAGCGCCACGACTTGATTGCGAGAGTATTTAAACAGAAGCAGTTGAAACTGATTGACGTTATAACAAAGGGCCATGTATTTGGAGTGCCGAGATGCTGGATGTATACGATTGAATGGCAAAAAAGAGGGCTGCCACACTCGCACAATTTGATCTGGTTAGCGGACAAAATTCAGCCCACTCAAATCGATGACGTTATATCTGCCGAGTTGCCAGACCCGGAACAAGATCCCGAACTTTTTGAAGTGGTAACGAAAAACATGATCCACGGACCGTGTGGAAATCTCAATCCCATTTCTCCGTGTATGAAGGACGGAAAGTGTACCAAGAAATACCCTAGAAAATTCATTAAAGAGACACAAACTGGAAATGACGGCTATCCCCTGTACAGACGGCGGGCTCCGGAAGATGGAGGGTTCACGGCGAAACTAACGATACGCAGCAACACGGAAATAGAAATCGACAATAGGTGGGTTGTGCCCTTTTCGCCGCTGCTGTCGAAAATGTTTCGGGCACACATCAACGTGGAGTACTGCAACAGTGTGAAATCGATTAAATATGTGTGCAAGTATGTCAACAAAGGTAGTGATATGGCTGTTTTCGGTATCAGCGACGAGAGATCGAACGATGAAGTGACGCGGTATCAATTGGGAAGATACCTCAGCAGTAACGAGGCAGTTTGGCGAATACTGGGTTTTTCGATTCACGAAAGACACCCTACTGTTGTTCACCTCAGCGTCCATTTAGAAAATGGTCAGAGAGTTTATTTCACAACAGAGAGCGCCCCTAGAGTGATTGATCAGCCACCAAACACGACTTTGACGGCATTCTTTCAACTGTGTCAGCAGGATTCTTTTGCGAGGACTTTGTTGTATCCTGAGATACCTCGATATTACACGTGGAATGCGTCGAGGAAAATTTTCTGTAGGAGAAAAGTTGGCCAGCCCGTCCCTGGACATGATGCAGTCGCGAGTGACGCCTTGGGTCGAGTGTACACTGTTCACCCCAACAACGCCGAATGCTATTTCCTTAGGATGCTTCTTCACTCGGTACGAGGACCTAGATCTTTCGCAGAGATGAGAACGGTAAACGACGAAGTATGCCAGACATTTAGAGAGGCCTGTCAGAAGTTGGGTTTGCTGGAAGGAGACCAGCACTGGGATGACACGTTGCGAGAAGCCGAATTGATCTCCCTACCAGAGCAAATCAGAAACCTGTTTGCTATAATATTGACTACATGCAGTCCATCGAATCCAAACACTTTATGGGAAAAGTATAAGGAGGCCCTGAGTGAGGATATACTCGCCAAAGTCCGGAGGGAAACCCCGACATTAGAAATCGAGTTTGGTCCGGACATTTTCAACGAGGCTTTGGTTATTCTTGAGGACAAATGTGTGGCCATGACAAATAAAACATTACTGCAATTGGGCCTGCCTGCACCAGTAAGAGATCGACGAGACGTACTTCGCGCAGATTACGTGCGAGAAACGAACTACGACGTCGAAGAGCTGAGTGCATACGTCGCGGACAAGAAGCCACTTCTGAATCGAGATCAGAAAAACGCATACCAAATTATCATGGATCAGGCAGCAAAACAACAAGGTGGTATCATTTTTCTTGATGCTTCTGGGGGCACAGGGAAAACATTCTTGATTAATATAATACTGGCCGAAATCAGGACTCGGGGAGAAGTTGCTCTTGCCATCGCCTCTTCGGGAATTGCGGCGACGTTAATGGAAGGAGGGAGGACGGCCCATTCTGCACTTAAGTTGCCACTTGACATCGCCAGGCAGGAAAATCCTACCTGCAACATAAGCAAGGCAAGTGGTCGGGCGCAGGTGCTCGAGACTTGCAAATTAATCGTGTGGGACGAATGCACCATGGCTCACAAGAAAGCTCTCGAGGCCCTCGACGTCACTCTGAGAGATCTGAGAGGAAACGACAACCTGATGGGAGGAGCTCTGGTACTCCTCTGTGGAGACTTTCGTCAAACTCTGCCCGTCATCCCGAAGTCGACGCCGGCCGATGAGATCCATGCATGTTTGAAACATTCGTTTTTGTGGAGACATGTGCGAAAGATAACTTTGAAGCAAAACATGAGAGTACATCTGGGGGATGAGAGTGCTCAAATTTTCTCAGACAAACTCCTGGAGATCGGAGAAGGCAGATTGGCAGTCGAGTCTTCTGGCAAGATTAAATTCCCATCCGATTTTTGTAATCTGGTGTCGTCCGTCTCAGAGCTGATAGATGCAGTCTATCCGTCTGTTTCCCAAAACTATCACGATTTGAACTGGTTGCGAGAGAGGGCCATTCTTTCTGCTAAAAATGAAGACGTCCACGACATAAACAATCAAATACTTGTCATGTTACCAGGCGTGGTCACTGAATACAAGTCCATCGATACCGTAGTAGATGCCGATGAGGTCGTCAATTTCCCGCCAGAGTTCCTGAACTCGCTTGATCCGGCTGGATTGCCACCACATCGTCTTTTACTTAAAGTGGGATCTCCGGTTATTTTACTGCGGAACCTCGACCCGCCAAAACTTTGCAACGGCACGAGGCTGTGTGTCAAGAAGCTGCTGGGCAATGTAATGGAAGCGACTATCTTGACAGGAAAGGGAGAGGGTGCAACAGTTTTTATCCTACGGATACCACTCATTCCGACGGATCTCCCTTTCGACTTTAAGAGATTGCAGTTTCCAGTAAGACTTGCGTTCTCGATCACGATCAACAAGTCGCAGGGGCTATCAAGTACTGCGGAGTGGATTTGAGATCGCCGTGTTTCTCCCACGGACAACTTTATGTTGGTTGCTCGAGGGTGGGTTCACCCAAGAATTTATTTATTCTTGCTCCCGGAGGTGAAACTAAAAATGTTGTGTATAATCAAGTTTTGTGTTAAATTTATATTGCAGTGAATTTGTAAAATATTTTACTTTATAATGCGTGTACTGTACTTATACTTTTAGAACCTGTTAATATAATTACTTTGATTTTACACTATACATTGATTTCATTCCTTTTCCTGTCCAATAGAAGATTGGGATAAATACCCGGGCAAAGCTATGTTGCCGTTGTTTGAGCATTACTAAATCTAACTTTTAGTTGATTGTATAAGTATTTCCTACTTTATTTGACAGGTGTAATGTGCATTATTGAATTAAAGTTTATTATTTTATTTCTATATGAATTTTATATTTTTACATGAATATTTGTTTGATAAAAAAAGGATATTTAAAATATTTCATTATTCATAATTTACATTTTGTAATGAAACACGAAAAACTTCAACTCATTAATCATAAAAGCGTAATTTTGTTATTTTAGATTTGGGAAACCAGAATTAATTTTTATTATTTTATAAATTTGATTTAGCATCCCGTGTTTGTCTATTTGAGTTAACACAGCGAAATGTTGCAGTCATATTTGAGCATTACTAAATTTCATTATCGTCTTTATCAATATTTTCAAATATCTTTTTTCGAATTGCTCTGTTTCAGAATACACTCAGGCAGTCGAAATTCGACACTGCGTATCATTCGTTTTTTAGAATTCTGCATTTTTTCGTCGGAATTTCGTTTCTGTTCGTATTTATGTCTTAATCTTTTAGATATTGCAATATATTCAGGAATTAAATGCATATATTTGCGTCCGAAGTATATAGTAGAAGTTATGGAAAAGTTAAAACGTATTTTCCGTACAACTTAAATGATTGCATTTTTCTGTGAAAGAAAAGTGATTATTCTAATTCACTTTTCAAGCAACATTTAACTATTTCAACCCGAGCAACGCCGGGTAATTCAGCTAGTCTATATATATAAAATAGGATGTGTGTGTGTGTGTATGTGGGTATATTTTCTATACAAATCTACACCGTTTGACCAATCCATACCAAATTTGGTACACTTATACTTTAGAACACTGCGATCAGCATAGGCTAACTCTTAACCCCCGTTCTATTGGCTCTGGGGGGCTAAAAACTATTCGAAATCGCAATAGAAATAACATTGAGCATAGATTGATTGCTTTAGGCAGCGATGGTTGCTTTACCATTGTTGATCGAAAAACAATTTTTTCCAAAACAAATTAAATTACAGTATTTATGTTTGAACTGACTTTTTAGTTCTTCCCATGATGTAAATAAATTATAGATATTTTATTGATGAAGGAAAGAATATTTTAAAATATTTATGTTTGCAAGGAAATTCAAGGAAAGGTTTTCAGTTCAAGGATTATTTTCAAGGAAAGTTGGTGTATATTTCGACCAACTTTCCTTAAATAATTTATTGAATACGTAATGATTTGTAGAATTCTGTTTCACGAGGCTTTTTAGGTAAGGCGTGTAACTTATTTTAAAATGTCCGCAATAGATACATGTGAATCCTCCGTTGAAAGCATTGATTTTCTTTCTGAAAAATTCTGTAAAATCGACCTTCTGCTTTTTGAAAAATTTTTATCTATTCAGTTTAATTTGTCTACACCGATTATATTTATTTCTAAACCAAGCACCGTTATTCCGAAAAGCACAAACGAAAAACTCATTGATCATAAAAGCGTAATTTTGCTACTCGGTATCTGGCAGCACCAGAATTAATGTTTACTCTTTTTTATAAAACTTTGTAGAACTTTCTAGAAAGTTGGGGAAACGGAAACTTAATTGGACTCATGGTGGAGAACATTCCAGCACCCACTCGATTCTTAGCTGGTCGTATTTAAAGGAAGCTAACTCGGTAAGTCTTCCAGTTTATCATGTTTCAGTGAATCTGGCAGTTTTATTTCGCTCTTTTGATTGTATAAGTGTTTCCTACTTTTTTCGACAGTGTTAGTGTACATTTTTGATTTATATTTCTAAACGGATGTAAGTACTACATAATTTTAAATTCGTTTTTTCGTTAATTTTAGCTTTGCATTGTATTCTATAATAGATTTCATTGCTCAGTGAGTGTCCTTTTGCTTATTTTATGAAATAGCATTTTTTGTATTTTTTTACAGATTTCTTTGCTGTAGCAATGCCTCCAAGGAAGGGGAAGACGATCGGCCAAGTGCAGTCAACGGCTAAGATGATGAAAGATGAGCGTAGTCAAGAAACTTCCGAGAAGAAGACTTGCAATTGCGAGAGAGCTACAACATCTAGAGCAACAGAGAACAGCACAGCAGCGTGAGGACCGACTTCAGAATAAGAGGGATAGTGCTACTACATTTAGAGCAACAGAGACGACATAGCAGCGTGAGGCCCGACTACAGGATAAGAGAGATAGAGCTACTACATCTAGAGCAACAGAGACGGCACAGCAGCGTGAGGCCCGACTACAGGATAAGAGAGATAGAGCCAAACGATCACGGACTGCGCACCATTTTAGCTTAGCATTGGAAGAATTCCACTACGATTCACATAAAGACTACTCGCTGCATGCAAGTGTTACCATCGGGAAAATGGAAATGGTTTGTAGTTACTGTCAAGCCAAAAAGTTTAAATCAGAGTCTACTGGTATTTGCTGTAAAAATGGAAAACTTAAACTCTGCCAACTGGAACCACCACCGCAAGAACTTTTGTCTTACACATCAGCAGATACGTCAGAGTCGAAGCATTTTCTTAGTAACATCAGAAAATACAACTCATGTTTCCAAATGACATCATTCGGCGCCACATCAGTTGTTGGAGAGCCCGGATTTCCGTCGACATTCAAGGTGCAAGGGCAGATTTACCATAGAGCGGGATCGTTGCTTCCGCTGCCAGATCAACCACCAAAATTTCTACAACTATATTTTATTCAAAACGAACAAATGGAAACTGATCAGAGGTGCGCCTACATCTCGGGAACCAGACGTCAGATTGTGTTAAACTTACAGAGGATGTTTCATGAGCACAATAATCTTATTAAAACGTTTGAAACAGCATTGGAACGTATGCCAACAGATGAATATAAAGTAGTCATAAGAGCAGACCGAAGACCAGCAGGCGAACACGAGCGGCGCTTTAACTCTCCTCAAGCAGATGAAGTCGCGGTGGTTATATCAGGCGATGAATTCCATCAACGGGATATCGTTATTCAATGACGAGGTGAATCTTTGCAGCGCATTTCGGAAACACATCGATCTTATGATGCTCTGGAGTACCCAGTGATATTCCCCCACATGGTGAAGATGGATATCATTTTAATCTGAGGCAGATCAACCCAAGAACAGGTGAAACAACGAGCAAGAAAGTTTCAGTGATGGATTTATATGCGTACAGATTAATGGTTCGAGATACTGAGCAGTACCACGTATTGAACTGCAGGCAATTGTTTCATCAGTTCATCGTCGATATGTACACAAAAGTCGAGAGTGAGCGTCTCCTTTACATTCGCCTAAATCAACGTAAACTGAGAGTTGACGAATATATTCACCTGAGAGATGCTGTGGGAAATGACGGGAACGTTGAAAACCTCGGTGCCTTGGTCATACTACCAGCTACATTTACAGGAGTCCCAGACACATGCACGAATACACACAAGATGCTATGACGTACGCGAGGACGTACGGGAGACCAGACTTATTTATCACCTTCACCTGCAATCCGACTTGGACGGAGATCAAGGAGGTTCTTACCAATGGTCAATTACCCAGTGAGCGCCACGACTTGATTGCGAGAGTATTTAAACAGAAGCAGTTGAAACTGATTGACGTTATAACAAAGAGCCATGTATTTGGAGTACCGAGATGCTGGATGTATACGTTTGAATTATTATTTTATTTCTATGATGAGTTTTATATTTTTACATGAATATTATGAATATTTGATTGATAAAAAAAGGATAGTTAAAATATTTCATTATTCATAATTTACATTTTGTAATGGAACACGAAAAACTTCAACTCATTAATCATAAAAGCGTAATTTTGTTATTTTAGATTTGGCAAACCAGAATTAATGTTTTATTATTTTATAAATTTGATTTAGAATCCCGAGTTTGTCTGTTTGAGTTAGCACAGCTAAATGTTGCAGTCATATTTGAGCATTACTAAATTTCATAAATCATTATCGTCTTTATCAATATTTTCAAATGTCTTTTTCGAATCGCTCTATTTCAGAATAAACTCAGGCAGTCGAAATTCGACACTGCGCATCATTCGTTTTTTAGAATTCTGCATTTTTTCGTCGGAATTTCGTTTCTGTTCGTATTTATGTCTTAATCTTTTACATATTGCAATATATTCAGGAATTAAATGCATATATTTGCGTCCGAAGTATATTGTAGAAGCTATGAAAAAGTTAAAATGTATTTTCCGTACAACTTAAATGATTGCATTTTTCTGTGAAAAAAAAGTGCTTATTCTAATTCACTTTTCAAGCAACATTTAACCATTTCAACCCGAGCAACGCCGGGTAATTCAGCTAGTACGTATATAAAATAGGATGTGTGTGTGTATATATGTATATTTTCTATACAAATCTACACCGTTTGGCCAATCCACACCAAATTTGGTACTCTTATACTTTAGAACACTGCGGTCAGCATAGGCTAGCTCTTAACCCCCGTTCTATTAGCCCTAGGGGGCTAAAAACTATTCGAAATTGCCATATAAATAACATTGAGCATAGATTGATTGCTTTAGGCAGCTATGGTTGCTTTACCAGTGTAGATCGAAAAACAATATTTTCCGAAACAAATTAAATTATAGTATTTATGTTTGAACTGACTTTTTAGTTCTTCCCATGATGTAAATAAATTATAGATATTTTATTGATGAAGAAAGAATATTTTAAAATATTTATTTTTGCAAGGAAATTCAAGGAAAGGTTTTCAGGAGATCAAGGATTATTTTCAAGGAAAATTGATGCATATTTCGACCAACTTTCCTTAAATAATTTATTGAATACGTAATGATTTGTAGAATTTTGTTTCATAAGCTTTTTAGGTAAGGCGTGTAACTCATTTTAAAATGTCCGGAATAGATACATGTGAATCATCCATTGAAAGCAGTGATTTTCTTTCTTAAACATTCTGTAAAATCGACCTACTGCTTTTTGAAAAAATTTTATCTATTCAGTTTAATTTGTCTACACCAATTACATTTATTTCTAACCCAAGCACCGTTATTCCGAAAAGCACAAACGAAAAACTCATAGATCATAAAAGCGTAATTTTGCTACTCGGTATCTGCCAGCACCAGAAATAATGTTTACTTTTTTTTTTATAAAACTTTGTAGAACACATTTTTTCGTCGGAATTTCGTTTCTGTTTGTATTTATGTCTTAATCTTTAACATATTGCAATATATTCAGGAATTAAATGTGTATATTTGCGTCAGAAGTATATTGTAGAAGCTATGAAAATGTTAAAAAGTACTTTCCGTACAACTTAAATTATTGCATTTTTCTGTGAAAGGAAAGTGATTATTCTAATTCACTTTAAAAAGTGATTATTATAATTCACTTTTCAAGCAACATTTAACCATTTCAAACCGAGCAACGCCGGGTAATTCAGCTAGTGGTTTATAAAATACATAACAATTTATGAAAATATAGTAAAATGTTTTTGTGTAATACTTGCACAAACATACAGATATAAAGCGATAAGACAGACTGACTTGACCCTGAAGTTTAATCACGAAGCTACCTGTGAGTACTCAAAGTATACTGCATTCATGAAAATAAATCCATCCATTTGGTGCGAGCAAACACATCCGGATATGAAAATCAGAAACCACTTATTTTATATTAAAATGGCCCAGAACGGATAAATAACGAAATGGGATGAAAATATTCAATGTACAAATACTCTATTTTTATTTATATATATGGTTGTGATAATGTGCATTTTCTGTAGAAATTCTTTCTATCAAAGCGAGCATTGCTGTCATAAGTAACCACTTTCCGTTTTGTTTCTACTAAATCTAGCCACTAGGACATTAATATACGTCACGCTCTTATTCAGTTCATGTTTCACTAAAAAAAAGTACAATCAATATTTCGAATAAGACAGGATAAAAATTTTGGTGGTAATAAGGAAAGGAAAAATATTTCCTTCATGCAACCATTAATATACATTTAAGCAATTGATTACAGATGCCTTAAAACTGCTGAAAATTATTATCTAATCCCAAATAAGACTGTTTAGTTTACGATACTAATATTATCGACAAACTCATAAAGACTGTTTTCGCAGATCAACTACAAACAGGAATGTTATAAAGGTTTATAATTGCTTTCTTTAATTGTGTTTACTTTACATTAATTGTTTAATTTAATACTTGTTTGAAAGAGAAAGGAAGATTCTGGGAAGACGATCAAATGTGCACGATGTTGCTTGTCACACTAAATTGGAATAAAATCACTTTAAGCGTGGTATCTGTAATAGGGTTTAAAAGAGATAATAAAACACCCGTAAAAACCGGTTTTGGAGATTGGTGAAAATTACAATTACTGAAGCATCATTACCGGTTTTCTTAGTTACCACTTTATTGATTTTAGTTTTACTTGCTTTATGATTTTTATCTTACTTCAGGTAATCAATTTATAACACGTCAGTGGGAACAAATTCCGTCAGTGTTGGACATAATGCCACCAGAAATCTAATCTGATCGGCATATTTTTACATGAGGTTCAAAATCAAATATGCAGAAGTGTCTACTTGTGAACATAGTTCTTGAATAATTTTTTTTAATTTTCTAAAATAATAATTTTTAATAATTTTCTAAATGCTTTTTAAATTAATTTTTCAAATTGTAAATCTATTTTAGAAGTTGCATAGAGAAATTTCTTGAAGACTGTTTTTACCAACTCGCCTTGCTTGTAATCAAAGTTTGAGTATCTATCTGTCAACCTGAATATGTGATCGTTATGTTGTGTATTTTTCTGTACGGAAGTAATTATAAACTTAATATTTGAATTGTTTTCACTGAATGTTGTAGTGTGGAACGAGTGTCTGATTCAAGTCGTATAATCACGCCGTCCGCGATTTCCACTAAAAAAAGTAGAAATAAAAACTGGTTTTGAGAATGTAGCACTTTAATTTGCACCGATAAAAACATTAAAGAACCGTGTAGTGAGGGGGTCAGAAGAGTTATGTTTAATTCTTTCATTTATCGTTTGATCATCAATATTTTTTTTGTTTTAGTTTATTCATTGTGGGATCACCACCCTTAACTGTAACCTAAAGGTTGCAGTGGGGAGTGAGGAGGAAGAAGTACTTCCTGCCGGAGAATAGTTTTTGCTCGATGACGAGTGGACGTATTGTATTCCCTACTAACACCATCACACTCTCCCGTGCCTAATGTCATGAGACAGAGTACCAGTTTAAATTAGTGTGGTTGGGATGAATAAAACAAGCCTTGAGGGTGGCATTGTCCCCTACTGGGTCTTGTTAAACCTTTTCGTATGTGTATTTGCAGTGTGTATTTGTTTCTGTGATATCCTCATAACTAATAATAGTGTTCGTGTTAAAAAATGTACCTTGTTTTCATCATAACATCGAACCAAGTTATGTATATATAATACTAGCAGAATCACCCGGCGATGCTCGGGTTGAATTGTTTAAATGTTGATTCAATTTCATAGAAAAATGCAAGCATCATTTATGTGTACAGAAAATATTTTTATCATTTTAACTTTTTCATAGCTTCTACAATTTACTTCGGACGCAAATATCTATACATAATATATCCATCCATATAATCCATTTCATATTCATCACACTCTTGCTGTAAGACAAACTACAAAAGCTTTTTCTGATGACTTCAGAAGTCGATTTTGAATTTTGGAGTGATTACGAATGCCAATTAAGTTCATTTTCAGTAAAAATGAGGAATTTTCAGGGTATAGTCTTGCACTCAGTTTTCCGATCAATATTTATTATTTGTCGTACCCTTGCACCATGGATTCGATGTTTTCGAATTACATTATCATTGTGAGAGGATGGCAAATTAAATTGTTACGACATTCGTGGTTAATTTATTTTGAAGCGCAAATTTTTTTCTTGAAAATACTATTCACCCGCACGTGGAATAACGGAAACAAAAATATGTCATCTGTGTAGACAAAGCCAACTAAACCGATAACACTTTTTACAAAATCACTGCTTTCACTGAATGTTTCACAGGTACCTAAGTTGTATATGAACAGTTTCAACTTCAAGTAAGCCAACCTCGACCTTCTGCCACTTAAGACAAAGAATTTCTACTTCTCAACAGTCCTAGTTTACATACTTCCTTACTATGATATTATTCCAAGATCAGCAAAGTCTTATTTAAAATTCGTTTCTTCCAACAGAACAATTTAGTTTTAAATCGAATCCTTAAGTACTTTTTTCAATTGAGAGACTCAGTTTCTATATGGAAACCACACGTACCTATTTAGAATTATAGATGTAGTTACTTGACTATGGAGTACAGCTTTCAATAATACCCATGAAACATAAAAACAAATGCAAATTAAATAGATTTTAATCGTCTTGTAATGAAAATATATCAAAATTTAGAAATATCTTTGAACTAGAGCATATGGCTACCCGTTTTTATTTAACGTAACATATCTTATTTTAGAATAACTTTATTTTAAATTTACTAGTCATTTCAAAGTAAGAAGTTATACACCTTACTTAAAAAGGTTTCCATTTATTTTTATGAAACAGAATTCTACAAACTATAACGTATTTAACCAAAGACTCGAGGAAAGTTGGTCGAAATATACAGTGAGTCAAAGTAAAAACCGAACACCAAAGAAAATGAAAGGAATTTGTACTGTGTAAAAGTCTGAAACAAACACAAAAATTTTAAAATCTGTAGTTAAGGTAATTTTTAATTTAATGAAATGATAAATAAAAGTATGGACATTGTATAATCTCAAAATGAAAACCGAACACTTACATTTAACAAGCAAATTTCTTTTAAAAAATTACAAAAATTTTATTGCTAATATTTTGTATGCATCCCTTTGCTTTCTTTGACAGCTCTGGGCCGTTTTGGCATGGACTGCACTAGTTTTTTGCAAAATGGCATGCCAATTTTATTCCATTCTATTAAAGCGTTCTTTAGATCGTTTTATTTGAAATGGGATGTTCACTTACTTTTTCTGTAATTAGTTCCAAATGTTCTCAATGAAATTGAGATCTGGTGATGTGGAGGTGTTTCTATGACATGAGGACAGTTATACAACAACCAGCACCTTACATTCCATGCTTTGTGCTTGGGGTCGTTGTCTTGAAAGAAATGAAAGTCGTTTACAATGTCCAATTTTTGCACGCTTTCTTTCACATTTGCCTTTAGTATGTCAATGTATTTATATTGATCCATAATGCCATCTATAAAATGCAGTTTTCCGACTCCACAAGCAGACATGCAACACCAAACCATTACTGACCCACCTCCATGTTTTACTGTGAATTTTAAATTTTTCAAATTTAACTCTTGATTTGGCTCTCTCCAATCTAACTTTTCCGTCAGATCCAAAAGAAGTTAAATTTGCTTTCATCTGTAAAAAGTACTTTATTCCAAAATAGGTCATCTTTTTTATCATACAATTTCGCAAATTTTAAGCGCTTTAGCCTATTCACTTTGCTGATGTACGGTTTGCGTCGTACAATTCTACCATTCAATCCATTTTGTTTTAGTATAATTCTAATAGTCTCAGGATTAGCTTTTTCCCAAGGTATTTAAAACCTCCTCAGTTAATTTTGGTGCATTTAACATAGGGTTTTGCTTTATTCTTCTTACAATCTAGCGTTCATCTGAGTCATTAAAAATTTTTCTTGGGCAATTTTTCTACACTTTTGGATGTTTTAAACCGTTTAATTACACCAAATACAGTCGAAGAGCTCGACAAACTGTTTTACTGATATCTCGAACACTTTTCCAGATTTATAGTGAGAAATAATCAGCTTATGAATGTCAATGCTCATATGGCGACCCATTGCATTTAACGAAAAGAAAACTAAGCAAAAATTTATAATTGGTAAATATTTTTGATATAATATTTACCAAAAGACATCGTATGACGTATTCTTCCATGTAACGTTGCCAAAACATGAATTTAGAAGTCTAAATAAGCCAAAAGTATAAAGAATTCTAAAAAGCAGACGATTGTTCGGTTTTCATTTTGAGATTTATTTTGTCAATGTTTTTTGTTTGATACTTCAAACGATACAATACAATATTTTGTAATTTATATCGAGGGATTTTGATAGCAAGGCCTCATTTTTCATTTTCATGTATAATGAATTAATAAGCACGTTTATTTTGATTGCTTCAAACAAATGTATTAAAAAATATCGTTTGTTCGGTTTTTACTTTGACTCACTGTATATATACTACCAAGAAACTACCCATGTCTAGTGATATTTTGCAGAAAATAAAAATAATGCATTAAAATTTAACTAATAAATGATATGTCTGATATGGAAAGTACCGGAACGCATAAATACAAAAACAGAAACTAAATTCTAGTCATTGAAAAATGTAGAATTCTGAAAAACGAAAGATATGAGCAAGCATGTCCAATTTTAGAGAGAATGTTCTGAAATAGAGAAATTTGAAAAAGACGCTTGAAAAATATTGATAGACAATATGAATTATTTACAAAAAGAACACAAATTTGAAAACTTAGAAATGCTCAAATAGGACTGCAACATTTTGCTGTTGTAACTCAAATACACAAACACGGAATTCTAAATTTAATTTATAAAATAAAATATGAATTCTGGCGCTGCCAAATACCGAATTGCAAAATTACGCTTTTATGATCTATGAGTTTTTTGTTTGGGCTTTTCGTGTTCCATTACAAAATGCAAGTTGTGTAAAATTAAGTATTTTAAATATCCATCATATTTCATCATTCAAACATTCCTAAATTATTTATATTGTGGAAAGAAAATAAAAAATCAGTTCAAACATAATAAGAATTTTAAATTGTTTAAATATAACGTTTCGGAAAAAATTGTTTTTCAAGCAATACTGATAAAAGAATTTTATTAGAAAATTTGATTTTCGATCAATGCTGGTAAAACAAACTGAGTTGCGTACCGCAATCGTTTTATTCTCAATATTATTCCTATGGCAATTTCGAATTGATTTAGCCCCCTCTGCACACCTAGGTTAAAGAGAACGGGGGTTAATATGTAGCTTACGCAGTGTTCCAAAGTATAAGTGTACTAAATTTGGTGTGGATTGGTCAAACGGTGTAGATTTGTATAGAGAACATACAGACAGACGCCAACTCTGCCTTATATACTATATAGAACTATACAACTATACTTAAGTATTTATATTTCATAAGTTTGTGTTTTATTTAAAGCTACTGTCGCCATTTCGTGCAGTCAATTTATTCTTACCTATTGTCTTATGATAATGACGTAGGTAGATCCGTCAATTAATCAGACAACACTGAATTAAGAAAAACTGATTGGCTTTCAGCTCCAAATTTTGAATTGTATCACAGAAGAGAATTTATTTTCAAAAGAAATTCTTTTTAGAAAGGGATGTGATAACAGTTCAGTTTTTTTATCCATACATAAGAGATCTTTATAGAACGATGTTTTAAACGATGCTATTGTTCTCTGAGCAAAATGTATTAAAATTTCGAGAGAATGGGTAAATATAACTGTAAAAAATGATCAAACATAAAATAAAATCAGGTATTCCAGAATTGGTTTTATATTCTTTATTCATTCATTTGTACTTTCTATTATTTTGCTTCATCCGTTTTTTCCCGACAGGTATATATAGTATCCTGTAAGTAAAAGCAAATTTAAAAGGTCAAAGATCAAAGTTTCAATCAACCAAGAGCACCAATGATCTTAGTTACTTCAATACACACACTCCTGCTCTGACACAGAAGTTAAAGAATATCTCCTCTCTTCATTTGTCCAGTCCTCCTTTGCAGAACTACAACTAACATTAAACAATTTCACTGAATGGCATTCACATTCGTATTCCAGAAGGTGAATGAAACTTTTCAACTTCGTTAAACACCAAACCTTTTTGGGAGAAGTTTTTATGGCCGATATAGTTAAGAGAGGAGCTTCCAGACCCTATTTATTTGTCGCTTATGCGAAGCTGTCGCCGAAAGTTATATTATGCAGCTATTAGCAAAACGGAAACACGGCAAGGTGAAACAGAAAACGATTTTCTACATCTATACAAGATGCATCATTTTCAAATTACTGACTTGGTCGCCTCTTCCTCCCAAAAGAGGACTGAAGAACAGAAACCTTGGAATCAGCAAATCTGAATAAAAGCTGATTCGACTGAAAACGTCGCTTCCCGGGGCGATGTTCCCCTGCAGCGGAATATCGCACCATGCAAGAGATGAGTGATTTTGTTGTTAACTCCTCGAATAATCGTTATGAACTTATTTCATTACTTTTTAGATGGCGTGAGTATGTATTTTAGAAGAGCTATACGTACACTGGCTTGGATTGGATTTGGAATTTTGTGGCGCATGGTCCTAAGCAGGACAAGCTACGCCGGACCACAAGATTATAAAATTAAACAAATAGCAGCGTTATGATAAATGCTAAAAATGAGAAAGCTAAAGTTGAGATAGAAGTATAGGAATTTAATTTACGCATGCATAAAATTTTGAGAGTAAAATTTGAAGGATTGAAATATAAAAAAACTTGAAAAATTAGATTCTTGAATCATTTTGAATTTGGAAAAAAATTAAATGAGATTTAAAAACCAACTGAACGTAAAAATGAATGCGAAAAGATTTGATTGGGGATTTTCCCCAACGAAGTCTCGCAGATTCGAAATTCAATCAGAGAGATAAGTGACTACGTGATACTGAGAGGGGTTTGACATGGGGAGTGTGATCGGAGTAGAAATAAGGGCAGTGTAACGCTTAGTTCACGGGTAGCTTAGACTAGTTACCATTCAAAAGTATCCGTTTCTAGACTAATAGATTTATTTTACAAATTTCGTACAATTGGTCGGTAAAATGAATAAAGAGTTCATTTAAAGATAGTTCATTGGAAAGTCCAAAGTTTTATCGAGGCGCTTCTTATGGCTGCTGGCGAACCTCTCACAAATTACTCGGAGGAGTCTAATTCACGGCTACGGGCGAGCCTTTTCTCAATAAAAATACTCAGATGAGTATAGAGTCCCTAGGCAGAATATCTCAGTCTTTTCCAGTTCGGATGAGATCAATCTCCACTACTCGGGCGAGAGTAACACAGATTTCTCGGAGGATTCTCCTTCACGGCTACGGGCGAGCCTTTCTCAATAAAATACTCAGGCGAATATAGAATCCCAGGGCGGGATAAATCGGCCTTTTCCAGCTCGGATAAGCTCTCCCGAAAGAGGGCAATCTTTCGCCGACAGTGAACGGGTGTTCACTTCTCGTTCGACTTTCGTCTCTCTCCAAAACGGTCTCTCTCTGCTGACCTCCTCTCTCTCTCCTGTTTCGTTCCAATCTCCATCTCAAGATCTCAAAAACTCTCTACATATATCGGGTGCTTCTCGATTCCTCCTTTTTGTTTCGGGTCAGCCTCTTAGTCGGTGCTGGTTGGCTGTTCAATATTCTCACCATCTTCCGACCCTCCCGAATGGCTCTCGCACGTTGGCCTCTCCCCTTGACTTATACGACAGACTTCGGCGGACTTGAAAGGGGACCATAAACCCTTATCGGCAATGGTCATCGTAATTCATCTCCGTCCTTTTTGTCTCAAAATGTCATAGAGAGCGACAGGAAGGCACCTGCCCTTTGTTTCGAAGCCACCGACGATTTTGACCCCTGGAGCGGTACTGCCGTTAAAAAGATGCTTCGGGGGTGGTCGTTCTTTTCGGCACGATCGCCGGCAAGATTATCAGCCCCCCTATCTCGGCTGCCATGGTGGTCGTTTCGGTGTGGTCTTCCTTTCGGTACTTGATCCGCCGGCAAGATTGTTAGTTTCCCTAGCCGCCGTTACAGCAGAGAAAGATAGAGAACGAGAGAGCGAAGACGGTCGGGTATTGCAGACCGATCGTACTTGGTGAGGCTCTTCCCTGAGACAAAGAGTGTCTTTTGGTGTGTAAATTGTTGTTTTGAAGTTCATTCAATAAACTTTTTGTTCTGTGTGAGTTTCAAGAGTTCTTTCTTTTGCCAAAAAAGAACCGTACGAGGATCGTTACAGTGTGCGCATGTATTTTAGAAGAGCTATACGCATATTGGGCGTTCATATTGTAAGTAAAACAAAACAACAATTGTCAGTAAAATAGCACATTTTGAAATATACCTAGTAAAATTACTATATAAATAAACATGCAGTGTTTGTACTTAAGGTATTTTAGCCTCATTTTAAGTTATCCATTTGGGGCCATTTTCATTGAAAATCAGGGGTTTCTGTGTTTCGTGTCTATATGTGTGTCCGTACTACGTCCAAACGCCTGGATATATTTTCATGAAATTTTGACTACTTTGAGTACTAACAGCAATTAATGACTGGTACTCCACGGTACCAGTGTGTCTGTTTTCCCGATTCATATCTATTTGTATATTTATGTAATTATCACAAAAAACAGTGCATTATATTTTCATAAATTTGATAAATATTTAAAAACATATTCTAACTTAGTGAATCAAGATTATTTAAAACGTACGTCGAAACGGTGTTAAAAGTTATTTTCCGGATACTTAAATCCGGATAAATGATATTTGCACTTTTCTGTGGAAGAGAATGATTATTCTCACTTTTCACTATACGGTTAACCAATTCAATCCGAGTAATTCTGCTAGTTAGTAAATAATAGTGTCAATTAACATACGAAAAAGTTGTTTTTCTGTGTGACATGCAGTGGTGTCAACTTAGAGGAATAACAGCGGGAGAACAGGTCGGACCTCAGTATCTTCATTATGTGGTTTCGGGAGAAAATTTATTTTTGTTTGCATATTCTCTTGTTTGCGGGGTATTTCAATCATCAAAGTATGTGAAGAGAGCAAAGGGGTTCGTTTTCGTATATTTTTAATAAAATAAAATATTTAAAATAGCAGTCGGATCGGCAGTAAAAGGCGAATTTAAAATCACGTAAGTGCAAAATATTAAAGAAGCGTAAAAATAAAGCACTAATCCAAAACGAGAAAACAAATAGAAATAGATAGAGCAATGAAAGTGTTTATAATTGAAAGAAGATGTTAATGAAAAGGTTTACAAAAATCATGTGGATCAACAACATGAAGAGTGAAGGCTTACAATAAAATGTATTTATGATGTAAAAGACATGACAGATAAAAATACTATACATAATTTAAAAAGCCAATGGCATGTAAAATGTTTAGAATATTTGAGTGAACGAGATTTTTCACCAATCAAATCCAGCAATGTTAAAATAGAAATATTAAAAAGGTTTCTGCGATGATGGTTAAAAATAGAACAATCGATTAAAAGGGGATGAATGGTAAAAGGAACTACACACGCGGTACACACCGGAGTACTCTCTCCAAAAAGGCACTATAAGTAAACCGTGTGTGTCCAATGCGGATGCGTGTTAAAATCACGTCTGCTCACCGAGAAGGTAAAGATGGCCGAAAAGAAATAATATGCTGGGTTCCGTGGAGTTTATTGTTAATTTGGGATTTCTGCTGCCATTCGTTCCACACGATGTCTCGGACAACTCGTGGGAGATCATCGTATGGAACGCTTACATTAAGGGAGTTAAAGAATTTTTGGCAGCATCGGCCAGTTCATTGCCAATAATTCCGACGTGTCCCGGTATCCAACAAAAAGTGATACCGAAGCCATGACTTGCCAGCTTATGATGAATATTAAAAACAGAAAATGTGCCAAAGAATGTCGTGGGCAGTTCAATTCTAAGGACTCCAAGACGCTTTTGGAATCCAAATAGATAAAAAAAAATTCCCAACTAAAAGATAAGAAATACATTTTAATGCTTTATATAATGCTGAAAATTCTACTGCAAACATTGAAATAAAGTATGGCAATAAATAATTAAAAGTATCTTAGCCAGAAACAAAAGCGCAAAACATAGTTGGGTGATGTCAATCCATCAGTATAAGTTGCTTTGTGATCTTTAAAAATATTACGGTGAGATATGAAAAGCTGGCGATAAATAGTTGGGCTGGTATTTGACCCCTTAAATCCAGGGAAAATGTGCAAAAAAAGAAAATTTTGTGGGTTGCCAAGTGCCAAAAAGAATCTGACCTCTAGGAATTGGTTCCCCTGATTTATCTTGAAACAGAGGGTTGTAAGATTTCAATTTAAAATGAACAGATTGATTACTTCAGTCTCTTGTAGATTAATATGGATATTATTTTATATCTGTACACATATTTGATATTCTCACTGATTTACAGAACATTTTTACATCAACTATGTAAGCAAATGACATAACTACTCTTAAAATCATGTTACTTATTAGATGTATTAGTTTCTTTTGCATTTTCAGAGCTCTCATAAAATTCATTTTTCCATCCAAAATTCTATTCAAATGAATGCGTCAAATGGTTAAAAAATAGTTGTATTAAAATTATATTGAAATCTTCCTTGTTGCCATACACATTTGTATTTAATTTGACAACATATTTTACCCACTTGAAATAACTGCGCAAACTGTCAAAGCAACTGCGGAACAAATCCTTAAACATTTTGCACGCTATTGAAAATAAAATTAGAATAACTTTGGAATACCATATTGAAATAGCATGATTTAATACAACTTTGAACGCCAGACTAAAACACCAAAAGGGAAAATAACGTTAGAATACAATAGCACATAGGTAATTTTCAAAAGTTAATGAAATTCATCATTTATAACAGAATATTGAGTCGCCGATCAGTGGTTGAAGTTTCAATTAAAATCATGTGTTAACACATGAATCGGGTGGTTCCATTCGCTTTGGATATTGCAAACGGAAAACTAGATAGATTGAAGTGAACAATTCAAAAGATACCAATAAACTAAATTGTCGAATCGGAGTCAATTTTCAATCTGAGTGCATATAAATATATACTCAGGCGTATTTCAAGTACTCAATGTTTAGATCGAAGAAAAAGTGCATAAAATTTTCTTTTTATTTGCACACTTGTACAACGTTTAAATAAAAAAATGAAAACCTTTATAATTATAAATTGAGAAAATAAACATACGCTAGAATAAAATAAAAATTCACACATTTCCTGGTACCATAGTACCGGCAACTACCTCTGGGGAGGCTGTATACTTGTTTACTAGGATACATTTTGATTCCACCCCATCTCAATTTTTAACATTTTTGTCAGTTTAAATTTATTGAAATTTATTGATAAACTTTCAAAGCATGTATCCCAACGATTTAGAATAATGGAAAATTTTTACTACGTAGATTGGGCGATATCGAATGTTGTGTGATTATGGTTGAGCAAATATTTTTCCATGCATCTATAAAAGGCAAATATTTTTCCCATTCATCCCGTTTTGTGTCATTTTTAATTATACTAACCAATTACATGTTAAACAGTCACTGATTTTGTTTCCAGTTAATCATGAGCATTTACTTAACCCCCCCTATTTCATCTTACAACTCAAATACCTCGAAATTATCTGCATTTCCCGAAATCGCACATCTGTGGGAGGAAACAAATAAGTTCAGAAATGCGGAAATCTTCCAGAACTTGGACGTCCATCGCATTACGTTTTCAATCAAACTGTCCTAGGACACACAGCTTAGTTTGGAACCATTCGCATTGGAAGGATGAACTCCTGCATTCGTGAGAAGAGCTCTTGAGTCACCTTAAATATTAATTCTCATTTAATTGTTCTCCCTAGTCGAATGTCATTTGTAACCAGTCAGAAATTTTATAAAGTAGAAAGAAATTGGTCATTGGCCTTCTCATCTGGGTAGGTGTTTTTTACTTAGACCAGAATTCCAAACTTTAAATGAAACGATGTTTTTACAATAAATCAGTCTACCAAATTAAATGTTGCGCCATTGTACATTGGAGCATTGACTTCTAGGAGTTGGTTGGTTTTTATGGCCCTATTTGACCAAGCTGTGCCAAACTCAAAAGAAACAACGTCAAGTAATGGACATACACACACAAGGACAGTTTTATTGACGCAGTAGAGAGAGAAATTCGTTCTGGATAAGTTAGAGAAATCGAACCTGCGCAGCCTACAAATTGGCTTCTAGGATTTCGTTTATGATTTTAAAATTGGCAGCTCAAGCTTAGAAATTCCTTCTCGCATCCCAACGTTTTGGGCTCCCTCTGTACCATTTAAGTTTAAGATAACTACTTGAAACCAACATCAATGTTGCCTCAACAATAGTGGGAAAAAGTAAAAAGCATTGTTCGTGGCGTGTGTTATGATTACCAGCATAGGTAAGGAAGGACAAGCTTGACTTTGAGCCGCCGATTCTAAAGTACCCAATAGATTATTCTTATTAGTGTAGTCAGGGCCTCTTACATAGGGACGACTTAGAGGTGGGCCGTAGCTTTAACAATTTGGCTCTGGTGAGTTGGCATTTGAGACACGGGGTTTTTGAACGAATCTATTCGTAGAAATTCTGGAGCCGTGATTAAATGTAAAGAGTGAGTTTCCACAATTAGTCATTAGCACGGATTCTGGCTCAGAGTTTATAATTCGGTGCCGGATACAATTGTGGTGACTACAAGTTGACTTAACAAGTAATCACAGTGACCGTCATACATGATTTTCTGTACTGCAGCCATTTCACATGTCGAGCTTATTATACCTTTCTAGAAATGGATTTCCCCTGGGTCATTTGCCTTCTCACCGGAGCAGCACTATAGTAATAGCTTTCAGAAATGGTTCGCAGTTCTCAATCTAAATAATCCGGGGCTTTAATAGTGACCTCGAGCTTGTTCGCGGCTCTTCGGGGCTATAAAATTAAAGTAAAGCTCTTAAGAAAAAAGGCACAATACTTCAAAACTTCAAAAAATCGGCTTTTCAATTTCGATGAATTTAGAAAATCTGAAATGTTCCAATTCTAGTACAAAAACTGCATTAAAAAATTCGAATTAATTTGATCACAATTAAAATTTTCCTGATACCCTCTCTTCAGCTTTATTCTTTCAGCTTAAATTTAATCACATTTTTCTCAGAAAGAGAATTTTCAAAACTGCGCACTATAACTTTTAAGACACATGAAATTTGGAATGAAGTTTGAATTATCATGAGAGCTTCAAAGTAAAACCAAAGTTTTGCACAAGGAGCTTTAGCTAAAAATTTGAATATATGAGAGAAATTTTGCAAAAATCAAGTGAAATTATTAATTGATTATTTCATATTTTTTGTTACTTGAGTAATAAAAAAATGTTTCTGAAACAGAAATGAAACAGAAAATGCTTCTGGTTTAACTTAAAATACTCCGCTATTCACTTCAGTCATTATTCTGAAAGAAAATGCATGGGTTTTCTCAGAAAGTTGCCTAAATATTTGTCCTGTAGATCGAGTTTATGTAAATTCGGATAATTCGCTAAATTAAGGTTACTTTATTTGAAAATATTAATCTAATTTTTCTGTATCGCGCACTATTGAATGTGCACAAACATTACTTAAAGTTTTATTGTGATACACAGCAAACTTTAGGAGATACAGTTTATCAATCTCCTAAACTTCACATTAATCTGACAGCAACTTTGGAGATACAGTTTATCGAAATTAATTCTGTTTTTCTTCCTGATTTGAATGTTTGAAGGTAATGTTCCGTTTAATAGTAGCTTAGAAGGGATTCTCGACAGAAAGGAGCATTGTCCTAGACAAATATTTTTCTTTATTAATGTTTGTTGTTATGCAGTATATACAAATTTGAAGACAATATTTTTCAACAGTATCAATTCTTTTTAACCCTCTGAGGGGTTAACACGCTTAATTCCACTTTGCAATCTGTAGTCTTCCCAGAATAACTTGCATAAGTTTCGACCTTCTTGGATCATTAGAATCATTCCAAAGGATTCTGTTCTAAGTAAAAGATCAATAGAATGTTTCCAAGGGATTCATCTCCAAGAAAAGGACCAATAGAATCGTTCCAAAGAAAGATTTTATTCTAAGGAACGGATCAATAGAATCTTTCTAAAGGTTGATAAAACCGCGAATTCTTTAGATAGATGCGGTTATTAGTCATTAAAAATGTTTTGAGGTAAAAGCAACACCACACTACTCAGAAATCTCGCTAGCTAATCAGATGTTTAAAGTGTTGTCGATACAGCAGGGACGTAAAAAGAAAAATCGGAATCCATCAACGAGACCTAAACACCAGATGAACGCGACCCGAGAACAAAAATCCTGCTTTTAACCTATCAAAAGCCAACATCTCCATTACTGCATCGATCATGCACTCACCGATACTTCTTGCCACGTGTAGCCATTAAGAAACATCCCCCACATGCACCCCGATCCAAAATCACATCGATTGATAACATCGCAGTGGAGGAGGCCAGAGTGTAACACTAGACATCTAATTTGCTGCCGACGCGATATCAATTTGAATGCTCGTTTTTATCTCTTCGCTGCCCGAAACATTTTTGCTAGCATCTTTCCTCTCTCCCCCTGAGTCGATAAATGTCTCTCATCGCTTAATCTGAATGAAATTAATTTCCTTTTTCTCTCTTCCGAAGGGTAATTTTCACTCCGTCCGAAATGCCTCTTCAGGAATCGAGGAAGCGCCGATTATTAATATTTCCTGAACAAATGCTTTTTAATGGAAGGGCAGATTTGTATTGTTTTAGCGGATGCTTATCAGAGGCTCAGAAAATTTGACTCGAAGAGGGATATTTTAATTTCCGGGTTCTTTTTTTCCGTGAAATTGGAGGGTTGAAAAATATTTCTCTATGCTACAAGAGAGCGATTTTTAGCCTTTTTGATCTCATGGCACTCAAACTAATTATTAAAATCCCGTGTCATGCTCAAATCCTTTTTGCCGATCTGACAAAAAAAATAGGTATATTTTTGATAGATTTACAAATAAAAAAATAATTACTTTTAACAATTAAAAATATAACTTTACCTCTTTTTGCACCAAAGTAACTTTTAAAAAAATCGTTTTGAAACAATTTATGCATGATACTTTATAATAAAATATATATTCAAAATTAATTATACGGGTAGTACCAAAAATTATTTTTGAATACACTTGTTGAAACTTCTACATTGAGCCGATGAAATGAAACAAATTTTACACAATTTAAACCGTTTCACTATCTGTAAGGCACACCAGTGCCACTTTTTCTGGCACACCGGTTGAAAATCGCAGTTGCGTCTTCGTTAAGGAGTGGTTAATTAAATTTAATGTATCAGAAACATCCATATCTAAATTTCAAAAAATTGCCGGCCAAGTAGGTTTGCGCTCTGGCCCTTGGTTTAAGCTCAAATCATAGTCTGTAGCATTTCGAAATCCACTTTAAACTCTAGATCCCAGTTTAATTAACCTCCATATTGCAAGATATAGCCGTTGAGAGAAATACCAAGGACGATAGGCACCTTCATCCATAAAGTCTACTGCAAAATGAATTTTTCGCAGTGCTATATAAAGAATTGAAAAGAACATTACATTTAATTTTTCCCCAATGCTATCTTATGGACGGTTAATTCTTCAAGCATTTGTTGATGATAACGTAACAATGTTAACTCGAGGAACTATGGGAGGTGCTACATCGTACCCACCGTGAACGGGGAGAGAGGACATGCCTTCCTAGAGAACTTCGAGGAACTTAAGTCAGCACTTAAGTATCGTCTTGTAAAAAACAGGAAATTTCAAGTAGTCATCCCGACTTCGGCTCACATACGAGATTTGAACTCGTAACATATCTCTTCAGTCTACCAGTCCTTAAGAACGAAGCCCTTAGCCGCTCGGCCACTGGTGGGGTACATTTCGTTTAAAACGTTTCATCGCTCATAATTTTGACGTTTGTGCTAAAATTTGGATATAATAAACTACATTCAATTCGTCTGATTGAACACAAGATACGACTACATTTTTCAAAAATCAAAAGAAAAGTTTAAAAGACTAAAGCATGTTTTATAAAGCATAAATCAGAATCGAAAAGGATAAAATTTGCTGTCTGTGAGGGTTGTTTCACACCAATCTATCATTTGGAAGTCTGGGTGCAGTGAGAAATTAGGTTTTTCACATTTTTTTTTGAGTATCAGCACATACGACCCGAAAGAGGGTCAAGTAATTCTAAGGAATGGAAATTTTAGTATTTGAAGACAAATTGAACCCATGTTACTTTGTTTCGTATGATTTCATTATGGCCGGTAATGAACCATCAATAGTGTTTACTAGTTGGAGTGTAGCCCACTGGTTGGAAAGGATAACAGTTAGAAATTTCGTTCAGTTTTGATTAATGTTTAAAAGACATCTAAAAATTGAAAGATGTCATATTTAATCAGTCTAGCCACCTGAGTTATTGCAACGCTGTAAACTAGTGGTTTCCAAACTTTTCAGTCTAAGGACACCCTTGAAAATTAAAAACGTGAACGCCTTGAGATTATAAAAATTAAAGCGATCACTTGAGACCTGTATAGGTTCATTGTGATCCTCATTTTTCTCCTTAATATTGGGAGTGAAATATTTAGATCTATGTTAAACTGATTATAAAACGTTAAAGCTTCACATTAAGAATTGGTGATGACAATTTAACGTTCTGAAACAGAAAAACGGCCAAAATTAATGTTTCATTTTCTAATTTTATTTAGAATTCTAAGTTTATGTACCTGAGTTACGACAGGAAAATGATGCAGTCATATTTGAACATTTCTAACATTTATGTGTTCCGATGTGTCATGTGTTGTAAATAAATTATTACAGAGTTAATTTTTACCGAATTATTTATTTTGTGTAAAATATTGCTAAAAACATTCCTTATCGGTAAGTGAATATTTTGACCAACGTTCCATAAAAGTCATTTATTTAATATATAATGATTTATAGAATTCCTCGTCATCTGACCGTGGTTCAAAATTATGTGGTGTTTTCCTAGGATTTTTCCCATTGGGATTGATCCCGGACCGTCACCAATAACGCGTTGTGTTGCTCCAGTGTGACGTTGATTAAAATACCTACCTACCATTTAGATACCGGATCTCTGAATTGACAAAAAAAGGTGCCGCAAAGAATCAATTTAAAACTGTATGCTATTTTTAGTAACGCGAGTTTTGAATAAATGTTTTCTGATCTTAGAACACTATATATATCACGGTTATAAAATATTCTAACTAGGACTTTGAAAAGTTGAAAGTTTTGTCTTACTTGAGAGAAAATCGAGGTTCTTTACGAGTTGAAGTTATTCTTATGCAACTTTGCTGTCTCAAACATTCGTTGAAAACATTGGTTTTCTTTTTTAAAATCGTTCTAAAATTGACCAATTTTGAAAAATTGTAATCAATTAACTTTGTTGTAATCAACTAACATTTGTCAAGGTATTTAATTTTAAAATAAGCTGTTATTTCACATGCGGAACGGAATTTTCAAGAAAAAGATGTATTTGCTAGAAAAGAAATTGATCGTGAATATCGTATCAATAGGATTTTTTTTGGCCTTTCATAATGATGGTATAATTTGGAAATATCACATTCCTGGAGCAAGAGTGCTACAAGCCAAAATATATTTATAGCAAAACTGGCTACAATAATATTACAATTGTAACTAATCAAAATCAACATCTCACTATTACCTTTTGTACTTTTGTCTTACACTATAATGCGACGTACGTGAAATGAATTACATGGATGGACAAAGCAAGCATACGTATTTTGTGTAAAGCAAAATTATAAAAGCTATAAAAATGTCAAAATGTAGTTTAAAAAATTATTCTGTAGTCTCTTATTTTTTCTATTTTTGCATTTCCTAGATTTACATTTATCTATAATGGAGACAAGTGATTTTTCGGATAATTTTCAATCAATCTAATTTAACCCGAGCAACGCCGGGTAATTATGTAAGTATACTTATACAATTAAGTTAGTCCAACGATTTTCAGCATTTTTCGATATCATTTTACATAAAGTAATTACTAAAATTCTGCGGCACACCAAAATAAAATATTATATATTTGCTGATCTGAAGAAAAAATAGGTGTGATTTTGATTGACTTACAAAAAATAATAGTATTACCTTTCCGTTTTGCTCCAAAAAGTGGCTTTTTAAAAATCTTTATGAAACAATTTATTTGTGATAATTTGTGTAATAAAGAATACTAAAAATTATCTATATGGGTATAACTTGAAATTAATTGTGAATCCATTTGTCGAAAGTTCGAATCTAAATGGTTGAAATGAAAAATATCTTACACAATTTAAACCGATTCATCATCCGTAAGGAATCCAGTTGAAATTCGCTGAGTTAGTCCAATATTCAAACTATATGTTCTGAAAGCATTCTGTTTAAAATTATTTTCCAATCACCGGTCAATTGATTGAACATTTCCATCATGGCATTACAAGGGCGGATTTGCTTTACCCTAATACATCACATGAAATGAGTTATTCCGTATAATCAGTTATTCGAACCCCTCAATCCAGAAGGCAATCCTGATCACTAGACCGATTGGTCGGCCCCATCAATGGCCGAGAAGGCGTCACTCTCAAGAAACTGTTAGACTGAAGTGCTTGGTTACGAGTTCGAATCTTGTGTGTGCCGGACTCGGGTTGGTTACTTGAAGCTTCCTAGTTTCTTTAAGACGATATTTAACTGCGGGGTAGCTCCCTTAAAGGCAAATTTGCGGTAAGTGCGATGTGATAGCACCTCCCATGGTACCCCAGGTTAACAATAAGACTCACATTCTTGCAAAAGATTCGTGCTTGAGGTCCATATGTGGTTAATCGGTATATCGGTGGTAATTTTTAATGTATGTGTGCCGGTATCTTTAATTTGCGAGTTCTGGTAGTTTTACTCCGTAAAAAATTACTTATTTAAGCATTTATTTCAGAAATGATTATCAACATTACAATACAAAAATCACTGAAAAAAATACGCATATCCATAATTAAATTAAAATATGGTAAATTTTTAACTAGAAGTGACATAAATTATAGAAAACTCTGCTTATGACAACTCTTATTTACAAAAGAAATCTCAATATTTCTAGATTTCATACTTAGAAGCATTAAAAACTTATAATGTTGATTTCCTTTTAAATATATATTAATCTGAGCACTAAAATTTAAAAATTTGAGCAAGAAAACGAAGCCGATTGGTAAACAAAATTAACATTGATTATATTTCTACATAATGTAAAAAATCCGTACTGAAAAACATCTCTAATCATAAAGTCATTTCATGTTATAAAACAATCCAGCGCTCTCTAATTTTAGTCTGAAAATGAGAATTATATCTCCAAATATTTTAAAAGGAAAATGACCTGGCGAAAAGAAATTTGCCAAAGTAGTAGGAGAACGAGTCCAAAACGATTAAATCTACATTTCTAAAAGTATAAAAAGAAAACTATTCTCTCCTCGTTTTTACATTTCTTCAAAACTGTGGCATTTAAAATCTCCTAAAAACTCATTCTCTGTGTGATTTCTAATTATTTATTAAATTGCAATCTTTTTTCCTTACAGGTGCTCAAAAATATTCGCGTCGAGCGCTTGTCGCTTTCTAATTTTATTTTTCAGAGATCCTGGGCACTAATTGGCGGCTTGAAAAGGATTTAATGAATATGGTTCTAATTAAGAGTCAAAAATATTAATTAATTCTTACTTAGAATTTTCTCAATCGCTTTGGGATTCCTGAAATAAGATTTCGAAAGAAAAAACTTAAGAGGATTTGAACGCGAACTGCTTAATAAACTGCAAACAAAATAAGGTATTTTTGGAACCTTAGTTTCCAATTTTTGATTCTCCAACTTCTTGAAGTAATCTACCTCTTAAAGAATTCTTCGGTCTATACTGAGTAAACTATGGGACAAGTAATCTCCCTGGTGCTTTGCTGTTCAATTACGATTCTCATTGATAAAATTATAAGATTTTTTATCAAAATAACATTTATAAGAATGCATTAGTTACAAATTCAGACCTTAAATATTAATGTGCAAGACCTTTTTGGCTGTATACTTTCTGTGGTATACATTTCTAATAAAATTGAATCAAGGTAGACAGATTTCCATTTAAAAATAATGTATTTAATATAAACTCCACATAAAAGATTTTCAGTGTTAACAAACCAGACGGTTCTTGGAAGATTTTACTTCTGCCCAAATGCTCTGGCATGATATATATTGGGATTACCATAAAATGTAGTTTATAGCCGTTTTGGCAACGTTTGGCTTTTTAATCTAATTGGGGTTGACCAATCAATATATCGATTCGGAATTTATTCTTTGGAATTTTTATTGACGAATCGCATTCGAAAAGCAAGCGAAGTGACAATGTTGAGAATACGTACAGGAAACACGTATCGCCGCAAAAGCACTACCGCCACTTATATTTGGTTTCTCAGAAAATGCTTCTCACGGTAAAGAGAAATTTAATTTCGTAAAAAATGGACTTTCCCTGTACTCTTTCCCTCTTTTCTTTTCACTCATATATTCCCTTTATGTGCATTTCATTATTTTCCTCTCCTTCATATACATATCATAATAATTTGCTTAGTCTCTCACTCATATACATCAACTCAGTAGGTTTTCCCACTGCTCTAGCAGCCTGTGAGTTGTAGACGACGGATGTTCGACTGATGTTTTCTCTCTTCTATGTCAGTAAGTTTCCTTGTATGTGTATGTAAATTACTTGAAATCTTGTCTTGTCTTACCTCGGCCAAATACGGCCCTTATGACATAAAACGAAACCTGTTTCAGAAAAAGCTTTCACTGCAATCCACAACTCTTTTATTCGATAAGGATTTAAAAGAGGATCCTTGAGAGCAAGCACGCGATCGGGAATACATCTCTGAACAAATCAACCCTATTCAGAAAGCATGTAAACTTTATCTAGTTTACAAGTGAGTTTGCTTTTGATTTATTGTTCAATGTCACATATACATGATAGTTACAAGCTGGAAAAGGGGGTCATACCCAGTGGGCAATGAGAAAGCAGTCACTACCTGGTTCTGGCTTAAGTCGCAAATCGAAGATGTATAGTATAACTCAACGATTATGTTATATTCTCACTTGTCAAATACTATCCCTAGCAATCAGAAATTCCCAAATGCCCTTGCCTGTTGGTGGTACAGGTTCTATTAATATAACTTACTCTTATGTGTCAATAAAACATGTGGGTATATCCATTACTTGAAATTTTTTCTGTCTTATGTTTGCCGCAGCTTTGCCAAATATGGCTCTTGCGCCATAAAATTCAACCATCCACTCTACTTTTTATCTTTATAATGTAGATAGTTGTTCATATTTATTCCATTCTCACTACTACTAAATAATTTTCAGAAAAGAATATCTAGCGAGTTTTCATTTGCATAAAATTAAAAACTTATGAGCTCAGAATATGTTTATGCTAAATCTTGGTTTTAAAAAACGCTTTAGTTTATTAAAAATTTGCATATATGATCCCTTTCTTAGAACTTTTATATAGAATAGTGATGCACATAAAACATACTGTTCTGAATATTTTTTATTTGAAATGTTTGGAGAATACGTTGGGGAGAAATATAGTACCTAGTATTCGGTTTGGTTGGTTTGGTTTTATGTCGCCAGAGCCATATTTGTTCAAACTGCTCTAAACACAAGACATTCAACGTCAAACGATGGGCACACACATAGGTAAAGTTTTACTGACACAGAAGAGAGAAATACTCCCAGAGTAGGGTGCAGGAATCAAACCTGTGCCACCTACAGCTCGCAGGTTCTAGAGAAGTGGCAAATCCAACTAGAGTTAGGAATCTTACATAGAGGAGTCATCGGTACTGGGCCCAAGTTCAAAAGGCGTATCAAGAAATGTGAAGTTTTTGTACTGTAATGTGCAGTACTTCCAAAGTTCGGAAAATCAAAATTTTCATTGCTTATAAAAGCTGCACAGCAATTTCATTAAAGAAAAAGAGAGGAATTTTATTTAGTTAAACATTACAGTTGTCAGACCCCTTCCACACCTGCACTCTGGGGCTCAAGTTTAAAAGAGCCCCTCATGAAATAAGTTGCTCTGAGGACTTGAGACACATTTTTTTTATTTCATGAGAGGCTCTCTTTTAAACTTGAGCCCCTGAGTGCATGTGTGGAAGGGGGCTGACAACTGTAATTTCTATGACACGTTCAACTTTACATTTTTTTGTTAAATTGATAATAAATCTATATGAAATAAGAATATTTAAATTTAAAAAACACAAAGTAATCTCATTTGTTAAAAAAAGACCCGCGACTAATAGAGGGTTAATCTAGTTGATGACAGTGCCGGAGTCTTGAGTCTGATAGTCTATTAACAATCAGCATAAAATTGCTACATAAAAGTATAAATCAGCATTTAATTACAACATAAAAGCAGATGTGTGTGCATAATAGTTCCTATATATTTCTGAATATTATTGTAATATATTACTAATTTTAAATTGAAGATATGATAATACTGGAAAAATCATTTTTGCAAATGAATAAAAAACATTCAATTTACAATTTCAATCAGCATAGAATTACAAGCATAGAAGATCTATCATTCCGAGAATCAATTCCATACCGTCTGTGAAATTATTGTACCCGGTGAACTTTATGCAATTAAATTCAAATTTAATATGATCCTTACGAAAAGTAGCTTTTAAAAAACCCTCTACATCTATTTCCCATCAGAAACTTATTGCTTCGGAATACCTTCCTAGTTGCAAAATGTAACCCAAAGGCATCCGTCCTCTTAAATCTACTCGCCAGTAGCTTGATTATAAGTTGGGAACAGATTAAAACTCGGTGCGCAATCGATTTAGAAATGTACGACACATAAATGAATCCGAAAAATAATTTTAAATGCAATATTCCGTGTGGGCTGGAAGACGGGAGGAGACGGGGCAGTGAATAAATTACAAAGAGCAAGCAAAATCAATGGGTTGCTTGGAATAAATCTCTTCATTTCCATAATGGCATTTCATCTCGTTCGTTTTAAAGACGCGCTATAAATAGAAACCACCGGCGTCTTTTCCCTCGAAAGGATTCCCTTCGAATTCAAATGGAGCAGTTAAATGCCATCTTCTTCCCTTTTGCTACGCCACTTGCAGTGGTTTCAAAGAGTTGGACGGCTGGAAATGAGTAAAAAGTTGCGTTCGATGGAAGTTTCGTATAAATGATTTCAGAGAATCCAACAGAAGAAGGATGAAAAATTGTGAAGATAATAATTAATCAATCGAATGTTATGAGCTTATAGTGAGATGTGTTTAGTTATCTGAATAGTTTTATTTCAGGTTTACCTCATGGAAGAGATGGATTTATCTTTCGAATGTGTGCATGGAACAATACTAATCCGTAGCAATGCTATTATTTTATCATAAATGTAACTCATTATAGGAAATTATGTTTTTGAACGATATAAACCTCATTTTTTATATTCTCTTAACGTATCCCTTTCGTTTTTACAGCTTTTGTCGAAAGATGAAAAATTACGATAACAATTAATTTAAGGCCAAGAAACTATAGTATGATTTTTTCCTTACTTAAATAGTTATACTTTGGGGTTATTTCGTGGACCTTCCGAATGTGTGCAAGGAACAACACGAATCTGTTGTAAGGCTACTATTTCCAAAACGATATTGTATCAAAATGTCTCATTATAGAAAATTATATTTTTGAACGATTTAAACTGTGTCTTATATTCTCTTAACCTATCCCTTTAATTTTTATAACTTTTCTAGCTAACCCAAAAGTCACTGTGCTCTTTTCATAGAGTCAATCTATTCTTGAACTGGTTGATGATAGCGTCGGAGATATATTTTTTCGTTACGTGAATAGTTATATTTCAAGGTTGCTTCGTGGAAGAGATGGATGGACCTTTCAAATGTGTGCCTGGACTAATACGAATCTGTGGGTACGGCTATTATTTCCAAAACGGTATTGTTTCATAAATTTCCTCAAACGGCTTTATCTAGATTGCGAGGTGGGCACCTTAGGAGCGTGAAATTCCTGAATGGTCAAAAATATTTTCCAATTTGTTCTAAGTGCAAGGTAGAACATGACTCTAGTAATCACATTCATTCCTGCAATGGAAAGTCCTTCAGACTTATTCCTGAATCCAGATGACATAATGATTGAGAACGAATGACTTGTTAAACTTGGTCTAGCAGATGGTTAGACTAGGAGGAATAAACAACATCATAAATGTAATTCATTATAGGAAATTAAATTTTTTGAACGATTTAAATCAAATTTCTAATATTCTCTTAAGCTACCCCTTTCGTTTTTATGCTTTTGTGGTTAATCCATAAAGTCATTGTGTTCCTGTCATTGAGCCAATCTATTCTTAATCAGGTTGGTGATAGCGTCGGATTAAAAACGACTGTTAACAATCAGAGCACAACACTGTATTAACTCTCCGAGGGGTTCGCACGCATAATTCCACTTTACAGCCCTCAATCTTAAGTGTGTAACTTTTAACAGTTTTGACCTCCTTGATCAATAGAATATTTCCAAATCCTAAGAAAATAGATTCTATTCTAAGGAAAGGAGCAATGAAATATTTCCAAAGAATTCTATTCTAAGGAAAAGACCAATATCCTTCTAAAGGATACTTTTCCAATTAAAGGGCCAATGAAATCTTTCCAAAGGATTATATTCTAAGGAAAGAACCAATAGTATCTTTCCAAAGGATTCTTTTCTAATTAAAGGGCCAATAGAATCTTTCGAAATGATTCTATTCTAAGGAAATGACCATCAGAATGTTTCCAATGGATTCTATTATTCTAAGAACTAGTAGTATCTTTCCAAAGGTTGGAATAACCACAACAATAGGTGTGGTTATTTAGTCATTAAGTGTGTTGTGGGATGAAAACAATACTACATTACTCGGAAGCCTCGTTCTACTCTAAGGGTTAAGAAAGTTTAATACTTTTAGACCCAGATTTTAACACATTCTCAAGTTGCATCAAACTATAATTACTTTGTTTTCAAAATATAATGTAAAATAAGGAATGTAAACGATTAAGTTTTTGTTGACAGCGAATAAACGTTCTCTAAACAAAATAAATGGCACTTCTGTAAAATGGAAACATTTTGTCCATTGCATGTTTAAATAGAATTGTTAAAATAGATTAAGCACAAAAATCTGGTATTCTAGATTTCGCTTTGAATCCAGAATCGCTGTTCCCTCCATCATGTTTTAGAAAATTTTAAGATATTTCCAATAAGTTATTAAAAATCTGCAACGCATTGAAAATTCCCAATACAATGGATTAAATGCGATTATTAATTTGCTTAACCCTCTTGTTACGCTTTCTATATGAAAACAATAACCCTCTGAGGATTACAAGATTTCCGAGAAATGTAGTATTGCTTTCCCCCCCCCACACACATAATGACTAAATAACCACATCTATCGATCATAAGAAAGATTCTATAGGTCAAGGTCAAAACTGATCATAAGTCATGTAGGGATGACTGCAGGTTGCAAAACGTATATATGCGTGTGAACCCTTCAGAGGGTTAATCGGATGAATTTCAATTATTTTACAAAATAAAATATTGAAACTACAGATTCATAACAGTCCTAACTTTTTCTAATTACTAATTTTGAATAAATTCCTAGCACCTAATTTTGAATAAAATATAATTATATTACATCACTAAATTTAATGAAAGCTAGAATACTGAAAAAAATACCTTTAATGCAAAAGTAAAAAGTTCCATTTATAATTTTTAGTAAACACGAATTGCACCTTAATTATAATGGTAATTGGTAAATAAATGGAAATATTTGCTTTATTAATGGAACTTTTGTTCATTTATAAACTGCATGATAAAAACAATTCTAAAAAAACAATAAGCAATAATTCTAAAAAATGTATATAAATAATATAATAAGGATATAATTGGCTAGTTATATTCTCATTATTTATATTCCAAGTTTAATATTTGAACTACATTAGAACCAGTATAAAACTGCTTTATAAGTAAATATGACACGTGCATAGTATACAAGTCAGTTTATCGTTTATAATTATACTATAAACACCAAAAATTAGTTAGTGAATGAAAAGTTTGACCACATAGCTATAACAAAGATGCACGAAATCTGGAGTGCTAGATTAACTTTTTAAATTTGCATCTTGGGAACTTAGAAAATATTAAAGTGAAATAATTTAATTCTTTTTTCTGATCTTAGCAAAAATCTAATGTGTACTTGAATATGTGAACAATAGTGAGAATATAAACAAGCTAAGATTTGTTTGTTTTTCATACTACGATAGCATTGTTTACTACTCAAGTACAAGTAATAATTAAAACATAAAAACTGCTGATTCCTAATTATTGTAAATAAAGTTAGTCGACATTTTTATGTTGCATACTGCAAATTAAGTCTAATTTTAGCTGATCATGTTTTGCCATTCTGAAATACATTAACATCCAATACACTAGTATACCAAAAAAGTTAATCATTAATCTTTTCCTTTTAGAAAAGTTATCTTAATGTTCTTAAGAAACAAACAAAATTTCTCTTTTATATATACTAAATAAGACGAAAATGTTTTCTTTTCTATTTATAAAGAAATGAGCGTTGACCAACTTTAACAGTTTTCTGTTTTTCTAATAGTAAGTACATTAAATTAATTTTTTGGAGTAGTCTATAACAATTTATTGTACTTTAATCAGTGCATCAATAATTTCATCAAATGTGCAGAAGTTGGTAATAGTGTACAAAATTTTAATTTTTAGAGTAGCAATAGAATATTTTCAGTGTTCCTTCAAATGTTACAATTAACTTATTTTAGAATAAAACTTGGATTCAGTATCACGAGATTAAAGTATGAAAAATGGGCTTGTGATTTTGTAAAACTATATATATATATGTAGAGAGAGAAATTTTTTAGATGATTGTGACGATGATAATTTCTTTCAATGGAACATCTTTCTGTCCTACTTCAAAGTCAACAAAGAATTGATTCAACTAGCCCCAAACCCTGGCGCTAGTTGAATCAGTTGACCCTCCATATATATATATAGAGAGAGAGAGAAAGAGAGAGAGAAAGAAAGAGAGAGAAATTTTTTATTTCAAAAGAGACGATTGTTGTATATATAACAATCGTCTCTCTTTTGAAACAAAAAATTTCTTATAGAAAAATATCACATCGATGGTGAATTTTTGAATATCTTGTCTACTGTAACACAGTCATTGCGCTATTTTAAAATAAAACTAAATTTTGAAATCATCAATAAAAATGACGTTTTTGTACATCCATAGTAATATCAATTTATCGTTTCAAAAGAAGCAACTGTAAATTTTGGATTCGTAAATATAATACATGGAATCGAGTATTTGATTCATTCTTTTCTTATGCATATAAAAATGTCGTATTTTATTGAAGCAAAAAAACGTATCGACTCACAGGGTAAAAAAAGAAAGACAACAACCACTCACTTCGAGTGATTAGGTACACAGACAAAAGAATGCTTCCTCTGGTCTCGATACAGGAAGACGGCGAACCCTAACTAAAGCATGTGTGGCGAACCGAAAAAGAATAAATCGATTCCTTCATACGAAACGTGATAAAATTCGAAAAAGCTAACAGGGGACACGAGGGGGAAAAGTAGAAGAGTAGAGAGAACTGGGTGGAAAAAAATAAAAACTACCGCAGTCACGACGCGGAACTCTGTCGTGAATTCTCGAAGAGAAGGAAGGCCATTCGACTCACCTTTGAATCCCAGGAAGATGCTGAAAAAGATTCCACTAGCCCCCACTTTTCTCCAAGGATGAGAGGGAAGACTGAAAGGGCTTTAGATCCCAATGACAAGTAACCTCAGAATTCCGAGACTGTTCTTCCTCGAAGCGCGCCTCACCACCGGAAGCATGGAAGGTGTTCCATTTCGAATGTTCTTGTTCCCCGCTTTCGTTCTGTTCTTGTTCCCTTGCGATCGGACAGAGCCGTCGAGGTTTCGGAACGCGTCAGATGGGATGTCCATTTAAGAAACCAGTGCATCGTACATCCAGAGTTGGTCCGCCATGGCTCTCCGGATGGCCGGTGTCCCGACTACCGGATTTTAGTGCGCGTGTCTGGCAGAGGAAATCACCGCCAGGCGGCATTGCAACTCCGCCTCGCCTTTCTTTTTCTATTCCTCGAAAGCAGAATGGGTGTCGGTGAAAAATGACATTCTACTCCAAAACGACTTCCAGCCCCCGTTGTCCTCCTCCTTCCTTATCAAACTTGTCGAAGCTGCTATGTTATGATGAGTGCATTATTAAATGTCTTCCGAAAGTTCCTTTCACATTAGATCAGAAGGGAAGGGGAAGGGTAACGAAAAAACTGTCGCCATTACATTCTGTGTCTGTTTCGTGTTATTTTTTTAATGAGTCGGAATTTAGTGTTTTTGGACCAATCTTGTCGGGAAGGTGGGAAACAGAGACAGGCACAGAGTATTTACAGAATGATTTATTTCTCGCGATTTTTTTGTTACGAGGAAAGAAAGGTGGCGAAAGATTTGTAATCCGTGCAGAGTAAGAGCAATTCGCTGTACTCTGTAAAATTGATTCTGTCCTAAGACGATTGAATTGAATATTTAAAAAATTTAGTTTAGAAGTTTTTGTTCTTTTCGTGTTTCGGTTCTTAATGATTAACACTTAATTCAATTAAGAGTGTCACTGGTTAGTTTTATGATAAAGAGACCACCAAAATCTACGTAAGGTTTCTTTTTTTACTAATTTTTTGAGAAAAATGATGGATAGTAACTTGATTTATTTTGATTGAAATCAATTCAGAACTTTTTATGAAGATTTTTAACGCGCGCAGAGTAAGAGCAATTCGTTGTTCTCAGTAAAATTGATTCTTTTCTATGATGATTGTAATGAATTTTGCTATTTATTTCATTGATTTTTAATTTCAACAAAAATTAAAATTCACATTGTATACATTTAAAGGAATTTGGAATAAACTAACCAATTTTCAATACAAAGTACTCTATTTTATTTTTAATTTGTTAAATTTTTAATAGTCCACCATTTTTGCTACACTAATTTGCATCTATTTGGTGTTTTCGTATACTTTTTCAAATTCACTTTTCTTATTTACAATAAACAATTATCATATTACGTTTGTAAATTTGAATGCAAAAATCTGTGTAGGCTTAAATCATTTAGCCCTAGATTGAATTTGACTTGAATGTTTAAAAAACATCCATACTTCAGAAAAGGAATATTAAAATTAATCACATTCTGCAAATAATGGAACTTAATTACCAAATTGTCCTTTGATCATTGATTGAAGTAAATTTTAACTGTTACTAAATGCAAATTACTGCGAAAACAAAGACAGCTATCATTTGATGAGTCTGATTTGTCTATTTAGTCATTACTTACATCACTTGAGCTAATCAAACCTTAAATTGGTGACAAATGAAAGAACTAACCAAAAATGAATTATGTACTTTTGCCAAAAAAATTTTTAACCAAACATTAATTATCCATGATTTTATCAACTATAAAATTTAAAAGATATTTCGCTCAATAATTAATTACACGATGTACAAAATTTTATTAATGCTATCTATATTCCATTATTCTGTATTCACACAAAAATGCATAAAATTGGAAGAGATGACATATTCCAAAATGGTCAGCTCAGTTTACAAAAAACACCTTTTGTAAAACCTTTGTTAACATAAAAAAATCATCTCATTGAGTTGAAATAGCATTTAAAATTAACGCTAAAGATCCTTTTTAATCTAATTCTGATTTTATACTGTTATAAGTTGGAATATATATATATATATATATATATATATATATATACTGACCTCACTATTTTACATTCATCAAAAAAATTAGCTTTTTGAAGTATTAATAGGTAGGTAGATCGTTGATTAACGTCGCACTGGAGCAACTAACGCAACGGTCCGGGATCAAACCCGAAGGGAAAGATCCAAGAACAACGCCTCGTAAGTTTGAACCACGGTCAGATGACACCTGAGCTGTCACTCCACTCTCCAAATTTCCACAGTACACCAACGTGAGGACATTTGAGGTCATGACAGATTTAACGTGAACCGACCCCCCGCGTACGCGACGATTGGTTTTTGTTTTGACGTTTAATGGCGCAAAAAATGTCATGAAAGGGGGAAAGGGGAATAGAATAATTGCATCAGAAAGCAGAAAAAGATAGCTTGGGTATCAAGGAAGCGCCTGTTTATTAAAGACAGTAAACCCCATGGAAAATGAAAACATCACTAGAGTACCTTGGGTTCGTGAAGCCCGTACACACCTAAAAAGATGGGTTCCTGAGGGCACACGACGGTCTTTGGTGGGACCGAGTTTAGATATTAATAGAAAGTGATAGACAGAACAGCTGAAAAATTTATACGCAAATTTCAATAATTGATAAATTCTTGAACGGACATCGAAATGGCAATAACGCTATCAAATTTAATTATATCTTGCTGGATATAATTTCTACAAAAACTTTTTCAGCTACAACTACAAAAAAAACAGCGGAATGAGATATATACATAAGGCTAAAAAGCATGTATAAGAAATGTATGGACTTGTAAATCCATCACTGAAAGACTAACACATGGGCATTATTTTCAGTATTTTCATCTCAAAGGAATTTAATGTTCTGAACGAAATTACAGCAGGTAACTTGTAAAATATGCATTGCGATAAAAATTAGTTCACGTTTGTATGTTTGTCTGCCACCCAGTAGATCCCGGGTTCAAATCCCGATTTGTAAGTGCATAGTTGTTAGTTATTGTCCTCGTTAGGAGTAGCGGCGGCTTACCCATTGAGTGCTCCTTCACAAATAACTGTCAATTCGCGTTCTTAGTAGTGCAAAAGTGGTTAGTGGTAAGAAAGGAAGGAAAAAGAAAGGAAAAGAAATATTTCTAATTCTGTAATGATTTCTAAGAAAAAAATTTCAATCGTTGAAGCATTGAAATGAACCGAAATAAATTACTACTAGAACTGGAAATTTGTTGACCGGTATCTTTTTGTTTGCACAAGCCCGTAAGTGAGAAATCCCGTTCATAATTTCCTGATTCTAGAAATATATAATTTTTAGGTCCGTTTTTATCATCATTTTTAAGTTTTATCCAAGTTGTATTCCAATTTTTATTGGAACATTCCCAAATCACAATCTTTCCTCCAAGGCTTTTCAACTACAAACGCATTGCTCATTTGCCATTTCTAGCACCCAAAACATTTATGGTTTATGCAAAACGAAATTTTTCTACATTGTTGATTCGTCTATATCAGAAAGAGTAGGAGCTATTCCAGTCTTGACAGAAGAAAACGAAAAATTACACTTTACTTTTGGATATTCAGTTGTAAATCGAAATGTTTAATATTCCTATAATCTAAATAATCCGGAGCAGTGTTTCCAAAACTGATGTCTGCGGTCTGGTACCGGGATCTAAGAAAAGAAAAATATCGATCCTTAGAAAGTATTATAATATACGAAAATGATCCAAGTATAACATAGAGATTGATTGCACTGGTATTGCATAAAACTTATCGTATGATGGATTTATCTGGTTAGGCGGGTGCTTCTGTGCAGTAAGTGGATTCTCTTATTGAAACTCTTGCGACATTGATCCGAAACAAAACAAAAATTTGGTTAAGTTGTTAAGAAGACTTTATATGATAAACTTATATGAGAAACAATTCGACTTTTAATCTTTTTAGAACATATACAAACAATTGCGCCAAAAACTCATTTTATTTATAGATATTTTGTGTAAAAAGTTTTTGGTAATTGAAAGTTTTTAATATTTCGTTAATTGGAAGTCTATTAGTTAAAAAGTATATTAATTTGTTAATTGAAAATGTATTATATTAGAAGGAAAAATCTTAAATATTTTTAGGTTTTATTTCACAATTTTAGATTTCACATTTTAAATAAACAAAATTCGTGTCCTAATTACTAAATATGGTAACTGACAATTAATCTGTAAATAACGTAAATTGTTTTTTCTTTAAATTGTGTTCTGGGTTACTCTTTGTATTATAACACTTCAGCCTTTGTAGCGTGCAAAAAATGTTAGATGAGAAATTTTACTCACGAGTCGTGTGGGAAATTTGGGATAAAATATGATGATTTGGTAAAACAAATTGGAAGGAGAGGAAAAGAGAGAGGGAGTTATGGAACCTATGTCCGTTTTTAGCACATCTCGATTTCAAGTCGAGATCTTGGATTTAACATAGCGAAGTATTGAGACCCTTTCAGAAACACTCCGCATTTACTGTATGACTGTGAAAACAAATATAAGGGTTCTGAATTAATTTTCGTCAGAATACAGTGGATAAAAAAAAGTTTCCATACGGAAACGAAAACGGCGTATAAATTATTATAATTCCTATAGAAATCTCACCAAAGATTCAGAAACTGCACAAGAAACTTATTACATGAGAATGTGTTCGCAACAAAAATTCCTTAATTTTCACAAATAAAAAGTAATTATATATATATATAATTAAAACTTTGAGAAAAACATACAAAAAGAAAAGCAAAAAAAGTTTCCTTACGCTCTGCGAAAATTGATTAGAATGTAGTCCCGCATTCAATTATTATAACTATCGAATGAAAAAGAACTTCAGTATAGGGTCATTCCACGCAAAATGAGCAAATCGGCTGTGGCTGACACATCACCGACTTTAATGAAAATCAGTTTTTAAATAGGTCACATACAGTAATGACCAACTGAAAAATATTAGATTTCAGAAATCTATATTTTTAAGTATTGACATTAAAGTTCAAGGTCACAAATTTAGATTTTCTAGCACTAAAGTGGCCTGTTTGCGCACTATATTTTAATAAGTTATTGACACATACACTGCTGGCCACCGTAAATGCAACACCCTGAAGGAAGCATGCAAATAATATGAAATTTACAACATGCATTAGCGGAGGTGAGATATGCAAATGATTAGAATTTCAGCGCAGACGCACATCACGCGCGCCTGTGGCGCCACTTCAAAGCCTTATTAAGGCTTGGAGATTTCGACGATTTCAAGTACGGCAATTGTGTTTTTCTTGTGGTTTTTTCAAAAAAAAACGATCAATTATGCCTCGCAGAAAAAAGCGATCATCTTTTGATCAAGTATCCGAGTTCGACAGAGGAAGGATAGTGGCCTACCGAGATTGTGGATTATCTTTCAGGGAAATCGGTAGTCGTGTTGGACGAAACCAAACAACTGTAATGCGGATATGTGATCGTTGGATGCAGGAGGGTACGACGGACCGACGTGTTCGATCGCATCCACCTCAGTGCACCACTTCACGTGATGACAGGCATATTGTGCGTATGGCAGTGACGGATCGCTCAGCCACATCACGAACCATAGCACAGCACATTCAGTCTGTACCGCATCATCCAGTGTCTGCGCGTACCATTCGACGCCGTTTACAGCAGAGTGGTCTGTCCGCAAGACGTCCATTGCTTCGTCTACCCTTGACGCAGAACCACAGACGTTTCCGCCGCCAATGGTGCGATGAAAGAAGGATGTGGACGGCAGAATGGAATGAAATTGTCTTTACTGACGAGTCACGCTTCTGTCTGCAACACCACGATGGTCGGATTCGAGTCTGGAGACACCGTGGAGAGAGGATGCTGAACAGCTGCGTTATGCACCGCCACACTGGTCCTGCACCGGGTATTATGGTATGGGGTGGTATTGGATATCACTCTCGCACTCCTCTAGTACGCATTGCCGGTACTTTAAACAGCCAGCGCTACATCTCCGAGGTGTTGGAGCCAGTTGTCCTTCCTTACCTTCAGGGCTTGCACACAGCCATATTTCAACAGGATAATGCGCAACCACACGTGGCACGCATTGTCCAAGGGTTCTTCGTCAATCGCCAGATTGAATTGCTTCCCTGGCCAGCTCGCTCTCCGGATCTTTCGCCGATAGAAAACATGTGGTCCATGGTTGCTCAACGATTGACCCAGAATACATCCCCAGCTGTCACACCAGATCAACTTTGGCAACGTGTGGAAGCTGCTTGGTCTGCTGTACCCCAAGAACACATCCAAAGTCTCTTTGAATCAATGCCGAGGCGTGTGGCAGCGGTGATCTCCAACAATGGCGGCTACTCTGGCTACTGATTTTGGCAGGAACCACACTTCACAGAAGTCTATAAATTTAATCATTTGATACTTGGTCAACATGTTATCTACAAAATAAATTTTGTTGTGATATCTCTTGTCTTTCTTGGTGTTGCAATTTGGGTGGCCAGCAGTGTATTTAGAATTTTTATATCGTTGCATTCTTCGGAAAAGGGTTTCTTAGGAAACGTCAGAATATAAATAGCCGTCATTGCTGAATCTGAGAGATCGACAAAAATAGAAATTTTGCCAATTTGCTACAAATTTTAAATTGCTCTGGTATCTCTAGAAATGGAAAAAAAATGTTAAAAATTATTCTTAATGAAGAGCCTTTCCTAACAAATAGCGTGGCTTAATTTGGTGATTGCATTTCTACCTCCTTTATAAAGAAAAAAAATTATGGAAAAAAACGATTTTTCAATTTTTAAAAATGCATATTTCACTGTGAGGGAAAGCTCCAAGAACATCAAAACTTTCAACATAAAAAAATATGCCTATTATATTTCCTGAAATTTTCATAATTGCAATTTGATTATTTTTGTCTCGGGAAAATTTTTAGCTAGATCTAAATTTTACTTTTTTATCGCAGCTGATAATACATAACAACCTTTGATAATATAAAAAATGCGATATAAGGTATATAAAAATGGGACAACTATTATTATGGTGGATGTGCAAAATTTTACATGAAATTTCTTTTTAAAGTCTTTTGCTAAATTCAAGGAGTGTTCCATCGGTGAAATAAATAGAGGGAAAGTTCATTTTGTTAGAAAAGTCTTTTCTATTTGCTTTTTCCTTTGGAAATGTAAGTATTAAATACTACTGCTTGTGAATAGTAAATGCGTTTCGTAAATATTAAGCATTTTTAGTCAGATAAACACTAATTTTGAGAGTAAAAAGAATTTAAACATCGTTGTTATACTCGATTCTCCCAAATGTACATAACTCACACACACGGATCCTTGTTCCATATTTATCACAATCACTAGTGAAATTAGTAAAGATTTCAAGAATTCTGCAGCACTAAGAAAATTTCAATATAAGCAACTACGAAATTGAACAAGTTATCTTTATCAGATTGAAAGTTAATTTGAAGACAATCAAGTAAAAGTTTTAAATGTTTAAGATTTTTCAATTGGGATTTAATGTCCTGCTTTTATAATTTCCTTCAAAAGTTAAAAATAATTTAGTATTTCATTGTTGTTATTTGAAATGAGTTATATGCATTAGAATGGGAATGAAATGCTATGATTGGCGATAATAAACATTGCCAGTTAGGGGCTATACAGATGGAATATGGGTAACACGTCGTAGACTTATCCGAATAATCGCTCGGCGACGAAATTTTCAGTCGCCAATTGATTGGATGGGCAAGAATGTGTTTTTGCGTTTTACTAATTTTGTTATTGTTGCTTTGGGACTCAAAATACAATCCTGAATTTTTTGACAAGTAACAGACATATTAAACTATATTCCTCCAAAATATAATTTTCGTCAGAGCTGTCCTTCATTTTTCATTTTGTGTGCCTATTTTAAGTGGAAAACTGTCATTTTATAATTTTCCTTTGCTGTTTGGAAGATGAAGGAAATAAAAGCCGACTTCCAAACTTCAGCAGTAGTTTTATCATACCTAGCACTGTACCAGGTATGAATTTCAATGACGCATTTAAATTCCCTTTAGCCCATGGAAACCTTTTAAATTCTATCAAAATCGACTATTTTCCATTTTTCGCTATTATTTGTTAGCTGAAATACGATGTTTAAAATTGTTGTTTCCAAATAGATAAAAAGACAATTTTTCATAGATTACAAAATATGAAATATTGTCTGCGTTAAGTAGTTTTTGAGAAAGAGATCTTCAAACATGCAACATCAAGCGATTTCACAACTGCTCTTCAAAGTTGCAAGTCCTTAAAATGCCTGAAACTTCCAAAATATTTCATTTTGGGCCAAAATATTTTGGATATGGTTATTTATGCATAAACTTAACCCCTGTAGCAAATTTCATGAAAATCCGTCACAGGTTTTTCTGATTTTTGCTATTTCACATGGAATGACCCTATAGCGTAAGTAATCATTTCAAACTATTTTTATACCAGTGGATCGTCTAAAATGAGAATTTCGAAAGCTATTCGCGTGTTGGTGATAATGTTGAGAAATGACGATTTATCAATGAGGAAAATATTGGCGAAATCGCAAACAAATCTAAATCTACGGTAAAAAACACAGAAGCACATAATTAGGTAGAAACTGGAAAATAGGAACCGCGATCAGGAAGACCTCATAAATTGAATTATATACACCAGGAATATTCTGCAAAAAGTTCGCGATAATCCACGAATTAGTGCACAACAACTTGCATCCTTGTTGAAAACCGATTACAATATTGAAATATAACCTCAGACTAAGAAAAGTAATAAAAAAAGATTGCTACAATGGGAATGTTGCACGTAAGAAGTCATTCATTAGCGAACTTAATAGAAGAAAGCGTCTCGAGTTTGCAAAAAGCATGTAGGCCCTTTAACTTTTTGGGATTCTGTACTTTTCAGGGATGAATCAAAATTTAGTCTCTATGGTTCAGATGGACGAGTTATGGCATAGAGAAAACCAAAACATCAAATGCAAACAAAAAACTTATGTAGAACTGTAAAACATGGCTGAGGAAATGTAAAGGTATGGGGTTGCATGAGTTCTTCTGATGTGTATAATTTATGTTTTTTTTTTGTTGAAGGTAACATGGATAGCTATGTGTAGCTTGACATTTTCAAACAAATGTCCTTACTAGTGCTACGAAACTGTCTCTTGGAAGACCATTTATCTTCCGATAGGACAACGATTCAAAACACACTGCAACGTTCTGTAAAGAATGATGCCTTTACCATATGTCGCAGGCAACTTCACACACCACCAGTCTCCTGATTTAAATCTCATGGAACACTTATGGGAAGAAATCAGTCGTGAACTAAAAAAGTATGATACCAGCAACAAAAATAACCTGGAAAGTACCATTCTGGACGTCTGGAACAACATTACTCGGAAAACAACAAAATTTGTGGGAGTCATGCCTAAACTTCTGAGAGAGGTCATTAAAGCAAAAGCAGGTTCAACTGACCATTAAATGATGAAACATGGGGGAATAACATTTAATGAAATATTTTTCACCGTACGGAGACTTTTTTCTTTATATTTGCCACATTTTTTTGTATTATTGAGCATTATGCGTTAAATTACATTAATATTTTTTGTTTAAATGCAATAGAAACTTTCTATGCAATTATGCTCATCTGTTTTTCCATTTTTATTTCTTCAATATTTATATTCTGCAAATAATAAAGCAATTTATTTCAGATAGTGCGTATAGAAACTTTTTGCTCACTGTATATCGAGTTGCTATTCATTATTTTCTCTAATAATTTCACATTTCATTACATATATTTTTTAGGCTCTTTAGCATGAAAATAACTAATGGTTCTGAACTAATTAAATTAAGAGTTCACCTTTAGAAACTGCAGAACAAAAATAACTTACATTTTAGACTAGAATTTTTAAAACAAAAAAGGGATGATCCGTACATATAAAACCCAAATATACATCCCATGTACAATATTTATTTCTAATAACTTTTTGTATCAATAAATTTTGACTTGAAAATAAAAACATTGTCTTGTGATTTTTTTCAAATCTCCTCCACCTTTTATGTTACGGGGAAAATCTCCGTTCTTCCATTTCAAGAAAACTCCTTTTCTTATTTATCTTCTGTATTTATCTGATAATGGCAAAACTTATCGTAAACAATTTTTATGTCTACTATTTTTATCCTATGAAGATTTAATGGTTGTTTTTCCTATTTAGATGTTTTCCATCTTAGATTTCCAATTATCAGCTCACTAAAATTAGATCAACAGAACTCGTGTGTACCAGCGGAAGAATTTGTTATAACTCAATTTCAAAGGCTCTTACAAGTTCGATTTTTAAGTCAAAATTCTTACCTTAACTTTTCAAACTCCTTCAGAATCTTTAAAATAAGCATCGGCAGATAAAATGCACATTTATTCAGTTCTAGTTACAACTTTACAAAAGCTAACATTTTTAGCAATTGCAACAATAAACATGACTACTCTTGTAGAATTGGTTGTTTTTTATGGCGCAAAGGTCAGATTTGGCCTTTGCGCCATAAAAACCAACTAAGCAGTGCCAACTTTTATCATAGGAAACCTTTCCTTACGAACAGGAATTTTTTCCTTTTAAATTATCGTTTGGAACAGTAGTAATTCAGAATTCGAAAATAAGAGCTCGTTGCAGAACATTTTTTGATTAATCAGATGCAAAAACAAAATTTTGACAAGTTTTATTCATATTATAAGTTTAAGATTTTAAAATAACATGTTTCCATCTTAAATTAAAGTTCAGATCACACAAAATGGAAGCAGGTCACAAAACAACGTATGAGAGATTTTCACTGCGAAGACTTTACTTCCGCTACATAATTATAGGGGTTACCTTAAAATAAAGTTTATAACAGTTTTGGCAACATTTAGCGTTTAGTCTAATTGGCGCTGACCAATCAACTGTCATAGATTAATTCGGAATTCATTCTTGGGAATTTTTATTAGCGAAGAATTGAAATCGTATTTAAAAAATAAGCCAAGTGACATCACGTTCGTAATACATTGTACATTTCTCCGCCGAAACACTACCGCCCCTTACACTTAGCTTGACAGGAAAAGCCTCTCATAAAAAATTTTCTTTGTGCAAAAGTTTAAAATATTTCTGCTCGAATCAAAAACATCACATAAGGTACAAAAATCTGTACACTAAAATTTTTTTAAATAGTCAATTCGTAGTTTAAGTATGGGAAAACAATTTTTCGGACATACAATATTCAGTCTTTTTTAAATATTTTTTCATTTAATTTATTTGCGAATGTCTAGATTACTGATGCAGTTATTATTGTGTCTATTACGAATCATTCATTGATCCTCCATCAATGAATGGGAAAACCGGCGATAGCATTTATTCTTAATTATAACTCACGCGGTTCCAAAATTTTACGATCGACAACGAAAATTAGTTTCCAACTCGTTACGATGGGAAACATTTTTGCGAGACGCTTTCTGTCATTTTATGAAGTAGAGTATGGGCGATAAAATATGCTTCTGCTTTTATTTCTACCTTAATTAACGCTCAAGTTAAAAGGTTTGAATTGAAGGGAATAATATGAACGATCTCGCTAGCTGATTAGCTCACGAATATTTTTCTTGGAAAAAATTGTTCGTCAAGCTTTTATAGAAAATTATAGGGAAAAAGATATTTTCTATGTTATTCGAAAGTTAAAGACGAATTGTTTGGAGTAAAATTTTGAATCTCTGAATTTCATCATATTTCTTTTAATTGGAATCATAGTTACAGACAATTGGGTCCGTAAAATTACTCTGCAACAAACTCTAGCCCAGTAGACGCTCTTTTTAAGAACCCCAAGATATCTTTAAAAGTTTGTAGGAAAGGGAAATTAAAGTTTGTTGTGCAGTATCTGGGTGAGACTGGGAATGGAAGTTCATAAATTCCTAGTTCCGTAAACAAGGGGTTCGTTGGAATAAGTTGCGCTTCATTATGGAGGTACAATATCACAAAGACAAGTATGTCCAAATGAACCCTTATGTCCTTAGAACCAAGAAATTTCCTGCTTGAAATGAAAGAAACCGAAGTAAATGAGTTGTTCATAAGTGTTCGTGTATTCGTGCACCGACCTTCCAAAGGAATAGACGGAGCATGTACGCGCAGATTGATGTTATTTCTACCAATCACTGGATTTGAAGATCTCCGGAGTGAGGTCATGTGATATTGGAAGAAAGCACGCACGAATCCTAATGTTGGACGGATTGGACGCATCACCTTTCTAATGAAATAGACAGAGCATGTACGAAGAGTCCTGTCGTAAGAACTCAGAAGGGTGAGTCGCGTGGGCTTACGAATCCACATGGAAGATTGTCTACGAAGCAGACTAGTGTTGTTGGATAATCACTTAGCCAATCAATAATTTGTCCCACATAAAGACTCATGTTTTCCCACAACCAAGCAACAGATCTTCAAACCGAGCGACCGGAAGAAATAGCATGAAGCTGAGCACAAACTCTGTCTATTTCATTATGAGCGTGATGAAAAACACTAGTTTGCGCTTCGATAACCAATCGGCCCTTCTATTCCCGAGCCCACATGACGTGCTTCTGAGATCTTACGACAGCCACTCCGCTCTTATGCTCCGTCTATTTCATTAGAAGGTCAATGATCCATAATGGGGAATAAAGTTGCACACAAATCCAACACCATATTGAATGTGTGAACATACCCTTATAAATTTAATATTGGTACAAAATAAAACACTATTCGAATTGAAAATCGTTGATCTTCTTTCATAGGTAAATGTAAATATCATTTAAGTGTCCGGAAAATAATTTTTAACACGTTTTGACATTCTTATAATTTCTACAATTTAATTTGGACGCAAATCATATACATATACATGCATATCTATCATGTAATTCATTTCACATACATCGCATTCCAAGTGTATGACAAAAATATAAAAGGCTGTACTAAAGTGACTACTTTAAAAATTGATTTTTAGTTTTGGATTGATTATGAATGCCTCTTCTTAACCCTCTTGGTGATTGTCTCGACGAGGTATATCGTAGTTAGTAAAACAGACAAGATCTTGATGGACGAGATATCTCGTCATAGCAAAATTGGTCCGACGATGGACGAGATAGCTCGTCGAAACGACTTGGAGGGTTAAGTTCGTATCCTGTAAAATTGCAGTAATTTAAATAATAAAAATTATGATTCTATGGCGAATAATCTTACATTCAAAATTCATATCACTACTTTTATATTGTGGCACTTTTGCTCCAGGGATGCAACATTTTCGAATTTCATCATCCTTAAAGGATAACAAATTAATTTGATACGATATTCATGACTGATTTTTTGAAATCAAATACATTTTGTCCAGAAATTCCATTTGGTGGCATGTGCAATAACAAAGAACTTTTTTTAATTAAATTAATACAGTAAAGACAAATCAAAGACAACCAATCACGACTTTTCAAAAGATGGCTGGTCGCTTTGACAGGTTTTTTATTAAAAAAACCACTTTCTTCGACAAATTTTTAACAGGTAATGCAAGTTGCTCAAAAATATGTTCTACTCGTAAAGTGAGCAACCTGGATTTTCTGCTACTACAAAAAAGAATTTTAATGCTTCAAAAGTCCTAGTTCAAATATCTTCTAACATAAATATTCGTTGAAGATCTGAAAAATTCTCTTTAAAATTTGAGTTCTCTAACTTGCATGCATTTTCAAATCGAATCCTCATAGCACGTTTCTTTCAATTCAGATATTCAGTTTCTGAATGGAAACCACATACCTATTCAGAATAAGAATGATGTTACTTGCCTATGAGAAGTTTTTCTGTAAAGCTAAATGTAGGTGACGCTAGTGTTTTTTGTGGTAGAACGTGCTTCCTGTGCGTATTCTGTACTGAATAACTGGAAAAAATCTTCGTCTTCTGATAATTTGTTTACACTAAAAATCCATTTCATTTAGTACAGCTTTCAATAAAAGCGAAAAAAATTTTTTGAAACATGGATATCAAATGTCAGTTTTAATGAGTCTAATCGTCTTTTAAGGGAACCGTATGCCAAAATTTAAAAAAAATTGAATTACAACATATGATTAGCTACCAGTTTTATTTTAAAAGGTTTTACGTGGCATATTTTTTCTTTTCATAAAACGTAATTCTACATCTACATGAGTTAAACCTTAGATGAATGTTCATCAAGATATACAAAGCCGACAAGAAAGAAAGTCGTATCTTTAACAATATTGTACAAAATAAATCGGTAAAAAAATTTCTAAATATTTATTTGTAACATAAAATAATGGAACACATTTACCTATAAATTAATACCAAGGTTCTAGTGGACATGAATAAATTATGCAACATTAATTTTCTTATTATTCTCTTAAAATCATTTATCCCAAATACTTGGAAATTGCTTATATTTCGAAAAGAAAAATAAGTTCAACACAAAATTTTAGACCCAGTGACTAGGACGTAAAATAGAAAGATTAGCGCAACACACAGAAAAACAAACAATAACAGTAAAAAGATTAATAACACGTCTAGAAACAACGAAGAAACAAAGAAAAGACAGAAGTCATTGTCCTAAAAGGTTATCTCACAACTCCAAATACCTAGACACCTCAGAAAGTCTGTGGAGGGTTCCACATCGAAGCAGGTGGTTTCTATTTTTGCACCACACATAAGTACACATAGTAAATACTAGATACGCAATAGTATTAGAGTTTAAATTCTGTAAAAAATAATTTTTGGAAAAGGTTGCTTTTCCAGCAATACTGGTAAAACAATCTGAGTTGCAATAGTAGTGCTTAATTTAGATCTCAGCTTCTCCAACACTGCCAAGTTAAGGTTGATTCAAGTATTGTAAAGGGTATTCAGCCATTTTAGTGTGAAACTTGTATAAAAATGAAAACAGGGATGATAAATAACTTATTCACTAAGTTAGAATACGTTTTATAAAATGCCTAGAACCTAGATATGTATGGACTTTTTTAAGTGACACTTGCACAAACATACAAATACAGACAAAGCAGTATAACAGACTGACACGCTGTGAAGTTCAGTCACTAATTACGTATTTACAGATTACGTACAATTCGTATTTCTGAATAGCAATCAGAACAATTGGCGACTTTTAAGTTTGCAACATTCGGCTAGTTATTGCACATCGGGAAGCGAAGGTCGCCTAGCAGATGCTCTGCGGAACTCTTGCCCTAATTACTGTGAATACTTAAAGTATACAAAATCTTATGGAAATATATCAGCTGTAGCACAAAGTGCGAATACATATGCACTAAACGCAGAAACCACTGATGATTTTGCAGTGAAATAGCCCAAAATGGATAAATAGCTTGAATGGGACGAAAATATTCAATGAACAAACACTCCATTTTTATGCATAGATTTAATTTTACACCATCCTTTAACACAAAAACTGTTGAAAAGGGCAAATTTGATTGATACAATTCAACGGCTGTCTTTTTGCATTACCTTACCAAAAATTCGCCGAAACTGAGGATCCTGCAACTCAATTACAATCGAGACATCACATTGGAAAGACATACGTGCCTCCTAACTCGAAATAGACGAGAGCACTTTCAGACATACGGATTTTAATTACCACTGCCACGGATTATAACGTGCAACTCAGTCTCGATTTCTTTACTAATCACTCGAGGTTTTAACCGAAAACGTTATCGGTGAGAATCGCGTCGCACACAGCAAGAATACAATAACCAAAACAATCTATCCGAAGTAAAATCGCAATAGAACTAAAATTGAAGTCTATTTCGAAATGGCTATCACGAAAGCATGTTTAATTAAAAACATATTGAAAGTCAATGTTGCTAGTAACGATTCATTCACAGATATCTATTGTACCTTTTAATTTCATTTTGAATCATACATAGCACAAGTGTTTAAAAAACACCCATTAATAGGCGAATAGAAGTAACATTTATGTTAACAACCATATATAGGTAGGTAGGTATTTTAATTAATGTCGCACTGAAGCAACCCAACGGGCTATTGGCGACGGTCCGGGATCATTCCCGAAGGGAAAGATCCTAGGATAACACCACGTAATTTTTAACTACGGTCAGACGACGAGGTCACACCTGAACTGGTACCCCACTCTCCAAACTTCCACACCACGCCAACGTTCGGACATTTGAGGCCATGACAGATTTAACGTGCACCAGCCCCCATGTACACGATCTTTGGTTGGATTCGAACTCCGGTTGCTAATCCGCTACTCTTCCAATCGGGCTACCGCGACCCCCATTTATAAGAGAATATTTTACGTTACAGTAGCATGCTTGCAAGTGTCAGATTGGATACAATTGTTAGTGTCATTTTTATAATATTCCATTCTTTCTGGGAATTCCTTTTTGATGAGGAATTACAAAAACGTATTGAATTTCATTATTCAAGCTAATTGGATTTCTCAAATCGACACATTTTAAACGAAAGTACTTCGACAGCTAGACTATTGCACTGCATTGCTCCGCCCAGTAAAGTATCTGAGTATTCAAGCGGATAATTTGAACTAAAAAATTTTCAGAACTATGAAAGCGAGTATGTACATATACCTCACTGGATAACTGAAGAGAAATCTAAATTTGTATATATCCAACTACTCTTGAGATATCCAATTCTCCATTTTGCATGTTTCTCAATTTTACTCTAAAAATAAGTGAAAGAAGCTGTGAATAACATTAATGAATTGAATGCATTTATTTCATGCAACTCGACTAAACCAGAAAGGTATACTTCTGGAACGTATTTACTTCATGAGTTCGTCCCTTACCACGCACATCTTCACTCCCAGCCCCAGTACCGAGTTAGATGACGGACCCCTCATGAAATACCAGCATTATCCCATATACTCATTGTTGAACTTTCTGATGGGTTTACTCGCATATATCCGTTCTGTAACCTGCAGTTTATCCAACATAGCTTCTAACAAGTTTCAATCTTCACCAAAAGAATTTTTCCTAGGATTCTTTCAACCAATCGATGTGATTATTTTGAGTACACATGTATTCCGACTTGTGTATCAAGGTTCTGCTTATAAATCGCCGTCGTGTAATGGACGTGCATACAAGAAAAGTTATACTGACACAGAAGGGAGAAATGCACTCAGGGAGGTATCGAACGTGCGCCGTCAACAACTCGCAAGTTGCTAGGGCAGTGGACAGATCCACTAAGCCACGGAGGCCCCTCATTATGTGTGTATTGGAAGGAATACTTCACTACTCATAAATCTCATGACGCTCAAAGGGTTAAGTAATTTGCACAAATATAATTTTTTCTTTACCTTTGCATACATATTGCAGTTTTATTAAGCAGAATGAAAATTTGTCTTTCAAAACTTACAAAGTGAATTTCACATTACAGTACAAAAAAACTCTACATTTCCTGGCCCACCTTTTGCTTTCGGTCGCCGTACTATATCATCGACTCTCCCTGTGTTGGTTCCTGCCATCAGTAAATTATTTGTATAGCAAGTAAATTTTGCACGGCGGGGCATTGCTTATCCACGAAACTTTTGGTCTGGATTGGGGTAGTATCATGCAACTGAATCACCCACCATCATGCATGTTAACATCCAAAAGTTTCCCGCCTTTTCTGACACCGGTTAAGTTCAGGTGTCTGGAGGGAGGGGGAGTAAGCCTCCGGAACATCCCACTCTACTCGCTTTTTTCCTTACGTTACGTGACCAGCAGTCACGTGATACCCGGCGGATGGTCAAGCGCATCCAGAAATAGGAACCGGGGAACAAAATCGGGAATTGGGGAAAGGACAACGCAGTTGCCATGGGAACCATCGATCCCGGGAAAAGCCCGGGACGCGGTTGACATTCCACCAAAACCAATCCCTCTGACGTCAGCGGAGTGGGCGGCGCCAAAGCTGCATACTTTATGAGGCATAGCATGAGGTATGTTAATCGAAAGACGTCAACTTGTTACCTCTTTCGATTGTAAATAAGCGCGGAAGCACTCTCCGGCTCGGCATAATGCATCCCTGTTTGCTCGAGTGGGAAGTTTTTGAATCGAGGAGGGGGCAGGGGGCCTGTTACGGAAGATTGCCGAGCGCTGGTCCTTATGGAGAATTAAAAGGGCCATTCAAAATCAAATTGAAATTTACAAGTGGCAATGAATGAGTGTGAATTTGAATCGCACAAGTTTCACCATTCACAAATAAAGTTGTGGTGCAGTGAGTGAAGCGAAACTTTCTTTTCGTCGTTTACGTTTAAATTTTAACAATCTTAAGCGAACAATATTATAGAACTCCGCATCCATTGGCGCCAACATGAGGAAATTATTACGAGAGGAACAAATCAGACCCCAGTTCCTTCATATATATGCGCGTTTTCAGAATAATGTATTTTGCTCATGCATTTAAAATTCATATTCTCAGTATATTTGCTATTTTTGTCTCATAATTGAGCGGTGCCAATTATGAGACAAACTATGAAAATATTAAGGGGAGCCAATCGGGAATCTATGAAACCAACTATGAAAATATTAGGGGGAGCCAATCGGGGCCGAGTCCCGAAGAATCGCACCCCTATCTCATGATACTGAAACAGGGGGGCCATACAGTCTAATCAGTGAGGAAGAGTGTCCTTGTACATTTGAGTATATTGGGAGAGCGTCGAAGAGTTCACTCCCCAGTTCCAAGTGGCATAGCTAAGGGAGGGTGATAGGAGCGGCGGCCCAGAGAGCCAATACCTAAAGGAGCGGCATTTCAAAAATATTTATTTAAGCGTTTGGTAGTTTTTCTTTAAAAAACGTTTTACAGTTTTAAGCACATGTTGTCCTTGTCACATTCCTGTGCTGTGAGAGTGAAGTAAATGTTTCATGCACTCCATCTTCGGTTTGGTTTGTTTTGGGGTTTTATGGCGCAAGGCCATATTTGGCCATGCCTCGCCAGACACAAGATATACAACATCAAGTAATAGACAGGCGCACACACACAATGAAAGTTTTACTGACACAGAAGAGAGAAATACACCCAGGGAGGAATGCACCTGACGCACTCCATCTTCGGATGCAACGCTTAAAAGTCAATCCTTCCTTTCATGTAGATCTCTGTATACGTATTGCTTTTCATGTGTAGCCCACTACATTCATATTACTCTTCATGTAGCCCACTGCATTCGTATTACTCTTCAGAAAAGAGACAAATCATTAAAATTATGTTCTCACAATCTATGTCTACAATCTGTGAGAGCACAAAACAAAGGGGGCGTTTTTTCTAACTTCTGTCCTTGAAACCCAGTTACAGGAGTCATTATCAAAGCTTAGCCTTGCTAGTTTTTATTTCGATAAAAATTGCAATAAAAAATTTAATATTATACGAACAGTAATTTTATATAAATATACTAATTAGAAAATTCTACACACTAATTATTTTATAATATACCTTATCGTTTTCAATAGCAAATTTTGTTTTGGACAGAGGGAGGCATCGACCTCATTTACCCCAGGTCCCAAAAAACCTAGCTTCGCCTAGTCTAGCCTGGTCCTCATTAGAGGCCACACGTTCTTTTCAATGAGATCGAATGTCTCAACATTTTTGGCTATCAATATTATCTGTATGTTTACATTTATTCCTCATGGTCGTAGGAATTAACTATAAAAACATGTGTGACAAGAGAACGGGGCCCTAATATTTGGCGTCTGGGATTGCAATACACCATGCTATCACCTTCCACACCACGCTATTGTGAGGACATTTGAGGCCACGATATATTTAACGTACACTAGCCCTCACGTTCACGATGGTCTTTAATTAGATCGAGTTTCGAACTCGGAACCATCTGGTTGCTAATCCACAACTCTACCAACTGGGCTACCGCGGCCCCTTATAAGATTCAAACGACGTATCGAATCTCATTGAAATTATCAAAAACATTTACTTTGTTAATAAAACAAAACTTATTAAATTTTTATTACATCATGGATGATTTTGCCTCATTAAAAGAAAAATTAGTGTGATTAGATTCAGGCATATTTTCCAACTTGTGTGCTTAACTTTTAGATCCACTAACGCGTTAAAAATCAATTAATCGTATTATACTAACACATCGATTAAAGCTTATTTGAGTTGAGCAGGAAAATTGATTTGATTGTAATGTAAACAAATCTATTCACTTAAAATTTTAAAATATATTTAAACTTACCAGTAACGGCTGGTTATTGTGTTTTCTATAGCAGATGAAAAGCAAGAGCATCCCAACTCCGATCGGGTCCTGCAGCATGGATGACACGCATTAAAGTTCTCTCCGCAATCCTAAATAGAACATTAGACGAGAAAAGTCAAGACTAGATCTACTGATTTACCTTGAATATTCATCCCTGGATACATCACACGGACAGTGGATCATTTGACGACCACAGGTCAACTGTCCTTCATTTTCAGAATACACTCCAAATGTATGCTTGTTTAACCCCATGAAATAATACTTAAGACAGAAGGATAGTCTTGAGAGGATTTTCAATAAGGATTTTCAGCGTAAACAAATCAGACGGTCTGAGAAGATTTTACTACCTCAAATCTACCTGTTCAAATGCTCTCGCATGATATATATCGAAGATTACCTTAAAATGCGGTTTATCGCCATTTTGGTGACGTTTGGCGTTTAATCTAATCAGCGTTGACCAATCAATTATCATACATCAATTCAGTAGGTAGGTAGGTATTTAATTAACATCACACTGGCTATTGGCGACAGTACGGGATTAAACCCGAAGAGAAAGATCCAAGGACAATACCATGTAATTTTGAACCACGGTCAGATGACGAGATCACACCTGAGTAGGCACCCCACTCTCCAAACTTCCACACCAGGCCAACGTGAGGACATTTGAGGCCACGACAGATTTAACATGCAACAGCCACCAGGTACACGATGATCTTTGGTTGGATTTAAACTCGCAACCCTCCGTTTGCTAATCCGTTACTCTTCCAAACGGACTACCGTACCCCTCTATATCAATTCGGAATTCATTCTTTGGAATTTCTATTGGTGACGTGCTGAAATAGTATTCGATAAACCAGCCAGTGACGATATGTTCAGATTAAGTAGAGAAAAATCTTTTCGGGGCAGCACACAGTACCACCACCAACATTTAGCTTGACAGGTAGGAAGGTATTTAATTAACGTCGCACTGGAGCAATACAACGGGCCATTGGCGACGGTCTGGGATCAATCCCGAAGGGACCAAGAACCCAAGGGACCCAATTCAAGGACAACGCCTTGTAATTTTGAACAGTCAGATGACGAGGTCAACACCTGAACTGGCACCCAACTTTCCAAACTTCCACACCACGCCAACGTGAGGATATTTGAGGCTACGACAGATGTAACGTGCTCCGTGTACACGGCGGTCTTTAGCTTGACAGAAAAATGACTCTCAAGGAGCTTAAACACGTTACACGAACGTAAGTTCAGTCTGTCGCTTACATAAAAAACAAACCAAACATCCTCAAAACGGAGGTTAACCAAATTAGTTTTGAGCGGAAAGTATTTTTTCTCCGGTCTACTGTGGTCTCCATGGGTTTTCCCACCAACGCTTGCTCTGATCCTTCCCTTGGGTCCGCGTTAGCCCGATTGGAAAACTAACGGATTAGCAACCGAAGGGTTGCGAGTTCGAGTCCAATCGAAGACCGTCGTGTACAAAGGGGGCTGGTGCATGTTAAATTCGTCATGGCCTCAAATGTTCTCACATTGGCGTGGTGTGGAAGTTTGGAGAGTAGGGTGCCAGCTCAAGTGTTGCCTCGTCATCTGACCGTGGTTCGGAATTACGTGTTGTCCACACATCTTTCCCTTTGGAATTGATCACGGACCGTCACCAATAGCCCGTTGTGTCGCTACAGTGTGACGTTAATTAAAATATCTACCTACCTGATTTTTCTCTTCGGGATTGATCGCGGACCGCCAATACCAGTACGACGTAAATTTAACTACCTACCTACCCATTGCGCTTGCAATCTGCGAGTTGAAGGAGGCCAAATTCGATTCCTCTCTGTATTTATCTCTCTTATGAGTCAATAAAGCTTTCCTCGTGTGCATGTTATTTAACACTGACCGTGGCAATTTATTTAATGTTGACAGTGGTTCAAAATTACTAGGTGCTGTCCTCGGATTCTTCCCTTCGGTATTGATCGCGGGTTAGATACACAATAGCTAGTTGTGTTGATGCAGTTCGACGTAAATTCAACTACCTACCTCCTTAAATCACAACCAAAGACCGTCGTGTACAAAGGGGCCTCAAATGTCCTCACGTTGGCGTGGTGTAGAAAGTTTGGAGTTGGGTGCCAACTCAGGTGTGACCTCATCATTTGACCGTGGTTCAAAATTAAGTGCTGTCTTCGGATTTTTCAGTTCGGGTTTGATCCCGGACCGTCGCGAATAGCCCGATGTGTTGCTCCAGTGCAACGTTAATTAAATACCTACCTTAAATAAAATTATTTGTAACAATGTAAACTTATGGTTTGTCGTTCTCCATTCACTTTTTGCGACACACCAGCGGTCAATGAGGGCCGCGGTAGCCCGGTTGGAGAAAAGGATTAGCAACCGGAGGGTTGCGAGTTCAAATCCAACCAAAGACCGCCATGTACATGGGGGCTGGTGCACGTTAAATCTGTCTTGGCCTGAAATGTCCTCACGCTGGCATGGTGTTGAGGTTTGGAGAGTGGAGTGCCAATTTAGGTGTGACCTCGTCATCTGAATGTGGTTCCAAGATTACGTGGTATTGTTCTCGGATCTTTTACTTCTGGTTTGTTCCTGGACCGTCGCCAATAGACCGTGGTGTTGCTCCAGTGCTATGTTAATTAGCACTGGAGCAATTAGCGTTAATTAGCACTACGTTACCTACCAACCAGTGGTCACAGCCACAAAGCTGTTTCTTGGCCCGAGTCGTAAATCGAAGATGGCAGAACTAAACAACTGTTATCTTCAGTCAAAAAAGACGCCTTTCCATCTGAGTAGGATAGAAATTTTACTATTTGATTTTTTTATAATTCATGTCAGAAAATTTTAATTACTATTTAAGAAGTTGGGTTTTTATTTATTTGTAGCAAAACAAATTACTGTAAAGGACCCTTAACTCCTTTGGGTCCTCAGGTCAAGCTTCCCTTAAGGGAGGTTGAACTTGAATGTTTTAAGAAAATAATTTCTTGGATTATGAAAGGCTAACCTATCTAAATCTTTTACAGTATGGGAATCATAGTTTATAGATATAGACATTTGTCCACTTCCTTCTCATTTGGAGCCGTTAGTGTAAAATGCATCGTCTTAAGTGGGTACGGGTGGATATATACTTATAGTTGATTTTTTGAGGTTTAAAAAGAATACATAGGGATCATCTGCAAATACTAGAAACATTTGCACATGAACTGGTATTTAAATCCAATTAATTCTCTAATTTAAATACTATGGAAATTAACACAAAGCTCTTCCTTGTATGAACTTTTATTTTCAAAACATTAGCAGCAAATCCAAATTATACATATTACAAAATTGCTCATGTAATCAAATAGAATAAAAGTCATTGAAATACTGTTACATCTCAAGTGAAAAAATAATTAATTTTGTATATTCCAATATATTCTGTCTAAATACAATCAGAGGCAATAATTACTTAATTCACAAAATACTATAAACAGTATGTTTTCATTCTTAAAACTAATTAAATTGATTTACTTGCATAAAATTTTGTTCATATTTTTGTTAAGACATTGCCATTATTTTCACAACAGCATGACAGTTTCACATACATGAGAAAGACGCACCTATACTACATTTACACTAATTTGGAATAAGACTAAATATGTCATAATTATTCAATATCAAATTTTTGGGAAATTGCTAGTTACAAGTTTGAATCTTAATAGAATTCTACAATTACATTTTTTCTTAACTAAAGGAAGGAGAAATATATTCGAACATAAGATAAATTAAATAACGACCTTTTAACCGCAGTATGTGAATAAGTCTTACAAATCCAAATATTTTTACAATTTACAAATAGAGAAAAGTTTGAAGCACAGATCAATCAAAACCTTTGCATTACCACTTTTCATTCACTTTTTCATGTTACTTTTTCACAAAATTGATCCTATACCCTGCCACAACTGCCATACATTTAAAAAGTATTAATCAATTCATTCAGTGAAATGAACTTTCTCTTTGAAAATCCATCAGATATTCTGAGATAAAAATATAACTACACACTTTGAGATGTATAATTGTATAACTTTCAAATATATAAGCATCATTTAAGATGCAATTGCTGATTTGGCTTCAAACATATTTTTTACTTGAATATAAAGTGTACTAGCCCTGTATTGAAAAACAATTTTTATAAAAACCATAAAGCGGTTTTTATACCAATATGTACACATCAGTTTAATACTTTTTTCCATTGCCAAATATTTTTATAGAATTAAAATAAACTTTTTCGTGATGGTTAAATTTATATCACATTAAAAACCTGTTAATATTAGAATCAGTTTATACTGACAAATATTCATGCAACATACTGATAATATAGGAAGAGAACTCAATGAAACTTCTTCAGCAAAACAAACTCCCTATGACAATATTCCACTCTTTCAAACGCCTATCTTATCAGACACATTATTTTACCTAACAAATACATCTTACATTATATGTAGGAACAATCTTCCATGCGCACTGAATATTTTAGTAATGTAGAACTATAACAAGCCAATGTGAGTCTCAGCAGAATTACTGGACTCCTAAATGTAAGTTATCTCTACCACTGCAAAATACCACTTATAAAAAAGGAAGCCATAATTGGAATGAAGCCAACACTTATTTTAATCAAAAATCACAATATAATTCTTTATAAATACATTAAATCCTTGCAAAAATTTATAAAGCATCATTAATCAATTGAAAAGCATACACCATTGATATATTCCTGACAGGAGATTACAAAAAGTTACACCAGCTAAACACTGCTAATCAGCAAAAATTCACTCCTCTATTATCGTTGGTACTCATTTTAACAAATCTGAGTAATTTAACAAAATTTCGTTTTAGAAATTCTGCCCAGATAACCTTAGAACTTATATTCAAAAATTAACTTTTTATTTTACAAACTTTTCCTTCAGTCTCATGGCATATGCAAAACCGAGCGCCAATTAGTTCACGAGTACATTTTGAATTATCTCTAAATATAATAAGCAAAATTTGACAGGGAATTGGTTTGATATGGTATTGAATGAAATGTTTTAAATTTTATTACAAAACAAAAAGTTATAAAAAGAATTAGGCTGTTCACCCACATTTTTTGTAAAAAATTCCAAATCCAGGGAGCCAATCATTACATCCAAGTTAATACAAGAATAGTGAAAGAAAAATAATTATCGTTTGCTAATATGTATTAAAAAAGCTATCACACTGTATGAAATCTGTATAAATATCATTAAAAATGTTGGTAAAAGCCTTTTTTAAAATACCTGATAGAAAGCTAAGTGAAATGAAGGGCAATAGATACTGATATGAACAGTGGACTCAAAATTAATGCCTGATTTAAAATTTCACTCTTGCAGCTTCTCTTACAAATAAAGAGGATCTTACCATTTTACATCCAAATTATAATTGCTCTTACAAGATAGACAACCTCAATTTCAATGCACAGAATCAGCAAACAAATTTTAATAATAACGGATACCACTGTTATATTGCTAAATGGCAATAATTCTTAACACCGTTATCATAAAATAATAGTTTTATCCATCTCTATAGTAACTACTTTTGATTTTTTGCATAATGACATCAAGAATGTGTTTGGTCATTTGTGTCCCCCATTAGTGCATACACCAATACATTTATTCCATATTAACCTATTCTTTATAAAAGAGAATTTATCTATTATACATTACAAATTTTAAAAATCACAGCAAAAATTTCTCCTGAAAAACCACCAATGATCCACCTAATTTCAAAACACTGCTTTAGAAGACCTTGGAGACAATGTCATTTAACAATACTGATTTTTCAAATAACCTTAATTCTCCAAGTACAGAAAATCTTTACAAATTATGTAGATTTGCATATGATTGTCCAGTGTTTGCTTTCAATGGAAGTTTGTACGTTTACAAAATATTTGCATTAATTATCGGGGACTTCTTTACTTCAAGAAATGCAATGATTTTAGAAATTCAAAATCCCAACTGCAACAGCTAAAAATCTTATGATAGTTAAACTGAAGATCCATTGTACAGTTTTACGATTGTGGAAATATTAAAGAATGCTAGATATAAAAATTTACAAAATCACACAATGGCTTATTTTTAAAAATTAATCTTCTAAAAAAATTATGAATACCAATAAACGAATAAGTAATTATTAAACGCTGGTTTACAAAAAATGCATTTCATTGCCACTATTCAAATGTCACATTTGGCACACCACTACCACTATATACATATCTCAGCTCACAAAATATTAATACAAATTGTAAATCAGTGGAATAAAATAGTCAGCAAAATAAATCATTACGACAACATAATGCATTGAATGAAAACTAATTTTACTTGAAACAGTAATTCAAGAATTCTAAAATTGACATGATTCTGAAATGCGGAATGTCTAAAACCAAAGCTTGTTTCAACTGCATCAAAAAGACATAAATTGCATTAAAACTATATTCTTAATTTTAAAAATGTTGAAAACTTTAAAAAGATCTTAAGATAAAAAACTGATGTTCATGAGCTACCAAAACATAATTTGTAACTTAAATTATAGTATTATTCAGAAGTTGAAGCATCTATTTTCAAATTTCTCTACACATATTTTGAAATTTGCCTTAATATGCAATAGTAGGATACTATGTTATTTAATAGCATTCTAGAAATACAATGAAATCCAGACAATTTTTAAAAAGAAAAATATATTTTAAGTTAATTTTAAAGTTTATAAATACACCTAGATATACTATTTGACATAAAAAAAATTTCAGACTAGAACACATATAAAACAATTATTAAGGTCACATTAGTCAGACATGAGGTTGCTGAACTAGCTAGTGAAGCATTAAACTGAAAATTCTATAGTACACATTTGAAAGATGTACAGCTGTAGATTCTATTTTTAATTTAATATTAAAATGCTCATGTTTTTATAAATGCTAATAATTTACAAAATGTTTTAATTTTCAAATACTTTTCGTCTACCAATGATAAAAATGGTACTATTACCTCAGAATTAAACAGTACATATTATCAAAGTAAAGAATGAATTTCACATATTAAATATCTGAAGTTTTTAAGTAAAAGTAAACTTGAGTTGATATATATTAATAAATATTTAAATGTACAAAATGGATTGCATTAAAAAATAATATGCAACACTAGTGCATCGAACAAAGAAATATAGCAAACAGAACTCTGCTTTCTAACATTTTTTGTAACAGATATAAGTATATATTCATACATAAATTAAATAAAAATTCCTATACATTATACTATAAAGCATACAATAATATATATATATATATATAAATATATTTATTTTTAAAAAAACATAAAATTATGTCTTTGGGTAAAGCATAAGTCGTAAAAGGTAATACGGAAAGTTAACCCATATTGTTGCACAGTAAACAATAGAAAATGTACATAAAATGCATGATCACATGCATACGCATTAAATGTTTCTTTGATTTATAGCACTTCAAAGAACGATAAAATGCATCATCACAGCAACATGTAATTATGTGAAAATAAATTGCATTCATAGATGTTTACATTTTGTTTTACTCGCACGAGAAAGAATCTTTCAAAAAAGGTTCGATTTAAAAGGAGGAATGAAGAAAAAATTATCCCTAAAGATTGTACATGTAACTCTACATTTCCTCTGAAGCTAATAAGCAATAAAAATACACAATTCTCAAGAATGAATACATGGACATACGCGCAACAGTAGCACCGCTCTATGCATCGAGATAACCTTCAAACAAATTAAGAAGTAAAATCTTATTAAGTCAACCATGTTTCCAAGTTAACATATCAAAAAAGCTTTCATTTAAGTTTCTTGTGATAGTTAAACTTTGTTTCCTAATGAAACTGAATGTATCAAACTTTTATATAAGGAAATTTAATAATCACAATGAATCAAAGTTTTAAAGTGAGAGAAATAACAGGATATCCTAAAGGAGATATTCAATTCTTGTATGTTGTAAAGAAAAGAAAATGGTTCTGTCAACATTTACATTTAAAGCATTATATAATTAACATAATTATTAGATACAACTGAACTTCATAAAGACAAACTCAATTAATGAGTTATCAATAGCATTTATGACATTTATAATCCCACCCTAGAATTAAGTTCTTTCCACAAATTCAAATAACGATTTTTGATTACCACAAATAAATTTTGAAGTCTCCAATATTCACATTGCTTAACATTACGATGAATTATTAGCACCAGTTAATATCGAAGTCAACTGGGCTCTTAGACTTCCTTAGGAAGATCGTTACATTGCTGAGTTCTTTACATTGATCCAAACCCCATCTGCATATTCATCACAGAAACCATTTACAGAACCTTGTTTTAAGTAAATGAAATGCTGAGATGGTTTCACTTCACTCACTAATTATAAAATTCTAATATTTTTTTCAAATATTTTACTAAACACATTCAATTGCATCTTTATTGTGTAATTTTACTTTTATTTTCTTTTTTAGCTTGAACAAGTAAGAGGTTTCTTATTTTTCTTTGCCAGCTACCACTATATCGATAATACAAACTTTGATTTGAGCTAATAAAATTTACCTGTCCTACAAAATTTGTCTTGATGAGGTTCGGTTACAGTAAAATTTGCTTTCTTTATTCATAAATTATTCGCTAACAGAACACCTTCTATTCCTTTTGCCTGAAATCTTGAAACCTACCATATACCTTCCATTCAAAGTTCTTAAAGTGATGATGAAATTAAACTATCCAGGTATTTTAGTAACAATTGAAAATGAAATATTAAAAATAAGTAAATAAAACTAACCATAAGACAATTGCTTCAAACATAAAAAATGTCAAGTCAGTACTACCCAAGCACAGTTGGCAGGTACCAGATAGATTACTATCTCAAACTAAAATTATATTTAATTTATCTCGTAACACTGAGAAAAATATTTCAACAAAAAATTAGCCTGTGATATTTGAAGTATATGAAAGAAAATACAGAACTCACCAATAACCATGATTATAAGTGAGTAACTAGTTAGCAAGACATGTAGTTGTTAATAAACAATTTTCACATTTATTTGAAAACAAATGTAAAATGAAGTAAAAGCAATAAAATAATTTTAATTACAAAGAATACAATTTGAATATATATTTCCCTTTTCATTCTTTAAAACAAGAATAAAAATAGTTGACTAGCAAATATAGAAATGTTTCAGTAAAAAGGCAATATAAACTTTATAAATTAGCTTAATGATAAAAAATTTTTGACTTGATAATTATTTATTAAAAATTAATTCGCATATTAAGGATAAAAAAATGGAGAAACTAAATTATTTACTTCTAAAATTAAAAAAGTCAGTATAATGAAGATAATTTTTAATATTTTACATTGTTCAGTTACAAACAATAGAAATCATTCAAAGGAAATAAAAATCTTTAACATCACATTAGAGAAATATATTTTATATTACAATCATTTTTCCCACAAATAATTTTTAGATCTCAATTATCCTTTTTTCTTTGAATGCATTTGACTTATTGCATCATCAAAATATGAAATACATATATAAAGCAAATATACTTTAAAAACTTAAGTTATACATTCTTGCTAAAATAAATGTCACAAATGAGACTAAATCTATAACTAAAAATTTGGGAAAAGCAAACTAACTCAAATTTTATAGCTCCAATAAGTAAATTATTGAAAATATTCATAACAAATTTTTTTATTTGGTGAAAAAAATCAAAAAGTTGAACAAATTTAATTGGCAGTTTGTAATGTAAGTCTCAACTAGGCTTTACAATTTTATGACCAGATATTTCTAAAACATGAAATTAAATGAAAGAATCAAACTTTAAAAACTTATTCAAATTTTACATTTTTAAAAAACAAATATCTGCATAGTAGCAAATTTCAAATTTGCTTTTTATTATTTAATATCTAGAAAGTTTTGTCACTTGGCTCAGGCATAATTAGTTACACAGACAACATTTACAGTCACCATACATGGGTAAACAAAAGACACTTGAGTAGTTATGATTGGAGTTCTACTTACTCAGCTAAAAAATATTCAGCTTAGTAAAAACTTGTGTGTATAAAGTTCACATGAAAATTTCATTGTAAGAAATTCTGAAAAATTACTCATAGAAAAGGATTTGATGCACTATACTATATCTACAGTGTAAAGGTTTAATCCATCTATTCCTAAATGCAATTTGGTCCATAGAAAATGACACAAAAGCATAAAAATGATTTATAAATCTTGTTTACCTAGAAAAAAGAAAACAACATTAAAAATAGAAGAGAGTATATTGAAAATGTTATTTCTCAAATAACATGAATTGTTTGGAAGTAAACTAAGTCTTAGAATTTATCCAACAAATTTTAAGGGTTAATTGTTTTAATTAATACAATTTAAGTTACAAATGTCACCATTTTCAAATCTTTTCTAAATTTGAGCCCCCTAACCTTGCAGCGAGATGCCTCCACCTTAAGTCAAATAAAAACAGCAATGTGTGTGTGTGTGTGACAAAGTACTTAAAATTCAATTTAAATCATCTTATAACGCTAAAAATTTCTAAACCCATATAAATTTAGTTTTGTAAAGTTCTATCATTAAACTTTGCAGGTACAAGAAGATGTCGAGCTCACACATAGAATGATTAAATAAAAGTAAAAATAAATAAAGTTTTAAAACATTTCAGTGAAGCATACAAAAGGAAATTACAAGATTTTGAGTGATGAAAATAAAGATATGCATTCTTTCTTCCAGTGCAATATGATTAGCTTAGATCAGGACTGACCAAAACACAACTCACAGAGCAATTTCGTATGCCCCTACTATGGGTTAGAGATTTTGATTTTTATATGCAAAAATATAAAACTAATAAAAGGACGTACTTATTTTTTCAACAATAAAATTAATAAAATCTACATACAGACATCTGTTGACTAATAAATTACTTTCGTATTTACTACAATTACATGCTGAGTTCTCATTGATATCAATTTTGCAGAGCTCTCATTAAAACTAAATATAAATTATAAGAAAATAACTGCTTGCTTATTACAAATTGGGACTCTCCAAATATTTTAATACCTGTACTATATTATTCTGGATATGTTCATATCAATACATAATAAGATATGAATTCAGAAGGCCCATTAATGATTACAAACTGTTTTCAGCATGCAACCATATTCCCAGAATTTCTGTAATTGTTACTGATTTAAGAAATCGTGCTCCATTATATAACAACAATATACACTGCTAACCACAGAAAATGCAACACTATCAGAAAGGCCAGAATTTTAAAGGATGGGTAGAACATGTAAGATGAAAATTATCAAAAGTACAGCACAAATGCAAATTATGCATCTTAAGGTAAAAATAAAGAGAATATAAACAACCAGTATTAAAGCACTGGAATCGTGTATTCTTGGAGTGTGCTCACTTAAGAATTGACTGACTGAAAAACTCGGCATCCATATCAGCATGTTTCTGATTTTGATAAAATATATATTGCAGGATTATAGAAGGGCAGATTATCTCACTGATGCCTCTGTTTGGTGGAATGCAGGGTATGCCGATTTAAATCAGCTTGATTTAAATCAAGTGAGTTTTATTAAAATAATCATGCTTTTAAATGAATTTTTAAATTTTCTTTTTCTTAATTCAAGTTTAATAATATGAAAAATGAAATACCCTAGGACAGAATATATGCTATTTTATTGAAATAAGTTTAAAAATTTGCTCCTATTCTAACAGTAACTAAAGAATTACTTTTTTAAACTGAAAATAACTGGATTCCCTATTAGAGATGGTAGCATCAATTGGAATACGATGGTGCCAACTTGGAGAAATTATTGGGGAAGTAAAGCACCACTTGCTTCATGTTTCAGAATTCTTTATTTTGTTAATATAAATAATTACCGATATTATCAGTACATTTGTAATATTATACCTCATGTTACAGGAACTTGGACCCAACCAAAAATATTTTAGGACCTAAGGAGTTCAGGTCTCTACAACTTTGGGCCACTTCGGATAAAGAGATCTGTAAAGAGATATCGAATCGCTCTGCATATTTGGTTACTTGTATTATTTATATTTACACTTACTTGGGGGTCCTGGTCCTTTAGCCTACCATAAAAAATTTCAAAGGGGTCAGGCTCCTATGGAATGCTTGATGTAGGTGTTTCTTTAACTTATTTGGTTTCCCATTGGAAATATTTACCTCTCCTGTTTGTGGGGCACAGTGAGTACGTGCCCAGAGGAGTTGGCCCCATGTTGGAATGACAACTGACCAATAAATATTTCTTTTTGCTCACTGAAAACAGGCAGAGGCTGAATTTGGGGGCAGTTTATATATTGGTTATTTTTTAGTATTATTTTGGTTCGTTTGAGTCTACTGCAGAGGAAGCCCTTTCAAGAGAGAATTTTTTATTTCTGATAAAGGAATCAGCACTGTTTAACATTTGTTTTTAGTATGTAAAAAACGAGTACCTGCTGCCCCTCACTTCCTAGCTTATTTAGTAGCCCTTTGGTAAAAATCGACTGAGCTTAAAAAGAATCTCTAAATGTAGGCAAAAGCAAAATATTCATTTATTATCATGCCCATAATTAAAAAAATTCAAGCAAAAGCAGATGTTTCTTGATTTTCTCTATGCAAAAACATGGTATTCCAGATATCTTCTTTTGAATGGAGGAACTCGTTTAGATTTAAGAGTCTTTATTGCTGACACGAAAGACATTCATAAAATCATCTTGCCACAACAGCTACTTCTGTATTTGTAGAAAGAATATTTTCAACTTAACTTACACTTGAAACCAGCTGGGTAACAATAAGGCCAGAAAATTAAAATTTGTTCAACTTTACTACGATTTACAAAATCTATCAAATTTAAAATTAAATTTCCTTCTCTTATTAAAATCATAATTTTTTAATTTGAAATTTTAATGGATATTATGGATATGTATTATGAAATACAACTCAAATCTATATAAATAAAAATTTTATATATTGAATCTTTTCGGCCCATTTCAAGTTATTTATCCATTTTGGGCCCTTCTGATGCAAAATACGTCTCTTGCAAGTTTGGTGTCTGTCCTTCTATCTCTCTATATGTATGCCAGTAATGTCTAAATGGTTGAATAAATTTTCATGAAACTTTGCATACTGTGAGTACTTACATTCATTTAGTGACTGAACTTGGTTTCGTAAGTCTGTCTGTCCGTCTTCCAGTTCTTTTTAGTTTAGTTTAGTGTTTATGTTTGTACAAGTATCATAAAATTTATTCAACATATTTTAATGCAATGTTCTATATTTGATAAACCATATTTAGTTTAGTGAATACATTTTAAATTCCTTTGCTTACATATTTAGGCAAGTTTCATGTTAAAACATCTGAGTAACTCTACTTAAATCAACCATAATTTGGGAGTTTTAGATTAGCTGAAAGGTACATTGAGCATTGCAATAACTCGGATTGTTTTAGACACACTGCTGAAAAATCAAGTATTTTTTCAAAAACTATTTTTACGGAATTTAAATTCTAATACTTTTGTATTTTGAGCATTATTTATTTCCTTTGTGAAATAAGAACTATTTATGAATATTTGGGACAGATAATATTTTACAATGAAACGGAAACTCATGTTCGTTTGCCACATGCAATATTTTGTTTTTTTCGCTCGGATTAATTTTGCGTAATTAATTTTAAATTTTGTATAATTTTTAGTTGTAAATTGCAGCAACTCTGTGAGGTCAAGAGATTAAAAAAAAGAAACATGAATTTATATCTTTAGAACAACTTTTTCCTGAAAACTTTTATTTTGTTTTATCTCGCTGTTTTCTATTTAAAATATTTATTATTTTAATAAATTGTGTTTCCTTTTTTATGACACGCAACACCTCCACAAAGTATTTGATTTAAAGTGGCATGTAAGTTAGAATAATGTAAATTTTAAATGGAATTTTGTCATCATTGAAAGAACATTAATGTTAAAAAAATCCGAACAAGAACTTGAAATATTAGTCTTTGTCAGAGACAGAAGGTAAAGGTGGCTTATTTTACAAATTGAAGCAATATTTAAGCAATTTATAAACAATGATTTTCTTTACAAGAAACACTGTCAAATCAATTTACCATTTTATAAAAAATGCTAATAGATCACTTGCTTTGGCTGTACTGAAGACATTCAATTTTAAAACAAGTTTTATTATTGCACATGCCATAAAACGGAATTTTCAAGGAAAAACATATTTCGCTTTTACAACAAACTTAGTGATAAATATCTTATCAATTACTTTGTCATCTTTCCCTTAATGATGGCGAAATTCAAAAATGTCGCAAGCCTGGTGCAAGAGTGCCAAAAGTAAAAGAATATTGGTAGGTAAACTATGGATGTAAGAGTATTTGACATAGATTCAACATTTTTACAAATTGAGTTGAGCAATTTTGCAGGAAAAGAATTTATGAAAGGAATTCCTAATCCTCCCTCAAAATCGTCTTTTGTAGTAGTTACCTTACTGTCTGTCATCTTTCGTCAGTTTGTACCTTTAGAAGGGTGCAATATATGTGAAATGTATTAAATGGATGGATATTCATGCATATCCATCCATTTAATACATCTATGATTTGTGTCTAAAGTATGCTGTAGAAATTAAAAATATCGAAAAGGTGTTAAAAATTATTTTACTCACACTTAAAAGATTAGAGATTTTATACGAAAGAAGAAAGTGATTATTCTGGTCACTTTTTCAAAATATAGTTAACCAATTCAACCCAAGTGAGGTTAGGTAATTCTGCTAGTGAAAGAATAAAAGTAGCAACCAGGCCCAATGATAATTTTAATTGTTTTGATCTCAAAAATTTGCCCTGCTATATTTTCTCAATCCTTATAAATATTAATGCTTAAAATAAATCAATATTATCTAGAAACACTATACTGTAACTTGTAATCTCATATCTAACAAGTTTAAACATATAGAAGCAACAAATTAATTAAAATCATTAAAATCTAATTTAAATTTTAAAAATATGATTGAATTCAAATAAATCCAATTTTAATTTTTTTAATCATGATTTTTCATACCTTGGTGGAATGCAGCCTCAATAATGAGCATCAGTGGGAAGAGGAAGTGAGAACTCATGGACATGAGACCTCAATGCCCAAGCTAAACAAATGAGAGGACGAACCTTTCATGCACATGAAAGTGGGTGATCATACAGACATGGCTAACACTTTAGCTTAATAGTTAGGGAAGTAGCACATAGATCAGTGTCTACACATTACTATTAGACGTCATCTACAGCACCTGGGCTAGGCGTTCCTTGCTTCAGCTACCATTGACTCGTCATCCTAAGCATATACATCTGCAATGGAGCCAGCACTCTCCCTTGAACGAGTGAATGGAATTGTACCATCTTTTCATACAAATCATGCTACAGTTCACAACATCTGCCATGATGGGCAAATCCTTGTTTGGCGGTTAAGCAGATAGGTAAAAGATGCCTGCATAACGGACTGTTATACATCCAGTACCTAGTATTTGAAAAGCCATTGGATTTCACTCAAGCCTCATACAAATTACCAGTATTAGGACTAGTTTTGCAAAACTTAAATGTTGGAACATTGTAATACTCTTATCTTCAGGACATCTGTGGAGCCATTTATCAACACAACAATTCATAATTACATGCAACTTCGCAATGTCTAAAAATTCCTGAATGGCTACCTAATTCCACAATTTCCTTCACCTCTACTTGCCGGTATGTGAATGTTCACCATATTTGTCATCTATTGAACATGTCTGGTTCATAATCTCACGATGATTAGCATATCAGGCACCACTAACAGTAACCACAAATGAATTTAGGCAAAGTGTCGAAACTGCATGGGCTGACATCCCCAAACACATATCAGACATTTCATCTCCTTGATGTCACCGTGTAGCAGCTATTCTTGCAGTTCATGGTGACAACACAAAATACTGATTTTGATGTTCAAGTCTAAATTAAGTTGTGTTTTCCAACATTTTATATTCACACTATAAGCAATGTATTCTATAATATGGTTTCTTGTCTTTATAAAAATTGCATTTTTAATGGTTAGCAGTGCAGTTCTTCTTTGAAGTACAAGATTTTAACTATATTTGAAAGTAGTTAATTAATCTTAGCAACTTTTCTGCATTTGTGTCTAATTGAATTGCATGCCTTTAAATTTAGTTTTCTCAACAATTTATAATCAGATCTTATAAAGCCAATTCACATTTAAAACCTCAGAGCAGAACTAATGGTAAAAATTAATACAAGATTATGAAATCCCAGTTTGGAGAACATTTATTATTAAATTGAAGACTCCTTTTATATAAGTGGGTTTAGCATTAGAATTGTAATACAAAACTATGTATCATGAAAGGAAACTTACTAAAGTAACTAGCATTCACTTGCATCTTCTTCACCCCAACCCTCACTGTCATATTCACTTTCAGAAGCAGAATCTGAATCCGAGAATTCCATGGCAACTCTTCGAGCTAAAATTGAAGCTACATCATGCAAAGGCGCAGCTTTATCCACCTCTTTCTGTTTATTATCTTCTACTCTTCGAAGTTTGATACCTACAAAATTAAAAATTAGCATTCTTATTAAATAGACTATATATAGTGTTAAAAAGCTATTTTATTTCTTTAGGATGTGTTTAATTAAATATAGCAATAATTTGGAAAAATCTATAACATTCCAAATTTTTATAATTCTGTAACTGAAATATGTTCCTCCAACAGTACTAATCTAAGTATCCCTGCTACTTAATCAAAAAAATTGAGATTTAACATATTGTACAACTTGAGAAGTGTTGTTTGAAAATAATATTTAAACAACTGGTTTTTTCAGATTCAAGCTTCAACTTTATTTGTGATACAAAATATTAAATTAATTTCTATAACACTATTTCAAATTTTACAAAATGCAGTAACAAACAACTTTTTATTGCTATTATTTTTTTAAATATTGAAATTTTTCAATAGAATTATTGAAAAGTTGAAATAGAAAGTAATCAATTGTTCTCGTAAAATTTTAAACTCAAAATTAATAGGTAGAAATATATCATTTTAAATCATCATTACAATTAGAATGCTTACAACCAATAAACTTTAGTGTCATTTATTACCTTATCTAATCAACCACTCCTTTAAAATTTTTAAACACATGAAAAAACATTAATATTGTAATCCAGGAGAGAGGCTCAATCACTTAGGTGTACTTGATAGAGGAACACTGGAATGAATCACCATCTTATTTAATTCCAGAGAGCCTAATGACCTCCATTACTTCAAAACAATCCCTAGAGCAGTTGCCACTTTTTCTGCTAAAGCCAGAATAGGCCACATTGTAACTCAGGTCTACTTGAATCGTTTTCACCAGGCTGACTCCAACAAGTGCCTTATTTGCCTTGATGAGGAAGAAACTTGGGAGCATATTTTGTTCGACTCAACATTTTTAGAGCCATCTTAAAGAAAATTTGTTATTCATTTTCTATTATTGTGTTTCCTAGTGTTCATTTTATGTATTGCTTCAATGGTTCATAAGACACATTATGAAATCGGCGTTAATGCGCTGAATTCATGTATCAAGGTGTATTGTAATCCAATGGAACAAATAAATTAAACAATAATTACCTTCTCGAATAGCAGCCAGTAGGTCGCTTCTTCCATCCCCTTGAGCAGGTGATCTCGATTTTGAATCTGTCTCATCACTCATCTTGCTGGAGCCTGTACTGGATGCTTCGCATGACATTCCATGAGCCTCCTGCATTCTCAAATCTGATACCCTGTTCCCTACAGAGCATGTGATGTTGTCTTGTGGCAAAGGAGGGGGTGGTGGTGGCAATATGGCTGCATTATTGACACTGGGAAGTGGAGGAGGAGGCGGAGAAGGAGGTGCAGTAGACATCTCGTTTCCGTCTGGCATAGGTGGAGGTGGTGGAAGATCCAAAGAGTCGGAGGCCATGCTCAACGAGTCAGGAGGTGGGGTCTGGTCTCTGGCATGGGACATGTGATTTAGCAAGTGAGGGTGATGATTTGGCGTATCCCTCCGAGAACCCTGGTTAAGAATGTTATGATTGCCAGCAAGAGCTACCATTGGCACCGGTTTTTGCATTAAGTAAAGAGAAGCCATGTGATTGGGCTGGAATCCATTCATCACAGCATCTGGAGGAGGTGGCGGTGGTGGAAGAGTTTCTCGGGAGTGACTCCCCGAGCGATGCCTTCCAGCACCACTAGATGGTGTGCCACCAGCAGATATTGGAGGAGTGGATGTACCATTGGAACCCACAACAGGTGGAGCCGGAGGAGGCTGCGATGGTCTCGAGTTTCCTCGACTCTGCCGTGTAGGAGTGCTGGTATTTGAAGAATTCCTATGCTCAGGAGAATTGACTGAATAAGGAGGAGGAGGTGGATAGTGTTGCTGTTGGGCCAAAGGTTGTTGGGGATATGCTTGTGTCTGGTACTCGGAATATGCAGGAGGAGGGGGAGGATAGTGATTGGCTGGACTGCCATAACTTCCATCTTGTTCAAGATATGGCATGTGTAACTCAAGACTATTAGGCCTCACGGGAATACCGTCAGTTCCGTCACTAACTAAACTTGGGGTTCTAAGTGTGGTATCACTGTAGTTCGACTGAGGGTAATTTGCCTTGTCAATAAAATCCTGAGTACAGGCCATCATTCGATACTTTTCTCTTGTATTGTGGGGTTGCCTCACTTTCTTGTGCCTTTTCCCACCATCCGGCCTAGGTCTATGAGGCTAAAAGGAAATTTTTGAATTTAGCTATTGCAAAAGTACTCAAGACAGATGATGAAAAAATATTTTTTAAAGCAACACAATTCAGTAAATAACAGAATTTATTTACAATTTTTCCCCCACTGTTTACATTTTATAACTAAGATTTCTTCATAAGTCAGTAACAATAAATGCAGTTGAGTTAACAATTTTACACATTTATCAAAATTATATCAGTAAATATTGAAACATAAAATGACCACAGTTCGACCATCCAGCCTCATTATAGAAAAAAACATAAAAAGAGTAACTTTAAGGATAACCACAATGCAGGTGCATGTATCCAAATTAAGGCAAGATACATACTGCAAAATAAAAAGTCAAAATATCAATGAATTAACAATTTTAATATTAAATAAGGGATTGATCATACACAAAGGAAAACAAATTTAATTTAAGACTAGTCAAAAAATTAACTCATCAGAATTTTGTAATACAAAACAGTTGTTTAAATCATACACAAGTTTATGTCAAGAATAAAAAAAAAATAATTCTTATTACTTAATGTTCAAAATGTTTTCGTTTATTTTTGTACCTATGCATATCAAAGGATATTAAAACACTAAGGGAAGAGTTTGCATAGAAGCAATCCCTCCTAGCAGCATAAATTTTTAGCAATTTCCATTGTTCTCAATTCACATGCACGGAAAGGCAATTTTAATTATCCGGATTAGCAAACTCATTCAGGATGTTGCATTAGAACTTATTTCAAGCGATCAATGAGCTCAAAATGAGTGGATGCAAAATGAGTTTAAGGCTATATTTTCTGTACTGATTCTTTTTCAAAAAATTTAGGGGCACAAAGAATAGATAAGGAGATAGTCTGTCAAGATGTAAGAGATATAGTAAACAACTGTTGTTTAACAAAAGCTAGCCCTCGTCAGCACCATAAATACAAGAACCAATCCAATGGTTCTTTACAAGAAAATGGAAAGGGAAATAGTTTGTGGTAGGTTTAAGATTTCTTTATTCTACAGATTTACCTTAAATTGTTACATTACTAAGTTTCATTGGAATTTTTTCTTGTCTCTGCCACATTTTCACATTTTTATCAACATAGTTATCAATTACAAACACTAAATCCTTATGTTTTTTAATTTAAATTGCAAAAATCTGTATGTGATGTGGGAATATGATCAGATTTGAATTTAGGGTTTCTTTTCAAATATGGGTTTAATCACCAACCTTTTGATGCTAAACAAAAATTTTATCTCAATTTTATTACCAACTAAAATTTCATGAATGACTGTTTCATTCATGTGGCAACAATGGTGAATTATATTATAATTTGCAACATGATATAATTCCCTTACACCCTGAGCATGTTAGACAAGTATTTAACATTTGACTGCTCCTATCCACAATGTAAAATGGTTCTTAAGTTTTCTGAAATTTTAGCTGTGACATAATTTCTCATTATATTTTTCAACAATAAAATTATGTTTTCGCTTAAAACAATTGAAACATATTCTATTTGTGCTAAATAATTTAAAATAATGACATAACCTATAACTTGAAGTATGTTAATCAAAGCTAAAATAAGTTTGCACAAATAAACACACTTAAAAAGAAAAATCACTAAACAGTCATACTTTTTTGCCTTTATCATGTATTAACTTTTCAGTATCTTTTAGCATCTCTTGCTTCCATAAATCGAAGAAATAATTTGCATCTGTGTAAAACTTTAAACCATCTCTTCCATCCTCCCTAAAAAATATTTTATATGCAATTTTATTCATATACACACAAATTTCGCCTCAATACAATTACTTAACAGAATAAGCTCTCTCAAATTTAAAATCTTAGAAATACTAACGTCATGTTTCCAATTTAGGGCTTTTAAAGTAAAACACTTTAAAAATCGAAATTGGAAACACTCAGCAATATTGAATGACACTCAGAATCACATCTAAAAAATTGCTTACAAGACCATCAAGATAATTTATGTATCATTACAATCCACAGAAGCATATATAAACCTAAACATGGAGACTTGTGATTTGACTTCTAATACATTATCAGTTAGACAAGTTCTTAAAATATTTAATATACTTGTTCTTAATTGCTTCTTCCCTCCTACATGGAAGTTAGAGTGAAAAGTTTGAGACGGCAAATGGCATGAAGGATATTCTTACAAAAATCAGGAAACTCATTTTATTTAAATATATTTTCTTAAAACATCTAGACATGTTTTTTTCAGGGAGATGTTGATTTCTGTAATACAACATTATAATTCTCCAAATCAAGCATGCAAATTTGTAGGTTTTAAGCCAAAAAGTCATGTCAACAAATGGTGACAATTTGATCCTCAGATGTGACAGAAGGAATAAAAGAATATGAACTGAAAACTTTTTGTTTCATTAACAAAAGCTTACATATGAAAGATTTTTACAATTGCATCTGTATGAGATATTGTACAAATATATGGAAAACATTTTGTACAAAATTCATAACATAAATAAGCATTGCAAAACAATCGTAAGTTGTCTCAAAAATTAGGTAAATGAGCTTTGAAAAGCAAAATGATCAAAACATTTCAATATGTGCATAGATAATGTCTACAGGGATAATTACTATTTTCAACATGTATAAGTACATGTACTTACATATTTCAAGGTTAAAAGGAAAAAACAAATGCAACTGTACTTTTATAAATGTGTTCACATTCAACATTAAGTATGCATGGTTTAAAAAATCCTCATAATATGGGTCATTTAGAATAACATTTTAGCATGGCATTCAGATTTTCGCATTTCATAAAAGCAAAGTAATTTAAGCTCCTTAATTAACCAAACCCTGTTCCATGCTGCTTTCCATACAGCATTTCTAGAATTCAATATTTCCCAGATTGGAAAAATCATGTCAACATTATTCTTGTTTACCAGTTAAAATGTCTCTCTAGTTCAGCAGTTCTTAAGCATTTTACTTCCAAGTTCCCTTTCAAATCTACAAATGTAGCCAGGCCTCCCCTTAAAGTTTTCAATGGAGGATTATTTTAAAAGGGATTCTTAATCTAATCCATTCCTTAATATCATAAAATACATTTGAAATTATGCTTAAGCAAGAGATAAATGAGAGTAACAGGACAGCTTTGTAGCAGTAGAGAAAGCATTTTGTTTTCAATCTTATGAAGGACCGATATAGAAGCAGCAAACAAAAAAGCTTTTAAACTATTTAAACTATGTACTCAAATATCTAATTTTGTTACAAATATAAAAACTTGTAAAAAATAATGTTCCAGAGAAATAGTTGCATGTGGCTACCTTACTGTGATAAGTTGAGAATATTCTTCCTCAAATGATGATTCCATGAACATATCAAAATTAGTTGGGTTTACATATCTTTTTCCAAAAGCAGTTTTGTTTCCTGGAGTAAACTTTTCAAAGTTTTATCACTTAAAACATTGTTGCACCCTCCCAAAGAGTTTACTACATAAGCTACTAAGCAAGTTCTCTACTGCTACAAAGCTGTAAGCTACTACTTTTGCCATTGTAATTTCAACTCAGTATACTTCAAAATTATCAGAGAAATATTAAATTGTTTTAGTAAATAAACGTAAAAAGCACTAACCTGTAAGGATTCAGTTTGTCTAATGGTGGTGGTTTACCGCAACTTTCATATATTTCTTTTATTGCAGCTGGCATTGAACTTCGTGATACAACTTGTTGGTCATATACAATACAGCTTCTAAATGCCTTCCGCATGTGAATATCTTGCAAAGATACTGAAATAAATTGCAAATTGTTCATCTAGATTGAATCAAATGAAACTTGAATTTATCACACAGAAATATATATTGACAATCACTGATCTTACTTAGTAGTCACATACTTAATAATTTCATGGAAAAAACATTAATTTTAATGAAATGGTATGTTCCTAATCAGAGTTCAACAAAATATGTCCAAGTTGTTATAAAAGATAAATATAACATTTCAACAAAACAATAATTTCAAGCAATTTTTTATGCTAAGTAATAAACATTTTAAATTTTATCAGTTTTTTGTTCCTTGATACAATTTTGAAAATGAAGAGCAATTATATAAAATTTTGGTGAGAACTGGGAATTTTGATGCAGGTAATTATAGACAATGATTTAAGGTGTTTAGAGCATTGATCCCCTAAATATGTCAAAAGAAAAATTTTTAGCAAAAACTAGAGATGGCCTATTAAAGTATAAATGATGAAAAGTATGAACATGAATAGTTCGTGGTTGAACTGACACAGCATTTTGATAAAGTAATGATTTTCATTTCCATAATTTCAATAGAAAATGAAAAACTTTCTCCACACATGATACAAATTGTTATGCATATTTTAATGAATCAATTTCAAACGAAATATTGGTGTAAAATTTTAAAAGCAGTACTATAGAAAATTTATTTCAGTGTAACTAAAAAATATTAAGCAACTATTCACATTCATGGATATTTCTCGTGATGAAACATCATGTTAAAATAAAGTTACTTAACCTTCGAATCAAGATAAAATATTCAAAATTTCTTTTGTAATTAAAACGATTACAAGATAAATATGAATGTACTTTCTTATATAATAAAAAAACAATAAATGTCTTCGGCGAGGACTTTTTACAGGTTTTTCCGCTTTTGGCAAAAACTTACCAACCCTGCAACTGAAAAACCATTTTCTGCACTTGATTTTCATTAGACTCTGGGAGTTTTTCCACATGCTGAGATATGAGAATTCTTTATGAATATAGAAATAAGTATACGAATACATAAATTTTAGAAAAAAATTTTGAAGGTTTTTTCTTCATTTATTGTTTAAGTGTTAACTGTGTGTACATAAAAGAATTGCTTTACTACAAAAACTCTCAATTCAAAAAACAATTGAGTAGTTTAGTAATAATGTAAATTTCAATAAATTAAAATTCAAAATTACATTTGTACTACTTGATAAAAAGCTGCTAATAGTAAATTGCTACGTAAAAATATGATATACAAACCTTCTTCAACATTAGAATCCAGTTGAGTTACTTTTACAGCAAGCCTATCGATACGTCCTTGCAAAGAATGAGTCCTAGCAGCAAGGTCTGTAGACTCTTTAAAAAGGGTACTAAATATGTCCTCTGCATGTTTGGAGAGGGACGACAACTGCCTAATGACATTAGATAATGTTCCATTTGTGACACATTCAAGCTCATTGGGAATATCGACGGCCAGAGTTCCACGGCTGTCAACTGGCAATGTATTACGACACACATAAACTGGTTCTATGAGTCTTTGTAGAAAAGGCATGTTGCTAAGACACCTGAAATAAATTTAATTCTCTTTAGATTTGAAATCTTCAAAAGCTTTGTAAGACATGAAAATAATCATTACTATTTTAATAGTTAACTAAGAACTACTAAAGTACAATACTAGTGAATGCAAACTTTATCATGTTCTTTTCCTCCCCATACAAAATTTCCACATTATTAAGGTTTTTTGTTTTCTAATGCATGACCACTGACCTCTTCAGCAATACAATGGATGAACTGATGGCTGCTTGTGAAAGAGCACCCAGTGGGTGAGCAACTGTTAATCTAACATGGACACCATCCATGCGCTTACAAACCAGGATTCGAACCCGGACCTACTGGGTGGCAGACAAGAGCATAACCACTATACCACTTGAGCAATACATTTAATACAGGCAAGTGCCAATCAATAGTGGTTTGGAAAAGATAATATAGCTAAAGTGTTTTCAATATTCCTTTTTCAAGATAAAATATTTGTTGAATTTGATGAAAGATCATAGATCTTATAAGTATGAATATGCTTATTTAATTAGAATAGATGAGTATTTTTACTTATTTAATTAGAATAAAAATATTGCTATGTGCAGTTTACTCATTTTTCTTTTTATGCAAGAGTGAGAAACTTCGCAATTTACTATAAACATCCCATATAAAGGAATATGCACCTAATTCTGTTTTTGCAAACTTTTTTTACACGAATTTGATTCAACACTAATTCAAAATAAATATTTCATTCTCTTTTTACGCAAGTCATTTTGATTTAACACGAGCGGTCCAATCCAATTTCTAACAATTTTTTTTGCCTAAATTTAAAGAAAACAACATTTTATTTGTGGCGTAGTAGATCATTTCTATTTTCTATATGCATAACAGCTAGTGTGTGTGTTTTGAAATGCGTGCTTTCCTCTAGATACATTACATAACGTTTCTATTATTGAATTTGGTGCACATCTACCGTCTTCGTGCATTGTATCTTCGGAAGACATTTAGTATGTAGCTCTATTTCAAAGTGAAAGAATCTATAGTGAAATTTGTGCACACATAAATTTATAAATTTTGCCGAAAGTCAATAAACTGTAAGTTTACAAATTTTTCATACCTTTATTTATTAACTTTAATTTGAGATATTTTTCGGTAGCCCTTATATAATGTCACATAATTCACCCATTACCAAAGCGAAAAGGAAAGCGATTTCTTTCAAACTTAAAATTCAAATTTTAGATCGTCCTACAACTGGACAAGGTGCTACATCTGTAGGAAAGCATTTTGGTGTACATGAAGCTACCATAAGAACAATTAACAAAAATGAAGCTGCAATTAAGAAGTCAGTATGTTCTGGAACAAAACTAAGTGTTAATTCATCATCATATACAAGAGATATTGTCAAGGAAAAGATGGAAAAGGCTCTGGTAATATGGATAGACGATAAGTTACAAAAAGAGTACCAGTAGATGGAAATGCCATCAAGCAAACAGTACTAAGAATTTATAGACAGATTAAAGAAAAGGAGCCAAGCACTTCATCTCAGTTAAACAGAAAGTATGAATTTTCAGCAAGTACAGGTTGTATGACAGGGGATGTAGAACAGATTTTTTTTTTGTTCATGAAGAATTCTTTTCATTTTCATTACATATTATTACATGTGTATTTTGCTGAAATAAAATAATAAGCTTAAAACGAATATTTTCATGTTTTTTTTAATTATTTTTACTGATTTTTTTAGATCCATAACCAATATTCTTTTCTTCCATAGATACAATGTCTTTTTATACAAGAATTTTTTTACACGTATTCTTCAGAAACGTATCTATCGTGTAAAAACAGAATTAGGTGTACTAGAACATGATTTCATACATCATACGTAAATAGAACACACTAAAAAACTTGTCATTCCTACATACATCTCAGATCACAAAAAAGGCTTTCATATAGCCAGTGAATCTTCGATTACTTTCTTTATAAATTCAATTGGAAAATAAAAAATTATAGAAATCAAAAATCATTTTAAACATTGCAAGGATCCCAAACAAATTTTGATGACACATTTTAGAAGTTTCCTTTTCGAAATTCCTTTGAGAAAACCAAAAAATGTTACAATACTCATCAACTGTAAAATTGCTCTCAAATATATGAAATAAGGGAAAACTACACTCGACTTCACATGTAATTTCCATCAAAAATTGTAATTCGACAAAAGAAAATTCGTTATCCACAAAATAAGTAACATTCGATCACGAAACCAACTCAAATGTTTTGGCTGAAATTTAGCACAATTGCAACTGCACAAAACGAAAACGTGTTTGACATAAATGAATTCGTATGATGTTAATACCAAAACTAAAATCTTCCTGCTGCTTTGGGCATTGATCGAACAAAGCCAGAAACACGAATATCCTGTGGGCACTTGAAAATATTTCTGTCAATACCACTTGACTTACTTTAAAGCGCATTAATTTACACTTGAAGAACGGATGTAGCAATCAGTCAGCCACAGACAGGCCGCAGATATACAGATCAGATTTTTGTCAACACCTGCAGTTTCTTCCACCGTCATTTAAACAATTTCACAGAATATGATCGAAACAATTATATTCGAAAATTGGCTTCCTTAGATGGAAACACAAATCATAACGATCTTCACATACAACGTTATCAATCAACGGTAGAAATTCCATGATATGTCTATAAGTAAACAAATACCACTACACTCTCATTTAATTCATAACTAAAATATGGCTGTCATGACGTAAATTGTAATCAACATTGCCATACAATCACTACCAAATAAGCGCAATGGTATAAGTTCAAGGCCGCTTTGCAGCGCGATCAAGTTAGGTAATTGAATTTATTTTGAATTTTCGTCCAACTGGAGCAACAAACGGGCTTTTGGCGAAGGTCCGGGATCAATTCCGAAGGGAAAGATCGAGGATAACTCGTTCTCTTGAACCACTCAGATACGAGGCTATCACACTTTATAACCATCACCACAACATACAAAATTTCGGACCCTGTGATTGGGCCGTCAAAATCCCACGACCAAAACAAGAGTGTTTTGTCGCCAATCCATACACTTGCGTCTATCGATATCACTATTTATCGCCGATCTTTAAAAAAGCAACCTTGTGATAAGCGTTTCATTTCTTGACAAATGCTTATGCTTTAGTCATAGCCATTTTGATCTGGTTCGCACCTTGCTTTTCGTGCTAATTATATCACGAATTTTATACTTCCTAGTAAGCTGTTACCCAACTAACGCTATTCAATATTTGCGATGAACTTTTTGGCGTAGTTTTTTGGCGTGCATGTATTTTAGATTGGCGAGTATGTACTTTTTATTGGCGCATGTCATTTTGATTGGCACATGTAATTTAGATTAGCTTAAATTTCTCACTCCCGCGCGTTAATTTGAATTGTGCGCTCATCTCTCCTTTGTGGGTGGTTGTGTAGCTAGACACCTCTATTTTTATTCCAGTGTCATTTCTCCGTGGATTGTCCCTAAACTGAAGTTTGCTCCACAGTAAGTCTTTAATTTTAATATTTATTAATTTGCTTAGTTTCTTTTGAAAGTTACATTTATTTTCCATTTTTAATACATACGAGCATCCTTTTGAATAATTAATTATTTTGTCATTTCTTTCTTTTGCAAGTGTTTTCTTATATTTTCTGGTTTTAATCTTATTTATTACATTTTTTCTCACTGTTCGTACAATTAGTTTCTTTTGAAAGTTACATTTATTTGCCATTTTTAATTTGATACATGGGAGTCTTTATAAATGTAGATGAAGTTAATTGGCATAAATATTATTTATGCATTCTACATTCCTTCTTTGTTAATGTTATGTTTCCGAAGTTAAACTGAAATGTGTGGATTTTTCACGATAATTGCTTAGCGCTTTTCGATACTTGACATTCACAATATTTAAAAAAATATTTGTTGTGAAAGTATTAATTTCTCTGTATTTCTCTCAAATATACACCTTTCATACACAAAAAGAAATAAATTTATTTTGCTTAACGAATTGCTACTTTTTCGTTAATCATTGTTTAAATCAAAAATCGGCCTCTGAGCATTGCCTATAAAATGACTTCGTATAATACTTGATTTACATGCAAATTTGTTAGATGAATTAACCTGACATATTTTTTTGCTCCTAGCAAGTTTCTTCGAATAGAATAAGTGCCATAAAGTTTGTGATCTCATGGATTGCTACATAAAGGCTGCGTGCCGGTTCTGTTTTTTAAACTAACTCTCTATATAGCCAGGACTGTTCCTGAAGTATTAGCCACTCACGAGCAAACCGCAATAAGCCGCCTTTTTACCAAGCTTAATTTTTCCCATAAAAATCGTCCCCTTTTAAATATTCTAATGAAAATTAAGTATAAAATACACGAAGTCTACCAAAATCACAAACAAATCTAAAAATATAGACGCAGGAAATGAGGAAAGTAACAAATATCAGAAAATGTATTACCGGGCAATTTGTTAAACATTGTAAACACATGGTCGTATTTTAACCGCCCCTATTTTTTCTGAGGACGTGCAAGTGTACGTCCAGCACACCACTCAGGAATGGCCCTGCATATTACTTATTATAAAACTTCAATAATTAGAAATATGTTTGTTAAAATTTATGATACCCTTTCTCCAAACCTTATTGGTGGAATATCCTTCCGAAATTACTATGCATTTTCACCCTCAACAAGAGCAAATCGTGAAATTACGTAAAATCTCAGTACATAGATTTGCAGTCATGGAAATAAGACCATTTGAAGAGATAAAAAATATTCTATTCTGCTTCTCAAGAGTCTGCTTAGCAAAAATTTTACTACACTCTAACCATTTGTGATAAATTAGTTTTGTTTTCTACTCGCAATAATTTAGTATACTTTCAAAATTATAGGTTAAAATATTTAGTTAGATTAGATTAGTTCTTAAGAATCCGTCACAGAACCTTGGTGATGATTTCCGTAAAAACTGTTAAAAATTCTGAAACGTAGTTCGAGTTCACGGGAATGCTGTAGTTTTATGCCCTCAGATATCCATTCCACTTTCTCAAAATATTTTTATCAGCTTTCAACGTAAGGCATCAAAATTTAAACCTCTGATGCGGGATCAATTGGAGGGATTCTTTCATTGGGGGTATTTCAATTAACGTCACACTGGAGTAACACAACGGACTATTGGTGACGGTCCGGGATCAATCCCAAAGGGAAAGATCCGAGGACAACACGTAATTTTGAACCACGGTCAGATGACGAGGCAACATCTGAGCTGGCACCCCACTCTCCAAACTTCCACATCACGCCAACGTGAGGACATTTGAGGCCCCGACAGATTTAACGTGCACCAGCCCCCTTTGTACACGACGGTGTTTGGCTGGATTCGAGTTGCTGGCTGGATAGTCCGTTACTCTTCCAACCGGGCCACCGCGGCCCTTCTTTCATTGGAGTTAGTTAGCGGTGGAATCCCCTTGCCCCACAGCTCATTTCTGCATATATGCATATCCATATAGTGGATATCTAAGTGTTTTAATGGTTCTATAATGTTACGGTTAGTTTTAAACAAAAGAAATCAGTCAATCTATATCCGATTCTTTTCCGTAAAAAAACATTTTGGGGATACATATTGCATCAGATCTTAGCTTATATTAAAATTTTCATTTATACAGCACCTGCTGTTACAAATTCTGAAATAAAACAAGATACCATTCTGAGGGCTCTAGGATTTTATTTTTTACTAACAGCCGCAAATCTACCCAGCTGCTCATGTGGTGAAAATATTATTAAATTATCGAAAGAGTAACTTAAATGCGTCAGTCGTCATTACCTTTGATAAAAGCTGAGAGCTGTAAACTATTAATCTCATAAGCAAATCTGTTTATATGAAGGAAAAACATTTGTAAGGATTCTGAAGAAACAAATAAGTTAAGTACTTTATATATATATATATATATATATATATATATATATATATATATATATATATATATATATATATATATATATATATATATATATATATATATATATATATATATATATAAATAAATCAAAAGCACAAAAAAATTTTCCTGCAACATCGAAAATATTTTTTAAATAAGTAATATTTCATTCGTGTTGGAAGTTCTACAAAGGTGCCTTCCAAGACCGTCTCTGATCATCCATAAAAATCAGGTCTTAATATTGTGACATGAGAGTGAACTTTATAATTACATTCGTAGTCCCCCATCTTGAAATAACCATTTATTGAAGTTTCAGTTGATTGCTTCTTGAGTTATGTGAAGGAAGTGATAGAAAAATATGCTACAGTGAGACGAATTGTAATAATTTTAGGAACTTATTTAATCAACTTAATAATAATTAAATTTGCAAGTCGGCTGAAAGTTTTAAATCTATAGAAATTTATAATTATTTATCCGGCTATTATGTACGAAAAAAATATTTATCTTCCATGAGATTGTAGCAATGTTTTATAAGAATTAATACATATATGATATTAGTTTAAATGCCCAAAATGTTTTTCGTGTAGTCACAAGAATTTGTTAATATTGATATTAATTTTTTAATATTGTGTTTATACTTCATTTAAATATACGGTAATATACAGTTAGTTACTATTCGTATCACTTAGCTAACGTTGGGTAGTCAAGTATTTATGGAGAAATAGTGTTTCCCACTATAGGTTCAAAGAAATCCCGATAAAATTCAGATTTCGAGAAACTTTAATCTTTTTTGAGGAATTGGATATGCGCTGTTGAGGATTTTTGCTATTTTAAAAGATAGTTTTGACGGTACTTCATTATCTTACAACACGGTTTTGAGATCCTTAATTTATTTAATAATGAATTTATTTAAGCGTACCTATATTCCGTAACTGCAAAAAGTATTTATATATTCTGATAGCATACACTGCTGGCCACCCAAATTGCAACACCAAGAAAGACAAGAGATATCACAACAAAATTTATTTTGTAGATAACATGTTGACCAAGTATCAAATGATTAAATTTATAGACTTCTGTGAAGTGTGGTTCCTGCCAAAATCAGTAGCCAGAGTAGCCGCCATTGTTGGAGATCACCGCTGCCACACGCCTCGGCATTGATTCAAAGAGACTTTGGATGTGTTCTTGGGGTACAGCAGACCAAGCAGCTTCCACACGTTGCCAAAGTTGATCTGGTGTGGCAGCTGGGGATGTATTCTGGGTCAATCGTTGAGCAACCATGGACCACATGTTTTCTATCGGCGAAAGATCCGGAGAGCGAGCTGGCCAGGGAAGCAATTCAATCTGGCGATTGACGAAGAACCCTTGGACAATGCGTGCCACGTGTGGTTGCGCATTATCCTGTTGAAATATGGCTGTGGGCAAGCCCTGAAGGTAAGGAAGGACAACTGGCTCCAACACCTCGGAGATGTAGCGCTGGCTGTTTAAAGTACCGGCAATGCGTACTAGAGGAGTGCGGGAGTGATATCCAATACCGCCCCATACCATAATACCCGGTGCAGGACCAGTGTGGCGGTACATAACGCAGCTGTTCAGCATCCTCTCTCCACGGTGTCTCCAGACTCGAATCCGACCATCGTGGTGTTGCAGACAGAAGCGTGACTCGTCAGTAAAGACAATTTCATTCCATTCTGCCGTCCACATCCTTCTTTCATCGCACCATTGGCGGCGGAAACGTCTGTGGTTCTGCGTCAAGGGTAGACGAAGTAATGGACGTCTTGCGGACAGACCACTCTGCTGTAAACGGCGTCGAATGGTACGCGCAGACACTGGATGATGCGGTACAGACTGAATGTGCTGTGCTATGGTTCGTGATGTGGCTGAGCGATCCGTCACTGCCATACGCACAATATGCCTGTCATCACGTGAAGTGGTGCACTGAGGTGGATGCGATCGAACACGTCGGTCCGTCGTACCCTCCTGCATCCAACGATCACATATCCGCATTACAGTTGTTTGGTTTCGTCCAACACGACTACCGATTTCCCTGAAAGATAATCCACAATCTCGGTAGGCCACTATCCTTCCTCTGTCGAACTCGGATACTTGATCAAAAGATGATCGCTGTTTTCTACGAGGCATAATTGATCGTTTTTTTGAAAAAAACACAAGAAAAACACAATTGCCGTACTTGAAATCGTCGAAATCTCCAAGCCTTAAATAGCGCTTTGAAGTGGCGCCACAGGCGCGCGTGATGTGCGTCTGCGCTGAAATTCTAATCATTTGCATATCTCACCTCCGCTAATGCATGTTGTAAATTTCATATTATTTGCATGCTTCCTTCAGGGTGTTGCATTTACGGTGGCCAGCAGTGTACTTTGTAAATAAGCAAGTCTTATATCACACAAATCCGTTTATTGTTTTTTCATCATGAATGCTTTCTGTTCTCAGATCCATTTCTTATTACTTACCTTTTTAGGTGTTGCCATACCTCTTGATTACATTTATTATTATACAATATAACACTCTCCTTCTAAAAAACTATTGCCTATAAATTTAAGCGATGTGGTGGCTTTATGAGCCTTTTAGGTCTTGGCGTTTTGACTAGGTGAGAGTTAGAGTTTTTAGGATAATCAACAGTCCTTTTTGGGTCAACAGTCTGTTGTTTCTCCACCACCTCCCTGGTCGTTGGTGAAACTTCATCAGATACAGGCTCTGGTATTTCTCCATTCGAATCAACAGCTGGTGTAGGTGGTTGACAGGAAGGATTTAGTGGTACCTGTTGACACACAGGAACCTGTAGCATGCATCTTCTGAGGTGATCGGTGTGCACAAATCGCACCTGTCCATTAACTTGAACTAGATATGTGCTAGCGCCAATCATTTTATTAACGTTTCCAGGGAACCATTTCACCTCTTCGTTTCTACTGGACTTTACAAGAACTCTTTCATTTACGTCGAATTGTCTGACTTTGGAATTTGAATGGCATCTTTGATATTCTTGATAGTTCTCTCTAATTAAGTGGTTGCTCCTGATTTTAGTTATTTTAGTTTGTGGAGTATATTTGAAGAGAAGTTCAGCCGGAGATTTCAGTGTTACTGATGAAGGCGTGTTTCTATAGGAAAATAGGACGCAGTCCAATCTATGTTGAAAGCTGTCATATGTCCTTGGTGAATACTTATGTTTTTTTAACATACTTTTGATTATGTTGACCACTTTTTCAGCTGCTCCGTTCGAGTTAGGATGGTATGGAGGTGAATTCCTTAACGTTACACCATTTGACTTAAAAAAATTGATGAATTCTTCGGATTTAAATTGCGCAGCTTTGTCGGACACTACTTCACTCGGTAGTCCGAATGTGGCAAAAAATTGTCTGAGTTTGCCGATTGTGGATTTGGGACTTGTATTAATCACAAGTGCGACCTCTATCCACTTTGAGTAGGAGTCCTTTACGATTAAAAGATTATGATCCTCGTAATTTGCATAATCAATGTGAATTCTCTCAAATGGTTTGCCTCTTAGGGGCCAATTATTCGATGGCACTTTAGCTGCACTTGGTCTTGTCAATTGACAAGGGACACATTGGTTCACGTAATCTTCAATTTCTTTATCCATCTTGGGAAACCAGAAGTATCCTCGAGCAAGATGTTTCATTCGCACTATTCCAGGGTGTTCAGTGTGCAACAGTTGAAGAACTCTTTCCCTCAAGCATTTAGGAATCACTAACCTATTTGCTCTTAATAAACAGTTATTTTCAATGCTCAGTTCATCTTTAACTCGGTAGTATTCTTGTAAGGGGGGGTATTTCAATTAACGTCACACTGGAGCAACACAACGGGCTATTGGTGACGGTCCGGGATCAATCCCAAAATTCTTGTAAGGAATCGAGAACATTTTGTGTCCAACCAAATTTGGTGTAGTTAATTGCTTTGCTGACATCACAATCAACTGAGCTAGCCTTTTCAATGTCCTTGTTAGACAGATCTTCGAATTCTGCAAAACAACACACAAATTCCCTAGCACGTTTGTCTACTGGTTCGTTGTCCTTGCATGGAATACGTGAGAGAGCATCTGCCAGTAATAGATTTGAGCCCTTCTTGTATCTTATCACATAATCATAACTAGATAAGATTAATGCCCATCTTTGCATTCTTGAATTTGCCATTTCTGGAACAGGTTTGTCATGGCCAAGTAATGTTACCAATGGCTTAGCATCGGTCTCTATGACGAATTTTGTTCCTTGTAAGAACTTATTAAATCGTTTAATACCAAAAATAATACCTAGGGCTTCTTTGTACACTTGAGCATAATTTCTTTCTGCTTTATTTAATGTTTTTGATGCTAAGAATATTGGTCTTAAAAAACCGGGGATGATTCATGACACAAAACTGCTCCCAGACCATAATCAGATTAATCACATTGTAAAACAATGGGTTTGGTAATATCAAAGTGCACTAGAACATTATGTTTATCGAGTAGAACCTTACTTCTCTCGAATGCATCAATACATTTCTTGTTGAAATCCCATTTTGAGTTTTTCTCTAATAATGAGTTATGAGTTTAATTCTTTTGTCCAGTCCAGTCCGTGACTCGTAGCCCCTTGTTTCTGTAGCGACCGCCACCACCACCTACTTCGTGTTGGAAGCAGTTGTCGTCATAGACAGGGTACTGAACATTATTTACGACTGCTGCGAAAAATTTCATCGCCACACTTCGTGAAAAACAATGTGATAAAAAAAGTAATTTCACAACTGGATTGACCAATACTTCTAGTGACGTCATTTTTCCTAAAAAGGGTAATAAGGAGACAATATCAAATATTATTTTTATTAAATAACAGCAAATATGCAGTTGTTCTATTTTAAACTTTATAGGGTAAATATGGGTTGAAGTAAATTGAAAAATGGCATGTTTGGGGGGGTATTTCAATTAACGTCACACTAGAGCAACACAACGGGCTATTGGTGACGGTCCGGGATCAATCCCAAAGGGAAAGATCCGAGGACAACACCACATAATTTTGAACCACGGTCAGATGACGAGGCAACACCTGAGCTGTTACACATGTGTATACCTAAAATTTGAAATCTATTAAAGCAATTTTAGTAACCCAGTTTACTTTATACGAAAGAAATTAACAAACTAGTATTAGTTCTTGTAAACTTTATTGTTCAAACAAATCACATAACCAGCAATCTGTACATATGAAACTTGGGCAAATGTATTAAATACATCACATAAAATGAAAAAGTATGCAACATAAAACGCTGAAGTTATTTTATTGAAACATTTTTCATGAGTTTTGCTTCCCACAAATTTCTTTATTTCAGAAGTTCAAAATATCTGATTTTGTATACTTTATTACAAAAGTACAAAGAAAAACAAAACTGATTTGAAATTGAAAAATATTTAACGTTTGTTTCATGCAAAAATGAAAAGCAGAATCAGGAGTGTCCAGCAGATGTTTATGAAAAAAAGAACCTTTTCCAGCTGTGTTGAATGCTTGGAATTAGATTGAACAAAGTTAAAACTTCGTTCTTTTATATATGCTATTTCTCTAAACTTGCATTTTTCTTTGTTTCGTGCGCACTTATTCTATGAAAAAAGAATAAAAATACCTCAAAATAGCTAGGCAATATGTACTTATTCAATATTCGTTCAAGCACTGCTTTAGTTTTCTATTAAAATCGATGCATTTTTAAATATTTTCAGTTGAGTTATTTCAAAGGAGAAAAGCCCTTTCATAAATACAATAGTTATGCTTAATTACAATTAAAATTTACATACATTTGAAAACATGAACAAAAGTTTTCTAATGCACTTATAAAATGTTTCAACTTTATATGCAGTCTGTGAGATGCGTTATCCTTTTTGAAACTAATCAATTTAATTTTATACATAATAGCTGAAAGTTTTAAACTTCATCTTTTATTTATTTATTCGCAACTCTTATTTTTCTACAATTCATATTTAAATTCAATTTATCATTTCATAACATTATTTATCAAATAAAATACTAAAGAAAATAGTGATCCAAGTTGGCATACAAATTTATCGCCAAAGGGATTCAACACAAATTTTGAAAGTTTAACTTCATATTTTTATTATTTCAAGCCTTTTTCATTATTTTAAGGATATACATTGATTATAAAACTAGAAAATGTTTTATTATTGAACAGCTTATATTGACAAGTTGTTTGAATTGATTCTAACCTATAAAATCTACTTTTATTTTTCCTGAAAATATTAAATTTCATTTTATTAAAAACTACTTTTAAAATATAAATGCTTCCACCTTTAATAAATTCGGAATTACATCCACAGAACAGGAGATTTAAGTTTTGTCTTTCCATTCTTCTAAATTGGTGAACTGGACAGACACTGATAAAAACCACCATGATATATGTGGTGAACTGGGGTTTTGATGAATGTTCCATGATGAATTGAATAGTAAAATTCTCGTTGCAAACTAATTCCATCTATCTACCTCATACCAAAATATGGATTTACTATTATCAAGCCTTCACTTATTGCACAAGCCACTCAGCTGTTATGACAAAACACTCATCAATCTGATCACAAATATGCATTTCTCAGAAGTACATCGTCATTTTACATATCGAAACCCCTTAAGTCTTGAAATCAAAATTTTTTAGAAGTGATAAAAAAACTAGACACCACATCGTAGACCAGTTATGAGATACAAGATTCAAAAATGGATTGCTACTGATGTAGACTTGGGAGCCTTTGAAACAAGTTTAGTAAGCATGTATGTAATCAAATGTTCAAAACCTCAAACTAAAATTTTAGACTTCGAGGACTTTGATAAGAAAACGATATCCATGAACTCAATGCAGCTCTTACGGTTTCACCCAATAAACAATCAGTAAGTGGTGAAGCATGCATCTCCTAAACCCTAGAGCACTACTGTGGGAAACTTATACTCACCTCACAACTCTTAAACTTAGCTGTAGTGTAGAGCAGAGCAAATTTTCTCAACTATAAATAACTTTTTTGTACATTGAAGTTTTGTTACAGATGTCAAGATGAAGCACGAAAATTGTTCATTTTTAAAATTAAGGCTCGAAAATTTGTAAGATTTAATCTGTAAGACCTGAGCATGTGAAGCAATATCTACCAAGTGTTACAAATCATTAGCTAATGCAGTTTAGTAAAAGTACATAGTTGTTCAGGTTGGGTTTTGTGGTGCAAGGGTCATTTGGCAAAGCTGCGCTAAACAATGTCAAGTAAATTTGATGTACACACATAAAGGCTTTATTTACACAGGAGAAATATACCCATGGTAAGTTACAAGAATCGAAGTGGGCACTGAGCCCCATAGTTGTTCATATAGTTGGCAACCTCTATTGTTGTTCAGGAGCGCTAGTACAATTCTGTACACTTTACAAACAAGCGTTAGTTAACGATGTCTAAAGTGCTACATAATAAATATTTTTGGTCAAGTAGCAGCTGTATAATTTGTAGCAATTTAAAGCCTACTCATACTGTTATGAATAACTTTGATTTCAGATAGGCACTTAGTTTTTTTAAATGTTGTAGCTATAGTAATCTGAATGTACCCCTTGTATTGGAGGAAGATTTTTAAATATAGACAAGGAAATATGGTTAATATACTTTAGCAGATGGATTTTTCAACTTAAGCTTGCATTTGTTCATGTAAAATCTGTGTGGTAAACATGCTTTCATTCGTACTTGCTGACAATATTAAAACAATGAATAAACTTGAACATATTTCTGTTGTGTGTATGAGTTTTATTTATAAAACTTTATTCATTACTGATCATGGTATCCCATATTCAGACAATATACACATACTGATGCAGGCAGTGAAAGAATTGAAGCTGTTATCGCAAGAAATTCAGATTAAAATGTGTTAGTGCTTGTTTTAATGTCTATCAAACCCAACATGCAATTATGTGGCCCAAAAGAGCTATAAGTCGTTTGACATTTCCATCATTACTTCAACAGATGGGAAATTTTGCCCATGCAAGAACTATGCCATGTTAAGTTTTATATTGAATTTTAAGATTCTTACTAGTCAATCTGAATCTGGATTAACACTGGTGCCACACCATAATAAAGCAACTAAGAAAATTGTTCTGTTCATTATGACTGCACTGTAGGGGATATACAATCCTTATGGAAGAGATAATTAGTAAATATCGTAACTATAAATAGATATGCAAGTGCAAATGTTTTGATTTTCACCAGATAGATTTCTATTTCTCATTCATTGCATTATAAGAACATTTTAGTCCGTTGCATTTGAAATTGTTTATTAAAACCTGATAAATTTCCTGTGCAAGTGATGAAAAAGTTTCGTGAAATAAAGTTGATATTCAATTGGTGATGGTTTAATTTTGATTTTTCTAAGAATTGCATTCTCCCAGTTTGCATACAATGTGATACATAAATTGTGTTTTACTGAATTATGTCATAAATTGTGTTTTACTGAATTGTCTCATTTAGTTTTAAGCATGTACACATAAAAAGTATATGCCTAGTTACAATAAACAATTGAAATTACAATACGATTATTTAAAGTAATGTAAAAACTACGCCAAGTAAAAAAGAATAGAGGTTGAGAACCATGATTGAAAATGAGCTAAATACTTGGTAAATCAACTATATCTAAACTTGTCCAAGAGAAAGTTACTTTTAAAATTCTAAACTTCATGTAATGAAGTAGCCACTGATTAAATAAACTATAATAGAAAACAATTTTATTCAAATATTATTGTCCGAGAACATCAAACCTTGTAAACATTACTTAAGTAGAAATTACCTCTCCAGTTCATGCATGTGTGTTATCATATGGCTACGCAGGCCATCTTTCCTAGTAAATCCTTTGCTACAAATAATACACTTGAATGGTCGCTCCCCAGTATGAGAACACAAATGTATTTGAAGGTTCTTCTTTTCAATGAAGCCTAGATTACAGATAGTACAAACATAAGGACGTTCTCCAGTATGTGTCAGTAAATGTCTCTTCAAGTTTCCTTTATTGTAAGATGAATATTTACAAAACTCACAAGTGTGGAAAGGTATGCCAGAATTTCTCGGATTATCATGAACTTGAATTCCTAAGGTAAAGAAACATTTTTATATGTATTACTATTAAAGAAGCCATAGTAATTTGAAAACAAAACACATTAAAATAATGAACCTCCATTAAAAAAGACAACGCTGAAAAGTATTTAAAATCAGTCTATTAAGAAACTTTATTGAGACATGCCGAAATCTACAAAAATAAATCCATTATTTCATTCTCAACACAAAAATCCTTTTCAAACGTATCAATAAAGAAAATTGTTATAATTGCATTTATGAATTTCATAAAAATAATTCAATAAACCATACAACCTACTATGAAGTTCGATATTCATGTATTCTTCCAGTTGCTGGTACATTTGAAAATAACAAAGGTAGTTCATAAGAAAATAAGTGTCAATGAATCAAAGTATTAAGTAAATGACAAAGAAATTGTACAAAAGCTAACATCAAAATACTCTTCTCTTTAAGATCTTCAATGCAATAGATTTAAATATACTATATGGTAAAATTTTTAGTTGAAAAATATTATTCAATTAAAAATAGAATTTTTAATTGAATAGCCTTGATTTGCTTAGGAATATTAAATGCCAATGTAATTTAAAATAAAAAGAGCACACAAAAGTATGGAAAAACAATTTTTAAATAATCATGTAATGTTAAGTAGATACATTCTCTATAGGAATGAATTGTTCCTATTTTTGTGTTAGTTAAAATTTGTGACACATCAAAAGCGATGTAGAGATCACATTATATTAATATAAAAATTGATTTGTAATAATTTCAGAAGAATGAGAGTAGTCGCATAAAATAAAAACACAATTTCATTTTTACATAACAAAACATTTTGATATTGCAGCACTATATTATGTGGAAGAACATGTATAAAAATTAACATGAAATACTTGAAATTAAAAGTTCATTTTGCAGCTATCCATTTTGTGGACCCAAGCTGAAAATAAACATTGAATGCAAATAACGATATAAAAATGTGTAAATTCTTAAAGACACCCAAAGAAATCTACATGTAGCTATTTAAACTATAACATTCTTACAAAATGAAAATTACATGCATATCGGTCCCAAGCAAATAAAAGTTTATCCTGTTTTAAACTATTTTAATTCAACATCATTCTGAATATGATAGAAAGTCAGGACTGGATAATCCATTAGGTATTCAAGGAAGTGTCCAAGGTGAAAAATGAAATTCATAAGGTTAAAAAGTTATAAAATGCTTAGGAGGAATTATGCAACTTAAATGTATGCATCCCAAAACTTCAAAAGCAGATTAGGGCCACTTAGGGTCTACAATACAAATCCAGCTCTAAATATAGAATATGTAAAACAGTGGAAATATGCTCAACTACTCCTTTATAATCTCGAAAAAGTACACACAAGTATGGAGTCATTTTATTTATTACCTATTTCAAGATTTGTTAGTACATTTCATTAGGCATTGAAAATTATAATATTTAACTAATTTATGAAATTTATAACTTAAACTTAACTAGAACTTGGGTTCATCACTTCTAAGGCCATTTTTGTCAACACAAACCAAGTGATAAAATCATTTATGCTTAAAAAGCGTAATTCAACAAGTTAATTTGAAGCTTCAGTACATCACTTATGTATGATAAAAGTTATTTGTTCAAAAGTGGGATATTTGACATAATTTATACTATAGACCAAACTTTTAAGTGAAATTTACTTATTCATTCAATAAATAAAAAATTGGAATTAAAAATCACAAGTACAGGTTTTATTTTATTTTAATAAGTCGAGCTGCATTAGAATCTTATGCAGTTTGACATATCACAGAAAAAATTCACAAGAAATATTAAATAACTACAAGATAGAATATAAAAGTCTGAAACCAACAAAGGCACATTTTATTTGAGGCATCGTTAAGAAATATATACAATATACAGAAAATTATGATTTTCAAGCAAGGACACCAAGTCATGACTTAAACTAAGGTTGACAATTAAAATATAAATGCCAATTTCATTAGTTGTCTTTCACATATAGCAGAGCACCTTTTATACATTTCTCATTTATACGTCTTTATAGTTTATACATTGAATTGGGTTAGTCCAGAAAAAGGATATTCCACTTCTGAAAAAATATTGCATTTATGCTGCACAATTTTCTGTGACATTTCATTTATACGACGCGTCACCGAGAATCATGAAAAGGAAATGCCTTTTTTCCTATGTTCAGCTTTTGATCCATGTGGAAACATTTGAGTCATCGATCTTCTAACGGACTTTGATTTTTGAAGGTCAATGATTCGAGTCATCTGTTTTTGAATGAGTGAACCACTGTGACTGATTTTTTTTCTCGGAGTTCTTTTGAGAAAATATATTTCAACTTTTCATGAAATATTTTTATTCTTGTGAGTAATTAGGAAAATTTATATATTTATTAGTAAAGTTAACATTTTATGTATGCTGGAAGTTGAAATAGTATGAATTATGTTTATGATCTTTCAAGCTCCGATTCTTAGCATGCTGCCATCTGGTGGCGAATGTTTCACTCATGTTTCTTTTATAAGTTTTTTAGTTTAGTGTTTTAACATGGTCCCTTCAGAGATGTACAAATGGCACTTTACTGTACATAGTAAAGATAAAATAAATATAACAAATTTTACTATGTAAGTATAATTTACTATGTGAAAAAAATCTTTAATAATCTGTTTGATAATGTACAATCATGTGAGTCTGAAGAACATCTTTTCGGGAAAATCCTTTGCTGCAGAGATTGCATTTAAATGGCTTTTCTCCTGTATGAGTCAATATGTGTCTGTTCAAATGTGATTTATAATAGGAAGAATAGGGACAAAAAGAACATGAATGCACATTGTAAAGTACTCTGGGTCCTTTCATTTTTCTTCCCTTGCCTAAGGAAATGAAATATCAATGAATTAGATGCATTTACAAATCAAAAATTCAAATAAAAGAACACATTTTTCAATAACAAATTAAAAAAGATGAATCTACTAGACTAATAAACTACTTTGAAGTCTCATCTCTTTCCATTAAAATTAAAGTCTAAGAAATATTAATCTAATTTTCTGGATCCAAATTAACTAGAATTGAGATAATTCTAAACAATTATATTTTTTCCTTTAGTCTTATAGCAGAGTTAAGAATTTTCAGCACTAGAGGATAAAACAAGTACAGAAAATTACAAAAACATTGTATATGAAATGTAAGTAATGCTCTATATGGAATTTAAATATAAGATTGTGATTAAAAAGTTATTCTAAACACACAAAGTATAGAAACATAGTTTGAAATATTAGTATAGCAAATATTTCTTAATTCAACATAACTTTTCAAACAGGAGAGTAAATGTAATATATGTTGCCTCCTAATTTTTATAAAGATAATGGTATCGAGTAGAATGGTATCTAAACACACAAAGTATAGAAACATAGTTTGAAATATTAGTATAGCAAATATTTCTTAATTCAACATAATTTTTCAAACAGGAGAGTAAATGTAATATATGTTGCCTCTTAATTTTTATAAAGATAATGGTATCGAGAAAAGCAAATCTCTGTAGTGTCTCTAAAAGTATGCACTCGGGGTAATACAAAATCAGCAATGCTCTCGCCACTTCAAAGGCTAATAGCATAAAAGATCATTTAAAATTATCATAATTATCTTCATTCATACCCCACAATATTTAATCCCCTTGGGGTTTACTTGTTTGGATAAGCAAAATCAGAAATACATATGTTCAAGGCGGTAAACACCTTCCCATGGCATCCCCTACCAGTCAGGATGGCTTATTGGTCTACAAATTTAATATGCATACCTTTCTCACTGAAACAAGAGTATATGATAAAGCCCGGGACCTGTAAATTCATACTCCAGAAGAATGAGAAATCAATACAGTATAGAAAACAAAAAATTTATAAAACAAAAATTTTCTTTTCTTTAAGCAAATAATTTCCAGAACTATTCCTCCAAATAACAGGTGTTTCTACATCAATGACCAGATCATTTTGTTAAATTTTCTGATAGTTTTAGTGTCACTAAATTTTTTTAAAAAAATCTCAGAAAGAGCACATCTTATAACAGAAACTTTTGAATTTTGTGAAAAGTTTCATTATGAAGTAAAATTTACAAATAAAAATAGAACTTTAAATGAATAACATAACTGAAGATAATTTCTCAAAAGATTTAAACCAAAGCATAATTCATCATTGATACTTGAGCAAAGAAAATATGTGAATACATATCTTACAAACAACAAATGATTAAGAAATGACTAAGTAATACTAGCATGCTATTTAAACTATCAGCTACTAACTCCAGAACCACATTTACATTACATTAAAATCAAATACCTAAGATATGCAATAAAATACTTATACTATATTATACTATGATTTTTAAATGTTTGAAAATACTTATCAAAATGTACTTGACTTGAATAGCTTTGACATTAATTTGGTTTGATTTACTTTCAATGCATGGAAGAGTAAGAAAATTGAAAAAGTATAATCAAAACTAGTCATGCAGGACCGTCTTAAAAGCACAGAATTTTTGAACAATAAAAACTTGTTTGAAATTATACTTTCTGATGTTAAAGTTCATCCATTTATTCCAACACTTCTAAACAAGCATAGTCCAACAAAAATAGTACAGAAAAACACTAAACTATAAGTCATCCAAATGATAAATGTATATAGATGAAATGAAAACAAAATTTTAATCCCAGGAACATTTTGAAGAAAAAAATTGAGAAAACTACTTAGAAATAAAATAAAAAAGTTGATAAAAATTAGTAATAAATTAAGCACAAACTCCTAAAAACAAGACATTGAAATTTATTCTCAGAACAGAAACAAAGAAAATTTCATTTAAAATTATAAAATCTCTCAATGGATTCATAAGCACATAAAAAGCAACATACCTTAAAAGAATAACATGAAATTACAACTGTTGCATAGCATTATTTGGAAGCACATTTGGTTAACACGTCAATAAAACTAAGTTTGTCCAAGCTAATAAAAAATCTTCATATTGGTTATTAATTTGATTCATTAGTCTTACAGAAATATTAAATGTACAATACATTCATAAAGCATATAACAAAGAAAAATATATATGAATCAATTATAGAAAATATAAATTTTCAAAATTTGCTGAACTTGAAGAAAAAGTTGGTTAGCATTAATTCTTGCATAACACTTAAAAATATAGAAATTTTTGTTAATATTTGAAATGCCGTTACTTTTTAAAGAATGAAATAAATTTTTTAGAAAATTTAAATTTACAAATCAATACTGTTATTTCCTTTTTTAATTGTACAGAAATTAGATTGTTAGCAAAATTAGAAATAATCTGAAGAACAAAGGCTAATATTTTGCTAATCTATCTCAAGATTGTTAAGATATACTTTTTGGGTCTTGCATCGTTTTCTAACAGAATGACTAATTCAGAATACAACACAATGGCTTTTCTATGTGAATGTGGCAATTTCATCTAAAATACTGGTTCGAAAATACAAATATAAAATCAAGATAATTGCCTTAAAGTCTCACTTAAATATCAATACGTATTTTTGAATAGTAAATATTTTTAAACTGCAACAATTTTAAAAAGAAAGCAACAAAACAACTTCTTTTATTCTGTTCTTGTATATTCTATGAGAAATCTTGATTCTCACTCTCAATTACCTTTCTTTATCTCTCCAGACCTTCAATTTAATCTAAAAGTAAAAAGAAATATTCCTTATTAAAAATATAAACATTAAAAGATAACATTTTAGACGTAAATTACTGAGTACTTAAAATATAATATTTACTGAAATACATTACATTTAACCCTTTGCACTCAGATGTCACTGTAATGGAGGCATTACAGTTGTTAATTTTAATGATCAGAGTGTAAAGGTTTAAGGAAAAAACGAGGCAAAAACGTATCTGATAACATTGCATACTAATAAATCATTGGTGGCAGAGTCCACTGAAACCCAGAAGCCCTGCATCCCCTGCAGAAAAAATAGTAAGTCATCAACTATATCAAAACAGGATGTTAAAAACAAAGGGTTTTGTGGCACTATCTTAGCGGACATCGGTTTTGATTTTAACCATGCACTTTTTCCACACTATTGTGGTGACTCTCTGAGGTCCCCTTATCAGAGGCTTGATGCTGGAAACATCTAGTTTATTCTTTTGTATCAACTTCATAGCCAGTGGCATAAGCCAGAAGAGTAAATTTGGAGAGCCAAAGTCCACTCTCAATGTAAGAATTGATTTCAAATGGTTGTGTCAATTCTTCTCAATACGAAATATTTGAAACATTTTTTGTGAGAAAGAACGTTTTTGTCACATGTAGATTCTAAATTCTATAATCTAGATTGTTTTGCGCAGCATGTGAAACACCAACCAAATTTATCTTTTAGTCTAAATCAGTATCAAAAGGAATATGGCCATCGGTAAATTGGAAAAAAGGACAATGTGACAGGACTAAAGCAAGGAGTTGTGAAGGAACTGGCTGCTACCTCAACAAGAATGATTTTCAAATGGGAAAAACCTTCATTTTTATGCAATTGAGCTCTCAAATGTGCAGAAAGTGGTAGATCATCCAGATTCAGGAAACAGTTTTAATATGTTAATTAATGGTATGCCAAAGCAAATTGAAGCTTTGATAGCCTCAAAAGGCGGCCCAACAAAATATTAAAAATTCATGTCATTTTTTACTAACTACCTATTAGAACAAAAATAAATAAAGGATTATAACAATTAAATCTACATATTTTACTATTCTCCCATATTCAAAGACAATAAATTATCACTTTTAGACTTTTAAAAATTAAATAGACTTTAAAAATTAATAAGCTTTTATCTCCTTCCAACATGAATTTTGTACAAAAATCAAAGTGCACCTAATAATTTGAAATTATAAAACATCAAGATTGATTTGCATCAAAAGATAGAAAATATCAGTATCGTATTTAAAAGTAAAACATAAGGTTGCAGAACCTTTTATATGCAAAATATACAAACATCTGAATGAATATGAAACATTTGAACACTGCACAGCATTTATGTAGAATAACTCAAGAGTATTTAAGTTAGTATCATGAAAATAATTGTTACCTATTTCCTCCAAAAGTAATTTCATTCATAGCGAATTTTATGGCAAAAAAAATCTCTTTGGATATCTTGAATTTCCTATTTTGGCCTATCCTTGGTTAACCAATAACTAGTTTGTTATTTTTCTTTATCAAATAGAATTCAAGATAATTTCCAGCTACTGTTAGTAAAAGAATCCTGGAAACAGAATAATTAAAATTAAGAATTGTTACATCAATAAAAGCGTATTAGTAAATGCATTAACCAAATATACCTAATCACCAATAGATTTAATTTAAATTGCTTTTGAAATCTGAGAAAAAATAAGATGTAGAGAAAAAATCAGATAACAATTTTTGACTCAAATCTGCCTGAGTTTAAAATGAAAGAAATACAATCCTCCACACCTTACACAATTTAAAATGATGTTGATGAACCTAAACAATAGAAAACTGAACATGGCTCACCATATTCAATTTCAAATTCTATAGCGATTGCTAATAAATTTTATAACACATTGTGATTTACACTGGAATTATGGTTACAATTAAATTATTATATTAATTTGTTTAATTATTTTTACTGTAGATTTGTATTAAATGTATAAAAACACATATAATTGTGTACTATTTAAGAATTTTATGATTTTCTTTACTATTATGAACTCTTTAGAATCACAAATTTCTAGGCATGGCTTTCTTTCTCAGTTCATAAAAATATACAAATATTTAATTACGTAGATGCTATGAGTGATTCTTAGATCAATACTTCGCTTTTCAAGTTTGGAAGTTGCATTTAAAGTAAATTATTAATGTAAATCAATGTATGTTATTTTTGTTTAATTATCATGAATATGCCTAGTTTGAAAATGAAAGCTTGCTTTTAAAAAGTTTTAAAACAATAAGAGTATTATAAGATATTTAAAATGAATGACTCGGTTAGCTTTTATAAGAAATGTGTTACAGAAATACCTGATTGTATAGGAATTACAAACAATTTACAAAACAATACAATAAACATAAGAATGAGACAATGAAATTCAAAAGGCAGATATAAAGAAATGCTCTAACATGAATAAAACAGAGGTATATATGTAACATACGAAAATCTCAATTTCATTTCAAAATGTTATTTTTCCAGTGAAAAGTAGCAAATAAACAAAATAAATCATTTTCCTTTTATCAAATATTTATTTGTACGTTTTACTAAAAATTTATACATATCAAAACAGTTTCTATAAACATAAAAAGAGTAATGATATATAAGTTAAAAATGTCACAAGAATTACAGTATTAATTTTATATAGATAAATTTTTCTAATTTCAGGCATTTATATGTGAAATTTAATACAAAACTTTCTTAGAAAACAAAGTAATATATTTGAAAAATATAACATATTTATGATAAAAGACTACAAAGAGAATGCACCTTTATTTTTGAGTCATGTCATTATGTATTAAACTGCTGATCCCTCAACACATTTGCTTCTCACACTTGGATATACCTTTTCCTCCAGATATTCTGGAGTAACATGAACAAAATAAAAACTGTCAGACATAAATTAAAGTAATCTCTTTTCAATATTTTTGAAAATTTATTGAAAATAGCTTGTGTAGTAAAACCTCTCAGCAACCACATACTTTTCTCACAAAATACTTTTCTTAAAAGGTTTTGTCCTATTAGCATTATGATTTTATTAGCAATGTTAGTCGAAATTTCTATTCAAGTTAATATTTTTTAACACAGAGACAGATTTTGTAGCTATTAAAAAGGTAGGTTGTGGTTTTATGGTGCAAGGACAATGTTTGGTCAAGCTGGGCCAAACACAAGACAGACAACATCAAGGAAATTGACGTACACAGGATCTATGCATACCTCTCGTTTACCTGAAGCAGTGGCCGAAGCAGTGACTTGGGTTAGTATATCGCCCCTCAACTACTTGGATTCCCATTTTCCAGGGACATGGGTCTCCATGTATGACAAACAAATAGGTGATATAATCTCAAGAGATGGGCAGTGACAGAGTGGTGGAAAGCTTCTCAAAAGGAGTTCTCACCTCAAAGGAGCACATGATGAAGGCAGGACAGGTGAGGGTAAAATGGAAGGACAGAACACTAGGGCAGTGCTTCCCAACCGATGTGCTGCAGCACACCCCAAAGTCCTGATTATGGGGTGATGGTACCGGAGGGCTATCCATCGGGGAAAAAGCTATAACAATTATTTTACCATTTGCTACAACATACATGTGAGAACAAAGTTTCTCTTCTATGCTCACTATCAAGAATTTAAAGCAATCATTGAAGTCTTGATCATGAATTGCATGTAGCTCTTTCAACCATACTCCCATATATAAAAAAAGTTGTGTTCACAGAAATAAGTCTGAGTATCTCACTGAAATAAGGTAATATATGTATTGACTGTGGCAAAAAGAATATTGAGATATTATATTAATACTTAAAATGTTTATTTTGTCATTAAATTATTATTAGCATATTTATAGTCAGTAATTCTTTTGTGTATAATTAATTTTACTTTTGTATTTTCACATCATAATTTTATAAAATAAGTATTCTTAAAATTTAATCAGTTTCACTCAGTCAAATCTGACAATTTAGTTCATAGATGCAATATAAAAACTATGTCAATATCAATCACTGGGGATGTATGGATTAGTATTTTCATTCCATTTGTTTTGTTTATTTCATGCTTATGACTGCATAAGACTTATCTGAAATGAATGTCTAGATGGAATGTTTATGTATTAGAATGCAAAATTTTTGAAAGAAAGATCTTATTAATTGAATCCCTAGTATGAAATAGACGAAATTAATCATGTTAATAGAAAAATGTTCCTTCATATTGTGTCGTGAAATTTTTTATGCTTGTGAGGTGCACTGAGAAATTATTTATGCTTGTGAGGTGTGCTGTGATGTCAAAAAGGTTGGGAAGCACTGCACTAGGGTATCTCGGGCTTGTGATGCCCATATTTACTTAAAGTAAATCCTTGAGGGATTTTGAAAGGATGAGAGAAAAAATTATTGTTAGATACAGGTAAAATTAATATCAAGTATGAATAGGCTTTATATTCTGTACCAGATTAAAGTACCAATTACTGCAAGTACTTATATAACAGATGTGGTCATTAACAGAGGAAATTATTAAGAGAGTCAATAAGAGAGATTAACTGAATACAAGAAAATAAATCCTCAAGGAAAGTTTGACAGTACTTTAGAAATATTTCAAAACTAATTCTTTAAAATAAGAATTATTACTTGTTTTAAAAACTTTTCGACAGCAAAATTCAAGTTTCCAAATGTTTTAGAGATCAACGAATTAGTTCTTTGAAATACATATATAAAGCATTCAAACTCAAAAAATGTACTAATTAAAACTAAAATACTAATGATTGTACAATTTTTTATGTGAATTTAAAAAGTATATAACACGGAAGCTTTTCTTGCAAACCCCACACATAAATGGCTTTGCACCAGAATGAACTCTCATATGGTAATCTAAATGATGTTTTTGGTTAAAGTGTTTCTTACAAATTGAACAAGGGTATTGTTTTGCTATCATATATTTACAAAAATGTTTTGTCAACTCTATTTTGTTAGGAGTATAATAACCACATAATGAACAAGAATACGGATTCTCTTTCTTAGGAAGGTTTCTTACTCCACCATGGAAGGAACTGAGAAAGAGATCTGAAAAATAAAAAGTTAATATTAAAGAAACTATTAGATACAAAGTATATCACTCACAAAACAAGAAATAACTCACACAGAGGCTATTTATTTTATAAAAAACATTTACAAATAACTATAAATGTAATAGTCATAAGTAAATATAAAAGTGAACAGTTTTATAAATAGCATCTATGGAGCTCCATTATGCCACTTTTTTCCTATTTAACTTAATTTATTGCTATAATTTGTGAATTCACTTTAATCATATTTTAAATTCAAAATGTTGTTCTTGGCATACAATGTATCAGAATTGAATCTGGTAAATAAATTTGATTATATCATTGATTCTACTTCAGTTGGATACTATAATTCTAACCATTAACTATAGCTCCCGTTGGCTAAGAACATGTACAGTAAAACCTCAACAAGTCGTCAATTTTCTTCAGTCCTGTCTAGCTCTCACAGATGATAATGTAATTAAACCCTTGTTCACTTGTCGAGAATTCAAATGTTGCCCCAGATAATTCATCATTGTGAAAAGGTCTTAAAACATGCAGGGTTTGTGTCTGATGGCAAACAAAATGAAGTAAAAAATGAGGACTCTGACCCTGATTCCTTATTCAATTTATTTGAAATCACAAATGACAATGGATGTACTTACATAAATGACTACATAGATATCAATAACAATGTTGCAGTATGTTCTCAAGTGATCATAAAATATTTAACAAAGGAATTTTTAGAAGAAAAGCATGAAAGTGTGAGCAATAAAAGTGGAAATAAAGAAATTTTTTCACCATCTAATAAAACAAGTTCTTAAAGCCTTAGAAACAATTAAAAATTACCTTACATCAGTTCAAGGTACTGAATTTACAAGGCACAAGGTTATGAATGCAGTGATAAATTTAAAATGTATAATTACAGTAATGCATATTGTTTATATTCTGTGGTCATTCCGCTTGTCGTTACAATTTCTTAGTCCCATGAGTGACAACTTATGAAGGTTTTACTGTTTAAAGTTTCAACAATGGAGTGATTTTATTTATTGCATAGAACAAAAACCCTATCCCCTTTTTATCTGAAGATTAACTGCTTCCATAGTACTAAGGATTCAAGATTTATATGTACATACATATTTAATTAACGTCGCACTGGAGAATCACAACAGGCTATTGATGACGGTCCGGGACCAAACCCCAAAGGGAAAGATTCGAGAGCGACACCATGTAATTTTGAACCAGTCAGATGATGAGGTCACACTTGAGCTGGTACCCCACTCTCCAAACTTCCACACCATGCCAATGTGAGGACATTTGAGGCCACAACAGATTTAACATGCACCAGCCTCCTTTGTACACGACAGTCAAACTCGCAACCCTCCAGTTACTAGTCCAGTACTCTAACCGGGCTACCGAATCCAATTTGAGACATAAATTGTATTATTTTATATCTTTAAATAAAGAAAATGCTTGATTTAAGCCATGTATAGCATTTCATTTTAAAGACCCATATAAGAAATCTGAATTGTACACAAGCCAAAGACACTACTTTAATGATGATGTAAAAGGTACCTTTGTAGGTGTTTAGTTTAACTGTCACTTTGAGCAGTCAGATATATGAATTTATGGATAAAATGTCAAACATCAAACAATTTGAACCAATATTACTTATCTAGTTAATTCTCAAATATTTATTTTCAAGATTTTCGTCAAAAATCACAAAATATGTTGCCAATGCTCTCTATGAATTTCAATGCATTATTAAATATTTAAATTGTTCTGCATGGCAGAGTATGAAAAAATCATGATTTTTTAAAATCAAAACATCGGAATTATTTTATTTAAATCAAATTTTTTATATTTAAATCAATTTTTATGATTTAATTAATTCCTTGCCGATACAAGTTTAAATTTGTTGGACATGAAACATGCAAATTACAGTGTAGTTTCTCGATAGTTTTGATTTATTTAAACATCAATATTTTTTATGTAAAACTTTAATGTATTAGGAAATATAGCTGGGTAAATTTTTGGAATGTGTCATAGGAATTAGTGAAGTAAATCACATGATAGAACAAATAGAACAGTGCCCCAAATTCCAAGCACGAGCAATGTTGATATCTGATGCTGAGCTTCAACGGGTTCGGTGGGAGAGCTTAAAAGTTGAGGAGTCGCACCATCAAGATGACAAATGGCTGATACGAGTCTGTCAAATCATTCTACCGCTCAGTTCGACGCAAATAGCATATTTGATGACATAAACGTTTCATTATAGTGATAGAGTTGAACCCATGAAGGTAGGTAAACAACCATCAGCAGTAAGTGCACCGTGATATATGTGCAGAGCAATGAATATGAGAGAATTTGGGTAGAATACATCTTTCCTCTCGAAACCGGGATACTGCGCTTAATTTGTGAGTGTCACAAAAAACGTTGATCACGAAAAATTTAATAACTTAAAAACTACATGATACATAAATGAACGATATCACGTTCAATAGAGCATAAACAAAGCATGTTATAAATACCCATTGAGCTTCTGCCGACTTCATGGGCTGATGCAATCGCAGCGCAAAGTTGAGTCATGAAAATGTGAGCTGCAGCACACATTAATTTAGTCTAGCATCGGCCTCCTCTGTGCGAGCACGACGTTTGAGGTATCATTTGTTTCGTCTCTTTGCACTTTAAAAATAATAATATAAATGAAACCTAAATATTTAATACTTGTTTAGATATCGGATTTGGAATGTGGAAATTGCACAATTTTTTTTAAATGTCCAAATATATGCATAATAAACACCAGAAGAATTATAGTAAATGTCTACAGGAAGAAAGATTGAGAGAAGAATCCAAGACCCAGATGTCTGATGCTGAGCTTCAATAGGCTCAGTGGGAGCACTTGAAAGTTGAGGAGTCGCATCATCAAGGCAAATGGCTGATACGAGTGTGCCAAATGATTCTGCTGCTCAGTTCGATGCAAATAGCATATCTGATGACATAAACGTTTCATTATAGTGATGGAGTTGAACCCATGAAGGTAGGTAATGAGCCACAACCATCAACAGCGAGTGCACGATATATGTGCAGAGCGATGAATATGAGAATTTGGGTAATACATTTTCGTGCTGTATTCATAAACAATGAATTTGGATATTCACATAATGTTTGTGATAGACTTTGATTTGAGAACCTGAAGCAGCCACGGAACAGAGGAGTGATATTATTCCACAACGAGTTACTTCAGTCCAATGTGAATGATTTCATGCTGTGTAATCATTGTAGAACAAATTTATCAAGAAATAAATACCACTGTTGTCAAAATCTAATAGTTTTCAATCCCAACGAAGCCAGAAATCTTATGTACATACTTGGTCATTTAATTTGTAAATGTTGTAAATTTGTACAAAGTGTTAGAAAAGTAGATATTTGCAATTTAAGATATAGCGGTACTGATGAAATGCTGCATTTGTATTCGTTGTAACGAAATATGAACATTTGATGTGAATTAAATGCTTTAAACTGTATTGTACTAAATTATTTCTTTTGCTCTCACCCGCCATGTGGCCATACTGACGTATTCTACGCCTTAAACCTAGTGGTCCTGTTCCGACACAGACCTGTCTGTTTTTTTCCATCCGCTTCTCAAGCAGTTTAGATTACTTTGAGTTTTACTCATAACCAATGACGTGAATTTTTTGGACTCAGATAAATAAGGTTGCCAACACCATATTATAAATTTTTTCAATTATACAAATTTCAGAATTTTTTGCATTATTTATTTATCATATATGAATAAAATGTTTTGAATTACTTCAATTATTTTGTTATAAAATAATTGGTTCAAGACTTGCTTTTGAGAAAAAATCATGTCACCAATAGAAAATAAAATAAAAGGAACTTGAATCTTGAAAAATTCCTACTTCTCATTAATTTTTAGCTTGCAGAAATAAATTATTTGTGAAAAAATTGTTATTTTTTGTAACTTTTTGTAAAAATTTTTTGAACAGTAAAGAGTGAGATGACTTGCAAATACATAAATTTGAAATCAAATGTCTATTTTTCAAATTCTTTGAGCATTGACAAGTATTTCATAGGTATATTTGAAGCACGCAAAAAGGGTTCAAATATAAAACAAAAAAATTAAGCTTTTCTCTACATACAGCATAGAACAAGTGTAATAGCATCCCCAAAACATACCAATTCGGTGGAATTTTGAGCTTGCAATAAAAAATTTATCAACCTATAATCTTTTCTCAACATACTCAATTATCAGATGAGTGAATTAACTTTTACAATCCAAATTTCAATTCCATAAATATTGAATAGTTATTCTAGCAGGGTAAAGAATTCTAAGGGATCAATGCATAAAATTTCCAATTCAATCTAAACAAAAATTAACCAACATATTACACAAAAAATGAAACTATTAAAATTGGCAATTATCAAGATTTATGTGCAAAATTGGAATGCTTTTGATACTACAGAAAATCTTTTTGTTGTGGTGTCTATTTTTTATGAACAGACAATACTAAATAACTAGAACACCTTAAAAAGAAAGCAAGTTACCACAATTTCAATAATTTTAGTGAATATATTTCGAACATCTTCCCTCATCACATAGTGAATGATCTAAAATTGACCATGTGCGATTTAGTCACACGGAATGTTCAAAACGAAACCAACACTGATGAGCAGGCTTGCGAGACACCTATTGGTCAATGGCTCAAGATAGAAATACTAGTCTGGTAATTATGATCCTAATCAGCAAATATTGTTATTTAGTATCTTCAAAGGGAGGATGATTTTCAACATAAATTTAGGGTGAACTCACTACGAGTGAAGTTTTTAACTTATTTGAATAAAATAACCCATGCATATCTTGTTCAGTTATTTCATTTTCAATATTACTAAACATAACAGAAAGAAAAATGATTTAAATGAGAAAATTTTTAAATTTTGATTTAAATCAATGTTTTAATAAAAATCACTTGATTTAAATCGAGCTGATTTAAATCGGCATACCCTGCTGCATGGCTTAAGAAAATTCATTATCCAAGCATGAAATAGAGTACGTACACAAAGGGACATGCACAAGTTGATGCATGTCCTATTGTGTATGTGCTCCATCAAACTATTTTATATCAGAAACTATTTTGTACTTAAAATTGTGATAAAATATGCCTCCAATGAGTCAGGAAAAGCAGGTTTTTAGAAAGGGCAATCGTAACAAAAATATTACAAGGTCTGCTTACCAGTTTGAGAAAAGAAACAATTTTCAAACAGTTAATTCATATTTTTAAGGGCTACTTGTTCCTATAAGTAGTGATACTTAGGCTATCGGTGGACATCCAGATTTAGCAATATATTTGAAAGGGTAAGTATTAATTTCATGAAAGGAAATTCTTTATTTTTGCTTTACTCTACATAACAAGTATATGTAATTTAAAGAATTACATAAAAAAATTTAATGTAGGTTTATGGAGGTTAATAAAGCCCTAGGTCTCAAGGGTTTAGGAATTAGATTATTTGTGCCTAAAATTGTCTCTAAATTTAAAGATTAACTATGAATCTATAGAAGTATAAAAGTAAAAAAAAACCTTTTCACCATAACTGAATGCATATGAAGTTACCATACCATTTGCATTTTGAATGAAAGAACAGTATTATCAATTTTAAAAGTTTTTAATTTGTTTTCAAGTAAATTCCTTTATGAAATTTAAAAGTGGAGGCTTTTAATATATTTTAAAAAAGTGCCATATTGATACCATCATCTAACTTTCGATTAAACGAAATTATCTTCTGATGTTACTTAAATAGTTGTAAAAATCAGGCAATTTGAATATACTTTAATGTTTTCTTGAATCACCAGTCAATTTTAATGAATGTTCAAACCAAATATGGTTGAATATTTGATGAAAATGAAAAAAAATTCTTTCAGGAAAATTGCACCAAAATAGGGGAAACAAATATTTTATAAACAGAAACAATCCATTAAAATTCTTTAGACGTTTTGTTTAGGTTCCCACTATCTCAAATTTACTTTCCTCACTAGTCATTTAAAAAAACCTGCAATCCGTTCAATATTTACCTGAATCTAGGTAAAGTAACGACTTTAGAGAATGAATTTAAAACAGAACATCCGAATCAATTTGAATGCCTCCTCTTTCATCGAAAGCGGCGTCACTATTTCTTTCATTTCGGTAGTGTGATCAAACTTGTAATAAAATTACATAGAACGTTATCTTAAAATGGAAAATATATTTGATTCGAAAAGTATATCTGCAATTTATAGCGTTTAAGTACTATTCCTTTTTCTCAACTCATGTTGAGTTATTTGGTTGTTTAAAGGTTTACTCGTTTCACATGTCTTGTTCGAGATAGGTATGTCTTAAAATACTATTCTGCAGATGATTCTCATTTATCTCGCACGTTGACTACACAAAACAAACAAGTGGTTTCCATTTGTCCCACATGCTAATTGAATTCAATTTGCCCTGTACGTTAATTAAATTTAAAATTTTGAAAAATGGAACAAGAGAAAAATAAAAATAATTTGAATTAAAAGAGATTGATATCCCATCACTCAGATCCCAACAAACAATGGGAAAGTGTTGCCACGTAGTTTTCAGTAATTAAAAACTTTTTAAATTTAATATTCAGAAAACTTTCAGAAAATCAAAAAGTGCGATGTTAACTATCTACAGAGCCGAGGTAGTCCGGATGAATAGGTAGGTAGGTATTTTAATTAACATCATACTGGAGCAACACAACGAGTTATTGGTGACGATCCGAGATCAATCCCAAAGGGAGAGACCCAAGGAAGCCACGAAATTTGGAACCACGGTCAGATGACGAGAACACCTGAGCTGGCACCCCACTCTTGATAAAGGCCACGTTCGTAATAAATTCTCTAAGAAAGTGCAAACCAAGAATAATCCGTCACATGACCTCCATTTCACCAGTTCTGATGTTGCATTTACGAACGCTTTCTTAAGTCTCATCGTTGCTAAGGTGTCCGCTACAAATCTGGAACTCGAAAATGCTGAGTAGTCGAGAGGTGAACCGAGAGCTCCAAGGGAGATTATTGGAATTTTCAGTTTGTAAACAAAGTCATGTGTAACAGCTTGGCGCGGTTTATCGCTTTGGAATTATTCTGATTTTTTTAAGGCGCCAAAAAAGAAGAGTTAGCCGGTAAACCGGAGGTCCAAGCGAGAAAATCGAGTAATCCGAACGTTTTTGGAAGTTTTTTGTTCCGGTTTTTGCAAGAGCAAACTAACTGTTGCGTAGATTGTTTTACCTACTATATTTCTGTACACTACTTAACAGGGTAGTAGGCCGATTTAAATAAGCTTGATTTAAATTAGGATATTATTTTTTTTAAATATTAAATTAAAGAAATTTAAAATTTCATTTTCCTTTCTGTGTATTAAGTTTATTGATTTGAAAATAAAATAACTATGAACAAGATGCAAGTTATTTTATTCAATTAAGTTAAGAAATATATCAAATAAGTTAAGTATTCTGTTTCTAAAAAAATAAAGACAATCACAATGAAAAATTTTCTGCAGTATCACAGAATTCCAATTTTTAATTGAGAAATTTTATGCATTGATCCCAAGGAATTCTTTACCTGCAAGCATTACTATTCTATATTTATGGAATTGATCTTTGGAATGTTAAAGTTAAATTACTAATCTGATAATTCAATGAATATGTTGAACTAGATTATGGATTGAAGCGGAAAGCTATTTTAATGAATGTGATGATTTTTTTATTGAAGGCTCAAAATTCCACTCGATTGGCATGATCTGGAGGAATGCTATTACACTTATTCTATGCTGTTCAAAGAGGAAAGCTTAAGTTTTTAGTATTATTATGCATAAAACCTTTTTGTATGCGTGTAATATAACTGAAATACTTATCAATGCTGAGAAAATGTGAAAAATAGGCAAATTTGATTTCAATTGATGTTGTGGGAGAGCTAATGATTTCAAGAGTCCATATCCTGTTTCAAAAGTCAGGTTGCAAATTTTCATGTCGAGAGTCAAGATTTATGAATCCAATTTCAATAAATTCACGGAGAATAAAACTTAACAAAATTTAATAAGGTGACATTTAAAATTACAATACAATTCCGCTTCATAATGCGGTCAAGATATTTAAGCGCGTCATTGCACTTCCATTGTTACAGTTCAACTGATTGGCGCAAGAGCGCCACCTACCGTCATTACGGAACAGATGTATTTTATTATGTTTTGTCTCATTTTTTACTATTTAATTACAAATAACATTTTTTTCACAAATAAGTACTTTTTGCAAGCAAAAAAATTAATGTGGGAGTGGGAAATTTTTCATGAATTTGATTGCAAGTTCCTTTTATTTTATTTTCTATTGGTGATATGATTTTTTCTCAAAAACAAGTCTTGAATCAATTAATTACTTTATATAAAAATAACTAAAGAAATTTCATACATTTTTTTCTTGTATGAAAAATATATAATGCAAATTCTGAAATAGAGCATTCGCAGGTGACGTCATGATCAGTTATTTTTCTTAACTGTTAACTGCTGTAGGACAAACAAATTGTTATGCATTGGGAAGTTGCGGGTGCGGACGTGTGCATCAGCTGCTGACAGAAATTCCGAATTCTTCAAGTTTGTGGATTTGGAAGGTCCTTTTTTGGCTGCTTTGTGCCTCTAGTCTTTTCAATATTATAATTCCCCTAGTGAAAGTTTCACTAGGGCTTTGCTTTTGTTCCTACTATTTAAGTAAGTAGTATTTTCTATTATCGGCCTATCAAATTTTTGAGAGAACAGAGGTTTACCCCTCTCAATGAGTGACGACCTAACATCGTCCCCGGCGGGGACGAATCTTGCACCTGGACTTTTGCAAGACATAGACTTAATTAATTATTGCAGTGATGAGGGGAATTATAACTTCACTTTCATCATTCGCCCAATACAACCTTTACTAAATAAAAACCCATATACAATTAAAAAAGAAATATATAAACACTTCTCTGAACCCAAAAATATCATAGTATGACGACGAACTCGAAACAACAACATTATCATCACAGTAGAAGGTAAAGTCGCCGCCCACGAAGCTTCCAAAATCAAAAATATCCTGAATACTATAGTTGATACCAAATTAACGAAGGACAATTTAATTACGCAATACGTAATAAATGGAATAGAAACAGAAATAACTTTAGAAGATATAATTGAGGATCTAGAAGAACAAGGAATTAAAGTCGCAAATATTATAAGATTCGAAAAAAATATCAATCAAATAAAAATCCCGTTAAAAACTATAAAATTCGACACCCCTACCCCTCGAAAGAAAATTGGAGATAAAGTGCACATAGGGATGATGATGCACCAACTGAAACTATACATAGAAAAACCAAGGCAATGCAAAAACTGCTGGCTATTTGGACACGGCATAAAAGGTTGCAGATCCAACCAAAAATGCAAAATCTGCTCAGAAGAACATCCAGAAATAATGTGCCCAAATAAAGAAAAAAAATGTTGCAGAAACTGTAAAAAACCACACACAGCAGATGATGAAAATTGTGAAAAAAAAAGGAAGAAATAGAAATATTAAAATTCAAAAACGAAAACTTAATAACCTACATAGAAGCAAAAAATACACTCGCAACCTCATACGCCAAGGCGATTACTACTCAACCAAAAAAAGGAGATCAACACAGAGAAGAAAAAGAAATAATAAAAAATAGCGAAATAAAAGAAATAATACTTGAAACTTTAAAACCAATACTAACTATAATCGAACAAATTCAAAGAAATCAAACGTATATATTAACACTAATGATTGAAAATAATATAATACCAAAAGAAAATATAATTTATGAAACTCAAGAAAATATTACCGATGAAAATGAAATGATAGAGGAAGAGAATAGTAAACAAACTACTCAAGATCAAGAAGAGGAACCACAAAAAGATAAACTACTAGAATGGCAAATAAAAAACCTAATACAAAAAAAAAAAATAGTGTAGATAAAAATAATACCACAATAATAAAACGTATGAGCGAAGATTCTAAAATCACTCATAACCAAAAAAATAAACTGACAAAAATTACACATCCACCATCTCCAATAGAACAATCTCTCGCATGTGGCAAAATGGAATACGAATAGAACTTCCCGCTGCCTGATCCTTAAATTTATTTTCTTTCCTTTTGTACAGTGTTTGGAATCAACCTCATTCAATGGAACTGTCAAGGCGTCAGAGCGCGTCAATTTGACCTAAATTACAACAAATATTTCAACCAGGCTGATATTTTAATTTTACAAGAAACCTTTTTAAAACCGAATAATCGTTTTACTCTTTTCAAAAAAAACATTTTTCGTTTTGATCGACCCTGTCCTTTCAGAGGAGGAGGATTATTAATAGCCATCAATAGTAACATCAGTGCTCAACTCATCAAAGAGGAAAAAAATCAATTTTTCGAATCCCAAGAAATAAAAATTCACTATAACAACACAGCCATACACATCATCAATATTTATTGCCCTAAAGGAGTTAAAGAAGAAAGAATGCTCAACGACCTCAAATTAGATCCAAATAACCTTTATATTATAGCCGGAGACTTTAACGCAACACACTGTAATTGGGGTTTCAAGAATAACACCAGCGGAAGAAATTTAATAAAATGGATAAATAACCAGAACCTAATTATACTCAATCACCAAAGTGGAACTCATATCAGCAATGATGGAGTTATATCTGCTATTGATCTAACTTTGGTATCCAACAACTGTACCTCAATAACCTCTTGGCAGGTGCATCAAGATAATTTTGGAAGTGATCATTTCCCCATAAAATTTTCCTATAAAACTCCGACTAACAATAAACATAATTCTACTATACAATTCAATTGGAACATTTTCAGCAAATTCTTAAACGATAACCTTAATAATCTAAGTGATCCATGTTCTTTTAACGATACTTTTCAGAAGGCCATAGAGATTTCACAATCTAAAAAAGAACTTCCGCCACCCAGGGCCCCTTGGTGGAATTCAAAATGTAGTCAACTAAGAGCCAAATGTAGACAACATCTGAATAAAACTAAAAAAAATATAAGTACAACTGACTGGGATCAATATAAAAAATATAAAAAGAAGTTAAAAGAATTAATTCAGAAACTAAAAAAAAAAGTTCTGGTATACAACTTGTAAAAACGTCGCAAAAGATAAAAAAATATATATAATTCTCCAAAGACTGAAAGACCCCGCCAACAAACAAAAAAAATCTTACAACATCATTCAAATCAACAATATGAAGATCTATTCCTCTGAAGAACAAGCCAACCTATTTAATAAACAATATACACCAGATGAAAATCTGGACTTCCTTCCCCTCAGTTTCGTAGATCACAATAACAATTCACTTAATAAGGATTTTACATGGAATGAGTTCTCCAAAGCAATCACCCAAATAAGAAAATCAACCCCAGGAAAAGATCAGGTCACAATTACAATGATCAAAACATCACAAGAAATTATCCAAAAAAACATTCTCAATATACTTAACTCCAGCTTTAACACCGGTAATATCCCTACCTCTTGGACCCACTCTCTTATCATCCCGATATTAAAACCACACAAAAATCCTATTGACATCAACTCTTATAGACCAATATCTCTAACCTCAACTTTCGCCAAAATTTTAGAACGAATGATCCTAAATAGACTTATAGAAGATATCTACTATAATAGAAAATGCATCAACAAAAATAACCATGGTTTCCTACAAAATAGAAGCTGTACTACACTTCTAACACAAATATTTAACGACATCGTAATAGCAAGAAAAAAGAAAAACTATATAGTCTTCGCCTCCATAGACTTAAAGGGAGCCTATGATTCAGTGTGGAGAGATGGTCTCATGCGTAAATTACTAAAAAAAGGAATCACTGGTAAAATAGCTCTATGGATAAATAATTTTCTTAATCAAAGAACTTGCCAGGTGAGATGGAGAAACATTTTATCTGAAACTAAACAAAGCTCCCGAGGTATTCCACAAGGAAGCATACTCAGCCCTTTTCTTTTCCTTATCTTCCTTGACGACTTATTTATACATATTCCTACACAAGTCAAATGCTTAGTATATGCTGACGACATTTTCATTTATAGCGAAAACCAAGCATTAACAGATTCCACAGAAGCTATCCAAACCACAATTAAAATTATCAACAATTGGTGCAATCGCTGGAAACTAACTATCAGTTTAAACAAATGCAATATCATCTCAACTTCTCAAATAAAAAAACTACTCATAAATGCAATATCAAAATCAACAACACAACAATTCCAGAAGTAAACAAAATCAAAATCTTAGGTCTCAACTTCGATAAAAAATTAACTTGGAACCAACACTTCAAATATCTACAAGCCAAAGCTGCACGAACTCTAAATACCTTTAAATACATAGCTTCCAATAGGTGGGGTGCTTGCACTAAACACCTAATACAAATAGGAAATTCCACAATCCGCAACCAATTCGATTTCGGGGCTCCTATTTTTAATGCTGCTGCAGAATCTCATTACAAAAAAATAAACCCAATATACAACTCAATGCTAAGAATCGCAACAAGCCTTCCAAAATATACTCCAATTGAAATCTTACACGCTGAAACTCAAGCTTCTTCTCTGCAACAAAGACACAAACTTCTAAAAACAACTTTCTATTTAAAACATTCAAGCCTAAGAGAATGGTCTCCAATTTACGACCTAATATACAATCCACCTTCCATTACATATGCTCAATGGAAGAGCAGAAACAAACCAATAGCAGCAGATACGAACAACTGTTTAGACAATTTAAACATCACTAAAAGAGATATTATCCCTTGGTGCCCTCCCACTTCAAACTTTAACTATAAAATATATCTCCAAAAATTCCCTTTCCAAAACAAAAATCTACCCAATAATACAATTCAAATAGCCTTTGAAGACTTTCTACAAGCATTTCCAAATCACATTATAATAGGAACAGATGGATCAAAAACTAACACCACCAGTTCTTTTGGAATTATCATACCTAAATTATTTGTTGAAAGAAGCTACACAGTAAACAATATCAACTCAATATTTACAATAGAAGCAATGGCAATTTTCAAGGCTATACAAGACTGGGTAGAAAAATTCCAAAATTTTATTATAATAACTGATAGCTATAGTGTCTTATCAAGCTTAGAAAATATAAATAAACATTCAAATAATATCATTTTACAAATTCACCGAATTCTAAGTAAAAAAAGCCAGTACAACAACATCATGCTGGTGTGGACCCCAGCACACAAAGGCATAGCCATCAATGAAAAGGCCGATCAGATAGCTCAAAAGGCAGAATTATTTAACGTCGCTGAGGGAGTCTCGGCCATGGACATCATAAAGTATTATAAAACTGAAAATAACCAAATAATATGCAACCAGTGGAAAAAATACTATAAAAACAAAAACTACCCTCATGTCAACCCAACAATTCTGTGGTATGAAAACACTACCTTAAACAGAAAGGACGAAACTCTCATCCAAAACTTTCGAGCAAACACCTTAATGACAAATTCAATCAAAAACAAAATCAAACTCTCAGATACCCCTAACTGCCTAAGATGTCACACCTATGAAAACTTATAACATATATTCCACTGCCCAACTTTTCAAAAAGGTCGAAACAATCTCATTCATACTCTCTCCACTCAAAAAATTCCACATTCTTTGAATGGAATATATTCCAATTTATCTTTGACCATCTACAATGCCATTTGCTTATTTTTAGGCACCAATCCTCGTTTTTAATCTTTTGCATTTTGAATTATTATCTTAGTTCTCTAGAGGCACAAGGCAAAGCAGCCAAGCCTCAACTCTGCTTTTCTCCGAAAAGCATCATCATCATCATTGGGAAGTTTTATGTAGTGGGAAGTTTTGAAAACTAAATAATGTCCAATACACCATAAATTGATCTTTGGAAAATCTTCAGGATTCGAAGAGGCGTTTGGATTGTCCAAATCATACGGATCCATTCCGTTAATGATAGATATTTTTTGATCGTAGCGATTTCGCACTGAAACATCCATGCTTACTAATGGAACAGAAGCCATTGCTTGTCCTACAGCAACGGTTGCTAGGGACGTCATTCCGGCGTTGCTATGGTCAGACCATGTGGTTGCGAGTGCTCTATTTGTCTGATTATTGATTAATTTTATACAAAAATTTATAATATGGTGTTAGTGGAATTCCGGCAACTTTATAGATCTAGATTAAAAAGTTTCATGCCATCAGTTGTTTCAATCAAGCTAATCTAAACCGCTCGAGAATCAGAGAACTCAGCCTCTGATCAGATATAAGATCCATAGATATTTTACCCGCGCTTAATTTATAAGTTCAGCAAAATGGAACACTTTCACATGGTTCACATATTTAAGTTACTATTGAAAAACTAGTTATTTAAAGAAAATCACATTTTAGGTATCGATCTGAACTCTTTCAGCAGTTTATAAAATTAGTTTTTAGGTATAAAATAAAAATTATAAGCATTTTAGTGGTGTCACGCTTGTTTTACAAAGATTAAATTGACAATGTATTTCATACCTCGAAAGTAAATTTTTAGTATCTCTAAAAACTTTCCATGAGTTTCTGCTCTGAGTCGATGTTATTACAAAATCTTGAGAGTAATATATTTTAAAAATTTTCAAATGAATTCATTTTTAAGATGATTTTATTTTATGAAGGTTTGGTAAAATTGATAAAGGCATCTAAAAATTTATTTTGCTGGGCCATTCTCTCCTCATGCCTCTTTTGGGCTTGGTCTCGATACGTTTTAAACCACTCTGGTTCAACTTCAACTTTGCTTCAACATTGCAGAGGAAGAGCTACAGGCGGCAGACTCGGCAAATCCAGAATTGATGCTGGCTGTTGACAAATCCGGATATTGACGATGCCTCCGAAACTGGGTTTATATCTGGAGATGCCGCAAACAGTTCCTCCATCTCCTTAAAATAAGATGTTTTATGGCAACCTTCAGACTGCCGGTTATTGTCTCTTACCCTTTTATAGGATTTCAGTAAACTTTTGAATTATTCTCCGCTTGTATTCTTGGGATACTATAGCCGTGACTCCTTACACTTCAGATATCCCTTCCCACACTGTCTTTTTTAAAGTGTGGATTTAAAGTCTTTTTTCAGCATATGTTGCAAGTACTAAACGTGTTACCACGTCGTTCCACAAAAAAGTGGTCTGCATTTGCTCACCTACGGAAAAATAATATCAATCAGCAGTTAACAACAAAGAAAACTCATTTACAAATATCGACAAGAGTCTTACCGCAGATCATCCCTGGGTACCATTTTTAAACTGCGCATGCGCAACCTGTTTAAGTATATTGAAGGCGGAGCTTATTTGACGGGAAGGAGTAGAGGCAAAACCTCCTTTATAGGTGGCGTTGGTAGAGGCCAGACTTCTAGAGTATACGAATATAAAAGCATGAGGGGGGGGGGGAATTTGTTTTGTTAGGGTTAACACTTGTGTCCGATTTCGTACGAAAAAATGCTTGACCTTTTCCAATACCTGAACCTGGAAAAGCAGCGGATTGATTTTAACGTGAAGGTAAGCAGACTATCAATATTAGATACTTGGCGTAATACGCAGCGATACGAAATTTTCAAAATGATTTAGAAGTGAACAGTAGGGACCATATTAAACAGTTATAAATGTAATATGAAGGAAATGCGTTGTGCGCATGAATGCTATCAAAAGTTTAAAAGAATTGGTACAGCTGCAGCCTGTCGCACGGAGTGGCAACGACTCTTGGAGCGTTTTTTGGCGCACTTTTAATCAACTAATGCCGGCTGATGGTAACCTATTTTTATCTCGAATTTCCTCTGGTTTTATGGTTAGGGTTATCGTGTTTTTATGGCAACCTTGCCAGCGTTCAGATCCTTTTTTTTAGATCCTTTTTGTTCTATTTATTTCCGACACGGTCAAGTGCTCTTGCATAGATTGTTCTTTGTTTTTAGTGTAGTTGATAAGTTTCAAGAGAATTTTTCTCGAAACATTCTGGTGGTAGGATGCGAAGTTCGTATCTCGAAGTTTTTCTGGTGGTAGACAAATTTACGGGAGTGAGGGAGTTGCTAATCGTTTATTTTGTTACGAGTTGTGTCGCGATAAAGAGCTTTTTTGACTTTTTTTAAAGGAATCGGGATTAATCATATCAAAATTTTCTTGCGATAAATACAACGGGGAAATGACGTTTTCTGTGAGGAATTCAGTTAGCGATGGATACACTTGGATTTGTAGGAATCGTCGGGAAAAAATAAGCCGTGTCGCAGCTACAAATCGATTAGACACGAGTCATGGTTTCGCAACAGCAATTTGAAGTTGGAGGAGATTTTTCTTTTAACGTATGAGATTTTAAAGGGGTACAAAGAGGATATAGCGGGAGTATTTTTTTGCGTCCCACACTTTAGCCGATTGGCGGCAGTTTGTGAACGAGGTAATTTCTAATTTTGTGGAAACAATCAGAAAATTTTTTTACTAATTTAAATGTTTTATATTTAATTAAGATTTATATATTTAATTCCGTTAAATTTTTTTTTTATATTCGTGTATATTTAATCCAGTTTTGCAATGTTTCACTAGTCAAGACGTGTGTGATTTCCGTTAAAAAATATTTTTTGTATATTTGTGTATATTTAATCCAGATTTGCAGTGTTTTACTAGTCAAAATGTTTTATCAAGATTTATATATTTAATCCATATGTATGCAGTATATATTCAATTTTGGAAGATTTCCTTGGCGACATAAAAAGTGCGCCAAAAAAAACGCCTGGTAAAGATGTCGAATCCGGGGCACGTTTGTCACCAAATCAAGATGGCGTCAAACGCCAGTACGTTCGTTAAAAAAAACGCGGACTTTCCTCTACGCAAAAAACCTTTTCATAGGGTTGCCATAAAGCGGGATCAAAACACCAAGGTTACAATGTATGGCGATAAATCGCTAGTGCCCCGGATTCGACATCTCCACCAAACGCGTTGCCACTCCGCGCGGCACAGACTGCAGCTGTACCAAAGAATTATGTGAAATCTCAACACTTATGTTACAGCATAGAACGTTTTATACAAATCATAATTGTTATGCCAAAACTTGCACTTTATGTATGCGCCGATCTAATCAGCCCGGCGTGAAGCAAAGGATGACCTTAAAGGGCGGTTTTCAGAAGAAAATCTGTTGCTATTATGTGAAATTATAATACACTTCTGTAACTAATAAGTGAATTATAATTCTGGGAAATTATAATTCACTTATTAGTTACTATTTAATATGACCTCCAAGTATTGGGTATTTCTACAGCATGGGATTGTCATAGTGGCTACAATAATTTTTCTATTTTATTTTAATGTGATGCATTGCTGCTAAGAGTGCATTTAATGATTAACAGCATCCCAGTTTGTGCAAAGTGTTAGCAGAATTGTCATGCGACTGTACTAATGTTATGCTTTTCTAATAATGCCAGAAATTAGGAAATTTTTTCAATGTCAGACTTGCTGAGGGAAGTGTTGACTGGCTTAGCGCTGCAGAGGCAGTGCAGGATCGATTCCTGTAACTTTACCCTGGGTGTGCTTTTCTTCTGTGTGAGTAAAACTTTCCTTCTGCGTAACGTCTTCCTTGACGATTTCTGTGGATCCTGGAGACCAAGTACACAAGTTGGAATAAAAGCGTACTCAATCGATTGTAAGAGTTCATCTTCTGGAAAAAATAAAACTTCGATTGAATTAAAGTTCTCATAAAGATTGGTTAGTACTGGTGTAGTTTTGCATCATTCATTTTAACTATACAGATGTAGTAGAAATAAAACCATTTATTGTTTTATTCTTTATAAGAAAATCAACTTAAGAATCAAAATTAAAAATTTATAAAGGTGAGAATGTTATTTTTTGTAGTAGATGAACCTTTTTTACAATACAAATAAGAAACTTCTAAAAATTAAAATTAGATAATTGTTCCAGTAACAGCAATACCTAATGACTAACTATTAGCAGTTCTGCTTTCCTGTTTTAGTCTATCGTCTAAGTAATAGGTTATAAAATTCGTCAAATATATATTTCAAAACCCCTGACATGTACACAAAGTATGCATATATGTGGAATCAGAGTGTCCACAAGCTTCCCCGTCAGATGGTGCTGGCGATCGACTTGAGCACACGTGCAGGTGTTGGCTGAGAGGAAAGCGGCGCGCAGAGGTGTCCTCCGAAATCCGGTGACTTTTCGACAAGAAGCGCGAAAAGGCGCTTGCTGATTTTCGAGTGACTGAAGGCTTCCACGCGCAGGTGGAGCGAGCGCAGTTTTAAGACAATTCATGCAAGTGGCAGCGTGTAGGCTGTTACATCATTTTTATAACCGTTGCTGTACATAGTTTTTGTTAGAGAAATTAAATGTATTAGTCCTAATCTCCGAATCACGTCTTAACACCCTAGACACCGCCCCACAAGAAAGCTTGTGGACACTCCGATTCTAGATATAGTGCATCAAGTATGAATTTAGTAATTATAATATATTGGGCAATGCATGTTACTATAGTGTAAATCAGTCAATCTTGCATCAGTCGATTTATGAGAAGGTATGAAGAGTGTTTAAAAGCTCAAGAAATGTATATGTAAAGCATGAATGATTTTCATTTGCCAATATGTTATTATTGCCATAGCTTTTGTCACTGAATTATAAACTTAAAACTAGAATCCTTGCTAAAGACATAATTTGTTTACATTACTGCCACAGTATCCTAATTTAATTAATGACTTGTTCAAGACCATGTAACTCAACTGCCAACTTGTGGGAGGCAGACTACTCTGGTTAGGGAAGTTGTCATTTGAGTTGATTTTGTGTGAATAATGGGGTACAGATTACAATGCCAGACCCACAATTGGTGATGCTGATTTCGAATTTTGTGTCGGAAGTGTGATTCCAAAGAGTATGTGAGCTGGTAAAACAAATAATTATGGCAATTGCTGTATAATTTTGTATATGGCTGCACTTTCCCCTGGTAAACTTATTTCTGAAAATAGACCTGTCTGTTCTCATGAATTATTCAATATTTTATTTGTATTAATCATGCATGTTTAGCATCAGGGCAGAAACATAAAATGAAAAATTACTTTTTGTAGCATTTATTAAATTTAGTGGTAGTTATAAATTTGTTACTTAAAAATACTAAGTAGCCAACAGAAAATTATAAAAGAATTAAATTGTGTATGTACTTGATCACAGCTGTATTGTTTAGATTAGATATTGATTTTGTTAGATGTGTTTTAGGGCACTTAGTTACTTAAATATCTTTACAAAATTCATGCCACTTTTGCTTGGATCAATGTTGCAGAAGGTTGCTTAAGTAGAGATTCTGATGTATTATGGGTTAATTACAAGTGTTGGATAAAAAGTAATGGCAATAACTTTGTATTTCGACGTATGCGCACCAGATGGCACTGGCATCCTCTGAGCTGATAAAAGAGTCACGTGAAGGCATGTGGTGTGCGGTGACAGGTGATTTTGACTCAATAGTATTTTGAGGTGGCTTGACGTGCGGAGCGAAAGAGAAAGAGCCATAACAATATGTTTACAAAACAGGAACAACGTTCTTGGATAAAAATCGAAGTTGCACTAGGCCATAATGCGCAACACTGTTATCAGGGCCTGCAGAATGCATGTGGCGATGCTGCGTTACCATACTGTACAGTGGCACGATGGGTGAAAATGTTTCGTGAAGGAAGGGATGTATGTCACTCAGGATCAACATCGTTCCGGACGACCCCAGGTTGACAACCAAACAATTCAGCTCGTCGCTGGTTTGTTGGAAGCTGATCGACGATGGACTTCTCGAGAATTAGCCGCTGAGGTAGGCAAATGCCACAAAACCGTGCTTCACATTCTGCAAGACATCCTGGGATATCGCAAGATTGCAATGCGATGGATACCCCGTACGTTGTCCGATGTGCAACGTTGACACCGTTATGCACTTGCACAGGACCTTTTGAACCGATACCGAAGAGAAGGTGACAGTTTCATTCGACGGATCGTCACAATGGATGAAACGTGAGTTCGCTCCTACGAACCACGTTTGAAACGACAATCCAATGAATGGAGACATCCTGGTTCGCCACGTCCACAGAAGGTGCGCCCAGCGCTGTATCATCTGAAAGTGATGTTCTTTGTTGCATATGACATTGACGGAGTGATATTGCACCATGCTGTACCTCCGGGACAGACAGTTAATGCTGCCTACTACTGTGATTTCCTGAGACATTATCTGCGTCCACTCTGGAGAAAGCGACACCACTTGTTGCCTTCGAATCCAATCATCCTCCATGACAATGCACGGTGACATACTGCGAACGCGGTCACGGATCTCCTGCTTAGGTGGCGGTGGGAGGTACTGGAACATCCGCCATACTCACCGGAAATGAGTCCGTGTGACTATGATCTCTTCGCCAAAATGAAAGAACCACTACGAGGGATCCATTTCAGCAGTAGGGGAGATTATCCGTGCTATATGGCGATCGTTGCGGGATATCAACAGAAGTGGATGTGCTGATGGTGTACGTCGCCTTCCTGTCATTTGGCAGAAGGTGGTAGATATGAGAGGTGATTATATTGAAGGAATGTAAGTGTTTTTAACTATGATAATAAAGGCATTTCAGATCTATCGATGTATTGCCGCTACTTTGTATCCATCCCTTGTATATTAAAGAATTTTACATACCTAAACTATTTCAGAGATCTATAGTTAAATTGCAGATGACTAACAAGAGTATACTGCATCTGTGTTGGGAAAAAAAGTAAAGCAAAACTGCTTCAGGTAGTGGTTCCAATAGTCAGTAATGTGATGTAGATAACACCTCTTCTCTTCCATTATATTTATTTTGATATTTTTATGAAATTATTTTATGCTATTGAAGTATTTAAATTAAACTATTGGGTATAAAATATTTGTATTTATCAGTTATCTGTCATTAGCAATTAGCAGGCATAAAGCACATCTTCAATAGAATATCTGATGTAATTGAATCATTCATATCATAGGAGGATAATTAATGAGCTTGAACAAATATATTACATAATTCCATAATATGAAATAAAGAAAATATTTTTGTGTGTGATATATTTTGTATCTAGTTTATAGTTACCACTTTAAGATTTCTAAATATCATTTTTTACTTTATGTGTTAATCTAAATGCATTAATTTTCAGGTATCCTTTTCATCTCTTTCAACTGATTAATTAAATTTTATTGATTGAAAGTCACCTATAGTATGAATACAAATATTGAAACAATATTAATATAAATGCAAACAAATACAACTTTTGTGGTTTGATACATGCTTTACATAATTGGAAATAAAATGAAACTCAAATATTACCAATTTAATAAACTGAAACCAGAAATTCTCTTCTCTTGATTGACACGGTGTTATACTAACTTGTAATAAAAAAGGGTAATTGAAAATAAAGCCACAAGAGCAAAACAAAGAAAAACACCCATGCCAAGCACAAAACACTTCAGTTAAGATATGAATATGTACTATATAGGACTAGATCTTCGGGTATTGCGATTCTAAATAATTCAGTTTAAATATATAATCTTGAGATTGAACATCTCGTGTAACATTAAAAAAATCTAGTAAAAAATTAAAGCATTACGTCATGAAACTAGCATACGAAACACAGGACACAAAAACCCTTCAGATAAGATATACACAATGAATCACTAGATCCTCATGGCAATTCTAAATAGTTCCGTTTAAATATATAATCTCGAGATTGACGGCATCTCGTAACACTAAAAAACTAAGCTCGTAAAGTATGCCATGAAACAAACACAAAAGTACACCAGATAAGATATATATGTACAATGAATCGATATATAGGGCTAGATCCTCAAGTATTGCAATTCTAAATAGTATGTTTAAATATACAGGGTGCAACGCAAAGTCCGTACCCGGCCTTTATTTTCGCAACCGTTGGTCGTAGACAAACTTCCAATTACAAAAATGTTTCAAATAAGGTGAACATTCATGTTATGGCATTTTGAAATAAAAAACCCCAATTTTGTAAAAATTACAAAACCTAACTTTTTATACAGTCCCCCGTTCCCTATAGTGATATTTAGTAAAAGTTTACACTCATTCTAACAAACGTAACATAAAAAGTTTCACTTCTGTGTGACAAAAATTGACCGAGCTATTTAATTTCAAAATTTGGGATTTTTTTCAGATTTGTTTTGCCTTCATTGAGGGGTCGGTTAAAATATAAATTAGAATAATTCGAGATTGAAATCAGGGAGCAACGCCCCTTTTACGGCGAAAGGGGTTTCCCCGACCATAAACGATGGGTGCATGTACAGTAAAGTGGACATGCCCGATTCACTGAAAGCGGTCGCAGCGCCCCAGTGGCGAAACACGGAAGTTTGGAAATCTAACTCGTACAAGTTACAGACAAGCATACATGGAGAAACCTACTGGATATGCTACTCAAAATGTTCCCCATTGGTGGCAATGCCCAATTGAATGCGTGACAGTACTGAATCGTGGACGCGTTGGAGCAGAGCTGGTGTAACTGTGCGACAAGCAAGGCTGATACGCTGTTTCAGATCATCCAGAGAGGTTGGCTCAGTCGCATAGACCTGTTCCTTGACGTAACACCAGAGGTAGAAGTCCATGGGAGTCAAGTCCGGCGAACGCGGTGGCCACTCTACCAGACCACCATATCCGATGATCTGTTGGCCTAATTCGGTGGCTAGATACGCACGGACGTTTGCTGCTTTATGCGGAGGGGCCCCATCATGTTGGAACCACACACGACATGCATCTCGGAGAGGCAACTGTACATACCAGTCACGTACCGTGTCTTGTAACAGGTGTAGGTAACGATTGCCCGTTAAGGTCCCGTCGTAGAAGATGGGTCCAACAATTTGAGTTTCCCATATACCGCACCACACATTCGTTTACCAGCGTACCTGGTGTCGTGCTGTGCGTCCGATGTGGGGGTTGTCCAGAGTCCAGTAATGCACATTCATTATGGGTGGTGACGATGCCATCCCTTGTGAATTGCGACTCATCTGTCCACAGTATATCGGAAAACAACGACGGAATGTCGTGCAACGTATTGAGCATGAAATTACAAAAGTCAAATCTTCGTGCGTCGTCACCGGCGTCAATGCTTGCACCAGTAGCGGACTGTATGGATGCGCATGTAACAATCGCCAAATATGTTGACGCGTGTATCCACATGCCTCGCTTATTTCCGCCGTGCTTAGGTGTGAATTTGCAAGGACGTATCCCAGCACTTCCTCCGGTGTCACTCGAATGCCTGATCTTATCCGTCTCCCTGATCTGGGCCGTGGTGCGAAGCTGCCGGTCTCTCTGAGACGTCGAAGTACAGTAGCTATAGTTCGATGCGATGGACGTCGAACCATAGGAAAACGTTCGCCTTAAACCCTCGCAGCCGCTCTGGCATTCCGTTGACATTCGCCATAAATCACAATCATTTCGGCATATTGCACGCCATCACGATCTCAGCGCTGACTAATTTGCCCACTACTGCTGCGGTACTATCCTATTTGCATAATCATGATTTGCATGCGCGTTATAGCCCCGCTGGTAGTTTGCATTCCGCTGCCATTTATCCGGTTCTTTTTGCGCATTTTTCATTTTCAGGGTGTCGATTCTACATAATTCGACGATGGTCTACAAATTTCTGATTGACATTTTTTGTCTATCTTGCTTAGTTTCGGAGTTAGATTGCCAAACTTCCGTGTTTCGCCACTGGGGCGCTGCGACCGCTTTCAGTGAATCGGGCATGTCCACTTTACTGTACATGCACCCATCGTTTATGGTCGGGGAAACCCCTTTCGCCGTAAAAGGGGCGTTGCTCCCTAATTTCAATCTCGAATTATTCTAATTTATATTTTAACCGACCCCTCAATGAAGGCAAAACAAATCTGAAAAAATCCCAAACTTTGAAATTAAATAGCTCGGTCAATTTTTGTCACACAGAAATGAAATTTTTTATGTTACGTTTGTTAGGATGAGTGTAAAGTTTTACTAAATATCACTATAGGGAACGGGGGACTGTATAAAAAGTTAGGTTTTGTAATTTTTACAAAATTGGGGTTTTTTATTTCAAAATGCCATAACATGAATGTTCACCTTATTTGAAGCATTCTTGTAATTGGAAGTTTGTCTACGGCCAACGGTTGCGAAAATAAAGGCCGGGTACGGACTTTGCGTTGCACCCTGTATAATCTTGATTGCAAACATTTTAAAATTACTGCATGAATAAGATCATTTTGGGCACTGAATATCACCTTTTGCTTCAGCTCTGATATACAATTCTATATACATCATGCTCCTGCCGTCTTAAATGGAAATTCTTGTCATAAGTTTTGTCCAACATGAACACTTATGTTTACCAATTTTAATCTCTTTTTGAACTGGATCTGGATCACTCAGTTTCAAATGTCTCTTGAGAGATTTGATAGATTCATACACACGATGACATTCAGAACAGGGAAACATTTTGCAAACAATTTCAATGAATTTAAATGCAAGAAACAACACAATATACAAATGATAAAGCACTTGAAACTAATTCAAAATTTTACAGAATTATACTAGATATCAGAGAATTAAATTTTAGAAACACTAATTTTTAACATGAATGAAAAGAAATGAATGAAAGAAATGAATTTAGAAACACTAATTTTTAACATGATGATACCAGGGTGACCTAGTTATCACTTCAATGGTGCTATTTGGTTGTTTTTCCAGAACATTAATGTTAGATATCGCTGCACTATCCTAAGCTTGGCATGCCTAGCTGAGTACTGTCAACAAGAATGGTTTGTAGACAAGTAGGGATGGGAAATACTGTTCTTTTCGGCGAACAGTTATGTGCTGTTCCGTTCTTTTTAAAAGAACTGTGCTTTAACCTGCTCTTCTTGTAGAATTTTCTGTTAATAAAAATTCTTATTCCAATTCAAGTTTCGATTTCAAAGAGGAAGAAAGAGGTATCACTTACCTCAATCTTGTTTCGATTCTTCCAAAAGGTCCGGGACGGTGAATGAACTTGAGGGTTTCATCCTAAAATGCTTATTCTAATCGAAATGAAGACGATTCATATGTTTTAGAGAAAAACATATTTATTCTTCTCTTAAAACACCACATACAGGACGGTTGACATGACAAAACAGAAAAGCACGGCACAACACCACATAACGAATCCGACTACTCAGCAGTGCGATTGTCGCGCCACCACACGTGAACCACAATTGCAATTCGGGTGATCGTTCGCGACACTTCTGTTTACCACTGTTATCAAATGGTTCTCTACTCGAAATGTACAAGCCCTGTTCCTCCTCCTAGACTATGTGGCGCCAGCAGTTTTCGTGATAGACAGACAGGGACCGAGTTTTGTTAACATATCATCTTTGTTAGTACTTTGTTGCCATGCATATATAAACAAAATACAAATGATTCTTCTGCTAGCTTTTTTGTGAGTTCCAACGCGCATTTTACGTCTAAGGCCCCGTTCACATGAGGCGTTTTCCAACGCGCGTTTTACGTCTAAACAATACGCGGGTAGCCAAAGTACATAGAGTTCTGCAGTGTTAACATGCAGAAATCGCGAGAATCCAAGTGCCAAATAGCTTCGGCGCTTCAACAATCTCCGGTCGTTTTCGCGATTAGAAGGCATTTGGAGAAGCATACATTTCTACTGCACCGCTCACATGACACGCGTTTGGAAGCACGTTAGGGCTTTTTTATTCCCCTAGTTCGTTTCTATCTTCGCGATCATTAAAGGTAGAGTGAAAATTTCAACGGATTTGAAATCTGCGGAAAATTTTACACCAGATCGATACCTGAAATGTGATTTTCTTTAAATAAACAATTTGTCAACTGTAACTTTAATATTTTCGCGATACTCTTTTGAAGAATATATCCATTACGAACACAAAAAGGAGTATTAATCTCGTTTTTATAGAAAAGCTATAACTTGATTGGAGTATTTTGTCTTAATACACTGATTTATATTTATGGCCATTAAAAATAGGATGAGAAAATTTAATCGTATTCGATTTATTGAAGAAATTTACCCTGCTTTCACACAAAACTTGTAAAAATGTGACAGTTTATAACTAAAGGATATAGTGGGTAATTTTATTTATGAGAATAACGAATACCGACAACTGCCCGTTCTAGTTTTCATGTGCGGTAAACGTCTTTAAAATAAAGCTTAAATTAAACGTTCAATTTAAAAGCTAAACTTTAGTATTTTTATATTTGTCCTCAACGGGTGAAATGAGAAAGATAAGTTTCAATTTTCATTCATTTTCCACATCCTCGCCTTACATTGAACTCGATATCACTTGAAAATCAACTTAAATTACTGTGAGCTTATTTTTCATAGAAATTTATATTTTAATCTTGCAGTTAGTGTCATCACTACTTTAATCGAAATTTTTATATTATATATACGCGTAGACGCAAATTCTACTAGCAATCTCCTGGTTTTCGAATTATACTGTTTTTTGGTTTTTCTTTGAGATTTTTTTAGTTTTAACATAATTTTCGTTTCATCGGGGGGATTAATCAAATTTTAGTTAAAATATTTCCCAGTCATTATTCCATTCGTGGTTCCATTTGTGCTACCCTGAAAGAGGGTAGGTAGGAGGGTTAGTTTTCGTTTCCGATAGTCGGAATTCAGGGAAAATTGTGTTTAAGAATTAAAAACTAATTATTGTTATGTATGTGTTATTTGTGCTAATACATTAAAATGTTTAGAGATAGGTTTTAAAAAAGTATAGAGATTTATTTAAAGGAAAATTAAATAAAAATTAGCTATAGATCGTAGGAAAGACGATAAAACCTGCAGAAATAGCATAAAAAAAGGAAAGTTATCACCAGTGCCGGATTTTGTTTGCGTGTCATCTTTTTGATAGTACTTCGTACGCAATGCCATATAAACAGAAATTCAGTTTCCAATTTTCTGGTTCTAGAAATGTAGTTTCTGGGGGATATATTTTTACTATACACTGTCAATTTTAAGGAAATTGTTTGGTCATTATCCAGTTAGTTTCGTTTTTAATCAAAGTTTTACAGAAATATTACAATGTTTCATACGCAGTTTCGCTTTTACGATAAAACGCATTACAAATGACTCATCTGCTGGCTTCTTGAATCCAAAAAATCCGTGATCACCCCTTAACGCAAAACAAATCCTTATCATTTTTTATTGGTGGGTGAATCATCGACACTGGAGAGTGAAGGTTATAGGGTTTTTCCTCTAGTCTTGACAATAAAAAACGAATACTTTAGGTTTTTAGAGTTAATGAAAATGATTAATGATGCCACAATTTGAACTACATAAAACACTGTTTATCTGATCCGCTGGCTCATACCAATACCTAGGTCCAAAATAATCTCGTCATTCGAAAAATTTTGAAAAACGTACGAAAAGCTAACGTTTAAAAATTGACAACCGAGGTTGATGGCATTGGCATTGCACTGGAATACATCGTATACTATACGTTACGAAAGATTTACCTGTTTAGGTTATCACTTCTGGTCAGCAAGTCTATTACATTGCATTTATTTATGTATAAAGATTGAAGTTCAAAAACACTTTATTCACAGGCAATTAGGAAACGGATGTTTTACAAATCGAAATATCAAATTTTTACGTCATTTTGAATATTTTTATTATTTTAGGCATTTTATTGGCCATGTTTATACATTTCTAAGTTAACCAAATCCAGGCTCTTGTGAGCACGGGAATCAAGTTTAGATTGGGAAAGAAAGATTTTTATCCTATTCTTAATGGCTGTAAAATTAAAACAGTTGATAAGGGGCAACAAAATATCTTATTAAAGTGACATTCCCTTTAAAAACAAGGCAATACTTCCGCTTACGCTTAGTATAAAAGGAATATCTTAAAGATTATTTGCTACAATTGAGAAAAAATATTTTTTCAAAGAAAATCATGTTTTTGGTATCGATCTGTCGTAAAATTTTACGCTGATTTGAAATCTGTTGAAATTTTGACTCTATCTTTCACCATTCAAAAGATAGAAACTTGGATTAGGGGAATAAAAAACACAATTTAATGCATAACGGAATTGACCTTGAAAAAGGCCCAAGAGGTGTTCACATGATAGCGCTCGAAAATTCTTATCAAACGCGCGTTAGAAAAAGTTCATGTGTGAACGGGGCCTTAGAAAATACGAAAATTTTTAGCGAACCTAGAAATTGAATTAGAATTAAAATCGAAGTAGGAAAAATTCGAATGTTTCTTTTTACAGAACGGAGAATCGGGTTTTGTGAAGAGTGGGAACAGGCTGTTCCCGTTATTTTTGAAGAACAGGTTGTTCTTTCTTTCCTCATCCCTATAGACAAGTATTCTGTTCTTTAAATTAAGTTTAGAGTTGCGTGCAATTAAAGGAAAAGGTTTTGTTTTCGCATTTCTGTATTTTTGAGCTGTATACTCTATGTGACTTTTCCATGTGAGGTGATCTAGTTTCACTCCAAGATACATAGTCTCGTTTTGCCATTTGATCTCTTGGTTGTAGACTTTTAATATTTCTATATTTTTTCTCTTTAAATCCAAATATAATAGTTGCTGATTTTTCAACGTTAATCTTAATTTTCGAGCTATTAAGCCAGGATTCCAGTTGTTTAATGTGATTAGTGAGAGCGTTGTGTATCTGAAAGTTTGTTTTGCCTTTGGCCAGTATGGCTGTGTCATCTGGAAACATTGAGGTAATTGTTTTATTGGTATGCCGTATGTCATTAACGTATATAGTGTGGACCCTAGGATTGATCCTTGCGGGATTCCGGCAAGTGTTGGTTTGTGTGTGGAGAAATCTCCGTGGACACGAACTTCATAGTATCTATTATGGACTTAGGAGATAATAATATTGATAATGTAAGGGGGATTTTGCATGGAATAAGTTTGAAAATAAGTCCTTCCAGTCAAACTTTATCGAAGGCTTTGGCAATGTCTGTAAAGAGTGCTGTCGTCATTTCCTTATTTTCGAGTCCTGATGCAATGAAGTCAGTAACTCTATAGTTGGTGAGTAGTGGATAACTGGGTTATGAAAAACCATATTCCTGGGGTATGAGAATATTGTTGATATGCAAATGTTCATTGAGCCTGTGGGCTATAATTTTCTCTGCCAATTTACTGAGTACAGGTATTCGGAATCGCAATAGAAATAACATTGAGCATAGATTGATTGCTTTAGGCAGCGATGGTTGCTTTACCAGTGTTGATCGAAAAACAATTTTTTCCGAAACAAATTAAATTACAGTATTTATGTTTGAACTTTTTAGCTCTTCCCATGATATAAATAAATTATAGATATTTTATTGATGAAGAAAGAATATTTTAAAATATTTATGTTTGCAAGGAAATTCAAGGAAAGGTTTTCAGGAGTTCAAGGATTATTTTCAAGGGAAGTTGGTGTATATTTCGACCAACTTTCCTTAAGTAATTTATTGAATACGTAATGATTTGTAGAATTCTGTTTCACAAGGCTTTTTATAGGTAAGGGTGTAACTTATTTTAAAATGTCCGGAATAGATACATGTGAATCCTCCGTTGAAAGCAGTGATTTTCTTTCTGAAAAATTCTGTAAAATCGACCTTCTGCTTTTTGAAAAAATTTTATCTATTCAATTTAATTTGTCTACGATTATATTTATTTCTAAACCAAGCACCGTTATTCCGAAAAGCACAAACGAAAAACTCATTGATCATAAAAGCGTAATTTTGCTACTCGGTATCTGGCAGCACCAGAATTGTTTACTTTTTTTATAAAACTTTGTAGAACTTTCTAGAAAGTTGGGGAAACGGAAACTTCCTTGGACTCATGGTGGAGAACATTCCAGCATCCACTCGATTCTTAGCTGGTCGTATTTAAAGGAAGCTAACTCGGTAAGTCTTCTAGTTTATCATCTTTCAGTGAATCTGGCAGTTTTATTTCGCTCTTTTGATTGTATAAGTGTTTCCTACTTTATTCGCGACAGTGATAGTGTACATTTTGGATTTATATTTCTAAACTGATGTAAGTACTACATAATTTTAAATTCGTTTTTTCGTTAATTTTAGCTTTTTATTGTATTCTATAATAGATTTCATTACTCAGTGAGAGTGTGCCTTTTGCTTAATTTTTTAAATACGTTTAATGGGATCAGAATTAATGCTTTTTTTACACCAGAATAAAAGTTTATTTTTTAGTATGATTTAGAATTCTGTGTTTGAGTATTTTGATTGACAGCTTTTAAGTAAGACATTAATATTTTTTATTTGTGTTAAAAATTTGATATTCCTAAGCTGATGTAAGTACTTCGCAATTTTCAATTTGTTCTACCATTCAGTTTATATTAGCTTTTTATTTTTATTGTATTCTATAATAGATTTCATTGCTCAGTGAGAGTGTGCCTTTTGCTTATTTTATGAAATAGCATTTCTTTGTATTCTTTTACAGATTTCTTTGCTGTAGCAATGTCTCCAAAGAAGCGAAAGGCGATCGGCCAAGTGCAGTCAACGGCTAAGATGATGAAAGATGATCGCAGTCAAGAAACTTCCGAGGAGAGGAATAGAAGACTTGCGATTGCGAGAGAGCTACAACATCTAGAGCAACAGAGACGGCACAGCAGCGTGAATCCCGAATTCAGGATCAGAGGGATAGTGCTACTACATTTAGAGCACCAGAGACGGCACAGCAGCGTGAGGCCCGTCTATAAGATAAGAGAGATAGAGCCAAACGATCACGGACTGCGCACCATTTTAGCTTATTGGAAGAATTCCACTACGATTCACATAAAGACTACTCGCTGCATGCAAGTGTTACCATCGGGAAAATGGAAATGATTTGTAGTTACTGTCAAGCCAAAAAGTTTAAATCAGTCTACTGGTATTTGCTGTAAAAATGGAAAAGTTAAACTCTCCCAACTGGAACCACCACCACAAGACCTTTTGACTTACACATCAGGAGATACGTCAGAGTCGAAGCATTTTCTTAGTAACATCAGAAAATACAATTCATGTTTCCAAATGACATCATTCGGCGCCACATCAGTTGTTGGACAGCCCGGATTTTCGTCGACATTCAAGGTGCAAGGGTAGGTTTACCATAGAGCGGGATCGTTGCTACCGCTGCCAGATCAACCACCAAAATTTCTACAACTATATTTTATTCAAAACGAACAAATGGAAACTGGTCAGAGGTGTGCCTACTTCTCGGGAACAAGACGTCAGATTTTGTTAAACTTACAGAGGATGTTTCATGAGCACAATAATCTTATTAAAACGTTTGAAACAGCATTGGAACGTATGCCAACAGATGAATATAAAGTAGTCATAAGAGCAGACCGAAGACCAGCAGGCGAACACGAGCGGTGCTTTAACTCTCCTCAAGCAGATGAAGTCGCGGTGGTTATATCAGGAGATGAGTTTCATCGACGGGATATCGTTATTCAACGACGAGGTGAATCATTGCAGCGTATTTCGGAAACACATCGATCTTATGATGCTCTGCAGTACCCAGTGATATTCCCCATGGTGAAGATGGATATCATTTTAATTTGAGGCAGATCAACCCAAGAACAGGTGAAACAACCAGCAAGAAAGTTTCAGTGATGGATTTCAATGCGTACAGATTAATGGTTCGAGATACTGAGCAGAACCACATATTGAACTGCAGGCAATTGTTTCATCAGTTCATCGTCGATATGTACGCAAAAGTCGAGAGTGAGCGTCTCCTTTAGATTCGTCTAAATCAACGCAAACTGAAAGTTGATATATTCACCTGAGATATGCTGGGTCAAATGACGGGAGCGTTGAAAACCTCGATGCCTTAGTCGTACTACCAGCTACATTTACAGGCAGTCCCAGACACATGCACGAATACACTCAAGACGCTATGACGTACGTGAGGACGTAAGGGAGACCAAACTTATTTATCACCTTCACATGCAATCCGACTTGGACGGAGATCAAGGAGGTTCTTACCAATGGTCAATTACCCAGTGAGCGCCACTACTTGATTGCGAGAGTATTTAAACAGAAGCAGTTGAAACTGTACTTTGCGCATCTTTCGTTTTTTAGAATTCTGCATTTTTCCGTCGGAATTTCGTTTCTGTTTGTCTTTATGTCTTAATCTTTTACATATTGCAATATATTCAGGAATTAAATGTATTTATTTGCGTCCGAAGTATATTGTAGAAGCTATGAAAAAGTTAAAACGTATTTTCCGTACAACTTAAATGATAGCATTTTTCTGTGAAAGAAAAGTGCTCATTCTAATTCACTTTTCAAGCAACATTTAACCATTTCAACCCGAGCAACGCCGGGTAATTCAGCTAGTTATTTATATAAATGCTTATATCTTGATATTTTAATAAACTTTTGCGTGTCTTACCACATACATTGTATTTTGGATTATTTGGTTTTTTATTACATAGTTTTATAAATTGTCTTTTAAAATACAAGATCTGAAATTAAATTTTCTTTGCTATACATACTTGTTTTTTTAAGCTAGATGTTTTTACACAAAAATTAATTATACATTAGATACTATAACACCTATTTTATTGCAGAAATTTTGTTTTAATACTTAAGTTTTTGTTGTACACTAAGTAAGAGCAAAATTTTTGAAACTTTACAAGACCCTTACTATGAATATGTTTCTTTACACATTTGAAAGCAGTGATGATAGTATTAAAACCATTTATCCTATAAAATTTAAATTAAATATTATTTTTAATTAATCTTTCCTTGCATATTATTGTTTACTTTAAATAAATCTTCATAAATTTTAGTGATTTAATTTATACTGTAAAGACTTCTGCGGAGGCAGATAAATGGCGCTCTTGCGCATGCACGGATGGACTTAGAGACGAAAGAGATGGTAAATGAGTGTGGTTGGACACTTGTTGGTTTTAAGAAGAGAGTGATCGAAAATTGTAATGTTTCGACATTGATATGTACTACCTTTTATTTTGTGTTGTGTGTCGTGCCTGTACTGTGACTGTGAGATCATTAAAAATGGTTTAAACCAAAAAAGGGGAGTATTCTTTGTGATGTATGTAAAAAGTGATTAAAATTTTGAGCAAGTCAGTACAATATCATAAAGATTTACAAACTGTTTTTTAATGAAATTTTCTTTGATATCAGGATTTATATTTTAAAAGTTAGATGTTTTTACACAAAAATTAATTATATATCAAATACTATTACACGTATTATAACTTTGAAGATTTTTAGAAACCATTTTACAATTGAAACATACATCAGATATTATTACAAACATTTTAATGCAGATTTGCTTATTATTTTTTAATTTTACAATTAAGACATTTTTAAAAGTTTGATTCTTAAAGTGTGTTTTATGCATAGTAAAAAAACAATACTAAAAGAACCTGTAAGAGTAAAATTATTTTATACATTAATTTGAAACTTTGCAAGACCCATACCATGTTTCATTGCACATTTGAAGTAGTGAAAAATAGTTTATTCTTCACTAAGTTCTAAATTAAATGTTCTTTTTCTTTAATGCTTTTGCAAACGATGCATTTTACTAAACATAAACTTCCTTTTATTTATTTGAAAACCTTGTGTATATTGTGCAGTTTAAATTGCAGAGCAAAATTCCAATACTGTACGAAGCTATGTAGTATTTTACAAATACTTTGTACTGTTTTCTTAATTTTAAGTGTTCTACATTGCTAGGTTAAATGGATAGTAAGTGGGTTTTCTGTTTTGAAAATAATGTGTGCACATCTGTGCTGCTAAGCAAATTAACTTTTGCCCTTTTCTTGATATTTAATGCATAATCTAAATATTTACTCATACCGCTGATAGTTTTACACATGAGTAAAATTAAATAATAACTGAAAATTTTAAGTATTAATGTAAATTTTAAAATGAACAAATATTATTGAAATAATGGATTAAATCTAAATTCTATGTATTCTTAAAACAATCTCTTCAAAAACCAACACAGACAATTCTTAAACAGATTGAAGGAAGCCACATGAAAACAAAGTAAATTAGAACACTTTTTAATAGGAAAACATTGTGATTCATATATTTTACAAAAATAATACATTGTAGTAAAAAATAACGTTTACACTTGCATTTTTTAAGAAACACATATTTCCGATGAGCCAATTATTAAATGCCATCACCTCAGCTTTGGGGTAATGCAAATTATTTTTGTGATGACCACATGATAGTTTTTGGATCTTTTTGTTGCTACTTAGAACACATAGTGCATCGAATTTGGAACACTCATATGTTCCAAGTTGATATTCGGAATTTTCAATCCATCAAGGTGTTTCTATTCCACATAACCACCTTTGTAAGCAACTAGATACTGAGTGACAGTCTTGGTCTGCTCGTACAATTCTAAAAGCTTAGAGTCTAAACTTTCTAAAGGAGACACACTTTCCCATGCCATGGGACAGAAAGGAAAACTACATATGTAATTTTCAACATATCGCACAGTTTTGTGATCTTTTGCACTCAGTTTATGCTTATAAGGAGATAAGTTAAAGCGAATACTTGAAGCTACTTGCGATTTTATGGCGATGTATCCGTATTCACGTACTAAGAAACCCTCTTGAGGTCGGAAATCCGTCAAAATCCACAATTGCACAAATATTAAACATTGCTATTGAAATGTGTTAGCTGTTCTTGGAAAAAGAATTGTAAACTAGAGGCACGAAGAACCATACACCATACACTTACTAATCAGTGAATAACACCATACACTTACTAATCAGTAAAGTTAAAATTTATCTTAGTCTTATGTTTTGTGAGTAACTATGAACGCATAAGTGAAGAATGTACTCAGAAAACATGTGTTTGTGATAATGCGCCAAGTAAAATTGTGTGTTGTAATGCAAGAAGATTTTAACGGAAGGATATACTTAAATGCGCATTGATTTTTCTTTTTACTCTACCTTTAGTATATATGACAAGATCAGATTTTTAAAAAATTGGCGAAGAGAACCTTTTCAACACAATCTGCACTATAATTTTACACTTAAGAGTAACAGCATAATATAATTTTAAGGAAAATGAGTAATCAGTACGTAAATTTGAAGCCTAAAGTTCCAAGCATATCTATGCTCAATAAACGCCTATCTACGTTTAGAGATTGGCCACGCACAGATGTTGACATTAGGGACCTGGCCGAAAATGGATTGTATTATACGGGTGTCTCGGACAGGGTTAGGTGCTATTGGTGTGGAGGAGGGCTTGAAAATTGGCAAAAGGAGGATGTAGTCAGGCACGAACACATAAAGTTTTATCCAAAATGTTTGGTAGCCCAACAAGGACCGATTGTTGACCCTAGACTAAAAGGAACACCCATAGATGAAATTGTACAAGTGTTGGATGAAGCAAACAATAATGCCAATGTTTTTATAAAACCTGATGTAAAACTTTACTGTAGAACAAGTTAATTATACATCAATACGTGTACGTATTTGATATATAATTAATTTTTGTGTAAAAACATCTAACTTTTAAAATATAAATCCTTATATCAAAGAAAATTTCATTAAAAAACAGTTTGTAAATCTTTATAATATAAATTAAATCACTAAAACTTATGAAGATTTATTTAAAGTAAACAATAATATACAAGGAAAGATTAATTAAAAATAATATTTAATTTAGACTTTATAGGATAAATGGTTTTAATACTATCATCACTGCTTTCAAATGTGTAAGGAAACATATTCATAGTATGGGTCTTGTAAAGTTTCAAAAATTTTACTCTTACTTAAGTGTACATTATTTAAAACAAAATTTCTGCTATAAAATAGGTGTTATAGCATCTAATGTATAATTAATTTTTGAGTAAAAACATCTAACTTAAAACCCATAAATCTTTATAGCAAAGAAAAATTTCATTTCAGATCTTGCATTTTAAGACAATTTATAAAACTATGTAATAAAAAACAGTATATGTGGTAAGACACGCTATAAAGGTTTATTTAAAAACAAGATGTAAGCATTTATAAAAATACTATTCAGAAAGCAAAGATCAATTGCAAGGTTGTCCAAATATCGTCTAGTGTACGACACTGAGTTCCAATTCGGTGCACATAAGTGGTTTATCGCTGCTTTATACAAGAATTTTACGAAACGTTAAGTTTATTCTAGGGCATAGTGCCACGGGGCAAGCTGTGAAACCAAAATTGGTTTGTTGGATACTTCATCACAAGCAAGCCTCCATTTTCCAGAACAATTTTTAAATAATTGTAGAAAACACAACTTGCCTTTTCTGTCCAAATGAAACAGACGCTATGGGTGCATTAAGATTCAAATCCTTCTCGTTGTCTTTATGAGCACCTATACAGTCCTTACCATCTTTATAACGGTTCACCAACACAGAATTAAATCTTGTACCAATTATTCGTTCCACTTCTGCCTTTATTTCCAATAGTAAAGGAGACAAAGGCTTGGCTGCAATATACAAGATCCGCTTAAGGTATTACTTTTATTTTTAAGGTAATTCTTTATTTTATTCAGAATGTTTTCAGACATATATCCTCACACCATGCTAAAAAGTTCAATTAAAGAATATTATGTTGATAAAAACTAATTCTAATTCACTTCATCACTATATGGCGGTATCAGTCATTTCACTACAAATACGTTCCACTTGTAATTAGCAATCATGAAAAAGTACAAGTCCTTATCTTCCAGATAAAGATTCTTTATCTACCATGGAGGAGAAAAGAAGTAACAATACATTAAATCACTGTCCACTGGCAGATCATCGGTGGCGTGATTGGTAGCGTCTCTGATTACCACGCAGTAGTCCGGGGTTCGAATCCCAGTTAATACTTTTTAATTTAGGAAAATATGGTTTCTCCTTTTACCACTAGATGGCACTCCAAGAGCAGACCAAAACAACCCAACATGATGAAAAACACAAGTCCAAAACATAAAGAAGTAGGAGATATACAACTCAACAGTAGGTATTAAACAGCTCAACTCCTGATGACTTCACTTCCGCTAGCAGAAGGAATAGGAAACAACTAAACCCAACTTCTTGTTACAACGTCACTTCCGGTAAAACAACTCAACTCGTTAAAACGTCACTTCCGGTAGCAGAAGGAATAGAAAACAACTAAATTCAACTTCCTGGTACGCCGTGACATCACTCCCTGTTATGACGTCACTTTCTGCCATGACGTCACTTCCTGATCCCCAAATCCCCTGGCGTAGAACCCCAAATTTTACCCTACTCTTTCATAAGAAACTTTGTCATGCTGGAACTCTTATGGTATTGTCCGCATTACGAGAAAAGTTACTAAATCACGTAAAACTGTGAGAATGTGATTAATAATTGTATAAAATGTAGACGTTTTAAGGTAAAACCAATTGTAACTGAATCTTGTGCGTTGCCAGGTGATCGAGTTTCCGATACTGTGGCCTTCGAGATAATCGGTGTCGATTTAGCAGGACCCTTGTACTTAAAGGAGGGTGAGAAGGTTTGGATAGCACTATTTACCTGTGCAGTTTTTAGGGCCCTTCATCTTGAGCTTGTGACATCTTTGTCAACTGATTCTTTTCTCTTGGCCTTACGTAGATTCATAGCTAGGAGGGGTAGACCTAAAACGATTTATTCCGACAATGGCACGAATTTTAGAGGTGCGTATAATATGCTCGCGAGACTTGATTGGCAGAAAATCGTAAGAGACGAGTACTCAGAGAATTCGGTGGAAATTCAATCCTCCCACAGCTTCTTGGTGGGTAGGATGGTGGGAAAGGTTAGTTCGTGTTGTCAAAGAACTGCTAAGGCGTACACTCGGAAAATCGATTTTCTCTTTTGAGGATCTCGAGACTGTTATGTAATTGCGAATATGTTATAAATTCACGTCCATTAACTTATGTTTCAGAAAATTCGGATGATTTAATTCCTCTTACTCCATCTATGTTTTTAATTGAGAGTCGTACTTCTGATGTAACTGATATAGATATTGTCGAGTTGCAATATCTACGTAAACGCCTCAGATACCGCATGAAACTTTTTCAAGATTTGAGACATCGCTTTAGGAAAGAATATTTAAGTGTTTTAGTACAGAAACACGATTCAAATAAGGATGTTCGAGTACCTAAAGTTGGTAAGTAGTATTAATTGAGGATGATATGAAAAACGGTTAAATTGGCCTTTGGGGATAATTGTAGCTTTGATACCAGGACGTGATGGCAAGATTCGTACAGTTAAGCTTAAAACACAGTCTGGACTTCTCCTGAGACCGGTGCAATGCATTTACCCACTTGAAATTCAATGTGATGATTATAATATTCAATGTGATGATTAAAATTGTGTTGTAAAAAGTGAAATGGAGAAAGGTGTGAGTGGTGATGTAAATTCATGTAATGAGAACTAAAGAACGTCTAATGATGAAGTGTAAATTTACCAGATCTGGACGATGTGTTAAAACACCTAAGAGACTTGATTTGTTTAACCAGCATATGTATGTGTTTGTGTTTGAGTTGTAGTATCAACTCAAAAAGTGGGGAGGATGTTGAGAAGCCTTTCAAATGAAGTGGGGCCAGCTGCATAGTTTCAATTCTCACTTCTTGGCTCCGCCCCCTCTGCTGGTTTCAGTTCGCACTTTCGCGAGTGCGAGCGTCGCTGTCTTGTCGGTTGTTATGTTCCTTCTGTTTTCTGTCTTGTATGTGCTGATGTTATGTATGTGCTGTATTTAATAAAATCAATGGAAAACTGAATCTGGTTTTGCTGTAAATGGAAGGCAGAGCTCTCACCATAAAAGGTTGATATCGGGTAGATATTTTAAAAGAACCTGAAAAGTGAAACGGGGATTTCCTGATGTTTCACACACTTTGAAGCATTAATTTTGATGCGCCAGTCAGAGAGCCAGACCTCAAGTTCACAGATGTACGCTCTCATTCGCGTGTGAATGTGGTATATGTTGTTGTATTGGACTAATATTGCGGTATCGTCAGTGTAAATAGCTAACTCCGTGTGCAGTGTTTTGGACAGATCATTTACGAAAAAGTTGAAGAATCGGGGTCCCAGATGGGAACCCTGGGGGACTCCGGCACAGATTGGGTGGGTGGTGGAATATTGGGAAAAATCGAATTGTACTGTGAATGAACTCGGGAGATACGAGAGATTACCGAGATACGAGTTGATTATTGAAATGAAATGGCCGAAAATCCAGGTTGCATGAGCTTGTATATCAGTAGTGGGAAAATGCGGGTTCTAAAACAGTGGTGGAGAAGGTGGAGAAATCGAGTGGAGTTGAGTTGTACCGGAAGTGACGTCATGACCGGAAGTGACGTCATGACCAGAAGTGGTTGAGTTGTTCCGAAAGTGACGTCATACCAAGCGGAGTTGAGGTGTTAGTTTCGTTTTCAATTTTGAGTTGAGTTTAGTTGTTTTCTTCCTGCTTGGAGTGGAGTTGAGTTGTTAGTTTCGGTTTCTCGGATTTCGCCGAATAACACGTGTTTACGTTTTGGACTTGCGAATTTCGGGCGGAGTTGAGTTGTTAGTTTCGTTTTCAATTTTGAGTTGAGTTTAGTTGTTTTCTTCCTGCTTGGAGTGGAGTTGAGTTGTTAGTTTCGGTTTCTCGGATTTCGCCGAATAACACGTGTTTACGTTTTGGACTTGCGAATTTCAGATGAATTGGAGAGCTGATTTTTCTGTAACTCGTAGCGCCATCCATTAGTACTTTTTGAGTAAAAAAAATAATAAAATCTTTAAAACATATTTTTAAAACTAAAGGATGTGGTATTTTTTTGCTGGGATCGAACTGACTACGAAAAAGTACTCGTAATCGAGTGTTAGTTGGATGAGATTATAACCACTCGGCCACGAATACCTGGTTACTTACCGAAATATAATCAATTTAAATCGGAATACATTAAGTGCGTAATTGGCTGTTAAAATAGTATAGATTGCTCCACCACATCAATAAGTTCGACCAGTTTTTATCTGCGTTTCTGACATAGAAAGGTGAATGTGGTGGAGAATGACGTCATTCTAACGTGTTCAAACGTGGTGGAGAATGACGTCATTCTAACGTGTTCAAACGTGGTGGAGAATGTGGTGGAGAATGACGTCATTCTAACGTGTTCAAACGTGGAATCAAACACGTGGTGGGGATGGAGAATGACGTCATTCTAACGTGTTCAAACGTGGAATCAAACACGTGGTGGGGATGGAGAATTACGTCATTCTAACGTGTTCAAACGCGAAATCAAACACATGTGGTAGGCAATGAAGTCACTCGAGAGTAGAGTAGAGTTGAGTAGTAAGTTTACCTCCGCGTTTCTGACATGAAAACGTGAATGTGGAGAAGAAAAAGTTTTAGTACCGAATCTGGCAATGGTATGTAATAAGGTTATTTGTGGACTCGCAGAATGGCAACACCTGGACCCATTCTAACAGGTCTGACCAGTAAGATTCTTTTGACTGCAAAATATCCCAGAGGAGGACGTGTCGCTGCCCTGAAATCTTGGAAGTGATATCACTTGTATCTTCAAACGTGTTCATTCCTGTTCCTTAGTGCTTTTAGTGGAAAAACATGAAGCGAGCATTTCCTTTCGGATATACTTTACCCTTTACAGATAAAAAAGTGGATATGCTTTCTGAGGCCGATTCGTCCTGAAACCAGTCCTTTTGTCATCTACCCTTCTGAACAAGGCATTGAGTACACCCCTCTTTCATGTCAGAAACTAGCCTTTTGTTATCTACCCTCCTGCATTCCAAAGCATTGTACGTACTTGTCCTGCATTCCAAGGGATTGGCCCTTACCTGTATTTCAAGATAGTACGTGTAGTCGTTTCGCATTCTCATTCTATCCTGTGAGCGTGTGTAGCGCTTTCTCATTTTCCTGCCTCTTATACTTAACCTGTGTGTGAGAGAGGGACGCATTCTCATTTTTCTCATAGAACTTTGCAAGCCAATACACCATATGTAATGAATACACACGTTTGTGGACTTTGCAGCAACTCCTACAGCTCCAAGTTTAATTTGGAACGTCATGTTTCTTCCGTGCATAACGAGGAGTCATTTCCGTGCATATTATGTGAGCGAAACTTTAATAGAAAATCAACCCTTCAGCGACACGTAGCCAGTGTACACGAAAACAATGAATTCCGTTGTGATGTGTGCAATAAGGCATTTTCAAGACTTGACGCACTTACGCGACATAAAAAAAGCCTCCATCAACGACCTCCAAAAAGAAAATCATCCGAGTCATGTGAGCAAAACAAGCGACCCAGACGTGGAGGAAATTTGCCTACAACTTTGACAGACGCAGCAGGATCATCAACATCAACGAGTGGAGCATCTTCTCGAACTGTGCGACAGAAAGAGAGTGCCTTTGAAAACCGTCTCTCTACTTGGACTATTCCCAACCCAGAAGGAATATTAGATATATCCGAGTTTATGGAGCAAAAGAAAGAAGAAGCAGTAGACCTCGTCGCAAAAATTGTTCGACAGCAAACTGCCGTAAAGGTAAATTTTCACCTTTTATGTATTTATGAACGTTTCTCCGAAAGTGTAATATTAAAAGAGTGTTCATTTAAAACTAAAAATGTAACAATATTATCTACAAATGATATTGACAACGCTTTCACTAACGCTTCAGAAAAAATATTAAAAGAAAGTGAAGAATTTGAACTAAAGGATTCCGGATGGATGCTTAAATCCATTGATAAATTAGAAGTAAGAAGTAACAAATATGTGCCTCTACGAGGAACTAGTTATATAGATTTACCCGACATTATTAAAGCTAAACATGCAGTTATAAATGTTAAAAATTATGATAATGAATGTTTTCGTTGGAGTATTTTAGCTGCATTGTTTCCTGCAGAACACAACCCCTCTCGTATATCTAATTATATAATTAAATAATTTTACTGGAATCAGTTTCCCCACAAGCCCAGAGGAGGTTAAAATTTTTGAAAAAAACAACAGTGATATATCTGTAAATATTTACTCATTTACTGAGAAGGATATGATTATTTTTCCATTAGTGATTACCTCTGAAATTAGGAATAATCACATAGATCTGTTATTAATAAAAAAGAACGAAAACATTCATTATTGTACCATAAAAAGCTTATCCAGATTGATTTCTAGTCAATTGACAAAAGGGAAACGTTCTCATATCATTTGTAGACGATGTTTGAGTTTTTTCAATTCTGTAGTTGATTTGCATAATCACAGCGAATTATGTAATCGAAATATTCCATGTAGAGTAGAAATGCCTTCTGAAGACAAAAAGTGGTTGTCTTTTAAAAACCATAAACATTCAGAATATGTGCCATACGTAATATATGCAGATTTTGAAACGTTGACAGAGAAAGTTTCTACGTGTATCCCCTTAGATGATTGTTCCTACACAAATGTGTATCCCCTTAGATGATTGTTCCTACACAAATGTGTATCAAAAACATAAGGCAATAAGTTTCTGTTATTACGTGGTAGGACGCAACGGAGAAATGAAAACCCCTGTTGTTTACAGAGGGGAAGATGCTTCTCTAAAATTCGTTGAATCTCTTGAGAGAGAAGCTTTGGAAATTGAAAATAAAATATTCAATCCTATCCCGATGAAGCTATTAACTGGGGAAGAGCAGCAGAGGCATGAAGAATCACATACTTGTTATATGTGTGAAAAACCTTTTATAAATGGAGGAGATCCAAAAGTTTACGATCACGATCATTTCACTGGTCTTTACAGAGGACCTGCTCATTCTAAATGTAATTTAAATTACAAGGTACCAAATTTTGTACCGGTATTTTTTCATAATTTTTCTGGATACGACTCTCATTTATTCATTCGCGATCTTGCATGTAATAATAAAAATATAACTATCATTCCAAACACCGAAGAAAAATACATATCTATTACAAAAAGGGTGGGAAAAAACATTCATTTGCGATTTTTAGATACCCTGAAGTTTATGGCTAGCAGTTTGGAAACTCTTTCCAATAATTTAGAAAAAAAAGATTTCAATCATATTCGTAATCACTTTTCTTCATGCTGCTGGGAGCTCTTAATTAGAAAAGGAGTTTACCCATATGACTATATGGATAGTGTGGAGAAATTTGAAGAAACACAACTCCCGTGCAAAGCTAGCTTCTATAGTCAGTTAAATGATTCGAACATTTCAGACGAAGATTACAAGCATGCACAAAATGTGTGGAAAGCTTTCGATGTAAAAACCCTAGGAGACTACTCCGATCTTTATGTAAAAACTGATGTTCTATTACTTTGTGATGTGTTTGAAAACTTTCGATCACTCTGCATGCAATCGTATCACTTAGATCCTGCTTGGTATTATACCGCTCCAGGTCTGTCATGGGATGCTATGCTTAAATGCACGGGGGTTAGTATTGAGCTTCTGACGGATTATGATATGTTGTTGTTCGTAGAACAGGGAATCAGGGGAGGAGTATCGCAATGTTCACATCGGCATGCAAGGGCAAATAATAAATACATGGCTGAATTCGACGTATCGAAACCATCCAGTTACTTGATGTATTTGGATGCGAATAACTTATATGGATGGGCTATGTCAGAAAAACTACCTTTAAAAGGGTTTGAATGGTGTGACATCCAGGATGTCGATTCTTTAAACGAGTCTAATGATTTCGGCTACATTTTAGATGTAGATCTAGAATATCCGGATACGCTTCACGATTCCCATAGCGATTTTCCTTTGGCTGCTGAAAATGCCATTCCTCCTGGTTATAAAGAAAGTAGGCTATTGTTAACACTAAGAGATAAAAAAAGATACGTAATTCATCACAAATCATTATTACATTTTTTGAATTTGGGTTTAAAATTGATCAAAATACATCGAGCCATAAAATTTATTGAAACAGATTGGCTTAAAAGCTACATAGAATTAAACACACATATGAGGGCCAGGGCTCAAAATAGTTTTGAAAAAGATTTCTTTAAATTAATGAATAATTCGATATTCGGTAAAACGATAGAAAATATACGAAGAAGAGCTGATATTCGTTTATGTACAAACGCTAAATCGTTAACAAAATTAATATCTAAACCTAATTTTGGTCATAGGACCATTTTCTCTGAAACTTTAGCAGCAGTTCATATGCAGAAAACAAAAATGGTTTTTAACAAACCCATTTGTATAGGCATGTCAATACTGGACATATCCAAAACTTTAATGGTAGAATTCCATTATAATGTGATGAAAAAGGAATATGATGATAAAGTGAGACTTTTATACACCGATACTGACTCTTTTATTTACCACGTGTTCACAGAGGATTTCTTTGAGGATATGAAAAAACATTTAGATTTGTACGATACATCGGATTTTCAAGAATTCAATCAGTACAATATCCCCAAAGTAAATAAGAAAATTGTGGGTAAAATGAAAGATGAAAATGGCGGTTCAATTATGACAGATTTCATTGGGTTACGTTCTAAAATGTATACTTATAAAGTGGAAGGACGAAAAGGTGTCAAAAAGCTTAAAGGTATAAAAAAGCAAACTGTAAATGAACATATTCAGTTCGAAGATTACTTCAACTGTCTTAAAAATAAACAATCAACATATGCAAATATGAACTTAATTAGATCTAAACAGCATACATTGTATTCAATTACTCAAAATAAACTAGCTCTCTCCTCTTCTGATTCTAAAAGACATGTTCTATCTGATGGTATCCATACGTTACCATATGGCCACTATTCCATTTCAAGTTAAATTGATGTGTTGTGATTTTTTTTTGATGAGTAATTATATCATTGCATGATTATATATATATATATATATACATATTATAACATTTGTTAATGTGAAAAAATAATGACTGCATAATTTAAGTAAAATTGTTAAATATGATGAATCAAATTGTGACCAGGAGAAAAAGAAAACATGGTTTTTATGAAACTGAGTGTAAAATTTTGAATGTATTTCCAAAGCATATTAAAATTGTAAATAAAGTTGCATTTCATCTTTAAAACAGTAATTCTTTTTTGTTGTTATAATCACAATTTAACGAATTAAGAAAAATCCTTTTTATTTAACTATTTGAAATTGTAACAAGTGATATTTTATCCATCCATTTTCTTATAGATTAAGCATGTGTATATTTATATTATGTTCCCCATTCGATCACCTCAGTAACTAAAGTGTAAGTCAGAGGTATGGAACAAAACGAATTAGCTCCATTTTATGAAGATCCTAGCTTACCAGGGAGCTTTGGTGGAATAAATGCCTTGTATCAGGCAATGAAGGGTAAAGTTTCGAAAAGAACTATTCAAAAATGGTTAGAGAGACAAAATGCATACACTCTGCATAAAACTGTTCGTCGCAACTTTCTTCGAAACAGAGTAATTGTTGGAGGAATAAATATGCAATGGCAGGCTGATTTGGTAGACATGCAAAGTGTTGTGAAATACAATGATGGTTTTCGATATTTATTAACATGTATTGATATTTTTTCTAAATATGCATGGGTCATACCTTTGAAGCAGAAAAATGGGGCAAACATAGTAAATGCATTTAAATCAATTTTCAAGGAAAGAAAACCGAAAAAATTACAAACAGATCAAGGAACTGAATTTACAAATAAATCATTTCAATCTTATTTAAAATCTGTCCAAGTAAAGTTTTTCACGACAAATAATGAAACCAAAGCTAGTGTTGTTGAAAGATTTAATCGTACATTGAAGACTAAAATGTGGAAATACTTTACCCGTAAAAATACTTACAAATTTATTGAGGTTTTAGACAAACTTGTATACAGTTATAACCATACACTCCATCGCAGTATTAAAAAAGAACCTATTAATGTAACAGCTGAAAATCAAAAACAAGTGTGGAATACCTTATATGGAGATGTAAATAAAACTAATGTTAAGGAGATTCCATTCAAATTTCAGGTTGGAGACTTCGTTAGGGTTGCAAAGACTAAATTAACATTTGAGAAAGGGTATGAAAATAATTGGTCAGAGGAAATATTTACGATTCAGCGTTGTATACGTAGAAAGCTACCAGTATATAAGATAAAAGATTTAATGGGAGAAATAATCACTGGTACATTTTACTCAGAAGAATTGCAGAAAGTTAAAAAATCAGATACTTTTCCTGTGGAGAAAATTTTAAAGAAGAGAGTAGTTACGAAACGTTTGGAATACTTTGTCAAGTTTAGAGGTTATCCTCGCAAATTTAATACGTGGATTCATTCCAAATACTTATTTTCGAAAAATTGAAATTGCCCATAAAATTTGTTTCCCACCCATCACCCACAATGAGTTTCTATGTCACACTTCCCAGTGATAGCTCTATCGAGTTTTATCCTGGCAACACAATGTCTCACTTCTACACGAAACTCCCCAAACGTCTAGAACTCTCAGGTGAATGGGAAGTTGGATTAGTTGAAATAATTTATCCCAGAATGTGGAATAATATCATTGATGGTGAAAATTCTTTCGAATATGATTTAGGAAACAGAGTAAAAACGAATGGAAAAATAGCGAGTGGTTTTTATGATTCTCCGAATGACATTTTAAATGCATTTCCGAAGCACATAAAAATTCAAAGGAAATATAACAAACACACAAAAAAGGTGGTGCTGCAGCTCACTAACGGAGCAAAGCTGCAATTATCCAAGGGATTAGCTGAAAACTTAGGGTTCGATCCTAATAAAGTGATTGGAGAAAATATTATTCCAGGAAATGGAGGCATAGATACAGTAATCACTGAGAGTCCTTTTGTTGCGGATCCTAATGTTGATTTACATTTGCTGTACGTTTACACCGATATCATTCAGCCTGAATTTGTTGGTGGGATCTTAGCTCCTCTTTTACGAACTCTGACAGTGAAGGGAAGAGATGGTGACATGATTCAGGAACAATTTGAGAGACCTCATTATCTACCAGTTTCCAGAAAAAATTTTGACTCGATTGAAATCGTTATAAGGACACACACTGGTCGTTACGTCTCATTTGAACGCGGGAAAAGTTGATAGTGAAACTACATTTTCGCTTGAGACATTTGTAATCTCTAGATCAAAATGTATCAACCTTATCGTTGTTGCACAAAAACATTTGAAGACTATTATACTCAGCAAGCAGGTAATGGCTTGTCATATTACAAAGGCATCTCTCTGCAGAAAGGAAGTGGCTTGGGGGGAATTTTTCGAAGCATGTTTAGGATGGTTTTTCCTTTATTTAAATCGGGTGCAAAAGTACTAGGAAAGCAAGCACTTCGATCTGGCGTGGATATTGCAAATGATTACTTGCAAGGTAAAGATGTAAAGTCAGCTATCAAAGACCGAGCTAAAGAAGCAACGAAAACTTTAACCGATAAAGTATCCAATCGAGTGAAATCAATGGTTGGAGGAAATAAAAGGAAACGCACAAATAAGAAACGCATCATTCGAAAGAAGTATCGCAAGCTGTGTGTACCTGACATATTCTCATAATCTTTAGCATGGCCTTAATACGAAATGATTCCCTACCCTCTGTGAAATCTGAACTTGACTTATTTCTTATGCCACCGACTCAAACAGCTATTGAAAAAGGGCAGTGGTCTGAATTTTATCCTATAGCTAATATTCGTGATGGTGGACCTATCGAATTCAACATATCTGGCAGTGGTGAGGAATACATCGATTTATCAGCAACCCAACTCTATGTAAAAGTTAAAGTTGTAAAGGACAATGCAGTTTTACCAGAAAATGAAAAAGTTGCTCCATGTAACTTATTTCTTCACTCGTTATTTTCCCAAGTCGATGTGAGTTTGAATGAGCGTCTAATTTCATCATCCAGTAACACTTACCCTTACCGAGCTTACATTGAGACTTTGCTCAATTACGGCTCTGATTATAAGAAAAGCTTCCTTACTTCAGAATGCTTCTACAAAGATACAGCAGGACACTTTGGTGAAACCGATCCTTCAAGTGAAAATGCAGGGTTGAAGAAACGGGCTTCTATGATTGAAAAGAGTAAAGTTTTAGATATGATTGGAAATTTACACTGCGACTTGTTTTATCAAGACCGTCTATTACTCAACTTGGTAGACTTAAAGTTAAAGTTAATACGCAGCAAACCGGAGTTTTGTCTCATTGCTCCTCAAAAAGCAAATTATGACGTTGTTATTGAACATGCATCCCTTTTCATCCGGAAAGTGAAAGTCAGTCCAGGTGTTTTAATTGGACATGCCAAAGCCTTAGAAAAATCATCTGCAAAATATCCAATGGATCGAGTTCTGTGTAAGCTATATTCAGTATCGAAAGGTTCTTTCTCATTTTCACAGGATAACATATTTTCTGGACAACTCCCGAAACGCATGGTCGTAACATGTGTCGATCATGATTCATTTAGTGGCCCTTACCCAACAAACCCATTTTACCTCAAGCATAACCATGTAAATTTCATAGGCGTTTACGTAGATGGAAATCCTATCAGCTACAAGCCCTTGGATCCTAATTATGCCGACGGCCAATTTATTCGTGCTTACAATAGTTTGCTCCTAGGAAGTGAAAAACTCTCATCCAATAAAGGTATCTATATTAACAGAGATGAGTTTTCCGAAGGGTACACGCTATATGCCTTTGACTTAACACCAGACTTGGGTGATGGCAGCCATTTAAATTTAATTCATCAAGGAAATCTTCGCATTGAAATAAAGTTTGCAAACGCTTTACCGAAAACTGTTTCAGTGCTGGTATATGCAGAATTTCAAAACGTGATCGAAATTACGAAGTCTAGAAATATTTTGTGTGATTTTTCGATATGAATGTGGTACAATTGAATAACATTTTACAAAGTGATGCATACACGCGTTTATATTTTGTTGGAGTTTTCCCAAGTGATCGAATTCCCAAGAATTTTAGGAGTTTTCCGGTTGCATTTATTTTAAACACCGATCCTCATCACAAACCAGGGACTCATTGGTTAGCTGTTTATGTGAAATCACCAACAAGTGTAGAGTTTTTCGATTCGTTCGGTCAACCACCTTCGTATTTTTTGGGCTACATACATGACTATTTCAAAAAGTTTCCGCACGTGGTCTACAACGACATACCTCTTCAAAGGGTTAAAACTGCTGTGTGTGGACAATATTGTGTATACTTTTTGTATCAAAGATCTAGAAGTAGATCTATGGAATTTACTGTTAAATTATTTGATAGACAATCTACAAATAATGATATACGAGTGTATAACTTTGTGAAAAAAATTTCGAATATACATGTACCTTTATTTCAATAAAAAAGAGTATAAATAACTACCCTAGTCTTTACTTCTGTCATTTGTAACCATGAATTCATTAGCTTTAAAGCATCCTTTCACTGCTCTTGTCTGCGGACCTACATCATCAGGCAAGTCGCATTTTTTGAAAAAATTGATAAACAGCCAGATATGATTCATCCTACCCTTGATAAAATAGTGTGGTTTTATGGAATCTATCAAAAGTTATACGATGAGATGTCGAATATCATCTTTGTAGAAGGAATACCCGAAAACTTTAAGCAATATTTAGGATATAATACACTTTTTATATATGACGATTTAATTTCTGAATGTGGCAGTGATAAAAGAATAACAAACTTGTATACAAAAGGATCTCATCATATGAATTTATCTGTGATGACTGTAACGCAAAATTTGTTTCATAAAGGAAAAGAATTCAGAGAAATTTCATTAAACTGTCATTACATGTTTTTATTTAAATCGCGACGCGATGTAAGTCAAATTACACACCTCGGTCGACAACTCTACCCTCGAAATTTATTTTTTTTTTCTTGAAGTGTTTGAGGACGCCACGAAAAAGCCTTTCAGCTATTTACTTGTAGATTTGAAATCTGAGACTGAAGAGAATATGCGACTGCGTACAAAAATTCTTCCAGGAGAAGAAACTTGTGTTTATCAGTTAAAATAAACTCACTACTTGCAAATAATTCATTGTTCATCATGCCTTTAACAGAAGGAGACGTGCAACGGGTGAGACTTTTAACTGTATGCCCCACAAAATGTCGGAAAGCCTTTTTAAAAAATCTTCCGAAATCTAGCATCCATTGCATAGCTGAATGTTGTTTGAACACTTTAAAAGGGAATGTTCCTTTAACAGATTAACAGAAGAAAAAACTTTCTCGTCATAAGCATACACTTAGAGACCTAGCAGATAAAAAAGTAACCCTCACTAAAAAGCGAAAAATTATTATTCAAAAAGGAGGGTTTTTAAATATCTTAATACCCGCAGCACTCACTGTCTTGACTACTCTACTTAACAAGTAAAAAAAAATGCAATATGCAAAGAAAATGATTTTAGTTCCAGAGGAGAGATTATCAAGACATATACCTTCAGACGAACAGATGAGTGAATTAGATCGTGAGATGAAAAGTATTTTAGTTAATAAAATGGATGATGATGAAAAAATTAAGTTATACAATCAAGTATTGCAGAGGAGGATTAACGTGAATGTATTGAATCCACCATCTGTAACAATTAATTCAGAACTGTCAGATAATCCAGAGAAGGAAACAGATAGTGCGAATGAGAAAGAAAGAACGTTAAATGTGGAGGAGATGGTGCTCAAGACCGTTCCCAAAAATTTAATTGGATTAACTACAAATATTATTCTTTATTTAAAACGCAATAAAGAGGTTGTTTCTTGGATGCCTAATGGAGATTTGTGTATAAAGGTAAAATAGTGAAAAGTTCTAATATTGTTGACCTGATAGACCGTTTAGTGCGAAAAAGAAAGATGGATAAGTACGTGAATGGACAAGAACAGTTTAAAGATGCACTTAAGGAAATTAACTTCCCCAGTTCCTTTGTAAAAAATAAATTTGCTATACCTCAACAACTCGGTAAGGCAGTGAGGGTAATGAAAGAAGTGATGCCTACCCCAACCCCAAAACGAGTCTGTAATTGGCTTCCTCTGTAAATCATCAGTTATTTCCCCGCTATAAAAATCCATAAGTAGATGAGGCTTTCAAGTTTCAAGCAGTATATATTGATTATAATCAAGGTCTATGTCTCATTTCAAGCAATGGAACTCATCCAGAGAAGAGCATTTTCTGTTCTTATTTTCATGGAATCTCAGCATTCATATTTGGCCTTACAATGATACTCGATAATGGTTATATAACAATTTGTGATAGTGATGGAATCATAGATGATTACTCTTTAAATATGTGTAATGATACAATGGAATTACATCTACCTGGAGAAAGAAAAATTACAATTCATTCTCCAAAACAGAAACAGCCGCGTCAAAGATCTCTAGAAAGTTTTCAGAAAATCTTTGAAAGAGAAAAAAATGTCAATGTTACAAATCTATTCAATTTGTGAACTTGCAATCTGTTAAATGTTAAATACACGGAAGCTTGTAAGGGAATGTTTATTTTGTGTACATGTCTGTGTTTGAATAAACTTGTCTTTTACAGAAATATGTTACTTGTTTGTCATTTTTTAGTTCTAATATCAAACTGTATAATATACAATTCTAAATGTGTCAAATGACACTGCAGTAAGTAAAAGTATGTATACAAATACAAAAAAAAGAAAAGTAATAAAATAAGTACTTATACATTTTAAAATAAAGAGAGACACATTTGAAAAAGATAAACAAAGAATTTATTGATTATACATATATATATACAAAACATATTTATATTCTTTAACATGTAAAACTATCAGATTTATCATTAACATAAAGCCTCCGTACTGTTTCGTACAGAGTTGTTGTATTTACAAAACGTAGAACGTCAAAATCAAAGAATAAATACCTCAAGGACATATTCTCCGAAGTTAAAGTTTCTCCGAATCTATTCCAGTCGATTTCATATAAAGCGTTTAGGAAATACCGATCGTAACGTTCACTTAAACTCATAGTCATACATTCATGCCCAAGTTGATTTTCAAAGTTGTTTTCACATCCAAAACAATTCATCATTTTCTTTATTTTTTCCGAAATGAGTACTTTTAGATGTTTAGCCACTCTGTCGGTAAGTTCGCTCACTTTCTCAGATCTATCAGGATCGCCGTAATATTTCTCATCGGTTCCTGCTCCACGTTTCACGAATTCTTCTTTCACAAAATAATCGAGGGATTCATTAACAAATCCTTCATTAATGGCTTCAGTAATTTCCTCCGATACAGCTTCCAGTCGATCCAATTGTTTCACAGAGAGAAGAATGCGCGTTGCAGTTAGTTGAAAAGCACAGTCTTTCTTTTGAAACATATTTTGAAAACTCACACATTTCTCGTTTCCCCGAATTTCTTTGGAGAGTAAAAGGCTTCTTGAAACGATAATAACATCGATAGCGTTCTTTGAGCGAAAGCTAGGAATTGCTTCATAGAAGGCTTTCCAGACTTTAGGAAGCAAAGAAACTCCCTCTCTGGAAGGCTGCAGCACTCCCTGCTGATCTCTGTAATAATGACGAATATGCACGCGGATAATTCCCTTGAAGCAAGAGACAACAGCAAATTTGGTATCACCCAAATGGAAGCTATTTGGACCTAGTTCATTCATTGATGAATCAGATACTTGAGATGAAAGTACATCGACCCCAGAATGCATATTCACTTTTTGATCTGTAAAGGGTAAAGTATATCCAAAAGGAAATGATCGCTTCATGTTTTTCCACTAAAAGCACTAAGGAACAGGAATGAACACGTTTGAAGATACAAGTGATATCACTTCCAAGATTTCAGGGCAGCGACACGTCCTCCTCTGGGATATTTTGCAGTCAAAAGAATCTTACTGGTCAGACCTGTTAGAATGGGTCCAGGTGTTGCCATTCTGCGAGTCCACAAATAACCTTATTACATACCATTGCCAGATTCGGTACTAAAACTTTTTCTTCTCCACATTCACGTTTTCATGTCAGAAACGCGGAGGTAAACTTACTACTCAACTCTACTCTCGAGTGACTTCATTGCCTACCACATGTGTTTGATTTCGCGTTTGAACACGTTAGAATGACGTCATTCTCCATCCCCACCACGTGTTTGATTCCACGTTTGAACACGTTAGAATGACGTCATTCTCCACCACATTCTTCACCACGTTTGAACACGTTAGAATGACGTCATTCTCCACCACATTCACCTTTCTATGTCAGAAACGCAGATAAAAACTGATCGAACTTATTGATGTGGTGGAGCAATCTATACTATTTTAACAGCCAATTACGCACTTAATGTATTCCGATTTAAATTGATTATATTTCGGTAAGTAACCAGGTATTCGTGGCCGAGTGGTTATAATCTCATCCAACTAACACTCGATTACGAGTACTTTTTGGTAGTCAGTTCGATCCCAGCAAAAAAATACCACATCTTTTAGTTTTAAAAATATGTTTTAAAGATTTTATCATTTTTTTTACTCAAAAAGTACTAATAGATGGCGCTACGAGTTACAGAAAAATCAGCTCTCCAATTCATCTGAAATTCGCAAGTCCAAAACGTAAACACGTGTTATTCGGCGAAATCCGAGAAACCGAAACTAACAACTCAACTCCACTCCAAGCAGGAAGAAAACAACTAAACTCAACTCAAAATTGAAAACGAAACTAACAACTCAACTCCTCCTGAAATTCGCAAGTCCAAAACGTAAACACGTGTTATTCGGCGAAATCCGAGAAACCGAAACTAACAACTCAACTCCACTCCAAGCAGGAAGAAAACAACTAAACTCAACTCAAAATTGAAAACGAAACTAACACCTCAACTCCGCTTGGTATGACGTAACTTCCGGTACAACTCCACTTCCGGTTATGACGTCACTTCCGGAACAACTCAACTCCACTTCCGGTCATGACATCACTTCCGGTCAACTCAACTCCATTCGATTTCTCCACCTTCTCCACCACTGTTTTAGAACCCGCATTTTCCCACTACTTATATCAGTCCGTCGTGCCAAACGCGGTCGAAGGCTTTGGCAACATCTAAGAATAACACACCTGTGTGTGCTTTTCTGCGTTAGCCTTCGTGGATCAATTCGGTTTTAATCATAACGTTTATCAAGAACGTTATAAATAGGATGAATTTAATGGGTAGGTTTTTGAGCATGCGTTTCGAAATAGAATCTATGCCGGGAGCCTTTTTGATTTTAAGGTGGGAAATGTATAGGGCTACTTCGAACGTGGCAGCAGGTTCGATACCTGGTCCGAACGGTGTGCCTAGGAACTCTTCAACCTGGGTGTGTATGTCCTGGTGGCTTTGCGCATACAAATTCGCCAGGGCTGGATTTGGAATGAATTGCGATTCGAGGCTGTCTGCAAAGATTTCAGCCTTTTCTTTCGCAATATTATCAGTTTTCCCGCAAGCGCCATCTAGGGGCGGAATTATCGTAAATGTCTTTTTCAGTTGAGAGGCTCTCCTCAAAAGTGAATTACCTTCAGTCGTAAGGGACTCTATACGTTCTGACCATCTTTCTTGCTCATGAGAGCATACCAGTGCCTTGATTTTTCTGTTGGCAGTACGGAGAATTTCTTTAGATTGGGGATCTCGAGAACGTAGCCAAATTTACCGTACTTGGTTTCGATACTTAATTTGTGCCCTGATTTCTTATGGGAAACGAGGAAGATCAGGTTTTAATTTGGGTTTGGAAGCTGCATCGAAAGCTTCCTTAAATTTAATGCCTAGTTGAGCAATGGAGTTATCAATGTCATCGTTTGAGGTAACATTAAGTGACTGAAGAGTGGAGTTGGCCAAATTAAAATTGAAGTCTCCCCAATTTGTGGAGACAAGTTCTGGCGAATTTTGATTTAATTTGGATGAGTTTATTGTGAGTACCACTGGAAGATGATCAGAGCTAAGATCGTTAATGACTGATCGATTTCAGAAAAGGGACATACTTGATTATTTGCCAAATGTAGATATGAGTCAGTGGTACCTCCGGTGTTTATGTGGGTAAGGTCATCCGGAACAATGACAGTAATCCCTTGAATTTTGTTCAACATTGTTTTTAATTTGCTACCCCATCTATTTATGCAATGGTTATTCCATGCAATGTGGGGATAATTGAGATCTCCAGCTAAGATGACATTGTTTCCTATTGCTAGTAGTTTTGTTAGATCAGCTTCCGGAAAAATACGTCTCGCTCCTTTGGGAGGGGGAACGTAGGCTCAAATAATTTTGATTGGGGGTGAATCTCTCATTTTCACCTCGACCAGGGTTGCTTCAACTTGATCTAATTTTGGAGTAGTAATCAGTTCATGAGAGATGCTCCGTTTAATATAGATACAAGTGCCCCCTAGTAGTGAGGGTGAAGTGACGTGTAGTGAGGGTGAATTCTCTATCATTTTCGTAGAGGATATAATTCGGGGTTTGTGGATTACATCCCAGGGAAAGGTGGGTCTCATTGACCAAAAACAAGTCAAAGTTCCTCTTGCCGGACTTCATGAATTCGGGGTCTCAGTCCATTGGCGTTCCAAAAGTCTACGGATAAGTGCTGCGGATCTTGTACAGACATGATTATCGTGTGGGGAGGGTTTCCTTATTTGTGAGAGCAACGTATTGCTCGAAGATGTAAAACGCTCTCTCCACTCCGTCACGGGCTGTGCGGAGCTGAGGTATGGCGTTTCTGAAGGCTTGAAGGAGGAGCGAGTTGCTTATATTCGCATACTTGGCCAGTTCTATTATGGCCAATAGCGTGTCTTTGCACATTTGGGAGGTCGAAGGGGCATTTGTGCTGGGGTTGGTAGAGATACCTCTTTTTGTCCCTTTAGCATGTTAGCATAGGAAATATTTGGGGTGTCACTCGTAAATCGAGGTACCAACTTCTGTTGTTGTTGCTAGGGCTTTCCCAGTGAGGCTGGGCGTTGGTTGTGTTTGGGCGCAGTTTTCTGCGTTTTAATGGTGCCGGGGTTTCGTGCACCAGTTTGAGGGAAGCGGGGACAGCGCCTGAAGTTTGCGCTGTGATTTCCATCACAGTTTGCGCATTTGAGCGGCATGTCGAATGAGTTGGGGCAGCTTTTGACCGAGTGCGGACCGGCACATCTCACATTTCTGTGGAAGAGTGCAACATTCCGAAGAGTGAAAGAACCCCTGGCAACGGTAACATTGCGACGGGGTCTTTTAGCCTCGGTACCGCTCAATTTTGATTTCGGTTCCGAGTAGTTCAGTTAAGTTGAATACCTCCTCAACTTTTAAACAGTTGACCAGTTGGTGGTAGAATAAGGGCATGGGGTGTTTTGAGTCTGGACGGGTGAGGCGAGTTATTCTGTGGACTATAAAATCCTTGGCCCTGATCGCGGATTTTATGACGTCCATATTAGTCTGAAGGGGAAATCCCCGAATGACAACTTTTAAAGGGCGTTCGTTGCCAAGTTTGAATGTTTTGCTTCCTCCGTGTCTACTGTGAGCTTGAAGTGCTCGCCGGAAAGTTCTGATTTTAGTGATTTGGCAATTCGCCAAGAAACGATATTAATTCCCTCCATTTGGGGGAGGGAACACAAAAATAGGGGAACTTTTTGCCTCCTCGTTTGTGGTGGATTTGGGGTAACAGAAGTTGGTTTAACTGCACCAGTGACTGCGTCCGTTGACTCGTCCATGTCAGAGTCAGAATCTGGAAGGGCGGTGTTCTACCCAATTTCCAGGTCTCTATACATTGCGGAGGTTTTATCCTCCGGAATTTTCATTTTCTTCGCCTGAATCTTGTTAATTTTGTTATGCCTTGAGCTTTTCTTATGCTCAACTAGTCTGAAGGCATTAGGATCGAACTCGTCGTTGGGTTCGAGTCCGGAGTAAGTCACTGACGCAGACACATTTATGCTGTCAATTTGCACATTATTGACAGTTTGTACATTATTAGCGGAGATACTGGCATGGTTAACATCAATAGCAACATTAACAACAGTAGAATTATTAACATTTGCAGGCATGCTATTTTTGATCAAGGGCTGATGGAGAGGCGAAGTTGCCTTTTTCTCCTCAGCTGCCTGCCGAAGAAATTCGGCATAAATGGCAGGAAGGTGAAACAATAGACTGATCGGAACAGGTCCGAGATGAGCTTAAATAGCTCGAGAATTTCGGATGCGACCTCCAATGGGCGGCTAGGTGGGTTGGCGTTCTGAAGCTTGGAGGTGGGTACATTTTGACATGATTTCTTGGCGGTCTTGAGGTGATGTTTTGGGCTGTGATCTTTGCATAGGATATTCCTGTTTGAGTGTGGTTAACTGTTGTCGGGGTGGTGGGTGATTTCTGGAAGTTGTTGCTTTTCCTTGGGAATTTTTTGCATCCCTTCCAAGATGCGATGTTCCTGGTTTCTTGGCAGTTTATGCAAAGGGGGATCTCTTGTCTCGGACTTGTGCAGTCCCTGGCTTGGTGGTGATTTCCACATCTGAGGCATCTTGGGGTCATGAGGCAGTTTCTATAACTAGTCCAAAACCGTTACAGTTGAAGCACCGCAGCGGCCTACTTATACCTCTGTATTTTCTATGGATGATCATATGGAGGTATTCGTTTAGATTGAATATTTTGCTTGCGTCAGGATTTTTTGTTAGCTCGAGGAGAAATAACGGATAAAGTTGCTTGTTGTGGGGCTTCTGAGTTGAGAGATTTTAGTGATCGGGAAATTTTTGGTCTGTAGGTCTTCAATGATGGAATCAGGGAGAGTTGTGGTGGGAAGGCCTTTCAGCACGAATTTTAGAGGTCTTTCATAATGAGGAGTGATGAGGTACCCTTCGATTTTATTCTGGATGTAGGTGGAGACGTTTTTGTGCTGCAGTGGGGGTTTTGTCCTGATTTTAATGAAATCGTTAGAGGTGGATTTCAATGTCGCTTCCAAATTTCTCCTTGATTTCCTTAAGGATGGTCGGGAAGTCCTTAGTGAGTTTAATCGTAATGGGATCAATGAACAGGTTGGAATCATGGTCTATAAGTGTTTCAAACTTGGTGGTTTTGACAGGAGAGGGTGGCGCGATTCTTGAGGCTTTGTTCGGAGCTTCTTCCGAGGGATCTGAAAGGAATCCTCTTTGGAAGTGGGGGAGCTGGGTAGAGGAGGAAAATCCTCTGGATATGTATCCGAGTTGTGTCTTTTGCAGTTAGGTATTTCGCATTTACCACAGTCAGTGACGTCTTCCTGCAGCTTCCTTATGAGCTCAGAGTGACTTTCAATGGTTTGAGCATCCTTCTTGGAGTTTAACCATCTTTGAGAACTCAAAGAGGGCCTTGCTAAGCTTTTCTTACCGTCTGCATATTTCGTCGCAAAAGCGATGGATATGTATAAGGCCGGCTTGCGGAATATCAGGGGATTTGGAGGTGGTATCCATCCGTTCAGGAGAATTGAGCCTCTTGGCTATATCCGAGGCAGATAATATAGTGTTGAAAAGTAGTCTTGAGAAAGACTTGAGGATCCTACGACTGAATGAATAATAATTGAATGAATAATGAAATGATAAACACCGAAAATTTTCTTTCTCTTGGTTTTACAATCATACTCTCGAAATCAGGACAAGCCTCTACTGCTTCCCGTCAGATAAGCCACGCCTTCCGTATACTTAAAAAGTTTGCCCAAGTGCAGTTAAAAAATGGTGCCCAGGGATGGTCTGCTGTAAGACTTGTCAAATGTCGGTTAAAATTTCCATGCCAGTCTTACAAAACCTCTCAGTATTACTCACTTTCACATAAAAAAAAGTTAGAATGTTTAGACTGAATAGATTTATTCCGAAATAGAATCTTATTTTTTTTTCATGTTATCAGACAATCTGCTTTATTTTACATAACTTAAATAGTAAATGTTGGAACAGCTTAGCTTCATTTTCAATTTTTTATATGCTTTGCTTTTCCTTCAACAAAAAGTGTACCATGCTTCATTTATGAACACAAATAAAACTTGATTCAATTGAAAAAGGTAATCGCACACAATTTGATTTCAAACTAATAACAAATTCTCCATTCTAATACCATCCAACAATATATCAAATTAATATTCTTAAATCTCATTCTAATTCGCGTTTACGAATGAGCCCAAATTAGGTAGGTAGGTGTTTTAATTAACGTCTCTCTGGAACACAACGGGTGACGGTCCGGGATCAATCCCAAAGGGAAAGATCCGAGGACAACACCACGTAATTTTGAACCACTGTCAGATGAAGAGGCAACACCTGAGCTGGCACCCCACTCTCCAAACTTCCACACCACGCCAACGTGAGGACATTTGAGGCCACGACAGATTTAACGTGCACCAGCCCCCTTTGTACACGACGGTGTTTGGCTGGATTCGAACTCGCAACCCTTCGGTTGCTAGTCCGTTACTCTTCCAACCGGGTCACCGCGGCCCTGCCCAAATTAGGTAGGAAGGAAGTTGAATATATGGGTTCGTTCGTAAACGCGAATAAATCGCACCGGTTGTATGAGTTATTCGAACCGAGTGTTCCAAGAGTCTCAGATTTTCTAGTGTGAAAAAAAGCAGTTTCATAAGTCATTGATAAAGGAAAAAAACCTTGAAACGAACTGAGATTGTGCTAGGTTTAGTCAGATCGGAAGTTGACAACCGAAAAGATAGATGTGAATGTTGTAATGCATCCCCACTCATGGTTTAGGCTCATTTTCAGATAGAGTTTATCAAAACAAATTCCCAATTATATGGCGAATGAGACTAAAAAACCTAATCGTTCGTAAATGCAACTTCAGAATTGGTGAAACGGAAGTCATTTGATGGATTATTTTTTTGGTTTGCACTTTTTTCAGAGAATTGTTTATGAACGTGGCCTGTGTCGTAGTGATGCAACATAACGGGCTATATTTAAATTAATCAAATCTAATTGTCAATGTCATTGTCATTTTTGCTTGTAACTGTAACTGTTCTTCCTCGGAAGTCGTAAACAAAAACATCGAAGTCCACAGACAACGAAACAGATATTCCGTTACTCGTTACAAGGCGCAGTGAAAAGTTGATAATATTTGGTACCCATATTTTAATCACTTATCGCCTTCCTCGAAATTTAACTCGCCAAATGGCTCGTTGGGAGGTTGATAGCGTAAAGATGTCCTTGATATTCGATTAATTATTCGGTTTAAGAACTATTCGGTCAAAAAAAAGAGGCCAAAAAGGCACAAAAGTAAAGTAACCCGGTGCACCGAGTGAGAAATAGCTCAGATCCTCGTAACATTGTCCTTAAATGCGTAAGTTTCCTACCTCTACTTCTGATAACTGTTGCCTAACAATTTTTCTCTTGCTCACATGATTCGCATTTAGAAATTTCGAAACTGCGAATAAAATGGATTTTGAAAACAGTATGAGCTGTGTTATCAAAGCGGCTGATTTCGCTGCTATAAAACATAGAAAGCAGAGAAGAAAAGATCCAGAAGAAACTCCTTACATTAACCATCCTATAGGTAATTTATTTACATAGTTTTCATGTTTTTGTCATTGTCAATGGATCTAATTTGACTTAATTTTTTATAGGTGTTGCAAATATTTTAGTTACTGAAGCCAATGTATATGATCCAGAAGTCCTTCAAGTAAATATATTTCTTACACATATCTTTATTAATGTCTTGGTGTGATTGTAGTTTCATTGTCATGAGTACTGATGTGTTTATAGTGAATCACATTTCTTTTCTAATTTAAAAAACACATACTCTGACCGGAACAGCTGCAGTATAGACCCCCCCCCCCTCCATTTGGCGACTTTTTTGTCGCCAACCTTGACGTTACTTGGCGACATTTTTTAACAGACGTATTACAAAAAAAATGTACATAAGTTGAATATCGGTTTAAGCTTCATTTCAGAATTGCACTTGGAACAAATCATCTTATTAGCAATCAAGCGCGCCTCCATCCAAAAATCGTTCCCAAAAATCCAACACCATTTTTTTTCCTGGCACAAATGTATAAGAAAAATTCGATTAGCCAGGCCTACCAAAAGTATGTCTCATATTAGTAAATTTAAAATTAAATTTACTCCCAACTCACTCTTGAAACTTTGAAACAGTAGTTTGAACGGACATGACTAACAAATAAAAATACTAACTAAAAAATAAGATGAAATTCCAATAAGATTGAAACGGTACAACCTGTAGGGTTGCTAGAATGGAGTGGAAAAAACATCAATTGCAATCGAGGGTTGGCGACGTATAAAGTCGCCAAATGGAGGGGGGGGTCTATACTGCAGCTGTTCCCTCTGACCATTCCTAATTTTGTAAACAACTTTTTTACTCATTTATCTTGTTTTTCATCTCTTCTGTATAATCTTGACTTTCGGTATGAGTTACATTGGTAAATAAGCAAAATATGGCAAACATAATCATGTTTTAAGTTGCACTTGTGAGAATACATATAATCTATAAAACAACATTGTTCCATAAATTAAAGTGTTTTATTCCACATCAACTTTGCATATTTATTTGTTTATACTGTGGTTACATATTTTTTAATCTTAAACATTCTGTGTGGATCAGCTTTGGATTTGCATTTTTGGTTCTGTTTTTTTGAATTTTTGTGGGACAGTAAATGTTGAGCATTTGGATCAGTATCCCATTTAGTTGGCTGGTAAATAAGCTGTGATTGAATGGTGCATGCTGGAAGAAGTGCAGTAAGACTTGGTGACTGCCTCTTTCTGCCATGGCAGTGAAACACTAACATCAAACTCAAGGCTTCCATTTTCTTGAGATTAACCTAATTTTTTTTTAAATAGAAAGATTTTGAAAGTAGTGCACAGAATAGCCTAAATTGCTCTTGTACCATACAAATCAAACTTTCCTATCCATGATTTACTTCATATGAAACCCTACCACAATCCAGATTTACAAGACCATATTACGGATGAATGACTATTGAGAACAGCAAAATAGTACTTCAAAAGAGGTTCACCCCTTGAGGAAAAGATTATGTAAACCAAAGCTGCAGTTTAAATCTCCATAATAGCGAGATACTGTTCTGTATAGGGAGTAAAGGCATGCGCTGCAAAATTGCATAATTATTTTTCCATTAAATTTAAATATTTTATTTTGTATTTCTGCTGACAGAACTTTCTAGAAGCTTCTGATAGCCAATCCTAAAACATCAAACAATTTTTTGATATTGTATATAATATTGATTATACTGATTTCACTTCTGTTATGCTCAAATGTTTTCTCCAAATAAACCTGGAAAATTTTATTCCTTTAAATTCTTATTTCTTCATGACAATACAGGGTGATTCAAAACTCAACGTACAAACTTTTAGGGGAGGTAGAAAACAAAACAGAATCAAATAGGAATGTATGACTGGAAACCCCAACCTGATCAGCTGGAGGACAAACGAAGATGCAGAAATGACAAGCCAATAATGGGTGGAAAAACTCTTTATTTAGCGATACTTTACACTAGGACAGTACATGTACAAGTTAAGTTTCACAACAAGTGCTCAAAGTTCTTACCATCCACAGTTATGCATGCTTCACAACGGCGACGCATTGATTGTTGGACCCTTTCAAAAATACCCGACATTTGCAGCTGCAACGGAGATTCTTGCGATGAGGTCTGTGTCAGAGTCAACTGTGGTGTCGTAGACCATGGCTTTCATAGTCCCCCACAAGAAGAAATCCAGGCTAAATAAATCGGGTGATCGTGGTGGCCATGGGACGGGTACACCACGCCCAATCCATCAAGGCACAAATGTTCTGTTCAAGTAATCACGTACGGCACGGAAAAATGAGCTGGAGCTCCATCTGTTACAGCCAATGAGAATTTGAGCAAAAGAGGGCGCTGTGCGCGGCTCTGAAATTTTGAAGAGTGTAGAGAATTGGCCTGCTGGGTTCTGAGAGAGATCAGGCAATGATGATATAACAAGTTAACTGTAAAATGTCTGTCCTTGTTTGTGATAATAAATGTTGTGGCTGTAAATCGAATGCTGATTTTTAACGAATCCACATCAAATAACAATTTGAGCAGACGTCAATTTTGGAGCGTCACAGTGGTGCAGAAACCCGGGACCTAGTGAATTTGAAGTGGATAAAAATAATTTTATTTGTAGAAAAAATAGAGGTAAGAGAATTTTCACTTATCTAATGTAATTATGAATAGATTGGAGAGAAATATTCAGAAGCACACAACGCTAAGACACAGCCACGACGAAAACAATTAAGAAATTACAAAACGAAATGATCACTACTTCTCCAACTAGTGAATTATTTGAAGAATTGCTTTCGTTATTAGTAGAAAAGGAACAGAACTTGTTAACATTAAATAAAGAAATAGAAGATGATATTTCTGACGCGAATCAGTTAGAAAAGGAAATAATTACATCTGAAAATTATAAAGATATATTAATTTGTAAAACACGCGCGAATAGATGTATTAAAAAACTGCAACAAGAAAATAATCTACAAGATAATTCTATAGTTTCGAACTCCGCTATTTCGAATTCTTCAGCACCAGTTAAGCTACAACGTTTGGTTATTGAAAAATTTAACGGAGAAATATGCAAGTGGCCTAATTTCTGGGCACAATTTAAAACTGCTATACATGAGAACGAGTCATTAAATAATGTCGAAAAATTTAATTATTTAAGAACTTATTTGACGCGGGACACAGAGAGAGCTATTTCTGGTTTTTTACTTGTTGTCGAAAATTATAGCAAAGCGATTGCCATTTTGGAGTCCCGATTTGGCAAAACAGAATTACAAATTGATAGTCACATGTCGAAATTGCTCAGTGTGGCACCATGCAAGTGTTCGAGAGACATAACGTCTCTACGAAATATTTATGCTGTGTATTGTAGAAATTATGAACTTCAGTTCATGGGGGGAGTGCTACGGCCAATGAGAATTTGAGCAAAAGAGGGCGCTGTGCGCGCCTCTGAAGTTTTGAAGAGTGTAGAGAATTGGCCGGCTGGGTTCTGAGAGAGATCAGGCAATGATGATGTAACAAGTTAACTGTAAAATGTCTTAATGTCTGTCCTTGTTTGTGATAATAAATGTTATGACTGTAAACCGAATGCTGATTTTTAACGAATCCACATCAAATGACAATTTTAGAAGACGTCAATTTTGGAGCGTCACCATCGTGCTGGAACCACGTTGCATGCCGAACAGATACAGGAACATGTCGAGTAATTCCGGCAGTATCTCCTCCAGAAAAATGCGATATTTCTGGCCATCCAGTCGGGGTGGTAAGAGGTATGGCCCGATTAAGTAATCACCAATAATACCCGCCCATACATTCACGGAGAACCATTGTTGGGCAACATGTGGGCACATACTTCGTGGGTTGTCGTGACTCCACACATGAACATTGTGTTGATTAAAAATCCCTTCACGAGAGAAATTGGCTTCATCCGTGAACAGAATGAAGGTTGGAAGCGCCGGGTTCATGTTGCATTTGTCCAAGTACCCGTGCACAAATTCCACATGTCGAGTATAATCCTCAGGCTGCAATGACTGGACCCGTTTCAAATGATATGGATGTAAATGCTCCCTGTGTAATGTGTGCCACACATTGGATTGAGATGCTGCAATATCACGAGCAATGGTTCGTGTGCTTGTACCAGGAGCTTCTTTCACTTGACGCAATGTCTCCTCTTCGAAGGCAAGTGTGCGTGTCATTCATGGCCGCCCTGTATCATGCCTGCTGCTGCAGAATGTCCCGTATTCACACAGGTTACGGTACAAATTCTCAAACATTTGGTGATGCTGTACACGTCTGTTTGGGTACCTACCGTTCGGCATACAACCGTGCCGCAGCCCTTCCGTTGCCGTCAATTGCACCATACACAAGGTGCATGTCCGCCATTTCAGCGTTCATAAATTGTTGCATGCTCTTCATATTCAATCGGAACTTTAAATGATTAGCGCTGCATTCCAACTACAGTGCCCTCCATCGGATAACAGCATGTCCTCAAGTGTGCATAACTGTGAATGGTAAAAACTTTGAGCACTTGTTGTGAAACTTAACGTGTACATGTACTGTCCTAGTGTAAAGTATTGCTAAATAAAGAGTTTGTCCACCCATTATTGGCATGTCATTTCTGCATCTTCGTTTATCCTCCAGCTGATCAGGTTGGGGTTTCTGGTCACACATTCCTATGTGATTCTGTTTTGTTTTTATGTTTTCTACCTCCCCTGAAAGTTTATGTTGAGTTTTGAATCACCCTGTGTATTAAACCTGTGCATTTTCAAAAAAGTTTCATAAAAACTGGTTTTGTCACTTTTCTGCTTACAAATGTTTGACATGGCAAATTTTAAGTGCTGATTTAGATTACCCGAAAGTTATTTTCATTTTTGAATGGTTTAATTTTCAGGTAATAGCTAACTAAGTTAAAGGATGAATTTTCTGTAAGAAAATTTTTAAAATTCTAATTGGACCAGTGATGGTGTCATGACACCTCCTTCCGTGTTATGATCCAAGATTGTAGAACTGATCCCTCTTGCTCATGAGAAAGGATTTGATTTTCCTCATGTTTTTAACATAATTTATTGTTGCCAACAAGCACTTGCTGCTTCTCAATTCCTAGCTTATTTAATAGACCCTAGAATTTGAGGCAGCAAATCAATTGATCTTGAAAAGAAGCTCTAATTTTCACCTTAAAAAACATTCATCTAATCAAGGGTATGAAAAAATCATGATTTTTTTTCATTTAAATTGGATTTTCATGATTTTAATTAATTTGTCACTCCTACAAGTTTAAATTTGCTGGACATGAGACACAAATCAATTGAGTTTCTATATGTTTTGATTTATGTTATGTTAAACATTAATATATGATGGTTTATGAAATATAGCAGGATACATTTTTGAAAAACACAGCATAGGAATTAGTTAATCACATGATAGAGTAATTAGAAAAGTGCTACAATTACCAAGTATAAGTGATGTTTTTTCATCTGGTTCTTGCACTGTTTAGATTACTTTGATCAAAACTCATAATCGGATGCAAAATTTTTGTACATTGATAAATAAGGTTTGGGATCCTACTAACACCATGTTATAAATTCTTGTAAAAATTATACAAATTTCAGAGGTTTTTGTACACTATATATTTATGATATATTAACAAAATATATATAATTTCTTAAGGTATTTTCATATAAAATAATTAGACTTGCTTTTGAGAAAAAATCATGTCACCAATAGAAAATAAAAGGAACTTGTTTCAAGTTTCATGATAAAATTCCTACTATTAGTATAGTAACCATTAATATTTAGCTAGCAAATTAGTTTCTTGTGAAAAAAATATATTTGTAAGTAAACAGAAAAAATGAGAAGATATGAAAATATATCAATTGAAATCAAAAATACCTATTTTTCCAATTTTCTCTGAGCATAGACAAGTATTTCATAAGTACATTCCAAGCGCACAAACAGGATTCAAGCACAAAATACAACAAAATGAAGCAGATTGTGGAATTTCAAGCTTTCAATAAAAAATTAATCATTGTGATCATAATAATTAAAATAGCTTGCAACTTCAATTTATTTTGCCAACATACTCATTCAATTAGCATAACAGCGAATTAACTTTCACATTCCAAATTTCAAATCCCTAAATAAGTTGTGCTAGCAGTATTAAAAAGTCCTAGGGATCAATGCATAAAATTTCACAAGAAAATTTGAAGATTAACCAACATATTACACAAAACAAAATGAAAATTGATATTTATAAAGATTAATGTGCAAAATTAGAATGCTTTTGTGATACTGCAGAAAATCTTTTCATTGTGACTTGGTGTCTATTTTTTTCATTTTGATAGAATAATTTGAGCATCTTTACCCATCACATGGAAAAGGATGGCTCAAAATTGGTCACGTGATTTATAATCATAAGGAACATTTAAAACAAAACCTATACTGAACAGGCTTGTGATTGGTACCTGTCGGTCAATTGCCCAAGAGGGAAATACATACTTGACTGGTAAGAAAATCTCAATCAACAGGCTTTTCATAAGGAGGATGATTTTCAGATTTATTTTGGTGTGGACCGAGTTACAAGCAGTTTTTAACCTATTTGGATAAAAATAACTTGCATCTTGTTCAACTATTTCATATTCTATACTATTAAACTTAATGTTCTTTAAAATTATGATTTAAATCAAGTTATTTTTATCAAAAAAATCATCTCCCCATACCTTGATCTAATCTGGAAAAGTATTTTCAAATTAATTTCCTTCAAATCAAGTTGGGTAACAATGAGTGCAGGATAGTTGTTCTGAACAGAACCTTAAGTGCTGTGATTTTAATTTTGTATCCTCTTATTTCATATTAAAAAATTATCTTGATCTTCAAGTATTATGGATTACTGTCGTAATTTAAAAAAATTTGTAACTCTCAAACAGAACATTAAACTTCTGAAATTTTTATGATAAATTTCTTAAAAGTGTCTTAAAACTATAGTTCTCAGAAATTGTCATTCATTAGCTACAATAAATTAATAACCATATGTTTGAATTGCATTATTTTTCATAAAAAACTAAAACATTGCTAACCTTCACCTAAAATGATTCAGTTTCTTTATTTTGTAAAGGCTGCTCTACTTCATGATACAGTGGAGGACACTGATACAACCTTTGATGAAATAGAGAAGAACTTTGGTTTATCTGTCAAAAATATTGTTGCTGAAGTTACTGATGATAAGTCGCTACCATATGAAACTCGTAAACAATTGCAGATTGAAAGAGCCTCTAAAAGTTCCTACAAAGCCAAATTGGTAAAACTTGCGGATAAATTATACAATTTACGGGATCTTTTGAAGAGTACGCCAAAAGAATGGAGTGACAAAAGAGTTCAAGATTATTTCATTTGGGCAGCTGAAGTTGTGAAACAGCTGCAAGGAACTAATAAAGGACTGGAAGAAAAATTAAAATCAATATTTGCTAGCAAAGGAATTCAATTAAATTAAATTACAACTGTACAACATAGGAAATCTTATATTTTCCATAAAATGTACATATGCAATTATGCATAAAAATAAAAATTTGTTAGCCTGATATCATGGTTTTAAAACATCCAATGGCTAATTTGTTAGACTAACAAAAGAGGTCTAAGGTCATTTCCTATGTGATAGTGTTTATGTCTGTCATTGAAGTCTTAACAGAGTAGATTAATTCAATCCTTTCAAATTTTATTGTCAATAATGCATTTGTTACTCAAAACATATTTAGCTGTAATATTTTGAAGTATTTATCTTCCACATTTAAAATTAAACATTCAGTGTTTATACCTCCTAAATTGCAATTAGGAACTGTAGGAATAACTATCCAAATTCTGGCATTCCCCTAACAAATAGTGAATGCAAGCCAAGAAATTCCATGGAAGGAAAAATTTTACTTCTGCTACCCAAATGCTCATACATATCTGGGTTACCTTAAAATGTGGTTTATTGCCAATTTGGCCATGTATGTTTAGTCTAATTGTGGTTGACCAATCAACTACCATGTATCAATTCATTTTTTGGGATTTTAATTGGCGAAGTGATGGAATCATTTGAAAAGCAAGCCAAGTGATGCCATGGACAGGAAACGCTACAACCTTTTACATTTAGCTTGATAGAAAAGGCCTTAATGTGTTTAGCTCTGAGACTAGTTACAGGACACGTGATTGACTGAGTCGAGCCTAAATTAAACAGTTTACCATAATTAAATGTTGTGCAGAAAAATATAGTTCAACATCTTCAAAGGAAACTCCAAAGTCAAATACTTCAACTGTTTACAAAAATGAAAAGAAATACAGCCCAAGCATTACATGTGTGAAATGATAGCAACTAATGTGTAAAAATCATTGATTCTGTTTGCATGTTTGACACAATAGATCAGATCACAAATTTTTGTTTTGAGAAAACGAAAAGAATTTTTTTCTTTATTTTATCCTATACTTACACATCCCCAAGATATTTTTTTATTTTGTTTTATAAATTGTACTTCTGTAACGTGTATTAGGAAACACGTTACATTTTATTAGTGTAGTTTCATTTCATTTGTATTACATAGTATTTATAGTTAAAAGAATGGTGTGCTCGGTTTGTCACACAAGTGACTTGTGAACACAACTAGTTAAGGGTTAAATAAATTATATTCTGGATACATATACATATGAGGACTGATGTATCAGTGTTACATTTATTGCTTGCTCATGCTACAATTCAGAATTACTCTTCAAATTCTAAGAAAACAAAAGTAGTCGTGGAAAATAAAAATGAACCACCCTTATTACAAGCACTATTTATAGTAGAGCAAATTCATAGATATCATTCAATAGGGAATAACGTCCTCTACAAATTCAAATGCAAAAAAATTGCATAAGGGGACAACTTCATATCAAATTTTGTATAAACAAAATTTTTAATGGAAACACCATGTTTTGATGCCTTAATCAGATTTGGCATTGTTAAATTAGCCTGAAATTTCATGACTATCTTTACATCCGGAGATATTCAATGTTAAAGTTGCTGTCAATTTCAGGGATCATCTCCACATTGAAAATCGCTATTTATAGATCAAAATTAATTGTAGTTATAGTTACCCGAATTTCAAATTTGAACACCTTCTAACGTATTTGTGAGCGCATACAAGTAAAACCGATTGGAGAATTACATTATATTATATTATGCAAGTGCAAACGATCCGAGAATTATCCAAGGTTTGTCAGACGTTTTTTAAGCTTTTGGTTGTCCCCTAAAATCGCAATGAGGAAAATTTAATGTAATTCAAAAACTAACGATTGGAGTGAGCTGAAATTTTGTATGGTCATATTTAGAAGTCCTGAATCGATTCCCATCAAAAATAGTAAGGTTCCAATTCATAATTTTTTTCAAACATTAATTTAATAATTATTGCATACTAAAAACTTTCTAAAATAAAATATCAGCGCTATAGAATTATTTAGGAAGATATCCATAAAAGTCTAAGAAACTGATTTAACATTAGGAGCTCCAATCTTTCTGTACTCATAACTTTGAAACAGTAACCTAATGACATGAAATTTAGTATCTGAAGTTAAATTTTGATATAGGTTCGAAATAGGGGTTTCTATTGGAAATTATGAAGTTGGTGCTCAATTTAATATGAAGACGGCCACTTATGCAAATTTTATGCATTTGAATTTATAGATGTTAATTCCTGTCAAACGCCATCTTTGTATTTTCTCTACTGTTAAAATTGCTTGAATGAGGAGGGATGGTTCGGTTTTTTTCCCATCACATTTCATTGCAAAATAGTTAAATCTTGATATAATAATTTTCTAAGATGGTGTAATGTTCAGTTATAGGGGATAAATTTATGCATTTGATTGCATTAATCTTTGCACACTGGGTCTATTAAATCAATGTTGATTGTTCTAAATTAATGTTAGTGTTAAATATATGATTATATCAAGAAATTGCACATAAGCTTTTCTTAAGCTTTATTAGAAATTTATTGTAGGAACTTGCTTCATAAAAATGAAATTACATTATGTTGGTGGTTGAAAAATACTAAATCTAATGATAAAATGCATTGTTAATCTATGGTACAAGAATACAACATTAACTGCTGTCATTTGCAAGCATTTTCATAACTCTTTACAAATGAAAAAAATTGAAGTACAAGCAATTTATAAATTTCATTTTAATACTACAGTAAAATTAAAATCTTACAATTATTCTTGGTTTTAAAAAAATATGCTTTCATGTTTATATCTATTCAAATGTGATTTTTTTTGTTCGATATCCAAAAACAATCTGAATTTTAATTTGCTTATATTTCATATCTATGGTCCTATAACATTTAGAATATTTAACTATTATATCAGGTTTTCTGTTCAAGTATCTCACAAGTTAACTACTCAAAAGTAAATCATGAAAACAAATTTTTAAACACAAGTAGGCATTAAAACCATTTCTGATAGTTTTCTTGAATGGAACTAATAAATAAATGTTTTCAAACAGAAAAACTGATGTAGGATATAAATATATTAATTGATTTTAGATCCTTCTGTCACAAAAATGTAAATACTTAACTTTAAGAAACAATTCAGATCTTTTTGAGCTACATGAAATTAAAATCCATAGCTACAATGTCATTTCAATACAAAGTTGTCATACAAGTCTCAGTTTAAAGCTTAAACTGAAAAAAACATTTCATTTCTTGAATCCTCTTCAGCACATTTGTTAAAGAATGACTAAAGGCTTTTCAAAGTAACTTCATAAATGCTTATGTATTGATATTGTAAAGATAATAGTTTTCCCACATATTGGCATTTTCACACAAGTAATGGCAGCTGGTACATAGCACATGCACCCCCAAGCATTTTGGTTATTGGAAAATACATACCTAATCTAACAAATTTTTGCTAATCTCGTATTCAAAATTTTGCACTTTTTCCATGGTCAAATCAAGAAATGAAAAGTGGGGCTCCATTTTTTTGTACTTCCCTCTCAGGAGCTTGGGGTACAATGAAATAGTTAATCTGGGTTCCTAATCAATGATAGTGGTTATAGCTCTTTGATGGATATTCTAGTTTTTGGGAGTTTAAGCTTGGTGTTGTGCACTCATTTAAAGCATATAGGAAATGGGCGATAAACAGGCTTATAGTTTTTCAGTTCTGCGTAAAGATGGTCTGTATCCAATTGTTTTATTTTGTATTGAATTGACACATTGAGTATTCAAATGCTTAGTGTACAAGATTTTTAATTGAAATTTTCTGCTTTGACGCATGAACGGAAAATTGAAGTGAGATGCAGAAAAGAATAAAATCTGAAATTAATTTGGAACAAACCATATGTAAATCCAGAGACTTCATGAGTATTTAAAGTAGAAATGTGAAAGTATTGTATTTGAGGGTGTAAAGTAAATACTTTGTTTTTGCTTTCATGTTAAAGGTAATTCATTATACTTTTCAGCTGATAAATTCTAAAATGCATTAAAGTGCAGTGTTATGGAACTTATTTCACTTTGTGAAGTCGTTTTAGAGAAATGATCACAGTAATTGCAAGTTTCTGGAATTAAAGTGCAATTGTTGACAATTGTCTTTGCTTTAGGAATGTGTGATTTAGATGCATTATTTTGCATGGTTACAAAAGCATTTTTGTATAAAATGTCACACATGCAAGCCAAAATTTTAATTAGAATTTTCATAACCTGCTCATTTTCTTGCTCCAAAAGGGAGATTCAGCAAATTAAAGGAAAAAACTCCAACCATTCCATCAAAAATTCATCTTTTTATCAGCACTTTCTCAGTCCCTCTCAAATTCTGTGATCTAGTTTGTAATGGACTAAATTTATTAATTATGCATACATGTTTTTTAACCAATACTGTTAATCTTTATTTAGCCTGTGTATTAAATTGTAAAATAGTTTTCTTATGCATTGAAGTAGGTTCATGAACCCCTAGTCTCCCCAGTCCCCTAATTCCCACAGCTTCTAGGCTTGAGGGCCCCAATCTTAACTGCAATCAATTTGTTATTTTTAGCTAATTCAATGTTTTCTGATAAGAATCCTTTTTCAAGTTTCCAGATATCAGCAATATTGGACATTTGAACAGAGGTATTCTTTTTAGTAAGATGTATAAGAATTGTCATCAAAGTTGCAGAAAACATTGTAAAATGCCTCAAACTAAAAAGCTGAAGGGTTACTATTTCTTAATTTTTATACAATTATTGATATACTGCATTAAACATTTAAATATCAAAGGTTGAAATTAATTAATGATCATTTTCTGATGTTGCGCCATGTGATTTTTCATATTCTGCTTCTGTATAAAACCCATTCCACAAACTGGACAGGTGAATGGGCGTTCATTAGAATGAGTCAGTGCATGGTGTTTGAAATTTGTACTTATGTTTGAAGAATATGGGCAATGAGGACAGAAGAATCGATTCTCTTTCTTTTGGTTTTCATATTTACCATGTTTCACAAAAGTTGAAAACAACACTGTTTCATATTTAACAATCTTGGGTGTATTTATCTCGTTATCTGAAACAAGAAAAACATTTTAAAAATATTTGTACAAAAAGCAAATGTTTTATTTCCATTCTCTATAACTTCATTTGAATTGTTTTTAATACATTTAATTAACATACTATAATGTTAATATTTGGTAATAAATTTTAGTACTGCATATTAGTTATTGAAAATTATTTTAGATTCAACCTTCAACTTATTTTAACTTTCCTAATGATTCATTAAGATGTTTAATTGAAGCAAAACAGAAATTTTGTCTGCAAACAAAACTGATTGATCATGCTAATGAAAATTAAATGTAATTTATAATAAAACCTTATTATTTTTCTGGTAATTACAATGAAAATATATACATTAAATACAGTAATATGATCCAAAATATATAATTACTGTATTTAATTTATCCATAATGTCAACAATATTATAGATATAAATTTTAAATGCACGTATTTGCATTTTCAACTTTTTAAGGGAAAGAATTGCTAGAAAATTTAAGTTTTCTTTTCAAGCAATATTGCACAGGCTGAAAATTACAAATAATGTATAAAGAGATAATATACACTGCATAATTAAAAGCAACATTGGTCTATAAAGCTGTCAGTAAATTTATATTGACATGTAAAATTAGTTAAAACTTGTGAGTGAAGTAAAATATTTAATTTTTTTCATAAATTCAATAAACAAAATAGGAAAATCAGAATTTATTTTAAACCATTTTTTAATAAATACCTTTATTAAAAATTCATTTCAAGCATAACTTCTTTCAACAATAATTTGAAGTTATTTAAATATAGAATAGATACAACTAATTAAGACAGTCTAATGAAAGCTGAAAATTAATAATAACCAATTTTAGTTACTCTATTTGTATGCATACAATTTAAGCTAAGCATGTGATGTATAGAAGATCAATAGGAACACATGAAAGCACTACAAAATTCATACCATCTTAGGACAGGAAAGATACTGGTGCAAAAAATAATGGTATAGCCAATTGGGTGACCAACTACAACAAAACAATATATTTCATACAACACCAATTGTTTAAAAATTTACAAAAGTGCTCTTTAGCTTGAATTTACAACTAAAATTTATTTTTTGCTGCTAAAATTTATTAATGTACAGATTGATCTACACACTGTCTTAATATTAAAATTTTTGGCATCACAAATTAAAATAATAAACTGCCCGTGAAATAATAAAAGGAAATGAATGGATACCATTTTCTTAAAAGAAAATATTACAAATAAACATACCAAAATACAGATATATTAAATTTCAATGACATCACCTTGCCCACTCCATTTTAATTATTTTGGATTTACCACTGCTACAGTGCAGTCAGAATAACTTCAACAGCAAAATAATAAATTTCTAAAATAAACTATTTAAACCATTGACACATCCAGAGGGGGTTGCTGATGGGCTTCAGCCACTACAAAGCAATAGAAAAATTAAATGCTCATCCCTTGATAACATCAATTGAAGTTTAGTGGAATTCCTAAACAATTCTGCACGAATCTCTATGGAAGGATAAATTCGTAAATAAAGTTAACTTAAGCTACATTACATTAGTTTCAGTATCGAGTGGTTTCTTTTCACTTCTTAGATGTTTGACTACATGAAAAGGAAACAAATCTTCATGAAAAATCATGAGGGGATAAATGATTACTGTCTACCACAAAAACTGTTCCAAACAGTCTGCCCCTGTCTTTTGCCATTGAAATGGATCTAATCCTATTTTCCATAGAGAATGCTTGAAGAAATGTAATCAAATTTCCTGCACTATGGAAATTTATTTTTTTATGTTGCCAAGATCTACACTAATATACTACCTCTTTCTATAAAATTACATCTGCGAGAGTCACTCTATTCAAAATGAATGAACCTTGTTGTTTTGGTGACCACCACCCAGACTTGGTGTCAGGGGCAATTCTTATGGTAGACAGTACCCCTAGTTCTGGATGAGGTAAAACTGCATTCTTTTCTATCACAAATGGATAGTGTGGCTGATTGGAGGTATGCTTCTGAAAGTAAGGGATGTGAAACAGTTACATGAGTCACGCAGGTGTTGACAAACCAAACTGTTCTGTGTGCCACAATGACTAGCTACAATTTTCCTGTGGGCCACATATAAAATTGTTGCATTCACTCATTTCATAACGTGTCGACATCATTAAGATGTTTCTTTTTCTTTGCAATCAGTAAAATTTTAGGTCTACAGGGACCACTGAGCAATCTTTTTTTGGAAATTTTATTTTTAATTCAGTATGAAATTATCAAAATTTGAAAAAAAATTCAGAATTGTATGCAAATTATAACAGAATGAAATATGCCTTCTGAGTAGCCTGTAAATTTCTTGATGTATGGAAATCTCTTGGATTGTAAAGCAGCCCTTTTACAGTTATTTGTGAAACATTACTATGTTGCTATTTAACATCCACGATTTTTAAACACAATTGTTATCCTAACCTTGTAATTATACTTGCTTTCATCTTTATACCAAGATAATAGTATGAATATCTCTAAAATATGAAAGCAGTTTAGTTTTGTTTTGCATATTTCAATTTTTGTCTTAAGATCTATCGAGATAGATGATTTGTTAGTGTTTTCTTTGACCTTTTTCTTTTTACTTTTTAATATTTCTTTTTGTCATGCCTATAAACACTGACATAACAGGTCACAAAAAATAACAAGTCTGCCACTGGTCGACTAGCCCTGGTCATATGTACACTTAAGAAACATGCTCATTTCCGACTATATGCAACTCTTAACATCTCCAGTCTTGAATAGATAAGGATGGTGGACTTTTAAGATTCCAGAATGAATACTTCAGCATTCTCCATGCTCATATTTGTAGATAAATTTTGCACATATGAAGTTTTTCAAACAAAGTTTCATTTTTATAATTTTTCAACTGTGCATCTTGTACTAAACTGGAGCTTTTGAATCTGGGAATGGATTGTGAAGCTTTAGGGGGAAAGAATCAGATCCCTCAGTACAATTATTAAGACCCTTTCTTATCCCATCCCAAAGTTCTGAGTGTGTACCGGATTTAAATGATTAAACTCAGTATTGAGTGGTAATATAGCAGCTATTATGCAACTAATATTAAAGGATTCTTGATTTAAGCCTATTTTATGAAATTAGAAAAATGTTACTTAGAAATAAATGTTTATAAAAATATTATTTTAAAATAAATTGATAATTATTTAGGCAACAATTTTGAAAATATGCATCCACAATAAAATATTTAATAAATTTTAAAAATATATCCAATAAATAAATTAGAAAAAACAGTTCATATAAATTGAAAATTCTTTTCAAACATAACTTAATGTAATAATAATTCAAAGTATGCACAAACCATACGTTCAAAATATTTAAATATAGAAAAACTATAACTAATCATGATAGTCTATCATGAAATCTGTTCCTTGATTAATAATTCTTAATTAATTTGAGCTAATCTTATACTTTTTGTAAAGAAAATCCTAAAATTGTTTGATTATTTTAAACTTTTCATAATTCAAAATATAAGTTTATCTTTGGCAAAGACACCCTGAGTTGACAGAATATTAGCAGAGAATAAAAAATTCTTTTAATTCTTTCTGGTGATGAGACTAAGGAGCCTAAAATAAGAGAAATGAAAACTTCTTATAAACATATTAATAACATGAAACATCAATGACATGAAGTTAGACATTTTTTTAAAATTATTAAAATGAATACATGAAATAAAAGACAATGCACACACTCTCTTAATGTAATGAATATTAGCCTAACTGTCATTTATGTTTTCATACAATATGAAACAAAATATTATGACATAGTGATTCACAATCAAAGGATTTTGATCTAAAACTGGGGATAGTATGAAATGTGTATATTATCTATATTGCATGATTTTCAATAACTATTATGACCTGGATTTTATTGACACATCAATACTTTGTTAGCTTTTCAGACCAGATACAGATAGAAATACCATCTGAATCTCCTGATTCTAGATTTATAATTATTTTGTATATTTCTTTGTTTCCTGTATTTTTTATTTTCTAGGCATTTTTATTATTTTTTTTCAAGTTTGCAGCATGTTTTTGTCTTGCCCTGGATTTTAATCAAATTTTCATTGAAACATTTCTGAGTAATCTCATTCATCATTTCACTTTTACTACAAAACTCATCTGTCAGCTACAGGTGCCAAAAAATACTTGACCTACCCTTCATTCTAAAATTAATTCTTTATATGCTTTTATATTTGCATTTTACTTTTAGATCTTGTAAATGTTAATTGAAACAAAGCAGTGTTCCCAAACTGTGATACACTGGTCTGCACCTGTTGCAGTGTGATAATTGCACCATACATGCATCATATTTATCTTGTGGATTGCTCAGATCAGTGACGGGACTGGGTCGGACAACAGAAAATTGCCTTGAAGACGATGCTTCTGGGAGCCTTTACATGAAGAAACAGAAAATACTGTGGGATTGCATGAAAAGTTTATTTATTCTAAACATTTTTTTTTAATTTTCAATTGAAAGAAATAGTTAAGCAAAGAGAAATTAATTCCATGACATAATCTGTTCTGAACAGCTTTGAACCAGAGAACTTCCTCTAAACGAGAAAGAAATCTGAATATTTAATTTTGTATGACTCCACTTTTCCCATAGCAGCATAAATAGATGCTGAATGGAGCACAATGATTTGCCATACATAAAATGTTTAGAGTTAGAGAATCAGTATATACATTTAAACAGTTTTTGCTGCTAGAATATGTTAATGAGCTGTTTCATTTCTCAATCATGCTTTCCATGCTATTCTTTATTAACTTAACTGGTACATTATAATTATGTGGCCCCTGTATCTCTATATTCAGACATGCATGAAGTTAATTTTTGTACCTATTTGGACATTTTTATTTTAAGTTATAAAATAACGCATTGAATGTAGTTTTTTCTATTTTTAATGTATTTAGAGCATATAAATAATAAAGCTAAATAATGCATAAAAGAATATATATAAAATATTGTATTATTTTGAAATGTTTTACATTTCAAAAATATGTTTTTGTTTGTATTTTAAAAACGTAACATACCCACAATATTTCCAGCTTTTGATTTATACTGAGCAATGCAATCTATCTTTACATAAAACTTGCTTTCTTTTTTGATCCTGACATTGATTAATTATTTTAAATCACACTAGCATTTCTATGAACTAAAAATTCTAATTAAGATAACACTTTTAAACATGATTGGTTACTTGATAAATAATTTATGAAGCTCTTTTCACAATTTTATTTTTCAAGGAATCTCAAACATCTTGACTTGTGTTCCATCATACATAGTTTGGAAAACTGCTTATAATGACTGAAGTTTGGTCTGAGACATTAACAAAACAGGCCTTTTATCCACAATGCATTTCATAAAACTTTGATTTTGAAGAAATGCAAGTTGAAATTTTTATTGATACCCTTCGATTTGTTGAAATCTCAGCTTTTATAAAATGTTAAATTGTTTGAAAATGCATGTCTTATGTTTGAATTTTTCAAAGAACCCTTTCCCTTGTGACTTGACACCCTCAAGGCTGGCAGATGGTAACTTTTACCAGGCTGGTTTAACTTCCCACTCCATCACATGTTCAGATGGTAACTTTTACCAGGCTGGTTTAACTTCCCACTCTATCATATGTTCAGATGGTAACTTTGTCAGAAGTGGATTCCCTATTTGTACTCTTTAGCACCAATACTTTAAAACGAAATTTGACTCCCAAATTTTTGGTTATGCTGTTAGGATAAACATGTTTTAAACATATATATATATATGCATGTAAAAAAATATATATTTACATATGCATAAATGTATATTTATATGCATATAGAAATATTTATATGTACAGAAAATATTTTGTGAGTCAAAAGTATTTCAATCAAACGCTTAGATCCTTTTAATATATTTTAGGTCAACAAAATCCCAGGTCTGATTTTGATAATTCCTTCTGATGTATAGAATGTACTGTAACTAAAATACATCTTGCAAAACTTAGTGAGCCATGTCATTAGCATAATACAGTTTAGAGTTTTATTTTATTTTCCTTGCTAATTTTGTGTTCAGGTTTTATAGGTATGTTTACATTGCAAAATATAACTGACCATAAAATAAGGGTTTCAAGTACAAAACAATCCAAATAGGTTATGAAGCAAAAAAGTTGATAACCAGACAGTTTGAACCAGTTAAATATTTTTGAAGTTTAATTAATTTTTTTATATAAATTAATACATAATATAAATGAACAGTTACATCTGTAACTTTGAAAAGTTAGTTATTTCCCCTAAGAATAAGTAGGCAAAAAGATAAGTAATTACTCGTCTATTTAGCAATAATCTTGTAAATAAATGTTTATATACAGATATTTATATTCATGTTAAACCAAAACTTTTGGAACTCCTTATCTGACTGCCATTCATTTGTGATAAATTTGAAATGTTCATAGAGCCATGACTCCACAAATCTCTAGTTAAAACTTTAAATTTATAACAAATAGTTAGATATGGACATAAAAGCAAAATATGCTGTAATAGAAATGCAATTTGATGCGAATTATTACAAGAATAGGAAAATAGATTTGAAACTGGAGTGGCATAGCAAAGGTGAAAGATGTTTTTATGTTCCACAAGTCCCAAGAGATTTAATTTCAGTCACTTAGCAAATTAAAAGTTTTAAAATTCTTTCTTTAATGAGCTGTAGGCTTGATTTGTTTTATGGTACAAGGACCATATTTGGCCATGCTGTGCCAGACACAAGACATACAATATCAAGTAATAGACATAATGAAAGTTTCTACTGACACAGAAGAGAGAAATACACCCAGGGAGGAATGCACAAAGCAGGAATCGAACCTGCACCGCCTACAACTCGAAGGTTGCTAGGGCAGTGGGCATACACACTGAGCCACGACGGCCCATATGAGCTGTAGGACAAGCATATATAATTCTGGTTCAATAAGCAACTTAAATATTTATAACATGAAAAGCTTCAAAACACAAATTCATAGAAAAATATACCATGTATGAAAGACAAAATATTACTGAACACAACACAAATCAGTCAATGACAATACTAACATTATGTAAACAATAAAATAATTTCATGATACAAAGGCACCCTCACAGCAATATCCAGTCAAGTATAGCAGAGTAAACAAAAACTTGTCTTAAAGTTTAGATTTCAAATACCAAAGACTATTTAAAATTAAACAAGTGGGAACAAACATTAGCTGGGAAAATAAACTTTTCTGTTCGAAATGACAGTTCAATTATAAATTTTCAATGAGCTTGTATAAAGTTATCTTTTTAAAAAGAGCACTGTGTGCTATAAAATTACAAGTTTCCCACAATGTCCAAACTTTAAATGTTTAGGATTTTTAGATGAACTCCAAATATTTTCCAGTTTATTGTGTTTGACCCAATCACGGGAAAATTTCATGCTTCTCAATTTTACTAGCGACCTCCATTAAGGATTCGAATTTAGGCAAATTATTTAATTGAAAATTTAGATATTGGCTGGGCACTGTTCAATAATGAAATACGTTGAATAGTATAAGAGCGAAAAACAAAAACGGTATGAAGAGCAGACAAAAGAACAGTGTATAGTATACAATTTTGGTAATGGGGAAATAATAGATAAATTGAGTCAATTCTACCCGTAAATTCAGTTATTTTCCGAAACTTTCAATGCAATTAGCAGACAGCTAGCCATTAATAAACAAATATCAGAAGAAGTTGAGTTGAAACAAAGAACCTGATGTAAAAATTATACTTTTCAACAATATAGCAAACAATTTTGAGGGAGTAGGTAGTTATTTTGACAAACAAAATTAAATTGAAAAAATAGCTAAAAATCATTTTTGAATGTAATTTGTATTTACAAATTTCAAGCATCTTATTAAAATATATTTACCACTGCATTCAGAAAGATTTTCAGAGTAAATCAAAACAAATTAGCAGAGAAAAAACGTACTTCCGGAAAAGTGGGTAGGTATTTTAATTAACATCGCACTGGAGCAACACAATGAGCTATTGGCAACGGTCCGAGCACAGCACCTGTCCTCGGATCTTTCCCTTTGGGATTGATCCCGGACCGTCACCAATAGCCCATTGTGTTGCTCCAGTGTGACGTTAATTGAAATACTCCCCGAGCACAGCACCACGTAATTTTGAACCACGGTCAGATGACGAGGTCAAACCTTAGCTGGCACCCTATTCTCCAAACTTTCATACCACGCCAACGTGAGAACATGTGAGGACTCGGCAAATTTAACGTGCACCAGCCCCCTTTGTACACGACGATCTCTTGGTTGGATTCGAACTCGTAACCTTCCGGTTGCTTTTCCGCTACTCATCAAATCGGGCTAACGCGGTCCTCCGGAAAAGAATTTGATTTATCGCTGCTTTTTGACGACGTTTGGCCCGTAAGCAAGAAAGAAAACGACATGCTGAAGTTTCATTTGAGTATCATGCAGTTATTATGCCAAGTTCCGAAAGAAGTTTCCAAAATACTAGAGCTCCCTGCATTTAAGCCCCTCATATAAATGTAAAAATCTTTCTTTCGGTCGTTATTCTTTTTGAGTTTCTTTTTTCTGATGCAATTTTGTTTTATAAAATTGAATCAGCTTTCCTTCGGCAATATTATTTCATATTTATGTTCCTAGATGGCGCTGACTGGTGAAGAGATTGCTTGAGTGGTCCCCCAGTTTATCACTTCACATTGAAGTTGAACATTGTTTTAGCATGACCTCAGCATTGTCAAGTATAGCAAAAGATTTGCAAATTTGCGAAACATGGATAGTAGTAATCGTTGGTGAGCATCGGGCAGGGAATTGAATAAACAACACGACGAACTATTGCCAACGGTTAGAGATCAATCCTGAAAGGGAAGATCAAGGACAACACTTGTGGATTTTAAGCCACCCATAAAAACATGAGGTCAACATCTGAGCTGGCACCCCACTCTCAAAACTTCAACACCACGCCAACGCGAGGACATTTGAGACCAGAACAGATTATCACCATCCCCTACGTAATCGACGTATTTTGGTTGGATCGAGTTTCGAAATCGCGACCTTCCTGTTAGCTAGTCTGTGACTACCAACAGGGCTACCGCGGCCTCATCCGGGAATATCGAATCATCAAAAAAAATTTTTAATTTTAATCAGAACACTTCAAAAAAGTTTCCAAGAAAACAAATCCCGAAGCTAATTACAAAGCAGCTGCTAGTAGATACTGAATCAAGAAATTTGCTGTTTTAAAATGATCTACCTCTTTCTGTTGGTGGGTAGCCCAATTGGTAGAATCGCAGATTATCAACCGGAGGATCGCGAGGAGTTCGCAATTCGATCCAACTAAAGACCGTTGTGTACGTAGGGGCTGGTGCACCTTAAATCTATCGTGGCCTCAAATGCCCTCACGTTAAAGTGGAGTAGAAGTTTGGAGAGTGGGGTGCCAGCTCAGGTGTGATCTCGTCATCTGACCGTGGTTCAAAATTACGAGGTGTTGTCCTCGTATTTTTCTCTTCGGGCTCGTTACCAAGAACTCTGTATTGCACTCGTGCAACGTAAAATCGAGATTTGTTTTGATCAATTGAACTTAAGATCAGAACTGTGTGCGGTCAATCAACAGTAAACATTCGGCCCAACGTATTATTTTTGGGCAACCCCCAAATTACATAAAAAATTACGAAAGCATTTAATGAATAGAAAAGTAATAAAATAAAATAGTAATAAAATTTATATTTTGATCAACTTTCCTTAAGTCTTTGGTTCAATACACAATGGTTTGTATACAATTATGGGGGCCGTCGTGGCTCAGTGGGTATGCCCACTGCGCTAGCAACCTTCGAGTTGTAGGCGGAACAGGTTCGACCAGGTGCATTCCTCCCTGGGTATATTTCTCTCTTCTGTGTCAGTAAAGCTTTCACTGTGTGTTTGTCAATTACTTGATATTGTGTCTGGCGCAGCATGGCCAAATATGACCCTTGCGCCATAAAACCCCCAAAACCAACCAACCGTATACAATTGTTTCAGAAAAATAAATAAAATATACCATACGAAACCCTTTTAAATAAGACAGGGCGGAAATGAACGGAGCATTCATTATTTCTCCAAAACTCAAAATTTATTTCTATAATAGTCACCTTAGAATCACCTTTTGTATTTTTACACCAGGGGTACACATGTATGTGAAATGGAATATATTCATGGATATAGCACATGCATACGTATTTGGATCCAAAGTAAATTGTTGGAGCTATACGAGTGATGGTTGATTTTGGGGTTTTATGGCGCAAGGGTCATATTTCTATACAAGTGAAAATTTGTCAAAATTTTGTTATATAGATACAGATCAAGTAAATGAAAAAAATGTATAAAGTACAATAAATATTTTAAAGAGTTAACCTAACCATTGTAACACCCACTCACTGGGACGTTGATGCTAGCTCAGGTGTAACCTCATCATCTGACGGTGGTTCAAAATTATGTGTTGTCCTCGGCTCTTTCCCTTGGGATTGATCCCGGATCGTTGCCAATAGCACGTTGCGACATTAGTTGCGACTCCAGTGCGACGTTAATTAAAAATACCTACCTTATACCCTGGGATTTCGTTTTGAATCTTCTACATACTTTTTAGAAGTGGTTTGTTTTGTCGCTCAAGAGTTTTTATGGTCAAGGGGCGTATTTAGCCAAACACAAGACAGATAACGTCAAATAATGGACATATACGCACAAGGAGTTTCACGGACAGAAGAGAAAAATGCAACCAGGATAAGTTACAGGAATCGAACCTGCACTGGCTACAACTCGCAGGAGTTATTACGGGGGGCTAATAAGACCCTTAGAAGCAATAGATCAAATGTGAGTAAAACAAAAATACCACATAAATGAAACTCAAAGCAAAAATAGGAATGCATACGAACTAGAGAAATATAAATAACTTTAATGTTATCTTCCAAAAATATACATAAAAAGAAAATACTCAAAGCAAATATATTCAAAAGCATGCCCCTTTTGACTCATTTAGTTGTTTAAAACGTTAAACATTAAATCTATTTTGTTTAAATAATACTGCTGGTGACATAAATGGGCGTTTAAAGCAATTTGGTTTTCTTTAATTTTCCAATTTACTACTTTGATTGTCAATATTTTTTTTAAATACAAAGCCAAAGAAATACAAAAAGGAGTAACAAATTTTATAATATTCTCTTTTTTCTCTTAAAACTTTGTAGTTCAAAAGAGCATTAAGCTCAGAACATCCCTAAAAAAGAAATAGCTACGAATTAAAATGTCCTTCCTGTTTCATCTGTTTGACCATTCGTGTCAGTCAACCTATTTGTGAACTCGTTTAAAAATACTATCTAATTCGCAGACTATTTCATTTTTTAACTGAAGTACTATTCTAGAATTAGGGGCAGTGTGACGAATTCCGGGATCTCTTAACGATTAATAAATCTGGTTTACTCTCATCTAGGGTTACCAGTTACTTGCGAGTTCTGATTTAAAAAGAGACGTCGCCAAGTTTTCGTTTGACAAATCAAATAAATTTTTCCGAATCAAGATTTTGTAAAATCGCATCTATAATGCAGCGAAATACAAAAGATAAGCAATTCACCATTTTTCTTAATGTAAAAACCTATTTCAAATTGAAAACAATTCTCTGGTCAGCTATATAGATTTTTACGCCGTGCAGCCTTAAGCAATGTTTCTAATTTAAGATTCCCAAGCTCAGGGGCCGAGAATCCTCATTGACAGATCACATAACACTCATACAATCGTCTTTGAAGAACTTAAAACCGTTTGTCCGTTGAAAAAAGGTTGTGAAACGTTGAGATGAATTTAAGTTGTGGCGAATGGATTTAAGCATAGAAACAGCTTCTTAACAAACACATTTAATTAGATTAATTTTGCAGTATTTACTGTGGTCAAACAATTTAAGGAAGATTTCGGGGCTAATTAAAAATTAATACAAAATGGTTTCAGTCCCGTGGTTCCATCGGTGCAGACCAGCTCTGCGTCCGCTCGCTTTCAAAACTTGGAAGGATCTCCCTGTAGAGAGGTTAGGAATGAAGGTCACCGTTCCCCCCTCCAGTTACTCGCTAACAAACGTAGGTAGTTAACGAAAAGGGGGCTGCTAAATACTCCCAAATTACATCCTGTCGTAAACTCCTCCCACTCGATAGGATTTAACATCGACAGTCAGTTCATCGACATGTTAAGGGAGGAATTTCAGATCTCCGAAGAAGGGATACCAAGACGCTACAGCTAGTTTGTTCTTACAGCACAAAGGCCAGATCTGGTCAAGTTTTTTTCCGTCATGGAAACGGACATACACACAACGAAAGTATTACCTACAGAGAAGAGAGAAATACACCCAGGGTTGTTGAGGTATCGAATCTGTGCTGCTTACTTCTCATAGGCTGTTAACGAGTGGGCAAATCCACAGCCACTGTGGCCCCATCAAAAATAGGAAGATGAATTAAAACCCGAGCCGAAACAAACAAATCGCCTTATTTTATCCATTGTGGCTGAAGATTTTGGGGTAATACCTTGGATTTAATTTCCCAGTTTTTTTCCACCTGCAAGCAACACACAGAGATTCACTCTTTCACATATCTGAAAAATGTTTCATTCTTATGTCTTATTCACGCCATGAGCCTAGAACCAAGTTAGTTAAAAATGCAAATATTCATTCGAATACTTAATGTTTAATTTTTCAAATATTTTTGCACGTTCTCTTCCTTTCCACATCATAGTCTTTTTTATAAATACTTGAAATGAAAAGCGAAAAACTTTTTAAATATAGAAAACAGACTGCACATTACGGTACAAAAAATCGCACATTTCTCTTCCCCTAACCTTTCAATCCACTACCATATTACGTGTGACCTGACTTCCCCATGGGTTTGGGTCTGAAGTTGTTTTATAGTTATGTATGAAAAGTTATGTAACAACCGTTCTGGTTATATTCATTGTGCTATTCCGTACGCATGGAAAACAAATGCATATGTTTACTGGCGTCACCTCTTAGGGCCCGAAGCTCTTGTCCCCCACAAACGGCAGAGGTAAATTACCAATGAGTAACCAAGTTTTTTAATAAAACACCCATAATGAGGGCACAAAATACTGGGTGCTCGACCCGTCTTTGAGGCTCCCTAATATTTTTATGGTTGTATGGTCCGGGACCAGGTCCCCCCCCCCGAACATGAAGGATAAATACTACAAATATAAAGGTAATACGAGTAAGCAAATATACAGTGATTCAACCTCATCCAGGTCGCTTCGTAGTCATATCAGATGATGATACGCAAAAGTCACGTTGTGCCCCAAGATTGTGTTTACCACTTTCCAACAGCAAGGATAATAATATATGTCAAGAATATTTGTAGGATCTTTATAAATAAATTTCCGGAAACACGTTTGAAGGGTCTCATTCTTCCCCACTCCAATATTTCCCCCAAGACGGCTCTACGACATTTCATTATAAAAAGTACGCCAATTGTGATTATATATTATTAAGAACGCCAATTGTGTAAAGGATTCGTTAACGCGTTACCTCCAGTTCTCTAATCTAATTAATAGACTCGTTCGAAACCACATGACTCAACTACCTTCTCCCAGGAGGCGCAGTCAACCAGGGTACAAGATATAGAAGACTCCAGAGAAATATAGGTAGTTTTTGTACTGTGATATGCGCACTTTGTACTCTAAGTATAAAAAGTTACGAATATTTTCATTGTGTTTATAATAAAGGCGTACAATTGTTCAAAGAAAGAAAAAACACATTTGAGCAAGTTAATTGGGAAAGGGTATTTACTCGGAACAAATATTTATAATTCATTAGGGAGTCCTTCATCCAGGACTTCTAACCTGGTATCGGAGCACGGCGTCTAATTTGGTTCTGGGACCCAGATGGGGGAGTCTGCTTCCGTGAATTAACCATTCGGCTATTTTTGGGCCCCTCTGAAGTGTTCTGCTGGTCACGTTCACCCAAAGTCTTTTTACGGCTATATTGCTGTCGTAAGTTATAGGTTTTGCTAAATTCTCGTACTCACAGTATACCCTTGAAATGGTAGTACGAGAAAATTCAAACCCTTTTACCTCCGAAATGCTATGCCCCATCTCACGAGCTCTAAACATTAAACCGCGTTGAGAAATGCTTAAATAGTGATAACTTGCTATTCTCACTGCGGAAGCAGCTCTAGATGTTTCCACAGATGTCTATCATCATCTATATCATTTCTATAGTATAGATACCTTTTACGCCTCTTACACGCGACGAATCTTAACAAGTGAGGTGTCAAAAGAGAGAATTTCCCGGAACACTGATGAATCCGTTCTATTTCTCCAAGGTGTGCAGAGGGGGGGGGGGGCTAAAAACAATTCGAAATCCCCATAGGAATAACATTGAGGGTAAAACGATTGCAGTACGCAACTCAGTTTGTTTTATCAATATTGATGGAAAAACGACTTTTCCAATAAAATTGTTTTACCAGTATTACTCGAAAAATCAGTTTGTTTTACCAGTATTGATGGAAAAACAACTTTTCCAATGAAATTTTTTTTATCAGTATTACTCGGAAAACAATTTTCATCATCTATATTACTTCTAGAGTATAGATCTCTTTTACGCCTCTTACACGCGACGAATTATTTATTTATATATTGAACTGGTTTCTCCTGTCTTTCCATAATATCAATAATTTATGAATATGTGATTTGATGATATAAGGATAGTAAACGACGCATGTTTTACGCGAGGTTAAGATTTGAAAAAAAAAAATGAAAATATACAACTTAACAAATTTTTGTGAATTCTAGAGTTAAGATAACCACTAGGCCTTTTGGCGGAAGAATTACGTGCTTTACACAAATGGTTGGAACAACGCTAACAGTGATCTCAAGGAGGAAGTGTTGTTAATAGTGTAACGGCAGCTAGGGAAACGATCACCACGACAACGTGGGAAAATGAAAAGTCTTGTTGACTCAGGTGTCGAGAGGAAAAGCCCACACTCCATAACGACCACCCGAAAACATCTTAATGATTTCTTAACGACAGCCAGCCAGCAGGGGTCGGAAATCGCTGTGGTTTCAAAACAAAGGGCAGGCGCCTTTCTGTCGCTCTCTTCGACATTTCGAGACCAAGAAGATTGATATAAATGATGATGAGTTTCCGACAGGGTTTGATGGACCCTTTCAAGTCCGCCGAAGTCTGTCGTAAAAGTTGAGGGGAAAGACCAACGTGAGACAGCCAATCAAGAACGTGAGAAATCTTCAACACCCAATCCAGCACCGACTAAAAGGCGGACCAGAAACGGAAAGGAGGAGTCGATAAGCACCCAACATAGAGAGTTTTTGGAGATATCATCAGGGAGAGAGATCACGAGAGGAGAGAGGAGGACGAGACGAGAGAGAGATCACGAGAGGAAAGACGAGAGGAGAGACGGAGACAGAGGATCACAGAGGATCAGAGAGCTTGGAGAGAAGCGGTCAACAGAGACCGTTTTTGGAGCTTGGTGAATATCCGTTCACTGTTGTGCATTTATCCCACCTTGGGATCCGATACTCGCCGGAGTATTTTAGTGAGAAAGGCTCGACCGTAGCCGTAAAGGATAACCCTCCTAGAGATCCGTGTAACTGTTCATCCTAGTAGTGATCCTGTCCAGAAAGACTGAGATTTCCTGCCTTGGAACTCTGTACTCACTCGAGTAATTTTGTGTTGAGAATAGGCTCACCCGTAGCCGTGTGTTAGACTTCCCCGAGCGAAATTGTGAGGCTCGCCAGCAGCCCTAAGCGCCTCGATAGAACTTTGGACCTTCCAAGGAACTAATATTAATGAACTTTACATTCATTTTCCGATTTTTTGTACAAATTGTAAAATAAACCAATTTAGTCCAGAATCGGATATTTTCAATGGTAACTAGTCTAGCTACCCGTGAATCAAGACGTTACAATAGTGATTAAATAAACTTTTTTGATATTTTGGATATAAAAAAATTCGCTTACATCTTTCACCCTTATAACGGATGGGGTGTTGGGGGTGGAATTGTTCATGCGGGAATTCTCGCACGGGCACGCTAGTCGCTTTATATATGCACTGGCAGACGCAACCAATGACGTGTATAGATGGCATTGCTATGTTACATACGCTCGTCTGTACCAGTTTTTCTGGCATTTCAGTGTAATAATACGGCTTGTTCATTTTGAGTAGGAATGACTCTGATGGATGTCTTCCTTTATTTTGCTGTTGGCGAATGTTATTAGTTGGAAAGAGATAATCCAACTCCGGCGAGTAAGCAGTTGCGTCACGTGACTTTGAACGAGTTCTCTTAAAATTAGGTGTTAGATTGGAAAGGAAACAAAGATCTTCCACAACTGGCATCTTAGCGCGGATTCTACATAGTTCATCGTTCGGTGCCGAAAGCGATAGCAGTGATAACGAGTTGGTGGGGGGGAACTATCCACGGAGATCACCATTCCTGCTTTTTTTGTACGGCAGCCTTCTCGTATAACGAGCTTTCACACCTTTTCTAAAACCAACTGACTCAAGGTCTACTGCCTTTCCGTCAGAACCGAACTATAGTTCTCTGGTACAAGTCATTTTCGGGATCAAGTAAAAATCATGATTGTTTTCCAGTTGGGTTAAGTTACGCCAAACTCAAGACAGATAGTGTCAAGTTATGGATTTTCAAACAAGGAAAGTTTACTGACACAGAAGAGAGAATTACACCCAAACCAGTCAGGACTCATTGGCCTATGGATTAACCTGTGCATATCCTGGATGTACACGTGCGGAGTTCCTAGGATACTCCACTCGAGTTCCCAGATAATCTCTCCAAGTTCTGATCCCGTCGAACTGCAATGAACTTCGACTTCTAACAGGATCTGGTAATATCTAGCAATTGAAACTCGATCAAAAATCAAGCTTGCACAATTTCGGTTTGCAAAGTATGAGTAACCAGTTCCTTCGTGCTTCTTATACTGTACGCGCTAACAGCGTATCTTGAAGAAAACACCAGCTCTTATTAGATCACTACACTGGGTTCGATCAGTACTTGGATAACAACTTGGGAACTCCGCACGCTGTTGGCCTTAATGTACTTAGGATGTGTACGTTCAATTCATTGACTGGAAAGTACTCCCGACTGGTTGCTGTGTAACACGTGAAGGAGTACGAGTTCTCGGCTGTGCCCCTGTGAACCACGATCAAAATTAGGCATGCGTTTTTAACCACGCGTATCCTAAAAGGGATTAAGTACTGGCGTGCAATAAAGTATACTATTCAATAGTACTTAACATGATAATGAAAAGGGATTGCACATACAGTTATGTTCCAAAAATAGTATCAGATTGTTTTTATCTTATTGCATTAATATGAAAAAATGCTTTTTTAAATATCGACTCTAAATCTTTTATTGTTGAAATGCACTTATCGAATTACGTACACAAAAGCAAATTAGGGGATGTTGTTTGCTAAGTGTCACTGGCATAGCCAGAAGAGGGGATCTGAGACTCGTCGCCCCTTCCAAAAATCTTGGTTTCTGATTTTTAAACTATCTCTACAAATAAAATACTTTCCTACGTGAAATACTGTTCTATATTCTTTGAATATTGTTACTATTATTTTATGAATTTAAATTCGTTATAAATATAATACTTTAATGACTTGAAGTATGAAAGCTATCACAATAAGCAGAGTATTTTCTCTGCGCCTTCTCACAATAGCCACTTATCTTGTATCATCAATCTCCCAATAGTGATACAAAATTAAAATGAATTTCTAGCAGGTTTGAATATTTACTTAATGCTATTTTATTTATTTTCTACGTTCAGGAAAAACTATTGTAGTCATACGTGTGCGTACTTAGATCAATCGAAATGTATCCCTTTTTATGCGTCTGCAGCAATCATTTTAAGGTTCGTGGTCTGGTAACCAAAAAGTAACAAAATATTTTTTTAAATGTAATAATATTTTAACTTTGTGAAAAATCCCTTTTAATCTAAGTAACTCCGAAATAAAATGTAAGTTACGGTACTGCTTAGAATGTGACCTGGGGAATTAATATCGTCTCTGATTACTGCTTTGTTCTTTGCCAATTGATTAATTTAGTTTAGTTTGATCCATGTCCCTTGCTTTAAATTGGTTTAGTTGTCATTCTTTCGCTACGCTGGAATTAATTGAATTGTGACCTACCACTTGAAGTTGATTTCGAACTACTACAAGTATTCACACCTATACTGGGATTCGAACGCAGGGAACAGCTATCATCACTCAATCAGACTGGTAAATAGTATCAGACTGCTTGGATAAATCCAAGAGTTCAGAGTTATAATGGAGATTTATTATTTTGTTGGAATGCAATATATATATATATATATATATATATATTGTTAAGCACTGTGTTGGGTTGGAAGATTTTGTTTTTTTATGGTGCAAAGACCATATTTGGCTATGCTGCACCAGACACAAGACATACAATATCAAGTAACGGACATACATACTCAAAGAAAGTTTTACTGACACAGAAGAGAGAAATACACCCAGGGAGGAATCGACCCGGACAGGAATCTAATCTGCGCGGCCTACAACTCGCAGGTTGCTAGAGCATTGGGCATACCCACTGAACCACGACAGCTCCTGGCATTGTGTTCGGAGAAACAGCTGCAATTCTTTTTAACGACGAGGATTGCAACATTAAAAAGGATCACAAAGAGAAAAAACATGGCCTGTATTTTTGCCAACATTGTTATCCTTTTTAACTCCACTCTTTTATGCTATGATTGTCACACACATATTTCAATCTTTCAGCATTAGGCACATCATCGGATTCTCACTGTTTTGATGAAAGAAAATACAGAAAAGTTCCTTGCTCACTAGCTAATGTAATTAGTTAAACATAACTCTATCGGGATGCAGACCCAGAATTTAAAAAAATACCGAGCTTCCTCTACCACATCACAACTACAGAGCGTTTTTCAACATGGAAAATAGATTCAAAATAACTCAGAAACACCCAACTCTAAATTATTCTCGACGTATGGTACACGCCCAGAAAATCGAAGTCCCGTGAAGCATCTTAAGGGGTTGTATCTTAATTTGTATTGAGGGTATGGCAAGCTGAAATGAATTGATCTGAGCAACTCAACTACCCAAAATATAGAGTTCTATTGGGGTTAATCCGGGCACAGGTGTCCAGAAGGACGAATCATGTTATTCAAATTGGAAATTCTCATGAATGACGAGAAAGAGTCACACGCAGGGGCATAGCTATAGGGGCGACAGGGACAGCGGCCCCGAGTGTTAATATCTAAAGGGTCAACATTTCAGAAATTTTTATTAAAAATAATAGAAAATTTGGACATTTTAGAAATATTTATTATTTATTTGTGGTCTTGTAAAATGTTTTGGGGAAAGTGTTTTATAGTTCTGAGCAGTTTTATTGTCATAAAGTAGTTTCCTGTGCTATGAGTGAATGCTTTCATGCACTCCATCTGTAGAGTGCAACACTTAAAATTCTTTTTATGAAGCATTCTGAAATCGTGTTTCTCTATGGAAGAATGAAGAGACAAAGCAATACGATTCTCTTCCCACAAACGTCTGAACAGCACAAAGCAAGTTTTTGGTACTGCAATGCGCAGTTTGTTTTCTGAGTTGAAAAAGTTATAACTCTTTTCATTACATTCATCAAAAAAGTCGTACGTGTCCGAACGAAAATAAAAATCTATCTATTTGTGCAAGTTAAACATGAGTATTCAAAACACAAATTTTCATTTCATGAGGGACAAGTCATCCAACTTGGTACTGGGCCCATTGTCAATCATGATACAGAGTGCAAATGTTGGGGCCCTGGCAAAATGTGTAAAGAAACTTTATTTTTCATTTAGAAGGTTTAATAATTCGAAACGCAGTGGGATGAGCGAAAGAAAATTAAAAGGGTGGTAACATCTCTGTGAAGGAACAAATAATTTTAAAAAAATTTTTGATTAACAATTTTTTAAATTTTTCTTAAGTAGAAAAACTCCACTAACCTAAAAAAATTTGCTGCGGGACAAAGGAGAATAAAAGCAAAGTGAAAATAAATTTCTTAAAGTTATGAAGAAACTAAAAATTTTAAACAATTTTTAAAGTGTGAAATGGCTTTTTAGAAGATACTTCAGAATAAAGTTTCCTCAGTTTTTCGGAGGCTCAGGCGGCGGGCTAAATCTCAGAGAGCAATAAGAAGCCAAGTTAGGTAATCAGTGTTTATTTACTGCTGCGGCGCCCAGAGACAGGCCTAGGAGCCTCGCCTCTGCTCAAAATATGACGTCAACTGAGTGATATTCGAGTCGTACTCCGCAGTGGCGGATGTGGGAAACGTGCCGCCTGTACATTGCTGCTTGCCAGGGGATCAAGTACTTGAATTGGGAAAGACGCCATTTTGTGCACTCTGCCCGACTAGGCGGGTATCCTGGTGCACTCTCTTCTGGGCAGTCGGGGGATGCCTCAATATTAATACGCGCAAAAGGCACTCTGCGTCTTGCAGGGATTGGGCCTACGGGATGAGTTTAACCAACCCCGAAGTATTTTGGGTGTCAAAAATTAATCGAAAATAAATACTGAGTTTATTTAGTCGGTAGGTAGTTGAATTTATGTTGCACTCGAGCACCACAACGGGCTATTTTTGTTTAGTTGGATCAAATAAACTGAAAATTTCGCAAACGAAAAAAGTGAACTTCTGAAAGCATTCGAATTAGTCAATATTCGAAGTTTCGCATCTACAATCGGGATAAGAATTCGGGAATGGAAGATTAGGGACCAAACCCAGAATTTTTAAAAATATCTTTGTATCTTTTTTTTTTAAATATCTTTGTTTAGGAATTATGCAACTTGTGTAGTGTTTCAAAATGAATGATTGGCTCGGTTTGTCGTTCTAAGGTTATGTTACAAGAGGGGTAACGGAACCTACGGCTTAAAGTGGATTCCGAATCGCTACAAACATCCATGCTCAGATCGGGATTCGAATCCATAACTTGCTGGACGAATGAACAATACATTTAGAACCTATTCAAGAACTTGGTAGGTAAGTAGATATTTTAATTAACGTCGCACTGGAACAACACAACGAGCTATTGGCGACTGTCCGGGATCAAACCCGAAGGGAAAGATCCGAGGACAAGAACACGTACTTTTGAACCGTGGTCAGATGACGAGGTCGCACCCACCCCTCTCCAAACTTCCACACCACGCCAAAGTGAGGACATTTCAGGCCACGACAGATTTAATATGCACCAGCCCCCTTTGTACACGACGGTCTTTGGTTGAATTCGAACTCGCAACCCTAATCCGTTACTCAAATCTTTGACTACGGGTTTGATCCCGGACCGTCTTTAATTGCCTGTTGTGTTGCTCCAGTGCAACGTTAATTAAAATACCTAATCCGTAATTCTTGCAACTCGGCTACCGCGACCCCTTTTCGGTTTGGAGGAATGTTTTTAATGAGTAATTCTAACAATCATTTGCAAATCTACTTTCCAATGGTATTGGCATAACTTTATGCTATTTTAAGAGTATATCAGTCAAGGTTATGTCAGTACTAGAAACGGACGACCGTACAATGATAGACTAAACTTTTTTAAATGTCTCAAAATTATTACCTCAACTTTCTCCAAAAAGTAAAGGTCGGATCTTTCCCTTTGGGATTGATCCCGGACCGTCACCAATGGCCCATTGTGTTGCTCCAGTGTGAAGTTAATTGAAATACCCCCCCCCCCAAAAAAAGTAAAGGAGTGCCGCGGTAGCCCGGTTGGAAGAGCAGCTGATTAGCAACCGAAGGGTTGCGAGTTCGAATCCAACCAAAGACCGTCGTATACACGGGGGCTGGTGCACGTTAAATCTGTCGTGATCTCAAATATCTCACGTTGGCGTAATGTGGAAGTTTGGAGAGTGGGGTGCCAGCTCAGGTGTGACCTCGTCATCTGACCGTGGTTCAAAATTATGAGGTGTTCTCGGATCTTTCCCTTCAGGACTGATCCCGGACCGTCGCCAATGGCATGTTGTGTTGATCTTGTGCGACGTTAATTTAACTCCTACCTTCTTGTTCATTTCAGTGTTTTTATGAATAATTTAAACTTCTAAACATTCGGGAAATATCCGGTGGATTCGTTGATACTGCAATATCGTCGATATTAATATTTAAAAAATATTAGGGCATCAGTTAAATTTAAATGTGTGATCGTGCGTATTGGTCTAACAAAATAGCTTTTGCACTCAATAACTGCAAATTCGTTGGGAAATTATCAGTGTTTATAGGAGAATTTTGTAATATACTCGATCAGCTATGAATAGGTTCCCATTTATGAACTTTTCGGAAGTTTCAAATGAATCGTATTGTATGCAATTTTTAAAAGTGAAATCATTTCAAGAGTGTTTAAAAGAATGACTGACAGTGCCGCTTAAACACTTTGCTATGACTTCGTAATAAATAAATCCACTTATTTCACTTTTGAAGTATATATAGTACCATCAGTGCAAAAAAGTTTTGAAGCCTCAGTTTTGAAACCATAGAAAACAATGGGGGTGCAAGACCTAATTGTAGATTCGTCATTTTTGCGATTTGCATAATGTAATTTACGCAATACGAATTTAAGAATTGGAATTCTTAATCATTTCTAAATTCAAAATCGATTTAGAAATTATTATGAATGCCAATTCTTAAATTCGTATTGCGTAAATCGATGTTTTTGAGTTCAGACCCTCCACCATAGTTGTACTTCAGGCCCCAGTACCAGGTTAGATGACGGGCCCCTCATAAAATAAAAATATGTGTGTCCTGTTTAACTTACATAAACGTAAATTTTCTCATCTCCTTTCCTTCTAAAATTGTACTAAACTATTAAAAGGTATACGCTTTTCGAACTTGGAAATCTGACTGAAAAAAATATAGAACAAAAACATCTCACGTTTGAAATGAACAGCTCTGGCAGCGTTTTCGCCAAGATTTGAATTTTGGCAAGCTGCTTTTATGATGCCTCGTATAAAAACCTTGTTCGACCTCAGGATGCCTCATTTTCTAGAGATGTATTCATGTATGAAGATATGGGATTAAAGCCCCTTTGGGGCTAGGCTCCCTGAATAGACAATCAATTCTGCAGGATGCCACATTCGAAAAATCGGTCCTATCTCTTGGTACTTTCACATTGGTTAGGCTTATCGAATGAAAGCAAAATACCATGTGTAAAATCCCTAGTATAAATAGAAGATAAAGAGCAGCAGATAGTCGCTGTTTTGTTTGCATAAAATTCTGCTCTGGATAGCAAGAAATTCTTTAAGCTTTATATACAATATTATCTTCAACAAATCATGTGTTCTGACCCCAAAGAAAAATATTAGATGCGGATTAATGCGGAACCCAGGGGGAATCTGGTGGAGTTGAGAAAGTTTGAGCAATAAGATGCTAAAATGTGTCGCCTAAAAATGTTTTAACCCAACTGGTGATTGTCTCGACATGGTATCTCGTCATTAGCAAAACTTAGCAGATCTTGATGGACGAGATAGCTCGTCATTAGAAAAACAGATAGATGGGATATCTCGTCGAAACCACTTGGAGGGTCAAGCAAACACTTATCCACTTTAAGCACTTGACATACAGATACAATCGCTACAGTGACGCACTGTCATTGATTCTTTTAACTAAAAAGAGGAACCTATTACAAATAGTTGACGACAAAGCATGCCGGACGAATATAGAGCCTAATATAGATAAATTGGTAGCACGACACCCAGGGGCTCATCCTACTCATTAGTAATTATTTTTAATTTTACTAATTTGATAGATATTAATTACCAATAATAGTGGGCATGTGCATGTGTGTCTAGTGTGTATGTGCAATTTATTTTTGTTTCATTTTCATAAATAGCTTTATAATTTCATTTTCAAGTTGTTCTATTCCCTAACTAGCTTTTTGAAATCCTAAAATTGCACACACAGCTGCATAAATATTTTGGCAAAATTCGAAAATTATAGGCACAGCTACTTTTTTCAAAAATTATAGGCACAGCTACTTTTTTCGAAAATTATAGGCACAGCTACTTTTTTCAAAAATTATAGGCACAGCTACTTTTTTCGAAAATTATAGGCACAGCTACTTTTTATTACTATTATTTGAGGTAGAGTTTACCAGAGGGGCGCCGTAATAATTGTCTTTAAAAAGGGGTTGAACCAAAAATAGTTGGGAAACTGTTATCCCTAAACTATGAAATTATGTTAACTTTATAATCCCTCCCTTCTTCTCAAATATTCTTTCTTACGTCCATCTCAGGTTAATATAATGACTAAGCGTTTGAAACATGACAAGATTTTCCGCAAAGCAATGGAGAATCTGTTAGTAGCGCCCTAGGCAAAACCTATACCCCCTATTTACCCATGCACAGTATTAAAAATATGAACGGTGGATAAAAAACGAGTTTTTCATTATAATCAAATGTTTTCAAACAAAGCGTGAAAAAAGCGGACAGAAACTTAGAAATGTGATTCTAAAACAAACATTTCTATATATAAATGTAAAACTATTTATTATTTGAAAATGAATAAGCACAAATGTTTGCAAAATTTATCTGTTGAGATGTGTTTCATAGCTTGAAATCAAATGTCTTCAGGTTGACCTTATGAGCCCCTTCTTGCTCTCCGAGACAGATTCACTCAGTAGCAAAACGAAAAAAGAAAGTAGTTGCATTTTTCTTTAGGAAAAACATAATCATTTTTCCTAAAAATTGCATTGATCTTTGGAAATGTGAAAAATTATTTGCTGATTTTAAACTGATACTCATAGCCCTGATTATGTCAAAACGAATGCTTCTAATACAAATTTTGATATTCTTAACAATCCAATAAAACATTGAGCCTCAATACTTCGTAGTGTTGCTAGAGTTCAATTTAGAAATCCACTTTCTTGAACAGAACTTGCTTGTGAGTTTGTCCACTGCACTATCGACCTGTAAGTTGTAGGTGGCTAACTAGTTCCTTCGCTAACTAATTTAAGGTTGTGATTTCTATGGTAAGTTACAGGTATGTTTCCTAAAACTTACCTAGAAGTATTTGTCTTTTGTCCCAGTAAGCACTTTCTTTGTATGTGTATGTCCAATACTTGATGTTATCTGTTTTGCTTTTGGCGTAGCTTATCCAAATATGGCTCTTGTGCCATGAAATCCAACTAAGTAGGTGCATTTTCAGTTTTTGTCTTGGAACTGATACCGGTCAGAAATTTGGGAAATGCTGTTTTAGATAGGCATTTTCGCATTAGATTAATTGTATTTGACATTTTAAACGTATCGATAAGCAAAATCGAAGATACGAAAGTAAAATATGATCTTCGTTTTCGTCTGTCCAGACAAAAGGCACTACACATACTAGCCCTCACTGTCTTTCCGGTGTCAATGATTTAAACCCAACAAAAAGAGTAGAAAAGTTTTGTTGTGGATAAAGGTATAAGGGACTTTTCAAAAGCAGATGGATCGGTCATTTGTAATTTGTTTTGTAGTAATAACGAAACCGTGAATTAAAAATTGATTAGGGAACGTCGGATCAAAATTTGATTTAAAAACCAGGGACAAAACTAAAGCATTATGCTAAAAATTCGAAATATGAGCAAAAAATGTCCTAATCATCTCGAAAAATGACCAAAAATCTAAAAAATAACAAAGAATCAAAAGTATCGAAAATGCCCTAAAAATGGTCCTATCTAGAATCAGAAGATTCAAAACAGAAATTTTATCTATACGAGCGTAATCTGAAATACTAAAAAAAGATGGCATATAAACAAAACCCGGCTCTGCTGATAGTCACAATATCGATAATACCACGGACACCTGAATCGTGGCGTCCTAGTCAACTGCCCTGTGTATATAATGCGTTAAAATGGTACTATATTAGCGTATGTTTTGAATCACTTGTCTGAAACGATATAATAAAGTGTTTTATTGGTTAAAGATTTTGTGCAATAGTTACAATTCAAAAAAGGATGAATATCGTTAAATATTTTGATATGGCCTTTCTGCCTGTTGTTAAAAAAACAGTACTTAATTCGGGAATGAATGGAAATGCATATTTGGAAATATTTTCAATATGGTTCAGTTTTGTTTTGTCAATCTTCTGTCACTTTCTACACGAGGGTTGTTTACCAGGACCTAATGCGATTTTTCCTTTACGAGTCCTCTTGTCACAAGAAATATAGTGGTTCTGGTGTTGTCTGCCCTCCCCCACACGTCTGCACTCCGTACCCAGTACAAAGTAGGGGAGGGGCACCTAATGAAATGAAAATATGTATTCAATGCATAACTTGCACGAATGAGCAAACATCACTTTTCCGTTATAGAATTGCATATACAGTGGCTCCCAAAAGTGTTCGTACACTTTAAAAATTTGTAGAAAAAGCGCTGGAGCCTGGAATTGAATTCGAATATAAAGTCCAATATTTTTTCATATCATCTCCATGTGATTCTGAATAAAACCTAACATTTTTTTAATATTGACTCATTTTCTTTTTATAAAATTGAAAATGCAAGGAGGCAGATAAAGAACATGTCACAAAAGTGATCGTACACCGAAGAATTTTCGGATAAATTCATAAATAAAATTATTGTTTATCGCTTTTTTTATTTTTGCATTGTGGTGACATTTAAAAAATCGTTTGGCTTTATTCTTTGCTTGCTTACTTCGTAATATTCTATTTATTATTTAAAAATGGCTCGTAGTCGTAAGGAAACAACGAACAGCATTCGAAAATTGATTATTTTTCATCATAGTAGTGGTAAATCAGTTCGGAATATCTCTAAATTAGTAAGAAAGAAGAAAAATTTTTGTAAGTGCGAAAAATAGAAAGCTTAGGCTTTTCTTCGCAAAATCAATGATAAATAAGCCCGAAACGTATTGGAATCATGTCTTATTTGCAGATGAAAGCAAATTTAACATGTTTGGTTTCGATGGGCGTATAATTGTATGGAGAAGAAAAAATGAGGAACTTAATCCCAAGAACTTAGTTGGAACAGTAAAGCATGGCGGCGGAGGTGTCCTTGTGTGGGGGTGCATGTCAGCATCAGGATTAGGTAATTTGGTATTTATTGATGGTACAATGAATCATGCTCTTTATTTAAATATTTTAAAAGACAATTTAAAATTATCAGCCCAAAATTTGGGTATTGGAAACAACTTTTTTTTTACCAAGATAACGATCCTAAGCACACGGCTCTCAACGTTCGCCTCTGGTGTCTCTATAATTGTCCAGAAGTCCTGAAAACACCACTTCAGTCGCCGGATTTAAACCCAATAGAACACATTTGGAGAGAACTGGAGGTCAGAGTACGAAGACACGACATTAAAACGAAAAGCGAACTAAAAACAGTAATGATTGAAGAATGAAGGAACATTGATGCAGAAATTGCAAAAAAACTAGTGAACTCTATTCCCAGACGTTTAAAAGCTGTTGTGAATGCTGTAGGATATCCTACTAAATACTAATTTACCGAAATATTACTAATATGTAGAGATTTTTTTAAAGTGTACGAAGACTTGTGAGGCAACTTTTTTGTTACTTTTTGATTATTGATTTTCCAAAAAAAAAGTTCTACTATAATTTTAAAATATTTTATGTAGTTTTGTTAAGAACAAGTTATAGATGTTAAAAAATTCCCATTCTGAAATATTAATTTTTATTAATGGATAGAGCAGTATTTCATTGAAATTCGTAAGGTACGAACACTTTTGGGAGCCACTGTATATATTAAACATAAAAGAATTCGCAATTTATAAAATTTTTGAACCTAGAAACAGACGGATGTAGTCTTCGTACTTCCCGAGACCTTGTTAGATCTTGTGCTCGGGTATTATGTCATCAGTTATCTGGGAGCCCTGGGTGTTGTGTAGAAGGAACAGATAAGAAATAAAATTATCAAACTCATTTTTTCTCCGTGAATACGATTAAAAATTAATACGTGTTCTTTCTATGAACCTGTCATTTATTGAAATTTCATTCCTTTTAAGCACCTTATTGGTAGCTGATTAGTTAGCGCTCTGACCTTCGGGTCAGCAGGCACTGAGTTTGAATCTTGTGCAAGGCATAGTTGTTTTTAGTGCATCGAAATTCACTTTATATAAGTAGTAGATCCGTGTTTTATTCACTTTTGTGTGAGGTAGGTAGTTAATTAACGTCGCTCTGAAGCAACACAACGGGCTGTTCAATTTTGTGAGAAAAAACCGTAAAACGATAAACCACGCTTTTCTTACCAATAACCAAATTTACCCGTTTTCTATTAAATGCTCCGCGATCGGGCTGCCCTTACAGATTTATATACTGGTCGCACTCTCAAAGATAAATAAAAATTTTGTTTCGACCCCAGGAAAAATCTTGTACGTACTATAGACGGAAATTAAGGCCTCTTGTGATCAATAGTCCTCTCAAAATTTAATTCCTTTCCTCCAGAAAACGCAGAACTATTGTTACTACACTCAACCAAGTTTCGTGACAAAAAACTTGATTTTATGCTGAAAAAAATAAAGCCAATTTTTTACTAAAATTACTTCTCAAGGCGTTCAAAAAAATTTCTATAAAATTAATTTAACAAAGTATTAGTTTATTAAAATTTATTTAATTAAAAAATTTTGGGGATTACATTGATCGTATCGAATAGGATAATTTGAAATAAAAATCCAAATCGCAATTTTCAGTCTGGCGTGGCTCTAAACTTTTGGGGCATCATCTTTGTGCTTGGTTGCTCGAAGCCAGGTCTCGTACTTCGCCAGCTAAACCACTACCCGACTGAGGCCCCACAGAATATCTTCGCGACGCCCAAAAGGGGAATGCAAGAAAAAACTTCTCAATCGCAAGACTTTCAAGAGTAAGGGAGGAAAGTGAACAAACTTATCACCATAGCAACCGCGCTTGGGAATGTTTACATCTTTCACTGAGGATGAGCTTTCCCTCTATCACACCAAACTGACGAACAATATGGGGATCGATTTGGAAATTCGCTGCCATAAAAACGGTTTCATTACTGTATTGAATATTTCAACATTTGATCCAGATTTTAAAAATAATTGGGTTCGTACGATAGCGTCTTATGAAGTCAAACTCAAAAATATTCCCGTCCCGCATGCGATGTCAACGAGTGAGGATCAGAATCCAAAATTACATCTTCACAGACGTGAAGAGTTTCATTAGTGAACATCCAGCACTTTCTGAATATTTTATACGATCCCTCAAAATTAGGATGAAGCATAGTATTTCGGAGGAGAGGAGGAGATTTCGGAGAGGAGAAACTATGGTTGCCGTTGTTAGAGTCGCTGAGAGAAATATCGCCAAGTACGCCGCCCAGTGGCGAGTACATTTCCAAGCTCCAACATGGCGTACTTCTCCACATGAATTAGTGTTCTTTTCTTCTAGCCATTTGTACTTGGTCGCCATGTTGGAAAATTTGGTACATTCGGCCGACGCTGTGTCGAAAATCTGATAATGCGGTTCTCAGGTTGGCACCGCCCTCAGTAAAATCGCTTTTCGAAATTTATGCGTCAGATTGAACGAATAATTTTTTTTGCTTGTTTTTAAAACATTTAATTAAAAAAATTAAAATTATTGTTTTTAATTTTTAACTAACATTTATGATTTTATTTTTTGATTGAATCTCGTGTATCTGTTTAATTTTTTGCAGTGCGTATGGTGTAATTTCGTTCTATTTTAAAAGTTAAATGTTTCATTGCATGTGTGAGAATAAGAATTGATTTTTAAATTTTCGATATGGTTGTGCCAACAAATCTCGCAAAGGATTTGAAACAGCTCGGAAATCGAAGTTGATAAATATTCAAATGTATTATTTTCATTATATAATTTCCGGTAAAAAATATGTATCAATTATAAAATTTGCGTTTTCATCATTAATAAGGCTGATTGCATACTTATCAAGAAAATTTCTAATGAGACACGTGATGTAAAATGTTTTGGAGCACATTCATCCAAATTAATTCGACCAGTTTTACTTGGCTTTACGATAGCTGATAATCTTGAGTCAACATCGGAAATCATTATTTAGGCTGTTTGAAACTGGTTCCCTTGCATTATAGAAATTATTAACAGGATACTAAAAATTAATGAGGATGCAATTTGAGATGGAAATAATGAGATTTTCTGCAGAATTTTAGCTGAATCTTAATAAAATGGGTAATTATGGAATGGGGAATTGTTTTCCACAATTCAACAAGTTCGATAAAAAATGTTGAAAGTTTGAATACCTGTAAAATATTGTTAAAGAACTTTTGGGAATGTAGAAAAGAGTATCCAATTCAATTGGTTTCGGGTTAGTCTCTAAACAGATTATAACACTAACCAGGAATGTTTGAAAAATGTGTGAAAATAAAAATTATACGACAGGTTTTTAAATGTGAAATTTTCGCCACACTGCAAATCAAACTCGAGCATAATACGGAAAAATTAACTCAGATAAGATGAAGATCCAGATGTACTTGAATTCTGAAATCCACTTGAGACTGCGAACACATTTCAATAATTTGAACGAATTATTTTTGAATTCTCATAAATTATAAAAATTACGCAGTGTTGTTATTATTTACCCTGATAGTAGGTAGAGTTGGGGTTTTACAGTCAAGGGTTCGAGTCCCTGTTCATGCGGTTTAATTTAGAATCCCAAAGACGATTAGGTAAAGGGAAGTATAGGTTTAAAGTTATTAAACTGAAGTTTGTGTCTATATATTAACAATCCCAGATACAGGGGCGGGTGTTGGTGTTAGTTATAGATATTTTTGTTTCTCGAACTTGACTCCAGCTTAATCTACGTATTACACTTATCCTGAATAAATTATGGGGGGGGGGGCAAGGAAGTGCGTAAAATTTGATATCTGCATTTCCAACTCGAAACGGTTTTTTAGAATTCATTCCACGACAGAACGTTCATTTTGCGTTTCTAGAAAACTTACAACTCAAGAAATACGCATTTACAAAAAGGAAAATTCTAATTACGTCGCGTTGAACTGTGAAATAGCTACTGCAATAAGAATTATGGTGTTTGGTTTTAAGATAGACTTGTGACGCCACGTAGATATCATTTTCCAGCATGTTGGTTCTAGCAAGTATGCCCGGCCTTTTTTTTTTGACACACTGTTCTTCATGATTTGGTTTATCGCTTTGCGGTGAATTTTGCTTTCCGAGGGTCGATTAGATCGAAACCTGGCCTTAAAGTGTCACTTCAAACAACCAGACCTAGACATGGATTCGAACCGACAACCTGTTGATCCAAAGCCCAGAACTCTAATCACTCGTCTACCAGGCCGGTGTATTCTTCAAAGATTGGATATTCATGTTTTTGGTCCGGACCCATAATACCGAAAGAATACCCATGAATTAAATGACCTATTTGCTTTTTTCGGGTAAGAGGCGCATAAGCCTCCGTAGCTCCCGTAGGTGCGCCTATGAATTGAAAAGGAGATATTTGCGTATTTCGAGTCTAAGCAGCTTAAGCCCCCACCGTAGCAACACTTTTACAGTAATTTTCGAAACATCGTTGTTATTCAACTTTCGATTTTCAAACATAATTGTTATTCCTAATTAATAAATATTCTTCCTGTCTGCTTAAACCGTAGCTCTTGATCTAATTAGCCTTCGTGTGGTACAAAATGACCGTAGAACGACAAACCAACCACCCTGCCTGCTACTAGTTAGTAAAATATGTGTGAATAACTTGAAAAATAAAAAAATTTAGGTTTCCATTTTGTACATTTATGATCTTTCGTCGTGATAGGTGATTTTCATGTTTCTATTACACTTGTTTTTTACTTTATTTCTACTTGGTACTCTACTTTTTATTTTTGTCGTATAATTTATGTGACTAGGCATGCCCCAAAATAGCGTTCCAAGCCGCATTGCCCGTTAGTTGTGGCCAGCCCCGCGATGTGATACATCCGTTTTGCTTCATTGGCAAAAAAAGAATGCATTGCCAACATATCGGAATGGAAATACTTTTGTATTTTCGATACTTTCGCAGGCCAAAATTGCTTTAGTTAGATATTTTTATGATTCCAAATATAGCCGGAAAATTTAGACACGATCACGAACTTTCTTTTATGAAGCGAAAGTTCTCATGAAATACCGCATGCAATACTCGAGTCAAATTAAATTCGTCAGAAGACCTATGATTAGCAAAATATTCAAAATTTAAATGAGCTCAAATGTATCAACAGCATGTATTTCACAAGGAAATACATTTTTCTGCGCATAATGGTAACAGTCCGAGTCAGGAAAGCGTCAGTGAGTGAGATAAGGTCTCTTGGCCAGACATGAATTTCCTCTTCCAAGACGTACCGTCAATATTAAGTGCTTTATAACTACGGGGAAACAACATGGAAGTCCGAAAGGTGAATATTCGAAGGCACGCGAAAAGCAACTGGGTTTCGTCTCTGAGGAAGGAAGGTGATGTCCTCCGGGACCGCACTCATACGAGAGGAAATGAGAATTATATCTGTATTTGGTTATGTGTGATGGCATAGATTCGAACGCCGGAAGTATTGCAACGCTTAAATAATTATGATCACGAAATGTTCCATTTTTGGTATAAATTTTGCTCTTAATTAGTCATTTATTAAAAAAATGAGAAATTAAAATCTACACATGGGAATATTACCTTGAAAATATCTTTTTTACATCATAAAAAATTATGTGCTGAAGTAGGTTGACCATACGTACCGTGTCGAATGGGACGGTACATTTTTTCATATCCCCCCCCTACTGTTTACATAAAAATGTCAATTTTGTCCCGTTTTAAATTAATATTATAAATATACTTAATATTGGTCAATCATTAAATTATTATTAATAACCTACAATCGTAAATCAATATCCCCACATGGATACAAGTAATTTGTATAACCATGTAGTGGCATTTTTCGACACTCCGTATTGATATCTGCAGCGATTTATTTAGAAAAAAATAAAAAATACATTGCTGACAACACTTGCGCATCTCAGAAACGGCGTCTGTTCTGATGTATCGCTAGTTTTTGTTTTACCTGCATGCTTACTGGTGGCTTTGTTATTCGAGGCCTGCGGCTTAAATTTCATATTTTTTGAAGTTTCGTCTTATTTTGGTAAAGCTTTAAGTCTATCCTTGCAATGTCAAAAACTGTAGTTTAAATGAAATTCAGTTATCTTCAGAAAGTATTTATCGTATTACTTTTACATGAGGTAGGTGAATTTACATTGCAATGGAGCAACACAACGGGCTATTGGCGACAGTTCGGGATTAATCCCGAAGGGAAAGATCCAAGGACAACACCATGTAATTTTGAACCACAATCATGACGAGGTCAACACCTGAGCTGGCACCCCACTCTCCAAATTGTACACCACGCTAATGTGAGGCCACGACAGATTTAGCGTGCACCAACCCTCACGTACATGACGGTCTTTGGTTGAATCGAGTTTCGAACTCGTAACCCTCCAGTTGCTAATCCGCAACTCTACCACCTGGGCTACCGCGGCCCTACTTTTACATAAATACAGAATATTTCTTTATCCCTGTCTCGTTTTCGCAACTCCAATGTCCAGTTCTTGTCTCTAGGAAATATGATTAGCCTATGCTGAGGAGAAGTCCAAATCCTTAGCGATGGTTGAAAAGGATATACATTGTCGAATGCAAAAAAGTACGCAATCAATTGAGGCTATCACGGCAAGAGTGGCCTAACCCACCAACATACCCAATGAAGATAAATGCGATTTTCTTGGCACTATTTTTTTATATTTTTATTTATCCACAATAATGATTTGAGGAGGGTTAAAATCTATATTGCAAGCGCATTAAATGACGCACTGTAGGTGCCAAAAATAATTATTTTGGCATTTTCGGGTTTTGTGGGTTAGGTCACTCTTGCTCTGATAGCCTCAATTATCAGCTCACTGATTTGCGCAGGGGAGCAGCTACAGAGCTTAAACCCCACCAAGATCTAAAAATAGCAAAAGTATCCAAATTTAATTGATTTGTTTTTTAAACATGTAGTTTATTTTCATATTTTTCTCTTTCCTTTAATCAAAAAATATTTCTCCATTATTTTTATTCCCACGTACAAAAGTGTTTTAGAACTTACGGGGGTTGGACAAAGTAATATATATTTGAATTATTATATATTTTTTATTAATACATTGGGAGGGCAGTTTTTGCCTTCAATACCGCTTCCAACTACTTTGGAGTGGAGCCACTTTAAAACTCGCATGTTTCAAAAAAATATAAACTTAAAGATCACGACCCCCTACATTTATTGTTCACTTATATCTACGTTTCAATCATTTCAAATTATAACTCCACCCTCTTCCAAAAAAAATGAGAGCTTACGAGCCAAAATTACTCTCCCCAGCACATAGTCATGCTGAGTATGCCCCTGGATTTATGTACTCAATATCTCAGTTAATAAGCATATTTTTAAAAGAATAATATTCAGAAAAAGTCAATCCTAGAAACTGAACTCTTTTTAACCAAATGGTATAAAATATTGCGTACGTACTATGTCTAAAACTTTTGTGGTGAAACACTCTAATAAAATAATTAATGGAACTTTTATTTCGAATTTTACGTACGGAACCAACTAGTTTGAGAATCAATGCTCTGCGATGTTCTTAAGAGGATTGGTATTACTTAGGAGAACGTAATGCTTATAATTTAAGACATTAATAACTAGGTATGAATAATAGATGCAATTAAATGCTAATGAGCAAGACGAGGAAAACTTTAGTAAAACCTCTAGCGCATCATCGTTAGAATTATACTTTTAAGTCTCGACTTTTTCTTTAATCCTAACTTGTACGCAGAACACCATGGAAACCATTAGAGCTCAAGGTTAATTACTAGGGCTAGAATTCGAATGACCCAAAAATTGCTAGGAAATGCCTAATACGTAAATATGCATTGGTGAAAAACAGGGCAAAAGTGCCCTTTACCTAGAAAACACCAAAATATACAAACTAATATCTCAAAAATTTTTTAATGCCTTAAAATGAGTAAAAAACGTGAAAAGATGCCATTTTGCTTAAAAATCACAAAAAACGCATGAAAATGATCTAATAAAGATACCTAAATTAGTTTGGTGTCCTATTTGTTTAATTATTTAGTTGTTTCTCACAGAAAAAATAGCCCATTACAAAGAGCAAAAAATATATAATCCAAAAATGGGCAAGAAAAGATACACAAATACAGTTAGATAAGAGATAAAACGAAATACATCGAAGTAGATTACTTATTGAATTAAAACCACTAAAAAATATATATCAACCTCCGAGATACATAGTTTAAAATTCTATTTGTATCAAATTGTTACATACTTTTTCAAAGGTTTAACAAAAAATAATTTATATACAGTTTCTAGTGATATACTTGGAAACGTTAAAATCAATACAAGACACTTAAAAGGGTGAATCGATTTTGTTATGTAGGAGGTTGTAAAATTTTTTTTATTAAAGTACTCATTTCTTCCCTCGAATAACATTTCAGTCCTGCTCAAAAAAAGATGCAAAATCCTCCCCAGTAATCACATACTTTGTTCCATCAACCTTGGTCAACCAACCGATTTACATCCCTTAGCAAACTTAAAGTTCGTCAACGTGCATATTATAGCAGCCTAGCTAAATTATGTTTGCAAAAAGCAGTCAAATGTAGCATTTTCAACAAGTTTTGCTCTTCGGTCATCTCGAAGGTTAATCAACATTCTCGTCAGACTCTAAGTCAGTTCTGCACTTTTTTGTTCGTCGTCATTCAAAAGTTCGATAATTCTGAAAACTTGATTTATTTGTTCTTTGAAAGAACAATAACACAATCTCCCTTTCTCTTACTCTTTTTGACCTTCCAAAATAAACCCCATAGCATTAAACTTTTAAGGGATTTAAAAAGGGGGAATTCGAACCGAAAACATGCTAAATTGACTGACCTCGAATTGGATATATTGATTTTACGTAGACTTTCATTACACGGAGAGCTCGCTCCTTTATGCTTGACTTGTAATAGTACTTTTGGACACATTTCGACAAAATGCCCACCAGACTACCGATTTGAAATTTATCGTAGATTAAAGCACCTTTTGGCGCAATGGCGTAGCTAGGGGAGGGTGGCCCCGAGCGCCAGTGCATCAGCCCTATTTGCCCAGGTTCCCAAAAGTCTAGCCATACAAAATTCCTGCCCATACAAACTTATTTTCATTCATCACTGACACACAGACTTTATAAAGTTTGCTGCGAATTTATAATCTGACTAAATTTTATTTTGGAATCGTGACTTACTGAATTTCATAAAGGTAGGTAGTGAGATACTTAATTAACGTCGCACTAGTGGCAACACAATGGGCTATCGGTGACGGTCCGGGATCAGTCCCGAAGAGAAAGATTCGAGGACAATGCCACGTAATTTTGAACACGGTCAGATGATGAGGAATTTCATAAAGAGTGGTGTTATACATTTGAATTTTAATTAAAGAATTGTTTACCATGTAATCAACACGATGGTATCGGAAATATCTGATCCTTGTGCCGTAAAAACCAATGAATCAAATCAAAGGCGTCAAGGGCCCCATCCCCTGAATATTTTTATGGTTGCCCCCTCTCATTTTTAGGGATAAATATTACAAATATTATGACAGGCGAAATATAAGGGATTCTGTGTCAAGGGATCAATAGGTCGTGTGGCTGCTATATTCAGAGACAGTGGTGCCAACTCCCAGAGAACCGAACTTTTTAGACCCGCCCCTAATGTTTTTATGGTTGGGGCCCGGTTTTTCTATATTTGAAGGACATATGTTATAGATATAAAGATGATATGGATATTGAAATGTATAGGAAAAGTAAATTTTCTTGAAAACGCATGGTAGCATTCTGGTGTCTTAAGCTTGAACCAGTGTCTAAGCCCCAGTTGTAGCCTTCCATTTATAACTGGGGATGCCGAGATTGATTTTGCTCTACTATGAACGATGCGCGAATAAGAGATTTTTCTCCCTTAGATGTATATCTAGTCAGCAACGGAGTCTCTCAAACCATTGTGCTAAAATATCAGCATCTGATTTTTGATCACAACTTTGGCGGTTAGTAAAATAGGTCTTTGGGTTTTTAACCAACATAATTCCTGTAGACGATAACTGGCGTACAAATATCGTCATAGAAATCGAATACATTTTCTTCCGTATCAAAATATCACTCATTATAAAATTACAACACAAACAAAGCAGTTCATAAATAATTTAAATATCTATTGAAACATACATCTGTAAGGATCTAATCTTTTTTACTGTCTCTAATAATAAATAAGTCTGCAAATAGCTATAAGGAATAAGGATATTGTCTGCTATTAGACAACGGAATATTTAGCAAAGAATGGATTTCATCTGAAGTTTCAAGCGCAGCAGACAGAAGACATCGCGCTGTTTGAAGTTTGATAGATCGTGGACGATGATCCGCGTGGTTCATATGCAAGGCGCACGCATCGAGTAGGGACTAGAGTGCAGGCTAAGTACGCGTTTGAAATCGAAATTGATGTCTCGTTAAGATTTGCGTCTAAAACAAATTTTGTTTTTAACATCTGATTTTCTTGATTTAGTCGATTTGTAATTTTTTTTCAACTGGGGATGCAGAGCTTACATAAACGCTAAGCCACCGCCATAAAACCCAAGCATAAAAATTTCTCAAGTTGAAGCCACTGAACCAAAGCAATAAACTTTTTCGAGTTGCCGACCTGTATAAATCTCGACCAAATAAACAATTTTTTTTATCAACACAACACTGGCGGTATATGTGTGCCCTGAAACCGGCAACAACGAGAAAGGTATGGAAATGATTTCAACGAGGAAGTTTCGAATTGGATTTCAGGATGAGAAAGCGCCACCGGGTAGAGAAGTCAGAAAGGGGGATAAAATGCATCACAGACGCTGGATCCCAGATTTACGCCGTTCTTTCACTCACCTGTGAACAGAAAGAGGAGGAAACACAAAAAAGTGGTAATGCATTTTTTTATTTCATTCTCCTGCTCGAAAGGAGAGGAATTCCCGTGCCAGCAGGTATCGCTCCCTCGCAGTTCGTGTACCTGGTCGAGGAAAACCAAGAACTGGATCAGAAAGGGTTAACGCAGGTTATTGCTCTCTGGTGTGCGGACATTCTGCCGAATGGAATTCTAGTACAGAAAGCAAAGCTTGTTAGTTCGGTAGGGTGAGTGAGATGACCTAAAACGCGAGTTTGCATTTTGAAAGATGCGGGGAATTTTCGAAATCAGAATGGCATTATGTTGGATGCAAATAAAAAATCGTGGACGCAGTGGCGTAGCTAAGGGAGGGTGATAGAGGTGCTGGCTCCGAGAGCCGTATCTAAAGGGGCGGCGTAAAAGAAATGTTTATTAAAAGGTGGTTTTCTTGGGAAAATATTAAACATTTGACCACGTCATAGAAATATTTTCCAGTGCCATCGGTGTGAAGTGAATGTGCTTTCTTGTACTTTTCTGAATACAATGCTTAAAAGTCAATTCGCTTTTTTTTATCTACCCCCAGCAATCATATTACTATTAAGTAAAAGAGAAAGTATTTAAATTGTCTTCTCACAAACGTCTGTGAACCCAAATCAATACAGGGGGTGCCTTTTGTTACTTCATCAGGTGATCCATTAACAGGATTTATTAACAAAGATCGGCGTTTTGCTAGTCTTTATGGAGTTAATTAATTCCAAAAATTAATGTTGAGAACATTAACAAAACTCATTTGGTTCAAGTGCGTTTATTTTTCTAATTATCTTCATTTTAAATACGTAAATTTTATTTCGGACTCGTTCAGAATCCACCGCTTCAAAACCAATTCTCTTCATGTACACCTCTCTAATCTTTTTGCCGTTCAGAGAAGAGAAAACAGACAAAATATTGTCTTCTAACAAACGGTAATGGTAATTAATTAACGTAGCACTAGAGCAACACAACGGGCTATTGACGACGGTCCGGGATCAATCCCGAAGGGAAAGATCCGAGAACATAACGTAATTTTGAACCACGGTTAGATAACGGGGAAACACCTGAGCTGGCACCCCACTCGCCAAACGTATCTCACAAACGGTCTTAAGATCATAAAACAACACAGGGAGCAAGCACCCTTTCTCACTTCCATTCTGAAGGCCTCTGAACAAAACTCGACCTTTTGCTAGGCTTTATGCAGTCACGAATTAATTGCAAAGAAATTTATATTGATAACATTTATGTATTAACAAAACTAATATGGTTCGTAGGAGTATATTTCATCTTAATTATCTTCATTATAAATACTTGAATTTTGTTTTGGATAGAGAGCGGGATTAGCCTCATTGACTCCAAATCCCGAAATGTCTAGCTTTGCCTCTACACTATTAAAATCTTTTGTTTTTATGTGTTATGAGTTATGACGACTACATTGAGATTTTATACAAACACTTCACCTCCACTGTAGAATTAAAATCAAATCCCAGTTCTTTTAAAAATGTTAAAACAATACTCCGGCTAATAACGAATAACGCTTTTTAGAGACCTGTGATATTTCGACAAAAACCTAATTTATAGAAGTCAAGAAGGTGTAATATCTAACAGTACCGAATTAGAGAAATTATTGGGTTGGTTGCTCTGGTTTGGTCACAACTTGGTCAAATATGGTCATATTTGACCAAATTGTCCAAACACAATACAATGTCAGATAAATGGATATACACACAAAGAAAGTTTTACTGACGCAGAAAAGACGAATACACACAGAGAGGAATCGAACCTGTGCCGCCTGCAATTTGCAGATTGCTAGCGCAAAGTGAGGATTGGCTCAATGGGTTTGAGAAACCAAGTGAATCACGGCCTCAGAAATTATTGGGGAGCCTAAGTAAAACCCCAGCGATATGTTTTCGGAACTCTTATTTTGTTTATACATATTACTAATATTAGCTATATATTTATAATATTTATTCCTCATGTTGGAGGGGACATGGCTCCAACCATTGAAATATTGGGGCCCAAAGGGATTAGGCACCTAAGATTTGGCACCTCAGGTGAAGGTGTTTTGTTGAAACGATTTATTTGGTTACTGAATGGTAATATTTCACGATTTACTCTTTTCCATTTGGGTTGCAGCCACCCTATAAAATTAATGTGGGGGGACACAAGGCTCGAGCCCCTAGGAATTGGTGTCATTAGTATCTATGTGTTGAAAAATTTAAAATGTGATCTAAGTTATACCAATACAAAGTCTCACTCATTATTAATTGAAAATATGGATGGGTTGTAGACACTTATAACGTCCCTAGTGGTATCGAAGGCCATACCATTGTGTTCTGATTTTTTAAGTCATAATTAATGTTCGGATGTTGATAACCTAAAAATTTCCTAAAAAAAAGATGAAAAATATCCTTAACAACGAAAAATTACCATAAAATGGGAAGGAAAAAAATCTTGCAAACGCTTCATTGCATTTTGTTTTAAAAATTATCAATAACGCAACTTCTACTTGAAAAGGCTGAATCCTCTGAAAAAATTCTTCTTAATTCCGTTACTAGCGTTCGTAAAATGCAAAATTTGGTAGGTGCGCCCACTCAGACAATCACTAGTACTTCCTTTTCCAAATATCAAAACTTTTCCCCCACAAGTATTTCATCTGTGATTCTACAACCGGTTCTACCAGGTTCTAGATAAAGGTTGTGGAATGTCCGCCTCAGTACAGGTAAGAAGCTTTGAATTCTTTTGTGCCCTATCCCCAGTTAAAAAATCGTTGTTTTTGCTTTAGGATTTATCGATTTTTATTTATTTTTTTTGTCGTCGAATTTACTTTTTTAGAATTGGAGATGTCGGGCTTTTTGTCTCCGTGGACGCCGCTGTTATAAAAACGTTCGACGAAAAGTTCTGTAAAAAATCTCGCATTACTTGGTCATTCGCTCTCCCTTCCATGATACCAACGACTTCTCCCACTTAAGGGCCTTGATTTTGCCGATCTGGACAAATTATGTTCTCTATCCGAAATTAATGTAACACATTACACGACCTTGCCAAAGCGAATTCTTGAAATGGATACCATGAAGTCATTTCTTCCTACTTCATTCACCAATTCAATTGTTCCCCAACCGCTACACGTGAATGCTTGGAAGAGTATTCAATCACCCGCAAGCACCCTTCATCATACAGGTGAAAAAATTCACCGCTTCCATACACACAAGGCAGACCGTAGAGACAAAAGACAGCGACAGATTCCCTCCACAGTTGTTGAATACTATCTATTTCTAGTGGGGCAAAGAAAAAATATTCGGTTTCCTTCCATACATCAGATCTTTCGCTTCGGGATTAATCCCGGGCAGTTGCCAATAGCCCGTTGCATTGCTCTAAAGCGACGTAAATTCAACTAGTCACATACCTTCTATAAAAATATATTTATTCATCAGAGGCGTCAACTCCTAGGTGCCCAAGCCCCCAAATATTCTAGGGTCGGAGCACCGTCCCCCAAATATCCGAGGAATAAACGTTATAAAGGAAGATAATAGGGATAACCAAGCAGAGTAACATCACCAGCCTTAATAGGCAGCATGGCCGTTATATCAGGAAACAAAGGTGCCGATTTCTAGGAGTTCCCAACATTTGTATGATTGTAGCCCGGAACCTCCAAAACCTGAGGAAATATGGAAAGTGTTATATATCACTATACCAATCAAATTCACCGACACAATGTTTGAAATTTACTTTTTGAATATTCCGAGTCACATTTCAGCATGTATTGCGCATGCATCTGATTTGCGTATTTAACTGGGATTTTAATCATTTACATTTGTCATGATTAACTACCCGTCTGCCAAATTTCAGGTCAATCCAACAACTCTTTCTTGGTGTTGCATTTTCAATGAACAGCAATGTATTTATATACTGTAGCCCCAATCCTTTAGGAGGTATTGGAACGTCAGGCGACCCAAAATAAGGCTAAAGGGTTAATAAACGTTTTTTGATGATGTACCACGTGTCATCACGAATACGTTTCAATGTTCCACTTAAAGTACCTGTGCCGTATGCCATAATTTTACCATCCATGGTAGAGAAATAAATTTTAAATCTACGTTATTGGTTTATGTAGCTGAAAAATTCTTGTCAGCCAAAAGAATGTCTTCAGGGTCATTGCTCTTCCAAACAAACAAGTCGGCCTGACGCTTTAAAGTCAGCGCCAATGGTAATATATATGTAGATTACAGGTTATATTACTGGCTGTGCAGTGCACCGATATCTATGCAAAAAGGTGCAATGACCGTCTGAAATATAAAATTTATACAAACAGTACTTATTAACTGGTTTCTTTTAATGAAAGCCATATGCACAGCAGAAATAAATTACCGTGTGCAAAAGTCACGACTATGCAGAAATTCGTCATCAAAATATTTTTGTTTTTCGTTTATCGCTTTACAGTCATTTTTTGCAACACGAGGCCTAGTCAAAATACGTTTTGAAATTGTTATAGTTTCTCAATTCGAAACGTATTTGGAATTATTTCTTACATCACGTATGATCAGAAAAATTCCTTTTTGCAAAGTGAGGGGGCAAGAGGTTTTGTAGACCGTTTGAGTTTTCCTTTTCTGGGACGACATCCAAGCTAAGCTTTTTGTGTTACTTTAACCTATTGTACAATATACGTATTGCTAGAATCCATAACCTAACACATTGCATTCTATTATTCTTTAACGTTTTCAATTTTTGCAATGCGCAATTGCATTTTGCATCTCATTTTGAAAAAGATATCCTTTAGTTGCTCCATGCAAGGAGTTAAATTACAGTCCGGGCTTATGCACACAAAGCAAAATAAACACCAGAGGTTATCTAGTCTGTCGTGTAGAGTACAACGTGTCAATCTTGCCAGACTTCGCGCAAATGGAGCTTCTGGTATCATGAATGCCAAATCTTTTTTAATTAAATTAGAATCTTCAATTAACCAAGTGTTTCTACATTATTATTATATTGTATTTTAATATACACTAAAAAGGGCAGCATGCTTCTTTTCTAAGCTAAAAATATTATATATCAATTAATTTGATTTGTAATGATCCACACAAGAGTATAAAAAGAGAAAAGTGATAAGAAATTGAACACGGAAACATTTTTGTAGTTCTTATAGGCTTCGTAATCCTTGTCCTAGAATTCAGAGTGTTGGAAAGGAAACTGCTTTTTGCATCTGACTCAGACCGTCCCCCTCATCGATAGGAGAGTACCATGTACCACCCGGTACCATGGCTCCGGGTCCCAAAGTATGTGAAAGGTTTTGTAAATCAATTCTATTTATTTATAAGATTGAGTATGAATACTCAATCTTATTCATAACTTTATAATTGTCAAAATAATGAATTCATTGTTTTGACAATAATAAAGCTCAAGCCCCCTAAGCGAGTGATTGTCGGTACTCTGATATCCAGGCCCAAAGAAATGTGAAAAGTTTTTGTTGTGAAATGCGTAGTCTGTTTTCTAAGTATAAAAAATTATGTCTTTTCGGACACTCATGTATAAAAATTATTTTTATGTGTCCGAAAGAAAAGAAAAATGTATCTATTTGTGCAAATTACACATTGAATTTTTGGCAGAATACATATTTTTATTAACCGTCATCTGACTTGGAGCTAGGTCTCACAGCGCAAGTAAGTAAACGGGTTTTTGCACATGACTCAGACCCTTCCCCGCATAGACAGGATGGTATCATGTACCACCCGGTACAAGAATTGCGAAATCGAAAAATCTGAACTTTTTTGTACTATCAGTTCCTTTTATTTAAAAGAAAGGGTATTCATTGTTTTGACAAAAAAAACTCGGCCCCAAAACGGGATTGTCGGTACTCTGATATCAGGCCCGAAGAAATGTGAAAAGATTGTGTTCTGTAATGTGCAGTCAGTTTTAAAAAAATTTATTAAATTATGAATTTTCGGATACAAAAGTTTTTTGTGTTCGAAGGTTGGTTGAGTTTATTTTTATGGCGCAACGGCCATATTTGACCAAGCTGCGTCAAACAAGACACAGGCACAGAGTGAAAATTTTACAAACCGAGAAGAGAGAAATACATACAGGGTAAGTTACAGAAATCGAACCTGCCCAGCCTTCAAATCGCATGTGTTCGAGGTAAGTAGTTGAATTTACGCCGCACTGAAGCAGCACAACGAGATATTGGAGGTGGTCCGGGATAATCCCAAAGGGAATGATCCGAGGACAACCCCTCGTAATTTTGAACAACGGTCAGATGACGAGGTCAACACCTGAGCGGGCGCCCCACTCTCCAAACTTCCCACCAAGCCAACGAAATGACATTTGAGGCCACGATTGATTTAACCTGCACCAGCCTCCACGTACATGACAGTCTTTGGGTGCATCGAGTTTCGAATTCGCGACCCTCCGGTTGCTAATTCGCGATTCTACAAACTGGGCAACCGCGAGCCCCGCAGATGTGTCCTAAGGAAAACAGAAAATTTATCGAAAACGTACTTTTTAACCCATTCAAAGCTCGTCTAATCTGGTGCTGACCTGACCCAAGTTTAGCCACCCGCAAAACTAAAAAATAAGTGTCCTTAGTTCCGTCTCATTAAGCAACGCGGGCTTTTGGCTTTTCCCACTTAAGGGACAGTACAAATAACATTTCAGCCAAACACATTTTGAAAGTAATAAAAAAAAGGGGCCGCATCGAGTAGGACTCCCATTTTTTGCGAGTCTACCAAGGCCGCTGCCACGCACAGCAGGCAGCCTCCAGCAGTCCGTGGGCCTCTTCCAGTGCTGCAGGCATCCCTATCTGCGCACGTTACCGTGACAACAGGATGCAGTACCTGTACCTCCGCTGCAGCGTGCCAGCAGAAAGAAAAACGCCGTGTGCATTCACGTCGGCACACTGGTCACGTGAGCCGTGCCTTTTCTCGTTCGATAACCGGCCCGGTCCTCCCCCTCCGGTTTCGTAACCGAGCACAGAGTTCAGCCGAGGAACCGCAATGCATCGGTGCACGAATTGCGAAACTGCTGCGCATCCGCCCTGAGAACGCACCTTTGCACCCGTCCCTTATCGGGGTTTTAAAATAGTGCACATGCGGAATAAATGTTCGCGAAAATGCTTACGCAAATTCATGTGGTTTGCAGACGACGCGAGATTTTCGTTTTATAATTTGATGACATTAGCCTAAAATTCAGTCAAATTGGGCCGCGTGTCTATTAATGCAGCGTTCACATTCCATGTAGTTTCGAAACATGATTGTGTGCAATCGACATCGAGTATATGAATAGTTTTGGAATTTTTTTTTGAAATGTAGCCTATCATTATTCATTACGTAGAAACATTTTTTGCTCACCTCCTAGAAATAGTTAAAAAGCTGTGTATATAAATATTTTCAATGTTTAAAAGTTTCTAAGGCATATAAATACTACATTACACATTTGATATTCTGATATCAAGGAATGCTTTAAATGCACGATGAGGCACATTAGGGGTGCCAGCTTCTCTTAGAAAACTCAAAATACTACATTTTTGTTGTGAGCCCAATACATTCATTTAAAGTGATAAGTGATAAGTACAGTTTTTTTTAGACAAAACTGTCCTTTCAAAGAGTTAAGCTATTAAAAATACGAGTACGAATTAGAGGAAAATTGAAACGGGCCGTATAATGTAGAAATTAGGGTATGAAAAAAATCATGATTTTTTAAAAAAGTCAAAACATCGGATTCATTTGATTTAAATCAGATTTTTTTTTATTTAAATCGGATTTTTATTAATTCCTTGTCCGTACAAGTTTAAATTTGTTGGACATGAGACACGCAAATTAGTGTAGTTTCAGATAGTTTTGATTTATTTAAAAATTAATATTTTTATGTAAAACATTAATGTATTAAGAAATATAGTTGGGTAAATTTTTGAAAGATTAAAACGCGACATAGGAATTAGCAAGTAAATCACATGATAGAGTAAATAGACAGTGCCCCAAATGCCAAGATGAGCAATGTTTTTCCATCTGCTTCTCAAGCAGTTTAGATTACTTTGAGTTTTACTCATAGCCAATGACGTGAATTTTTTGGACTCAGATAAATAAGGTTGCCAACACCATATTATAATTTTTTTCAATCATACAAATTTCAGAATTTTTTGCATTATTTATTTATCATATATGAATAAAATGTTTCGAATTACTTCAATTAGTTTGTTATAAAATAATTAATTGGGTCAAGACTTGCTTTTGAGAAAAAAATCATGTCACCAATAGAAAATAAAATAAAAGGAACTTGCATCTTGAAAAATTCCTACTTCTCATTAATTTTTAGCTTGCAAAAATAATTTATTGGTGAAAAAATTGTTATTAGTAAGTTAACAGAGTTAATTATTGAAAGGCCAGCAGTAAGTTAGAATTATTGTGTTAACAGTAAAAAATGAAAGATGAAAATACATCAATTTGAAATCAAATATGTCCATTTTCCAAATTCTTAGAGCATTGACAAGTATTTCAAAGGCATATTCGAATCATATAAAAAGGTTTATATATAAAACAAAAAACCCCAGATAATGCCAATTGAGTGGAATTTTGAGCTTGCAATAAAAAATTTATTAATTCCAACAGCTTTCTGCTTCAACCCATAATCTTTTCTCAACATACTTAATTATCAGATGAGTGAATTAACTTTTACATTCCAAATTTCAATTCCATAAATATTGAATAGTCAGTTATTCTAGCAGTGTAAAAAATTCTAAGGGATCAATGCATGAAATTTCCCAATGAATTGAAATAAAAATTAACCAATATATTACACAAAACAAAATAAAACTATTAAAATTTTCAATTATAAAGATTTCTGTGCAAAATTGGAATGCTTTGTGATACTGAAGAAAATCTTTTCGTTGTAAGTGTATCTTTTTTATGAACAGACTACAATACTAAATACATAACTAGAACATCTTAAAAAAGAAAGCAAGTTACCAAAATTTTAATCATTTGAGTGAATATATTTCGAGTATCTTCATTCATCACATGGTGAATGGTTTAAAATTGGCCATGTGGCGATTTATAGTCACACGGAATGTTTGAAACAAAACCAACACTGATGAGCAGACTTGTGAGTGACACCTATTGGTCAATGGCCTAAGATAAAAATACTTGTCTGATAATTATGATCCCAATCACACGCAGCAAATGCTGTTATTTAGTGTCTTCGAAGGGAGGATGATTTTCATTGTCATTTTGTGGTGAACTCAGTACGAGCGAAGTTCTTAACTTATTTGAATAAAATAACATGCATCTTGTTCAGTATTTCATTCTCAATATTAAACACAACAGAAAGAAAAATGAAAGTTAAAATTTTGATTTAAATCAATGATTTTTTTAATAAAAAATACTTGATTTAAATCAAGCTGATTTAACTCGGCATAGCCTGGTAGAAATTACACTTAATATTTGGATCCTACTAATCTTTGGGGAGAAAATTTTGCTATTCGTATAACTTTTTAAAAATAATTGAAATATATATTCTTGGCGTATATTTTTAATCCATTAGCTTGTATGAGGGAATTGCGATCCGATTCTATAAAAGAGTGCTGTATTGCATATAAGATTCCAGCGTAAAACAATTCTCAATTTCATTGACGCCATTTAGCCTTAGTACCTACCCGGCCTTAGTCTACCTGGGTCCTTCCATGCAAAATGGGTAAATCAACTGTGACTGACATCACAGATTTGAATGAAAATCAGTTTTTAAATAGGTCACATAGTAAGGAGCAACTGCAAAATATAGGTTTCAGAAATGTATATTGTTATTTATTGACATTAAACGTTGAAGGTCACATAAATGTGGATTTTTTAGTAGTAAAAGTAGCCTGTGTGTGTTTGCTACTCTATATTTCAATAAGTTAGTGACACAAACTTAAAATTTTTATATCGTTACATTCTCCAGAAAAAGGTCTCTTAAGAAAAGTCAGAATATAATTTAATAGCAGTCTGCTGAATCTGAGAGATCGACAAAAATAGAAATTTTGCCAATATGCTACAAATTTCAAATTGCTCTGGTATCTCTAGAAATGAAACGACAAAATTAAAAAATAAACTTCACGAAGAGATTTTTTTAAAAATAGCGTGATGTAATTTAGTGTGATTGTATTTCTATTCCTTAGTAAAGAAAACAAATTAAAAAGTAAAATTATGGAAAAATGAGATTTTTCAATTTTTTAGAGTCCATTTAAATTCTGAAGAAAATCTCACAATAAGCATCAAAACTTTTCAAAATTGTAGATCAATATATCTTTTTCCTGTTCTGAAATTTGCATTGCATCTTTTGCTTTATTTTGCCCCAGAAACATTTTTAACTAGATGGAAATGTAATTTTTTTTATCGCAGCTGATAATGGAAGTTATAAGTTCGATAATATAAAAATGCGACATAAGAATGAAGTAAATTTTATGTTACACGTACAAAATTTCATACGAAATTACTTTTGGAAACTCTGTTTTGTTTGTCTTTTTGCCAAGAGTGTTCCATCAGTGAAATAATCAGTTTAATTGGTAGAAAGTTCATTTTGTTAGTGAAGTCTTTTGACATGTTTATATCTTTTGGAAATGTGAATATTAAATGCTGTTACTTGTGAATATTAAATAAGTTTTGTAAATATTTTTTATTAGACATGTAAATACAATGTCTAATTTTGAGAAAAAAGAATTCATAGTCCCTGATTTTTCAAACGGTGATGTAGGAACGTTTCCTTTTTGAGAAGCTGTGACAGGATCTATTATGTAAAAGCAACCTTTTAAAAGAACTTTTTAGGCTTACAGATAAAGCCAGAGAACTGTTCTATTTGAGATTGGGTTGAAAGTTTAAAAACTTGTCTTCACTTATGAATTGGAAACATCAGAGAAGCAGTTTGAGAAACTCAATAACAATCGCAGGAGATGGGGAATTCACCAGTCAAAATGGTCCATAAACTCAATATGACTCAAAGAAAGCATTATGGAAAAAGAAAAGAATAGGAAATTGTGCTAATTGCAAAAGTAAATTTGCTATTGTTTTGCAAGTACACCCTAATGAAATTGAAAATGCACCTGTGACTGACAGAAATGAAGACTCATTTGAGTGAGATTTTTCTGTTTAGTAAATTGTATTTGGAATCTTAAAATTGTATATAAGATTAGAAAGTGTTCTTGTATGTTCTGAGAGAAGTAAATCCCCTTTCTCATCTGTTGTCTGATCCCCATTATCAGTACCAGTTTACGGGCCCCATCACCAGTAGAGATAAGGGTCCCAGTATCAGTTTAGTTGACGAGCCCCAGCAACAGATTAGATGACGGCGCCTGTACTAGTTCCGATTATGGGCCAAAATGACAACTTAGATTACATGTCCCTCATTAAATTAAAAGTGTGTATTCCAAAAGTACCAGCGCTTAAGAGCACTGTGGAAAAAAATTATATTTAAAAACATTTTATGTGTGAAGACTTGTCACCTTATATAAGTATATGTATTTTACACAAAACAAAATTGAATTTTTATAAGGTTTGGGTGCCCCCTTCCATATGCCTCACCATTCCCTAAGCTTTAGAATATGAAATGATAAATACTCACAGTAGCCTTAATATACACAGAACGTTAAATGCTTAGCTTTGACCATTTCAAGGAATCGGGATGCCAGACGTCCCACTGCCCCTGAAGAGGTTAACCTGCACTAATGCAAATTTTTCATTTGCACACCTGCTCAGTTTTATTATAGTTATCAGTGGCGGACAGGCCCACCAGGAAATCGGGAAATTTCCGAGATGCTGGTACTTTTAGGAGTCGTACATCATAATACGACTATAGTATATGTTTTCTGTTGTAGTTGAAAGCAAGGCTGATCGTGGTTGAAATAAATGGTTAAACGATGTAGTCTAAACCTAGGTCCAAAAAAAGATAGTAGTGATGTGAGAAATCCCTGCCATACTGATAAATAATAGCTTAGATATGCTACACCTATAGTTCAAAAGTGGAAAATTTGTTCTTGGGAATAATTCTTAATTCATAAATCCTACCAAGTCTCTTAAAATCTAACTTGGATAATATTTTTAATGTCCTTTGCTGATATGAATCAATTCAGTTGATTTAAACAAACGAAAACATTTTCACAAGATGACAATCGAAAAGGTGTTACTTCCTTGAATTAATGTTGCTAAAATCATTGACTAATTTATAAGGTGTCAAATTGTTTGAAATTGCATATTTTACTTTTAACAATTCAGTCCTCTCTCACCTGAGGCCAATTAAGGACCACGTTTTATTTTCCCGGATCGATCACCCGAGCCTGTCCATCACTGATGGTTGTTCTTTATTTACAATGGAGATTTATAAATTTTAAAAACTTATAAGCAACTCTTGCTCATTATAGTACAGAAACGTTTTACACTTCCGGGACTCCCTACTTGAGGACCCTGGTCAGAAGTATGATTTTATTGTCCTTGGAGAAGTGTATATTCTTATATTGACAAGTATATTATGTTTTCAAGCCTGTTAGTCTTGCTTTGGGGTGTGTTGAGGCACGCAATATGAAGGTCACATCGAACTTTCTCGTTCTATATGACCGGCTTCTTTCACTCTATTATTTAACACTGCTCAAAATGGAAAAATTACACGAGGGCAAGAACAATTCGAAATAGAATAGAATCAAGTAACTAAATACGGTAAATAAGGTGTTTATATAGAAAAAAATCTCATGAAAAACACGACTGTCACTGAAATTGTGCAACTATCCACCAGAAGACTGATGAACTTTTAACCCATTTGTCTGAAATTAACTATCAGAACCATTCTAGTGTTGACAAGAACATGGATTCTGTTTTCAAATTTACGTTTCATAAAGACTGTTAGCGTTCTTTTCAATTTATAACAGACGAATTTTTACATTAATTATTTAATTAACAGAATTCGCTACACTTTCCAATGAAGGAATTGTACATCTCGGCAAGTACGCTTATTGGAAAACCACAAAAATCTTTTCAAATAGAGAATTTATCTCAAACATTAAATATGGGTATGAGAGGCAGAGATTTAGAAAACACGTGTGAATATTGCCTCGCTTTTTTAAATGTTTTTCATACCAAAGTGATTTATAGTGCAGGGGTGTGTTTGTTAGGATGCGGGTATGATTTACAGATAAAGCAGTTCCTCAGTTTCTTCTTGCCCTCAGACCAAAAAACTCCGCAGACTGAGAACCCATATCTATATGTTCTATCTATCATCTCTTCCTCAGACACTTGCTAACAATTTTTCGTAACGTTAAACCAGTAAGAGGGTTCTGGGTAATTCAACGGTTTTCGGAACAGCTAAAACTGACGGTCTAAAATTTGATGGGTGGTTGGGTTTTATGACACAAGGGTCATATTTGACCATGTGGTCTAAAATTTGAAGGCATTAAATAAACTATCTCACAATCAGTGGGCCTCATCCTAAAGAAAGGTTTTTTAAATACATGAAGTCTACGGACAGGGAAAATAATAAAACACATTAGAAGGCATAAAAATGTGCTGCCTCAAATTCAAAATAATCACTGTATTGTCAATGAAAACCAATTACATCTTTGTTAAGCAACCAAAGATTACACAGAAAAATTATACCTACATATCAAAAATATAAGGCTTCTGTAGTAAAACTGAAAAGCTTTATGGAATTCCTTGAAACAAATAGGAAACCATTGCATTGAATTTTTGTTTGAGCAGTATTACGATAAGTAAGGCTATTAATTTCGTACGATACTTTTATCTACAAATAGCATACAAGATCGATTGGAACATCGTAACTGCAATTTCAGCATATTTCTTGCGTAATATTCTGTTTCCTAATGCACTTTGTTACGACACTTATATTAATTTTCATATTCAAGTTTCAGACCTCCATTATGCAATTCTGTACGCAGAACTCCAAAATACTTTTGTTTTGAAATCCTTCTGAATCCTTGAACATTGAACACTGGAAAAAGAATAGGAATGCTCTATGAACATAGATACAAAACAATACAGTATGCTTACAAAGGAAAGTCGGTATTTCGGTTTTGGACAATTACATTAATTATCCACAGTTAACCTTTTCAGGAGTGGTGGAATGTCTGGACTTTAAAAAAAGTAACAGTAGTACATATAAATATTCTAATGCGAAGAGTACTTTTGTGTAAACTCCTTGTGGGACCTCCAATGTTCCCTTCCCCTCAAATTTGAAACTGGGTCCAGCCAAAGACCGTCGTGTACACGGGGACTATTGTGACCTCAAATGCCCTCACGTTGGCGTGTTGTGGAAGTTTGGACAGTGGGGTCCCAGCTCAGGTGTTGACGCAGGTCCCAGCTCAGGTTTCAGGTTCAAAATTACGAGGCGTTGTCCAATAGTCCGTTGTACTGCTCCAGTACGGCGTTAATTAACTACCAAACTTCCCTTCCTCTCAAAATATCTGAAAATACTGACTATTTCTTTTGTGCAAAATACATTCGTAGGAGGTGATAGGTTTTCAACACGAAAATTTTCAAAAAGTTATTTAGCCTTGTGCGCTTCAGATGGTTTGGTCCATAACAATGAGTTGCTTTGTTAAAAAATTTGATGAATTACGAGAACAAATCTAAACTTGATAATTACCAGACCAGTAGGATGAATGGCTTAGAGCATCACTCAAAAGATTTTCACCCATGTGGTAGTTCATGGATTCGATTATCTCATTGTGTTGGTTGCCTAACTGTTTTCCTCTTCTGATACTTGCATAAATCCGGACCAAAATCTCTCTATATACTCATTCAGAAAAATCCCTTATGTTTTAGAAAAATAAACAATTAACGAGTACTTAAATGTAATAAGACAAGTGAAAAACCAAAGTACAGCTAAATACATGAATGCAAACTACAGCTGCATGTTAACAAACTAAAGCAGTTTTCCTCCCTCTTCATTTTCTCTTATAGGTAATTTGATTCAAGTACAGAAGCGCAACTAGAAATTTTCAATGCTACTATTCCCTTCAATATATATGACCCAAACTGACTTGAAGATTTCGGAGTATATCAATAAAACAACAAGCACTATTTTAGCAAAACGTTTAAAAGATTAACATGGAAACAAAACTGAAACGTGATTCTGAGTGTATATATCTTTAAATATCCCCCAAACCATTCATAATTATTCCTGTAAAAAGATTGAAGGAAAATTATAATTTTTCACAAAAAGCACTATCATAAAGCATTATTTTTCTAGTTTTGTTTCAAAATTATCAGGTCATAGGATGGGTTCTAACTCCCAAATCCCCTCGGTTACATCACTGATCAAATAAGGTAACTTCATAAGCAAACAACCCTTCAACCAACGCATGATATCATGGTAAGACATTGTTACAGACTGATACCAATAATGCAGATGTCGAACTAATAAAAATAAATGTTTCAAAATTCTTGTGAAATTAAATGCAATATTTGTGTGAATTTTAGGCAGATAATCCTGATCTTACAGAAATAATTTAAGTAACATTCTCTCTTTAGATTTGTTCGTATAGATAGATTATCCATTCACTTTTCGCCCCAACAAGGCCTTTAGAGGTCGAGTCAGGGTACCTTTTGATATACGTCCCTCTTATTCAGATTCTTGTGGGCGGTACATGTAACAGTTGGTCCGGTTCATCGAGAACCGGATAAACGAGTTCATTTATATGAAAATTTAGAATTCAATAAACAAAAAAGTGACGACAGCGTATAAGTCCATCAAACCTTGAAACCGTGCACTTATTAGTAAGATCTCTAATTTTAATCTTTACGCGAATATTGTTCAAAACAAAAATTATGTACGATCTCATCGCATTAGTTAGTTAAAAGAAGTTTAAACACCCATTTTAAATTCTTTAAAACTAAAATTTCTTTCTCCAAAATGAGTAATTTTTGTTTGCCCAATATTTATTTTTGAAATTTTTTTTGAAGAATGTTATTTTATAACGATTACTTGCAATGTCCCTCCTTTTCTGAAACAATCGTCTCATTTATCAAGAAATTAAATAGCATGTGCTCATAAAAGTCGAAACACAGAATTAAGAAAAAAAGAGTTTCAGTTTTTATGATTGCAGTTCTTGATTATTATTTGTAAATAAACTTCGCTAATGGAAAAAGCGTTTCAAATTTACACCTACAAATTCCAGAATTAAGATACAATATATTTTTGGATAAATCACGTTTCGTGGATATTTTAGTGTGATTTTCCGTACCTTTCCCAATACAAATAATCCAAAAGATGGTCTAAGTTTTAAAGTTCGTACGATGTTGAGGTTGCGAGGAATAAGAGACTTCGAATCAGTTATGCTTTCCGTGTTATGTACAATGATGCGTTTGCAAAAGTCTGTTTTAGATAATGTGAAACGATGATGGATCTCCAGAACATCACGCACATTAAAAATATATCCATTATTCTCTTTGCAGTGTGCCGTTGACAAACTTGGATTTCCAAATTGTTTCTATCCTTCACGATTCATGCTATATTCTGAAAAATATTAGTCTCAACTATCTTTTGAGCGCGCACTAGAAAAAAATTGAAACATCTAAAACAATTGAAAGAAGTTCACTCTTTATGTTTTATTTCCCGAAAAATCAAAACAGATTTTGAGTAAATAGCCCAATGAAAATTAAGTTTCTAGCGCAGATTTAATCTACTAAATGGATACATGGGGAACTGAACGTCTTTTTTCCGCAACATGAAAATTTTAAAGGTCAGAAAAGTCGAAACACAGCCAAATGTAGTAACCATTCGTTACAGTATTACCCCTCACATCTCCTTCGCTTATCCTATCAGAAAAATTCTTTTAAAATCGGTACACGAAATTCTTTCTCGAGAGATACGATTGGTCGAGAGGAGAGTCCCTTAATATACACGGGAAACCCCGTATCGACTTCTCTCCGTTCTGAATTCCTCAATTTTCCTGCATTTCAAGATAATACACCGAGTTGTAAATACGCATGAATCGCTCGGTCGTTACATACCAAGACTTATATTTTTGTGAGTATTTCCTTCGATAACTTCATTTTGATTGGTTTTTCATCACATGATTTTCTCTGTTCAGCAGACGACTGTTTTATGAGCGAACTAATTATTTTGCGAATCTATTTCGGATTTCATAAAACTGAAGTAGACTGACCTTGCATAGAAGTGAATTTAATTTTAGAATTGCTGTAAAATTTGCACTTGGGTATTTGCAACTATTTTTGCACTGACCTTGTTGATTGAGTCACGGTCATGACAGCTAATGTCAATATTTACTTCCCTTTCCATGGTTAATTGATTTATCACGAGTTTCTGTTATTTCGTATACTAGTATCAGTTTTTAATTTGCAGTTTTTGAAAGAGTTGCTGATAGTTTTGTGACGCTTGTTTGCCGTAAGTTTAAAGATTAGTTAACATTTTATTCTATAATTTTTGTATAGAAACCCTTTTTGCTATTGCATGATTGACGCCTCGGAAAAATTTTCTATACGTGTTAATGTTTGCATAAGAATGCAATGAAAAATAGTTGGTTTTGCTGAAAATTTTAAAAATAATTTAATTTGTTTTTAGGTTCTCACTAGTCATTGTCTCATACTCATCTGTGCTACAATGTCTCAACAGTTTTGTTTGAAATGGAACAACCACACGACGAACATGCTACAGGTGTTCGAAAACCTCTTATCAACAGAAGCCCTTGTGGACGTTACATTAGCCTGTGATGGGCTAAGCCTAAAGGCACACAAAATGGTGCTCTCCGCTTGCAGTCCCTTCTTCCAGAGTTTATTTTTAGAAAACCCCTGCAAGCACCCTATTGTGATAATGAAAGACATGAGGTATAGCGACCTCAAAGCCATAATCGATTTCATGTATAGGGGAGAAGTAAATGTGTCCCACGACCAGCTCTCGGCGCTTCTGAAGACTGCCGAGACGCTCAAAGTGAAAGGACTTGCCGAAGTGACCGGCGAGAACAGGCACGCTTCGGGCATTGTGCAACAAGAAATTACGCCGCAGGCTGTGACTACGCCCGTTACCCCCACAGCTCAAAGGACAGATACGCCTCCTTTACAGGGTAAAAGAAAACGCGGCAGGCCTCGGAAAAGATCGCTTAGTGATTCGAACCGCAGCGACGACGAAGGGGTAGCGGCGAAAATCAAAGAGCGGGACTCTCCTGACGTCGAAGAACTATCTGGTGATGCATCCATGGAAGCCACAAGTGATATTCGTTCGGGTGGCCTTCCAAATTCATTAAATTCACAATCTCAGGTGCCCTCACACTCATCGAACAATGTAAATAGTTTTTCAAAATCCCATCTGTCCGTTTCTCAAGATCCTCAGGTCGACGACGCATCGGGTGACGAGAATGAGTTCGAAGTTGAACCTTCGAAGTTATTAGAACAAACTCTTACTACAGACAATGTAAGTGTTTAGAAACCCTTTGTAATTTTGAGATTGCATACTTCGTATCAGGGTGTTTTTCTGTTTAATTTGGTGCTATATTACAGTTCGTTCTTACAGGTTCCTTCCAATAGTCAAAATAGCACTGGGCACATAACTCTTCCATCTGTAAGTGGCTTAGAAATATCAAGGCGGTCAATGAGTAGTACAGATAGTGTCAGCCAAGCTCTAGTTCCTGCTTCAGATTCATTAGGTTCAAATCTACAAGGACCTGATAGTCCACAAGGTAAGTTCACTTTTGTTTTATTTTTGCTGTCTCATGGCAGGAAGTGTTAGTGCTTTAATAGAGCAGATGATTATTAGGCATTCTCAAAATGAATTAAATTTTCTATTTGCATCTGCTTTATTGAATTGCACTGACACTTGCTTTTTTGGTCGACAGATGTACCTGCCATTGGACATGGTGTGTCATATCCCGAGCTGGTGCCCCTCAATATCAAACAAGAGACTCCTTTGTACTTAAGTGATACAGAGCTAGGCATGATCTACCGCCGCAGCCAAAACAATCGGCAATTTGCTGTAAATTTAGCCAGGACTTTGTTTTCACCCAAAGAAATGAGAAACTCAAATTGTCGAGGTGTTCGAAACTATTTGCCCCTAGATGAACGAAAGCTTAATTTTATTCGGAACACGGTTCAGTGTTTCTATCTCATTGATCAGAATATTGAATCTGATGCATGGAAATTATGTATGCAAAGTATTGATTCCCATTGTCGCCATGAAAGAAGGTTATTAAGAAAAACTGCTATCAAAGCACAAGATTTAACACATAAGGTGGGTATCTTCAGTGAAACTGAGTAGTTTACTTTTCGGCATGTGATAATTGAAATTGATGTGAAGGTCAAGTAGACAGTGTCTGCCAGCATGTTTTGATAATGAATTACTTGATTGGTGAATGTTAAATGATGTTTGTAAATTTTAGTGTATTGAGTAATTTTCCCTTCATTATTAAAACCTCCCCAAGTTAAATTATTTGAAAGCATGGTTATAAATTTAGATTTTAATGACATGTTAACATTTAAAATGATTTTTGTAACCAATGTTACGATTTTTGAGTATAATACTAATTCACTGCATTTTTTTCAGATATAAAACCACAAATTCTTTCATTTGATGACCCACCCATTTCTCCTGTTGCTGGCACTTCTCATGGTTCTGAACGATCTATGATGATGTACATGGACCAGTCAGGTGTGGCATCCATACCTGGACCAAGTAATTATCAAGACAATAGTGCCCTTGCGCCACACGATTCACAACCTCAAGGTAAAAAGATTTCTGTTCGAACTTGCGTATTCATTTTTCATATGAGATCAGGAAAAGCACTATGAAAATCAATTTTTCATGCTGAAGTACTGATTGAGTTCAAATTGTGGGTGCTGTTAAATTTTTCAGTGCCCTTTCTGAAATGGTAATGGGCACAGGACTGAGTGATTTCTGACATAATTGAATTTGATGTTAAGTTGCATGTTAAATCGATTTTCATTTATGCTTCTTCTCATGTCATCCGATTTCAAATTATTGGAAGCCATCTTTCAGACTTACACTAGGTTTTAAATCTAAGTTAGAATCAAAATGCTAAAATTGTGTTATTTGAAAGGTGGCTTAGCTTAGTTGGACTGGTAAGTCAAGCTCTTTTAACTATGTCCGTTAAAGACAGTTATTAGAACTTGGCTTATTTATAGCTTTTATTAAGTTGAAATTATTTTAAGTTAGTTTGTAAATTAGGTTTATTTGAGGTATTTTAAGTTAAGGCTAGTTTGTAAGGTAGTTAATTTCTAGGTTATAAACATTAGGTTAAGTTTAGTATTATGCATCAAATGGTTAATTTCTAATTCTAAATGTATTGGTACATAATTTTGATCTTTAACTCTTGTCATGTTATTGGGACCATTTAAACTGTTGCAGTATTTTGTACAAAATTGTTTAGTATAAACTGTCAGTTATTGAAGTTGTACTTCACTGGCAGTATTCTGTAAGTGAATATATATATAAGTTGCCAGAAATGTCGGCATTATGTTGTGAATGCATCGTGCAAGAACTAGACAACTCAGTCTACGAAGACCAGTTTCCTAAGAAAAATTGCCCTGCTGCTGCATTACTGAAGCTTCAATAAGGAAATACATCTTTCAAGTCAAGATTTCATCTTACCAAGAATATAACAAGTTTGATTACATGTTCTATGGTGAGTAAAAAGCTTTCATTCTTTAATATTGTGGTATTTGGTAAGTCTTTTAATAGTTGTTTCTCTTATGTAATAAATGTGAGTCTGGTAAGTATTATGACTCACTATAGATCATCTTCAAGATTACTCCAGTTAATTCTCAAAATGCAAACCTCCAACCTGTGTATTAATCTAGTTACTTCAAGGTTTTGAACCTTTTATATTTAATTCTAATGACAATTTCCTCTTCATTAGGTTTAATAATGAAGATGAAAAATCTTACAGAAATAGCATTAGCCCTTGAATTCTATTTATAGAATATTAAGTACATTTTTGTAACATTAATTGAGGACATTTTTTATCCTCCCTTAATCCTTATAAGTGATAGATTAATATACAGTTTTATTTCGGAGATGTCATGCTCAGTTTTCTTGAGTCTACTTGCAGGTGAAGTTGAGAAGTGCTGTGAAGTTATGTTTCAGGTAAGAAATGCTCTACAGTACATATTTTTTAACCTCACATATTCAAACGTTTTGAACATTTGTTAATGAATTCATATTTTTTGAAAACTTTACTTTTGTAATTTAAATCTTATTAAGATTTCTAAATCTTCTTAAGATTTGTGTAAAATAAAATTAATAGGCAATTTTTTTCATTGTTATTACTTGATTTCGCTTTCTGTACTTCATGTATGGCACCACAAGAACATAAGTTAGTGTATGAAATTAAAAAGCTGAATGTGATTGACACTAAGCCTACTTTTTATTCATTAGGTTGGAAATGATGAATATTGAAGCTCATTCATTTCTGGTTAGTATTAGTACTGAAGTTCATTGTTGAATATTCAATCTGCACTCTATTCAAATCCAAATTCGGGCTGAAAGATTAAAATTGTACAATATGCAACAGTTTGAATGGTGACCAACTTTTTAACTTTTCACATTCAGATTTAATCGGTGTTATGCATTTTGCTCTTAAATGTGTGGTGTCATTAGTGAATGATGGAAAGATTTCAAAATGGATTAAAGATCTACTTTAACGCTCACTCACAAGTACTAAAATGTAGTTTTATTCTTAGGTCGTAAAACTTTGTGGTGGAATCAACGCTCTCGATTGCAGAAATTGCAAGCTGCAGCTCTAAGGCAATTTAAATTCAAATCATCTAGATTCTCTTCTGGTTTTAGAGGAACTCCTAAGCAAGCAGTTTGTCCATTTTGCTTCAAGGTGTTTTATGATAAAAGCACAATGAACAGGCATGTGTCCAAGCGCGTTTGCCTGGGTTTGCAGTTTCAAACTCCGTTGATAGAAGACGACTCGAGTGTTCCTTCCCAGCCACTTATTTCGAATATACAATCAAGCTCTCCAATATTGAATTCAACTGAGGATGCCTCCAATCCTGTCAATGTCAACTCTGAAACTCAGGATGTGCAGGTTGCAGAAAGTTTAATCAAATCATCTCGGCTTCCTTGTCCTTATTGCAATAAACTTTTAAAAGGGGAAAGAGGTGTTCGAAAGCATATAGATTTTTATGGATGTCCTATGGCTGCAGGTGCTAAAGTTAATGAATGAAATGACATCCACTGTTTTTTTTATGTGCAATATATTAAATTGCAATGAAATGTTTAATATTTATCTGGCTCATTGTTGAATTTGTAAGATGGAGCTACTGACATGTGTTTTTATAGTCCCAGTAACACGACAAAAGCTAAAGAACCTTAGTGATATTTTACTTAGGTTTACTTGGCATTATCTAGTCTTGAATGAATATTTTTTCTTTAGTTATGATTAGTGTAGAATGTTATAATGGATTGCTTTGCTTTTTATCCAGACGGCAAATTTTCAAAAATTGCTAATTTGTATGGATTAACATCTTTGGTGGCTATAATCTTTAGTGGTAGGTAGCTCCATCAGATTTATATGTAAATAGTTGTATAAGATGTGAATAAAATAATTTAAAAGTTAAGATTTTCTCTCTTCCATGTGGATTTCACATTTTAGGATTCCAAACCAGTAATGAAAATTGAACATGTGTAGTGGAGCAGCGAAGTGTCTTGTTCGAGGTAAGACTTCTCTCTGGAACTATTGGGTTAACATTAGCTCATATTGCCTGCTGATCTGCTTTTAATAATAAAAGATTAGCTTACAAGCTAAAGCTCCCTTGATAAAGCTTAAATTATGTATCAAAACTTCTGTACTGGTAGTCTTCAACTTGGTATATCAGGGTTAGAGCATTAATGTGGCATGTATATTTTAAATTACATGCTTAAAATAATGAATAAATATATTAATAAATTATGAGTGAAAATTTAAACAATTCAGAAGGCATTTAGCATGCATTTCAAGAGGAAATAGCTTAACCCATTAAAGACCGCTCCTAATTTTTGCTGTTGGAATTGCACCAAACTGAATTTTTACACTTATTGGAACATAACACAATGAAGGTGTTTCCAGAAAATTACTTATTTTAATAAGAGTTACAAAACGTTGCGTTTTCGCAACGTCAGTCCTAAGTGATATAAAAAATTGTTTAGTAACATGAGAGTTGAAACATTTTGCATGTAGAGGTATATTGCACTTACTACAGATAGTAATTGTTTGACTTCTGCAGTGCTTGCATCTTCTCTCATTTTCGCTGTGTTTAGTGATTATATGGTGAAAACGGTCCTTCCGAGCTTCGTTTAAAATTAAATTTTAGATGGCAGATGGTCTTCCAACATGTGAAACAGTAGGTGAACTTGAATCTGGATTTCTTCAGTTTTCATCCAAGATACGGAATGAGATCTCTGAAAGTCTACTAAACTTATCTTAGAATCCATTATGTCCCTGTAGAGCCTTCATGCATTTTACTTTGCAACATCAATAAAATTGGGAACCATTTCTTTCCCCTTATATTTATTCTGTGTGTTGCTACGAAATTATCTAAAAGATCTACCCTCCCACATATGCTTGTTAAAATCAAATTAATCTAGGTTGCTAGGATAGTTGCGTGCTTTTTCTCCCCTCGAGTATCGGCTGTCAATAGGTTCAAGTGCTTCCCAGTTTAATGGCACTAACTACTTACTGCATTATCATTCCAACGAACGGCACAAATTTCATTTTTTATCAAATGCTGAATCATAGGTTCCTCTAGCTTTAAATTTTTTTATGGGGTATTTCTAAATTTTCACCTAATGCATCAAAATATTCATCTTATCTGGATCTGGAGGAATGGCAAAATCTGGCTGTTTAACATCTTCCGTAGATGATTCTGAAATTTCATCGTAATCTTGCTCGTGGAAATACTCCCGGGCCTCTTCCATGTTAAACATAGCTTTTTTCCCGACACAAACTGCATAAAACAACTATTTTTTTTCTCAAGTAACACACTTTGGATGGTGTTGAGTTTTCGCAACATTTTTCAAAATATGAATTTAGAAACAAATTATGCCTTGCCTGTTGAAGCCATTTTGTTTTTTAAGCCTTTGGTAAATTCGGCAGATACTTTTATTTTAAGTTACAGCAAGTTCTGCCATCAATCACATTTGAAAATAGTCACTTTTTTCTTCAAAACATGAAAAGAAAATCATGATAATGTAAAATAAAATTAATTTATAGTTAACAATTAAAGTATAAAAAATCGAATAAAAATGTAGTTCAGACAAAAAATACCTAGAACTATATTAAAAAAATGTAGAAATTAATGTCGACTTTTTGCAACATGCCTTAAATGAGTTGAGATGGCCTAGAACAGTGGTCCCTAAACTTTTTCACTTGAGGGCCAGATTGAAAAATCCTGGAAGTCGGCGGGCCGACAACACGCACATACAGTGGCTCCCAAAAGTGTTCGTACACTTAAGAATTTCAATAAAATACTGCTCTATCCATTAATAAAAATCAATATTTCAGAATGGGCATTTTTCTAACTTAACAAAACAACAATTTTCAAAATATTTTTGGAAAATCAATAATCAAAAACGTTACCTCACAAAAGTCTTCGTACACTTTTAAAGAAATCTATATTAGTAAATATTGTAATATTTCGGTAAATTAGTACTTAGTAGGATATCCACAACAGCTTTTGTAATTTCTGCATCAATGTTCCTCCATTCTTCAATCATTGTTTTTAGTTCGCTTTTCGTTTTAATGTCGTGTCCTCGTACTCTAACCTCCAGTTCTCTCCAAATGTGTTCTATTGGGTTTAAATCCGGCGACTGAGATGGTGTTTTCAGAACTTCTGGACAATTATAGACACCAGAGGCGAATGTTGAGAGCTGTGTGCTTAGGATCTATATTTTGATAAAAAACAAAGTTGTTTCTAATACCCAAATTTTGGGCTGATAATTTTAAATTGTCTTTTAAATATTTAAATAAAGAGCATGATTCATTATGCCATCAATAAATACCAAATTACCTAGTCCTGATGCTGACATGCACCCCCACACAAGGACACCTCCACCACCATGCTTTAATGTTCCAACTAAGTTCTTGGGATTAAGTTCCTCATTTTTTCTTCTCCATACAATTATACGCCCATCAGAACTAAATATGTTAAATTTGCTTTCATCTGCAAATAAGACATTCCAATGTTTCGGGCTTATTTATCATTGATTTTGCGAAGGAAAGCCTAAGCTTTCTATTTTTCGCACTTAAAAAAATTTTCTTCGGGCAGAACGCCCATTTAATCCAGCTGATCTGAGTGAGCACTCGTCGGACAGTTTCAGATGAAATTGAAGTAGAAAATTTTTCAGTAAATTCTGTAGGAATTTTTACGGCACTCAAACGTGGATTTTTCAAATTTTCTCACTATAAATCTGATCACGTTGAGTTAACTTTGCCGGACGACCTTTTCTTACCTTGTTTTCGATCCGATTTTCTTTAAAGCGTTTTATCACATACTGCACCGTAGAATGAAATAAATTTACTAATTTAGAGATATTCCGAACTGATTTACCACTATGAGGAAAATTAATCAATTTTCGAATGCTGTTTGTTGTTTCCTTACGACTACGAGCCATTTTTAAATAATAAATAGAATATTACGAAATAAGCAAGCAAAGATTAAAGCCAAACGATTTTTTAAATGTCACCACAATGCAAAAATAAAAAAAACCGATAAACGAAAATTTTATTCATGAATTTATCCGAAAATGTTTCGGTGTACGATCACTTTTGTGACGTTCTTTCTCTGCCTCCTTGCATCTTCATTTTTATAAAAAGAAAATGAGTCGATATTTTTTTAAAGAATGTTGGGGTTTTATTCAGAATCACATGGAGATATGAACAAATATTGGACTTTATATTCGAATTCAATTCCAGACTACAGCGCTTTTTCTACAAATTTTTAAAGTACGAACACTTTTGGGAGCCACTATATATATATGTGTGTGTGTATATACAGGGTGTCCCAAAAAGGTTGTTCCGCAATTTATCTTTTTACCATTTGTAATTTTTTACGTAGGCAATGTAAATTGCAAAAGTGCACCAAATAAGGTAAGTAATTAAGATATGTGAAAATTATCACGTGATAACAATTTAAGCGGATACAGTTTTTAATTTGTATACAACCCCTCTAGATAAAAATCCGAGATAGCAAAAATGTTCCTTACCTGTATCCCTATCGTTAGTAAAAAACCATATTTCTGTAGGTTGAATAGTAACGGAGATGCAAGAGTTTCCATTTTAAGGGGGCCGTATCTAATTTAGAACGATGGCCAAAAATGAAGAGCGAAGTTCTGCATTGCTGCGGATGGAAAACATTTCGAACATGCATTGTAAATTTCCTTTTATTTTTATTTAAACCATTTTTTCTACAATATTTTTATTGAAGATTACATTGTCTACTATTATTCAGTGCGATTTTCGTCTGCAGTTGCAATACTATATTACTTTGCACAATGTTGCACTTTCTGACCGAAAAAAAATGCTTTTTAGCATTGTGTATACGGTCCCTAATCTGACTGCTTGAACAGCTGTGCACAAATGGTATAAGTCAACTTTTTTGCGTCATTATACCTCCGTTACTGTTCAACCTACAGAAATGCAGTTTTCTGCTAACGATGGGGATGCAGGTAAGGAACATTTTTGCTATCTCGGATTTTTATCTAGAGAGGTTGTATAAAAATTAAAAACTGAATCCGCTTAAATTGTTATCACGTGATAATTTTATTCACATATCTGAATTACCTACCTTATTTGGTGTACTTTTGCAATTTACATTGCCTACGTATCTCCAATTTGTAAAAAGATAAATTGCGGAACAACCTCTTTGGGACACCCTGTATATATTGCATGCTGCATCGGCCGGGTTTCCGCGGACCGTAGTTTGGAGACCCCTGGCCTAGAATACTGAATAAAGGATTAAATATTAAAATTTCAAAACTAATTTGAAAGTTAAAAATAAAATTTTGATAGTTAGCTAGATATATACGAAATACTTAGCATCTTCACATGAGCTATTTTGTTGGGAAAATAGAATTGTCAAATTCTTGAACAATTAATTTTGCAATTACCCTTTTGGGTTGAAGATCAGCCAATTCTTTTGAGAAGTGATATTTTTTGGATGTGTATTCTTAGTCGCAAAATAGTTGATGCAATTGTAATTTTCAATGTGTTGCCAATATCCCTTCTCAGAAAAAGTAAACTATGAAATCTATTTATGATGCCATTTTTTTCAGGGTTCCTTTTAATTGAAGGATAAATTTGTTAATGAATTATCTCGGTTATATGAAACAGCAATCTGAATTGCATGTAATCAACTACTGGGAAGTAATGGGTAATGTGAAACAGCTTGACTGCTTATCCGTTAAGTTAGGCATCTGTTGAAAATTAACCTTTAATGTTCTGATGTTGTGTAACGCCACTTGATTGACAAAGGAAAATTGGAAATAAATGCTTCCTAAATTGAATTTTGCTTATTTATTAATTTCTTGCTTTTTAACATCTTACAGAGAATGTTCCTAAATCTTAATTTTGTCGGAGACATGTGCTATTGAGGCATTTTACTAAATAGAATTGCATGACATGTATCCAAATTTATTGGAAGTATTTTGGTGGTATTGGAGTTTAAATATGGGCAAGAAAAAGTTTTGGTATGATTGACAAAGAATATATGCCATAAATTATGGCACTAAGTTTACTAGAGGTAACAATTTTTGATGCATGATTACCTATTATGAACTGGGAAATGTAAAAACGGTTTTATAATGGATGGATTAATAAATAATTAGTGAAAATTAAGAATTGGGGGACAATTAAAATAAGATTTTTCTTGAGAACAACATTGAAATACCACTTATAAGCATACACACACAACATTTCACATGCGAATGCACTGGAGAACAGACCTGGTGAAGTAACTTACTACTTGTGTCGAGAATGTTCAGTGAAGTTAAAATTGGTGATTCCTTTTGTGACCGGGCACTAGCAAAAATGACAAACTTTCAATATTTGGCATGGGAATTTTGTTCTCTAAATTGCCAAAATTTAAAAATGCCCATGTTAAGCAAATTTTTAAGGGTGTATATTAATTATGGATGATCAATTGATTGCAATGAAATATATTTTAATAAAGATCTAGTTATTAATTACTAGGTAACACACACACAATTTAAATACTATTTTGTTCATACTTAAAGAAACTTGCTTATACAAAATCACATCAACACTTAGTGTTTTACTATTAATGATACACATTTCAGAGCTCTAAGGATATGATGTAAAATTTAATCAAGAAATTTTGGGTATATTAAATGCATGTTCACCTAAAAATGGAACAAGAATATTTTAAATTACTCCCCAGCAAAATAGTGTTTCCAAAAAAATACTTAAGTGTTCAAATGAATTTTTATCAAGATGACTAAATTTAAGAAATAATTAACACTGAAAAAATTTGTACTAACAAAATGCATTACTAATAAAATGCAAGACAGACTAGCTGGGTCAGAACAGTTGTACAAATTACCATTCATTATTGACGATATTTCTTGTGTTGGGAAGTCATCCTGCAATGGCTCATCTACAGGGTGCTGTTTACCTCTGAAGTAGTTTTGTGAATCCTAAGAACTAGCCCTTAGCATTCTGTAACTTTGGTTAATTTCGGAAGTGGTTATGTATAAATCATGGCAAATTACATCCTCTTCTGTAAAACGTGAAACAATTACTTTTGTTGTACATTCTTTTTTTGACCAAAAATAATTTATTTGAACACAATGTTCTCCAATTAAATGGAACCATTATTAGGTACTATCTTTTCTAACTAAAGTCCAAAATTATTGTGGACAAGCTAACTATTGAAGTCTTATATCTCAAAACCCCTGCTCTGAAATTTATATCAACTCTTAAAAAATTGTACCTGAGTGATCTGACCTATCTTCTGTTTTACTCTTGCCTACCCTTCTGCTTTTTGCTTTATTTTCCTCCCTTTTCATGCGTTTGGCTCAGCTTGGCCAAACGTCCCTTGTGCCCCATAAAACCAATACCAACCAACAACCTAATAAAATTGCAAGTGATCTGTAAGCGTCTTGCATTTGGTTAAATCTTTTACTAGAGAAAACTCCTGGGAAGCATAAACATTTTTTTCATTATATCAAGCATGAGATGTTAACTGGATAAAAAGCTCAAAGTGAGCTTGGTTTCCCGAATGGAGCATTTTCACAAATTCAGTTCCTGTCCAAAGTTTCCCCTCTAATTTTTATGAAAAAGCAGTTAAGTTGTGCGTCACTATATAATTTATATCTGGTTTATATTTTGTAACCTTTAGAGATGCACATATGCTACTAGTTCTTCATCTATAAGGCTATTCTTATTACAAGACTTAAAAGGTTCATTGAGTTCGATTCCCAAGAATATGTAGATGTAAAAATGGACAGTAATGCTGATACAAGGTTTCTTAAACATACAAAATTTTGCGAAATAGTATTTCAAGTTCTTAACGTCTACACAGTTCTGTTACTCTCATTGTATAATTGCTCCTTTTCAACATTTTCTATGACAGCTTTGAGGTCAATTTTCTGCCATCAAATTGAAGTATTAAAATCAGTCAACGTTTCAAAATCATCTATCTGAGCATATCTAAGTTCACAGCTCTACTTGTGTGAGCTTCAATCAAAATTGTGATTTCTGAACCTCGAAGCAACTCCAAAATTCTAGTAGGGTTTGTTACTGGGATGTGCTTTGGGGTATCCCTCTGCATGGTTCCACAATGCATCAAATTAAGTTATCTTGGGAGATAAATTAACTGCATAATCAAAGACTACTTGGGGTTATTTTCCTTTGGAAATGTTTACTTAATTCTTTTGTTGAGGTGCTGACTTTTTTTGAATTGGAGAAACCTGATGTTCTTGATGAATTGGTTTATTTTCTATCATAAGGCTGAAGAACACCCAACACAAATTAAATCCTTTTGTAAAAAGTTAAAAAACATTGAAAATAAAAAAATTCAGATTTCACTTGGATGTTATTTCTTGGAAGTTGTGAACTTGTAAATATGGTTTTATAACTACATTTTAGGGTGCTTGAGCTCTTCCAGCACCCAATGCATGCTTCTGAGGTTAAAATACAGCTTAGTTTGAATAAAAATGGCAGAAAAAATAAAAATAAATGGATATCTTTAAGTCTTGTGTTCAGAAAAGAGGTCTTTTCTATTTGAAATTTGTTCCTAAGGCCATTCAAAAGTAAATTTTATTGATACTTTTCACTGTTGTCTTAGATGAATATTAAGTTTCTCAGAAAATGGTATTGTTTCAATTGATACCTTTCAAGATATAGCTCCATATAAGAATACATTTGCCCAATTTTTTTATTCATTATTTTACTGGTTTGATATATTAGATTGTCAACTCCATTTGAATTCATCCAAGGTCATTTGAAAAATATACAGCTACCTCAAAATTCAATGTATTATTTTGAATTACGTAATTTACTTGTATTGTTATTTAACCCCTTATGTACAAAATAAACATGGTACAAAACAATAAAGGTTAGAATTTCTTATACATCTAATGGTATCTTTCAGACCATTTCAGTTTTAAAATTTGAAATTAGCACTTTGAAAAATAATAAAGATGGATTTTGAGTTGCCTTATTTCGGCATTTGATGGGGCATAAAAATTTCATTTATGTTGAAACACTTGGAAATCTGCAGCTGCCAGTTTTAAAGTTAGGGACCAAAGTTAGCATCATCTATAGCAAAACTATCTGAGCATTAGAGTTGTATATATCAAGTATTATATTCATACATTACCGACTTCACTATTTTGTTTTTTCTGTATTTCTAAGCTTTAATAGGTTGTACTTCATTGTTTTTTATTCTTATAGTAGAATACACTCCCAATAAGACTTAATCTTTCGATCCTGGCCGATTTTTGTTGATGGCCTGATGCATATTTTTAAGGAGTTATTGATATTAAAGTACATGTGGGAAATAGTTTCTGATAAAAATCAAGTTTATGGTAAATTTTGGTCCTAAAGGGAAGTAATTCCAATTGGATACAAATGGAAATCCAGGTGAAAAATGGGTCCTTTAGAATTCTTTATCTAAGGGAATCTATGGATGTTTTCTGCTATCAGCTGTTCATTATTGTTATTGCATACGTTATGTTGTAATTTGGATACATATTGGGAAGTTACCCTCGTTGATGTATTTTGCAGTAGCATGATATTCAGTGTGAGAGTAGATCAGATATCAGGCATTGAGAGTAATTTTCATGGTCATTATAGAATTAATTTCCCACTAAATAAAAAAATTATTAAAATGTGTGAATTCGAGTTCGCGATTGATCTTTCAAGTTATTTTCATTTCAATATTTATTGTTCGTGCAACTTTCTCGCACAATTTTGATTTATCTTTAGTCGGAATTGGAATTCTGATTTGGAAAATGATAGTTTTCAGAACAGAGTTCGTCAGTTCAACTGCCGGCGTCGTGTAAATATGTTGTAATAAATGTCTTGTTTGGTTTTGTAGTTTTAAATTCCAGTGTACTTCTACATGCTCAATTTCGCAATACAGTCCACTTTAGGAATGTCATTGACTTAGGAATGAACTTGAGTCATTACGCATAAACAACGGTGGACAATCTTAATATCAATCATCTTCAGTTATAAGTGATCTAAAAGTCAATTAAAATTTTCCTTGTTATTTTTTACCCCCTTGAACCACCCCTATTTTAAATGCGGCATTTCCCCTGTTTATTTAATGATTAGCAGAATTACCTAGCTTTGCTTAGGTTGAATTGGTCAAATGTAGATTCAGTTATTCGAAAAATTACTTTTCTCTATCATAGAAAAATGCAAATATCGGAGAAAAATAAGTGAGCGAGAAAATTGTTTTTTAAACATTTTGACATTTTTATTGCTTCTACAATTTACTTTGGACGAAATACGCATGCTTGCTTTATCCCTCCATATAATCCGTGGTTCAAAATTGCGAGGGGTTGTCCTCCGATCTTTCCCTTCGGGACGGATCCCGGGGCCATCGTCAATAGCCCATTGTGTTGTTCCAGTGCGACGTTAATTCAACAACCTACCTACTATCCATATAATCCATTCACGTACTAGCACTATAGTGTAAGACAAAACTACAAAAGGTAATAGTGAGATGACTATTACAAAACTCGATTTTGTGTTTTGGAGTGATTGTGAATTTCCTGTAAAAATTACAAACTTATTACCGCCAGTTTTCCTATCAATACTTTTTGACTTGTAGCACTCTTGCACTTTCGAACTCCATCATTATGAAAGGATGACAAATCATATTGAAACGATATTTATGATTAATTTTAAAAAGAAAATCAATGTTTTCAACGAATGTTTGAGGTAGGTAAGTTGCATAAGAATAGCTTCAACTCATAAAGTAAACAACCTCGGTCTTCTGTAACTTAAGACAAAACTTCCAACTTTTTAAAAGCTAGTTAGAATATTTTATAACCATGATATTATTCCAAGATCAGCATGCAGTTTTAAATCGTTCTTTGTTTCACCTTTTTTTGTCAATTCAGAGATCCGGGTATTAAATGGAAACTAAGTACCTATTTAGAATGATAAATGTCGTTTCTTGACTATTAAGTATAGCTTTCAATACAATCAAATAATATAATTTGAAACTTGAAAAAGAAACGTAAGGTTTACTGATTTTAATTGCATTCTAATGGAAACCTTGTCAAAATTTAAAAAAATCTGAATTGCAAAATATGGTTACACACTTTACTTTAACGTTAACTGACATATAGTAAAATAACTATTTTACCTTTACCCTACTTAAAGGAAGATATTACAGTCTTATTTAAAACATTTTGTTTGTACACTTGATATATTTTTATGGAACGGAATTCTACAAATCATTATGTATTGAATAAATGACTTTCATGGAAAGTTGGTCAAAATAAACACATACCGCCACGAAATGAACCCGTCTTTTTTATCTTCGCTTACGCTTTTCGCATTAGACTGTTTCCTTACAAAATGTAAGGTATGAAAAATTAAATATTTTTAATCATTTCACATCATTAGTCAGACATTTATAAATTTTCATATTTTGGAAGGAAAAATGATAAATTCAAACATGAGTATTAGAATTTATAAATTCTTAAAATATAATTTTTTGGAATTTTTTTTCCCAGTAATACTGGTAAGACAATCTGGTTGCGTACCGAAATCGTAATAATACTCAATGTTATTCCTCTGGGAATTTCGAATTGTTTTTAGCCCCCTCTGCATACCCAGGACAAAGAACGTTGATAAGTAGATTTTCAACGAGTCATCTGCCCCAACTTGGTACAGATTATGATTAACTGTGAATTAACTATTAAAATGTAATTAAGTTTACAAAGGTCGCACATTTCAAAAGCCTTTTCAGTACGCAAGAAAAATCCAATATTCATAAAAGAATGCTTTGAAAAATATATTTTGAACCTAATAGACTAGAATAATCAATTTAATTTTGTCGAAAGTGCAATAAAATGTATGAGCGTGAGAAATAATTTGGATACTTTATTTTGAGCGTTTTCTCTCGAAAAAACCGAAATCTATTGGACCGAGTTTTGTTCAATTTCAATCAAAATTTCTGTATTGTAAAATATGGATATCTACAGTGGCTCTCAAAAGTGTTTGTAAACTTACGAATTTCAATGAAATACTGCTCTATCCATTAATAAAAAATATTTCAGAATGGGAATTTTCTAATATCTATAACTTGTTCTTAACAAAACTACATAAAATATTTCAAAAACAGTAAAACCTTTTTTTTGGAAAATCAATAATCAAAAAGTAACAAAACAGTTACCTCACAAAAGTCTTCGTACACTTTAAAAAATCTCTACATATTAGTAAATATTGTAATAATTCGGTAAATTAGTACCTAGTAGGATATCCTATCACATCCACATCACCTTTTAAACGTCTGGGAATAGAGTTCAGTAGGTTTTTTTGTAATTTCTGCATCAATGTTCCTCCATTCTTCAATCATTACTGTTTTTAATTCGCTTTTCGTATTAATGTCGTGTCTTCGTATACTCTAACCTCCAGTTCTCTCCAAATGTGTTCTATTGGGTTTAAATCCGGCGACTGAGATGGTGTTTTCAGACCTCCACCGCCATGCTTTATTTACTGTTCCAACTAAGTTCTTGGGATTAAGTTCCTCATTTTTTCTTCTCCATACAATTATACGCCCATCAGAACTAAATATGTTAAATTTGCTTTCATCTGCAAATAAGACATTCCAATGTTTCGGGCTTATTTATCATTGATTTTGCGAAGGAAAGCCTAAGCTTTCTATTTTTCGCACTTACAAAAAATTTTCTTCGGGCAGAACGCCCATTTGATCCGGCTGATCTGAGCACTCGTCGAACAGTTTCAGATGAAATTGAAGTAGAAAATTTTTCAGTAAATTCTGTAGAAATTTTTACAGCACTCACGTGGATTTTTCACAAATTTTCTAACTATAAATCTCTGATCACGTTGAGTTAACTTAGCTGGACGACCTTTTCTTACCTTGTTTTCGATCCGATTTTCTTTAAAGCGTTTTATCACATACTGCACCGTATAATGGGATAAATTTACTAATTTAGTCATATTCCGAACTGATTTATACTACTATGATGAAAAATAATCAATTTTCGAATGCTGTTCGTTGTTTTCTTACGACTACGAGCCATTTTTAAATAATAAATAGAATATTACGAAGTAAGCAAGCAAAGATTAAAGCCAAACGATTTTTTAAATGTTACCATAATGCAAAAATAAAAAAAAAGCGATAGACGTTAATTTTATTTATGAATTTATCCGAAAATGTTTTGGTGTACGATCACTTTTGTGACGTGTTCTTTCTCTGCCTCCTTGCATTTTCATTTTTATAAAAAGAAAATGAGTCAATATTTTTTAAAAAAAATTTTGGTTTTATTCAGAATCACATGGAGATGATATGAAAAAATATTGGACTTTATATTCGAATTCAATTCCAGGCTACAGCGCTTTTTCTACAAATTTTTAAAGTGTTCGAACACTTTTGGGAGCCACTGTATATAAATAGGAATGGGATGTTTGTACATTGAATATTTTCGACCCATTTCAAGTTTTCTATCCGTTTTGGACCCTTCTGATGCAAAATCCGTCTCTTGCGCGTTTGGTGTCTGTCTGTATGTGTGTGCCGGTGCTAACAACCGTTGAATATATTTTCATGAAACTTTGCATACTGTGAGTTTTTACATTCATTTAGTGACTGAACTTGGTTTCGTAAGTCTGTCCGTCTTCCCGTTCTATGTTCGATTTTGTGTCTATTTGTACAGGTATCACATAATTTATTCAAAACATTTTAATGCAATGTTCTGCATTTGAAAAACCATATTTTAGTGTAGTGAATGCATTAATTTTTTCCTTTGCTTACGTATTTAAGCAAGTTTCATGCTAAAACATCTGAGTAACTACTTAAATCAACCATAATTTGGTAGTTTTGGAGAAGCTGGAATGCATATTGAGCATTGCAATTACTTATATTGTTTACCAGTACTGTTGAAAAATCAATTACTTTTTTAAAAACTATTTGTGCAGAATTTAAATTCAAATACTTTTTTATTTCGAGCCTTATTTATTTTCTTTGCAAAATATAAACCATTTCCGAACATTTGGGGGGGGGGTATTTCAATTAACGTCACACTGGAGCAACACAATGGGCTATTGGTGACGGTCCGGGATCAATCCCAAAGGGAAAGATCCGAGGACAACACCACGTAATTTTGAACTACGGTCAGATGACGAGGCAACACCTAAGCTGGCACCCCACTCTCCAAACTTCCACACCACGCCAACGTGAGGACATTTGAGGCCACGACAGATTTAACGTGCACCAGCCCCCTTTGTACACGACGGTGTTTGGCTGGATTCGAACTCGCAACCCTTCGGTTGCAAGTCCGTTACTCTTCCAACCGGGCCACCGCGGCCCTCCGAACATTTGGGACAGACGATATTTTGCAACAAAATGGAAACTCGTGTTCGTTTGCCACGTGAAGTGATATTTTCTTTTCGCTCCGAATTAATTTCGTATTTTTTAATTCTATCTCATTTTTAGTTGTAAGTTGTGGCAACTGGGCGAGAACAAGAGATGAAAAAGAATCTCGTATTTATATCTTTAGAACTGTTTCTCTAACTTTTATTTTGTTTAAATTCTGTTTTCTATTTTAAATATTTATTATTTTAATAAATTGTAATTCCTTTTCATCACACGTAACACCACTGCAAATTATTCAATTTAAAGCGTCATGTAAGTTAGGACTTTTGAAATATTACAAATTCTTTGTTATAGCGACAGTTGGCCATGGTGGCTTATTTTACGAATTAAAGTTATATTTAAGAAACTTATGCAGGGAAAGAGTTTGTGTAAAACAATGATTTTCTTTAGAAGAAACGCTGTCAAATTGATTTACCATTTAAAAAAATGTTAATAAGTTAACTTTGTTTTATCACTCTCTCTACTGAAGATATTAAATTTTAAAACAAGTTCTTTTTAATTGCACATGCCACGAAACGGAATTTTCAATAAAAACGTATTCGCTTTTAAAACAGTGATAAATATCTTATCAAGTTAGTCATCTTTTAATGGTAGCGAAATTCGAAGAGTTCCACAAATAAAAAAATATTGCAGGTAAATTATTTGGTAGTATCCATAGTAGATTCGTCATTTTTACGAATTGAGTTGAGCAATTTTACAGGAATAGAACTTAAGAAAGAGGGAATTCCTAATCCTCCCTCAAAATCGTCTTGTAGCAGTTACCTTAGTGTCTTACCTTTCGCCAATTTGTACCTTTAGCAGGGGTGCGATATACAGTGAATAAAAAAATGTCCGTACGGAAACGAAAACTGCTTATAAATTATTATAATTTCTAAAGAAATCTCACCAAAGATTCAGAAACTGCACAAGAAACTTATTTCATACTATTCATACTAGAGAATGCGTTCGCAACAAAACTTCCTCAATTTTCACAAATACAAAATAATTAATTAAAACTGAGAAAAACATACAAAATGAAAGGCAAAACAAGTTTCCGTACGCACAATGCAAATTGATTAGAACGTACAGTCTAGCTATCCCGCATTCAATTGAATCCGAATTCAATTATATCGAATGAAAAAAGAACTTGAGTATAGTGGTAAGTAATCATTTCAAACTAGTATTTTTATACTAGTGGATAGCCTAAAATGGGAGTTCCGAAAGCTTTCGCGTGTTGGTGATAAAGTCGAGTAATGACGGTTTATCAATGACGAAAATATTGGCGAAATCGTAAACAAATCTAAATCTACGGAAAAAATCATTGAAAGATATAATTAGGTAGAAACTGGAAAATAGGAACCGATCCGGAAGACCAAAAATTGAGCTATATACGCGAGGAATATTCTGAGAAAGGTTCGCGATAATCCACGAATTAGTGCACAACTTGAAAACTGGTTGCAATATTGAAATATAACCTCAGACTAAGAAAAGTAATAAAAAAAGGTGGCTACAATGGGTATGTTGCACGTAAGAAGCCATTCATTAGCAAACTTAACAGAAGAAAGCGTCTTGAGTTTGCAAAAAAGCATGTAAGCCTTTAACTTTCTGGGATTCTGTACTTTTCAGGGATGAATTAAAATTTTATCTCTATGGTTCAGATGGACGAGTTATGGCATGGAGAAAACCAAAACATCAAATGCAAACAAAAAACTTATGTAAAACTGTAAAACACGGCGGAGGAAATGTAAAGGTATGGGGTTGCATGAGTTATGGTGTGCATAATTTATGCTTTGCTGAAGGTAACATGGATAGCTATGTGTACCTAGACATTTTGAAACAAAATGTCCTTGCTAAAGCTACGAAACTGTCTCTGGGAAGACCATTTATCTTCCAACAGGACAACGATTCAAAACACTGCAACGTTCTGTAAAGAACGATGTCTTTACAATACGTCGCAGCAACTTCACACACCATCAGTCTTCTGATTTAAACCCATTGGAACACTTATGTAAAGAAATCGGTTGTGAACTAAAAAATTATGATACCAGCAGCAAAGATAACCTGGAAAGTGCCATTCTGGACGTCTGGAACAAAATTACTCGGGAAACAACAAAATCTGGGAATCATGTCAATTTCTGAGAGGTCATTAAAGCAAAAGCAGGTTCAACTGACCATTAAATGATGAAACATGTAATGAAACATGTAATAACATTTAATGAAATATTTTTCACCGTACATAGACTTATTTTGCTTTATATATTTACTACATTTTTGTTATTGTGAATTATGCGTTAAATTATATTAATATTTTTTGTTTAAATGCAATAGAAACTTTCTATGCAATTATGCTCATTTGTTTTTCCATTTTTATTTCTTGAATAATTATATTCTGCAAATAAAGCCATTTATTTCAAATAGTAAGTGCGTACTGAAACTTTTTTTACTCACTATATGAAATGTATTACATGGATGGATTTGCATGTATAGAATTTGTGTCCAAAGTAGGTTGTAGAAATTATAAAAATATCGAAAAGGTGTTACAAATTATTTCACTCACTTAAGTGATTTGGCATTTTTTGAAAGACGAAAGTGATTATTTTCTGGTCCCTTTCAATATATAGTTAACCAATTCAACCCGAGTGAGGTCAGGCAATTTTGCTAGTAAACAGTAAGTAACAAAATGTTCAATATCAAATCCTAGTTTCTAGATCAATAATCTGTTTTTACTTACTCATAGATTTCAAGCATTTGTGTTTAATCAAGTAGAAGAGTATAGGATTTAGAAAAAAAAATTTATAATGCTTATTCGCGAGACCTTAAAGTCGAAGATCAAAATTTATAATACTTATACTTGAAAACCAAAAATGCTAGCTATGAGCACAGTACGCGTTAAATTTTTAGCCCTTGAAAACCCTACAGATACACAGTTGAATTTTGGATTGTTTTTTAGTTTTCGAAACAAATGAAACCATAGTGCAACGTGAATAACTTCCATTGGTAACCCTAGGTGGTTAATATCAGGTTCAGGCTTTGAAACCTGGTATGGAATGAATCTTTGTAAAGATTTAAAATATTCACATTCAGGTCATGAGTGTATAATTTAATTTGTCCGCATGTCGTAAAAATAACTCAAATAAAAATTCAAACCTTCAATGACAGAATTTCTGAAGGTTCAGCGTTCAAGTATCATGCTTGACTGAAATCGCAGCTTTGCAAAAAATGTTGAGTGAATCACGTATATCTCCGAACTTAATAGGAAAATAAAACAATTTATACCTGTTTGTTAAAAATGGGTATCATAACATCAATTTTCATAGTTTATTAAATTTTCTGAATTATTTTATTTCAAAAGCTTTACATGAACGTGTTTTTACTATATTTGTTAGTTTTTAATAGAAATATGTTCTGTAAGTAAACGAACTTTTGTGAACAATAAGTATCAAAACTATTAAACAGAAAATCAAGTTTTTAGGTCATAATTTGTTTATACCTGCTCTTGAAAGTTTTAAACTAATTATTGTGTTATAAATATTGAAGGTTTTCTGGTTTTTTTAAATTTACGGGACCTAAATATCGTAAGATAAAAAATGCTAACTATGATCATGCCATAATTAACAATTTGTGTAACCTTTTAAAAAATCTTTTGGAATGTATAATCAATCAAAAAAATATTGGGCACAACTTTTAATTAAAAATTAATAAATATATTACACTAAATTTGACCTTTTTTCTAAAATTTCATTCGGTGTTTTAGGACTGTATCAAGTAGAATTTAAAATTAAATCAAAATAATAAAATATGGATATTTTACTCTGTTCACAGCGAAAGTAGTGGTCGAAAACGTAATGGGGCATTCTGGAAAAAGTGCAATTGGCATTTCTGGACTAATTTATAAAAATACTTTAAATCAGACAAAATTCAAAAATGGTAATTTCAAGTATTCGCAACAAATTTGAAAGTATGGGTCCGAAAAAAGGGAAGATTTCTTTCAATCTTATAAAACATCATTTTTCACTGGAATGTTGAAAAGTGAGAAAAATCAGTAAAGTGTTGAATACAAGAAAATCTATTTATAATATAATTTTGCAGTATCGGAGGACAAATTGAATTAAAAAGAAACACGAACCGGACGTTCAGTGTTATACTGAACGTAATGAGAGGTGGGTCACGAAGAATATATATATTTGGATGTATCCCTTAAACCTGTGTAAACCAAAAGAGCTTTCATAAAGAAAAGAAGAATTCGCTAAAGGGTAATTATATCGCTTTAATCATCTTCAGGAATTCTATAACTTAAGTATATTTGTAGATGAATCTAATTTCAACATTTTTTAAAGGGATGAAAAACTAGGGAAAGCCTAATACAGAACTTGAACTGATAACTTTTTCCTGCAAGTAAAATATGGTGATGGTAGCAGATTTATCTGGGCTGTATGAGTGCTTTCTTGATGTTAGAAATTGATATTTGATTAACAGGTCAAATTTGTGAATTTAAATATTCTGAAAAATAATTTAAAGAAAGTGCTCAAAAATGGGTACATTGTCAAGTTTTAAACTTTATCAAGATAACCATCTTAAGCATTTTGAGCTTATTTGTAGATTGTTAAGCCTTATACAGATGTCCAAAGTCATCAAAATTCTTGCATTAAGTCTGGTCTTCACTCCTATGGAGAATATTTGGGATTATTTGCAATATAGGTGGATATTTTACTAATTTCATATGAAAATTAACGGAAATAGCCGTGCCAAATGGGGAAAAATAGAACCAATACTCTGGAAATCATTAAAAACAAATGGAAAATAGAGAGGTCATTGATCGCGATCTCTAACAAGATCTTAATTTTATAATTAAATGTTTTAAAAACTCATTGATTCCGACTTCCCGAATACTTTTTTGACCATCATTTTCACTTGGACCAAAAGATACACAAAATTTCATAATTCTGTTTTATTATTTCTATTTAATTTTATGATTAGTAAATTTTATAAAGTGAGAAGAAAATTTAATTTTCGAAAAATGTATTTAAAAAATTAAATTATCGAAAGTTGGTTGTTCCCCATGCTTTTTCGACTTACTGAATACATTTAATAAAAAAAGTATTGAGGCGCAAGCTAGTTTCAGTAATTCGTTTCAAAATTATGCAATTTTTTACATTAAAATATTTTTCATAACATAATATCTTAGGACTAAACAGAATCTACAAAGTATAAAATTAAATAAAGATAATTTAAAATTTATGAATATTGTACATCTTCTGTTCGAAGTGAAAATGCTGGTAAAAAAAAGTATCGATGCCCTTGTATTTAATGACCTTTTTAAAATATTTAATGATAAAATTAATATCTTGATAACCTAATCTATATTTGATGACATCTCTGTCTACTTGGTATTGATTTTATGCTTTTCACTCGGATCTTTCCCATCGGGATCGTCCCTCAGGGGCTTATCTTTAGGTGTGTACGGACTTCACTAATCCGAGGTACCCTAGTGATCTATTTTTTCCCATGGGGTTCACTGCCTCTGGTAAACATAAGGGTCACGACCATTATTACCAGATGCATTAACCCAGGATGCCAGTGATCTTTCTCCTTATCTTTTCCTTTTCACTATTATTTGACGTTGTGTTTGGCGCAACTTGGCCAATGTTCCTTGCGCCATTAAACTCAAAACCAACCAAACTTCGGGATTTATCCCGGACCGTCACCTATACGTTGCACTGGGGCAACACCGTTGTGTTGCCCCAGTGCGATGCAAGTTTAACTACCTATCTACCTTTATAATTTTCACAAAATATTCGAATAGCCCGTTGTGTTGCTACAGTGTAAATTCAACTACCAACCACAAAATATGGGTTTAATTTGTTCTACAAGAGGCATTTTCAATGTGAACAAACAATACAGATGGAAAATGAAGATTTTACTTGTTATTCAAATACTCTCATATTTTACAATACGAGAGAGCGGTAGCCCGTTTGGAAGAGCAGCGGATTAGCAACCGGAGGGTTAAGAGTTCGAATCCAGCCAAAGGCCGTCGTGAACAAAGGGGGCTGGTGCACGCTAAATCCGTCGGGGCTTCAAATGTCCTCACGTTGGCGTGGTGTGGAAGTTTGGAGAGTTGGGTGTCAGCTCAGGTGTTGCCTCGTCATCTGACCGTGATTCAAAATTACGTGGTGTTCTCGGATAATTCTCTTTGGGATTGATCCCGGACCGTCACCGATAGCCCGATGTGTTGCTCCAGTGTGACGTTAATTAAAATACCTACCTACCCAATTTTGAGACCAGTGCGGCGTTAATTAAATACCTACCCACCCAATTTTGAGAATATTTAAATTTTGTTGCAGAAGTCTGAAATACATGAATTTTTTCAATTTATAGCCAATCAAATGTTAATACAAACTCCAGAGAGCTCTCATACAATCCCAAACAATCTATTAACACGTTCATATTTTGTTGTAGGAGTAAGATTTTTCAATTTATATCTGCTTTCTATTTTCAAAAATACTTAATTTAGAGTTCCAGAATTCTTAAGGCTAAGGTAGGACTCGTGAGAAAATGAAGTAATTTCTGCAGTTTTAGACCATTTGAAGGACAAATAGTCAGATTAATTTTTAACAGCATAGAAAAGTTAATAAACCTCACTGTTTTACTTTAGACAAATTACTGTCTAGTTTAATTTTAAAACTTTGTTTAAAGTACCACACAGAAATTTGAAACCCCTGATTTTTGAATATACTGCACACAAGAAAATGCATGCAAGTATTTTGCCTTTCTGCAAAACTTTAAAATTGGAAGTATGTATTAAAATGGAGAAATAAAAAATGGCCTACTGTTGATAGACCATGTATAATCATGCATAAAGTTTAGAATATGGCGATTGTCTAAGGCCAATTTGTATGAGTTTTTCATTTTTCGATTTTATTTGTTTATTTTTATTATGTTGTGTCTTGACTTAACACCTGGTTTAAACTTAAGTTATTATTTTAAGTTAACAAAAAACTTAAGTTTTCAAGTGCCGTAAATTTAAACTTTATGAACTATTTGAGATTTGATTAAAAAAACTAGTACTATAATTACTATAACATACACCAATTTTCAATTTAATAAAGATAGTTAAGTTTAATATTTTTACTGATGGCATAAATTTCTATGTTGCTATTTGCAAATAATTTTTCATTTAATATCCATTCATTTGATTATTGATTTTCCAGGTTTTCAACATTTTCCTATTTCTATTGTTCGAAACATCACATGCATTTCTATCAAGCGCTATAACATGTAGATGAATTGAAGAGATGTACAGGTTCTGAGAAATGTCCTACAAAAAGCAGTTCTGCTTCAATTATTTTCGGAGTAATGACCACAAATCCAGATGAATCTATTGATGAATTGTGCAGAAATTTAGCTGATAATGAGACTAAATTGTTATGAATTATATTATTTGACACTTTATTTCACTTTAAAGTTTGAATTGAATGTATCTGATTTCAATACAAAAAAATTGTACAATTTTATGTAAGGTTCTTGTACTTTGAATTTAATGGGTATACTTGTTTCTATGTTCTTTGAAAGAAATTGTAATTTCTGTGCATACCAGGGTATGAAAAAAATGATTTAAAAAAAAATTTAAATCAGATTTTAATGATTTTATTGTCTTAATATGTTTAAACTCGTTGGATATGATACATACAAATCAGTGTAGTTTCTGAATAGAATTGATTTACGTTAAATAGTATGTGAGATACATAGAAAGTATAGCAGGACTATTTTTGAAAGAGTAAAACAATTAAAATTATTCTTGGATATTGATATTTTTTTGTTCTTTCATTCGAATTTTATTTCATGATACAAATCCATAATACTTAATTAAAAAATTAGCAGGGTCGTGGTAGCCCAGTTGGTAGAGTCGCGAGTTCTAAACTTGATCCAACCAAAGACTTTCGTGTACGTGGTACATAAGAGCTGTGCATGTTAAATCTGTGGTGGTCTCAAATGTCTTCTTGTTCTCTTAGTGGAGTTTTGGAGTGGGTGCCAACTCAGGCATTGATCTCATCATCTGACCATGGTTCAAAATTACAAGGTGTCCTCGATCTTTCCCTTCAGGACTGATCCCGGACTGGTTCAGTGGATTTGTCCACTGCAACCTGTGAGTGGTAGGCAGCACAGGCTCAATTCCTGTCAAGTTCTGTTCCTCCCTGGATGTATTTCTCTCCTCTGTCAGTAAAATTTTTTGTGTTTGTCCATTACTTGATATTTGTTTTGTGTATGGTGCAGCTTGGCCAAGTATGGCCCTTGCACCATAAAATTCAATGCAACCAAACAACCTGAACTGTCGCCAATAGTCTGTTGTGTTGCTCCCAGTGCAACATAAATTCAACTATATACCTACCTACAAAATAAGCATTTTAATAAGGAAAGATAAAATTTAATTTAAAATTTTATAGATCATAATGAAATAATTAATTTTCTGGCTTTTCATCAAATAACTTGTTTCAGTGTAAAAACTAAGTTCAGTTGAATTGTTTGGTTTAAAATATTTTTTCTACAAATACAGAAGTATCTGGTGGTAAGATGATTTTTTGTCTTCTACACAAACACTGAAATCTAAATGAGTTTCCTCCATTCCTGGGATACAATGCTTTCGCAAAGAGGAAATCAAACTTATCTGCTTTCACTTGAATTTTCATAATTATAAGCATGATAGCAGACTAATATTTTGCTTTTGCAAATTTTAAGAGGTTCTTGCTATTTAAGTTCAGTTGATTTTCTTCAGGAGAGTATTAAATGAGCTAGAAAGTGAGGGGAATCCAGCTCGTTTGTAACATACTGAAACAAAAATGTTAATGCCGGTTTCCTAAATCAGAAACGGTAAATTCCTTGAAAGGGCAAAGTTCAAGTATATTCAACCTTTCCATTGGGGAAGAGTCAAAATTAACCAAAAACACTGCAATGTATTGGACTGGCCCCTTATGTTTTAAATGCCTCTGCTGATCAAAAGATTTGAGTGACATTTGTTTTCAGTGAACAAAAGAAATATTTGTTGGTCACTTGTCATTGTTATCCCAACATGGGGGAGAATTCCTAGTGACTAGAACCTCTTGTGTTCCCAGGCACAGGAGAGGTAAATATTTCTAATGGTAAACCCCAAATAAGTTTTTTTATGCTAGAGCCCTAGACCCCAAAATATTAGGGATAAATGTTACAAATAAAGAGAAATAAAGAGTTCTGAAGTACTTAAATATGAAGCAAGTGTTTTACTTAGGCCTCCAATTAATTTCTCCAAATTTGCATCACTACATCCCTATCAGTACTATGTAGTGATGTACTATTATCTTAAGTGTCCTCAAAGTAGGAAAGGCAGCTATTTTCAGTTTTAAAAAAGGGCCATTTGGGTGTTGCTGAGTAGAAGAAATTTATTTGTATAAAATAACTCATTCTGTCCGATGTTAATTCAACTTTAATATAATTATTAAACTTTAATTGAAAAAAATTAAAACTTTAAGTTTGATTTAACTCATGATTTTTTCAATAAATTACTTGATTCAAATCGGCATACCCTGGTGCATACACAGTGAATTCATAACTGATGGTTGTTTGAGTTTTTGTCAAGTTATAAATGTTATTTGAGATTCTAAAAATTTTAATTCTGATTTGTGTTGATTGTTTTAATATGCTTATATAATTAGTGAAGCAACCTTTTGTATCATAGATATGCCAGCATGGATTCTAAGAAAATTTCCAATGCACTTTGGTACGTTCAACATGTGTTAAAGCAAATCCTTTTTAAATCAAACTGTTGCTTTGAATCTGCAGTTTGATTTGCTGCTTCATTATCATTTTTGGTTTAGAAGGAATAATTATTCCTAGACCTATGGCTTTATATGGATTCTGGATCACTACAAGAATTCATGCCAAGAGAGATTAAAAACTCCAGGGCCTGTTGAACCAAGGGCCAGAGCACTAACTTGGCTCCTAAGCCGTCATTTCACCTGTTAAGGAATCTGAGTGTTAACAATTTTATTTATTAGCATTTTATTTTGTATTGCCTAAAAATTCCAAATATATTTCTATGCCTTAGAAATTATAAAATAATGCATTTTGTTCTATTATAAATGGCTGAATCACTTGAGCAAATTTTTGTAAGTTTCTTTTGAGCTTTGAAAATATTTTTGTGTTATAAATGAATTTAGCATTTCTTTTTTACATTAATGTTTTCAATTCTCAACAATTTTTTATACATTTGCATATTGTCTATGTACATAAAACTACAAGTTACAATTTAAAAGTATAGTTCTCAGCATTTTTGTACTTCTATCTTATTTTTTTAATTAAGATAAAATCAGATCTATAAGGTTCCTTGATTTATATTTAGCATCTATGCATAACTTTTGATTTCTTTTGGTCTCCCTTTTTTTAATTATTTTTCATTTGAATTTTTTAATCATAAGATCGTTTATAATTTCTTAAATTGACATCATTTTAATAAAATAAAATTAATAATGAACAATAAAATAAATTATATTCAATATAATATATTTATAACTTAATAATCATACACAACTTATATTCTAATCTATACAACAAAATTACGTTGATATCATGAGCACATTAAATACCAAGATAACTACTTACCTTCATTTAAATTTTTTTCTCTTCTGTTTCTGCCATGGTAAACAAACTCCAAAATCTGATACGAAGACAATGTAATATGTTTTGGAAGGAATAGTGCTAGAAATTTTTCTTTGCGTGCAACGTTTTGTGATTGCAATGGAAACATCCTATCTCTGTTTGAAATGCTTCAAGAAACTTCATTAGGATGCTATTGTATTAATATTATCATTTTAATATTTAAATATTAATATGATCCTTACAATTAATAATATATTAGATACTTAAATAAAAAGTTTTGGATATCAAGGCATTATATTTCTTATATTTGAATCATTGATCACTCATGACCGACAAAGCTTGTGGAATGTTTATAGTTGGTCATCAATGATTGACACTATGCTAATTATATTAAAGATTTGTTTTGAAAAAGACAAATATGTACAATTATATGTGAGATGAGTGAACAAAAACATGCTTAATAGCATTTTCTATACATAATGTTGAAATCACCTAAAGTTTAAGGTAAGCACATTTGTGAAAGGGTGTATTAAATTTTCTTTTCACTTATGCAAAATGAAGTGATGGAGATTAGAACAATATTCATGTTTACTATTCATTATATGCTCTTTTAAATAACTAAATGTTGAATCTGGTTTTCAGACTTGTACCTGTACGTGTAAGAAATTAATGCTGTGCTTTCATGCTTTGAGATGAACGCTGCTCTTCATCTGACTTTTAAAATTTCATATTATATGCTTTATAAAGTTTTGATATTACTCTTATTCAATTTATTATTAACGTACTAAAATATATTTTTGTATCTAGTTATAGTCTATTTTAGAAACAATATGGACTAGTCAAAAATTTAAGAACTTTTGCTTGTCCCTGATGTTGGTTCTAGAAGAAATTCTTAACTGAATTTGGTGAGTCCAGTTTTGATTGCACATAATTGTTCTTGGTACTACTGTGTAGGATTTTCTGTGTATTCAAAATAGTTTCATGGATTTAAGTATTTAGCCTAAAAAGTCACTGAACATATTAAGTTCAGATCTGATCTGAAATTTCACAATTTTCCAATTCCAGATTTTGAAATGGCTTGTACTTTGTTCTGTCGTGTTTGTGGAAAATGAAAAAATCATGCTCCATGTCTTTTATTTTTATTCTAAAATGAATTTTTGAGTAGTTTTTTTCTAGGGAGCAAATAACTGATCTGATTCTAAAAATGAAGTTCTTAGCTTTTTAAAATTTTTTGTTATAAGTGTATTTTATTTTTATTTTCTTTCTAGGTTATCCCTATTTTCTTGGATCAGTTATGACAAATAAATCTGGGACTATTTGTCACATCTATTTTCTTGGATCAGTTATGACAAATAAATCTGGGACTATTTGTCACATCTATTCATACTGTACCAATTATCAATGATGGGAAACATTTATCACTGACAAGGAAAATTCATTGTTTTGAAATGAAAAGCTATTTTGTCCTATGTTATTGCAAAATCTAGCCTCCATATTTTGAACGAATTAATCATTTTGATTACTTTGCAGTCTTGATGTAAGAATAATATCTGTACTTGATTTCCAGAAACCTCGTTTCTGTGGGTGATATATTTTATTTACTCTATTTTCCATAAATGATTTTAGATTTATATTTACTTTTGTCTATATACAATCATCACTTTTGCAAAAATGAATTGCACGCTTTGAGAAGCCACAAAATTTATTGCTTCTAGTTTCTGTGATAATCTAGTGACTGGTATATTGAATTTGTTTCACGTTCTTTTATCAGTTCAAGATTTATCAGAGATTTTACTTCAAGATAATTTTGAAATTTTTCAGTTAATTGTTTTTGCTTAAATTTACTACAATAAGAATACATCAATTTGTTTTCCTTTCAGATATTCTGCACAGCATCCAATCAAGTTCTCAGAGCTACAGGTTTGGTCTAGAAAATTCTTCCTCTGAAAATAGTTCTTTTTTGTTGTCAACAAAAGTAGTTGGATTTGGTGCAGATAACCGCTGTACAGTATGTCAAAAGAAATTTTCTACTGGTGGTAGTTTAAAACGGCACATGGAACTGCACATCTTTCAAAGAAAAAATTTTATTTGCCAAATATGTGGCAAACGATTTTCATGGAAAACAGATTGGCGTAATCATGTCAAGTCTAAGCATAATGTAATATGAGCATCACAACAAAATGTGTAGATACACATCTATGTGGCATTATTTAAGTAGTTCATTATAATTATTAAAGATAAGGTATATATATATTTGTATGAAATAAGTTTGCTTTGTTAAATTTTCTCTTTAATCTTATATGTAGCTCCAATGCGATGTTAATTAATTACCTTCCCTTTAATCTTAATAACATAAAACAAGGTTGTTAATATGTGAGTTTCAAAATGTAAGATTTAAAAGTTTTTTTATCTTTTATGATAGACTCACTGTTTTTATGAATATATACTTTATATTACATTAGGTGGTTAAATTTAAGCATAATCTAAAAAATATATAAAAATTTAACTTTTAAAACCATTTAAATGACCATGTTGATAGCATAAGTTTTGATAATTCTATCGAATTTTGTTTGCACCCAAATATAGTTATAATTATATACAATTACATTTCCATTTAAATCCTATGTACGAGAACTTTTTAAATAGTTGTTTCATTTGTTACCTTAGTATTATTTATACCTTCAGTTATTATTTTAACTATTATAACTAGTTAATATAAGCACAAAATTTCTATTATTACTTTCAATGTGTCATTTAAATGTTTCAATATATTGCCTGTTGTATAAACAGTCATCTTGAAATTCATTGAAAAGAATGTATGTGTGCAATTTATGTATATTTTTGGTGGATCTTTAGCTTGATATTTTTCATTAAATATGCTTTTATGTCTATTATGTTCCTTTCATTTTTTTCTTTTTCAAGTTTATGATTAGCTTCTTTTAAAGTTTATATAAATTCCAAACACTTCTCTTCCAAGAACTAAAAAATTTTATCTTGATTAATTTACAATGAAGACTGAGTTTGTCTTATTAACATTACTTTTTATGCAGTGTGAAATTGTTTAGCTTCACAGTAAACTTTTAAATTATATATTCTATGCATTCAGATCAACGTTGTTGTAATAGATAGCAGTCAGATTAAAGTGCACTGATTTCAGTACTTTCACTCCTAAGGCACAATAATGGTTCTTCAGCTTTCGTTTTGATAAGAAAATTATAAATATCAGACTGATTTAGATGGTGAGAGCTCTAAATTCCTTTCGTGTTTTCAAATTGAAAGTAAGAATAATGGGAGACATATTCTATAATCATGTCTGGATTACGTTAAAAAGATTGTTTACATAGTATATTTATTTGTTAAAGTTTGAGATGGTATAATTAAGTACAAATAATGTACTTGTGACAATGGAGTACCATGAAATTTGTGCTGCAAGTAAAGATTTAGATAAATTATTTTTTAATAAACAGAAATAAAATAATAATAAAATATATAATCCAATAATATATGTAATCAAATAATTAATTTTTTGAGTAAAAAGCAAGATTTGATCATGAAAAAATAAATTTGAACTTTCTAGAAAAAAGTAAGTCTCTTGATATTGTAATGTATATCTGAGCATGATCTTGTAAAATTTTTACTAAATTCAGTTAGTTCTCTTATAATTTGTATCAACATATTATAAGAGCTAGAGTAAAAGCTATTATGTTAGCTAGAGTAAAAATACAGTTCTTAATGATTAAAATGGTTTGTCAATGTATCAGAATTAGTAAAAGAACTTCAGTAAAACATGTGTGATGTTTGTAACCAAATCCTGTGTTACTTACTCTACTTCATACCCATTATCACTATATAAGCAAATAAATATGCCATACATTTCTCCAATTTATTTTTCATGGCAGTTTCCTGTGTCTAGTTTTAATTTGTTTTCGCTTAGAGGAATTTTTCTTGTGTTATTTCTTCTGGTTTATTTAAGTGGCTAATGTTTTAAAGTGTCATGTAAGAAATGAAAGTATTGATAGAAAATATATATACAGTTGTGATGCTCATTTTTAAAAACTCCAGTTTTATGAGCTCGCATGATTTTATGAATTTCATCAAGTCCTGCCTAAATATCATGGAACAAATTTTAATTATTTTTCAATGAACTTTTCTATTTTTACGAAAATTTTCTTTGGTTTTATGAAAATTTTCTTAATTGGTACATTGGAGTTTCTTAAAAAGAGTGTCGACTTACATTTTTAAAAGCTTTTTGAATTTCAGTTTTGTTAAATATGTTTGCTAATTTAATTTTGTTTGTCATTATCTCTATTTTGAATGTTTTAGATGAACACAGTAAAACTGTTTAACTCTTTATACCAATTGTAATTAATTACTTCAACATGATCATATTCAGCAATAGAATAAAATATGATATTGCAGCATCATTTATTAAGAAACTGCTCAAGTTAACTAAGTCAAACTAAGCAGAAAGTAAATAAAACTGTATACATTAAATTAACTGTACATATTTTTAATTGTATAAATTAACTGTAATTGTATACATAAAAACGTTTATGAAAAATTATGTATATGCACAAAAATAGTTAATCTTATTTCTGTGTCAAGTTTCTAGGAAAAACATTTTTCTAGAGGTTCAATGGAGGAAACAGTGTATCGTGGAAACTTCTATTTACATGACAAACTGTTGAAGGCACTTGACATTATTTCACTGTTTTTGAAGTTCACTGCTTACATTAATTCAAGAAAAGTAATATGCCTCAACAATTATTTTCCCAACAATTTTTTGATAATTTATATCTGAATGCTTTACTTTATTTTACGCTTTTATACTACAAAACTGATTTTTGTAACTTTCTTAATGTCAAGTTTTATACATTTATTAAGAAAGTACAACTTTCTTAATGTTAATTTTTATACATTTATTATGAAAGTATAACTTTCAAATGAATTATACTTCTAAATTGTATTTAAAACTTATTTATTCAATTTGATTAAGTCTGCAAATTATTGCTTTTATTTAAATGGTTAATTACTCAAACACATTAAGTATTACATTATTTTGATGCTTGTAGACACATAATGTAAAGTGTTGACTAGTTCAGATATGTTTCTATAGATTGAGGTTTTAAACCATGTTAGATTAAAGCATTGGAATATGTGATTGGACTTGTGAAAAATTGTAAGGTTTTATTTCTGAAACATTGATTTCCATATTCTTTGTAAGATATCTGTTTGATGTTTTTATAATGTGCTCATAAAAATCAAAATGATGTGCCTCTAGAAAGGATGTTGTGTAGAGAAAGTGCATTTGTTTTCTACTTTTTCATAAGAGCTGTGAAAATATCTTAAGTGTTTTTTCAAAAGTGAATTTAAAATTGAAATGAATGGATGTTTTGATCTTTTTCTATTGCAGGAGAAATAAGAAATATCCAATCCACCACATATTCAGAAGCAGCCATTAGAGGTCAGCGTCATGTTTGCAAGATTTGCCTCAAGCCGTTCTTCAATAACCAAAATCTTAAAAGGCACATGGAGATCCATTATCATAAACGAAAACTTTACTCATGCCTTTTATGCTCTAAGTGCTTTTCCTGGAAAACAGATTTGTCTACTTACCTAAAGTGTCAATTATGAACAATTAATTTCATATAAAATGGAAGTGCTACACTTGAAATGTTTGAAGCAAATTAGCTATTTCAACTGTCACACATGAATAAGTGATATTGATGTATGCTTTTAAAACTCATCTCCTTGTAAAGATTAATTGGACCACATTTTCTTATGGAAAATAAATGTTACTTCAAATGTATCACTGGGCTGTAATTTCTATTCCCATATAGCAGATTTTAAAGTTTGAAGACAGTAAATCCTTCTGTTCATTTATGTTTACAATGTTCGTTATGTATTACTAACTCCTTCAATCAGGCTAAAAGTACCTGGAAGTATTTTGCTTTCATGTGTTGTCATTTTGGATAGGTTTGGGGACATTTGTACATGCTTACCTTTTGGTTTTATAAGTGTTGTTTCTTTGAGTTCTTATATAATTATATGTGATTATTTTACTTTTTATCAACTTTAAACTGAAATAAAATGTCTTACACCCATTAATTACTATTCTATGCCCATTTTTTAAAAATAATTATTGAAGAAATTTTATTTTCAGATTCCACAGTAAATTTTTCTGTTTCTCCGAGTCAACAAAGTGGACAAATTGGGTATGAAAAACTGTCTTGTCATATTTGTCACAAAACATTTTCAAGGAAACACAATCTTCGGCGGCATACAGAACTTCATAACTTGGAGCGCAAGAGCTTTTCTTGTAATATTTGTGGTTGTCGATTTTCATGGAAAACTACCCTTGATACACATTTAAGATATGTGCATGATGCTAAGCCATACATGCAATTAGATTTATTTGATGAGCAAAATTGACACAAACAACCAACTATCAAATTGAGAACTGTTTATGAAACCGCTTTGAATGTGATATTAATGTTGCAATTGACTTGAGTTAAACCTTAAAGTGTCTTGAAAAATGCCTGTATTCTTTGAGTTACTTGTAGTTTTTATTTTCTAAAATAAACAGGTTTTACAAATATTTAAAATCTTGAATAAAACAATTTTTTTATTGTTATTGATTTTTTAAATATTTTATTATCAGGGCATCATAAAACTTACATATGTCTACTTTTGTGTGTGTGTTGGCTGAAATTGTGATAATTTTAATATGATATCAGTAAAATGCTACAAAATTTTTTGTAACTGTCCTTTCTTAAGCTACCACCTCTTAAAAAGTTGTAAAAGTGGCTTTTAAAAATAATCCATAACTTAAAATGTGAAATATCAAATCTCTTCATGGCCATTCTAAAGAACAAGACGCGAGTAGGACGTGTATGTTGTTTGAAGATTTTGGGAATTTTATTACAAAATTTTAACTGTTTTAATTATTTTCTGAAACCAAATTGGAAAATTCAATAAAGAAAAGAATAGGATGCAGTCCAAATCTGCAAGGAGCTTCCTGTTTAGTCCATGAGCAGTTCATAAGACAATATAAAAAAATACAAAATTTACATCTATGCATGTTTGAATTTCCTTATATGTTATAGTTGTGTAACTCTTTTATTGCATTATTTAGTTTAATTGAATTATGTTGCAAGGTATGTTTCGAAGTATATAGTGAATGGATGCTTTGAGAATATTTCCTATAAAAACAAATGGGACTGAAAGTTCAATGGGGTTTTAATAAAAAGGAACAAAGCTTAAAAAATATTAAATTTATATTTTAGTAAAATTCTAATTCAGTACTTTAAAGAAGTTTGATTGTGATTGGTTTTTGTTTTGATTTTGTTCACGAATTATTTCCTTTGCTGTTTTCTAAATTTAACTGATTTTTTTTGTTGCAGTAATGTCTGTCCTACCATGAAAACTAGTCCTGCCACAAAGTCTGCACCTGTCTGTTGCCGTAGAAACGAATCTTATCCAATTTTCTATAGGGATACTTAAAGAAATATATTCAAGTTTGTCACATTGGTACACTTGATGACATTGGAAATTTGTCATGATTTTTACTTGTTGCCTAGAAAATCTGCTAGCAAACTACCCCTTTCCACTTCCAACATTTATAAAATACAAAATAAAATTTAGTCATCTACCAGAGTTGCCTCTACTCAAAATGAACGAGCCCTGTTCCACAGCAACCACAACAACCCAGACTTTGTGTTGAGAGCAGTTTTCGTAGTAGACAGTATCAGTACACCTAAAATTGTACATCTTTTCACAAAGTGCATGTAGAGCAAAAATAATACACATGAGTATTGTGTGCCAAATATATTTGCATTTTGAGATATTTTATGTTTGGTGGGTAGTGTATGCATATGTATGATGATATATATATATATATTCATTTTTATGCTCTAAACCGAAACTTAACAAAAAAACTGGGTTAATTGTGATAAGGTGAAATAGGGTAATAGAACTCCCACAATCCTTAAAAGTCTTTAAAAGTACTTGAATTTTATTTTTCTAACTCAGACTCTAGAAAAGTATTTGAGAAGTACCTAATTTTTGTTTAGTCCTTGAATTTAACCCAGACCTTTATTAAAGCAAAATTTGCTGCAACCTAATGGTTTTTCAATTTGTATATTTTTCGTCTTGGATCGTTTCCTAACTTAAATCACTGATTGGTAATTGATATAATTTTATTTCATTATATTTACCTTAAAACATTTCTGCATTAATTGTTTAATATCTTGTTACAAACAAAATGAATACAGTAAATCGATAAGTCGTCACTCAAGAGACCAAGAACTTTTGACGATTTAGGCAAAATGACAACAAAAGCATAGTAATCACAGAATGTACGTAATATGCATTACTATAATCATCATGTAAATTTAAAATTTATCACTATTCATAACCTTGTACTTTGTAAATTTAATATCTTGAACTGGTGTAAGGTAATTTCTAATTGTTTCTAAGGCTTCAAGAACTTGTGTTATAGTAAGTGGTGAAAGAATTTCCTTATTTTCGCATTCATGCTTTTCTTGTAAAAGTTCCGTAGTTAAATCTTGTCGCTTGAAAACATACTGCAACATTGTTATCGATATCCATCCAATCATTTGTCAGGAATAGTACATCCACTTTTATTTACGATTTCAACTGAATTCATTAAAGAATCGGTCAGAATCCTCATTTTCAACTTCATTTCGTTTAGCATCTGACACAAGCCCTGCATGTTGCACTTTCCACAGTGACAAATTATCCTGAGTAGCATTTGAATTCCTGGTAAGTAAACAAGGGTAAATTATATTGTCGTCTATAAAAGCGAGACAGGACTAAAGGAAATTGACAACTTATCCAGTGACGAGTTATCGAGGTTTTACAGTACTTGTAAATTTAATGGAAGTTCTTAAAATGTCCTTGAAACTTACTTTATTTTGTTATATATAAAACAATGAGAACCTAGTAAGTATTTGCATGTATTTGAGTTTGAGTGAGATAAAATTTAAGTAAAACAACTGACAGGAAAGCCATTTTCAGTTAATTGAAATTTTAAGGAGTAGATTTATAAGCATGTCAACGTTAGTCTCACAGTAGAGCAATGAGAGAAAAGGTAACCAGGCCGCATGAAATGACAGCAATAAGGGTTCTGAGCAGGTGTGCACTTAGAAGTTTTCTTTGCGAGGGAATAGGAAAATGATCATAATCATGACTGATTTGGGAGGGAAGTATAAATTATTTTTCTTCAAATTTCATAATCGATCCCGTTTTTTAATAGTCCTTTTTCCATTTTAAGGCATGAAGATGGGGTGTGTTGGGAAAAAAATTAATGAATAATATAAAACTTTGGTTTTGAAATTATATCAGGTTTACCACAAGTGACTAAAAGGTGACTTACTGCTACTATTTTTCAACCTTGGCGACTAGGAGTATCTTTTTAAGCAAAATCGTCTGAAAAGCTCATGTTTTCAGTTTTGGCGACTAAAATTTCTTTTGAAAATTCACCAGTTGACGAAAATTAGTCCTCCCATCTTTAGCCAAGCATGAATCCTTATTTCAGTCATGAATTCATGCTTTTTGCTTCATCATTAGGGAAAAATGTTTTTTTGATTTTGACCTATGCACACACACACACACACACACACCTCATGGTATCAAAAATGTTTGGTTATAAATATTCTGATACCTTCAATGAGGCATACATGTAACAGAACTTTTGTATTTTGCAAAAAGTGCGAACAGTTATTTAAGTGTCAAGCTACGCCAAACATTTCTTCTTCCACTGTGTTTTTTGACGGGATCAGGGATCTAGCTGCTGAGGCTACTAAAGTGAACTTTATTGAAAGACTAATTATGACACTATTTTTAAGAATTTATGCTCGTAAAGCTACTATTTCACAAGTACTTTGACAGTCCTATCATACACAAATTTTATGATGAAGAACATTGATGCATTCATTCTGGAATCTTAATAGACTTATCTGTTTAACTCTGAGGATGTTAAAAATTGCATATAGTTAGGCACAAGCACTAGTTTCTTAAAAGAATACTTGACTCCTATTATTTCTGTTTTACTCTATTGGTAGCATACCACCAATATGTACCATTGTATGCTTTGGCGTAAAGTTATGGAAATGTGTGGAATTTTATCCTGCCAGAACTAGAGTGACCTTAGAGAGTGGGTGATTTATTCTCAAGATTAGATCCTTTTCCTGCAGTCAAACAACTAAAGAAAGTGAAACCACTAGGCACTGAAATAATTGTAGTACAGCTTAAGTTACCCATGATTCATGTGGAATTTTTTAGGAAATCTAATAAACTTTACTCGGTGATATTAAGTTGAATATTTACTTTTCTATTACTTTGGGGATGGCTGAGAGTTCAGCCCCCCCAAAAGTGTTAGAAAAATTAATCGAAAGGTAATAGAAGAGCACCACTCTCAGAATCAGTGACACCCCCTTGGGAGTGTCACTGATTCTGAGAGTGTATGGCTTGAATAACTCATCAGTTATGTGACTTACTGCATTGTTGGAATAATTAAAAGTTTCACCTTTTTTGGTGTCACATCAAAACTCAACTGAAATCAGAATGCTTAATCATTCCAATGGGAGGTCTGGGAACAAAAATTAAAGGAAAAAGAGTATAAATTTGTAATTAATAATGGTACTAGATTGAATTCATCACAACTTACACTCTGTTAACTCTGTTCCAAGATAAAAACTAGAAAATGAATATTCTGCTTTTCCTTAACTGTTGTACTCAAATGAAGCAGTATTCACCAAACATACTTTTTCAATGCTTCTTAATTTAACTTTATTTTCACCTAAGGTATTTTACTGACAAGATATGTTCAAAATGAATGTATAAATGCGTTGTTTTAACAGTGATTTTTAAATAACATGTTTGATTGTTTGGTACGGTGACTGAATAGTTAAGAGCCCTTGTTTGGAAAGTGAAATTTAGTTATGAATTCAATCCTTGTCATGGTGCCAATTGCTTGGAGTCTCCCAGTTTCTTCAAATCACACACAAATGCAATCCGGCTTCCCCAAGACCTCCAGGAAGGTATTTGACCAACATGGTGTGGATTTAGCTGATATCAAGTTGAGCATGCTAATCTTGTGAAAAGGTTTAGGTTAGATAATTTTTGCCATGCCTTTTTAAATGAGTGAATTTCAGTTGGGACTAGGGTATAAGACATGTTGGTGATTATTTTAATATATTTTGCTGGTTTTTTTTATATATTTCTTTTTAAATTTGAGAATAGTCTGGAATCTATGTGTGTGTAAATAGGTTTTCACAAAATTGTGAATTCTTATTAAGTCTGAATCCCTCTTAGTATCCACCTCTGTAATTCATTGTGATTTGTTTTAAGCTACTTTGATCTAAACATTCTCAAAATTTGTGAAGATGGTTGTAGTTTTATATTATGTGTAGTGATGTCACATAGGACGAATATATATCTTAAAATGATGTTTTTCTTTTCAAACTACAATTTGGATTTATAAACTTTGAGATTGGTTTAATAATGCAACATGTGGATTGAGTTCAGGATTGGCTAAATATAAATTTATATACTCATGCTTATTAAAGATTCATATACTGAGATTTGCTTTGAGTTTCTGTAATTTTAAGAAAATTTTAAACATTAAATTGAAGCAAATGAAATGAACTTATATTATGCTCTCATTTCATAATTTTACTATCAGTTGCAGTTTTCTATATTTTAAATGCTTTATCTTCTGTAAATTTGTCAAGTTCTATAAATTAGTATGTTTATTCGAAAATACAATTATTAAAATCATGGCTTGAGATATTGGAAAGTATTTAGCATTCCATATGTATTAATGTGACTTAGGCGCACAATCATTTAGATATTTTAATTCCAGTCACGAAATCGCTAATTTAATAAAATATGTGTGAGCAGTAAAAAAATGGAATTAAAGGCAATAAGCAAAAGCTTTTTCTAATGTCTTACTTCTTTGTATAAAACCTTATAAAGTGTAAATTTTTACAAAATATTTGTAGAAAGAGCTTTCTGATTAGTTTTGCTGTTACATAGAAGAAATAAATTGATATGAATTCCTTAATAATCTATCCTCTCTATATTTCTATTACTTCAATTTTTAACATTTGATTTGATGCAATTGAATTATTTTGCTCCTTTCTATTGCTGTATTTCAACTCAGGACTTTAATACAGTCTTCATAATAAATGGTTAAATTATCTTATGTGGTTCGTCATCTGACCGTGGTTCAAAATTACGTGGTGGTATTCTCGTATGTTTCCCTTTGGGATTGATCCTGAATTGTCACCAATAGCCCGTTGTGTTGCTCAAGTGTGACGTGAATTAAAATACTTACCTCATCTTATGTGGTCATCAGTAAATTTTTTAAAAAATAATTTATGTAAAAATTTCCGTTTTGCTTTCGGTTTTTTTTGGAAATCCAATTATATTAATAAACGAAACATTTTTGTGTTAGAAGTATAATTTGAAAATTACACATGTATAGAACACACATATCTTGTTAATACAAAATTGAAGTTGAAAATAATGAAGTGTTTAATTTTCAAATTTAATTTTCGGATTTGAGGGCCAACAATCCCTCATTCTTCTAAAACTAAAAATACATTAATTTATGTATCAAGGTGTGCTTAAACATTCCATTGTATTCTTATACTAACATTCCAACTTTGAGGTGGAACACAAAAAATATAGTTCCAGACTAACCCTTATCGTATTTATTCATTCAAATACTATTAAGACATTTACATTTTCTGTTTAAATATTCTAAAGCGCATAGGTAGTATAATAAATTGTTAATTATTACTTAAAAACTCAGTATCGTAGTTAAAATATTAATACTTATTGCAATATATAAAAATATTAAAGGTGTATGCAATAAGAAGTGCAAAAATCTGCTATATTTTCTGAATTATTGAAAAAAAAATTAATGACTAGAAAATAACATTTTTAGATTATTCTGATGAATATTTAGATTGGAAAACATTTTATGCATAATTAAAGGGAAAATGTTTAGTGCTTTCTGAAAGGTGACTAGCGTTATGACTACTGATTTATTTTTGAGTGCAAAGAAAACACTCAATAGTTTCTTCATTAAATATTGTATTTTAATTTTGAAAAAATAGCTTAAGAAAGAGGCTTGATACATTTTTTGTTTAGGGTTAAATAATATTTTTGTACCAATGTTAATTTATAATTTTATTTAAAATTCTATAAATTCAATTATTGTGTATATAAGCATATTTATTGCCTTTACAATGTCATTAGTCCCTCAACTATATTTTTGGTTCTATGTACAATCTTTTTATGCATAATTTAGTAATTGTGAAATGTAAAACGAGCATTTTAATTTTTGGAATAGTTTTCTTTCAGGTTAAAATATTTTACACGTTTACATGAAATTTTAGACATTTTATATTTCAAAGTAATTATATTTTTTAATATTTGTTAAAAATGACATTCAAATGAACAAAATTATTGATTTTCGTAATTTGATTTGAAATATTGTATTAAAATAATTTATGCTATTGTTTAACTCAGATTCTTTTATGTAAAACCTGACTGTTTATATGATAGATTCATCTGTAAGTCTATGTGTTCCTTTTATGTACACCATTTAAATTGCATGCTTTTTTATGAATAGGAATGCTCTGTATATCCACCACATATTGTAAGTTTTATTTTTACTAAACATAAATATACATGTTTGTGATTGAAAATTTTCTTTCTCAATGCTTATAATAATTTAAAAGGAATATGTCTTTTTGCATTATTATTTTTCTATTTTTAGTATTCATAGTATTTATTATTTTATATCTTATTTTAATTTTTAGTTCTTTATGTTTTTTATTTGATGTTTTGTAATATATATTATTGCATGCTATTTTACATTGAAGAATCCTAATTATAGATAATGATGCAATCTAAATATATATATATATATATAAATAAATATATATATATAAATATATATATATATATATATTTTGAATCTTTAGATCTATGATTTCTATACATTCATAATAATTATTATGAATGTATGTATTCATAATAATTATGATTAAATATATTCATAATAATTTAATTAAACTTATATTTACACTAGAAGTAGCTCTTTAGGTTTAGGTTTAACATTCAGTTGTAACTGAATAAGATATAAATTTAATATACAAATTAAGTAAATTGAAGTCACTTAAAACTAGTGTGAGGTAAAATGATTGTTAATGTATGCCAAAATTTTATTAAAGCAAATTTTTCTGTTTTCCAACTTTATTTTTGCTTATTTTCATGATGCTATTTTTACAGAATGTTTTGCGTCTGCAAATGCAATATATGTCTTACCTCATGTGATGAGGCCACACGATAAAGATTTATCAAGACGTCCTATGTGTCCAGTTTGCCGAAAATTCTTTTATGATGTCACAACCCTTCGCCGACACATGGAAATTCATGACTCTCAACGGCAGAAATATGTTTGCAAGTTCTGCTTGAAAGCTTTCTGTTGGAAAAACCATTTACAGTCTCACGTGCGAAAAGTTCATATGCCTAGACCATAATCATGCTTGATCATCAAATACATAGAACTAAACATTTATTATACTTAAGCTAAAGGCTTTTTTATACAGTGTTTACCAAATGCTGCATTGTTGTGTTGTTTTCAATGTTTGAAAGCTTAGCTAGATTTAACTTTTTATTAATAAGTTTTTCTACATAGACTTTTGCATTTTTGTAGAGTGATGTCTGATACTTCCAAGTGTGAGGTTGTTTATAATGTTTTACAATATTGCAAATGAATATGCTATCACATATAAGAACAATAATCCCAGTGAATTTAAATTAAATATTATACTTAAAAGTGTTAACAATAAATGTTCAAAATTTATTTAAATATCTGACTTATTTCTAAACTTTCCCCTTAATTGATTTGTGTATGTCCTTATTAAATATTCTCAACAATTTTAATCTATGGATATTATTTCCACATATTTCTTTGTGCTCTCTTAATTTTCTAATTTTGCATTTACTCCTGTTATAATTTTATAGATTTGTCTCAAACCATTCTTATACTTTAAATTTATAAATATTGCAATCGCTCTTGCTGTAATGTGACCACTAGTATTTCATGTAATAATATACCCTTTAGTGCTTGAAATTAAATATCTAATTGAAATTTTTTTCTTTCGAGTTTGTTACTTAATTTCGATTGCAAGTATTAGTGATAAAAATTTATTTTTTGCTCATAAATTTTCAATAACTTTATCACATATTTTAACTCTGGGAAGTAGAACCAATATTAGCAAGTGTCATTTATTTCTGATTTCTTATTAAATTCTATTCCTCCTATTTTCATTAAAGTAAAAGAAAAATGTATTCTGTCTACTGTATGGAAAAGCTGGTGTCTATTTCAGTCCAAAATTAAAAATAAATTTTTAACTGCCTTTTAATTTTCTTTAAACAGACTTACAATTGAAGTAATTAATTCCTAAAACAAACATTTAACTACATTTTATTTATAGGCACAAATATTAAAACAAATGTACTTTTGTTACATTTAAGTATTTTATTTCATTAAATTGACATTAACAAATTGAAGATATAAACCACTGATTTTCCATCAACTATATGTATTAAAATTGGAATATTTTTACTTTCTATAAAAATATTCCAAAATAATAAAAACTAAATTTTATATGCATTTTTTTATCCTTTTAAAACAGGTCTATTTCAGTATATTCTTGTGAACCCAGTGGATTTTGTAAATAGGTTCCCTAGTAAGTATTTAAAATTCTGAAAATTTTCAAGTATGTTTACTTTTATATTTGTATTATCCTTTTCGATTTTAACAAAATTTATAAAAAACTCACGAGTGTTATATGAATGACCTACATTCTTATTTCAATCACCAAACTTTATTTTGGGTACCCTCTTAATGTGAAAGTTATTATTGATGTATATCTGGTTAATGCTAATATATTTGCTAAAGGAAACAATATAAATTAACTAATAAAATTTAAATGCATTATGCCTTGAGATTGCAGTTTGGAAATATTTTGTTTTAATATTATAGTGCAATATATATATATATATATATATATATATATATATATATATATATATATATATATATATATATATATAGGTGTTTAGTAATGGTTTCTTTGAATTCGTTTTGCCAAATGCCATTTAAATACATTGTCGAGACAATTTTTGAAATTAAAATTTGGCTTAAATGTTTAAGAATGTAATTTCTTAGATAACAATTTTTCTACTATGAATTTTTGGCCCCATATGGTCCTTGCACCATAAAACCCCAAACCAACCAACTATTATGCATTTTCTATTCTTATCTACTATTATGAATTTCTTCTATTGCAGTATTTTTTCTATCAATTCATTTAATTTCAATTTAGATTGCAAAGATGATGCAATTTATAAATTCGAATCGAAATTATAGAGTATATTGGATATTGGGAAGTTTGAGTTAAAAAAGCAGTCCTTTGATGGAAAAGTTGAGTAATTCCATTGAATTATATATTTAGATTGTTAAAATTGAAATTATTAGATGTGATGTTATGCAGATTAAGCCATTAACTGGAAATTAAAGTTTAATTACTATTGTTTCTCAAGTTCTTTTGTTTCAGCAGGTTTCATTACCTATTTCTTATAGATCCAAAGATTCATTTTTCACATTTGCAAAACATGTGTTGGCAACTTAGAGCTTTAATTTTTTTCTTTGTTATGTGTTGACTTTGTGAGAAACTTTTTATGATTGATTACAAATTGTACTTTTGCATCGGATTTGTCTCTAGGCAGACAAGTTTTTATCTTCTATACCCCTATTACTCCCAAATACAACAGTTTTAAATTCTTACCATCTGTTGAATTAATTTTCAGATTCATGATATTGACTTCCAAACCTATTTTCAATTAAAAAAAACATTTAAGAAAATGATTACACACAAAAAAAGGGATTTTGAATTTTTTGTCATCGAATGATTTTTCTAAAGAGGACTTGGCAGGAAATTATATTTCAGGAATTCATGTTTTTTCATGTCTTTTTAAATTCATAACAAGAAAAGTTTCTCAGAACTATTTTGCTCTATTACTACCACTATCTTATGCAACAAATGTTTGTGCACTACACTGTTGCGACTTCCTTGTAGTGTTATCTGCTATTCGCTCATTAGATGTTAAAACTATATGGGGCCTCAACTTGTTTGCACGTTAAATTGTCCTTTAACTGTGATAGTTCTGCAAAACATTTTAAAAAGATGAAAACCAGTTTAAAACTATTTTATAAATTTTGAAACAAATGAGCTCCTAATTTACAAATATTTTTATTTATTTATTTTTCTTATTTTAGAATTTTATTTTTCTTTACCATAAGAGTACAAAAATATTGTATTTCATACTTCTTGTATAGCCTTTATTTTTATACAAATATTTTTTACAGCAGGTATAACATCCAAATGTACTTTGTAATTAAGCAGCATAATCTGAATAGAATGTGCACCTTTCTGAGTTGTAGAATTTTATATGACAATGAATATGAATAAGCCATGCCTACCCAAGATTTAAGCAATATTAATTTTTAATGATATATATACATATATTGGAATTTTATAAATTATTGTATTAGCTTCTACTCTAAGTAGGCTGATAAAAATGTCAGTGACATCATTTTCATCATAATCGAATACAATTGTTAAAATTAATGCAGTGGAATAGAATACTGTTTCTGAAGCTAATTTTGAATCTATCTTACTAGGATTTTTGTAGACTCTGTTTCTTAAAAGTATACATTTTTTAGCTTTCTTTAAGTGTTCAAGTAACATTTTATTAGAAAGTAATCTTACAAAAATAAAAAGTCCGGAAATCAAGAAAACAGTTAGAATTGATTGAATTTTAATAGGAAAACGGGCATTTTTTCAGGATCTGAAATATATATTCTTGGTCTGTAATACAGCTTTTTCTGTACACTGAAAGCATATTGAATCGAAGAAATTTTAAACTATGTTGTCTTGTCAAAGATCCACGGGCCACAAGTGCAGAAAATACTAATATATAATTTGAAAATTAGATAAATCTAATTTTATTTGAATATAATGTTCTATTCTTACATAGGTAAAATTATCTTAGTTATAAACAGCTTTTTGTATCTTGCATTCATTGTACTATGCAGCTTAAATATCAACCGATTTTGTATCGTGACGAATTTGTTAAAGTGTAACGTTTTCTTACGTAGGTAAAATTATCTTAGTTGTAAACAGCTTTTTTGTATCTTGCATTCATTGTACTAAGCAGCTTAAATATCAAACAGATTTTGTATCATGACGAATTTGTTAAAGTGTAACAATAAATTCATAAATAAGAAAATCATGATTGCAATACATATTTTAGTTGTAGATTATATATATGATGCCTCATTTTGAGATGGATACCTCTTTTAGGCATTATATGTTTAAATCTTTTAACAATTATAACACATGAAATTTTTACATCTGAAAATGAAGTACACCAAATTAAAAAAAGACTTACACAAAACTCGTTGGCATTATGAATCAATTATTGGTATTTATAGCTTTATGTGGGAACCTTATTTTGAATGGTGTCCTGAAATCTATGTACATAAATAAATGGAAACAGTAAGTCTACAAAGAATCTCAGAAAAAATACCTTTTATAAATTATATGTATTTATATCTGAATTTTGTTAATCAGTATTATTTATGCTTTGTCTGTTGAAAATATTAAAGAAAACAGCTTTCTCTTGAAGTTTGAGATATTTCAGATAATGTATTTCTTTAAAAATTATTTCTACTTTCATAAAGGATATTATATTGTGTTGATAGTCACACATATAGGGTCATATGATGCTATATGATCTTATGTGTTACTTTAGAAACTTTGTACCTGTTGAAAAGTTCTGTAAATTTTCATCTACATAAAACGAAAAAAAAATAATTTACAGCTTTTTACTTGGAAGGTGGTTGTTAAAACTAGTTTAAAATGGCCTTTTATTGTTGTATGCTTGGAAAAAATTTTGTAATCATTCAGAGAACATAAATGTTTTTAAAAAAAATAATTTAGGCTTTATTTTCTGAGTATGTCTAAAGAAATTTGTAAATTCTATTCTGAATTTAGGATAAGTAAAGGATATTCAAAAATGTCATCTTCAAAATTGATAGACATTTCCAGAAGTGAATACAGTAAATATTCACTCGCTTATCAGTTTTAGCTTTATATCGATAATTTTTTGTAATAATATTTGTTCCTTTCATATGATTTTTACATTTTGAGTTAATGTTCATACTAGTTTAGAATCAAACCCATTAATCTGATTAACAGTACAGATGGGATATTTGTCTTTGTTAAAAGTTATTTGATATTGACTGAAATAATGCTTGTAAAGTAACAGATATAGACAATTATTAATTTCATGAAAATGTTCGCACACAGTATTACTAACATTGTTTGCATTACTTGAATAATTTTTCATTTTACGTATTCAAATATTCTATTTTCCATTGCTTCTATATTACAATCTATAGAATTAATTTATTTATACTGAGAGTTTATTAGAAAGAAAATATGATTTGTATTTTAGCTTTTTAAAAAATTACTATATTCCTCTGTTTATTGATCTCAAAATAAATTACTCATATCTTATGACAGTTATTTAATTTTACATCATTTTATACACAAGTTACAACAGCATAAAAAATATTTGCGAAGTTAAAATTAATTTAACTTTTGAGCAGTATATTATAGGAATTGCATGACATCAGATTAAAATATACAATTCTCAATTAATTCAGCTGTCACTTAGTTGTACCCTGTATGTGTTCTTAATCCATTAGAAATATCCGGATTAATTATTAATCGGAATAATTGGTTTAAAAGGAGCATATTTAAAAAATGTCTTGCATAAAGAGGGATAATTTTATAGCAATTACCATAAGATAGATTTGTTTTCAATATTGAAAAAGTTTTTTTCTTTAAATTCAGATTCTAATTGAGTTTTCAAAATAATATATTTTAATCATTTTCGTATTGAGGCCTGATATTTAGAAAAATGTTTCAATTACCAAATAATACATTAATTATAAAGGTAAAAGTACAAAAATTATAATTATGAAATATTGGAACTGTTGATTTTCTACTTAAATCTTTGCTATACATCTTCAAAGTATTTCACTATTACTTTGTATTTCATTGTGTATAATTTATATTGAAAATAAAGTGTCAAATTTTTTTTAATGAACATGGTGTTCATAAATTGTGTGCCAATCACATTTTAAAACAATCGAAAAGGTTATTTTTGTAACTAGTCTATAGTTAAATGGAAGTCTTAATTAAAATTTTACATGGTCACATTTTCACCCAATGCTATCTTTTTAACTATTTTCCTTATACTTAATGTTAATTTCGTCAGCTGTTTAATTTATCATGGGACAATTTTATCAGTACAATGTTTTGCATATGATCACAAAACACATCAAGAAATTTAATAGTCTTTAGAAAACAATATTATGGTATTTCCAGTTTTTATAAAGTTTATTGTTGATTTTAGTTGTCAAGAAAAGAAATACTTATGCGTGAAATTGTTTTTCATAAATCTGTCTACATTAAGAAATACTTTTAAACTTGTTTGTTAAGAGTGCTAGTCAAATAAAAACTTTTTCTATACTTATGTTAAAAATTGGAACTCATCCGTAGTTTTGTAGGTTTCGACAAATAATTATTTTATTGACAGCAAATTTGTGTGAATTTCAATAAAACTAAAGAAACTTTATTTTTCCATATTCATATCAGCTTACTTATTTTACAACATCAGTTATGTTTGATGGTGTGATTTGTTTTGGGTACATACTAGAATTATGGAATTTTAATGAATAATTATTGCTTATGAATATTGACCAGTATGAATTGTCCTAGATTGAAGTTTTTTCTCAGTATAAGGTACAGTTTAGATCTTCAGTACAAGGTAAATAAAAATAACACATGTTTTCAAAGCCTGATTCTCTGATCAAAAAATTTATAGCAATAACTGACATTATGTTTCCACTCATCATAAATGATATTTTTGTGATTTTGATCATTTATTACTATTATATTGTTAAGTATTTTAGAGAGTAAAAATTTTCCAGGCTTTCTTTACTTTGATTAATCCGGATGCATAGTTGAGGCTATTGTGTTGTAGAAGTTTTGTAATATTTATATTTGTAAAAAAGTTTATATAAAAAACCTGGTTTTATTCATGCTGATCTGTAAAAGTTTGAAAATGCAATTATTAATTTAGCATCATGCATAATAATAAATGTAAATTTGGTTTTAAATAAATTGCTTATTTAAAATTGTTATTTTATAATGATTTTATTCAATTTTTCTAAAATAATTTCTTCCTAATCCATGTTACAAAACAATATTCGAAAATAGCTTTCTTATATTCTACAAATTAAAGTGGAATTTTGTAAAATATGTTTGCATGTCTATACTATAAGTTGCAATGGTTTTGTGAATTATAAATGTTGCACTAAGTGTGATAAAATTATGTTTTAACATGTTCTTTGCATGGATCGAAATATATTCCTTTTACTACGATTGCCTGATGAGAGCCAAATAGCTTGAAATCCATTGTTTTTTACTCAATTTTTAAAGTGTAATAATTTATTATAATTTTTACATTGAATGATACATAAGAAAAAGTATACATATTAAGAAAAAATATTGCTATAGCATAATAAGTAAAAATATTAAATCACAATGAATTGGTCTTTTTATTTGTATTTTGCCTCCTACTTTTATTATTATAAATGAAGAAAAACAAAAAAAACATGGATTGCAATATGTGTAGGAATATATTACACCATTTGAAATGTTCTAAAATTTGAGTTTGGTGTATTTTTGTAAGTATGCATGAATAATAGATTTTTATCTGGAATTCGAACAGAATTCAATTTGAGATGCTTCTACACAAATTTATTTTGAGGAGATTCTAAACACATAGTTTTTCATACATTTACAGCAAAATCATCTTTAGTGTTTATGATGACTATTGCATCACATAATTCAATAATTGGTTTTCTGTTTACTTTTTCTAATTTTAATTAGTTTGATCTGTTTCAATTTTCCATTGTGAGCAATGGGAATAAGACCAAAACATATTAGTTGTCTTTTTCGTGTATTGTATTTGTCTATTATGCTTTGAGCTAATTGAATCCAGGTCTTTGCTCATGAAAAGTGTAAACTGGGAAGAAAATATTAGTTTGTTCTGTATATTATGTGATCAATGGCATGTATATTTTTTAATTGACATTATTACTTCAATTTCATTTAGATAGTTGAGTCATTAGTCTAGGGTTTTTCTTTTAATAGGTGAAAATTCTAAAAGCAATTATTCAAGTATTTCCGTTTGAGAACTTTTAATAGTTCTGAATTTTTTTTATCGAGTCACCTAATAAGAAATTATGTATCTATTTTATTAGTTGGTTAATGTTAATTTTTTAATATCTAAATAATTCATTTACAATTAAACATTTTCAGCTGAGCTTTTTGTAAAGGAATTAAATTTAAAAAAAAAGAATGATTTACTTTTCCAAATCTTTATCAAACTAAAACCAAATATTTTGTTTCATTCTATTTCGTTTCTTTTTCTGCTTCATTAAACATTTTACCTATTTTTAGTCATTTATGATTCTGTGTTAAGAAACCACTGTAAAAAAAACGAATTACCCTGAAGCCAGTGTTTGATCGGAATAAAACTTAGCATGTGTGATGCACATAGTGAGATAGAGAAATGATCAGTGTCAAATCAAGGACTATTGTAGAATTACATCATAAATTAATAAGTTGTAAAGCCCCTCTGACGGCGACATAGGCCGATATACGGCATGGCATGAAGTACTTCTGCTATCCTATGACAAATCATGCTAAGCATTCTGGTAGCTGCTCTGCTTCGCCAAACCTGAACCTTGTGCCATAAAAATTCAATCTATAGCTGCTGCTCCAGACTCCTTATATTCCAGGACTTGTGCAATTGACAGCTTATCCCAAACACACCCAATGGGAGAGATCTTTCTGGCTAAGGAACAGTTACAACACCATGGATGCACTCTTGGGAGAGGTGAACTGTGTGAAATAGCCTCTTGGTCACCTGACATGAAAGGCAAAACAGGTTACATGATCTACTGGACTTATCGCTACGCTGTCAAAATTTCTCGTATTACATCTAGGTGGGACATGCTGTCGTGATTGCTCCCCGCACCATTACTTTAGGAATTACTGTTTTGTGTCGCCTGCCAGTAAACAGAAAATGGCTACAGTGCTACTCCCCGGAATTAGCAGTTGAGTCTTGCGATTTTGAACGAGTCTATTAACTGGATTAGGGGACTGGTGGCAACATAAACAAATCCCTTCCACACTTCTCATCTTTAGCACGGATTGTTCTAAGTTCATGCGGAGGATAGGAGGTCTTAGTATCTAGACTAACGTTCTAGTGTCTTTGGAGTTTCGTGTTTGTAATATCCTGAAGCTTGCCCCTGTCTGCCTGCCTGCTGATGTCATCGGCTCGATTCCAACAAAAAGAACTGAAAATCAGTTAGCATTCGGACTCCCATCTGGTTGAGACGTCTCCGTGGCAATCAGAATTTTTAAAAATGAATTTAAGCTTTTTGTTTTGCCTTGCGCGCTCTTCCAATGTTAAACCCTTATAAATAGTCTCTTAATTTCCATAAAAATTTGAATTAATTCGTCGCAGCATTGATAACGAGTTGGCAAGGGGAAACATCCATGACGATCGCCATTCAAGCTTTTGTGTTTGGCAGCCTTCTAACTCGCTTTCACACCTATTTAGTAATCAACTGATCCAAGGTTGGCTGCCCTCTCGGGATCTGCACTATATCGAACGTTATCGGCTGTATCTGGAGTGGTGCCATGTCGTAGACCGGCATGGAATGACCGTATTATGTTTAGGACGAATCTCGTTCCTGAATTATCGCATTTGCGTTTTACGGAGATCCGACCAGTGCTACCATTCTCAGTTTACTGTTGAGTGGCATTTGGATGTAACTCCTAAAGTAATGGTGTAGGAAGCCATTACTTACAACAGTACCCTCTAGTAATGATGCTAGGTAGTCTTACTGCACAGTGATATGTCCAATAAATTCTCCAGCCTGTTGGTTTGTCTTTCCTGCCACGTGTCCAAGGGGCTATTTACCAGTACAATAACGCCCTGCCACACACGACTCGCCTCTCAGGAGTGCCTCCAAGGTTTTGACCAGAGAAATCCCCAGATCTGTCTTCCATTGAGCATGTCAGATATGCCAGGCCCTTAATTGCACCGGAATGTAAAGGATCTAGAGCAGAGCAGCTGCTGAATGCTTGGCACTCCATGCCACGCCGTATATCGGCATCAGAGAAGGGGCTTTACAACATATTAATATAAGAATTTTCTTATGTAATTCTACAATAATAAAATCCTCTACATTTTATATTGCGATAATTCTTTTTACCTCTTCATGTACATCACACAGGCTATTTCATTCTGATTGAACTCAGGCTTCAGGGTATTTCAATTTTTTTTTAAGTGCATATTGAAGTCTAATTTTTTAATTGTAAGTAATATTAAAAATTACAATAAATTTTCACTTTAGATATTTAGCCAGATAAATGGTGTTGAGATATATTTTTCTCTTTACTGTATTTTAAAGTAAATTATATTCCATTCAATAATTTTACTTTCTCTTGAAACTTGCTATTTGAATTTAAGTTTTTTATTATAAAGGATTTGTATGTGGTTACTGAATATTGATAAAGGTGAAATTATCTGGAAAATATTATTTTTAACTACTTTTAAGTATTTTTCTTGCTTTCTGTCAAAACAGATTAAAGATAAGTTATTGATGGAATATTTTTACTCGATAATGGAGCAGGCTTACTTTTTCTCATGTGAATTGCTGTCATATAGGCACATTTCTATTTTTTTTTATCTTTTCGAATGGTTTTTAAGCACTTTTTTATTTTTTTGCAAAGAAAAAGTTTGAAAATTGTAAGTAATTTTCCTCTTATTACACTTTGTTTTACTTTTTTAGGTCAAATGCATTTTTATTTGGCATTATGTAAGTAACCCTTTCAGGAAAGGTGGGGGCTAGATGTGGCACCACCCGTGCAAGGTTAAAGGGTGCTTCATTTTCATTTAAAAAATCATTCTCTATCCTTATTCAGTTTTTAATTTATATTATATCAATTTATAAATATTCACTTTAATATGAAATGAACTAAAAATTGAACTTTTAAAATTAACTTAGCTTTGTCTTTTATTTTCACTTTTTGTGTATTCTACAGTTTTCAAAGAACAATATTGGACAAGTTTGAGATATTTTGATAGAATAGGGTGTCATGATTGAGAAAAATGCAAAACATATTTCACATCCCTGTAAGGATACATTCCCTGTTTTCTATTACGATTTAATTTTTTTATCTTGTCTCATCCTAAACATTTGTCAACATGCTAAGCAAATTGTGATTGATAAATCTCCAGATTTGATCAAAATTATCTTCGGAATCACAAGGATTTCATTATCTTTGATTTTTAATGTGCAGAAATGTTTAACTCTTTCATAAACTTTTATTTGTTGGTATTACATATGTTATACAGTTTAGAATATATTGTTAAAATATTAAGCCCTTTTTTAGTTATGTAAAATTTACATATTTTTCATACATAGTTATATATAAATAATGTGGTCTAACTGTTTTAAATTTGTTTCAAGAAAATTAATTATAACTTTAATATGTTAGCTCTTAATTATAATGAGCTGCACTTTTAAATTAATTTATTCTTAATTTTTATAAACTAATTTATTACTAACAATTTTGTGTGTGCTGCTTTCAGTAATTCATTTGGTTTTGGTTTAAATGATATTTTTACACCTGATATTTTTGTTAAAACTTTTTTAAGAAATATACTTTTTTACTCTAAGCATTATGGACGTGTTATTCCAGATTGCAGCCTGCAGTTTCTTTGGTATGGTTCCTAACAATATTCTACTTTCTTGATCAATTAAGCTTTTTAGAATGCTTTCAACTAACAGGCATGTCTAGCCATAAGATGTGGTGTGGGGTAGAAACAATAGTATTTTTGGAAGTTTTTATACAAAAAGGGTTAAGATACTATAGGTATACTATATGGTATATACTATAGGTAGTGTACAGGAATTTGGTACTGAAAATAAAATTCATAATTAGTTCAGAATATATTGACTTTCAGGTTAGAAATAGCTTGTTTTTAATTAAAAACGTGTTGCAGTATTTTAATTCTGTTGTAAAAATTCCAATGTTACAAATTTTGCCTAAATTGTTAAAGGTTCTACTAGTTAAATTATTTTAAAATTGTACAAAATATTTTTTAAATCAAATTTTGAATACAATTAACCTAAAATTCTGATGAAAATGTATTTTATTTTTGAAATAATTATCAAGAAATTGCTGTTTTTTATTGCATAGTAATTGTTTTCATACAGAACAAGCAAATGTTAAATTATTCTGAAGATCGAAGAACTTTCAGATTTGTAATTTTATATTTCAGGAATGAAAACTTTGCATCTTACTACTGAGAGTGCAATACAGCCAAGTACTACTGATGGGGCAGATTCAGAGACAGACTGCTAATAGTGTGGCCAAAAGAAGCTTTGGGTCTCATTTGTAAGAAGTTTTTCTTATGTCAGTAATCATAAAACAGGCATATGGTGATCCATTTCTTCAAAAACTTCTTCTCTTGACTCTAAAAAGACTTTTCTTGTTTTATTTATGGCAAACGTTTGTCGTGTAGGACTCATTTGACTTCTCATATGAAATGTCACCATTGATATTAATAGGCCATTAGAGAAATTTTTCAAGTATTGTGTATTTATGGGATAGATTTTTGTAATTTTTGTTCTTGTAATTCATTGTCTGAATTGTGATATTTAAGTTACAGCAAATATTCAAGTTCAACTTCCAAAAATTAGTTATCTAAATAATCTATTTAAATTCTCTCTTGAACATTTCTTTAAAATTTCCTATTCAGTTTCCCTAATACCTTTACTGGTATGTTTAGGTATTTTTGTATTACTGTTTGCAAAACAGATTACATTTATTTTTCAACCTGAATGCATTTGCACAGGCTGCTTGTGTTAAGCATTAAATTAGCATATCTTTACCACATAAAATGTATTTCCTGAATACAATGCTTACCTTAAGTCTAATAATCGGTTGTCTAAAATAGTGACGTCTACTATTCAAGTGCAGCTCAGGCATACCGTTCTTTTAAAGTTATCTTTAAAAAAATTTTTCACATTTCTAATAAAGCTTCGAATACAATAATTGTTAAAAGTGATGTGTTTTAAAAGTTCCACTGAAAACCTAAAAAATATTCCACAAAAAATATGACAAAGAACAGCATATGTAAAATTAGAAAATGAAGCAATATCCTATAAGCTAATTGATTATGTATGGTATTTAATATTCATAAATTGTATAAATACTTAGTAATCATCTGAGTCTGAAAAATATTAGAAATAGTCTATCTGCTTTTTATTTTGCAGGTCATTTCATGTTATGATACTGTGAAGAGATTCTTATATTGTGCAGAAGTATTTATTTTCTTACATTTTCAAAAATCTGGGGAGCATTGAAAATAAGATATGTTTACAGAACTAATGAAAGCATGCATATGAAGTGAATATTAGTTTTAGAACGGGTGAGTTTTGTAGTATTTTTTCGTTTTGTTATTTTATTGACTCTAAGGAGTTATTTATGCATTACCATCTAGTCAAAAAAATTTCTGCTTACAATTAGTAAATACAGCAGTTTCTACCAGTTCATCTTGAAATTGTTTGAAAAAGTACTGTAACTTACACATGGAATAAAAGTATGCTGAGATTGAAATTGCAATTCAATTCATTGTATAGAAAAAAAAGGAGATTTTATAGAATGCATGCATATAATTTATAGAATGCATGCATTAAGAAAGATTTAAAATGGATATTTATCTATAGATTTTGAAAATATTCTCCCATTTCTTAGATTTGGCATTTACAGAAATACACGAATAAAGTACCTTAATTATTTTGTCACCTAAAAGTTTAGTATATAGATAAAACAAGTATCACAGTATTGGAGAAAGTAAAACTAGAATTTTTTATCTTTTAAGACACTGGTTATATCAGATTAAGTTTTCTTCATTGTTTATAAATATTTTATCTCCTTTATTGGAGTTGGCTAAGTTTCATTTTATTATATAACTTTTAATGAAGTTGTGTTTTGTTAAATATGTAGTTTAATTGACTTCCATTTGTTCAATTATTGGATTGTCTGCCTTTACATAATATTTGAATTCAAAGTTTTCTAGATATTATCAAAGAAATTTAAAATGGCTCAGTATTAACTTGTTTTTATTTACCATCTTTTAAAAATAATCTAGAAAAATGTTTCCATTGTGTATAACTTTGATTTTAATTTAATGGCATCGTGAAATATGTATCCCTGGGAAACCATGGAGGCAACACAACTTGTTTTCATGATACAAATGTATTGATTATATTGTTTTCTTACAGATTTTATATTTATTTTTGAATATATGTAAACCATAAATTAAGGTTTTGTTAATTTAGTTTAAGAGAAAAAAAATATGTAAGTAAATATATTAACAATATTTGTCACCCTGTCAAGCGAATTTGCTGTGCATAATAAACTTTTTTTGCTAGGAAATAATTTTAAGTCATTTAGGCTTATGTTTGGAGTTTTGTGTAAAAGATACAAAAGTGAGAAATTATTCTTCAGTTGCTCCAACACCTTGTGTATCTTATAAGGTGTTTGATACCATTGGGTTTTATGTCTGGCAGAATTGGTTTGTTAAAATTCTTTTAAATTATTTTATATATATTGTTTTTGTTGGTTTATAGAAGATATCGTGAAATTGGCTTTGATATGCTGGACTCGTGTATCAAGATGTAATATAAATTCCTAGTCAAAATGGTTTCTCACCAAGACATTTTCACTAAACGTTTTTTCCTACATAGTCACCAATAAAATTTTGCACTTTTGAGCAACCACATACTAAATATGAAATCATTTTATTTTTAATTACTTTGTAAATATCTCAAGTTATTAAAAGCAATATTTTACATGTTTTTTATTGAACAGAAAGGAAACTCCTTGTGCATTGCAAAAGTACAACATGGGGCTTATAGAAGTAAGTTGATTAATCAAAGAAACAGTGGAATATAAAATTTAACTAAAATTACAAGATTTGATGAACTTAACAAATGAAAAGAAAAACAGATTGGATCCAACAAAAACATTGAGTTCCACTGGCCATATTTTTACCCAATCTTCTCAAATTATTTCAAAATCACATTATGGAAGCATCAAATCCAGGACAAATGAAAAGCAAATAATTCAAGTAGTAGTTTACATTAGAATACATTCCCAAGTTTCAAAATTCTATGTCAGACAAACCTGCAATATATTTAATCTGGATAGTTTATTAAATTAGTTGTCAATCTTTGAATTTAAATTAACATTTTGAAACTTTTGGAACTGAATGATTTATTAATTGGGCCTATTTCTGTGTAGCATTTGAATACTGGCATTAAGTAATTGATTATAAATTTGTCTTGAAATTTTTTATATTATCTGTTTATCTTTATTTTTTTCTAATATCATTTTAACATTTTTTATACTATTTTCAGCCTATTCACTGTCTTTATTAATGTGCACATATGGTTATAACCATCTTTTTATGACACTATGTATACTTTACTCACTGTCCAAAGCAGCTCATATTTTAAATAACTTTTCTCTAATATATCTTTGTATTCTAAGAGGACTTGATATTTTCTGAATTTCCAATGCTGAAAAGCTTTATAAAATTAACTTGAGTTAAAATGAAGTTTCATAAACAGATATGATTGATAGAAATGTTTTACTTTTCTATTGTAATTATTCAACTCATGATTGCATAGTTTTATATCATATGTAGTATGCTTACTTCTTTGGTTGTACAAATGTAATTAATTTTCAGTAATATGCACAGAACCTTAATATTTACACTTGGCTTGAATGTATTCTGTTTATAATGTGGTTAACATCTAACTGGTAAACATCATTTTATTATAGTGTAACAGAACTTTGGTTTTCATAAGATTTTGATTTTCATGAAAGACTAGTTTTCTCTCTTCTATTAGTAATTGTAACTGAATAGGAAAGTATTTTTTTGACGGTACAAAGTTATTTTGCTTAGACAAAACGCCACTCTGAAGACAATTTTTCTATTGCTCTTCGTTTTCTTTTACAAGAAATTTTAATTGACTTTTCAGGCAGAATTTACCGTAATTTTGGAATTTCATTTTTTGAAATATCACTAATTATTCTTTTCAGTCCTTGTTCCAAATGTTATTATAGGAACTATTTCATCTGAGTATTTCTTTTTTATTCATCACTAATGAACCAAATTACATAAAAAAATTCAGGAGGCAATATTTTATATCATAAATAAGAAAAATTTGTTTGGTTATTAATTTTTTTCAAAATATGCAATTATCTCAAGGGAATTTTATTGAAAAGTTGAATTACGTTCAAAATAAATTTATCTATTTTTAGCAAACTTTACAAGCAAATCAGTTTTTATTTCTTTACATATTTTTAGTTTCTTTTCTATATTAGCATAACTGTATTTAGAAATAATTCATTTTCCTGTACAGTTTGAATTACTTTTTCAACTTATTTGTGCATTCTATCATAATAATTTTTAAAATTTAAACATTAATAGTTAATGTAATAATGATTTGGGTAATCTAAGTTAATATTTATGTCTGGTTTTCATTTGTGAAGACAACATTTGAATCAACTGGGCTTTATTTTCCAGCTACGTTTTGTAAACAAATATTGTGGTTTTTCTGTTAGAACTAACCAATTTAATCTCATAGATTCTTAAAATTACATGAATATAACTGAAGAATTTATAGTTGTCATGTATTAAAAAATTTTCTTCAGTATTTTACAGTTAGTCAGTAGAAGAACTACGTTGGGAACCTTAGGTACTGTTTTGTATCAAATTGACATTGAAATCCACAACATCAAAAATTTATTCACATATTCAATAAGCAATCCAATTGCAATTTTAATACCCTAAAAAGACAATTGAATTGCACTTTATAATATTTGGTTTTAGAGTAATTCACAAAACAGTTAAGTACATATATGAATTAAAGTAAATGCATGTTAAATCTCTACTTTGGAAGTCTGCTTATGCTCTGAGATCTTTAAGAGTACTTATGCCTCAATAAAAATTTGGTAGATCCCCTCAGCGTATGGAATCTTTAAAATCAGTTTAGCCATTGATTAATCAGATTTTCAGTTACAGAAATCAAATGAAATTTCAGTTTAGTGTTAGAAATATTTTATATATGAAAAATAAATGTCATAAACATTCAAGGGTTTGGTAGGAGAATAAGTTCAATTCGGACAGACAAAATTATTAATGTTTGTAATAATGCTTAGGTTCATATTCCTCTTAATATATATACCCATACGATTCTAGGAATATTTAAAAATAATCTTTCAGAACTACATAATGAATGAACACTGGTTTGTCTGATTTTACTAAACAAATGGTGAACTATTTGAGCATATTATGAATTCCATTTTTAAGGTTCATTTGAAACTTAAAATTCATTTCTAATGAACTTAAATTTTTTTCACTATAATGTGCATGCTAAACTATGGGTAAATTTAAGATATTTATTTTCTTGAAATTTTGATAAGTTAAAATAATCTACTTCTGAATGAAACTCTGGTGCATATATATTTTGAAATATAACAGTTTTATATTTAATAATTAGCATTTAAATTATGCTAATTTTTTTATTGCTAAATTTTTTATGGTTGAAACAGTTGAAAGGTATGTATTGTATATATATATTTTCCGTTACTTATATTACCTACTGTATTTTATTATATTTAAATGATTATGTAGAAATACTTAAGAATTTGTTAAATTATGTATCATAATATTTTTATTGTATCTAGAATTTTGTAGCATTGTATATAAATTTTATATTTTGTTCACCGGTAGGTCTATTTATTATAATATTCTGATTTCAAATTTAGGACTTACCATATATATAATATATATTCATGTTTAAATCACTCCACTTGCATGCTGATTCCAACTTATCAACACGCATACCGCTGATTATTAATAAGAGGAAAAATTCTGGCCTTAAACTCTAATCGGAGGCCTTAAGTAAAAATTGGAGTTTTGTTATTTTAATGTTTTTATAGCATTTACCTTTTTAGTTAAACATTTTGATGTCTTTAAAACAAAGTTATCCCTAAAACAGTTTATGCTATTTATAGTTTGTTAGAAAAATGTGCAGATATCTACAATTTCAGTGTTTAATGAACTATTCATTTACAATTTAATTATTTTGTATGCAGGTTTATATTAAATGTTCATTTTCTGAGAAATTGACCAACAGCTAGTCCCAGATTTTGTCCCAAGAGGCTTTTAACAGGATATTCCTGTCTTAAGTAATGTTATTTTTTCTGATTTTGTTTTTCTAGTTTGTAATTAAAAATTATTTTATTTAATAGTGAGTAGAGGACATCTATCAACTTGGAAGCAAAGACTTATTTGGAAAAAGCAATCTTCAAGCAATCCTCTCTCAGATCGTTTAAACCAGTATTCAAGAACATCTTCACGCCCAACATGTCCTGTCTGCAATAAATGTTTCTATAATTCGGGTACTCTTAATAGACATATTGAAATTCATTACTTAGAAAGAAAAACATACAAATGTGACATATGTAGCAAGAGATTCTCTTGGAAGAATGCACTGAATGCACACTTGCGCCGTGATCACGATATCATTGTTTAATGTTGCTAGAATTACAAATTTTATACCACCATATTTTTTTATATAAGCATGACACACTTTTATGAAAGCATGCTTATGTTGATTCTGAGGTATGTTTATGATCAGATTGTAAGGAATGAATAGAAATGTGTGTAGTCCATTTCTGAGTTTTCTCGAAAATTTTTTTGTAAACAAAATCAATTAGTTAAATGTTTTTTTTCTATGTGCTTTTTAGTGTATTTTAGATTTCAGAATTGTCTGTGATGATACTCAGCAGTTGTAAATCCTTGTAATAAAAGTTGTTTTAAATAAAGCTATCTAAATCCAGTGAAATTGTTAGGAAAATTTTTTTGCATATTTTTAGGCTATCATTTTACTTCAGTTGTTTGAATTTCTAAAAAAAATTTTCCTTGTAGGATAGATGGAAGTTGATTTTGAAATACCTAAATAATTTTTGAGCTGCATGGATAAAATATGTTAATTATATTTCATAAATACTATTTTTGGCTTTCAAAGTTGGAGTTTGTATTTACATACTTTACTTTTTAATGAAATTTTCATTATAAAATTTATTTAGATCATTACAAATTTCATGTGTATTCATAAATATTAAATTATGTTATATGGAATAATTTTTATTTGTTAAAATTTTTTTGAAAACTTTTATCTTTTATATTCCATGCAGAACTACTGTTTAGCTGAGTTATGAAAGTGAGTGGAATTTAATTTGTTTCGGGAGCCATATTCCTTTTGTAATTTAAATGCAACTTTTTCGTTGCTGTTTCATCAATAAACTATCTTCAAAAATCAAATAAACTATCTTATTTCAGATGAGTAATTTTATTAGTGTTTCATGGCTGATTTTTGAGGCTTTGAATTTTTTAATTTTTTCTGGTCTTTGTAAGGAATCAAGATTTTGCGACAATGAGTTCAAATTGTTTATATTAATGCCTTAAAATTTAGTGAAATTTCTGTTTTTCCTTGTCTGTATGTGTTTTAATTTCTTTTAACTTTGTTTATATATTTTATACACTATTTCAATTTAATGTGGAATTTACCATTATCTACCTCAGATTCTCTTTCAAAACTATCTATTCTTCAATGATAAAGGAAAAGTTTTCTAGCCTTGTTTAGTAAGTTTGGAATTTGAGGTTTTCAATCCGTAGCTACATATTCATTTTCAGTTCTAAATTATATCACATTTTCTACTATGCATTTGTTCAATAATATCTGTTACTTGAATCATCTATGAAATCTTTTTGATAAGTTAATAATTTTTTAGTAAATAATTTGACGAGGAATTCTGAGTGGGTACTTGATGCACCAAATAAATACCATGAGTAAATTTACCCCATTCAATTGGTTTTACTCCAAATTGCATCTCTTTATATAATCATTGTACCATTCAGTACTCATAATTTTTCATAATAAATTTCTTGTGTCTGTAATGAATTTCAGATCCTTTTCACTATGCAATAGAAAAAATTGCTTCTCAGTGATAGTTTTTGAACAACTGATCAGGAATTCGTATTGCTGTAAATCTCCATTGCCAAAATATTTGTCCAAGAGTGTTTCTGAATCCAGCTTTTAAGTTTTAAGTGAAAACTTTTTAAATTAAATTAATTTCTTAGACAATTATTTGTTTTGGGGGATAATATTAAAAAATTAATTGTTCTTAACATTTATTAATAATATTCAAAAGTTTTGTTATTAGTGTAATCATGGAAATTATACCTCTATTATATTCTTATGATTGCTCTTTGTTTGCTAATAAAGGATTTTAAAAGCATTCTAAACTTTGTGTTTAGTTTGTATTCCTTCATTTACATATTTATTCAATAAATCATAATACATAAATTCTACAAATTAAATTAGATTAAATTAAAGATATTTTTAACCATCATAATCTTATAAAAACAATCAGTTCAAAAATTGAATTGTTGATTGATTCACATTTTATACAGCAATTAGGCACATCTTAAAAATATAAATGTCATAAGATTTTTGGTACTTTTGATGTATTATATTTAGACATTTTAATCTTAATCTATATTTTTAAATTCCAATAAAATTTTAAACTTTATTTATAGGCAGTACTTGTGTAATTTCAATTGCAATAAATATATTAGAGGGACTCATTTTTATTTCTGATTCGTAACAAACTATTTATGAATGATATTCTATCCAGTGTCATTGAATTTGTCTATTATGATCTTTTAAATAGTATTTTGAATACTAATGCTTTATTTCACTTTTTTACTGTGCTTTATGATTTTTTTTTTATTTTCAAATTAATTTTCCCTGTTTTTTCTTTAGATTTAATTCAGTCAACATTTTGGATTGGAAAAAGTTAATAACAAAAATACCAAAACTTTAGCATATCTAAATAAGATATAAGTGACTTCACTGATCATAAAGTTTTCCAAATACACTTTTAACTTTATGAAGCTAAAGCCATATTTTGCATAACCATTCTTAAAAAGTTTATTATACAATACTCTGACTAATTGAGGTATTGTAAATTAAGCTATCGTGTATATAGTTTTTATATTACTTCGGTAAAACTACTCAGTTCTAGGTAAATGCTCAGCTGTTAATTACATTCAGCCAAATGTTCAGTTGAAATGCACCTTCGTATGTTCTTTATTTTCATGATCTTTTGGGTTTATTTATAAAAATGAAATTCTTCCAATTTTTTTAAATCTTTATGACTAAAAATCAAAACAAACTTTAAATTGAAATTTTTGATACATTTGTGAGTATCAGAAAATATTGAATTTTAAGAGTGCTATGAATGTAAACAACATATATATATATTTTGTATGTGTGATTTGGAATTTAAGTTGCAATATTTTGATTTTTTCCACATTCTATTTTTATAAGACCCCATTTAAAAATATTTTGTTAATTTCATTATAAAAAACTGAATTTACTCTGAGAAACATCTTTTTAAATACAAATTTTAAGTTAAAATAAAAAAATGTAATGCTTTGTAATTAAACAATATAAAATTGGAGTAGAAAAGCTCTTTTGTTAATAATGTTCATAATCGCATAATGTTTGGTTTCTTCATGCAATGTAGGTTATATCTGTGCACTGCAAGCTTCAATTGTTTGTTTACATATATATATAATTTTATATGTTAAATGAGTGAAAACTGAATTTTCTTTTTAGGTCAAATCCTTCCATCAGTTGAGTACCACCCTAATATGGACCAATATCCTCCACAAATATTTTATGAAGATCAGTACTTATGTCCTCATTGTCCAAAGGCATTCAAAACCCAGCCACTCCTTAAGCAGCATTTAAATCTTCATTCAGGAAATACAGTATTCTGTAACTTCTGCGGTGCTTCTTTCAGATGGAGATCATCAAAGTGGAATCATATCCAAAAGTATCATTCAAAACACTTATCAAAAAATAAACCCCAAGTACCAGAAGTCTAGAAGAAAATGGGGAAGTGTGCTTCGATTTTGAAGTATTTGGACGGAGAGATTGATATAACATGACTTAAAATCATCTGTATCGTTAAATATTATATTTGAGTTGTATATGTTCAAGTTATTTTTGTGTTGCAACGAATTCGATTTTAAGGTATTGTTTTTGAATAAAGTTTGTCTTTGTAAGAAGCTCAAGCAAGTTCATTTTATTTTTCGTTTTTAAGTCATTTCAAATGGCTTTTCATTTAGTCTTACAATAAAAAGTACTAAAAGACAAAATAGTGTCACAACTCTTAAGATATGGAATTTAAAACATTTCCATGTTAGTTTGAAATGTGAAGTTTTTTAATCTTAGAGTCAACATATGCATTAAACTATTTAACAACAAAAGAAAGTTTTGGGTTATGCATATAATTTATTTTGTGTACATACAATATCAAAATTCGCATTGTAATAAATTTTAAACTTATGCATATAATCAATAATTTTATGCACAATATTAAATCACAATGTGATATATTTCAAAATTAAAGTCAGATGAATGAGTTATTGCTCAATAAAAGATAATATTGCTATTGAATAATGTAAGTTTGAATTTTAGATAAATTTCTAAAAATAATTTATATCCTGTGCATACAGAATATTCCATGAACACCTTTAAAATTATAAAGATTTAATTTTGTACTTCCAAGTTTTCTCACAGAATTTGCATTTTGAATTTCCATCAAATGATTAAGTTACATTTTAATTACATTAATTGTGCCAGTTTATCTTAAATTGGAGCTATTTGTAAAATATGTGTTGATTATCAGTGCAGTTCAGGTACCTAAATTGAAATTATGTCCTTTCTGTTTGCTCTGACTTTCACTATCAGTTATTGACTGGAAACCTGAAAAATATACCCTGATATCATTAAAAAATAAAATATAGATTAGTCTAAACAAAAAAGAGTTGTATCAATATTTTTGCTTAAAAATAGTAATGTTCATTCAATGTATTCAATAAAATGTTTTATAAATTTGCCTATGCACAGACCAAGTTAAAGTAAAAAAATTAAATAAGCAAAAATAAAATGTATTTTGATTGATTGTATCCATATTTAAGGATAATAAATTAAAAATAAACATATTTTCAAACATTTTTAACTTGCCTTTATGGTTCTTTTGTAGTTTAAAATAGTGTGTTCAGTATTGCATGCATAATTATAAAATTGTTTATTAATTACTGCTGAGTTCTATGTATAATGGTTTCAAACTTGATTATTTTATATTTTAAACATGTGATCCTAATTTTTTCTCCATTAAACAATCCCAATACATCTATTATTTGTAAGGACAATAGATTTTCTGAAAGATAGTTTTTCAATACACACACTGAAGAAAAGAAATTGCATACAACTAAAATTCTTAAAAGGTACTACTGCTTAATAGTCTATTTTAAAAGTTCTAAATTTGATTAATTTATTTATAATTATCAGAATTACTTTTAATTCTAAACCTTCAGAATATGTATTGTATTTCATTCAGCTGCAATCTTATTACACTTTTACTTATATTTTTATTATTTTTATGTATACATTTATATCTATTTTAATGTAGTGTATCATGTCTATATTTAATTCACTGTATCTTGCATCTATACTTGCTATGTTTATCTTTTCTGCTTTTTAATTTTGCTTTGTATTTTGTTATATTTTAGCTCATTTTAATTTGGGGATAGAAAATGGAATTACTTTCTGAGGTTTTCTGAATTGATTGAGATAACTATAGCTAAGTAGATTGGTTAGTCATGTCTTATATTTATAGATCAAGTGATAACCCCTCCACCACCAACTGAAAGTTCTAAATGCTTGCCATATATACATTTATAGGTAGTACTTTTTATTTCTTTTCAAGAGTGATTTGGGCTACAAGGATAAGAACGTAAATCACAAAATACCTTTTACTTTTTTTTATTTTCTGTTTCCGATTTATAGCAGTATTCTTAGTGTTATTTATTATGTGTTTTCACATGTTACCTTTCTGTTCTGATTGAAATTCAAAAGTTTTTTGGTCAAACTGGATTCTCACGCTGCAGATTAATTTATGTTGTAATTATGTAAAAATTGAAAATTGTCATTTTAAAATAGTATGTGCTTTATTCTTCCAATAGCAAAGTTTATGTAGTTCAATCCTTAGTTTTATTCTGTTACTTTTAAATGAAAGTGAAAATTATTACATAATTCTCTCTATTTTGTTTTCAATTAAATATTTTCTTTAAAAAGATGCTACTACCTTATAGTGCATTGTATGCTTTATTTTATGCTTCATTTTAAATGGGGTTAAATTCGGAGGCTGTGATAGTATTTGCAGTCAATTCATTTAATCCCAGACATTATTGTATTATATTGATTTAGCATTGTATTGTAATATGTACAATTAAATTTTTGTTTTTAAGACTATTATATGACAATATATTGCATACATTGGCAGAAAATTTTTTAGAATTTTGTATTAAAATGTGATAATTAGTTGAAAGCTCATAGTAAGCAGCTGTGCTTAAGATTTTAATTGGGTTTAAAATTCCTTTTTGTATCATTTTAGGTGCTTATTTTTTTGATAGGAACAAAAAAACCTGTACAGTTAACTTACATTTTTAAAACAAATAGATTTAAGAATATTGCACTGGTACTCTGCTCTATCCTTTCATAGGATATTTTTTTATCTAAAAATTGTAATCTATTATATATTTTTATCAGGGTTAAGACAAAAAAGAATTGTCATAGCATTTGAAATATTTTATAATATTAATAATAAAAATCAATTGGATATTGTATAACAAATTAATTTGGTTTAATAAATATATTTAATGTAGCTATATATATATATATATATTAAAATTTGTAAAGAAATTTTAATTTTTGGTTTCTATTTAAATTTGTTCACTATCTGCATAACTTTAAAGGTAGGATAAGGTATAACTTAATCTAGCACAACTAAAAATGAATGATTGCATATCATTAGTTAACTGCTTACTACATGAATATTTTACTGCAGAATTTTAATTTCAAGGCATTACTAGTGATGTCATTTTGGTAGTTAATTTCTAGGAGAAATTTTTACAATACATTGTTTTGAAAATGTGGCCCTATAACTTACTATGATATGTTTTTATTAAGTGTAAAAATGTAAAGCCATAAATAAAATAGCCATAATCGAGCTATTAAAAATTTTATTTTTAGTTTCTTCATATTAGTGTCATGTTGAAAATATATTTTAGAGTTGTATTCTCATTTGGGGGGATTTTGCTGCAAATTCACTTCCACCACTTAATAAGATAGTGGTAAGATAGTAAGAATGTTATTTAAAACAGTTTTTAGCTACATTCAGAACATTATTTTACTGATTATGTAACTTTTATTTCCAGGAAAATAATTTATGGTGGAAAATCCATTTTGAATAGTAAAGACCCAATGGATTACTTATCCATATATGTATAGCTTTTCACTTTGACATTTTCCTTTGCTCTTTTTTCTATTAACATGTTAAGGGAAACTAATTTCAGAGGATTGCTGTTGTAAAATTATTTTTTTATGAATTTTTCATGTTTAACAAATTTATTCCATCAATTTCATGTTTTGCAAAATTATTTTTAATTAATAAAGTTAAATTAAAAACATTTTATATTTCTGTACCTTGGAAGCAAAAGGGGCAATATCCACTGCAAGTTTTCGGTGACAGCAAATTTATTAATTTTTAATACAGCATACAAAAATATTTTTGAATGCATAGATTTACTGATGATGTATTGCCAACTCGAAATCAGCAAATGTGGACATTGGCCCCTTTTCTACCAAGGTACACGTTTATTAAATAATGTATGAGATTCATTTCATATGAATGTTATGAATTGCTGTTTATTAATTGATATGATATTGAAATTACTGCTGACAGACCAAAACAAGTAAAATTGAAATTTTTTTCATCTTATTTCAGTTAGAATAGAATTCATATAAATCTTCATTATATCAAATCATTGTATATGTCAATCAATAAATTGTATCAATCAAATTAAAAAAAGTATGAAACTAAAAAGCAACAGTGACTGAGAACTGTAAAACATGGAATTTTTACGCAAAAGAAAAAGTAAAGTGCATTATTTTTTTCAATATTTAAGTGCATTCCAGATTTGTGACACATCAGTTACTACATATGAGTTAATAACACTTATATGTTATTATCCATCATTAAGTTATTTAGATATAAGTATAGTATTATATGAATTATTTTAGTATGTATTGTAAACACATATTATATTATTATATTTCAATAGGAATCTTTGAGGATCATCAAAGTTTAGAGATGTCTTGGACTCCAAATAGGAATGAAACCTTCCTTGATTTTGAATCAAAAAGACCTTATTGTTCAGAATGCAATAAACAATTTTCTCGGATGAAAAGTCTGCGTCGTCATCAACAGGTTGTACATGCATTGTTTCCTAGAGTCTTTACATGCAAATGGTGTACAAGGTGTTACAATAGAAAAGATAATTTGAAACAGCATGAAAATATATGTCACTACGATTTGCTAAGTAAAATACCTGAAAACTAATATTTCATTAGTGTTCATATAATGCTTTTCTTTATTAGATTAGCTATTTCTTTATTAGAACATTGAAGCATGTTTTCAAAAGTAAAATAACAGCCTTTATAGATTATGATATTTAAAATGAATATTTTATTGAAGATTTTAGCTTTGCTTTACATTTTATCTATATATTGTTTACTTTGATGTAAAGATTTATTTTTTGGTTTCATGTTGAAAATGTAAGTCTTTCTGAGAACCATGTGTGCAATTATATTAGTATATCATTTATTTGAATATATTTTATTTATAGATAAATGCTTTAGATTGTCTTTTATATCACCTCTTTTAATTATTTTTGAGTGCACCTGATATACATTGATGTGATTTCCTATTTTTCAAAAACATTAGTGCGACATTTGCATTTGTACAGCAATTTGGCTAACAAATATAATATAATTGGGTTATCTCTAATTTATTATACAAAATATTTTATATTTGATACAATTGGATTCTATATCTTTATTAGAGTTGAGATTTTGTACCTTCTGAATAAAGGGAAAGCTCTCGAATTTCAAGTTAACTTAAAAGGAAACAATATGCTTTGCATTTTAAAATTGTGTTTTTAATTAGCATCCATTCAAATTTTTTCGTGACTGAAATGCACAATTATTCAGAAAAAGAAAGAATTACTAATGAAATAAAAATTACTTACCTCTTTCTGTTATAAAAAGAACTATGGATACTCAAAAGAAACTAATAGATAAGTTATATGTGAGTGATAGTCTTTGACTTGAGGAAAGGAATATAGGAATGAATTATTTAGTGTTTTGTGACTCGAAAGTTAGTCGTAAAAATCTTTTCTAAAAAGAAAGTTATATGAAACGATCAGCTACCCATATTAATATGTATAAAATTCAAGGGAAATGAAAATTTTCTATATTTTCTGATAAGAAGTATTTTTATTATACAGGGTCAAGTGAATTATTACAAAACAAAAATACATTCATAAACTGTCGAAAATTATTCAAACACTATCTAAAATTAGAAATAGAAAAAATTGTTTTACAAAGGAGACTATTTGCTTTCCTTACTAAAATAAACTTAAGATTGACTAGTGGAATCATTTTCAAGTTTTCCAGTTCTCTGATCTTACAAGGATCACAACTTATATTAGAAACTAAAAGAGATTTCATGAAATCTTTCAACAGCAAAGAATAATTTTTCTCAATTTCTTTCCAAGAAATACTACATTTTAAAACGCAAGCTTTTCATAGGACATGTTTGGGAAACAATATTCATAGCTTTTTGTTTTAAACAAATTATTTATATTTATGCACTGTATATACTTAAGTACTGGGTTTTGTATGGCATATTCATTCCATAGTTTATAAATGTTTCTTACTCTGCAATACTAATGGAGCTGTGTTGTGAAGGATGCTATGTATGGTATGTATTGAAGTAAGGATTAATATATGATTGTTTGAAGCAATCTAGTTGGTCTTCCTTTCTCGCCTTCTGGTACTCTTAATTTTTTGTTCTTTTAAAATATTGGTGCATATCTTTATCTTCTACCATTCATATTGATGCACAAAATAATACTTACCCATTCATCAATTAAAGTATTCACACTTGTTTTGGTAGAAACTTGTTATGAACCACATGAGAAATGCTAATGTTCAGTACTGCCTCATTGCACAAGCATGCTGGACAACTGCCCAGAGCCTTGTATTGTCATTAATATTGTAATTGGTTTAAATTCACTCATAATATAATTTTTCTCATTTGCATGGAGCAATACAATGTAAAAAATCAAAACTTAATTTTTCTCAAAAGAAATCAAACATACATACTCTTGCTACTTAAAGCAATTCTTCTTTTGTTTGTTTCCTATTCACTAAAGGAAGTATGTTAGAGCTTAATCCCTTCTGACGAAATCGGTCTTGTACAACAAGAATGGATTTATAGAAAGTCTCGACTTCAAGTTAACTATAAAATATTTTTCAACAAATAAATTTTGAAAATCCTTGTTAATTACAAGAAAAATAAAATATTTATTGTTTACTAATTATTTTTAACTAATGTGTTTAAATGTTTATGTTTTTAAATCTCATGTTCAGAAGTTTCTGTGTTCTTCACTTGTTTTTATATTTGGAAATATTGATTTTATTAAAATTATCAAAAGCACTCAAGATTCCGACACTCAACACTATCCACACTCATGTTAAACTAAAAAATAATACTCTCTGTTTTCATTGAATCCTTTTGCAACTTTGATGATTTTGACATAAATATTTGAAAGTTCTTATAACATATTTTAAAGCATTGCATCAATTTATTTTCAAATTAGCTCAAGCAATAAATTTTATAAAATTTCTGCTTGTGAAGAGAAATTACAGTTGAATTTTAGGAAGTACGAAAAGTAAACGTTTTTCACAACATTTTTATGCTATATAATTTTGTTATATTTTACATGCATTAAAATACAGATATATTTTAAAGGTTTATGGTTTTTCTAATAATTGTAACAGTAGTTTTCTGTTGGTATTATTAAAATTATATTAAGCTTTCAACACCTGTGATGTTTTAAAAAATAAAAGTTTAAATATATTAGAATATATAAAGGGTAATTTCATTTGCTTTAACAGCATTTACATGAGTATGAGATGCATTAATTTTACACATTTTTTAAATTTTGTTATTAGCTCTACAATTTTATGTTCTATTTGTGTAATTTTAATTTCAAATGCATAAGGAACTTATTAATATAGTATGCTTCTAATATTTAAATTACCTATTTTCATTTCAACATACTGTTCTCTATTGAAATTATATTATTAATAAAGGTTTTAAAATTCTAGAAAGTATAATATAAAAGTTTGTGCATTGCTTCACTTTTAATACAAAAGTAGAATAAAAAACATGTGATCTTTTCTAAAATATTTTTATTAATATTAATTATTGTTAGAACCACTTTTGCAAATAATTATTAAATTTATATTTTTAAAAATGTTTATGAAAAATTAATGTCTTTTAACACCATAAAGATTGTGTAATCAGAAAAATGTTGTATGAAACTTTATTTTATATTTAAGTTTTTATTTCTTAAATTTATATTTTTATAAGCATTTACTATAAGAATATTAAGCAGCTCACAAATATAGAACTATCTGTGATTGCTATAAAATTAATAATGAACTGACCAAATTTTTAAAATGCGAGAATCTCTGATTTTGTGTTATGTAGTATATTTATCCTTGCGATTTAGAAATGCGTAAATATAAAAGATTGGAATTCGCTTATATATATACACATTCAAATTCTTATTAAATTGAAATTAAAGTTTCTTAGTTTTATGAATTATTTTGGTTTTGTTGTTTTGAGGAGATTAGATTATTAATTTTCTGTTATTTTAATTTATACAACTGAATAATTAAAATTGAGTGAAAATCCCCAAAAAGAGGAACTTGTATCTTTTTATTGCAGCACCTGAAGTGACCAGATTGTAGAACAAATTTGATAAATTAGTTATCAGGCATTTGAAGATTTTTATTATGTTGATTGTGCTGCTGTAAATTTTGTTATCCTTTGGTAAACATATTTTATGTATACATTATAATTCTAATATTTCAAGTCACACTTCTTAACTTCTCATATGTATGTTATTAAAGATAACATTAGAATAAGTGTGTTAAATAAAATTGAAGTTATATGCGTATAGTAATATTTAACTTTCAGTTAAATAAAAATTATTTTATAAATGTTAATAAAAAAGAAATAGTTTGCAATTAAAAAAATTCATTTTATGTTGAATTAATTTTGTTTTGTTTATTTTTATGACAGTTATGTTAATAAGAAAACTTGAACTGTTAACCTTCTATCTTAAATTGCTGTCTTAAAATATTCAGTTAGCTCCATTTGTTAAATTTGGCATCCTATGCTCTGCAAATCATGCTATCCACTTTGTTTCTGGTTCTAGCGATTTTAGTTTTGATTGAAAGGAATACTCAATCTTGCTTATACATATCAAATATATTTATGATTCAGTTGGTTCATGATTTATTTTAACATGATCCTTCCTTTATCTATGTCTAACTATGTCTGGTGAATCAACTTATCAGTATTCCATGCCCTATAATTTTGAGATAACAACAATAAAACTTCTAAAAAATATGAAAGTAATTTAGAAACTTTTATTTTGCAATGGTATACTTGCTGTATTAATTCATAAATGTAGTGTATATGCATACTTCACAATGGTACCTCTTCAGTAGAAAATGGTCTGCATAGTTTGGCTTTTCTAAACAAAGTCTGTTTCACAAGGCAGCAGTATACAACTACAAAATCTATTTGTCTGATAATGCTCTCTGATTTGGGTTAATCAATTTTTAGAGACAAGTGGTGTCCTCAAAAAATAGGAAAAGCATGAGCATTCAATGCAAGAAAATGCTGATCAAATTCTGAAATATTGTTTTCCCCCCTCACTTGATTTCTTCAATAAAGGATTTTTAGAGGAAGAACATTGTGCCTCTCTATGAACATTCTCTAGCCTCTCTTAATGAACTTAAGACTAGAAATGTTGCTATACAAATTTGCATTCCAGTTGCAGGAAAACAATTAGAGAACAATGAATTACTTCTTAAAAAAATTACATGATACGAAGACAAGCATGCTCAGGTTTTATATTCTGAATGTTGATTCTAGAGGCAAAACTTTTTAGAGGCTTTACATATTCTCTTAATGCTTATTTGTGGCTTTTACTTAAAAAATTATAGGTCACAAAACCTCCAACAATAATTTTGAATCTCCCTGTATTTTCTACATATTAAGTTAATGCATAATACAAGCATCTTAACTTTAAAGGTAATTTTTAAAAAAGGTCTTCAATAATCAAGCGACTATTGCAATTTTCAAAATGAGGTAGGAATTACAAACAATTAAAATATTATCCTGATACATTATAATTCCCCTTAAAAATTTTCTTGAAATTGTAATATGTAAGTTGAATAATGAATTACACTTGTATTAATAAATATTATAAAAATTGTTTTCTTCTATTGTATTGACTTGACCAAATTATTATTGCATATTCGTTATTTTTAATTGTTCTGAATTTGTAACTTGTAATGAGTATTGTGCCTATTTAATAATTTTGCTCAAATAATATTTTATATTTTTGAAGCATCAGCTCCTCTGTAAATTTGATCATAGATATATCGAAAACTTAAATAGGACAAAAGTTAAGAGTAAAAATGTCAAATGTATTTTCCTTTTGAAAATAGATGAGAATTTTATTTTGAGGTTGCTTGCAGGTTCTTATGTACATATATAGCCTATCTAGAGCAATCATTTATTCTAATGCTTGTCTCTTTAAGGTTTGATAAATAAAAGTTTTAATATTAAGTCTTTAAAGGTGCATTGAAAACTATTATTTTAAAACAACTGCATAAATGCGAATAATGCACTTTTGTTTTGTATCATTCACTTTTTAGATTAAAAATTATCTACACTAAAATTACTTCTGAAGTTATAGTTTTCATTGCATAATATTTAGAGTTTCTACTAAATTATAGAGTACTTTTATTAATTATGTTTGTGAATTGCTAAATTTAGATAGAATTAATTTTATTTAGGTTAAAGCTTATCTACTGAATTGTCAATAAAAAGAAAAAAGGCAATATCTAGTCTTTCAATTTTGGAAAATGTTTATTAAATTTTACATGTGTTTTAATTTCCAACATTGTTTACCATTTTATTCTTGGATGTTTACTTTTTCATAATTTAAAAAGGAAGTTGAAATTTGATAATATATACCCTTTAATGTAATTTAATTTACTTTTTCTAATTTAAAGAGATTCATTATTATTTTTTTGTTTTACATTGAACTACTTTCTGTTCAAATTAGTATTTGTGTTTAAATTTCTTAAAATGAATAAATATTAATAAAAACCCAATTTACATTTATGAAGTAGAACTTTTCCCCGCTAATATCCATTTTCTCCAATTTGAATATAAAAATCTACTTAAAATTAAATGTTTTTATGAAATTTTGTAAAATTTGTCCTGTTAAATTTAATATTTTGCTTAACTTATTTGAAGCTGTTTCATTATTGTTTTTAATATACTCATTTGAGATTAAGTAATGTATTTTCTGCCTTGATATAATATTTTAAATTGAAATCAGTTTTGTCAGTCTATTTAAAAATTTTCTTGTACTGTTGCTTTTTTATATACTAAGAATAAATTATTTTTTAATAGCTGGTAATCAGTTGGCCAATGTTGAAGAGTTTCTACAAAAATACACAAGCTATTTACAACAGATGCATCACCCTACAGCTGTTGCATTATTACCAGCTATGGAAAATGTTTGTCCTATTTGTTTCAAAACTTACTCGACTAAACACAGCATGAAGAGACATTTATTAATGCATAAGCCATTCCACCGTAGGTTTCAGTGCACAGTGTGTCAAAAGTTATTTAATTGGCCTGGAAACTTGAAAACGCATATGCAAACTGTTCATATGCAACTACCTACAAATAGGTCAAATAGGTCTCAGGTCTCAACATCTCTTGCTACACCTAGTGATAATGAACAAAAGAATTTATAGTAATTTCAAATTCAATAGATTTTTGAGGAAAGTTTAGAAAGTTTGAATGTGCTGTTGTGTGGTAAAAAATTTAGGATTTGCTTTGTTTATTCTAGACAGCTTAGCCAATTTATGAACTTACAATGTACTGGTTTTATGACTTTTGATACAATTTGTTACAATGCTCACAAAAACAAATCTTTTTAAATGCAGATGTAATCTCAAAATAGCATTTAATTTTACTTATGTGTAGGTAACATACTGTTTTCAAATAAAAAAGTTGTGTATAATTTTTTAAAATTAATTTTAATAATTTGATCACTTTTTATAATTTTACGCTTTTTAAAAATTTTCTTGAACAATCCCCTCTTAGTAAGTCAGACATAGAGAAGCATGTTTTTCGGTTGTATTTCCTTATGGAAATAAAATCATTTTAGTGAATTATGTACTTATACTTTTATTTTTCAGGCAATAAAAAATTTCATATTATGGACTTTTAAATACATTTTATCACACAGAAGGTTTGCCATAATTAAAAGATATACAAAGTAAAATTTAAAAAATTAATGTTTTTGCTAAAACTAATCAAGTTTATGTTCTCGGTTATGTTTTAGATTGATTAATTAAAATTTTTTTAAACACAATTTAAAATTGCTTTTTCCTTATTTACTTGTACACTATTAAAACAGCAAATTCTTCATTTACTAAATTTAAACCAGTATTGAATTGACTAACACCAAACGATTGTCAAAAAAGTTTGTCCTTTATTGTGTAATTCACATGCTAGAAAACTGAATTAAATCTTATATTTGATTAGCTAAATTTTCTATTGGTGTAACTTTTAGGAATTGGGTAGATAGTTAGCATTTTTCTGTAATGTTCTAAAATTTAACATAGCTATGTTAAGTATTTTCTATACTAAAATAGTCATGTAAAATTGTTTAGATCAATTTCTTTCAATTTTTATTTATATTTTAATTTGCAGGCATATATATCATAAAAGTAAAAATTAATTGTAAGATATGTCCATATTTTCAAATAGGTAATCTTTTATCACTTATTGATAGTAGATGGTAGATAAATATAAAGCTATCCATGTATTCAATTATACCTCAAAATTTGAACATTATAAATAGCTATTTTCTTTAAGTTACAAAGTTGTCTTTTATTAAACTGTAACTGTTTACATTTAAGTTAAAAGACAAGTTCATGCATATAACAAATTTAATATTTTTTATTAACTAGAAATTACTTTTATTGTATTAATTTTGTTGGAATTTATGTGTGCAAGTTTTATAGCATACTAATGTAATAAACATGAAAAAAAAAAGAACTCAAATTCCTGAAAACCATATACAATGGTACTGAATTACAAATCCTACATTAGCTTTAAATAAAAGTATTTGATAATTTAGGCAAATCTATACTTTTTAGTATGTAGCTGTTGAAAGATTTACAAGTTTTTTTGGAAAATATTTCTTTTACTTAAAAGCATTCAACGACATTTTAAAAATATTTTATAATATACACCTTAAATTTAAAGAGCTGAAATACTAAATAAATATCTGTTTTCCAAGGCATAAAGTTTTTTATTCTAGAGAATTTTCACTAATTCATACTAGTAGCAGCTTTGTTATGAGGGGAATCATCTATAATTGATTTCCCATTCAAAATATATTTTTAACTTGACATTGTTTAATTTACTATGGTAATAAGTTGACCATAAATTTGAGGGAAAATGACAGATATTTGGGAATTGAAAATAATGATCAAATTTTTAAAAAGTGATGTGATGTGAAATAAGCTAATACAGTTAATTGATTTTAGAGAAATTCATGTTTATTTCTCTTTATAAATAACCTTTTTTTACCTGTATGAAAACAAACTTGAATAAATTAACATAATTTCTCATTAAAAATATGCACATAATTTGACTTAAAATATTAGCATATGAATTTATACACTTTTTCTTTCATATTAATGTGTTCTTAATTATACAAAAATTAGGTTCAAAATTGGTATATGAATTAAATTGTTAAGTATGCAGTCTAATGACAAATCTCTTTCTTATTATAATTGACAGAAAAATGTCAAGGTATAATGATGAAAATTGAAAAGGCCAACTCATAAAACAAAAAATTCACTATGCATATTCTTCATTAAGAAACAAGACTTTTGATGGTTTTGCTTATCAGTACATTATTCTTCGTCCCTATTGTTCTTCATCGTATGATTTTGTATAACATTTCTTTATTCCTGAATTTAATGTCTCTTGTTTCCGTTTTCGATTATATATCCCATTCCTTATCCATAATTTCCTTTTGGGGCCACTGTGACTCAATGGATTTGCCTGTTGTGCTAGCAACCTGTAAGTTATAGGTGGTGCAGGTTCGATTCCTGTAACTTATGCTGAGTGTAATTCTCTCTCTTCTGTATCAGTAAAATTTTCCTTGTATGTGCATATCCATTACTTGTCTGTTGTGTTTGATGCAGCTTGATCGAATATGGTCCTTGCACAGTAAAACTCCACCAACAAACCAACCGTATTTTTTCCTTCATCATATTATATATTATATAATATCTATCTCATTCTCTTGACAAACTGTCCATGTCATTTAATATTTGGGTTCTTTTTCTTAGTTGTATAGATAGATTTGTAAAAGATAGAACAAGACTTGTTGAGGAATTAGATAGTTTGAGTTAGTTGCCCTTCTCTCAAGGAGCTTATGGGCTTTTCAATTATTCTTATTTACTGTATTAATAGAGGTTTATTGCTCAATGATCAATTAGACTAAAAGATACCATGCCATTGAGAAGACACACTTAAACAGGTACAGTGAAAACTGAGTTATGCTTTTCATTTTATTATCTTGCTAGATTATATTTTTTGTAAAAAATTTCACGTTCATCAACATGAAGTTAAGTTACATTACTTAGGATACATTTCATGTGGAAAAAGTATTGAAATTTGTTTAATGAATGTACACACATTCCTTTGCATTTGTATTATGTATTGCATAAATTTTATTAGTATTCAAAGAACCAAGTTTTAAAGTTTGTTGTTTTACCTTTTAAGTCTAATATTTTTAAGTAGGTAAATCTTACATTTTATATATAATGTAAAAAGCCTCTTTTTTCATAACCTATAAATGTACTGATTTTTTACCTTGCTTTTTATTTGAAATTAACTAATACTAAAATATAATTCCCAAGTACAATGCAAGTTATTTTATTCAGTATTATTTTTCTGGTGTTTTAACTTTTTTTAAAAAGAGATACTGATGTGCAAACTTTTATTGGTAAAAAGCAACATTGAAAAATAGCAAACTTGTGACTCTGGTTTCATGCTTAAAAAATGTGCTTCAATTTATTTGTTATCCAACTGAAATTATTAGTAATAACAACTAAAGAACTTAATAATTGCAATGTTCTGTTAATTATTGATAGAAGCAATGTATATTGAAAGGAAATTTAATAAAAGTAATTACATTACAATTTGTTGCTCCTGTGTGTTTTCTATCTGATAAAATTATTGTGTTAATTACGCTAAATTTTTCATAATATTTGTATTGTTAGGTATGATTTGAATAGAAAGAAAGAAGCTTTTCAGGAGGTTTAATATGTTATATTTTAATCAGCGCAGCAAATATTTTTCTATATATTCAAATTTAAGTCCAAATTTGAAATGTAACTAGTAATAAAATTTTTGAAGTATCAATTTTTATAAACATTTTATAAAAATTTTTTATGTTAACTTTTACGATTTCATAGTTTGCAAAATTAATGGAAAGGGAGTGATTGTTAACAGGAAATATGATTTTTTTAGTTTTGAAAATTTCTGCAAGGATAGTTTCATTTATTTATGCATAATTGAATTTTCGTTGATATTAAAATATGATACTAATAAAAGTTTTATATTGTAATTTTAATTAATGGTACAGTATGTTCATAAGTTCAAGTCAGTTGGCATCATCATTGAGTATATTTCAGTGATAATAACCAAAGAACGCATCAAACTAAATTGTACTTAGAATGATAAAGCAGACCAGAAATAGATTATCTAAGATCAGTATTAAAAATCATGCATACTCTATTTGTAGCACATAAAATATCCAGTTTATTTGAGACAGACTTAGATCTAAACAAAAAATGCATGAGATGTTTTATAACCTTAAATGGAAGGCAGTTGGATGTTTCTTTTGCTTATAATTACCACCCTGTGTTATGAATTCATTTCTATCTTGGGTTAAGTAGATACTCTAAATCCACAAAAAAATTTCGATAAAAAGTATGCTCAATATTGAAAGGATAAAGATATTTTTAAGATAGATGTTTTTATGTTATGACTTGACAGTTAAACTTTCCATTTTTATCTTTATTTTAAACATTATTTTGAGTGTTGTACTATGCTTCCACCTAATCTATATCTTTATTTGAAAACTTCATCTGTTAAGCTGCTATACATTTTATTAATTTAATCTAAACTAATATACTTGTCACTTAGGATAAATTAAATCTACAAGTTGTGTGTATGATACATAATATATACTTCTTTTTATGGTACAAAATAAATTGGATTATGTATGGAAGTTTTATTATTTCAATATCAAATCTATATTTTTTCGGATTTAGTACATTTTTCTTATTTTTAAATAGGAGGATATAGCTGCCAATTTTGTCCTGCATTCTTTACTCTCAATTCAAATATGCGTCGTCATGTCAGAACTCACCATCAAACTGAAATACCGTATGCATGTCCTATTTGCAAAAAAGGTTGGAAAAGACCAGATGCTTTTAAAGATCATATTCTCCGAGTTCATGGTTTAACTGCATGATTAGAAGTGGCGGTCAGCTTAGAGGAACTTTTTTAAACTGTTTTGCATTTATTTGTGGGAAATGTTTGCTTAATCGGGTAAGTTTTTATATATTTTTTAAGTAAGAATTTAAAATATTGAATTTATGTTTCTATGTATATATTCTATAAGTAATTCAAAAGACACTACAATTTCGTTGACTTCTGTGCCTTAAATTTTATACTAAACTTACTAAGAATATACATATATGTATAGAAAATTACGCGATATTTAAATATTCAAAATCTCAAGCTATTCTGTAAAGCAATTTTAAGATTAGGACCATTTTTATTCTTTGGAATAGAAACTGTTGATCTAAGTAATGTGTTGAATGTTGTGAGCTTTTAATTCATTTCAGAAGCCTTGAAAGATTGAATAAAATATGGCATCTCTCTTGCTTCATGTTATTGTATAAATCTTGTTTCACATCTGTTTGAAATCATAACTGCATGTAATTGTTAGAAATATCGATAAATTTGTTACTATTATGCACAGTTACTTGATGGGATTTCTACTTCTGAAGATAAAAGCCAAGTTTATTGGCATTTTTACATTCATTTGTACATTCTTTCATTATTGGTCCTCATCATTGTAACTATCTTAAAAGTGTGCTATTGATTTCAAATGCAGTTAAAGATTAATAATTGAATTTAAAAAATCGTGTATTCATACATTAACCCTTTCAAACATCTCATTGCCTCTGAAGTTTACTGTATATCAGTATTCTAGGTATATTAAGAGTATGGTATATAAATATTCTTTTGTTTAATCTTCTGATGTCAAGGTATGCTTTGGAAGGGCATTGGGACAAATGGTGTTCTATCTCATCCTCAAAAAACTAAAAATTACTATTTGTGCTGTGTGCAAAATGCTTTTGCAAAAGGTGATAGGACTTATCCATATAATCTTTCCTTCAATTTTCTTACAGTAGGGCCCTTCAAATGATTAAAAATATGGACTGTCTTATTGTATGGTGACTAAATACTGAATGATTTCCAAAAGTGTATTTAATTCACTTTATTACTGTACAAAGAAAAATAACTGTATTAACTGTTAAACATTAAAATGGAGATATTTACAGAGTTTTTAAATTTACTTATGCATCCCAAACTATAAAAGGATTTTTATCAAAAGTACTGTCATTTATTTCCCTCATTAGAATTTGATCTAGAACTATTAATTGTCATCTTCAAGGATCAGTCAAATTCTTTTCCACTGTTCTTTTACGGATTAGGATTTGTAATTTTTCTATTCTTTGTTTATTATAAATTAATGTACTTAGTTAAGATTAATTCAATAATTATATCTAATAACTAAAAAATTTATTTTTTATTTTAGGTGAATATTTAATGCAAAAATCCCCCTGGTATCAGATATGTAATTATACTTCTACAATTTTTATTTCAGTACGCTTGAAAAGCGTTTTTTTTTTTTTCATAATTCAAGCTAATAAATCCTTATATGAATTGAGAAGAATTGTCATTTTATTTATTTCTGCTCATTTTACCACCTGCAAGTTACAGTTCTTTATTTTTTAGATGTTATATTGCCTCAAATAACATTAATACATTGGAAAATTTTATTTGAGCATTTCTTTATACGAAACATTAATTGTTTAGTTTCTACAAATTTGCACCTCACTGAATCATTGCAAACAGGGGAAATATTTTGATAATCGATGTATACTAATTCAATATAACAATACAAGTTTTGAATTAAAACCTAATAGATTATATTAATTTTAAAACTTTTAAACTGGAATTGGGGCTCGGTTTAAGCAGAAATTATGACTAATTAAGCTTTTATATGGAATAATAAATCCTGAATAGTGCAGTGATACATTGCTTACATATTATTACACTTAACTTAAAAGTATTCTTAAATGTTTATATAATTTTTACTTAAATTTTACAATTTTAAAAATTATATTTTTACATATTGTATATTTATAATTAAGAATGCATTATATATATAGCCTTATTAGTTTATAACCTTATTTAATAGACAGAATTTATTGAATGGTTAAAAATTTGAAAATGTATTGGACCATATCAAGGTATTCTGATTTGAATCAAGTGATTTTTATTTTAAAAAATCATTATTTAGATCAGACTTTAATTTTTTTCCTAAATTAAAATTTAATAATATTGAAAATGAAATAACTTGGGATAGGATACTTATTGAAACATAAATTAGTTTTAATGTGTAACATGCTAAGAATGGCCCCCTTTTTTATTGCTTCCTACTTTAAGGAGACTCTTGAGATAATATAGTATTAATTGGACCCCAATAAATTCTCTAAGTGGAATGCAGTGGCACCACTTGGAGTAATTATTAGTGGTATAAGTAAAACACTTTTTCCTTTATGTATAAGTGTGTTTCAAAACTCTATTTTGTTCACCTAGATCATTACCGATATTTTATAATATTTATCTCAAGTTTAGAAAGTGGATGATCCCCCAACTGCAATAAAATATTAGGACCCCAGATATTCAGGTCACTAAGACTTTGGGCCCCTTCTAATAAAGGGACCTAATAGGCGTGATCGAATCACTGCATAGTTGGTTACTTGTATTTGTAATATTTATCTCCCGTTTAAGGTCCTGGGCTCTGGCCATAAAATTTTAGTGTTCCTAGGAGGTCATGGCCCCTAAAAAGATGGAATACTACTTAGTGTTAGTGTTTATTAAACTTATTTGATTACTTGTTGGAAATTTTTTCCTCTCATTTGCGAGACCTAAGAGGTTCTGTCCTGTGGTAGTTGTCACCTGTATTGGGATGACAATGACAACTGACCAACACATATTTCTCTTTTTGCTCATTGAAAACAAGGGTTATTCACAAATCTGTTTATTAGCAGAGACTGAGTTTTATAGATATGGGGCTAGCCAAACATTACACAAAGTGCTTTAGGTATTATTGATTGTTCTAATGCAGATGCCATTTGACGAATGCCCTTAGATAGAGAACAAAACTATAAGATTCAATTACAAATAATACAAGTAGGAAAATAAATACAAACAAAAAGGGAAGTACAATATGAGTTAGGATATTAAAGTTAAAACATAAGGTCTAGCCTCCCAGTAATGGGAGGGTTAATACTGATATGTGAATTTTCAATGCATGTTATTACATAATGGAAAAAGGGAAATTTTTTAAATGACCATTTTAAATAAAAACATTTTCTTACATTTGTAAATATGATGTGCATATATGTACTATTAAACGGAGAAAGGTACTTACTAACTTTTCTACTTTGTCAGCAGTTTGATGTCGTAGATAATGTTATCTGTCATCAGTTTAAGATGTATTTCTTAGGCCACTCTGCTGATTCTTGATAATTTCTAATCATAAACTTTAAGCATTCTATAAATATTTCTCTTTATCACAAGTTTGATTGAAATTGGGTAATTCTAATATACTGCTGCAATTATGTATAAAATTTGTATAAAGACTAGTAACACAAATTTGAAATTGTTTAGGGAAATATGTTGTAAATTATTTTAAGGGTTTTTTCTGCAAATAATTTTATGTCATACATATTAATTAGTTTTATTAAAACTATGTACTTAAATCTGCATTTTTTGTAATTTTTATCCCTTTCATTTTTGGGATATCACAATGGTTTAGCTGAAATCAAAATGCATCTGAGAAACAGAACTTTTTCAAATATTAGTGGCGATTTAATCAACATTCAAGCATTTTTGGAATGTTCTAAGAAATTTAGTTCCCAAAGCTCTTTATATAGTGGATTTAGAAAACAGCTTGAACATAGGCCAAAAATGTGGTGCAAGCTTTCAGGGGTGATAATTTGTCTCTGTTACAGATAGTGAACAATTTATATTATGCTTTTTGGAAATTCAAAGAACTATAAGAAAGTATTAGAAGTAGGGGCAACCGAGACAAAGCGCTGGAATCGGAACAGAGAACATTTAGAATGGTGTCCAGCATTAGATATGCAAAGGACTCTTGAGAACAGAAAGACAATTTGAAAAAAGCCAACTGACACTTCTGGAATTAAAATTAAACAGCATGGGAAGATCCCTACTCAGTCAATAAACAAAGAAAACTTGATATTTGGTGGTTTCTTTGGTGCTGATTGCAGCCGTAAAAGCTGTAAATAATCACGAGAGGTATAATAGCAATTGATTTAGTCTTATTAAATGCAGATGCAACAGATGTGAGTGGGAAGGGAATTTGTTTTTTACGTGCTGTTCATGATTCTTTTCATAGTGTGTATTTTAAGAGATGTTAAATATTCAATCACAATTACCTGTAAAGATTGCAAATTTGATGTCACTAAATAAAGTTTGTCTTGTCTAGTCCTGTGTAATGTGAAGATTTCAAAATATGTAATTAGTTTTTAACTAGTTTATTTATATAATTAGTATTATTTCTTCAGTTATACTATTTTAAACTTACAATTATAAATCTTTAATAAATATCAACTCTTTGATGTATTTATGCTAATTTACCAGTGATGACTTCGCAAATTCAAATGTCTCAAGAAGTGTATAACACTTCTGTATTGGATGGTTTGCTAGTCTGAGGTCAAACACAAGGTTTATCATATCAATCTGTGCACATTTTAATTATGATAATAGCATGTATGAACATCTCATTATATTAAACTATTTTAAATGAAAGATAACATTTTATTTCCTTTAAATAGCTTTTGATTCCCTTTAAATAGCTTTTGATTCCCTTTAAATAGCTTTTGATTCCCTTTAAATAGCTTTTGATTCTTGACATAAAGAAGCAGAGATAGAAATGTATTTTATCTTAACTAACACTGCATAGAAAAGTAAAAAGATTATATATATATTATCAACTTTTATAACCTGTTTTTGAAAATTGTTCTTTGACAGTTTTTCCCCTTCATCCAGACATCATTAATAAACACTTCAAAGACCATGCTTCTAGTATTTATAAGTTTGATTATTTGTCCAAAGACTATCTTTCTGTTGGAATAAAAGGATTTCATTGCTATACTGACTTTACTATATATATTCTGCAGTAGTTACAAAATGTAATTTTTTAATAGAGCTATGGTTTTCATTGCTTTATCATCATTCAGTCTTCAGATGCATATCCTTCAACTTTAGCCATTCTTGCAATTCAGTTAGAATATTATGACATTTTGGGTTGTTCATACTCAGAATTGTAAATCGAATTAGTTTTGAGAGTAATATTTTATAAGCAAATTTTTTTAAATAAGTATGTTGTATTTTTAACAGTAAAATTGAGATCTTTAGGCTAAAAGAATTCACTCTTACCCCAGGAAATGACACTAATTTTACTTTTGTATTGAAATAATTCTATGCACTTAATATAAAAACAAAAATTAAATTGCTCTTTAAATATAATGTTTCAACCTTTTGAACTTTTTATATGAAAATATATTTCCCCATGAACATTTTCATGTCAAATTGTACACAAGAAGTAGTCTATAATGTTAAACATATTTAGAATGAATTAAGTTAGAATTATTTATGTTAAATTTATAGAATTAGTTCAATGTAGGATATACTAGTTATATATCTTTATATACATCTTATTTATAAATGATTCCATTATGCAATCGAAAACATTTATTTTGAATTTATTTTCATTGATAAAATGTTCAACTGAATTTTAAAATGACTATTTAAGAGACATAAAATGCGTACATTCATCGTTATTTTCCTTTTTGTACTTGCATTTTATTTTATTATCAGGGCATGAAATTCCTGATTAACTTATGCTTGTATGAACATAAAATACTTATTTCCCAGATTTTAAGTTTTTAAAAATATATTTCAGGTTTCATGAATTTAAGTTTATGTCTACTCATTCAAATTAAATTTCATGCCCTGATCAGTGCAATTTGTATTTGTCACTAATATGAAATGCATATAAATATATTTAATTTATTAAGCAAAAGCTGAACACAATGAACTGAAATGCAAATATTTTTTATTTTATTTCAGATTCAAATTCAAGCATACGATTTCAAATGTTACCATCATATGCACTCTCCCTTAAAGCATACCAATGTGATATCTGCTTAAAAGAATTTACTACAGCTTACTCTTTACGCAGGCATCAAACCATACATAATCCTAATTTTCAGCCTCACAAATGTTCCATGTGTAATGCTAACTTCAATTGGAAGGATAATCTTCGGGCTCACATGATGTGTGTGCATGGAAACGAATATTCAATGGTTTTATCCAAAAGAAAATTTAAGAACAGAAATGATGATGTTTGATTATTCATTGTATTTTCTACTAGTTTTGTGTATAATTTAATTAATGTTAATTTCATGAACTTCTGCGACAGTTTTTTATGCTCTTGTAAATGTGAGGTTTTCAATAAGGAAATGAAGGTGATAAATAGAAAGCCATTTCTTCTAAAAATTAATTCTTAAATTTTTATGATAAACTACATTTTCAATATTATGCTGTATGAAAATGTTACAGTACAAAGTATTTCACCTTTGAGAAATGAAAAACATTTATTCTTGACAATGGCTTCAATGCTTCCAGTAAAGCTGAATATTCTATCTTGAAAAAGATATCTGGCATTCACCAAACATAGTTTTGATTTTACATAAAGTACTTTCCAAAACTTGATCTCGGACAAATTTTGTTTCCATCAGAAGTGCTCTCTTATAGTAAATTGTGTCCTCTTTGCTGAGTTGCAATCGATCATTAGCTTCTGAAAAAGGTTTTAGCTAATTTAATTAAATGAAATTTTAGTCCAATACAGGCAATGAATTTTACCAAAATGAATTTCACCATTCAATAAACACCAAAATGATGCAGACAGACCACGAGGTTAGGATCCTTTTCAGTTTTACACTTGTTTTATTTCTCATTCATAATCCTTAATAAATTGCCATGTTCATCCCCAAACTAATTTCCTGACCAGCAATGGATGCCACATGTACATGCTTTAAATTATTTTATGATTTTTCAAAGGCATAAATATTTCTCTTATGGTCAAAAATGTTTTGCTTGCAATTAAATTAGTTTGGTGGAGAATTTCTTATCAACTTCCCTTCAATATGAATTTTTCCAACTAGGTTTTATAGCAAGAACTAGATATTAATATCGTATCTGATCTTACAATATTTGGAATGATTAAAATGGTTCAAAGATATAATAATTTGTACAAGAGCAGAAGTCGATAAATTTGTCAGATAATCTAAAGTGTAATGTACTTTATCTGGAAAACTAAGACAAAACAAGCCTGGAAATAAGATGGTAAGAACTTTAAAAAATATTAATTTCAAATTATTATTTACCTTCAAATATATCAAAATTAAATGTTCTCACTTTCCATATGAAAATTATGCTATTTTAAATTTTTAAGTTATCAAAAAATAAAACATTAATTTTGTTTCAAACTTCAAATAAGTCTTGATTGCAATGATAAAAAAGCTAAAGAAGCCTGAATGTTTGGTTACCACTGTTATAATAAATGTATAATGGTTTTTAATTTTATTGCAATTTCGGATGCTTTGGATCTGGGCATTTTCTGTAAATTTGCATATGCAAATAACAAATAGAATTTATTCTTTTATTGAGAATTTTCACAGTGGGTTTGGATTGTACCCGTTCCATGAGAATTTTTATGTAATGAAAATGAAAATAAACTTTTTTATTTAAAGTATTAGTTTTTCTCTTGTATTCAGTGATCTACTTCAACAAATAACAAATTGAGTATTTTTATGATTAATATTTTAATTGTATCTTATATGAATAACGAAATATATGTTTGAGAGAAGTATTTTTTTAATTTGTTACTGTATGTTTTGTGTATTAGATTTTCCAAAATTATGACATTTTTAATGCTATTTGCAGTAAAATAAAGTATGATTATGAAATAAATGCATGTTATAATTTTAATTTGATAAAAATGTTGGGAGAAATCAACTTTCCACTTTATCAACATTAATTGATCAACATTAACTATTGAGTTAAGTAGTGAAAATAACATCTTATGTAGCAGATTTTCTTTTAATCATCTAGTATTAAAATCATTTGTGTAACTTTTATATATGTAATTTTAAAGTATATAGTCCTGCAGCCCAAATTATTTATACTCAAGAGTTATTTGAGTTGCAGAAACATTCATTAAAATGAATTTAGGAAAAGAGATTTTAATATATATATAACCTATTTCTTCAAGTGTATCTGGTCTGAGATTTGTTTATTACTTAGATCTAACATAAATTCTAAATATTTTTAGTACTGTTTACTAGAAAGTCAAAGTATTTAAATAAAATATAATTTTTGGGCTTAAAATTCTGGGTTAGCACTCATTTTTAGAACTTATTTTATGCATTAATTTATAGCCTTGTTTTTTTACATGAAATGGAGAATTAAATCCTTAAACACAGATATTTTTAAATAACTTGCTCCAAATAAACTCACTAAAGAGAAAACAGTTTTTGTCTTTGATATCATTTTTGTGAACATTGGCTTTTTAAATAGGAATAAACTTAATGTCTAATTTCTTTATATTTTAAACAAAAATAGTTTAATATATGCTACATCTAATCATTTTTGAAGTGAAATCTTTTCTGTTATTGCAGTTGTACCTAACAGTTCTTGGAAAATGTAAGTATATATGTGACTTTACTCCTTTTATTTCTATCCTAATTTTTTATACTGTTAACATTTAAAAAATTGTATTTCACTTTTAAAATCCTGTTATCCTGTCCCATTTAAAAAATTATATTTATTTGTTAGAATCGTTTCAAAGTAAAGTAAATTTATAAATAAAGTAAATTTTATGTGACACAGATGATTTTGTAAACAATTTGCTATAAAGGAAAAAAATTGTAATTGATTTGTAATATGAATTTGACTTAGTTATGAATCGTTTATTGCATGCTTAGACTGCACTCTATTCAGCATATTCACAAATGATTGAGAAAGTGCTCTGTAATTTGGAATTAGAATGTAAAAATATCTGCACTGGCTGTCAGCAATATCGTTCTTCATTGCTAAATTTTACTTTCTTTATAATTTTAAGATTCGATCAGATTTTCTAACATCCTTTATCATGTCCTACATGGTAAAAACTATCAGTGAAATAAGATCTTAATGAAACATCTTGGCTAAGGCAAACAACATCCACCAAATCACTTGTTGCTTCTCTTTGAAACATGCATGAAATGATAATCAGATCAATTTAACTAGTAGCTTTGGTCCAACTGCTTATAAACTAAATTTCACTTTCTATTAACTAAATTTAATGGATGTTTCCAGTGTAATCAATTTTACCAAAATGGATTAAACTAACAGAACATACTGGAAGTCATGAATCAGCGAATTGATTGCCAAAAGTAATTTAAAATGATGCAGATTTTCCCATTTTATTCTTTCATGTCATTTTATTAGCATGACCAAAATTTTGCCATTAAAGTAGCTAAAATAAAATATTTTACTTTCATTTCTAAATTTTGTCCACTTAAATCTTTCCATGTTATTAAGGCTTTGCTATATTATGACTTTGTATAACAGTTTATCATTGTTTTTGGATACAGTACACAATCTATACCGTTTCTTAGAATCAATCTTACGCTTAACAACTTGAATGTGGTGTAGTATCTGGGAAAAGATGTTTCTCCCATTGTGGAAAGTACCTGTTAAAGCTGAGGAAATAAGACTCTAAGTAAGTTTCTTTATTACAATAGATACAAGTGTAAAATCAGATTATTAAAAAGTTTCTTGGTCGATGTAATAAGAAAATGGAAGTTCACCTTGAATTTTACTTAGTCAAGAATGTTGACATTTTAAAATTTACGTCGGAATATGAAGAGGACTTCTATATCGGGAAAGAATTATAAGAAAATACAATTTGTTATTTTCACTTTACATATCGATATAATTAATTAGTATTTATTTTAATGTAATTATTATTTTTTCACAATTTGTAGTTGTTCGCATTTTTTATTAAACAAGTAATAGATTTTTAAAAATATTTCCTAGAATGTTTTCCAGCTTTTTAGTAAGTCTTTTCTGGTTATCTCAAGGCTAGTGTTGAAAGGTTTTTGCGTGGTTTTTGACTTTCGTGACTAATGAGCCTGTTCATTATTTCGCATTGTTTTTAGAGTGGATTTGGTTTGTCGCTCTAAGGTAATTTTTTTCGTATTAGACCACAAGGGCTAATTAGACCTGGACCTACGGCTCTGGTGGATTTTAGGCTTAAAGGGATTCTAAACCACTGCGAACATCTATGCTACAACCGGGATTTGGACCCATAGCTTATTGAACAAATGGGTAGTTTAAAAACCGATGAGTAATATTTAAATTGTTAGTAGTACCTCTTTATATTTTAAAAAAGATTTTAAAACTCGAATTTAAAAATTTAAAGGCTTAATTTTAATAGTTTAATGTTTCCAATGAAAATATTGTTTCATTGTATCACTATATAACTTTTCTCGTTTGGTTTGAATTTGTCGCTTTACGCATATATTATACTACTCGAGGGTGTATTAGACCGGAACCTACAGCTCAGTAGATTTCGAACCTTTACGAACACCCACATTCTGACCGAGATTCGAACCCAAAACCTATTAATAATATGGGGTGATGGGGGCCAGATGATCACTCGGCTTATCAGACCGAAACCTTTCGCAGAATTATGAAAGGAGGAATTTAGTCTCCCAAATATTTAATTAAATTTGTATTTCTGTTGACAGTTTTATACTTTTGACTGAGCTATCTTCTAAAGAACTTTCACTCATTTCATAATATTCGCTGACAGTTTGGGTTGATTATATATAATCTTACTTATATAGATTGGATTTCGGGTAGCTGTTTATAAAATTTAAAAACTCCTGTCCCGTCAAAAGACAGGTTTTTTTTTAAATAATTAAATTTAAAAAAACCACAGATATAAGTACAAGAATGGAAAAAATTTACAGATCTAATCCACTATTTTCAAACACAATTTGCATCAGCTCATATATACTTAGTTTGACATGTTCTCGGTCATCTTTGATCTTGATCAGTTCCGAAATTGGTGTACCTATTGAACCTTTGAAGTCTTACTTAATGTGTTTCCATAGTTTGTAAAAATACATCGTGTGTCCAACTGTACCCAAATGTTTACTGTAAGTGTTAATCTGTTATGTTATGAAATATAGCTTGAAGTACTTTCTGCAACTCTCTTATAATGCAAGATTGTGATTGAAGCCATTGAAACATCTTGGATGTAATAAATATCTTGCATAAAAATCTTGCAAAATATGCTTTGAAGATTTTCAGATGAAACTGAACTGAGGTTAATTTATTGCATTTTTGTTATATTTATGAATTTTCAAACCAATGTTTTTGAACATTTTATCGTAAATGACCAGTTTAACACTTAGCGTCTAAGTTGTGTGGGGGTAGAATCGTATTAAGCACTTTTCGAATTGCGATGTATATTAACTTAAATCTGAATTTAAATAGCATGTTTTGCAGAACTTTTGTCAGGATAAATCCATGTTAAAGAAAAATAAATAAAATTTTTATGAAGCACTTTTAAGCAATTCAAATATTTTTGTGCTCCTCGTGTACTTGTATTGTCAACTTAAAAACCCTTCTCGCCATTTTGATTGTAAGCTGATGCTGATAGATGTGTTTTTGCATTACTGTTTAGTTTCTCTCTGGTCTTTAGAATAAACTATCCAAATTGCTCCAACTATCGCTGTCTTTATTAGTAAAACATCCATTGTGGTGCGACTTCCATAATTTGATTTTTTGTCAAACTGAAAACGAAATCCTTTTCATTCTCCAAAATGTGGTTTCTCTGAAATTAAGTGATATTTGATGGTCTTCCAACGAAAATAAATTGAACACCAAGTCTATGTTCAAAAAATTGTTTCCAAGAAAATGGGGTTCGAGTTGTAGGCGGCGCAGGTTCGATTCCTGTCAGGTACATTCCTCCCTGGACGTATTTCTCTCTTCTGTGTCAGTAAAACTTTCATTATTATGTGTGTAATGACTTGATATTGTATGTCTTGTGACTGGCGCAGCATGACCAAATATGGCCCTTGCGCCATAAAACCCGAAAACAAGCAGCCAAGAAAATGGGTCGATTTCAGGACGTCAATAAAAATTCCAAAGAATAAATTCCGAATTGATGATAGTTGATTTGATAGCATATTAAGTAAAACGCAAAACGGCGATAAACTGCATTTTAAAGTAACCGCGATGTGTATCACATGCGAGAGGATTTGCGTAACGGAAATAACATCTCCGTCCCACGTCTGGTTTGTTTTACGCTGACAATCCCTCATATTCAGATTGAGTTGATTCAATGAGGTATTTGTGTATAGCAAAAGGAAAACTAGATAACGTCATAGCAATCAAATTGTCGAGGGCAGGATCGAACCCAAGAACTATCACTTCGACTTACGAATCTGCTATCGGAGCACTCGGCTAATCAGGCACTTTATTTTAAATTTCGGGTTCATTAAAATTATCCACTCATAAATTTGATGCCGGTTTTCCAGTAGGTTGTCTTTCAATAACCAATTGCCATCTCCAGGCGCTCCCCAAAGTTTCTCCTTTTGACAGTATTTGTTCCCTTTTACATTTAGGAGAGCCGCGGTAGCCCGGTTGGAAGAGTAGCGGATTAACAACCGGAGGGTTGCGAGTTTGAAACTCAATACAACCAAAGACCATCGTGTATGCGGGGGCTGGTACACGTTAAATCAGCCGTGTCCTCAAATGTCCTCTTTGGCGTGGTGTGGAAGTTTAGAGAGTGGGATGCCACCTTGGGTATTGCCCTCGTCATCTGACCGTGGTTCACAATTACGAGGTATCCCCAGATCTTTCCTTTCGGGATTGATTCCGGGCTGTCGCCAATAACCGGTTGTGTTGCTACAGTGCGACGTTAATTAACTACCTACCCCTTTACTTTTGGGATCGTGCATAGCCTATCAAATTTTCTGTGTAAAAAGTTCTATATGTGGCTTCAATATGAGGGTTGAGTGGTTGTGCTTTTATGGCGGCAAGGGCCATATTTGGCCAAGCTGCGTCATAAAAGCACAGCAGGTAATTCAATATAGGGAGCCGATATCGATCAGGTTGTGCGTGAATAACCTTTTATGAAACTAAACTAAAATTTTAATAAGCTAATTCGTTCTTTTATTTGTTTCGTATGCAGAATGATGCCGTGATAAGGAAATTAAGATGCATAATTGAAACTACATAATCTTTCTAAGTACGAGTGGAAATCTTCAAGTTTAACCACGGATAATAGAATTCACACATTCTGTGGCAAGTTCTTTGTTGAACAGTCTCCCCCACTAAGTTTTATCTTTGTATTTTCTGAGATCTATTTTAGAATCTCCAATTAATTTGGATGGCATTTTCGGTTCGCGAAAAACAAGAGCCCGATTTAAAATATAATTATGCAGGGTGTTTCTAAAGTAACTTCGTTTATGTAAAGAAGCATAACAAATATTGATACAATTCCATAGCCCTCTTGCCTATCAACACATGCTTAATGGTAGTACGGAAAACATTTTCTAAGATATCAGGTATAACCTTAACTGCAGCCTGCCCCATGGGCTGATTAATCTCGTCGTCTGACCGTAGTTCAAAATTACGAGGTGTTCTTGGATTTTCCCCTTCTGGATTGATCCCGAAACTGTCGCCAATATGTTATTTTATATTGCTCTAGTGCAGGGGTCGTCAAACTGACCGTCGACCCCCTTCAAGAGTTTCTTGACTTTTCATCGACCCCTCTTTTTACATAATTATAAAAGGACAAGCAAAAAAGACGTTAATGCGAGTTTTTAGATTGTCTATTTTATAATATTGTGTGTTTATTGTATGTATAATATAGTGTGTATATTATACATTGGCACATCAAAGGGACACGTTTTTGTTTTCGACGTTCTTAACATTGCATATTTGATAGAAGGGATAAGTAATGTATAAAATTTAATTTAGATAACAATAATACATATAAAATAATACATATCCTTATATGAAAATAAGACTTTCATTAACTTAATATACAATTTAACGTCTTCAATCTTCGTGACTCTTGACAAGATTAGAAATGTTGGGCTCAAAATGAGTAAATTTCAGACTTAAATCGCCACGGAATTCTATATCTAGCTTATTTCTTTGTTTTGTTAAAATGGAATTACCATGGCTGAAACCAGTTTCAACCATGTACGAGCTTGGAAATGCAAGCAAAAAGGGAAGTACCACTTCAGAAAGTTTTGGATATTTTTGTTTTGTATTTTTCTATCGACCCCTGAGCCCGAATCCACCCTTAACAATGTTATATCGACCCCCTGAGGGTCGATATCGACCACTTTGGCGACCACTGCTCTAGTGCGATATTAATTCAGCTACTATTTAAGTTGATTTATGCTGTTATTCTTAATTTTGTATACCTGCTTTAACAAATCCCCACAAAAAAGGAATTAGAGACTTGAGATCAGATCAGCGTTGGAGGTGATTTTCGAAATTTTCAGTAAACTCTTATCTTACCTCATCGTAGGTTAAATCTAGCAGACGCTCTTCAAGTGAGTCTTTTCAGTGGGCAGCATGATTCATAAAACATTGAACAGAAAATGGTCATTCGACTTTTTCACTAAAATGGGTAATTACTTTAGAAAACCTTGTATTCGTTTTGTAGGGTTTTAAAGGGCTAAATTATAATTTTAATGGATGGATTATTTTTAATTTTGAGATTTAAGCCGTATAAATTTTAAATATGAAGTTTTCTATCTTAATTGGATATGATCGCACGTAAACTAACAGTCATGCAAGAACAAATATCGAGAAACTAAATTTTCCACTGAATGCGTTGTCTGTTTTGTTGTCTCATAGTTTAGAAGGTATTTCGACTGAAAGTAGAGCAGCAAAAACGGCACTCGGATAGAAACTTTCCTTTTTTCGAAAGTTTCAAAATGTTAAAATATAGAAATTATATCAAATTCATAAAGTCTTCTGACCAAACAAATACAAATTTTACACATTTTTCCTCTATTAGGATTGGAGATAGTCAAAAGTTTGCTTACAGGACAAAGTAATCTTAAAATTAAGTACGAAACAGTAAAATATAGAAACTTCCAAGTTTTGAATTTGTAGTTCAATGTTGTTGAGTTCATTCATTAAAATTAGATTAATAGTAACTGAGCGAACAGGTTAATTTTAAAAGTAAATTTTTATGCAGAAATCTAGCAAATCGTGGTCAAAAAAGTTTATACACTTAAGCAACAATCTAGAAAATTCGTATATTTACAACATTCTAACATCGAACCAAAGAAAAAGCAGCTAAAGGTCTGATTTAAAATTGGAATCAAAGTGCAAAACAAGCACAGAAATTTTTGCTGTTTGTTGCCGAGTGAAACAGAAATACTTCTAAGTATTAAACGTTTTATAGTAAAATTAAGGAATGATTATATTTCACACACACAAATTTGAATATAAAATTTATTCAAAGATAAGTGCTAAGTTATAAAGAAAATGAATACTCTCAAAGAAAATATCTGCTATCCTATTTATAACTTCGGCATTTACATTTGTGATTTGTCATTTTGGTTATGACTAAGTGGTAAGTCGGCTGTTGTAATCTAAAATTGCCTAAAAGTGGTATTTAAAACGATGGAAGTTACCTTAAAAATTGAAGGAAAAGGCTTATAAACCAGTTTGCATTATATTTTTTTAAATTACAAATTCTACATAAATTGTAACGAATTTTTTGACTTCATACATTCTATGATTTCGTATCTAAAAAAGATTGCACTCAAACATTTGAGTAGAACCCGATACCCTTCCAGTTATGCCAGGTATACATAAACGGTTTGGAATGTTAGCAATAGTTCAAGGTAAGCTCTGAATTCTTTTGTTCACTAACCCCTCCCACTGTCCCTTTCAAAAGTGGACAAAAGGATGCCTACCCTACAAAACGTGCTAGAGGTTATATCGTGGAATCCGTGTGCTTATACTCAAGTCTTGAACAGTTGCCACATACAGAATGGGCTACTTTTAAAGATTTCTTTTTGGTATCTGATTATCCTGGTTTTAAGTATTCCAATTTGAAAGAACCAGTCAAATGATAATTTAATTTTTTATTAAAGTATAAGTGCAAAAACATCTAAAACTAAAATGCTTTGGTAGGTAGGTATTTTAATTAACGTCACACTGGAGCAACACAGCGCATTGGCAATTCTAATGGGAAGGTCCTTGGCAACACATAATTTTGAACCACGATCAGATGATGAGGCAACACCTGAGCTGGCACCCCACTCTCCAAATTTCCACACCACGCCAACGTGAGGACATTTGAGGCCACGACAGATTTAACGTGCCCAGCCCCCTTTGTACACGACGGTGTTTGGCTGGATTCGAACTCGCAATTCTTCGGTTGCTAATCCGTTACTAGTATAATGTTTTGGAAGTGCAAACAAAAATGTTCCGACTAAAAATGTCTGAAAAGGCGATATTCGAAAATATTTATTAAGAAGTCTTGTCGTTTTCCTTTTTTTAATCTTTCAAATTATTGCTGAAGAAAAGAGAAAGGCATTTTTCAAAATAATTAAATACATTCTATTTATGAGAATCGACAAAAAGTATAATTTTAGGTGATCATAGGTGTGAGAATGAGATTTTAGAGTAGAATAAATCATATCTGATGATTATATAGTATAAGCCTATTCCTTTCATTACGTGATTTTAAAACTTGTTTCGGCGCAGCTTGGCTAAAGTTGGCTCTGGCACAGGTAAATCCAAACCTACCTACATTAAGTTACTCTGCTGAATTTTTCTTTTTCCAATTTAGCAATGAGGGGGGGGGGCATCAATTTTAATGACACCACACTTGGTCTAAGTGGATTAATGCCGAGCTATTTTAAAATTGTGCTTGAAGGGAGAGTAACTACGGTTCAGCAAACTTAATTTATCTATCAAAGATATTACAAATTATTAATTCTTATCAACAATTAATTACAATTAAAAATTAGCATGTGAATAATAATTGATCAACAAAAATCATTAGTATAATTTATCCTCATTATATACTTTACTGTTCCTTTTCTACGTTTTAAATAAATAAATTTTATTTTGTTTCGGGCGGAGAGGGTGACATGTGTCCCAGGTTCAAAATGTCTACTTCCGCCTCTGTCCAAGTTATAATTACTTTATCTTTCGCAGAAAAATGTAAATGCCAATAAAAAATTCCAGAATTATCTTTTTCTTTTTGTAAATAGTTGAGAAATTTTTTTAATTAACTCTACACAAATAGATATGTGATACATCCATATAATCCGTTCCACATGAATGTTTCCGAATATCAGCAAAATCAGTGTTTGAAAAGACTGATAAATTAATTTGACACCATATGCATGATTCCCTTTAAAAACATTGATTTTTTCGTTGAAAATTCTATTCTAACCGAAATTGAAAAAAAAAGGCAAAGTGCACGCTGATTGCGGAATCAATAAATTTTGTTTTGCAAGAGAAAGGCTAAGAAAAAGTACACTATTTTCAGAAATTTGAGAAACAAATATATTTTAAATTGAAGTTGGCGACCTCTGAGTATTCAACTCAATAAAGAATTTTAAAAACCACAGAAATCCTATTTCGATTCCCTTTTCTTTCTTCCTAGAAAACAGCGGGCCGCGGTGGCCCGGTTGGAAGAGTAACGGACTTGCAACCGAAGGGTTGCGAGTTCGAATCCAGCCAAACACCGTCGTGTACAAAGGGGGCTGGTGCACGTTAAATCTGTCGTGGCCTCAAATGTCCTCACGTTGGCGTGGTGTGGAAGTTTGGAGAGTGGGGTGCCAGCTCAGGTGTTGCCTCGTCATCTGACCGTGGTTCAAAATTACGTGGTGTTGTCCTCGGATCTTTCCCTTTGGGATTGATCCCGGACCGTCACCAATAGCCCATTGTGTAGCTCCAGTGTGACGTTAATTGAAATACCCCCCCCCCATAAATATGTATCCAAAAGTAAAGATGTGAGAATTCCCTGTTGTAAAAATAGTAAATCATCGAATGAAACAAAAGAGAATGTTGAAAATAGTTTATTTTTAACGCAAATCTTAACGGACATTAGTTTCGATTTCTAATGTACAATTTCTCCCACACTCGTCGCGACTCAGGACCTTTTGACATCCTCCATCGCTGACGTTTGGTGATTACTGCATCTGATTGGTTAGCGGTCATGCGCAGTAGCTACCCCTAACTTATTCTTTGAAGCTAGCCTCTAGATTGGCAAAACTTATTTTAAGATAACTGTCAACTATTATTGCTAAGTTGGAATAGCAGTTGATAAACAGTAAGCAACTAATACTGGCAATTAGCAGCTGATTTAGTGTTTTTTAATTGTTTGAAAGTGACGTTAACAATTGGTAACTAAATCAACCGCAAATTTTCAGAATTAATTATTTAATTTAATTTAATAATTTTTAGTCACATTGTAAAAGTTACTTTTTTAACAGGTAGTTTGTTAAAGAAAATATTTTGCAAATCGAAAGCACATCAATAAAATTTTTAGGTTATTTTTTCACATTTTTCAGGTCAAAATCCGGACCTATATTTATTTTTAGAAATCGAAATGCAAAAAAAAACTTGATAATCCAGGACAAAGAGAAGTTGGGATATGTTCGTTTCCAAGTATGTATATTTTAAGTATCTAATTTATCTATGTGTGATACACTCATTTGACTAAATTGAATCTGCAAACAGTGTGCCAGTTTTTAAAATTGGTTAGTATCACAACCAATCTGCTAGTAGGTGTGAATAAATTATGTAAATTTCAATATTTTAAAATCTTGTATACCTTTCATATAATCTGTCGGAAATATGCATACAAATTTTGAAAGGAATTAGAAACAAACAAAAGATTCGACACAATATACATTGCTGTTTATTGAAAATGCGACATAACAGACTTGTTGCAGCTGAAATTCATTTGAGCGATGACGCGATACAATATATAAATAATTGAAATTACAGAACAAATGTCGAAAGGAACACGTTAAAAACGGTAATTTGTGTGTTCACCTAAACAGTTCACTTCCATTGGCTGATAAGGATTCTGTATGGCTGTCTGAAATGTCGTTCCACGCAGATTTAACACGCATCCACAATTTTAAGTTGTGACTACTGGTGATGACAGCGATCAACTTTCAAGCAATCGTATCAGCGTTCGATGGGGAACAAATCGGACGATCTAGCAGGCCAAGGAAGTGGTGCTTGTTGGTCACAGAAGAAACGTTGGACAATTAGTGCTTTATGGGAACGAGCTTTGTTCTGTTGAACGATAGCTCCAGGGAAAGGTGTATATAGAGGTAGAACTTCCGATTTCAAGATTCCATTCCGAATAAGGAGAGAGTGAAATAGCATCCCAAACCATTACGCTTGCAGTAGAACCTCTGACACTCTGCAATGCACCTTTTCGAATTTTTCCTTTAAGTTTATAAGGTTTTTAATCTTTTCATTGAATCTCATCCTGAAATGAGTTCATTGCACGCTCGTTGTACAGCCTTAGTACAAAGTGTGCAGAAGAAAAAGGATTAAACACCGACTGGCTTGAAGTACATATTGGGGGAATTTCAAGATGTAAGTACAAGGACCGGGTGTGCGGAAGGGATGGCTGACAATTGCCTACCAAAAAGCTGTTGACAGCATTGTGCAGAGCTCGTTAGGCGCAGTGACTGAAATTTAAAAAAAGGGCACCGTTTTTTTAGAACGATTTTCGAGTTACATTCACGAAGACTGGCACAATTAGGGCTAAAATTTGGCATTTTGCAATTTAAATTATTTAAACCGAGCTTTTCTTTTTGTAAGAAAGTTTTGAACAATTCTGCCAGAATCAGTATGGAAGTAGGTAGTTAACGTAGCTCTGGAGCAACGCAACGGGCTATTGATACCGGACTAACGACAGTCCGGAATCAATACAGAAGGTAAAGATCCAAGAACACCCTGTAATTTTAAACCACGGTCAGATGACGAGGTTAACACCCGAGCTGTGGCACTTCACTCTCCAAACTTCCACACCACATCAACGTGAAGACAATTGGGGCCACGACGGTCTTAGGATCAGTATGGAATCTACAAAGTAAGTTGTGGATGCTGGAATTGTGTACAATTAGAAAAGGGGGGGGGGTATTTCAATTAACGTCACACTGGAGCAACACAATGGGCTATTGGTGACGGTCCGGGATCAATCCCAAAGGGAAAGATCCGAGGACAACACCACGTAATTTTGAACCACGGTCAGATGACGAGGCAACACCTGAGCTGGCACCCCACTCTCCAAACTTCCACACCACGCCAACGTGAGGACATTTGAGGCCACGACAGATTTAACGTGCACCAGCCCCCTTGTACAGTTAGAAAAAATATTTGTTAATATAATATAGTTAGTTCGAATTATACCAATTCTAAGACTAGGAAATTCATATTTCACACTAGAAAATATTTATAGTTTAGAACTGCGAGTTCTGGGCAGCACAGGTTCGATTACTGTCCCTGGGGTATTTCCGTCTTTACGTGTCAGTAAAACTTAACTTAAGTATGGCCATTACTTGACGTTGTCGGTCTTGTGTTTGGCGCAGCTTAGCCCAATGTGATCCTTGCACCATAAACACCCCAAATCAACCAACCATGGTTTTGAAAAGTTCAGATTTATGCTTCTGATTAATTTTCTAACAACTTTCATTCTAGATCAGCTCATTTTGTATTTTAACTGATTCATTTGAATATGGCAGCTAAAATAAGCATTGGAATAGTATTTCCTACTATTAGGAATTTGTTACTAAAGCTATTTTGCAAGTGCTTTAGGTGTGGCAACCATGTAAAAAAATTGTTAGACTTGAAAAATTTAAAAATTCGTTATCTGACTGGTTCAAAATTTCGAGGTGTTGTCCTCGATCTTTCCCTTCGGAATTGATCCCGGATCGTCGCCAAGCCCGTTGTGTTGCACCAGTGCGATGTTAATTTACTACCTACCCGGACTGTCGCCAATAGCCCGTTGTGTTGCTCCAGTGCAACGTTAATTCAGCTACCTACCCTTACTTTTAAACAAATATTTGTTAAAGGTGACTGCCTCAATTCTTAAATCTGATTATCTTAAAAATAAATTGTAAATGGCAGATTTAAATGGATTTTTTTAGATTTCAAAGTTTTCTGCAAACATAATATTCAGCACATTCTTAATTTTTCACTCAGTGAAGACATCCTTAATATTTATTTCTATTGTTTTAATATACCTGGTAGCAGTGTTTCGAGTGAAGATAATTAAATATCAGAAAGTTAATATATCGTAACTTATGCTCATCAGTAAATACCTTTAACAAAGCACTAATCGTATTTCTTTTTTTCCTGATATACGATTTGCATTTATCGATTTTCCTTGATTTTGCCTTTTCAAATCTGATCACTTATTTTTTAAATAATTATGCTTTGTTTCCAAAAGTGTCCTGGATATTATCAATTATTGATTGAATTTTATGGCGCAAGGTCCAAAATAGGATAAGCTCTCAAATTATTGAAGTGGGTAAGGAATTAAAAATATCAAAATGGGAGGTTTTGATTGCGAAGGATTATGCAACTAAATTTATGACAAGTAGGGCTTATAATGGACAAAGCATTAAGTATCAGTAGTATTCTAGCATTAAAATTCGTGGATCTGCTCAATTGTTAGTTTTCCCTAATTGTCCAAATGCTTGCTCCGAAACTCATTACTTTTGCTCCAAATTGTCAAAATAACTGCTCCAAAAAAGTACTTCAAATCATACCTTAGCCGTAAACATCTCTGAATATACAACAACAGAAGCAGTAGCTCCTGAGAGGGATTATTTACCTTGTAAATAAACAAACCAGGACGATCTGCGAAGATTTACTTCTGTTCAAATGGCTCTCGCATGATACATCAATTTCGCATTTTGAGGTTACCTTAAAGTGTAGTTTATCGCTGTTTCAACAACTTTTGGTGTTTAATTTAATTGGTATTGACCAATCAACTATCATACGTCAATTCGGAATTTTTTCCTAGAAATTTTTGTTGGCAAAGTGCTGAAATTGTATTCGAAAAACAAGCCAACTGACTTCACGTTTAGACCTTTGTACACGACGGTGTCTGGTTGGATTCGAACTCATTGCATGAAGTAGGTGCAATTGGTGACGGTCCGGGATCAATCCCAAAGAGAAAGATCCGAGGACAACACCACGTAATTTTGAACCCCGGTCAGATAACGAGGCAATACCTGAGCTGGCACCCCACTCTCCAAACTTCCACACCACGCCAACGTGAGAACATTTGAGGCCACGACAGGTTTAACGTGCATCAGCCCCCTTTGTTCACGACGGCCTTTGGTTGGATTCCAACTCAACCCTCCAATTGCTAATCCGTTACTCTTCCAACCGGGCTACCGCGGCCCCTCATTGCATGAGAAAAATACACTACTGAAAGACAAAAAAGCAAGTGAGCATTATGGATAGTGCTTAATAACAGATTCTAGAGTTTCAACCTACAAGGAACTTTTTGAATATAACTGAACTAAGAATTTTATGGTTTAATTCAAGGTTTTTAAGCAAAACTATTATAAATATCAATTATAAATGTTTTTATTCAATTCATGGTAGATATTCTTGAAAAGGGCTATTTTGACTAAAAGCAAAGCGGCCTCAAGCACCTTTAGCCCTCCCCCATCTGCACGGCCCTATGCATATATATATTTATGAAATGTCACTTAGAATCACGCCTTCACTGATGTATCCGAAATGGGAACTTGGACGATTAGTTGTATCCATGTGTTTTCCTTGATTACTTCAAAGGGTAGAAAACCGTCTGAGGGCCTTTTTTGTCACCAAATGTGACAGGGGGCATACTACTCTATTATAGCTATGGAGAAACGTTTCTCCATTGGTAAAAGGGCTGCGTTAGCCCATTTGGTAGAGTCCTGTATTAGCAACCGGAGGGGTGCGAGTTCGAAACTCGTTACCATTAAAGACCCTCGTGTACGTGGGGGTTGGTGCATGTTAAATCTGACGTGACCTTAAATGTCCTCACGTTGGCGTGGTGTGAAGTTTGGAGAGTGAGGTGCTATATATAGCTCAGGTGTCGACCTCGTCATCTGACCGTGGTTCAAAATCACGTGGTGTTGTCCTCGGATCTTTCCCTCTGGGACTGATCCCAGACCGTCACCAATAGCCCGTTAACGCAACTGCTCCAGTGTGACGTTAATTAAAATACCTACCTACCAACTTTTGGGTTACTTAGAAACCTGATTGGCAAATGTTTTCGAAGTTCATGGACTTGGTTGAATTCTGAACAAATTAAACTACTAGATATGCAATTTAAAAGTTTGGTTTCTTGGTAATTTTTTTTCTACACGAGTGCTAATTAGAGCACTACTCAAAAGAATAACACTTCTAAGAGAGATGCAACTGTACCTATCGAAGTCGACAGAAATGAACGAATTTACGTGAACAGGAACATAAAACCAGATAAAAACTTGACTACAATGTTTTTGAATCAACCGTTTTATATAGAAAGCAAACAAAAATATGATTTAAATTATCTAAAATGGACTCAACCGTTGTACTTCAAATTGGTTGTAAAGTAAATTTTTAACATAACAGCATGAACATAAAACCAGATAAAAACTTGACTACAATGTTTTTGAATCAACCGTTTTATATAGAAAGCAAACAAAAATATGATTTAAATTATCTAAAATGGACTCAACCGTTGTACTTCAAATTGGTTGTAAAGTAAATTTTTAACATAACAGCATGAACATAAAACCAGATAAAAACTTGACTACAATGTTTTTGAATCAACCGTTTTATATAGAAAGCAAACAAAAATATGATTTAAATTATCTAAAATGGACTCAACCGTTGTACTTCAAATTGGTTGTAAAGTAAATTTTTAGATGTTCAGTTTCATTAAATAAAATTAATTTTCTCGTTAAATAGCGAATATAAAAAAACAAAAACCCAAGTGAATACACGACTTAAAATAGATTCCGAACTATTACGAGAGTCGTCGCTCAGTGGGTTTTCCCACTGCGCTAGCAACCTGCGAGTTGTAGACGGCGCAGGTTCGATTCCTCTATGGGTGCATTTCTCTCTTCTGTGTCGGCAAAACTTTCCGCGTGTGTATATGTCCATTACTTGATATCTGTCTTGTGTTTAGCACTGCTTGGCCAAATATCCAATTATGAATTGCAACTGCTAATAGATGAAAGTTTGGCTTTAAATTAGCAAAAGGTAAATTTAAATAACCAATAACTACCTCAGGAACGGTCCAGTGTTCCGTAATTTCTTTTCTGAGATAAACAATATCAACTACTCTTTTTACTTTTCAGTGAATTTAGGCGGCCTCACACTTCTTAACTACGGGGAAAGTTATAAAAGATATAGGTAAAATTAGATATTTCATTTGAAAAAAAAAAGTTAAAGCTGTTCCTGTTTTAGTTTTCTTGTTTGATTAATAATGCAAAATTGTTTGGGATGAGATGTAATTAATCAAGCGAATAGGAGTGCACTGATGATCTGGCAACGCCAATGCCCGAAGAGCCGTTGCTGAAATGGACCAGTGCACCGCTAAATCTCTTGTTGAAATTTTACCAAATTTCATTTAATGTGTAGAATTTATAGGGTGGTTAGTCGGTCTTCATTCATTCTTACTGTACGAGGCTAATTAGACCGATTCATCCAATGTCGTATAATACCGTTTGGAGCCACATTGGCATGTGCACACGGAGATCAGCGGGTGTATCACGTTTGTTAGTGGCTACCGAAAAAACTAACACCCTCAATTTAACCTCGATTCTGAAGGGATTAGCTTGAGAGGGGCTTGATCCTTCTCTAGAAATGCGCCCTGAGAATAGGTACCTTTTGATATTGGCAGCGGAATAAATGTTAAAATTTATTCCTATGGATTATTTTACTCTTCACATCTAAAAAAAAATTAAACACGGGTTTAAAACTTACAATTTTTACAAGATTCTAAAGAATAAGAATGCGAAATAAGGTCCAAATCGGTCAAAGGGCGTATAATTGTGTGGGTAAAATGCAGACACACTCGCATCTCACTATTTTATAAATCGATTCGCAAGTGACAATTCCAAAAAGTATCTTTTAACAGGAGATCCAAAAGATCGAAAACCTTTTGAAAACTAAAATAAGTAGTCTCGCTTTTCATCACTGGGCTATGCCTACCTTGCAATAACATCAAACCAAGTTGTGAAACATAATTTAGAATATGGAACACCGCAGGTTAAAAGCATACAAGGAAAGAAATATTTTTCAAAATGGCTTACGGAATAATTTATAGATTTCTCTATCATTTTCAATCACGGCTAAGTACTATTTCGACTATTGTAAAATTAATTTATGTATGCGGAATGACCGTTACAAAAAATTTAATATTGATGAAAAAGTTGGTAAAAAATTATGTTGGTCTGAGTGTTTTTAGTCTAAAATTTACAATTTTTCCAGTAGTGAATATCCCATGAGTGGCTAGTTTTTAATTTTGTCTGGGTGGGTATCGAAATCGTCAAAACGCGTTGTGGAACTTCTCGATTTTGAGGTTGGCAGAGGGAAATAACTTAGTAGGAAAAATGATTAACTCTCGTTTTTCCTCGTAAAGCTAAACTCCAGGGTTGTGCAATCCGAATAACATGTTCCTTGTGCGGCCACAAAATGGGCTGGCCTAAAAACGAATGGGAAAAAACCGGCTACGAATATTTTCCTTCTTTTTCTGGAGCAGGCGCCTCTTTCAGCTGCACGTACATTTGTGACGTCAGAGGAGCGAAGTTGACTCCCATGTCTTTTCCATATCCTGTTTGGGTTGTTTCCTTTTTTTGTTCTTTTTATTCTTTTTCCGCTTTCGTCTTTCCCGGAGTTCTTTTCTTTTATTTTTTGCTTTCCTATTCGTTTTCTACTACTGGTTGACTGTCAGTTTTCGCGTCTCCGTGCATCGTTCGGTAAGTCGAGAAAGTTTTTTCAATTTTATTTCTTTTTGTATTTCGAATTCCTGGTGATGACTAGTATTTACGAGAATCGAACACTTGCTGAACATTATTTTATTTTACAAAATGTGTGGATATTATTTGTGTTTGTAGAAATTTGGGAGGTATCGAGAAGGAAGCAAGCAGGTGGCAGTTGAAAATGTATCAGGGTTGCCAGACCTATAAAATGTTGGCTGTATGCAGGCCAAACGAATGCGCGAAAATCTTTTTTGAAATTTCGTAATTGTTTTTAAATGCTGGAATTCGGATTTGGCAGTCCGACAGGATATGCTTTCAGCATTTTATGGAAAAGAATTCTTTGTAGATTTGTTCAAATTCTTTCAACTCTTTAAAATACCAAGAAATTTGAAAATGCATTTGCTTGAAGTTTGCTTAGTCTCCCGCGTGTTGAAGGATTTACTATTAAGACAAAACTTTATGTTTACATCTCGTCACGTGCTAAGAAAGTGAAACCAATGCTTGCAAATATACTCAACAGTTATGTTACAATCCTTGAAAGTGAGGAATTTGTTGTCAACGTTTTGTAACTTGAATAAGGTACATATTTTGTTGTATTATGCTCTGTTTTGTTGAATCATTAGTGTTAGCATATAATGCTAAAGTGGGAAGCTTCTGGAGAAGCGACTGAAAACGATTTCATTTCTCGTTTTTATGGAAAATAAGTTTACTTTCAGCAATTTGAACGCTTTTTGTTCAACTCTAAAAACATTTAACATTTCGCCCACACGTTTGACACCAAATAAATCTATCATCTAAAACTTGAAAGTTTTGTTTTGCACTATATAAAAGCAAATTGTAATTTCGCATAGAAAATGGTACTGTAAATTTCTTCCTTTGCAGTTACATGCAGTTGACCAGCACTGAACATTAAAATCAACATGGTTTAAATTATTTGATATTTTGTAAATTGATGTCATTTATAAATTGAAAACTGCAGTTGATCATGGTTTCAAATAGTTGCACTGCCAAAATAAAGAGGCTATCGATGCTCCTAAAGTTTAAAGAATTAAATTATAATTCATCTAATTTGAATACAGATATTGGTAAAGTATCAGTGCAATTTCATTAGAAACTTTGTTAATTTTCAAGCTGTAGAATTTAGCCTTTTGTTGATGCAGAAACACTATTTCAAAACTTTCCTTGTGAATTTCAAAATTTATATGCAAAGAAAGTTTGCAATGTTTGGCACAGTGTGGCCAAATATAGCCCTTGTGTCATTAAATCCAACCTGCCTAGCTGCTGTAGGGCTATGTTGATCTGTTTTGAAAACTAATGATCGTTATATCATGTATTAATGTTCATATAAGGGGTATGGTATGGGGTAATGGTAAGTATTAATTCGATGCAAATACCTTCATATGCTATAAGCCTCACGAGTTTACAAATCTGTAGAAATTTTATTCAATGTCACTGAGGGTGGTTAGAATTATGGCATAGCAATCTGTTTACTAGTGGTGAAGGGTTAGAATGAAAGCTGAATTGTAAAAATTTGCATGATTGTGATTAATTATGTGAACAAAATATGTTCATAATGAAATGTAAAATATTCTCTTGATGAAAAAATTGCACAAAATTGTCTTCTCTTTAACAAGTGGAACTTGCTATTTACTTTTATTTCTCATTCCAAATCCTTTACTTCATAACTGCAATAACCAAACAAATTTATATTTTAGAACAATCCAAATGAGCATGTCAGAATATTTTAAAATAATCTAAACGAGTATTTTTTATTCCTACCAAGGGACCACTGCATCAGTGGATTTGCTCACTGAGCTAACAGCATGTGAGTGTTGTAGGCTGCAGATTCAATTCCTCCCTAGGAGTAATTCTCTTTTCTGTGTCCATACCTTTCCTTGTATGTGTATGTCCATTACTTGAGGCTGTCGGTCTTGTGTTAGGCCAAATATTGCCCTTGCGTCATGAAGACCCAAGCACTGTCTATTCCTACCAAAGATCTGGCTAAATGGGCAGTGTTTTGCCACTTAGCATGACAGGTTGTAGATTAAAATCCTGGGTTAGCTTAGTTTCCTTAGATTTGGAATCTACTTTAAGCAGTATATCCTGGTCTAATCAACCTTTGTGTAGTAAAAAAGGGCTATACATACCAAGAATATTTGCTTAACATGTACAACACAGTATGTATTTCTTAAATCTTACAAATCTGATCCTGCTTGTCATGAATTTTGTAAAGATTTTATGCCTAAAAATGATATATGTTTGGATATTATGTGAAAAGTTGTATTGTGATATATTCATAAGATTGATTTTAGCATTCTTAAGTAGTTTTCTCTTTCAGAAATTGTACTTGAGAAGTGGTAGGCTTTACATGCATTATGAAAATGAGGAACATACTTAATTGCTGAAGAACTAATAGAAAAAGGGAAGTAGAAATATGTTCTGATGTATAATTAATTCTTACAAATCTGAGGAAGCAGATAAAATATTTTCTGATATATTGCAACTAAATTACGTGCAGAACCGTAAATTACGTTCTCTCTAACTTCTCTCATGCAGTTATTACTCCAGCAACAAGTCACAAATGCCTCTTTACTTAAAATTTACATGGAATCGTGTGTCTTACATTTACTTAAAGTCTTTGCATTCATAAATCTTCAACTTCACAACTATCCCGCACAGGGTATGCTGATTTAAATCGGCTTGATTTAAGTCACGATTTAAATCAAGTGATTTTTATTAAAGAATCATTTAAATCAAAATTTTAAATTTCATTTTTCTTTGTTATGTTTAATAATATTGAAAATTAAATAACTGAACAAGATGCATGTTATTGTATTCAAATAAGTTAACTTCCCTCGTCTTGAGTTCGCCCCTGAATTATATTAAACATTATCCTCCCTTTGAAGACACCAAATAACAGTATTTGCTGATTGGAATCATACTTACCAGACAAGTATTTCCATCTTGGACCATTATTGACCAATAGGTGTCGCCCACAAGCCTGCTCATCGGTGTTGGTTTTATTTTAAACATTCTGTGACTATAAATCACACATCTCAAATTTTAAACTATTTATCATGTGATGAGTAAAGATGCTCAAAATATATTCAATTAAAATTGTGGTAACTTGCTTTCTTTTTTAAGATGTTCTAGTTATTTAGTATTGTAGTCTGTTCAAAAAATATATATACTCACAACGAAAAGATTTCCCTAAGTATCACAAAGCATTCCAATTTTGCACATAAATCTTTATAATTGGCAATTTTAATAGTGTTTTTAACAAAGTTTTGTGTAATATATTGGTTAATTTTTATTTCAATTTATTGGGAAATTTTATGCATTGATATTCTTAGAATTCTTTACCCTTCTATAATAACTATTCAATATTTATATAATTGAAATTTGGAATGTAAAAGTTTATTCACTCATCTGATAATTGAGTAAGTATATTGAGAAGATTATGGATTGAAGTAGAAAGCTATTGAAATTGATAAATTTTTATTGCAAGCTCAAAATTCCACTTCCTGTTCTGGGGAATGCTATTACACTTGTTCTATGCTGTTCATAGAGAAAAGCTTCATTTTTTGTTTTATATACAAACCCTTTTTGTGTGCTTCGAATATTGCTATGAAATACCTGTCAATGCTAAAAAAATTTTAAATATGGATGTTTGATTTCACACACACAAATTTGTATTTTCATGTCTCATTTTTTTGTTAACTTACAAAAATTACGACAAATTTTTCACCAATAAGTTATTTTTGCAAGCTAAAAATTAATGAGAAGTAGGAATTTTTTCTAGAAGCAAGCTCCTTTTATTTCATTTTCTATTGGTGCCATGATTTTTCTCAAAAGCCAGTCTTGAACCAATTATTTTATATCAAAATAATTGAAGTAATTCAAAACATTTTATTCATATATGATAAATATATAATGCAAAAAACTTCCGAAGTTTTTTGATTAAAAAATTCATAATGTGGTGTCGGTGGGATCCTTATTTATCTGGGTCCAAAAAATTCACTTCGCTGGTTATGGGTTAAACTCAAAGTAATCTGAACCAGATGGAAAAATATTGCTCATGTCTAACATTTGGGGCATTATTCTATTTACTATATCATGTGATTTACTTTGCTAATTCCTATGTCATGTTACATGGCCCTTGTGCCATAAAACCCCCAAACCAACCAACCTGTCCCTTTTTAATCTTTCAAAAATTTACCCAGCATTATTTCCTCATACATAAATGTTTTACATAAAAAACTAGTTTAAATAAATCAAAACTGTCTAGAAACTACGCTAATTTGTTTGTCTCATGTCCAACAGTTAAATTAAATAAATCTGATGTTTTTGATTTTTTTCATGCCCTAATCCTGCACTTTATCTCGGAAAACCATCAAGTTAAAGTATGGTACTCAATTAGACCCTTCATCCTTTAAAACCCATGTTTTTCCCTTTAACATCTTTGTTTGTATTTGAGTTAAAACATTAGTATTTAAAAATTTTAATTTGTTAATAAAAAATTTAATTAAAATTAATGTTTTTTGTGTAAAATTTATGGAAAATATCAAATTGCAATCAATTGATTGAATTCTTTTTTTGTTTCAGGAAATGGAACATTTCGGAGATCACAGTATATCCGTAGTTACTCATTAGTGTTAGATTGTACTTTTCTTTTGCTTGTTAATACTATTTTATATACTTTGTTTCGGTTGTTCTTTATGATTTCACTTCTATTTTATGCATAGTTATACTATAAAATTATATTGTATGCTAAGCTATAATGTAAAATTATAACTCAGCATAAAAGAGATATATGTGCAATTATATCATGTTTTGTGTGTACAAATAAATTTTTTTCTATCTTTAAAAAGTTAAATTTGTATCAATAAATTTTTCCATTCATAATTTTTTATGCTTAAATACTGTAAAAAGTAAATTGTTCTTTGTGGTATATATTTGTATTTATAGCATTATCTCTGAAATTTGTTGTCCTTGTAACATTTTCCAAAAAATGTTCAATCCAGCCTTTTTCAAACTGTTTTGGTCAGTGACTCCCTTTACATTTGCATAAATCTCAGACTCTTTTGTATCAATCATTGTTTGAATAATTTATGTTTTAAGTAAATTAAATACATGCATTTTTATAGAATCAATTTTAATTAATAAAAATGACCTTTTAATGTATTAAAACAAGAAAACTAACCAACTTAAAAACCAACTTTCAACACAAGATATGTAAAATTCTAACTTTGTTTTTAATACTTGATTTGCCTTTTACTAAGATTGAAATGTTGAAAGTTGGTTTTTCTGTTTAAAAATATTAAAAAGCTATTACCAGCTCAAATCATAAATTTCAAAATCTGGCTCCTTGGCCAATATATACCTTGAATTGTCCTGATAATGATCTCAACCAAATGCATTAGTTAACAGCCAAAAGCAGGTGTTAAAATGTTTCCAACAGCAAAGGATTTATGATATTTTTCTTGATTTTATGTTCCTAAATACTTAAGTACATAAAGGTTATTAGAGCAGTCAAATGTAGTACAGTTTTTTTGGGAGCTGTAACACGCAATTTGAAAAACTGGTCTACTATTTATATCTATTGATTTCAATGAAATGACACTATATTAAATTAGCGTGTCTTCTAATTTGGAGATATTTTCACTGCACACTGTTTGAACCATTTTTTAAATCAATATAATTGTGTAAAATAATTTATTATTTTTAAAACACTCATTAAAGTTCTCAGGGAGCCTAGAGTGGCCTGATGTGTATACACATGAATTTCTTGTTCTATTGGAACATGGTTTGATAGGTCCTGGATTCTGTGTTGAAAACTGAAATACTTTTGTGTATATGCCAGGTATGTGCACCTTAAATTTGTTGGTTGAAAAGTCATCCCTACTGGTTTGTGGTATACCTGGAGGTTAAGTTCACACTGCTTTCTCTCATGAGCCTCATTCAAAATGGCAAAGCTATCCAAACAAAAAAAAATCCCAATAAGGGTTAAAAACTGGGACATGGTATAAAGTCTTGGTAAAATGTTAATGCTCATAGCAATATATCAGAACTGCTATCATAAGTATAACTCCAAGTATAAAAAGTGACATTTTTATTTTGAATTACAACTCCATTGTAAAATTATCAGTATTGAGCAGAATATTAACAACACTCATTTTTCAATTGCATGTGTTAAGCCTATTCTCAGATTGTTTTTGAATATTTTTAGCTTGGGCTAGAGCTAGATATGGTTAACTACTCTTGTGAAGGACAAACTTGTTAAATTCTCAAATCATCAAATTTTATATTAAGAATTTATTATTTTTTAAACTGTTTTCTTGTACATAGCATACTGTACTCCTTTCCTTTGTTAAAAAATGTTGGACAAATCTTGTTTGCTGTATTTGAATATCTAGGCCCCAACAAGTATTTTTACTAAAAAAAGCATTAACTTTTTAGAAAGTGTTTTATAAGAAAAATCATTGCAAAATTAGAATGCAAATCATTGTTTAAACAAATGCATTTCTTAAAATTGATGTGTAAAGAATTATCTTCTAAAATTGAATCGTTATTTTGTTTTACATGTATGACTTGTGTTCCTATGAATGTTACTGCTACGTATATTGTTTACAATAACTTTCGTAATTCTTATTTCTTTAATGCTTTCCCTATTTTTCCTGAATCTGAGGTGAGTTTAAAAATCTGCCAAAGTTTCAATATACCTTTCTCATTTGTGACAACTTTGATTAATTATAGGTCCCTATTTATGTACTAGCTTTTTGTATATTTAGTTTGTAGTTATAAAATACGATTTTGTTACTATTAGTTACTTTTTAAGTTTTATTTCATTAATGATTTGGCATGTTCTCCTTTGACCTTAGTAATATTTTATTTTATTTATTTTTTGTAAATTTTTGCATGTTTATAAACAGTCAGTTATGTTATTTTTTATTTATTACAATATTATGTACAAGTATTGCAAAAATTACTTTAATGTTTAATTGCATTTATCTTAAATTCAACTGCAAAATGTATGCATGTACTGTACAAAATTATATCTAATATGCATTGTATTAAAGTGCTATTTTTTAAAGGTTATTGCAGAGTTTTTGTGAGTTCTAAAATGTTGCTTAACTGTATACTAGCGTAGGAACTAAATTATCTTAAATTGTATGTATAAGATTGCTGTAACTTTGAAATGATTTTAGTCCTTGTTCTTTATAATAAATACATGTAATTTTTCCCCTTAGGGCCGATGAAAGATCCTAATTTAAAGAGAACCGATTTTGACAAGATTCTTTCTGAGTTAGATGAGCCTATATGTCCTTATTGCAAAAGGATATTTTCCAGTAGAGGCAATTTGAGGCGACATATGGAAATTCACATAATGAGTGACCGTAAAAGATTTCAATGTGATATTTGTCTAAAAAAGTATAAGCGTAAGGATTATTTGAAAGAACATAAGATGACAGTACATAGTGCGAAGAACAAATGGAAGTTTTTACGTGTTTCAACTGATGAGTATTATAAGGAATATAACTTCTCAAAATCATCTTTTGAAAAAGATCATGTTGAAAAAATGAATGATGTTTATTAATGCTCACTATTTTGAAATCTTGTCACTTACTAACTACTTATATTTGCTTAAGGTTGTAATTTGTTAAAAATGGGGTTAAGAATATATTTGTTATGTTAACTTAGTTAAAACGTTTATGACTTGGTAAGTAAACCAGATATCAATTGATGCTCTTGGAAAATAATCTTTTTTAGTATAGAATGAAGACTTTTTCCCCTTATAAATCATGAATTATAAAGGAAAGGGTTTTGAATCTTGTGATGATTTTCTTAGAATTATATTTTTGAATTCCAAAATATTGTGTTTTGTGAGGAATTAAAAAAAAAAAAATCCAGACAGCTTTCAGAAGGAAAGTGTATGATTTTTCATTTTGAATCTTAAAATTTGCTTAACAGCATTTTTCGTCTTAAATACTTGATTACTAAGACTAAACAGTTAAGTAATAATAGTGTTCAAGAGGTAACAAACAATAGCCCTTTTTATTTCACTTCAAGGAGTTACTTTATTGCAGAATTTAGTTATTTTTCTTAAATTTTAATATTACTTGGATAAAATTTGACCATAGGTTTGTGTTTTGGATTAGCAAATGTGTTTATTTAAGGAGAGCTCCATATCTATTGTCAGAGTTTCTCAAACTTTTCATATTGCTGACTGGTATTTCTGTAATAAATGTTTGCAGACAATAAACTTACCAGTCTGCTTTTTACCTATAAATGTTACTATTATGGCTAGGTAGTAGACATCTCATAGCCATAAGATGTCAACTTGCTCAATGAATGACAGAAGGCAAAAAATATGAAGTCAATTTAATAAAAATTCAATAAACATAATAGTCAGCGTCTTTTCTCAAAATATATCTTAACTTGAAAACTAATGTGACTTGATCGTCCTTGATCGCTGCATTCTAAAAATATATTTAATTTGCAGCCACCTTGGGTAGCAGGAAAGGAAAAGTTTATATACTTTGACCCATTGTCTGAACCACGCAAATAATTTTTATTCGTAGACCAATGCCACCATTCTATCCTTCGAAGATCTCCATGGATTATTATTACGAGATGGTTAATAGGTGAATGAATTAAACATAATTAAATTCTATTCAACTTGACAAAGTTGCAAATTACGCATCAAGTGAAAAATTTAGTCCAAATCTTCAATATCCAAACTTTTACATTTTTCGAGAACACTAAAGGGACCCAGTTTGCACGTAAATGTAAAAATATTACTGTCTAATTATATTTTGTTACTTAAATATAAATACTCTTCAAGGTAATGAAACTAGAAATTGATTCCAGAGATTCAAGTTTTTTTGTTTCAACACAGTTGTGAAAAGTTCAGTTAGGCAATCCATTTGTTCCAAGGTGTGTTCATCGAAGCAAATATTTTGGTAGTATAGGTACCAGGGTATTTCTGGTCCAGTGTCATAGCATTCAATCTTGGATATTAATACTCAGGATATTTTTGTAAATTTGTCTAATATTGTGGCATGTTTTCATTTGGATTGGTATTTGGCCTGACCACAGTTTGGGAAACCCTACAAAGTTACATGAGGTAAGTTGCAATCTGTACCCGAATACTGGATAAAACAGGTTTGTGATTATTTGGCAGTGGCCAAAAGAAAATACTTTGTGCCATTCTTATCATTTTGGATACTCTTTTCTATTTGGTGTATGAAAAGATTCCGAGAGAAGCTTATGATTTTTAGTTATGTTATTGGAGTGCACTGTATGAGTGAAGTTTTAAGCTTATAATTTGAGCAGAATGACATTAATCCTGCCCCAAATTATCTCAATTTCAATAAAAAAAACTAATTCTTGATTAATCTGACAGATATAGTGATTTATGTCACAATTTGGTAGCAATCAATTTAAATGAATATAACCTGCTTTTTTTACTTTATTATATACTCATCCTAGTTTTATGAGTAATTGTGTTGAATCAATTGATATATGCATTTAATTTTGCAATAAATTAATCAGAATATTTTTCACATTAATCAATTAATATTTTTCAAATTTTAGCGTCATGTAATGTCTGACTTGCATTTATTGTAAGAATATTTGGAATTATCCTAAGGTGAAAAATGTTTAAGCAAAATTAGCAGTCACTTGTGTAAAATCATTGTTGTAGTTAATTCATTTATAATAAAAAAACTAACTATTTCATTGCTACTTTGTGTCCACTATCATTTAAGATAAAAAATAAACATGAATTGAAAATGAAATTAAAAAATAAGAAGTAATTTCCTTTGATTTTGCCAACATATTTTTCTAAGTGTGTAAAGGTGGAGAAGCACTGGTATCAAATACCTCCATTTACCATAGGAAGTATTTTAGGCTTATAGGATTAGTAGGCTTATTGGAAGTAGATGTCGACAACACCTAGCAAAGTTATTTCTTATTTATAAGCTCAATTTTTTCTTCATTTATTTTTAATCTTGAATGATTGGGCTTATAGTCCCACTGAAATTACTGAATTTAGCAGTTATTGAAATATGATTTTACATGTTTGAGTCCGTTTTTAATTGTTTGAATATTCATAGAAACTTAAGTAGGAAATTGGATGAGAAAAATTAATTAAACACTAAGAAATCTATTTTTACTGATATGTATATATATGAGTTTGAAAGGGATTCTAATTTAATTTGTATTTCTTTATTTTGTACTTCTCAAAAAAAATTCTCAAAATTAAATAAATAACTTAAAATCTCAAATTTGAGATTTTAAGTTATTTATTTAATAAGAAAAATGGAATTGAAAAATAGTGTACAATGTTTTCATTAATCTTTAAGAATTAGCAAAATTGTTATTTCATTTGAATTTCAGGATCTTAGTTTATGCTGAAATGTTAGTTTTATAAATGTGATGCGATTTAATTTTATTAGACGATTTTAATGTTACTGGGGAAAAGAACAAAGTGTTGTAAAATGTGTTATAATTGTTGACTTTTGACTAACTTTGTTTTATGTGCCATAAACATTATCCGTCTCATTTGCTCTTGATCATTTGGATAAGTTTTAATTTCATTTCTTCAAATTGTACTCATTGTAATTTTTAGTTTTCCATTATAATTTTAATGTTTTAAAGAAACCTAAAGAAAAATGGAAACCAAATACATGGTAATTTGACTAGTTTTAGTTATTGAGTGGTTTATAGCTCTCTATGTAGTATCATTTGTAACAGTATTAAGTGTTTTGTCAAGTATTCATTAAATTGTAAATATTTATGTAAATTATGCTTTAACCCATTTCTTTGTAAATAATGTGTTTTGAGGTTTTAAATTTTATTTTTATAACATGTATTTTTAAAATACTGAAGCATTTTCCTTAGCGCAATTTTCTTAGATATTCATCTTTTTGTCATGAGATTTTATGATTATTAATATTTTCTATATTAAGTATGGTTTTGTTATACCTCTTCACTTGAAGTAATGACAGTGGAATAAAATAAATATTTTTTTTAAAACTTAATTTAAGGCTAGAATGTAATCTTTGCTTTAATTATATTAAAATGTTGTGAGATGCCTATTTTTGACATAGTGACACAATTATATATACAGCAGTAGTTTTTGGAGTCAGATGACCTTTTAAAATAGTCCTTTAATTTTCTGTTTGTCTGACACCAGAAATTTGTTTTAATGTAGCATTTCTTTGACTATGGAGTTCAGTACCTTATGAAGATACAAAAGTGTTATTGAGGTGTTGTGTTTTTGCTAGCACTCGTTGATAGTTCAATTGTTAGTACTCATTAGTGATATTTGAATTTTCATGCAAAATTCCCAATGTTTAAAATTCAGTCTAAAATCAAATATTTCCATCTGGAAATCTTAACAGATCAATGTAAAATCTCAATTAAATTGTCAGTGAAAAGTAATTATAAATTTTACTTTTAATTTGAATTGTGTGTTCCAAACTAAAATTTAGTGTGATTTCTATAACTGATACTAAAGAAATGTGCTATTCATGAAATAAACAATTGATGTTCCTTGGTAAATGTGTTTCATTGAATGTGAATTACAAGATGAAAAGGCATTTGAGCTTATAACTTATTACTAGACTCCGGATTTTTAGGTGCTAAATATCTTTAAAAAAGAATTTCCCTACTCATGTTTTAGACTTGACATTGTAAAACTATTCTAGGTTTCATAAAAAATATCTAGATTTTTAGAGAAGTTTGTAGAATGTTTATAGTCATACTCTTGGTAATTATCTACTACTGCAACAGCTAACATAAAATTACATGGCTGATTTAAACTATTATAGTATTCATAATTATTTAACAAGATTTCTGTAAATTTAATCAGTAATGTTACATCTAATTAATCTCCTAGCAATAAATGACCACAGCGACAAAAAAACCCATACATTATGCTAAACTGATAATTGAAATTTATTTGAACTTAACCTTACAATGTTAGATGAAATTTTTTCTCCTTAACTTCTTTTCTCCACAATAGGTCAAAGGCAATTTATTGATACTAATCATAGTCGCAATGCAAAGCTACAATTGAAAGTCATTTTAAGTTTTTATAGGTCAACTCCAAATTAGATATTTTTAGGTACTATAAAATTTACACATTGTATTCAAGGCATCCCAAATCTTAAAAACATGTTAACAAATTTTGAAATTGAGTGCATAGAATTGAATAAAAACCTAAGAATCCAGGGCCTACTTATTGCTAACAAGAACAAACATTTTGTCATCTTTGTTGCATAAAAATGGATATTTTAATTTGTTTAAATGTTTATGCATTTTCTGTTTCTCTTCAGGTTTATTTCATAACTTCGATTTTTTGACTTAATTGTGTAATTTTATTGCTTAATGTATCAAACTGTATTGTATATATTTTCTAGTATATGGAAGAGATGTCTTTTTTCTCTGGGAAGGGAAATTGATAAAATCTTGTAGGATGATCAAAACTGTTTTTCTATTTTTATGTGTACTCAAAATGTTTAATGACATTTATTGTTATATTGGTTAAAAGGGTCTTCTGTATTGTACTATTGATATTTTTAAATAAAATGTTTTTAATTTTTGAAAAGTTTCAACTTGTTTTATAAATCTTCTCTTGAAGGTTATTTTTCAGTAACTAAAACTTATGTCTATAAAATGCATGCACACTTCAACTTGAGAATTTTAGGCTTTCCTTAATTAATATTAAGTATTGTTTGTAAATCTTTTAACACTTTAGCAGTATATAGAATAGAAGTAAAGCTTCAGGAAAATCAGCATGTGATTTAATTTAAGCCATCGATAATTTTTTGCCATTTTTTGTAATCTATATATATATATATAGTAAATGTATTAGACTAAATGGGGAAGTTGTTTTTCTAATTATTTTATAACAGATGGATTGGATTGCTCTTATCATTTTGGAGTATAACTTTTGATATTCTAAGGTTTCAAAACAATTGCAGTAGCTATTGCAAAAACTAGAAGTTCTATCAATGTTAGCTTTCACATTAAAAAAATCAGTAACTTTATTACAACTTTTTAAGAGAATATACCCATCTTTCATTACTAGGCATTCTTAAATATGTAAGGTTAAATTTTAAAAAACATAATTGTATTCTAACAATTCTAAATTCTTTGTTTATCAGTGTAACCACTTATAGTGAATTTAAATTTTCTACAAATATTTCTACAAATTAACTTTTTTACATATTTAAATTCTATTATAAATTGGATTTTAAAAGTCTCATTCGTCATGTTATATTTTTTAACTTTTTCTCTAGCAATTCTTATCCTATTAGGTTTAAAAAATTATGTTAGGTTTAAAAAATTGCAGATTTCTTACAACTGAAATCTAAATTATTGATGTACTTATTGCATATTGTTAAAACTTAGATAAGCTTTTTTTTAAGCAATGGGAATTCAAAAATAAGATTTTTTTAGAGCTAAATTTGATGTTGATTTCCATGTATTGTTTTATGGTGCAATAGTTTATCTGCCAATTCGTACAAAACTGTCTGTGATCTTCGGAAAAATAGATTTTTGATTTGGGTTATGTTGTATTGTACTTTCAGGTGAAACTAACTTAAGTCATTTTAATCTTACTTTTTCAAATTGAACCATCACTGTGTTGTTAGTTATTGAAATACCTACATCAGGAATGAGAAATTTTAGACCATGATGCTGTGAACAAAAAAGTAATATGCAATTGATATTTTTATGTTTGGCTTTGTTGGTATTCAGTATCAATGATCTGAACAATTTAAACTGGAAAAATCTCATACTTCTTTCAATTTCAAATGTTTTCATAGTATCTCTTCATAAAAAATATCTTTGGCTTACCTTTCTAGATATGGTGCATTATAAAAGTAGGTCTGGAAAGTTCATGATATCGAAATATCAAGGGCATTCCATTAATTTTTAAACACAGATGGGTGATTTTATTTTAATTTACCAAAGAAAAAAGCAACTGAATCATTGCAAAATTAAATAAGCTATTTTTATAAGCTCGTTTATGAATGTAATACGTATGTGTGTTACGTATACATGCTTCCCTGAAGTTATCTAAAAATATTTTAAGGTAATTGGAATATCCAAGAGTATTCACAAATTCATATTTACCAAACACTACAGAATCCATAATTTGTATTACATCATAGCAGGAAATACTTGTCAAATGAAAAATTAAACTTCATTCTTTTACTGTTTCTAAGTCATGGATGTTTGCTATCTATAAAACTGTTGGGAAAAGGGTTAAAAGGAAGGTTTAATCAGGACTGTTCCCTTGTATTTCTAAGTCAACTAAATCCAAGTAGTGTTAACTCGGTACAAAAAGATTTCAAAAGGAAATGCTATTTTAAATAAAACGAGTGTAAAATGTATTTTTAACCAAATGCTAACAGCTTGAAAGAAAGCAGGGCCAATCTTAATTGAACATCAACCTTCACTAGAGTATAGTTCTTTCTGCAAAAAACCCTTTTTGAAAGTTACTGAATGCTTCCTTTATGCTACCTGCAGGAGAGTGGAATTTTTATCCCCAAACAATCCCTTCATTTTAATGCATGTAGACTTACTATCATAAAGAAGTCAAGTATAGAATGCATGAGATTAATTTATTTGTGACTTCGAAAAACTAAAATTTCATATGCCGGATTTGTCTGATGCATGCGACAATGTGAACGACACCTTCATATAGTGTTGTTACAATTGCTTAAGTTAAATAGAGTACAATAGCTTGAGAATTAAGTGTCATGCTTTTGATTCTTGCATTAATAGAAGAATCAGGACATTTCTGATTTTTGCTAAATTCTTATAAAATTAATATATTTACATCATACTTTTATCATGTATTTTGATTTGAGGGTAATTTCAATTTGTGTTATTTTGAAAGTGTTTATCATGATCGTATTTAAATTTGCTTTATGTTATATGAAAGTATGTTTCACAAATAATCTGATCACTGGATTTGAAATTGAGCAGAATAAATTACAAACAGGAGCAGTAGTAAAAAATATTTGAATTCTTTTTCAGCTTTTAGAAATTTGAAATCATATTCATGTTTTGAAATGTATCTTTCTCTGAAGTGTTTAAATATTTTCCAAGAAATAGTGCTATTTCACTTATAGCTAAAAGAGTGGGGGAAATGCAACCACTTTTAGCATTTAGGATGTGCCACTGGATTTCTGTTATTATTTGGTGGCTGAAGAGATTGCTTATGTAACAGGTGAGGCTATGTGTACAATCATTGTTAATTTCAACAACTTTGTATTGTTCAAGTTGTGTAAAAAGTTATATTTGCCTTTTCTCTTCATTGAAACTTTATGCTGAACCACTTCTGTTAATTCTAAATGGTTGTAAGGAATACTTTATGGATATGTATCTGAAATAATTGTTTTAAAGGCCATTAAACTGTTCACAAGAGATTACTCATGGTAATATTATGTATTAAGAATGTTAAATGTTTACTTCATAATACTGCAATAATGAAGCTGTTCACATTGTGGTGCCTCGAAAATCAGAATGTTCAATTTATGTTGAAATGACTAAGCTGAAACATTTTTGCAATTTTGGAAAAAGCAGTGTTAGCTGTACAAGACTTTAAAAGTACTTCCATCAAATTTCCTAAGCATATATATGGAGGAAGTCATTAAAATATAGATAAATGTAATAGGTATTTGAAATTATTATATTGAATGAGTTTTAAATTAGGTTTCATTTGTGATTTCTATAGCTTTTATTTTGTAGCAATGAGAATTGGTAAATTATACAATTGAGTAAAGTATTACTTAAATACCTCAGCAATCCTTTAACACCCTTAAACTTATTGTGAATTGTTTTGTGTTAATGAAACTAGGTGAAGTTGTACTTAACTTTATATGCATATGTTAATTTTTCAATATTTCTAAATATATCTAACATTTCACTTTTTAATGTTTCCCTTTGAACACTTTACTAATATAATATGTTTTAGATAACCTTTATAACCCTGTGTTCTAATTTTCTCTATTCTATTAATAAGCTCTCAAAGTAAATTTACTCATTTAAAAACGTATTTTTGTATGAAAATATATTATAGATTATACTATTAGAGTACTCTGAACTAGTTTACATTCAGTTTTCTGAATCATAGAGGTATAGAGGATCAGCTTGGATCATTAAAATATTTGCAGTTTCACTATAATGAAAGTGTAAAATGTATTTACTTTTAAAACTATCATAGCATTCTTTTAAACAACACAATTAGAAACTTGACATTTTCTAAACCTTTCTTTGTAGGTCATTCGTTCCTGTATCATTCCTCACAAACTAATTGTCCATCAATTATAAACTCGGATGAGGACATCAAGCCTGATTTGACTGTGCTTCATAACATTTCTGAAAATGAAGTTGCATCTCCAAAATTTTCTGCACAAGATCAAGTAACTCGAACATTTGGTTCTACAGATAGGGTGAATGAAAGAGTTGCATCGATATTAGCTAAACTTTCTCCTGAGAATTCTCTTGTTTGTCACCAAAATGTCTTGGCTAGTGATTTTCATCATCATACACTTAGTCATCAAAATGATATTAAGCCTGATTTGACTGTACTTCATATTTCTGAAAATGAAGTTACAGCATCTCCAAAGTTTTCTGTACAAGATCAAGTGACTCAGACATTTGGTTCTGCAGATAGGGTGGATGAAAGAGTTGCATCAATATTAGCTAAACTTTCACCTAAGAATTGCCCTGTTTGTCACCAAGGTGTCATGGCCCGTGATTTCCATCATCATACTCTAAGTCATCAAAATGATTTCAACCATCTTCAGTGTGATTTATGTGGAAAAGTGTACACCCAAACCTATCTTAAGCGACATAAAAAAATCGCTCATAATTGTTAATATCATTATCTCTACCTATGTGAATCCTGTGTTTTCAACATTTCTTTACCATATAAACATTTTCAGATTTATTCTACTTTATTCTTTTGTAATGTTTTCTTGGAAATTCTTAGTTAATTTTAGTGTTGAGTTCATGTGAACATTGTCAAGAATAGTCTTGAAGTTTTTAATTTAAGAATAAAATTATGTAAAACTTGAGGTATTGGAAATATTTTAATAAACGTGAATGCTGTAAAGTAACTTGAATGCTAATTTTTTCTGATGAAAATGTTTTCCTGAGAAACATTTAAATATTTTTATTTTTGAGTTCTAATGGAATTTTGTTTCAAAGTAATAATTTTAAGCTTGACAAGTATAAAGCCCTCATCAATGTTAAAATGTCCTTTAATATAATATATTTATGACATCAAGCATTTAGTGTCTCACTAGTTCATTTAGAGAATTTACATTACCAATGCAGTTTCACCCAAACATAGCTAGATCAATATGCCATCTAAGGTAATAAAATAGCTATTTTTTCCAATATTCATAAAGCTCCATGTGAAGCAAATTGCTTTGATATATTACTTAAATGTTTAAAAATCATTTTTTATCAACATCTCTCGAAACTAATATTTCTATAATTTCAGAGTAATTCGTGTATATTTAACAAATGTTTATCCACTTAGCAAGTAATATAGTAGCTTTAAAAATTTATTCTGTGCTAAAATGGGTAAGATTGAAATCTTCCACAAACTTTGTGCCCATCACTTCAAAATTAAACTATGCACTTCACAGTATATGGAGCTAAAGTAAAATGTTTCTTTTAAAGCATATTCAAGTCCTTGTTTTCATGAAGTCCATAAAAACCATAATTATAATTTGTTATACTGTAAACCTGTAGATACATCCATCATATGATATGAGTAATTTGGTATCTGGATGTAAAGTAGACTGAATGTTGTGCAATGCATTGCTTAAAAATGAATTGTAATTAATCAATTTCTTAATAAACAGTTGATAAATTACTTAAACTAAAGTTGCAATACCAAATATTTCTTTTTGCCTTGTACCTTAATTGGCAATTGCAAAAAATTCTTAATTGATAATTGATTTTCTGTTTAGGTTTGACATTTAAAATTTAATTAAAGTTTTTTTTTGATATTCTTAAACATTAGCACTTTTTATTAATCTAAAAATAAGTGAATCTCTTGATGTTTTTATAATTTGTTTCTCCTACATTTGATTTTTTAAAACTAATACATTTTTAATGGATAGATACAACTTTCCAAAACTTAAAAATTTCACAACTCTGAACAAGTCACTTCAAATTATTAGAGTTGAAAAACTAAGGATTTAAAGAAAGATTAAGAAGCCATTTTAATATCGACTGTCTCAAACAGTCTTAGTGTTGAATTCAGTCACACATGGGGAATACTTTTTATTTGTAAATATATATCCCCTATATTGCAGTACATTGTAATACATTTAATTTTACAGCTTTCTGATAGTGTAACTATTTTAGCAAGTGCATGATACACATTCAAAAACAACTAAATCTGATTTCCTTTTCAGTCCTCAAAGCTTTTATACAATAATGAAACTTGCTATTATTTGTGTGATCGGAAACATGGATACATATTTGTATATATATATCCAGGTAATTTTTAATTTGTCACTTTTTGAAGTATATGTGTGTGCAGCTTTATTCAACTACTGAAAATTGAAAGCACTTTTGTACATGTTAAGGACTTAACTTATGCTGTTTGAATTCTTGTCCCAGGAAAATTGCTGAATTTCAATTAATTTTATTTAAAGTCAACACAGTTTTTAACATCCATTTTTGCAAATGATCACTATCTGTCAATAAATTGTAAGATTTATGTATTATGAAATTTTTCATCTGCATTCCTTATTTGTATGCCTTACTGATTTCTCGTTTTCATTATTTTAGCTCAAATGCAATTGGTCTACTCTGCAAGTTTCAAGTACAGAAAGTTACAACTTCTGAATGATCTGTATAATGAAATTTAGTACCAATTACTTAAACAAACATCTTGCAGAGAAACACTTAATAAAACCTTGATAAGTCGTTACTCAAGAAACCAAGAAATTTTCATGTACTATAATGATTATGTAAATATGAAATTTATCACGATATTCATAACAAAATAAAATTAATAGAACTAATAAGTAATCTAAGTAACAAAAATTAAATTTACATCTCGAGCCTTTTAAAATATTTTTCAGCTGCAGCATTACTGTACATTTTACAAATACTGGTCTAATTGTTACTGAAATGTTTACTAATACAATTAACTTTAAAATATTTTCTGTTCTGAATTCATTATTCATACCTTGAATCTTGTAATATTTATCATCTCTAGTCCCTTTTAGTATTCATCTGTAATACTTGTAATTGTCTCAAATTACTGATAGCATCTATGCATTTCAATTTGCTTCATAATCAACTCATTTTATAATCTTTTAGGGTTTTTTCCCTTCCTGTTGACTAGAGGCTTAGTTTTTCTTTTCTGCTCGTATTATCACCTAGCAAAAGTATCAAACTTTGTTTATTATGTTCCCCAAATATGCACCTTTCATCTTTAAATAACTAAGTTTTATTGAGCAAAAGATGAAAAAGTGCTTCAATTTTATGGAAGTTAGACTAGACTAACTAAAGCAAATACACTAGAGAACATTTCACTTGACAGTGAAATGTTCTCTTAGCTTTTCGCATTACATTGATATCAACATTTGTTGCTTTCTCTCATATTTTAAAAGGAAAACTTTAAAGCATTCTATTCTGACATTTCTATGTTTCGAATATTTTATTTCAATTCTGGCAAATATCAGCCATTATATGAAATTTTGCAAAAGTCTTATACAAAGTCCTGAATGCTTTCTTTTTGATAACAGAATGCCATTCAACATTTCAGAATTTAATGTCTTGCCTTTTCAAAAATTACTAAAAATGTTTTTAAGATACAGTAAGTTCAATAGATTACCATCCCCTAACAAGAAAAGTGTATGCGGATAATTTCTTTTTGAACACCCTGGGCTCCTAAAAGAGGTCTGTGTTGCAGTTGTCTTCTATTCTCTGAGCCTTGCATGAAATGCTTTCCCTTATTTTCCTGGAATCTGAGTTTGAATGCATGTTATGATTTGTTTGAACTGCTTTTCCCCATTCTCTTGATGCTTGTCACACTGCCCTGGTCTCATGCAACTGCTTTTTACACCCTTCTCTGGTATAATCTCTTACCTACTTGGTTTGTTGTAGCTTGGCCAAATATGGCCCTTGTACCATAAAATCCAACCAACGCTTACCTACTTGTATGAAACTGCTGAAAATTAGTTTTGTCAGAATTTTTCTCATTGACCTCGTACTTTACCAGAATGACAAGTTGTGCTGACTAGAAATTGGTTTAGCAATCTAAAATGGTTCAACTGTAGTGATGGATAGAGCTGAATGGGGTGAATGAAATTGATTTATAACTATTAGTAATGATTTATCTGGGTGACTGCTTATCAAGGTTTTACTATTTGAAAATAATATCTGCATGAAGCTATAAAATTATTTTGAAAAACTTTCATAAAAAGATCCTTTAAAGGATTGCATATAAATTTAAATTTTTGAATAGAAAATTTGTGGATAAATTTAAGAACCATATTGAGAAATATTTTTCATGATTGCTAATTAGCATTCTTTTTTCTATCCAACTTTTGTTAACACACAAGCCAATGTAGCTACGGCAACACTAATCATCTATTGAGTCCATTTTGTTTATCAATATTATACTGTTTGAGATACTAATTATTTTAAACCTGACCTTTAAAAGATACAAAATAATAACAAGTGTGGATAGATATTTTAAAGTATAAAACAGTAATAATCTTTATCGTTATTTTTAGGTTCTAATTTAGATAAACAAATACATGCATCACATTTAAAAATGATAGTAATGTAATATATTACTGATATGAATCTAAATTTATCAAATCTACCACTTAAATATGCAATCAAAGAATGAAAGTTGAATCACAATTGTATTGCATTCTTGTTTTAAGATTTTTACTTGTGTATGAAGAACATTCTTAAAACTTTAGCATGGAGCTTAAATGGTAATTACTTCTGATTTTCTGATCACATTTGGTGTAAAATTAGAAAGGATTCCTACAGAATAAAAATTCTGAAAGTTGATATCTAAGTAGAAATGTATCTATAAATAGTAACATTTTTTTATCACCCGTTATACTCATATTCCATGTCCTCTTAATTTTTTCTTGATCTCTTAGCTACTAATTAGAAACAATAATATATTTCTATTACCTGCTTTATTAATAATACTGATCCTTTGCCTCTCCCATATTGGTTAAAGTTGAGCCCTAAAATTACAAATATGAACTTCAGTAATATGGGTTATGATATGAATAAACAAAATAAAGCATGTATATATCATAAAGCAATTGGTCTTGACTTCCCCAAATATCTTCCGTAAGTTGGTTCCATTGGAAACTTTTATCTTAGCTCTTATGATACAACTAAAATTAAAAATCAGAAACAAAGTTTGAAAGTCTAGCGTATTCTGAGTAATTGAAAATGAAAGGCCTTGGGGAAGTGATAAATGAGAGAAATCCATATAAATATCACTAAATTTAAGAAATCCACCAATTAATTAAAGTAGTTTGTATCCTGCTAGTAGTAACATTTTAACTATTCTTGCAATGAGTTAGCATTATTTCGAGATACAAATGACAATTTTTGCAAATCACAAGTGATATTTCAAGTTATAATTAATTATAATACTTTAATATACTTTTGCACTAGTATATGTAGCATAGTAAAAATATAATTTAGAATTTTTTTAGATTAGATCTTAGAACTTTCTAGTTATATAAACAAAATATAGCTCTAAAATTATATTTGTTTTGGGATACTTAAACAATTATGAAATCACTGTTGTATAATGTTATAATATAACATTAATAAGTAAATTTATTGATTTTATTTTCCATTGTGTTGTATCTTAAAATAGATTTATTACATACTGATGTTTCTTTATAGAACCTGGAAGTGATTTTGAAAACCATATTTTGCCTGTTTTGGAAATTGGAAAAGTTTATCCTCCTATCTGCAAATACTGCAATCGACGATTTTGTACGGAACAAACTTTAAAACGCCATGTTTTAGAACGGCATGTGTCCAATCCACGACGATTTCAGTGTGATTTATGTCAGAAAACCTTTTCACGAAGACATTATCTTATGACACATCGAAAAATGATACATTCACTTGTTGAATAAGTCTTATAATAAAGTGATAATATATGTAGTGTTCCACAATACAATATATTAGTATGTAATTTGAGAAAAATGAGAATTATTGAGCCCATGTTGGTCGTTATACAAATGTTACTGTCTGTTAACTGCAGATGTATAATTTTTAAATTTAACTTAAATGCTCTACTTTACGCTTTTATCAAATAGTAATTGTGAACTTTTTAAAGATTCATTGGGAGCACCATCCTTCCTATTGTATTCTATGATTACAGCATAGGTCCCTTTGTATACTTTCGTGTTTCCATGAAGACTAAATAAATGCATTTCTACTCAGTTTCCTTTTTAATGCTGTAGATAGAATAAATATCTTAGTACTATATGGGAACTGCTATGTGAAAATCCGCCAAAGATTAAATTTTTCTGTGTTAGGTTTGAAAAACAGGAAAAATTTAGGTTGATCCAAATAGTGTACCACTTATCGTGTTGAATTTTAGAAGTATAATTTTAAAAATTGTAAATGTAAACAACTTGAATTTACCCAATTTTTAAGAATTCTGTTTTGTCATTCTTTATTTCAAATTAAATATTCGAAAAATTACACACATTGATGATAAACTTCTATTGAAACTAAATAACTTTGATTTACCCAGTTTTGAGAATTTTGTTTTGTCAACCAATGTGGCCAGCTAGATTTTAAAGTATTAGTTATGAAAATTTAAAAAGTTATATATATTTAAAATGAATTGGTCTAGAAAAGGAGAATCTAAAAAATTCAGTTCTTCACCTTACCAAAAAGTATGATTTTAGTGAAAAATAGTTCATAACAAATATATCATAATATATATTAACATTAGAAAACCATAAATAAAATTGACTTTATGAATGGGTACAAAATTTTAAATATTTGTATAAATTATATTTTTAGCCTAATGACTGAAATATTGTTTTGTGCTCTGCAATATTGCACTACACAGCATTTTTGTGCTATATAGTAAAAAATATTAATATATTTTACTGTACTGTAATGATTTAAAATGTTAAAGACTTCACTTTTTACAAAATCATTTCCTAGCACATCCTAGTTTCCTGATATTCCAAGGAGTTATTACTTTTATTTGAACATTTCTGACATCTTGTAAATACTGTTTTAAGTCATTTGTTGCATTCTTGAATATTACATTTTTAATACTCATGTATTTGTATATAATCATAATGTATGTGTATTGAATGATGTTACATATATTAAAAAGCATATTTGTGATAAGATTTTTTTACTTAATCACCCTTTTATGTAAAATGTGACTTTATGAATAGGACTTGTGATATTGCTGGTAACGTTCCCTTAAAAATCATTAGACCTGTTTAACATTTTTTTATTCCTTTATTTTAAGATCCCTGCAGTTAACTAGACTTGCAGAAATTATGTGCATTTAAGCCATGTATTTTTTTACGAAGTATTAAATATTACACCTAATAATGTTTTTTTTTTCAGATGTGCTTTTTTAACTTAAGTATTTGTTTTGTCCAAATAAAAATTAAGATATAATTTGGCTGTCTTTTTAATATTTAGAAAAATCAAATAATTTCACTTTATGTATGCTGAATGTGAACAGTTTGTTGAAGATTAATTTTAATGAGTAACTGAGTTTTTGTCAGTAACTTAAATAGCTTGTTTACAGAATCCTATTTTTAGAAAGAAATATCTTTCATGTAAGCAATAGTTTCAGTTAATTGAATCTTGCGCTACACTTACGAATCTATAATAGGGAAAGGTAAAAATTATCAAATTCATTTTTATGTAAGCCATGCTGTGTATGGTGGTAAATATTGAAAGTGCCAGAGAAATTTTATTTTGTTCATAGAAATCTAGAGGTCGCTATGGTTCAGTGGGTTTGCCCATTATGCTAGTGATTTGTAGGCAGCACATATTGGATTACTCCCTGGTTGTATTTCTTTTGCAGTTGAACTTTCCTTGTGTGTATGTCTATTTGATGTTTGCTCACAGCTTGGCCTAATATGTCCCTTGCTTCACAAAAACCAACCATATAACTAAATTCATTTGTATTGGAAGAATTTCTTTTGTTACTTCCATTTTTCACAATTGATCATCATAGCATTTTTAAATGCATATAACTACTGGGCTAGATTCATAAAATTTAAAACTTAATATAATATTTTATATTAATACTTGTAGTTAGGATACATAATATATTATAGCACAGCCAAATTTAATATTAATTTGTATCATACGGCTATACTTTCCGAGAATTTTTTCATGAATGAGAGAACATTTTACATTATTAATAGGTTTTTAATCCTATGCATAAAGCAGGTTTCAGTCGGAAGTTCTATCAAAAATTAAATTTTGAATGTTTTTCCAATTTTTGAGTTTTTTTATTGTGAATCTTATTAAAAGTTGAGTACTTTAAGTAGTAACTATTGGGAAGTAAGAATTGCACTATAAGTTTTTCTTTTAAATACAAGAATGTGCCAGACAATAGTTAAGGCATTTGAAATTGTGTAAGACTAGACGAATCTAAAACGATATTGAAGATGAAATCTGGATTAATGGGGTTGTGTTGGTATTATATGTAGCTTAACTTTGTAGCATTGGTTTTAAATTATAAACTTGTACCATTGAACTATCCATCAATCAAAAATTTTCAATGCACAAAGTGCCCATATCTTCCAGACCCTTAAAGTTGTCCAAAATTTGTTGCAAGAGGAAACTCAAACCTGGGGTGCTGTAAGGATCAAAACAACGAACTGCAATCATCTACGAGCACTATTAAACATTCAACAGGCTAGGGTGACTGCTCACTTAGAAATTTGTCCTTGAATTTTAGGTGTGAGCATGGTTGACAAATCGCCCATGAAATATCTTGAATGCTGGAATTATATTGGGTTTTAAGTGCTCAATGGGGTGCTGAGCAGCCTTTGGTTTGAACATAGGAACGATATTCTATACAAGCTCAAATAAAAAGTTCAAAATTCATAAAAGTATAAACAGCCAATGGAGTATTGTAAAGAAATAATCGGTTCTCATCTTCATATTGTTTAAGGCTCAGGTACAGCTGCAGTCTACGCCGTGCGGGGTGGCAACGAATTTTGGCGTAGTTATAAGCGAGTCATGCCGGCTGATGGTAACCCATTTTTTTTCTCGAATTTTCACCTGGTTAGGGTTAACCTGTTTTTATGGCAACCTTGCCGGCGTCCAGTTCTGTCCAGCATTGGTTGTTCTTTTTAGTTTGGACACGGTGGAGAACGGTTATTTTTTTTTCAGGCTATTGCATCAGGTTGTATTTTTTTTTCAGGCACCCATATGTGGAGAATGAACAGTATAGATTCACTGTTGGAAATTCGAGAAAAAAATGGGTTACCCTCACTGGAATGAGTCGCTTATAACTACGCCAAAAGTCCGTATAATTATTTCAGATTTACATATTTCATCCATACGTATGCAGTATATATTCAATGTTGGAAGATTTCCGTGGCGACATAAAAAGTTTCGCCAAAAAAAACGCGTTGCCACCCCGCGCGGCGTAGACTGCAGCTGTAACAAGGCTCATGCTGATTAGCGCAAGGAAAGTGACTACAGGCAAGTATAATGTCGAAATCTTCATGTATAAGTTAAGTATACTCACGTTAAATCGAAAGGACGGAGGCCAGATCTGGCCAAGCAATGTTTTCCCATCAAGTAACTGGACGTACACACCTAGATGAGTTACAGGAATTAAATTAGTGCTTTCCACAGCTCACAGGCTGTTAGCGCATAGAACTAAGACAGGTAGGTAGTTAACGTTGCATTGGAGCAACACAACGGGCTATTTAAGATAGGTGAGTGGTATATAACATTTGTTTGTCACTGCTATAAGGGAAGGGAATATGGAGACTTGCAGCGTTATGGATTTCTGAACCACTATGAACATCCAAATTGGGATTCAAATCCAGAGCGCTAACTACTCGGCTTTCTGCCGCCATATAAGGATAGTGCGAAATAATGTTGCTTCTGTGAGCTCGATCAAAATTGGGAATGCATTTGTCATTTAGGTGTTGAATAATATAAACAGTACAACTGGGAATGACCCAAGAACACGGTACAATAGCCAATTGGCGATACTTTTGGAATATGGTAACCCACTATTGATTTGCTATATTCGCGCTAGAAGGCATCCAACATTATGGTGACCTATCCAAATGGCCCGGTTGGAAGAGTATCGGATTTGCGAGTTCGAAACTAGGTCCAGCCAAAAGACCGTTAAATCTATCGTGGCCTCAAATGTTCTCACGTTGGCGTGGTGTGGAAATTTGGAGTGGGGTGCCAGCTCAGGTGTTGCCTCATCATCTGACCGTGGTTCAAAATTACGTGGTGTCCTCGATCTTTCCCTTTGGGATTGATCCCGGACCGTCACCAATAGCCCGTTGTGTTGCTCCAGTGTGACGTTAATTGAAAATACCAATAATCCGTTACTCTACCAACCGAACTACCGTGACTCTCAAAGTAAATAGGTACGTATTTTAATTAACGTCACGCTGGAGCAACACAAAGGGACTATCGATGACAGTCCGGGATCAATCTCAAAGGGAAAGATCCGAGGTTGGTATTGGTATTTTCAATTAACGTCACACTGGTGCAACACAATGGGCTATTGGTGACGGTCCGGGATCAATCCCAGAGGGAAAGATCCGAGGATAACACCACGTAATTTTGAATCACTGTCAGATGACGAGGCAACACCTGAGCTGGCACCTCACTCTCCAAACTTCTACACGACGGTCTGGCTGATTCGAACTCGCAACCTTCCGGTTGCTCTTCCAACCGGGCTGCCGCGGCCCTCCAAAGTAAACAATGGTAATGGTAATTAATCAACGTCGCACTAGACCATCAACGCCACACTAGAGCAATGGGCTATTGACGACGGTCCGGAATCAATCCTGAAGGGAAAGACTTACTCTGTGGTCTTTACTACGCATACAGAGGGATCACTGCCATAGGAAGCAATGGTCTGAAAAATAACATGAGAAATTGCATAGACGGTGGAGCCCTTGGTGGGAGTCCAGCACCACGACTTTGGCAAGCGATTTAGTTTTGTTTCCTTAACAACCGAACTAGGTGATTTGTTTATTTATTGTTTTGGTGTTTATTTCGTATGTACATTTTAAGTTTATGCTACAGTGCTGGGGTTATTTATTAAAACAATATCAACAGATTTGCTTGTTTAATTCGATATACGATAAAGCAGAAAGATTTTGATTTAAGTACATCCCAATTCGTTAGCTGTTTACTTACTTTGACTGTTTCATTCTCTACGATTTGAAAGGCCATTTGTATTTTTGCTTTGTATTTCTAATTAAAAGTTAAGTATTCTTTATATATTTTTAGCATAAATGTTTTAAATTAGCAATTTTTTAATGTCTTCTGAAATTAAAAAGAACTTTAATTTATGAAAGCCATTTGTGAATTATAAAATTTTACTAATGTGCGAACTTGTTTCTTCAATTTCAGTTGATTCGTTTTTAAGTGAATGCTTTTTGAAAATACGAAAATATTCCAAAACAATCCCTTTCGATTTATTATTTAGAAGATTGTTGATCTCTGTAGTCTGAAAAATTATTTGAACAGAAAAGAACATTAAAATTTTTTTTTTGTTCACACATAATCAGGTATTTAGTCTGTGATCAGGTACATCATCCATTTTTGAACAAATTATACAATTTGAAAAAGGAACAGAAATGAAGTACTTTGTTGGAGCGCACAATTAGTTTAATTTATTTCGTTAAAATCGTTTGCACGTACTTTTATGATTAGGCTCAGTGAATGAGCTTGAATCAGAACATCAGTTCTGCTTCCGTTTACACAAAGCGAATGAGCTTGAATCAGAATATGAGTTCGGCTTCATATCTGAACGATATTTTTCCTTGTTCTGGTTCCTGCAATTGGTTGTTAAAACAGGAACAGAGTTGATTTTGGAACGGGGATAAAATTTCATTCGCTTTCGGCTTCTAGAATAATGCTCACGTCACTCGCCTTGGATGCAGCTAAAAGGACTTTTGTTTTGACATTTGTACACGGCACATGTATGCCTTTTAAGTAACTGTTAAATTCGTTGTTATTGTTGACTTGAGTTTACCTTTCTCCCACCCGCCAACATATTCATATCCGGAACTAATCAGAATTTTGAATATCGTTCGCAATTGAGTATAAAGAAAAAGTAATAAATTACTCTTTTCCGCTGCTAGGGGTCACAGTTCCTCCGCGCGCAGACGATTTCCTTCTCTTATGTAATCACTAGAACTCTAAGGCAGTACGCAATATGTAGTGCAATGAAATTTCCTGCTCATTTTTTGTAGTCTCCAGCTAACTTGTAAATATATTAATGTTTCAATGTCAATTCTTTTATTCGAACCTTGAGAAACCGCTGAGTTTCTCAATACAACACAGGCCACTGGAAAGGGTAGTACGGAACATAAACTCCAGCTTGCAAATGTCTGGCATTTCGATGTAGGAAGAGAGCGAACACACGTTAAGACATCAATGCATCCTGTCACTTTAGTCTGCCAGTTTTTATACTGAAATTCGATAATCGCATCTATAGTTGGCCACCAAATCCACACTAGTTGCTCCATTTTCACACGGCTTGAGCATCTGTCACCCTCGAACGTAGTGTTCCCTGCATCAAATAACAAATTATACAATAACATCACAAAAGGGAAAAGTTTATTAGATCTTGACATAAACATAAAAAATACAAATGTGTATAAATTAAATGTGCGATAAATTTTTTTTTTTAATTCTTATCTTCGAATGTGTAATGCATTTAATATTTTTACTTTATGTTTGACCATCATACGACCTAATGCTGGCACAAATACATCTGTGCTGCCATTTTATGTTCTTGATGGCTTGAGAAAAATGAATTTCAAATTCTTAGAAGAAAAAAATGCAGGTTCTTAGCAAAATTCTTAACTACAAATACTCCATGAAAGTATGTATACATAATTGTATTTATAAAATAGGTTATAATTCAGAAAAAGATCAATTTTAATTACATAAAAACAGTATGCAAATAAAATCACCAACGAATAGCACAAAATAAAATATATGAAGCAGAGCACAATTGTACAGAATTCTGAACACCACGTTTTTCATAAGTTCAATTACGATCGTTTTTAATTAAATAAAAATTGCAAAATTAACATTTTGAAAGATTATTAACAAAAATCAATAATCTTGGACGAATGTCTTAACACTAAATAGAACGATTTCGTTTTTACTTCTATCAAACAATTGGGATTTAAAATATTAGAGTAATTCATTTAACTTGATTGTGTAAAACGATATTTAAAATGACACACAATTTCACATTAGTGGTTTTGTAATTTATGAATACTAGTGGTCGCCCAGTGGTCGAAATTCGACCATAATTCATTTAATTTTTAAGTTTGAACGTTAATAAGGTTCTTTTGTCAAAGAGTATACCTCTATATTCATTGCATATAAATTTTTGAATTTTGTTCTATTACGTAAGCTGCGAGCATGTACAAATACGTCATAGGAAAAATGCGGTATAGCTTGGTTAAGCCATATCTAAAAAACTATAACGCGTTGTTTGACATTTTCTTGGGTTTTTTTTATTGCTATACTGGCCACATGTTTCGCCAAGGCTACACAGTTAATTTGCCTATCTTTTTCAAATTATATAAAATTTAAATAAAAAATAAATCCAAAAAATGAAATAAGGAATACGTGCTTCGTATTTTTTATATGTTTTTTATTGAAACAAAAAAAACGGGTGATTAAAAAAATAAATGTTGTCCATTGAACTTGAAATAGTTCGACAATGAATTTAATGATTCAAAACTTCTGTGTAGACGATATTTTTTGTAAAAACTCTTTCATCGTTTGCTAAATGCCCTTGACCGTTATATTCGGAAATATAAAATCTCAAACCATCGAATGATCGAACTCTACTTGCTGCGACGTACAATTGACCATGTGTAAAAACTGGCTGCCTCAATAAAATTCCAATTTTTTCGAATGTTTGTCCTTGAGACTTATTTATTGTCATCCAAATGCAGGTATAATTAGAAATTGAATTCTTTGAAAGTTAAATGGTAAAATAGTTCCGGAATATGTTAAATTCATACGTGGAATCAAAATTCTCTTATTGCGTGTGGTTCCAGTTAAAACTTCGCAATCAATAGTATTACGATGCATAAATTTGATGCGCATTCTTGTTCCATTGATTAATGCTTCCTATGTATTTAAGTTTCTGATCAGCAAAACGATGCAATTAACTTTCAATACTAACTAATGTGGTGGCAAACCACTAATAGTCAAAGAATTCAAAAACTCTACTGGATAGTTATTGATGTCATTGTCATCATCACAAATTATTTTATCGTAGCTATGATATGTTCTCTGTTCACCAGGTATTTGATTAAGTATATCAGTATTAATCAAAGTATAATCATCATTTTTAGGTGCTAAAATAACTGAGTTCAATATGTTATCTGAGACTATGTTTTCGGAAATATTTCCATACACCTCATTAATAATATTATTTTCATCAACTATTAAATGCTGAGGTATTTCAATAATATTTTCACCAAACTGAGGGAATTGTGGGGCTGCATCATTACCAATTTTTTTCAAGAATTCGACAAATACTATTTCACTTGGTAAGGTTCTCATATTTTGAGTAAACGTAACTTTATGAAAATAAACAAATAAATCAATTACAAATCATTTACTCCGCTAAATTTTTTACAGTATATGAACGTAAACAATGAATGTTTTATTTTGTTTAATTTAATATATTTTTAACGCATATTATACATTAATTTTATCTTTCTGCACTCCTTCTCCATATGAACTTTAATTATGCCAAATCTCATACTCCTCCGTGCGCGCAATGTGCTTAAAAAGGGGTACAAAGTTTTTTCTTCACGTATTAATATATAGATGTTTTATGAAAAACTTAAAAGAAACTTACCTTTCAAGAGAAGCGGGAAACATGAACTGAAATCTCCGTTTGCATCAGCAACAAAACGGCTACTGCTCTGAGTGGAACATGTCAAACTCCGCCCATAATTAGGGACATCGGACCCTCACCGAGGGCGCTGTAAGTCATACCTTCAGCCTTTGTATCTTTTAAGCTGTAGTGTGTCAAATGGGGGCGAAATGCAGCACCCGAGGCGGTAATTAGGGTGTGTTCAGGGTAATCATATTTGGCAAGTTATCCTACTTTGCAACTGTCACATTTCACTAGTTATCGCTTTCTTGGCAAATGCTTTGGCGCATCTTTTGGCTTTGGCTTCTTTGAGACATTTTCTCACTGAAGTCATTAGTGAGTTATCTTTTCCCCGTCCTTCGAAGAATTGCCGTTGAATAGAATTATGTCTCTACGAAGAAATCTACTACAAGGGGAGTAGGGACGCCATCTTAACAGAGTGGTGCATCATTTATAAACATCTTCATTTTTTGTACAATTGTGTGTACATGTTTTCAAAATTCAAAATCAATTTTATTTTTGAGTTTTCTTTACCGTTTGGAAGGGAGATTTTAAGAAACTGCAAAGGTCTCCATTTTTGCAATTAAGGAGTACCCAAAATGCTATGATTCCCCCTGATTGAGCAAATCACAAAATACGAAACCCACTTTACTCAGAATAAATTGCTGATGAACTTTGGCTTAATTTTGATTGTTCAGATATTCAAAAACTTCCCTGATTGAAACTTGCGATTTGTCTTTTTTTAATTTCAAAGACAAATTTACATGAAGGGAAAAGCACTAAAATAATTTTTTTTGCAACAACCAGTGGCAGTATTTTTGCCAGTAATTTTGTCATGAGTAAGAAAACAGGAATGTTTCGAGCATTTGCAAGATTTTATCACTGATAAAAAGAAATTTTAATCTAGTAGCTACTGTATATATGATGTACACACAACCCAAATCTGAATTTTTCATGGCTTCTACTCAGTTCTGACATAAAAAATTGGATCGCTTTGTTTTGCGAATTAAGGAAATATTTAAGTTTAAAGTGATAAATCCACTATTACTATTTATTTTTAAAGGCAATTTAATACGCTTTTACAGTTTATTACATACCTATTACATTTTTCATTGCAATTAATAACCATAGATCTATTTCAATTTGGGGACTCTTGAAAAATATTTTACTGAAGAGTGAAAGTAAATTATATCACTATACTAAAAGTTGAATTTATCATCAAAATGTTAAGTTATATCATTAAAAATGTGGTCACTTTGTTTTGAGTAATAAAGAAATGTCAGTTCAAAGTTATGAAAAACTTTCTTCGCCTTATTTCTTTTTATAAGAACAATTCATTATCTTTTTCCTGTTTATTACTTATTTAATACCTTTTCGAAGTTTATTAAATGACTATACAACTTATTGAATGCTGTAGACTAATTTGAAAAGAAAACATTGTAGTGGTAAATCTCGTGAGCTGCTTGCTTTTACAAAGAAAATGTAAAGGGCGTCTATTTATTGTAGGCAATTCAAATTGATATTGTTTCAACGGATTTCTTAAAATGAGTTTCCTTATGCTAATATGATAAACCATACATAACACAGAATCATCGTTTTGTATGTGTAGAATACATCTACATAAAGTGTCTCATGGTGGCTCAGGGAGTTGTAAATCGATTCTCATCAAACCCTCCTAAGATTAAGAAAGCAAGCTCAAGAAAACTTTTAGTCTCCCCAATACATAATTTTGGTAAATATAGGAAAATAAATTTTTTCACACTCATTAACTTAATATACAATTTACTAACGTTGTCAATATAAAGGGTGTGCTTCGTGACTCTTGACAAGATGAGCAGTGCTGAATTCAAAATTAGTAAGTTTCAGACTTAAAGCGCCACTGTAACTAGAGCGACTCATGTTCATTTCATTATACCACGGAATTCTATATATAGCTTATTTCTTTGTTCTATTAAAACGGAATTAACATGGCTGAAACCAGCTTCAACCATTGTTCGGAAATGCAAGCAAAAGTTTTGGATATTTTTCTACAACATTCATATTCTTCCAAAAGTAACTTAAAGTCCTTTTTTTAAAAAGCATCTTAGCTTCAAGATCAACTGACACAATTCGATAAGTTCATCTTATTTGTTACATTCGATGTTTTCAATATCTGCAGAAAATGGAATGATAATCCAATCTGGAATGTGCATGTTTTCAAAATCTGCAAAGCGCATTTTAAAACCATCGCTCAAATTTTGAAGATATTTTGTGTATACTGCTGAGTGTTCCTCTTTTACTTTTAATTGCCGTAGATTCGAAAAGTTCTGAAAATCTTTTCGTAGCAATGATGATTTAAATAAGGCTAATTTAGCTTGGAAATCTAAAAGAATCGTCCAAGCTTGAATAATCGTGATAGCTTTATCTTGTAAACGGGTCTGTATGTCATTAAATTTTGAAAATAAGGCAGCCAAGTAGAAAATATGATCCGAATTAAATACTACCCATACAATGATGTTTTCTATTTTTCTATCGCCCCTGGGGGTCTATATCGACCTCTTTGGCGACCACTGGTTAGGAGTATCAGCACAGTACGAATATTTCGTACATATGATAACAAAAATGACTATCTGACCCATTAAGAAGAAAGACATTTTTGAGTTATCAGTCCCTCTAAGAACCTGGCCTCGCTCCCCTTGAAAAAGTAGGCAGGCTCACTTAACATTAACATTATTTATTTCATCTTGTTCCTCGGGGAAATCTATTCTATTCTTAGGGTAGTTTATATATATATATATATATATATATATATATATATATATATATATATATATATATATATATATATATCAGGAAAATAAGCATTTAATGTCCCCGAAAGAATGTCAGGTAATGAGTTTCTGCTCTAAGTTGACGATGTGGATTATATTATTAATGAAAGTTGTCGAATACAGAAACTCCCATAATTTCAGATGCCATTTTTATTTTATTCGGAAATTAATTTTACAAATTAAGCGAACAAGACCTGAAAGGAAGCTTATGAACGGAATATGGAATCAGACCGTCTTTCGTCAGTAAATTTGTTATTAGACATAAGAGAGTCACAGATTTCACTTCAGTATTAAACATGTACGTAATACAATACATAGGTGGAAGGGGCTATGGGAGCTTAACTTCGAAAAACCCCAAATATATTTGATTTAATTCATGGAGCCGTTTTTAACACATTTCTGACTTCCCAGGTTGGTTACATTAGGGATAAATCAACTGGGCTACAAAAGTAATGATCAGAACGAACGTCTGATTCTGATCATTACCTTTCCGAGAAGACAGGGAAAACAATCAATACATACATAAATATGATGGACACAACTCAGTTATATATGTTTAGATATGTTTTGAATCTGTATCAAGGTTATTTTCGTCAAGAGCCATACTTTATTTTTCACAATCGTATGCATTATAAAAGACGAACTGAATTACCAGGCGTTGCTCGGATTGAATAGTTTGTAAATCATCGTAATATTAGTTATTCCTATGGGGATTTCGAAGGGTTTCTAGCCCTCTCTCTACAAAACTAGAACAAATAGAACGAGGGTTAATATATAGCCTGTGCTACGTGCAGTAGTCAAAGAATTAGTGTACCAAATTTGTTGTGAATTGGTCGAATTATGATAGTAAAGATACTGAATGCTATTCCTATTTGGATCACGAATTGCTTTTAGCCTCCTCTCCAGACCTAAGACAAATAGATCGGTGGTTAATATATAGCCTGTTTTCCGCAGGATTTTAAAGAATGAATGCATCGAATTTGGTGTGAATTGGTCTGGCAGTGATTGTAAAAATACTCAATGTTATTCCTATGAGGATTTCGAATTGTTTTTAGTCCCCTCTGCACAACTAAGAGAAATAGAACGGGGGTTAATATGTAGCTTATGTTACCCGCAGGGTTCTAAGAGTAAGTGTAGCAAATTTGGTCTGGATTGGTGAAACGGTGTAGATTTGTATAGAGAACAGACAGACGCCAATTCTGCTTTATATATACTATGTTACCGGCAAAGTTTGAAATCCGGCATTCTATAGAATACCTAGGCATTTTATAGAATGCCGAAAACTGGCCGGAAATGTATGAAACGATTAATATTTCACACATTTCCTAGGCATTCTATAGAATGCCAAATGACAAACCGGCAATGTATGAAATACATCGATTCGTTTCGAATATCACGTGGTAAGGCACGTGACTTTTAATCCTCCACTCAGGCTCAGAATTTGCCACTTGCATTTTGCGCTTTGTTCGGGAGTGTCAAAATACGTGATTTTACTTAAATTCGTTCAACAAAAATTTAGTTTAAAACTGTGCTGTATGGAAATGGAAGAGCAAGATATAGTGTTGGAGAAGGAGTCACAGTCAATAGACATGCAACGACGATTCGAAGATGAACTGTCTAAGTTTCGAGTTAATGCTGCAAAAAACAGTTTGTTCTTAACCGAAACTACTTACTAGAAGTTAATAAATGATGCAATAAAAGCCAAAATGACTACTAAGAAGGAACCACGGGACTATTGGTTGCTGAATCGCTATGTGATGTTTGTGGAAAACAAAAGTAAATTCATTTATCCTGTTAAAGGCGTCAGTACTATAGTATACAGTATTACATCATGGACACTGAGTTATTCCACGTACTTCATGAAACTTCAATAGCATTTGTATTTTTGAGGAATGAACGGTTTTTAAATAATAGCCTTATCATGACCTTTTTTCATACTTTGCCTAAATAGCATGTCATTCTATAGAATGCCTAGGTATTATATACAATGCCTAGGGAAAGTATATAATAATTCTCATATTTCATACTTTGCCTAAAAACGCCGGGCATTCTATAAAATGCCTAGGTATTCTATACAATGCCGGTGATTAAAACTTTGCCGGTAACATAGATTAAAAAGTTATCGAGATCTTACTATTTGTAACTTGATTCATATTAAGTTTATAGGTTCAGGTTTAATACATTTTATTTTCCTGATTATGCATAACTTTTATTTTCGACATTGAGGTTACCCATGCTTTTTTAAAATTTTTATTAATTATTTAGTTGTCTCACTTTTAAATGAGATTGAACTTATGTTCATGGAACTTCACAAAATAAAGCTAACACAACTGACATGTTAATATATAAGTTAACTAAACTTTCCGGAATGTCACACAACCGCGCTGAATTTTACAAAATTCAACTAAAGTAATGCTCAAGCTCCCGAAAAATTTCACTATCCTTTGTAATTTTGGATAACCTAGAACAAAACGAGTGAATTAGAATGAATGAGCGGAGTCTATCTGATACGGGAATATTTCCTTATCCAGACACACGAATTCCTGACCCTTGGTTGAAAAGGCTCTGAGTTCGATTCTTGATCTGAGAAAGAATGTATCTATTGGTTTACAATCCACTTTAAGTCGTAGGTTCCAGTCTAATTAGCCTTCATTTAGGAAAAAATTACTATAGAGCGACCAACCAAAAGTAAACCCAAACCCAGGTACATAATCAGAAAACAATTTCGGAATAACTAGGTCTTCCATCAACCGTTTCCTCAATCCAATAAAATTGAGCTAACATTCTATGAGCATTGCATTTAATAATTTTTCGAATGCCTAAATCTAAATAATCTAGTACTGAGTTAGGGTATCGAGTTGGCTATTTATCATTGAAATAAAGGTATAAATCACAAAGTATTCCCCTCTCACCCCAGAAATAGGAATTGTATTTAGTGTTTTTGAATCATTAATATCTTAACAAAATTGAAGGCTACGATATGAGTTTTTTCAGACTGAAAAAAAGCGTTTTCCTTTCACAATAAATTGCTTTTATCTGAAAAAGGTACGAGTTTGCTTTAAGGCTGCAACATTTTTGCTCTAGGGATTTTTAAGGTGAGAATATTTTGTCATCCCGGATATATATCATGTATCTGGAATTTGTTATTTGAATCAAAACTGTAGAGGCCACTCCAAATTTTCTTCACTACTCATGGCGTATACGACAGAAGAGGTTAAAGATTATTTCTTCTCTATAGTCCCCCTTCGATTCGAACAACTTCCGTGCGAGAATGAGGTATTTTTCCCACACTGGAGAAACCAGCTATAGCGAAAGGGGATGTCCGAGGCTGTCTTGATAAAAAAAAGGCCGCATCCAGACCCCTATGTCTCCCCCACATACTAAACTTTTCTGAGAAATCTCCATACCCCATCTTAATGAGAAAGGTTTCACTGATCCGAAGATTCCTGCTGTATTGTTTCCTCAGTTAAATGACCTGTCAGTGTGATGGATGGATTTAGTCATTATGTTTCCAGTAATCGAGATTCTTATTGTGTTGTAGGTCTGTGTAATTTAAGTAACAAGCAAAGTTGCTACTCATTGAAAAAAATGTGCGCATAAAGGAGAATATGATCGAATAATTATATATGGTCTTTTTTATTCCACACCCCATCGATTGGCGCGAATGTCTTTTCCATTGACTCCCCACTGAGAAAAACTCGTTAATCTCAATGAAAACCAGACATGTGGACATTTGCTTTGACAAATTTTCGCATGCTGCTAAGACAACTGAATGGATGGGGGAGGGCGAGAGGGCTCAAGTCCCCAGGCGAGGAGAACATTACGCCCGCTTTGTATGCGTACATCCTGCATTCCTTGTATCCCTCCTTCCCTAGTATCACCTTCTAGTAGATTTTCAATTTAAGCAGGTATTTTCAACTTTCATCCTTTATTTTTCAGACGCTTATCATTTACTTTTCCTTTGCAAAGGATAAAATTACCTGAGTGCAGCTAGAATTTATAAAATGTAAAAAAAAAAATTGTTTCCTGAAATTCTGGTAAACTCGAATAACTTATTTTTTTAAAATTGCGTTTGGTATGTTTGGGGAAGTTTATAAAATGTTTTCCTTTGAGGAAGTTTCTCTAGTGCATTTTGGGTCGTTTTCATAAAAACTGTGGAAATACTACTGCGATTTTTTAAAATTATAGTAAAATAAAAGTTCTGAAAAGCTGTGCCTGACACCATATAAAGTCTAAAATTAAATCTTACTCATGACTGAGAAAAAAATCACAACTTTGCAACACTAAGAATATATTTCATATCTAACGAGTTTATTGCATCTTTCTAATGTTGCTCTTCTATAATCTACTGATTATCTTAACTAAAAGAAATTTATTGTTGATGCCATATAAAATGGTCACCAAAAAACAAATATCATTTAGTAATTTACAGCAGAATACTGGATGATCAAGAGACATCAAATTGCAGCATTATTTTAGCTTTCCATATTCAGTTAGATTCAAACAAAATGCAAATTAGAGCTAGAAAAGAAAACCAGTATTTCTATTTGCATGCAAAGATCAATTTCAATACAATGATAGAAACCTCTTGAGTTGCCTCCTGAAAAAGAAAAATTAATTTTGTTTCTTATTACATAAAAATACAATGATAAAACCTCGAGTTGCATCCTGAAAAAGAAAAATTAATTCTGTGTTCTCTTACATAAAAATACAATGATAGAAACCTTGAGTTGCATCCTGAAGAAGAAAATTAATTGTTTCTTTTTACATAAAAATACAATGATAAAACCTCTCGAGTTGCATCCTGACAAAGAAAAATTACTTCTGTTTCTTTTTACATAAAATTAGAATGATACAAACCTCTTGAGTAGCACTCTGGAAACAAAAATTAATCGTTTCTTTCAATACACTGGTTTATATTTACCCTCAAATAGTTACCATGCTTTTAACCTACATAAATCTCAAGGGTATATCTTGAAATGGCTAAATCTGGAATTTCCCACTAAAATCTTAGCAGTAGCTAGAGTCTTATGAATATGTGAAGTTAATTTAGAATCATCCTATATTTATTTTCTACTTATCTAAAATATTTCTTGACAATTTAATTCAACAATATTGATCTTTTATTACATCTTATAATCTTCACAATGCAAAATGATTGAAGTAAATCTTCAAAACTTGTAGCCGTCTCTTGTCTTCTCAACATTTAATAAAACTAATTTATTGCTAGATGGATAGTCAGTAGCTACACAGAATTTCAAAAATTAATTTCCTAAAGTCAAATGTATTAAATTCCTTTCTAACATCTAAATTCTTAACAATCTGATGTACAAAGTATGATACAAAGACACCACAACTAGTGCTATCTATCTGGTTAAAGTGAAAAGGGCATGACATTAACCAATCTTCATGAAGATTTAAAGCTTTACAGATCTGATTTTTCCAAAATTGAATGGAATCTTTGTAATTTTCAGCAGAAGTTGTACCCAGGGGATCATAGAAATCAAATTTTTTCTCTTGAATTTTTCCAACCAGTAGAACCCAATGATAATTTTTATTTCAAGGTATAAATAAATATTCACTAAGAGCAAATTGCACTCCAGCCAATCGATTCAATATTTCATTAGTGTTACTGATATAATTCGTTTCAAAGCACCTGACAGCCAATGAATTAATATCATAAAGGATCTTACTTAAAAAAATCCATCAATAACACTGTCATAAAGCCAGTCACATTTGAAATCAGATGCTGCAGCTGAAGGTCAAAAATTTCTTCATTTGGGATATAGGGATTCAGAGATTTAATTTCTAGCAAGCTAATGAAAATGTCATCAGTGTAGAATATGGGCTTAGTAATATTGTTTAAATTAAGTTTCGGAGTAAAAATTTTGTAATTTTCAGTAGTATTTTCAATATTAAATGCTTTTTGACATAATAAACTATTGTCTTTACTTAAATAACTCAGTCAAATCTAGCAAATTGTCTTGCATGGCTTTTTTTGAGTAAATGTAGGATAGTTACCTGCTTTGCGTTTGGAAACTTTAGTGGCTGTTGTTTTAAAGAAGCTTTGGGTGTTAACTTCTGATTTGGAGATATAGGTACAAATGGCATTTTATTACTAAACTCTTCTAAAGTCTTTGATTTAACTGCACTTTTGCATTCAGATACAAGATTTTTTAACGTTTTGGTATTGTTAGGCAATAACACTTTTTAACAGTTGGATCATGAATAAGAGCAAGTAGCTCAGACATTAAATTTCTTCATGACTCAAGCTTGTCTTCATCAAAATGTGGCATAGCATATGGATAAATCTTGGGCCACTAATAAAATGTTATACTTGTGGCCACTAATTATAACGAGGAGCAAATTTCCATCTTTTCAATAGAATTATCACTTATAGACAAAGCCTCTCTGCAGGAAATCGAATGAATTTTATGGATATGCTTGCATAATGGGTTTTTATCAGGACAATTACAAATATACAAGTGAATGCATAGACTTAAACATTTCCCATATAAGCACTTTAAAAAACTATGATCTTCTTGGGGGCATGCTTTGTAAATCTGATCTACGATGTATTCAGTGGGATCATTAGATGCATATTTTATTATCCATGATTGACAATTTATTTCAAGTATGTGATGATCAGGAATTTTCATCGCCGATAAATGTCGTCTCTGATAAGTTGGTGGATATATGCTCTTTGGGCAGTTAGTTAAAATATTATACTTGTGGGTCATAAATATATCTTCTTCAATTTGCAAGAGGGTTTCAATCAGCTGTTCTAATTGCCTGTTAAATTTTCGTTGTTTATAAGTCGTTTTAAGTTTATTGTGAAATGATTCACAATACATGTTCGTTTCAGTGAAGGCATGGGGAAAATTCCAATAAGCCATTGCCCAAAGACTTGCTCTGCTGTAATAATATTCTTCAAAATACTCAATAAATGAGGGTGCAATGGTCTGAAACTTCTGCAAGAAATTGTCCATCATTGTTTGAAACTTAATTGAATTTATTTCTTCAAGCAATGCTAATAGAGCACAATATAACTCTTTCAATTTACAATTGGAGACTTTGGCCAACAATTGACACTGCCAAGCTATTAAAATATGCCCCTTACACAATAAATGAGGAACATTTTCACCAAATACTTTTTTGAATACAGGCCCTGTTACGTGGTCATCATCTGTCATACACAATTGACTTTCAAATCAGGAATTACTATTTTAATGCTCTTAAACAAATGGTACAATGTATCTTGGACTAGATGGTTTACAATGAAGTGTGCTACAGGGCATCCAGAACCAAATTCATCTGGAACAATCAAATTTAATAAATAAAAACCACATATCGATCGGTTTGATGTGACGAATCAATACACAACACCCTAGTGCTTCTTTCAATCATCAAAATTTTTTCTTCTCCAGTTTGTAAACCAAGAGCAAAAGACTCACGAGAAAAGGGCAGCTTACGAAGACCTTTGGGTCCATATACAGTAGGCTGCCCTTGTGGTTTATATATATGGGATTATAAGACTCTCTTTGCTGAGTTTTTCAACTACAGCAGCTACTGAAAGGGCGTCATTATCGTTGGGGTATAAAAATGATTTATTTTGTTTCATATAGTAATTTGTTGTTTTTCGAGATACGAATGACGTCTTCACATTGAAGCAATCTCTGTTATTTCGTGATCCTGTTCCATCTCGTAAAATGGCTTGAATTTTGGAAGTTGATATTCCCAATTCCACATAAGCTTTAATTTGATCTCGATAACTTTGTCTCAAAGGTTGAAATTTAGTGTTATCAAAATTTTATTTATGATTGTGTCCAGGGGAAAAACTGACTAACTTGATCCACTTCTTCACATACAGATATTCTTGATGGACAGTTGCAGTTAGGAAGCATATTATGCTTTAAATTTTTTCTTTGTTCAAGACGTTGAATTTCCGACTCAGATGAATAAAACTGACATACATAATAATGGTAAGTTTTACCAGCAACACATTTGCTTCCAGATTTTTTTAAGTAACTAAGTTTTGGAACTTTCTGCATCTAACCATGCCTGAAACCGCTCCATAGAATCAAACTGATATTCCTGTAATTTTATGTTACTGTCATGGACATCAACTATATGTTTATCACATACACTTTTCGAACGGAAAGCTTTATCACATTCAGGAAAGACACAAGGATAATATCCATCACTATTATGATCAGAAATTTGGCAAATTCTTTGATGCCTAAATAGACTACCTTGGTGTTTATATATCTTTTGGCACTTATTACAAACAAATTCTGCAGATTTGAAAACTTTAGATTTGCAAGTTTTGGAAAAATTAATAGAACATAGACCACTTCCCTCATTATCCTTACATTCACCATATCGTCACAGCTACCACCACCACATCTCTTGTACTCCACAGGCTTTGATTTTTGTTCACTCGTTGGGGAAACAGAGATGCAACCATTATGGCCCTCACAACTGGTCTTAGCAGAGTCAGATTGAAGTCTGGGGATGTCTAGGGAAGGATGTCTATGGGAAAAATAATATTATTTTTATATACTGTGATGATTCATTGCATTTTTTAAAAATACAGGTTGTGATTCATGTATTTTCCAAGAGAAATTAGATTTGAATTCCAGAAAAAGAAAGAATCCTTACCTCTTAATTTGTGGCTGCTTAACTCTTTGTTTCTGTTTCTCCTTCAGCAAAACAGTGATCCAGCCATCGCTATCCTCGTTAGTAATGGAGTAGTTGAGGCTTGGGATGTCTAAGTGACTATAAAAAGGATTGGCTTTTAATACGTTGGAACTGTTAGTTATATATTTCAAATACTAGTTGTGATTAATACTTTTTTGAAAAATAAACTTCAGTTTTTAGAAAAAGTTATTTTTTATTCACTTTCTGAAGTAAAGGTCTCATTACAGCTTATTCTTCAGGGGAGAGGTATTTATCCTGATCCCAAGACTACAAAGCTGAAATCACAATACATGGCTCTTGATTTGGGTTTAAAATGGTTTGCAACAGGTCCTCAAATTTTGGGAAGCATCCGTGATGGCTATCGTAGGTGTTATTGGTACCTACATTTAACATAATCAAGTCATAATTTCAGAAAAAGAGAGCATCCTTACCTCTTAATTTGTGGCTGCTTAACTCTTCGTCTCTTATTCTCCCTCGGCTAAACAGTGATCCAGCCATCATTATCCTCGCTAGTAATGGAGTAGTTGAGGTTTGGGATGTCTAAGTAAAAATAAAAAGAATTGGCTTTTAATACGCTGGAACTGTTAGTTATATATTTCAAATACTAGTTGTGATTAATATTTTTTGAAAAATAAACTTCAGGTCTTAGAAAAAGTTACTCTTACTTTTTGTTTTGAGACTGATCAATCCTGGATGCTGTTGACGCTTTGACAAAACAGCGATAATCCCTCCAGAGTTCTTACTACTGAAAGTTGGACTAGGACGTCTGGTGAAAATAAGGGAACTTGTTAGCCAAGCCTCAACTAAAACTTGAATATGGAAACAACGTTACACATTTAAAAGTAATATTTGATGTACAATATAATGCAGATTAATACCTGCATTGAACAGAACCTTTGGTATCAATAGCAGAATACAGTTCAACAGCCTTAGTCTCAGGGGAACTACAGGTTGATTCGAACTCTCAGTTGAAGAATTGAGAGAGGGAAAGTGGGCAGGTAGGTCGGGGAAAACCTGTTGCCTTTCTACGTCACAAGCTTGAATGCTCTCCAGAGCTTCCTTTAGCACTGCAATAAAGAGTTGCGCTAGTTGAAGGTTCCCTTTCCTGTTTAAATGAAGGTCATTCCTTGCCATACAACCTTTCCAAGTGACTTGGGGTCTACAAAAAGAAACATTTTGCTTCTTTTGGCAGTAGGAAAACAGCCGTTAGTTTAGAAGATAATTTTTTTGATTAATTTTCTGAAAAGGTCTCATTACAACTTGTTCTTCAAAGGAGAAGTATTTATCCTGATCCCGAGACATTAAAGCTGAAATCACAATACATGTCTCTTGATTTCGGTTTAAAATAGTTTGAAACAGGTCCTCAAATTTGAGAAGAATCCATCAAGGCTATCGTAGGCGTTAGTGGTACCTACATGCAACAGAATCAAGTCATAATGATTCTTTAAAGATGAAATCTTTTCCGTTAAACATTCAATGGTGATTCCTGGAAGAGTTAGAACATGTATTACACTACCATGTTATTGCGATGGTAAATACTGATCTAAATATTTAACCATAGAATCGCCAGTAATTAAAACCTTCATAGTCATACTTTACAATTATTAGATAATTTACAGACAGGAAAAGTAATTTAAAAAATAGAAACTGGTCACAGAAAACAATCAAACAAATAAGACTACAGCACAAATGCAATCATTCAATTTTTAAAATGCAAAATGAACTCTTAAAACATTCAACAAATAGTAAAAATCAAGAAAACAAATGGAAATACAACAAATCAATGGGAATACAAAAAAGCGCTAAACAAACAGTAAAAAATATTTGAGAACTGACAAACGCAATTAGTACAAAAATGTATGTCAAAAACGAAATAATTCAAAATAACGAAATATGCAAGAAAAATGATAAGCTAATCCAAACAAGCTTCGCAATACCAGGTATACTCGCGTAATCAAAACCACAGGCAGCACTGATATCAAGCAAGGGTGGAGATGTCGAATCCGAGACAGTGGCTATTTATCGCCAAATATGGTAACCTTTGTGGTTTGATCCAGCTTTATGGCAACCCTATTCAAAAGGTGTTTCGCGTAGGAAAGTCAACGTTTTTTTTTTTAACGAACATACTGGCTTAGGACGCCATCTTGATTTGGCAACAAAAATTGCTTGGCGACAAACATGTCTCGGATTCTATATCTTTACCCAAGCAAGAGGGCCGCGGTGGCCCGGTTGGAAGAGTAATGGACTAGCAACCGAAGGGTTGCGAGTTCGAATCCAGCCAAACACCGTCGTGTACAAAGGTGGCTGGTGCACGTTAAATCTGTCGTGGCCTCAAATGTCCTCACGTTGGCGTGGTGTGGAAGTTTGGAGTGCCAGCTCAGGTGTTGCCTCGTCATCTGACCGTGGTTCAAAATTACGTGGTGTTGTCCTCGGATCTTTCCCTTTGGGATTGATCCCAGACCGTCACCAATAGCCCGTTGTGTTGCTCCAGTGTGACGTTAATTGAAATACCCCCCCCCCCCCAAGCAAGAACTGAGCAGCGGTGGCCCGGTTGGAAGAGCAACGGACTTGCAACCGAAGGGTTGCGAGTTCGAATCCAGCCAAACACCGTCGTGTACAACGGAGGCTGGTGCACGTTAAATCTGTCGTGGCCTCAAATGTCCTCACGTTGCCGTTGTGTGGAAGTTTGGAGAGTGGGGTGCCAGCTCAGGTGTTGCCTCGTCATCTGACCGTGGTTCAAAATTACGTGGTGTTGTCCTCGGATCTTTCCCTTTGGGATTGATCCCGGACCGTCACCAATAGCCCATTGTGTTGCTCCAGTGTGACGTTAATTGAAATACCCCCCAAGCAAGAACTGAGCTACTGGCGTGATTGACCACTGCAACGCATTCCAAAATCAAAATTGGCAGAAATCGAACTGGCTTCCACGCCAGAAAGGTTTTCGAGCCAAGACAGCGAAATGTATAGCAACCTCCGAAAATCTATAGTAACCCAGGTGCTGCATTTTCGCTCCCAAAAGTAACTTTCTTTACGCTGTGGGAAAGACCAAAGTTAAACAGATCCTGCCTTTTAGATGTTTTTTATTTTAATTTTGAATTTGGCAACATTACAACTTCCGTTATCCGTTTTGATCGGTTTTGTTGAGAAGTTTAATTTTTCTTCTGATTTGTTGATAAACATGCACATATTTCTCCAGAGAAGAGGAAACATTATTTTCTCGTGAAGATTTTTATTCATATTTTTGAATACAGAAAGTAAAAGCAGAAAACACAGTGATATTAATTCTTCTATTCATCCCTAAATAACTTTCTGCAATAACTCGTTCCACTTATTTCTCATTGATTTTAAGCTGATCATTGTGATTTGCAAGGTTTTGCTTTTGAAAATCAATTTTTGTGTCAATGTGCCTAACATCTCAATTTAATCAAAACACACTTGTTATGCAAAAGGCTTTTGCAGAATTTTGCTCGATTCATGTTCTGAAACTTCCAAATTCTCGCACTTAAATCATTCTATAATGAAATATATTCAGATATGTTACTTAAGAATAATGTTCTCAGATTATTTCTATTAACAGAAAAAATTTGTTTGAAGCTTTGAAATGTCTGGATTCTATGTAATTTGAGAAATATTTTCTTAGGGTGAACCAGGCCAGTAATTGACAGGTAGTGTTCATTTTTCATGAAAAAATTTTCTAAGACCTAATTTGCAATTGCACTTATAAGATCTTTTGTACGTAGTATCTTGTAAAGATGGTGATCAAAATGGGCTCTAGTACAAATTTTTTCTTTTATAGCTTTTTAGAATTTTTATCTTGAAGTTCAGAACAGTGATTGAACCAGTAATTGGCCTCCCCACATCCAGTAATTGACCACTACTTATTTTTCAATTAAAATTCGAATTTGAACATTTGTGTAAATATTTTAGGGTACAGCTGTATCATATGCCTCATTTGGTGTCAATGTTCTTGGCATGTTCTTTTGCACACTTTTAGTAGCAAGTTATGACAGTTGAAAGGCAACCCATCTTAACCACTATTTTCCAACTATTTCTGCTAATTATTTTCAGATAAAGAAACATGTCTTTTTCAAAGTTTTGTATTTTTCCTGTTAATTATTTTCCGCTAAAGCTTATTATTTTCCTTTTGAAAAAATAATTCTTTCTAAGAATTCTTTCCTTTGGCGACAAAAAGTGTGAAAAAAAAACACGTCAAGAGCACTGCCACCAAACAAGACGTATAATAATACAGCTGTACCGAAAAGTTTGTCCAACAGGTGTCAATCAAGCCTGTGCATCAGCATAGGTTGTTTGATACATTCCATGAGACTATAAATCGCACTTAGCCAATTTTGAACTGTCCTCCATGTAATGGATAAAATACTCAAAATATATTCACTCACACAATTTAAAATTATGTCAACTTGCACTCTTTTTTTAAGATGTTCCAGTTACTTATTTAGTATTGTAGTCTGGTAACGAAAAAACACTTAGTCAACAAAAAGGTTTTCTGCAGTATCACAAAAGCATTCCAATTTTGCACATAAATATAAAAATTAGCAGTTTTAATATTTTTATTTTGTTTCACATAATATGTTGGTTGAGTGGAAAATTTTATGCATTGATCCCCTGTAGAAATTCTTTACATTGCTAGCATAACTATTCTGGAAAATGGAATTGAAATTTGAAATGTAAGAGTTCATTAGTCCATCTGATAATTGAGTGAGTATGCTGATAAAATAGATTATGGATTAAGATGGTTAGATTATGGAGAAAACTATTTTAATGATTATGATGATTGCAATCTTCAGATTCCAATGAATTGGCATATTCTGAAAGAATACTAAAACACTTTATGCTGTTTATTGAGAAAAGCTTCATTTCCTTGCATGTTATGTATAAACCCATTTTACATGTGCTTGGAATATACCAATGAAATACTTGTCAGTGCTCAGAGAAAATTTTTAAATAGGCAAATTTGATTTCAATTTATGTATTTTCATATCTTGTCTCATTTTTTACTGTTTACTTACAAGCAATATTTTTTTTCACAAATAAGTACTATTTGGAAGGTAAATATTTTAATGAGAAGTAGTAATTTTTTATGAAACGATGCAAGTTCCATTTATTTTATTTTCTATTGGTGACATGATTTTTTTCTTCTCTAAAACAAGTCAGACCAATTATTTTATATAAAATTTAGTAAAGAAGTTTGTCTGATTTTTGAATAATTGTATACAAAAATTTAGAATATTATGTTGGTGGGATCCCGCAACCGTATTTATCTAGGTCCAAAAATTTCATGTCACCCAGTTATGTGTTAAAATCAAATTAATCTAAACTGCCCGAGAACCAGATGGAAAAACATTGCTTATGTTTGGTATTTGTTGAGTCGTTCTGTTTACTTTACCACAGGTGGTGCCGATTTAAATCAAGTGATTTTTAAAAAATCATTGATTTAAAATCAAAATTTTTAATTTCATTTTTTCTGTGTCATGTTTAATATTGAAATAACTGAAAAAGATGCATGTTATTTTATTCAAATAAGTTAAGAACTTCGCTCGTACTGAGTTCAGCTCAAAATTATATTGAAAATCATTTTGAAGACACTAATAAGTTTGTGCTTTGCTAATTCCTATGTCTCGTAATCTTTCCAAAATTTACCTAGCTATATTTCCTAATGCATTAATGTTTTACATAAAGAATATTAATGTTTAAATAAATCAAAACTATCTCGAAACTACACTTAATTTGCTTGTATCATGTCCAACAAATTTAAACTTAAGGACAAGAAATTAATTAAAATCATAAAAATCCTATTTAAATTTTAAAGAAATGTTTTAATTCAAATAAATTTGTTTTTGATGTTAAAAAAATCGTGATTTTTTCATACCCTTAAAAGAACAAACTATTGAATATTAAACAAGTACACATGATAATAAAATGGGTAGGACTAATATTAAACAAGTATATAAATGTTACAATAATATGAAAGAATTCTTAAGTAAGCATTAAGTATTACAAACTAAAGTCAGTCACTAGATTCTACCAGTTTCTCCAAAGAACAAATAAAATCACCATCTTTATTGTCTTCAGACTAAAATTAGCTGGTCCCAACTGAAAAGCATGTCTTTTTGGAATGCATTTTAAGTTTTGCAGCAACTATCGCATTTACACCATGTGCTTTTATATACTATATTTGTTTTTGTTTCGTCAATTACCTTCACATTTTTCAACACCTTCACCAATGAAGTCTTTTGAAGTATTCTTCTCTTTCCATTATCAGTTTGGATAGATACTTCTGATACTTTTTCCATTATCAGTTTTTCTCTTTTGGTTTGAGGTAAACTACCTTGATTCTTTTTTTCCTCTTTTAACTTTTTCTCATTTTATCCTTTCTTTCACAATACAATACTTTAGAAATGCAACTACATGGGACAATCTCTTTCTATTTCATCAGACAAAACCTTTCTTTTGAAATAGGACTCAGCAGGCCATAGCACATGATTTAGAATTAACAGAAGGTTTAGTGTAAATTGGGGTACTATACAGACTCTTGCCTTAATAAAAATTTCATTGTTTCTGCATTTATCCTCATGGCTTGATCACCTCTTCCAGTAATTGACCTGATCAATCCCGAAATGCAAACTCATTTTTTATATTTAATCTACATCATACACTTAATTATGAAGTATCACATTTAAAATTTGCCTAGAAGTCCAGTTATTGACCAATGTGGTCAATGCAGTTTTTCCACTAATGGATTTACCACAATATTGATGACTTAAAATTAATTTAGATATGAAAAATTAATATGTATATCAAAATTAGATATTTATTTTCCTTAATGCCAAATTTCAGTTCAAAATAAGAAATAGAATCGAGATGAATTATGATTGGGACAACTTCTAAGAATAAATCCACTATACTGTAATTTCATAGATCCCAATGATTTGACACCTGACTGTTTTTTTATTAATAAAAAGACAAATTATAATGAACCTCAAATTCATCACTGTTTATTCTAGTAGTCCATTGGTAATATGTTTATAAATTTAATTTATTGTGGAATAAACTAGTTTTCTTGTTTTAATGAGAAATATGTGTGTGTGAAGAAATGGTCAACTACTGGTAGGTGGTCAGGAACTGGCTGGTGATATAATTATGCAATAATTGAACCCAAGTTAAATCCTATGCATATGTTACTGGTTATGTTTTGTAGATGCAAATTCTATACAAGTTTATTGTTCAATACTAGCAGTAAGCTGTGATGCAGTTTGCTTCAATGTTATATCAGGTAGTTAATTTTGTGAAATATCAAGCTTTATCCTGGTACTTAATAAGGTTACTAATGAGTAATATCCATAATCACATTAATTGGTATAATATCAGATTTATAACTTGGAGAATTTTTAAAACATTAATTCTGGTATTTTTCTGACACTAACATTTTCTTTGTAACTCGTATATTATAATTATACGTAAACTAGAAAAGCTTTTGGTCCATGCAGAAATTTATGAAATTTTTTTTTGATCTCATATGTATGACGTATTTTCAGCATTACTGGAATTAAATGTTCTCTTTATATCAATTTGTATTTTGAATTTATCTCTTGGTAAATGTTGGCTTTTGTATCCTTACTATATAGTTATACAGTGTGACTTCGTATTTTTTTATCGTACTTTATGAGTAAAGAATATATTTATTATAATATAATAAGTAGGTTGTGTGTAATTTATGTCTTTTTCTGCAAAAACTACTGGTAATAAATAGATTGTCATCTGGAAAGAAGTTTCAGCTAATGCAACATTTGTCAAGTTATCTGACATTTTGTTACTTTTAGGCATGTTCTTGTGGAGTTTCTAGTCATTGAAACTATCTTACATGTGTGCTGTTTTGAACATTTAAAGTTTGTTATGTTTTGAAAAATACAAGCATGAAAATTTTTGTTTGAGTGTGAATTGTTATTTTGTGCCTCAATTTGAACTTCTATACATTATAGTTCTTTATTATCAATATAAAAAAGTGCTTGGTTTACTTACATGCTTGTTTTTTGGCTATTCACTAAGAGGTTCATATTTATTTTCAGTTTTTATGAAACATAAAATCAAATGTGATTTCAGAAGCAAAATATGGTTCATGTTTTTATTACCCATACTTGATGTTTTTTCAAGCATTCTTGTGGTTTATTTCCAAAAGATATTTGTAAAACCATGAATATATGCCAAAATGTTCAGATTTTGTTGACTGCAAGTAATATTCATTGTAGTTAAGATGCTATTTAGATGTATTGCAATCTAGTTATCTATATCATCCATATTCTTAGATAAATATATTATGCTCATTGGATTGTGTGCTGGAAAACTTAACCAATTTGCAAATGCAATTAAATTTTTGTTTTAGAATTGGGTTGAAATTTTGAAAAAAAATTGACAGTGCACTTAGATTATTCTATATTTGATGAAGTTAGAATAATAAAATTTATTTACTCATTTGTTGTAAGATTCATAGTTTTACATGAAATTTTAACTATAAAAATTTCCAGTATTAATGTCTTGTTTTGAACAAATGTTTCTGGTATACTAATTAAGAAGATGGGCTATCATATTCTTATTTTTAATTTTAGGAACATGTCCGTATTTATATATTTTAGCTTTTACTGTTAGTTTTACTGTATGTGTATTGTGTGTTAGTATAATGTGTGTTAGTAAAATATAAATAATTTTAGACTTCCTAATTTTAGTTTTAAATATATCACAGTCAAGATTATTTTTTAATTGAAATGTGGTTTACCATTGCTGTTTTTAGCAAAAAATTTGAGTTTTTTGTTTTCATGTTACTTTCTGCCATTTCATGCTATGGTATTGTAAGTCATTTAATATTTTAAACCTTTTAATTTTTTATAGCTTGCTGCTGATACAGATGTTTCATAGTTCATCCATTGTACATATAATTTATTTTATGTAGCAAATATTTTTTAAGTCATGGTTTAGAAAATGTCTATATAAAAGAATAACTATATTTAAAATATCCTATAAATATTTTATCCTATTACTTTTTGCATAATTTTTATGTTTGTTAAATAACAGCTATTTACAATCTATTTAATATCCATTTAGCTAATCTTTTTAACTCAATATATTGTTCTTAGTTATGTCGATTGAAGAAATACTCACTGGCCTTCCATCAGAATCCCCATCTTGTGTTATCTGTCATCAAAAGTTCTTCAACAGAAGCAGCCTTCGAAGACACATGGAAAGGCACCTATTAACAAACAGAAGACGTTTTCAGTGTGATATATGTTTCAAATTATTTTGTCGTAAAGATTACGTTCGTGAACATAAGCAACATATGCATGGATTAAGATTGGAATCTAGGAATCTAGATTCTGCAATTCCTGCAGAATCTTTGCCAGTCACAGAGTCTAAAACCAAATAATATTTATTCTTTTTTACGGAATGGGAAATTGTTATCTTTGAAAAAATTTATACACTTATAGTATATTAATCCTATTATATGCTTGCACTTGGATAAATTTTATCAATTACCTTGTTGATTTTGTATTTTGTCAGATTGTTGTCCTTTTCAAAGCATCTGATTAGAAAATAAAAAATTATAATTAGCAATTAATAAAAATTAAAAGTAGTAAGAATGTAATTAAAATTAATAACTAATTATTTTCATAAATTTAATGATAATAACTTAATAATAATAAGATTATTGATATGTACACAAATGTGATCAAATTATATTAGGTTTGATATTTTTGTGTCAAAGCAGAGTTCACATCGAACAAAAAATTAGTGACAAATTTTCCCCCAAGCAAAAATGCTGGAGATTTAAAATATTTCAATGAAGGCTGAATGTTTTTATTTCCAGAACTAAATTAACTAACAAAAACTTTGAATATAAGTATAATACACATTGTTTTTTGGATAACCTTTCACATGTCTTAAAAATGTATTCAAGCAGAACTTTTGTGCTCAGCAAAAGCATTTAAAATATATTTCTCGACTAAAGATAAAAATTTAGAAATAAATATTAGTTTCCCTTGGGCATTGTACAGGTATATTTAAGAATTATAAATTTATTACACAGCAAAATCTAATTCAGAACTTAAATATTATCTTCCACTATTCATGTGGTTTTCTTCCTTGTTAGTTAAATATGAAATCTGTTGAATAAAAATGAATGAATAATGGGAATTTAATTTTATTTTTCAAACCTTGTCAGAGCTAGGTTCAATTCTAATTGAATATTTTAGTCTTATTTTATCTGTTTGCTTGAAAAAATGAAATGTAGTAAATGTGTTTGGAATTTGCAAGAGATTTCTAACACTCTGAATTTTGTAGTGTGCAATATTTTGGAAAAGCATGGAATTCTCATGTTCTATTGGGAACATTAGAAGAAGTATAAAAGTCATGTTTCTCTTGCAGCATTAAGCAATCCCTTCAGCTGACAGAGATTCTCTGGTTAGCCATTATGGCACATAAAATGGCTAACCTTTTAATGTTTTTTCCAATTGTTATTCATATTGATTGTTAATAACCATTATTTAGGGTAAATATTTAATTTGCATGTTTGTGCAACAAGTGTTTTATTAAAAAATATAATGTAATGATCATGTTTATTACCAACATATGTTTATTACAAAAGTAACCTTTTATTTTATAAATATATCCGTGAATCTCAGAAAGAGTTGTGTGGTATACTTTTCTAATGATGGGCATCTTAATATTCTACTTTCAGCAGATTATTTTCTGCATTTTTGGAATATAACTAAATGTATGAGTAATCCAAATAATCATAGTTTATGCTATCAATGTTTTTTTAATTGTTAAATATAGTGACAATGTCTGTTTGTTTATATCTTGTTGGTTTATGCAAACAAGTATAAGATAGTTGCTTATGAGTTTGAAACAAATTTAAATTTTATTTTTTGGTGTTATAATATGAAAATTATTCATGGATTTGTGCGTTCGTTAGTTTTAGATGTGTGTTTATAGCAAAATCAATGTTTGTTCCTGTTTTATCTACACATTTAAATATAAAGTATTACAAAACTTTTCATAGAATGTTGTGTACAGTAAAAAGATTTTATGATGTAAAAAATAAGAAAGTAGGTTTAGTAATATATACATTTTCAGTATGAAAACTGCATATAAACACATACTTTATCCCATATGCTTTGAGTGGTCAGTTCAGGTCACATGGTACATAGTTTTTATAACTTACCTAATCACACACGAAAAAGTCATGCTAAAATTAAAATAAAGAGAAATAAAATCAAAATAAATGGAAAAGCAAATGACCCTTACACTACCAAATTACCTAAAATTACAGATCTTTACAGACTGGAACCAAAATATATAAATTGAAAGTAACTTTAACTTTTAATCTTGTTTATTGTAACACCTTGCTGAAAGTGTCAAGAATTCTAGATTTTTACCTTTCAATAAGACGTTACAGTAAGTAGTAAAATTATTATTATGGAAAATCTAGCTTAATTTTCAGTCTTTTTGTATTACTTTCCCCATGTGATACAAATTTTCTTAACTTTGTATCACAATACTTTTTGCAGTTAGCGAATAGCAAACTATAATTATTAAACACTAAAGATATATGATTGCCAAACAACATTGTTTAATATAAATATACGTACGTGAATTGGGAAAATGCAATACTTATGAATCAAAAAATATCACTATATTAATCTTATGAATTATCATTTAATGAGAAGGCTTGTTTTTTCAAAGCTAGAAATTCAATTCATGGACAAATGTTAGTGAATGCAAGGATGAGACATGGCTCTGTATCAAGGCAATTTGATTCGTTTTGATTGCTGTTAGTGCACCAGTGGATTTGTCAGCTTGTTTATTTACAACTTAGCTTACAAAAACCCACTACCTGCACTCAAAGTGTTAACATCTTATGTCTGACCTTTTTTACATCTAAAACATTTTTTTTGTTAAAAAGCTAAATGATAAGTGCTATCAAGAAATATTAATGCAATTAAATATTTTTCACTACCCCTTGAAATGGCTTCAGGTGCACTTTTTGAATAGCACTGCTTTACACAAATGAACATTTTTCCGGTTGTCATATTTCATTACAGTTTTCAATGTACCAATAACCAAAAAATTTCCTGGGTTTTGATTATTTAATGTTAGAGATTTTAAGAATTTTTAAATAACTTATTTTACCCTTGTGAATGATTTTTAGATTTGAAGTTGAAAATGACAGTATAGGCAATTTTCAGTGATTCTGTATCATTACAAATATTAGTGTACAATATTACAACTAAAGAAGATCTAGCTATTTGGGCAGGCTAAAATGAAAATATACATTTATAGTTAATGTTTTTGTAATCAACCTGATTTGAAAAATGCTTTCTAGATTAGCTGAAGAATATTGTAATTTTATTAACCTTAAAGTGGTTGTGTGGGGTAGCTCAAGCCCCACTCCTAAAAAATTAAGATTCTAAGAATGCTTATTGCTAGAAGGTATTGATAACACTAAAAGTTGACTATTGTGTGCTTTTTGACCTTAAGAAACCAGTTTAAGTTTTGGATCTTGTAAAATGGGAGTTCTTTGGAATTTTTAACAGTAGGGATTGGAGATTCCCAACGTGCCTTTCCGTGAAACGTAGATTTGAGTGCTGCTTGGAACAGAATTTGACTAACAGCATTAATGCTGAGGGATTTTCTTTTGAAATTCCATTCTTTGGTATAACTTGACATGCTTAGGCATATATGGTACTTGAAAAAATATGCATTTTCTAAAAAAAATAACTGCAAAAATGAGTAAATATGAGCAAGAAATGCAGACTTCACAATTTATTAGCAAAAGTTGATACTCATGAAGAAATCTGTAAATATATTTCTGAGGAGACTCCATACTAGTTTTAATTGTAGATTATACTAATATTGTGACAGTTAGTCCCAAAGTGATGTGAGAAAACAGATATTTTAGAAATTGTAATCTGTCATTTGTTGAATTATGGTACTTTTTAGATTTATTTTCATAAATCCTCCCATATAAATATCAGACTTATTAGTTGCTGGTGAAACTGCAATTGAGATTATTCATAATATTGTAATCATTCAAACTTTTCATGTTCCTCCTCGACTTTTTCAGTATCTCCTACTTGTATCCCTCTTAGACTTCCTACAGATATAGAGTCAAGACATACACAATCACTCTTGTGAGGGAAAGGATCACTTAGCCATTTCAGTGCCCAGGGAAAACACCCAATTCCACTCTTTGTATGGAAAAACTTAATTTCACTTTTATTTTCTGCTTCCAGTTCATCTTAATTTTATTAATCAAATCAAGTGTGCATTTATGGCCATTTATGTTATATTGAATTATTGCTGTTAAAAGTTATACACACTTTGTTTTGACACACATATTTTTCTCTTAATTTGTTAGTATGAAAGTTTTGTAATCGTTTTTATCTGATATTTAATTCCACTTTTAATCTTAACAGATATAGATTCTGTCTTTTGTCTTCTGTTAAGCAAATAATTACAGCAAACAGTTATCCTTTTGAAGAAGGAAGGGTACAAAGTGAGTCAATAAAACCTTTTCTAAAGGAATAGAGCTAATATCTTTTTCACTGTGATGTGATGGCTTTTGTAATTCCTGAAGCTAGTTTGTAAAAAAGTTTAATTTTTTGAATTTAACAATTTAGGGTTTATAATGTCATATTTTGCTACTGTGTCCTACTAAATGAAACATTAAAAATATTCTCTGTGATGTGAAATTGTTTGCAAGTCAGAATGATAAAAAGCTATATTGGAGATTATAAATTCTTCATTGAGTGTTTAAGTTATTAAATTAACCTAAGTGTTATGGTATTAGAAAATTTTCATTGATAAAATAATTTAAGGTAATACTCGTTAGCAGCACTACATATATAGATGTTTTATGTAATGTTGATATTTTACTTTATTGTCTCATCTAAGCTACTTTTTGCAAGTGTTGAACTAAAAGAAAAAAATCACTGTTGAAAAAGAAATAATTAATAAAGTTTATTTACACAGTACTATATTTCACAGGATTTGTATGCAATATCTTTTCAATTACAGAATTTATGACTTGTAAGAAAATATCTTTGAAAAATCTTTATTTTTCAATAAAAATCTATGGTTTATGAATAAAACAATTTTTTATTTTGCAATTTATTTTATTTTGATTGTTATCAACCTCTCCACAGTTCCTTACCTATTGGTGTACTCTCTTTCAATATTATATGAAAAATAATAGTTCATTATGGTAAACCTATTATGTTTGCGTTTAATTTTCATAATAAATATATTTTTATGGGAAAGAAATAATTCATACTTGTTTTAAAATGGGCTATTTTAAATTTGAAGCAAAAGTTGATAATTATAAGATGAAAATACATTTTAAAAAACATTTGAATTGAAAAGACATATAATTTTTAAGTGCAGTTTTGCATAAAATAATTTTGATGCATTTTATCAATCTGTTTGAATGTACTATGATACCTGTACCTTGATTACCCAAGCTGCCATTAACCAAGTTTCGCTGTTATCCTAGCCAAATTCGATACTGAATATTTGTGTTTTAGCTTTAATAAAGCTTCGAGCATGAATGCGCTTTGTTCTGGATTGGTCGGGTTTGGCAGCAGAATACTGCTTGTCACAAGTGCCTTCATGAATGTTCTTCATGAATCTTTCAGTGACAGTAATACTAACATGTAGTACAGTAAAAATTTTCTGTATTTCGTTTAGGCTGTTTAATGTTACTACATTTGTATTATCCGAGTTTCTTGGTATCTGAGGTAGCCTCTTTTATCCACATTACCTCGGATTCTATTGTATATACATGAATATTGAAATCCTTGAACCAAGCAAAATATTCTACATTACTAACTTAGCTAAATATTTATTCTTATTTATTCCCTAATTTATTTGTAATTTAAATAAAAAATAATTCTATTGTACAATCTTTCTGAATATTCATTTTAACATTGAAGTCCAATGGTAGTTACTGATTGATAAGGTGGGATATGTACACAGCTCAAATTTTAACCCCATTTTATGACTCTTTATAATTGTCCGTTTTCTCTGTGATTTAAAGGTTTTTGAACCAATATTTAAATAATAGTGAAACCTATTTTTAAATATTTAATTTTTTAGATTATAAATAGTTAATTATAGTAATTGAGTAAATTCAAAGAAATTTGTATTATGTTGATTTAGATAAAAAATTTATTTGATCACTTACCCTTTAATCAATTCCTCAATTAAGCTCTTTCATTTTATAAAAAATATCTAGATATAAGTAAATAATATATTTTAGAAAGGTATATGAATTTATGATGCATAATTTTGAATATTTTGGCTCACTTCCATATTGCTTTCTATACATAGAAAATTTTTTTAATTTAAAGAGAAAGTGAATAATTAGTTTATTTTCACTGATGTTCCAAAATTGTTTCTAACACATAACACGATTCAGTTAAACAGAAGTGATTGAAATGTAAAGGCATAATTATGAAATAAAATATGCATGTTATGTAGGCTTGTTTCATTCTTGATTTTATGTTGCATTTCATTTTCTAATACTTTCTAAGTGCATAAGTTTTACTGTGCTGTAACATCAATGCTGACAGCGTTTTTGGCAAAGTTAAAACTATTTTTTATTTTATCTGACATTTCTAGTAAAAAACAGTATCTTCATTTATTTAAAACAAAATATTTTGTGAAAATTTTTAAAGGAACTGAGTTATGCTCTCCTAAGAGTAATATGTAATTTTGCATCAATTAATTGAACTAGTTGACTCAAGCACAACATTTGCACTGAAGGATCTATTGCTTGTATCAATGACTGTTATCAAGCACATTTCCTCTTCTAGTTTTATACTTAAAAGATCAATGGATAATAATCTGTGATTGTATTATCATTTTGTTTAAATGTTATTAAAACTTTAAAAATAATATTTCAGGATTAATGATTCTTTTGGAGAAAAAATACTGACATTAAAATGACTAAATACAATTGGATTTGTAGTTATAAATTTTATGAAAAATAACAAACCATGCACCAAAAGCCAAAATGGTAGTCCTTTTGAAGGACCAAAAGGATAAATGTTATTAAATCTATACACATAGGCAGTTGATTGCAACACATTCTAACCATTTACATGAATTCAAGTATCTTCATTTTGCATTTCTTAATAAAAACATTCTTCGAAAATAAAAAATATGTGTATGTTCTTATTTTTATGAACTTTACAAAATGTGCACAACTCAATCCTGTTCCAATTATACTTGAAATGTCTGTTTTTAGATGTATAAAGTGATTTGTATTTATAATACAGAAACTGGAAAAGTGATTAACCATTATGTAACTGCCGTATAATGTTTTACTTTCATTTTAATCATGTTATTCAATTATTGCTATAAGATTATCTTATTAGTCATATTTTATCTTAGCATAAATAGTTTAAAAAAATTCTCACCCTTTTGTCAATATATTATTCAAATAAAACAGAAAGTACAAATTTGATTTGAACACTAATAACATTGTCATTAAAAGTTTCCCTTTTCTATACATAATTTTTTCCTTTTCATAATTTGTTTTCAATTTTACAGATAACAGAACCTGCTTCATTCAAAACTATAGAGGCAATGTAATGCTTTTTCATAAAGGTTATGTCTTCAAACGAAACTGGGAATATCAACAGAAAACTTATTGGAAATGTGCTGATCATTACAAGCATAAATGTTTAGCCCATTGTCATACATACCAAGGTCATGTTGTCAAAGAAACAAAAACACATAATCATTTACCCAGCCAATTTTAAATAAATTCTATATTATGTTAAAATTATAAATGTAACAAAATATAAATTCTTTTATTGATTTGTTTTAAATAATAATTGACAAGTTGTGTGTGATAAGAATCCATATTATATATATGGAAACAACATTAATGAAGGGAGTAATCATATTTTGTGTTCTGAATTTTTTTTGCAATAAAGCTTGTGTATGATCATGTAAATCCTTATGGTAGTGAACATTTAATTCTCAATACTTTGCTGTAATGTTATGGGTAGTGTATAGCATTTTAGTTACAATTGTGTCATTTCATGCTTCATTGAACTTGCATATCAGCTGCAAATGTTCTTATTTCATATTTTTTCTTACTTATCTAAATTATACACTATAGATGTTTAATGCTTCCAATTTTCATGCAATTTTCGTTTCTAATATCAGACTTTTGAAACCCTTCTTTTTCTTTGAACATAATCAGTATTTTTTTCATTTCTTGCATTGTTGGGTTTACATTGTATTTGTCTTGGTTATTTCTGTATTTAGTAACTGCAGTTACAAAATTTCTGTACAATCATTTTCTTATAAAATTTTTAAATGTTGCATCTTGTTTACTTGTGTTAAAACATTTATTTAGTGTGATATAAAGGGTGATTGTCACAATGGAAGTTACAGTTATTATATTTTTAATTGTTCATCTTGGAAACATGTTTCGACTAAACAAATTTTCAGATTCTGCTTAGATGTTAAATATATAATTTGTCTCACAAGGGGTTGCATATGTATAAAAACACTGAATTTATCTTTTATACATATCATCAAAATACTTACTATCAATGTTTTTCTTTGTTTAATTAGGTCAATGAAATACATTCATATTATTAAGTCAAATATTCATGAGTTTATAAAGTGACTCGGTTTTGATAGAATAAATATTACTTTAGGGGACTGCTTGTGAAACGAGTCATGTTGTAACCAAAACTCAAAACATTTATATACATGATTTATGTTTCTCCAATTCCCAGGCACAGACTCATTATTACTTCAATGAAATTGCATTCCTGTCAGAAGCCTGTGAATCAACTCCCTAAATTTGTTGATTGTGCATTTCCCACTCTGTTTTCCATTTCACAGGTTCATCCTTCTGATTATAACCTCCATGCAGCTTAGACTCCAAAGTTCATTTCCATAATGTCTTATTATGTCTCAAAAATAAGCTTTTTTAACTCTTAACTACAAGGCACATGACTGTTTCATTGTAATATACACTGCTGGCCACCGTAAATGCAACACCCTGAAGGAAGCATGCAAATAATATGAAATTTACAACATGCATTAGCGGAGGTGAGATATGCAAATGATTAGAATTTCAGCGCAGACGCACATCACGCGCGCCTGTGGCGCCACTTCAAAGCGCTATTTAAGGCTTGGAGATTTCGACGATTTCAAGTACGGCAATTGTGTTTTTCTTCTGTTTTTTTCAAAAAAACGATCAATTATGCCTCGTAGAAAACAGCGATCATCTTTTGATCAAGTATCCGAGTTCGACAGAGGAAGGATAGTGGCCTACCGAGATTGTGGATTATCTTTCAGGGAAATCGGTAGTCGTGTTGGACGAAACCAAACAACTGTAATGCGGATATGTGATCGTTGGATGCAGGAGGGTACGACGGACCGACGTGTTCGATCGCATCCACCTCAGTGCACCACCTCACGTGATGACAGGCATATTGTGCGTATGGCAGTGACGGATCGCTCAGCCACATCACGAACCATAGCACAGCACATTCAGTCTGTACCGCATCATCCAGTGTCTGCGCGTACCATTCGACGCCGTTTACAGCAGAGTGGTCTGTCCACAAGACGTCCATTGCTTCGTCTACCCTTGACGCAGAACCACAGACGTTTCCGCCGCTAATGGTGCGATGAAAGAAGGATGTGAACGGCAGAATGGAATGAAATTGTCTTTACTGACGAGTCACGCTTCTGTCTGCAACACCACGATGGTCGGATTCGAGTCTGGAGACACCGTGGAGAGAGGATGCTGAACAGCTGCGTTATGCACCGCCACACTGGTCCCGCACCGGGTATTATGGTATGGGGCGGTATTGGATATCACTCTCGCACTCCTCTAGTACGCATTGCCGGTACTTTAAACAGCCAGCGCTACATCTCCGAGGTGTTGGAGCCAGTTGTCCTTCCTTACCTTCAGGGCTTGCCCACAGCCATATTTCAACAGGATAATGCGCGACCACACGTGGCACGCATTGTCCAAGGGTTCTTCGTCAATCGCCAGATTGAATTGCTTCCCTGGCCAGCTCGCTCTCCGGATCTTTCGCCGATAGAAAACATGTGGTCCATGGTTGCTCAACGATTGACCCAGAATACATCCCCAGCTGCCACACCAGATCAACTTTGGCAACGTGTGGAAGCTGCTTGGTCTGCTGTACCCCAAGAACACATCCAAAGTCTCTTTGAATCAATGCCGAGGCGTGTGGCAGCGGTGATCTCCAACAATGGCGGCTACTCTGGCTACTGATTTTGGCAGGAACCACACTTCACAGAAGTCTATAAATTGAATCATTTGATACTTGGTCAACATGTTATCTACAAAATAAATTTTGTTGTGATATCTCTTGTCTTTCTTGGTGTTGCAATTTGGGTGGCCAGCAGTGTATGTATGAATTTAATCAGAATGCTATTTTATTTTCTCACTGGTCAAAGCTGCTAAAATTTAAATATTTCACTTAACATTCCCCTTAAAAAGATGAAAATTTTCAGTTGACTAATTAGGTATAAAAAAACATTCTTCTCACAAAAGTTCATGTTAGAATTTATATATTTTATTCACTTATACAACCTCTTGTAAAATATAGGAAAAACCAACATCTACACATAAATGTAACACTTTTTTGACGAACAGTATGCTTATGTCTTATGTGAAATGAGCAGAAATCAGAAAAATCTTGTGGCTGTAGGGTGATGGAATTTCATGAAATTTGCTACAGGGGTTTAGTTTATGTGTAAATTACGATATCCAAAATATTTTGGCTCAAAATAAAATATTTTCGAAGTTTCAGGCATTTTAAGGACTTGCAACTTTGAAGAGCAGTTGTGAAATCGCTTGATGTTGCATGTTTGAAGATTGCTTTCTCAAAATCTGTTTAACGTAGACAACAATATTTTATGTTAAGAATTTTCTTTTTATCGTGTTGCTTTAGTGCGACGTTAATTAATTTCCATTACCTTTTTATCTATTTGGAAACAATTTTAAACATTTAAGCGAAAAATGGAAAATAGTCGATTTTGATAGAATTAAAAAGGTTTCAATGGGCTAATGGAATTTAAAGGCTGAAATTCATGCCATATACAGTGCTAGGTATGATAAAACGGCTACTGAAGTTTGGAAGTCGGCTTTTCTTTCCATCATCCAAACAGCAAAGGGGGCCGCGGTAGCCCGGTTGGAAGAGCAACAGATTAGAAACCGGGGGTTGCGAGTTCGAATCCAGCCAAAGGCCATCGTGAACAAAGGGGGCTGATGCACGTTAAATCTGTTGTGGTCCCAAATGTCCACGTTGGCGTGGTGTGGAAGTTTGGAGAGTGGGTTGCCAGCTCAGGTGTTGCCTCGGCATCTGACTGGTTCAAAATTACGTGGTGTCCCTTTGGGATTGATCCCGGACCGTCACCAATAGCCCATTGTGTTGCTCCAGTGCGACGTTAATTAAAATACCTACCAACAGCAAAGGAAAATTATAAAATGACAGTTTTCCACTTAAAATAGGCTCACAGAATCAAATGAAGGAAAGCTGTTGAAAACTATTTTGGAAGAATATATTTTAATGTCTTGTAAAAACATCCAGGATTGTATTTTGAGTCCCAAAGCAACAGTAACAAAATTAGTCACGTTCTTGCCCATCGATCAATTGGCGACTGAGAGTTTCGTCGCCAAACGACTATTCAGATAGGCCTACAACGGATTACCATATTCTAAAACTCGCCATATCTTGCAAGGTTTATTATCGCCAATCAGCATTTCCTACAAGCGGATGTTGTTTTTTCCAGTTAGTTGCTCAGTTTGAAGATCTGTCGCGTGGTTGTGGATTAAAATATGAATCCTAAATTATTGATTGGTTAAAGTGATTATCCAATCGGCTAAGTCGATTTGTGATTTACCCTTCAGAGATCTTATGACAGCGACTCCGCCCACATGATCCGTCTATTTCATTAGAAGGTCGATGATTATATGCATATTACTCGTTTCAAATGATAACAATGAAACCCCAAATCAACAATGAAATACCAAATTATTTTTAACTTTTGGAGCAAATTATAAAAGCAGTACATCAAATCACAGTTGAAACAGCCTAAAACATTTAAAATTCAATTGTCTTCAAATTCACTTTCAGTCTGATAAAGGTCTCGTTCAATTTTGAAGTTTCTTAAATTGAAAATTTTCCTAGTGCTGCTGAATTCTTGAAATCTACTTATTTCACTAGTGATTGTGATAAATATGGAACAAGGATTCGTGTGTGAGTTATGTATATTTGGGTGGTTGGTTTGGGGGTTTTATAGCGCAAGGGCCATGTTTAGCCATGCTATGCATATTTGGGAGAATCGGGTGTAACAACGATGTTTAAATTATTTTTTACTCAAAAATAGTATGTCTAACAATGCTTAATATTTCAAAATGTATTTAATGTTCACTAGTAGTGTTTAATACTTACGTTTCCAAAAGATTAAGCACACTCCTTGGATTAGGCAAAAAAAAGACAAGAAATTTCATGTGAAATTTTGCACGTGAATCAATAGTTTTCATTCTTATATCGCACTTTTTTTTATCGAAGCTCATAACTCATTATCAGCTGTGATAAAAAAAAGTAAGTTTACATCTAGTTAAAAATGTTCCTGAGACTCAAATAATCAAATTACAAGTATGAAAATTTCAGGATATAATAGACATCTTGCTCTTACATGTTGAAAAGTTTTGATGTTTTCGGAGCTATCCCTCAGTAAAATATGCATTTTAAAAATTTGAAAACTCGTATTTTTCCATAATTTTACTTTTGAATGTTTTTTCTTTATAAAGGTGTAGAAATACAATCACCAAATTACTCCACGCTATTTGTTAGGAAAATCTCCATTAAGAATAATTTTTAATCTCTCCATTTCTAGAGATATCAGAACAATATGAAGTTTGTAGCAAAACTTTTATTTTCGTATACCTCTCAGATTTAGTGTGTCAAATGGGAGCGAAAATGCAGCTCCCGAGGCGGGTAATTAAGGTGTGTTCAGGGTAATCATATTTGGCAAGTTATCGTGCTTTGCAACTGTCACATTTCACTAGTTATCGTTGTCTTGGCAAATGCTTTGGCTTTGAGACTCACTGAAGTCATTAGTGAGTTATCTTTTCCCTGTCTTTCGAAGAATTGCTGCTGAATAGAATTATCTCTCCTCTATGAAGATATCTGCTACAAGGGGAGTGGGGACGCCATCTTAAACAAAAGGTGGTGCATCATTTATAAACATCTTCATTTTTGTACAATTGTGTGTACATGTTTTGAAAATTCAAAATCAATTTTATTTTTGAGATTTCTTTACCATTTGGAAGGGTAGTCTGTCAAATGGGAGCGAAAATGCAGCGCCCGAGGCGGGTAATTAGGGTATGTTCAGGGTAATCATATTTGGCAAGTTATCGTACTTTGCAACTGTCACATTTCACTAGTTATCACTTTCTTGGCAAATGCTTTGGCGCATTTTTTGGCTTTGGCTTCTTTGAGACATTAGTGAGTCATCTTTTCCCCGTCTTTCGAAGAATTGCCGTTGAATAGAATTATCTAGAAATCTGCTGCAAGGGGAGTGGGAACGCCAAAGGGTTGTGCATCATTTATAAACATCTTCATTTTTTGTACAATTATGTGTGTACATGTTTTGAAAATTAAAAATTAATTTTATTTTTGAGATTTCTTTACCATTTGGAATTTAAGAAACTGCGAAGCTCTCCAATTTTGCAATTGAGGAGTACACAAAATGCTGACTCTCCTCCTGATTGAGCAAATCACAAAATACAAATCCACTTTACTCAGAATAAATTGCTGATAGAACTTTGGCTTAATTTTGATTGTTAGGTATTCAAAAACTTTCCTGATTGAAACTTGCGATTTGTCTTTTTAATTTCAAAGACAAATTTACATGAAAGGAAAAGCACTAAAATAATATTTTTTGCAAGAACCAGTGACAGTATATTTTGTCATGAGTAAGAAAACAGGAATGTTTCGATCCTTTGCAAGATTTTGTCACTGATAAAAAGAGAAATTTTAATCTAGTAGTTACTGTATATATATGGCTTACACACAACCAAAATCTGAATTTTTCATGGCAGTTCAATTCAGTTCTGACATAAAAAATTTGATCACTTTGTTTTGCGAATTAAGGAAATATTTAAGTTTAAAATGATAAATCCACTTTTACTATTTATTTTTAAAGGCAATTTAATACGCTTTTACAGTTTATTACATACCTATTACATTTTTCATTGCAATTAATAACTATGGATCTATTTCAATTTGGGGACTCTTGAAAAATATTTTACTGAAGAGTAAAAGTAAAATTATACCACTATATTAAAAGTTGGATTTATCAAAATGTTTAGTTATATCATTAAAAATGTGGTCACTTTGTTTTGAGTAATAAAGAAATGTCAGTTCAAAGTTATGTAAAACTTCCTTCGCTTTATTTCTTTTTAAGGACAATTCATTATCTTTTTCCTGTTTATTACTTATTTAACACCTTTTTGAAGTTTATTAAATGACGATAGATCTTGTTGAATGTTGTAGACTTTAATTTGAAAAGAAAACATTGTAGAGGTAAATCTCGTGAGCTGCTTGCTTTTGTATAGAAAATGTAAAGGGCGTTTATTTATTGTAGGCAATTCAAATTGATGTTGCTTCAACAGACCTCTTGAAATACGTTTTCCCTTTGCTAAGATGATAAACCATACACAATACAGATCATCATTTTGTATCGGTAGAATACATCTACATAAAGTGTCTCATGGTGGCTCAGAGAGTTGTAAATCGATTCTCATCAAACCCTCCTAAGATCAAGAAAGCAAGCTCAAGAAACCTTTTAGTCTCCCTAATACATAATTTTGGTAAATATAGAAAAATGAATTTTTTCACAACTATAAATTCTGATTCCTCTTAAACTTTTTGAGGCAAAACAATAAAGTGATCAAATTTTAGTAAGATGTTACAGAGAAGCCCTTAGTACAGATTTAGATTTTTTCAACGTACTCCACGAGCATCAACTAAAAAAATGGAATTTCAAAATTTCCCATTTTTAGTGGACAAATCTCTTGGAAAGGTTTGAAAGGATCGAAACACAATCCGGTTTTCTTATTCTGGACAAAATCACAATGGTTCTATATAACAAGGTTCACAATGGTTCTATATAACAGAACAAAACTGGTTAAACTGAATTGATGAATGAGCAATGACAATATCAAATGTGTTGCTCAAATATTGCATAGTATTATAGCATTAGCTGGTCATATAATAAATTTCAAATATTATTAATTATAATTAGTCATAAATTTTGAAATCAGGCATACATAAATTTAGCATAAAATAGCTAAATTTAATGTATCAAAAGTTGGGTTTTATTTCATAAACATTTTCCATAAATATAACTAATTAAGGAGATAGTAATTTTTCAGACTGAAATGTGTCATACCTCCATTGATAGAAAAATGTATTAGGGGTTCGGATAATTAGCTTTTCCGACGTTTTAAATTTATTCGAACTTTTTGACAAATTCCCAGATACAATTTTCAGTGCCTACATAGAATAATTTTATAAATATTTATTTTCAAAACTTGAGAAGAAACTTTTTTAATAATTTAAATGTCTGGCATTTACCTTATAAAATAAGTTATATTATATCTAATCTATATAAAAAACACATATTCTTGGTCTATATAAAAAGCATATATTCTTGGCCAGGGGGACGGGCAATGGGGTCCTGAGCTGACCTCGAAAGCGTTGGAATCGGCTTTTTAAAATGTTTTCAAGATAAAATACTATAAAAATTCATAGATTTCTTTAACATAGTTATTGAATTATGAAAATAATTGTTGTTTATTGTACTTCGCATAGAAAATTGTATGTATTTAACCAACAATAAATATTTGTTGAAAAACCCTCGTAAAATTATTTCTGTACTAAAACTGAGGTGTAACAATTTTAACACTATGTCTGTTTTTCAGTTCATAGTCAGGATGAAAATTTAATATATTATACAAAAACTTAGCGAACAAATATCTTTTTTAAAATATAATAAAGTTCAGATATTCATTTTGCATAAAAAGTTGTATTCCTAAGTTGGTTCAAAGTACAAAACGAAAAATACTTTTTTTAATGTAATAAGTCCAAATCTTCAATTAGCATAAAAATTCAATCTCTCTTTTGTACCTCCAAAAATAATTCCTGACTACATTAATGGTTTATTAAGTGTGAACTGTGAAACGAACAGCACTTCCAAAACCGGGGGGTGGGTAGATGAATCTTGAAGGGAAAGATCCGAGGTCAACACCTCGTAATTTTAAACCACGGTCTGATGACGAGGCAACACCTGGACTAGCACCCTCTCTCCAAGCTTCCACACCACGTCAACGTGAGGACATTCGAGGTTACGACAGATTTAACACACACCAGCACCCATGTACACGACGGTCTTTGGTTGGACCGAGTTTCGAACTCACAACGCTCTATTTTCTAATCCGTTACTCTTCCAACCGGGCTACTACTGCCCCACCAAAAATCGGAGTTACGTAATCAATTTATATGAGCTATATATAGGATATTTTCACGAACACTCAAAACTTGAAATAAAAATGCTCTTTCTTGCCGACTTATTAACTTAGTATACAATTTACTAACGTTGTCAATGTAAAGGGTGTGCTTCGTGACTCTTGACAAGATGAGCAGTGCTGAATTCAAAATTAGTAAGTTTCAGACTTAAAGCGCCACTGTAACTAGAGCGACTCATGTTCATTCCATTACACCACGGAATTCTATATATAGCTTATTTCTTTGTTCTATTAAAATGGAATTAACATGGCTGAAACCAGCTTCAACCATTGTTCGGAAATGCAAGCAAAAGTTTTGGATATTTTTCTACAACATTCATATTCTTCCAAAAGTAACTTAGTCCTTTTTTTTAAAAGCGTCTTAGCTTCAAGATCAACTGACACACAATTCGATAAGTTCATCTAATTTGTTACATTCGATGTTTTCAATATCTGCAGAAAATGGAATGATAACCCAATCTGGAATGTGCATGCTTTCAAAATCTGCAAAGCGCATTTTAAAATCATCGCTCAAATTTTGAAGATATTTTTGTATACTTCTAAGTCTTCCTCTTTTACTTTTAATTGCCGTAGATTCGAAAATTTCTGAAAATCTTTTCGTAGCAATGATGATTTAAATAAGGCTAATTTAGCTTGAAATCTAAAAGAATCGTCCAAGCTTGAATAATCGTGATAGCTTTATCTTGTAAACGGGTCGGTATGTCATTAAACTTTGAAAATAAGGCAGCCAAGTAAAAAATATGAACCGAATAAATATTACCCATACAATGATGTTTTTTATTTTTTTATCGTCCCTGGGGGTCTATATCGACCTCTTTGGTGACCACTGGTTAGGAGTATCAGCACAGTATGAATATTTCGTACATATGATAACAAAAATGACTATCTGACCCATTGAGAAGAAAGACATTTTTGAGTTATCAGTCCCTTTTCCTCTAAGAAATTTGGGAGCGGTCCGACAAAAGCAGCAAAAAGTAAAATTTAAAAAAGTTTTCTTTCTTGCTGGAAATATGAAAAATGCTTATTTATACAATATTTTTCCGTTGTGAGGCCCATCTGTATAAAACATCCTTGTCGCATGTCTAGTGGGTAATTCATCACTAGAATTGCAAAGATGATTTTTCAACTTGAATTGCATGTGTCACCTCTTTCTTGAACACATTGGTAATAGACGAAAAAAAAATATTTTTCCTAAAAGGATCTTTAAAATTTGTTGGCGAACCACACAAATCATTCTTTTGAAGATGCACATGGGCTTTATTCATTCAGTTTGAGGGGCCGCGGTGGCCCGGTTGGAAGAGTAACGGACTAGCAACCGAAGGGTTGCGAGTTCGAATCCAGCCAAACACCGTCGTGTACAAAGGGGGCTGGTGCACGTTAAATCTGTCGTGGCCTCAAATGTCCTCACGTTGGCGTGGTGTGGAAGTTTGGAGAGTGGGGTGCCAGCTCAGGTGTTGCCTCGTCATCTGACCGCGGTTCAAAATTACGTGGTGTTGTCCTCGGACTTTCCCTCTGGGATTGATCCCGGACCGTCACCAATAGCCCGTTGTGTTGCTCCAGTGTGACGTTAATTGAAAATACCAAAAAAAAAAAATACCATTCAGTTTGCATAAAATTATAGATGCCATCGAAATCTTAGCTTTGGAGTAATATCTAATTATGTCTTCAATTTTTTTCTAGGGGAATTATCCCCTTGATAGGAATTCGATATACTAGCTCATTTGTAAGGGATGGAAGATAAATTCAATGGGAAAGCATCGTCTTATAATGTTTGGTCACCATATTTTCAGATAAATAACACCTTTTCCTTATCACCTCAAACAGAAGACTTAATAAAAGTGCCACATTTTTCGACAGTGGAGATGCGAACAATTTTTTTAACGGCGAAATCGCGGTCACACGGTAGAAACGAATGTCTTCGGGAAACTAATGCAGAGCACATACTAACAAGGGTATGGTCTGTACTTTGTGCCCCACACCCGTCTGAGAAAATGTGCAAGTGCTTGATCGATTCCAATGATTGATTTAAAAACAAATTTAACTCAAGTTTAATTTGTTTTTCAATCATTCATGAATCATAACTTTTTACTTTACAAGGTTCAGCGTTCGTTACCATAAAATATTACCTTGCTCACCGAGCAACATATTTCGTAAATATGCATATCACGGCTTAGAGCAGAAACTCTTTAACTGACAAAAATATGTTACCATAAAGCTGTTTAAAGGCTAACTATTAGTTTTAGGTAAGAAAATAAGAATTATGGACATTTTGATAGTGTTATATATCTTTTAAACATATTTCAATATGACCATGCATTTCTCATCATCAGGAAAATAAGCATTTAGTGTCCTCGAAAGAATGAAGGTAATGAGTTTCTGCTCTAAGCTGACGGTGTGGATTATATTATTAATGAAAGCTGTCGAATACAGAAACTCACATAATTTGAGATGCCATTTTTATTTTATTTGGAAAGTAATTTTACAAATTAAGCGAACAAGACCTGAATGGAAGCTGATGAACGGAATATGTAATCAGACCGTCTTTCGTGAGTAAATTTGTTATTAGACATAAGAGAGTCACAGATTTCACTTCAGTATTAAACATGTACGTAATACAATACATAGGTGGAAGGGGCTGTGGGAGCTTAACTTCGAAAAACCCCAAATATATTTGATTTAATTTATTGAGCTGTTTTTAACACATTTCTGACTTCCCAGGTTGGTTACATTAGGGATAAATCAACTGGGCTTCAAAAGTAATGATCAAAACGAACGTCTGGTTCTGATCCTTACCTTTCCGAGAAGACAGAAACATTCAACACATACATAATATGATGGACACAACTGAGTTATATATGTTTTGAATCTGTATCAAGGTTATTTTCGTCAAGAGCCATACTTTATTTTTCACAATCGTATGCATTATAAAAGAGTAACTGAATTACCAGGCGCTGCTCGGATTGAATAGTTTGTAATTCATCGTAATATTAGTTATTCCTATGGGGAATTCGAAGAATTTCTAGCCCTCTCTCTACAGAACTAGGACAAATAGAACGGGGGTTAATATATAGCCTGTGCTTCGTGCAGTAGTCAAAGAATTAGTGTACCAAATTTGTTGTGAATTGGTCGAATTATGATAGTAGATACTGAATGCTATTCCTATTTGGATCACGAATTGCTTTTAGCCTGCTCTCCAGACCTAAGACAAATAGAAGGGTGGTTTATAGCCTGTTTTCCGCAGGATTGTAAAGAATGAATGCACCGAATTTGGTGTGAATTGGTCTGGAAGTGATCGTAAAAATACTCAATGTTATTCCTATGAGGATTTCGAATTGTTTTTAGTCCCCTCTGCACAACTAAGAGAAATATTTTACACAATTCAACAAAAGTAATGCTCAAGCTCCCGAAAAAATTCACTATCCTTTGTAATTCCGGATAACCTAGAACTAAACGAGTGAATTAGAATGAATGAGCGGAGTCTATCTGAAACGGGAATATTTCCTTATCCAGACACACGAATTCCTGACTCTTGGTTGAAAAAGTTCTGGGTTCGATTCTTGATCTGAGAAAGAATGTATCTATTGGTTTGCAATCCTTTTTAAGTCGTAGGTTCCAGTCTAATTAGCCTTCATTTAGGAAAACATTACTATAGAGCGACCAACCAAAAGTAAACCCAAACCCAGGTACATAATCAGAAAATAATTTCGGAATAACTAGGTCTTCCCTCTCCCGTTTCTTCAATCCAATAGAATTGAGCTAACATTGTATAAGCATTGCATTTAATAATTTTTCGAATGCCTAAATCTAAATAATCTAGTACTGAGTTAAAGTATCGAGTTGGCAATTTATCATTGTAATGAAGATATAAACCAAAGTATTCCCCTCTCACACAAAAAGTGTGATGTTTTCGTGGATTATGCAAGGTACTCAGAAATAGGAATTGTATTTAGTGTTTTTGAATCATTAATATCTTAACAAAATTAAAGGCTACGACATAATTTTTTTTATACTGAAAGAAAACGTTTTCCTTTCACAATAAATTGCTTTTATCTAAAAAAAAGGTACGATGTTGCTTTAAAGCGGCAACATTTTTGCTCTAGGGATTTTAAAAGTGAGAATATTTTGCCATATCCCTGATATATATCATGTATCTGGAATTGGTTATTTGAATCAAAACTGTAGAAGCATTTTCTTCACCACTCATGGCGTCTACGATAGAAGAGGTTAAAGATTATTCCTTCTCTTCGATTCGGGAAAAACTTCGGTGCGAGAATGAGGTATTTTTCCCACACTAGAAAAACCAGCTATGCCAAAGGGGATGTCCGAGGCTGTCTTGATAAAAAAGGCCGCATCCAGACTCCTATGTCTCCCCCACATACGACACTTTACTGAGAAATCTTCCACACCCCATCGATCGGCGCGAATGTCTTTTCCATTGACTCCCCACTGAGAAAAACTCGTTAATCTCAATGAAAACCAGACTGCGGACATTGCCTTTGGCAAATTTTCCCATGCTGCTAAGACCACTGAATGGATGGGGGGGGGGCAGAGGGCTCAACCCCCCAGGCGAGGAAAACATTAAGCCCGCTTTGTATGCGTACATCCTGCATCCCTCCTTCCCTTGTAGATTTTCAATTATAAGCAGGTATTTCCAACTTTCATCCTTTAGTTTTCAGACGCTTATAATTTACTTTTCCTTGCAAAGGATAAAATTACCTGAGTGCAGCTAGAATTTCTAAAATGTAAAATTAAAAAAATTGTTTCCTGAAATTCTGGTAAACTCGAATAACTTATTTTTAAAAAATTGCGTTTGGTATGTTTGGGGAAGTTTATAAAATGTTTTCCTTTGAGGAAGTTTCTCTAGTACATTTTGGGTCGTTTTTAGAAAAGCTGTGGAAATACTACTGCGATTTTTTAAAATTATAGTAAAATAAAAGTTCTGAAAAACTGAGCCTGACACTATATGAAGTCTAAAATTAAATCTTACTCATGACTGAGAAAAAATCACAACTTTGCAACACTAAGTATATAGTTCAGGTCTAACCTGTTTATTGCATATTTTCCAATGTTGCTCTTCTATAATCTACTGATTATCTCAACTAAAAGAAATTTATTATTGATGCCATATAAAATGGTCACCAAAAACAAATATCATCTAGTAATTTATAGTAGAATACTGGATGATCAAGAGACATCAAATTGCATCATTATTTTAGCTTTCCATATTCAATTAGATTCAAACAAAATGCAAATTCAAGTTGGAAAAGAAAACCAGTATTTCCATTTGCATGCAAAGATCAATTTCAATGCAATAATTTGAAAACCTATTGAGTTGCATCCTAAAGAAAAATTAATTCTGTTACCTCTCTCATAAAGATACAATAATGGAAACCTCTCAAATTGCATCCTGAAAATAATAATTAATTTTGTTTCTTTTTACATAAAAATGCAATAGAACCTCTCGACATGCATCCTGAAAATAAAAATTATTCGTTTCTTATACACTGGTTTATATTTACCCTGAAGTAGTTGCCATGTTTTTCACCTACATAGATCTCAAGGGTGTATCTTGAAATGGCTACATCTCGAATTTCCCACTTCAAATCAGTAGCTAGTCTTAGGAATATGTGAGGTTACTTTAGAATCATTCTGTATTTATTTGCTACTTATCTAAAATATTTCTTGACAATTTAATTCAACAATATTGATCTTTTATTACATCTTATAATCTTCACAATGCAAAATGATTGAAGTAAATCTTCAAAACTTGTAGCCGTCTCTTGTCTTCTCAACATTTAATAAAACTAATTTATTGCTAGATGGATAGTCAGTAGCTATACAGAGTTTCAAAAATAAATTTCCTAAAGTCAAAAGTATTAAATTCCTTTCTAACATCTAAATTCTTAACAATCTGATGTACAAAGTATGATACAAAGACACCACAACTAGTGCTATCTGTCTGGTTAAAGTGAAGAGGGCATGAAATTAACCAATCTTCATAAAGATTTAAAGCTTTACAGATCTAATTTTTCAAAAATTGAATGGAATCTGTAATTTTCAGCAGAAGTTGTACCCAGGGGATCATAGAAATCAAATTTTTTCTCTTGAATTTTTCCAACAAGTAGAACCCAATAATTTTCATTTAAAGTTATAAATGAATATTCACTAAGAGCAAATGGTACTCCAGCCAATCTATTTAACATTTCATTAGTATTACTCATATAATTCATTTCAAACACCTGGCGCAGCAAAGGAATTAGTACCATAAAGGATCTTATTTAAAAATCCATCAATAAGACTGTCATAAAGCCAGCCACATTTGAAATCAGATGCTGCAGCTGTTAAGGTTAAAATTTCTTCATTTGGAATATTGGGATAAAGATATTTAATTTCTAGCAAGCTAATGGAAATGTCATAAGATGTAGAATATAGGCTTAGTAATATTGTTTAAAACAAGTTTCGGAGTAAAAGTTTTGTAATTTTTAGCAGTATTTTCATTATTAAATGCTTTTCGACATAATAAACTATTGTCTTTACTTAAATAACTCAGTCAAATCTAGCAAATTGTCTTGCATGGCTTTTTTTGAGTAAATGTAGGATAATTACCTGATTTGCGTTTGGAAGCTTTATTGGCTGTTGTTTTAAAGAGTCAACTTCTGGTTTGGAGATATAGGTACAAATGACATATTATTACTAAACTATTCCAAAGTCTGATTTAACTGCACCTTTGCATTCACATACAAGATTTTTTAACGTTTTGGGAATGTTAGGCAACAACACTTTTTTAACAGTTGGATCATGAACAAGAGAAGTAGCTCAGACATTAAATTTCTGCATGACTCAAGCTTGTCTTCATCAAAATGTGGCATAGCATATGGATAAATCTTGGGTTTTGCCACTAATTATAACGAGGAGCAAATTTCCATCTTTTCGATAGAATTATCACTTATAGACAAAGCCTCTCTGCAGGAAATCGAATGAATTTTATGGATTTGCTTGAAAAATGGGTTTCTATTAGGACAATTACAAATATACAAGTGACTGCATAGACTTAAACATTTCCCATCTATAAGCACTATAAAAAACAATTATCTTCTTGAGGACGTGCTTTGTAAATCTGCTCTACGATGTATTCAGTGTCATCATTAGACGCAGATTTTATTATCCATGATTGACAACTTACTTCAAGTATGTGATGATCGGGAATTTTCATTGCTGATAAATATCGTCTTTGATAAGTTGGTGGATATATGCTCTTTGGGCAGTTAGTTAAAATATTATACTTGTGGGTCATAAATATATCTTCTTCAATTTGTAAGAGGGTTTCAATCAGCTGATCTAATTGCCTGTTAAATTTTCGTTGCAAATAAGTCGTTTTAAGTTTATTGTGAAATGATTCACAATACATGTTCGTTTCAGGGAAAGCATGGGGAAAATTCCAATAAGCCATTGCCCAAAGACTTGCTCTGCTGTAATAATATTCTTCAAAATACGCAATAAATGAGAGTGCAATGGTCTGAAACTTCTGCAAAAAAATTGTCCATCATTGTTTGAAAGTTAATTGAATTTCTTTCTTCAAGCAATTTTAATAGAGTACAATATAACTCTTCTTTCAATTTACAATTGGAGACTTTGGCCAACAATTGACACTGCCAAGCTATTAAAATATGCCCCTTACACAATAAATAAGGAACATTTTCACCAAATACTTTTTTGAATACAGGCCCTGTTACGTGGTCAACATCTGTCATTACACAATTGATTTTCAAATCAGGAATTACTATTTTAATGCTCTTAAACAAATGGTACAATGTATCTTGGACTAGATGGTTTACAATGAAGTGGGCTACAGGGTATCCAGAGCCAAATTCACCTGGAACAATCAAATTTTATAAATAAAAACCATATTGATTGGTTTGATGTGTCGAATCAATACACAACACCCTAGTGCTTCCTTCAATCATCAAACTTCTTTGTTTTCTAGTTTGTAAACCAAGAGAAGACTCATGAGATGAGGGCAGCTTATCAAGACCTTTAGGTCCATATACAGTAGGCAACCCTTGTGGTTTATATACAGTGGCTCCGAAAAGTGTTCGCACACTTTAAAAATTTGTAGAAAAAGCGCTGTAGCCTGGAATTGAATTCGAATATAAAGTCCAATATTTTTTCATATCATCTCCATGTGATTCTGAATAAAACCTAATATTCTTTTAAAAAATATTGACTCATTTTCTTTTTATAAAAATGAAAATGCAAGGAAGCAGAGAAAGAACACGTCACAAAAGTGATCGTACACCGAAATATTTTCGGATAAATTCATAAATAAAATTATCGTTTATAGCTTTTTTTAATTGACATTTAAAAAAATCGTTTGGCTTTAATCTTTGCTTGCTTACTTCGTAATATTCTATTTATTATTTAAAAATGGCTCGTAGTCGTAAGGAAACAATGAACAGCATTCGAAAATTGATTATTTTTCATCATAGTAGTGGTAAATCAGTTCGGAATATCTCCAAGTTAGTAAACTTATTCCATTCTACGGTGCAGTATGTGATAAAACGCTTTAAAGAAGAAAATCAGATCGAGAACAATGTAAGGAAAGGTCATCTGGTAAAGTTAACTCAACGTGCTCAGCGATTTATAGTTAGAAAATTTGTGAAAAATCCACGTTTGAACATAAACATGTTTCTGTAAATTTCTACAGAATTTACTGAAACATTTTCTACTTCAATTTCATCTGAAACTGTTCGACGAGTGCTCAGATCAGCTGGATTAAATGGGTGTTCTGCCCGAAGAAAATTTTTTGTAAGTACAAAAAATAGAAAGCTTAGGCTTTCCTTCGCAAAATCAATGATAAATAAGCCCGAAACGCATTGGAATCATGTCTTATTTGCAGATGAAAGCAAATTTAACATGTTTGGTTCCAATGGGCGTATAACTATATGGAGAAGAAAAAATAAGGAACTTAATCCCAAGAACTTAGTTGGAACAGTAAAGCATGGCTGTGGAGGTGTCCGTGTGTGGGGGTGCATGTCAGCATCAGGACTAGATAATTTGGTATTTATTGATGGCATAATGAATCATGATCTTTATTTAAATATTTTAAAAGACAATTTGAAATTATCAGCCCAAAATTTGGGTATTGGAAACAACTTTGTTTTTTGACAAGATAACAATCCTAAGCACACGGCTCTCAACGTTCGCCTCTGGTGTCTATAATTGTCCACAAGTTCTGAAAATACCACCTCAGTCGCCGGATTTAAATCCAATAGAACACATTTGGAGAGAACTGGAGGTTAGAGTACGAAGGCATGGCATTAAAACAAAAAGCGAACTAAAAACAGCAATGATTGAAGAATGGTGGAACATTGATGCAGAAATTACCAAAAAACTAGTGAACTCTATTCCCAGACGTTTAAAAGCTGTTGCAGATGCTATAGGATATCCTACTAAGTACTAATTTACCGAAATATTACAATATTTATTTACATGTAGAGATTTTTTAAAGTGTACGAAGCCTTTTGTGAGGTAACCTTTTTGATTATTGATTTTCCAAAAAAAGGTTTTACTATGTTTTTAAAATATTTTATGTAGTTTTACTAAGAACAAGTTATAGATGTTATTAAAAAAGTTGAGTTTTTTAACTACAGCAGCTACTGATAGGGCATCATCGTTGGGGTATAAAAATGATTTATTTCGTTTCCCCCATATAGTAATTTATTGTTTTTCGAGATACGAATGACTTCTTCACATTGAAGCAATATGTTATTTCGTGATCCTGTTCCATCTCGTAAAATGTCGTGGAATTTTGGAAATTGAGATTCCCAATTCTACGTAAGCTTTAACTTGATCTCGATAATTTTGTCTCAAAGGTTGAAATTTAGTGTTATCAAAATTTAATTCATGATTGTGTCCAGGGGAAAAACTGACTAACTTGATCCACTTCTTCACATACAGATATTCTTGTTTGACAGTTGCAATTAGGAACATATTATGCTTTAAATTTTTTCTTTATTCAAGATTGAATTTCAGACTCAGATGAATAAAACTGACATAGATAATAATGATAAGTTTTACCAACAACACATTTGCTTCCAGAATTTTTTTAAAAGTAACTGTAAGTTTAGCAGCTTTCTTCATCTAACTATGCCTGAAACTGCTCCATAGAATCAAACTGGTATTCCTGTAATTTTATGTTACTGTTATGAACATCAACTATGTTTATCACGTACAATTTTCGAACGGAAAGTTTTATCAAATTCAGGAAGGATAAAAGGATAATATCCATCACTATTACAATCAGAAATTTGGCAAATTCTTTGATGCCTAAATAGACTACCTCGATGATTTGGCACTTATTATACTTATCATTCACCATATCGTCAGAGCTACCACATCTCTTGTACTCCACAGGCTTTGAATTTTGTTAACTTTTTGGGGAAACAGAGATGCAACCATTATGGCCCTCATAACTGGTTTTGGAGAGTCAGATTGAAGTTTAGGATGTCTATGGAAAAAATAACATTATTTTTATATACTGTGATGATTCATTGCATTTTTTAAAAATACAGGTTGTGATTAAGTATTTTCCAAGAGAAATTTCATTTCTGAATTCCAGAAAAAGAAAGCATCCTTAACTCTTAATTTGTGGCTAATAGCTTAACACTTCGGCTGTTTTGCCTTCGGCAAAACAGTGATCTAGCCATCGTTATCCTCACTAGTAATGGGGTAGTTGAGGCTTGGGATGTCTAAGTGACAATAAAAAGGATTGGCTTTTAATACGTTGGAACTGTTAGTTATATATTTCAAATACTAGTTGTAATTAATACTTTTTTGAAAAATAAACTTCAGTTTTTAGAAAAAGTTATTTTTTATTCACTTTCTGAAGAAAAGATCACATTACAGCTTAATCTTCAAGGGAGAGGTATTTATCCTGATCCCGAGACAACAAAGCTGAAATCACAATACATGTCTCTTGATTTTGGTTTAAAATGGTTTGCAACAAGTCCTCAAATTTTGAGAAGCATCCATGAAGGCTATCATAGGTGTTATTGGTACCTACATTTAACAGAATCAAGTCATAATTCCAGAAAAAGAAAGCCTACTTGCCTCTTAATTTGTGGTTGCTTAACTCTTCGTCTGTTTCTCCTTCGGCAAAACAGTGATCCAGCCATCATTATCCTCACTAGTAATGGAGTAGTTGGGTACTTGAGGTTTGGGATGTCTGTGAAAATAAAAAGAATTTAGCCTTTAATACACTGGAATTGTTAGTTATATATATTTCAAATACAAGTTGTGATTAATATTTTTTTGAAAAATAAACTTTAGATCTTAGAAAAAGTTATTGTTGCTTTTTGTTTTGAGACTGCTCAATCCTGGGATGCTGTTGAAGCTTTGACAAAACAGCGATCCTACCTCCAGAGTTCTTACTACTGAAAGTTGGACTAGGGCGTCTAGTGAAAATAAGGAAACTCATTAGCCAAGCCTCAACTAAAGCTTGAATATGGAAACAACATTACACATTTAAAAGTAATATTTGATGTACAATATAATGCAGATTAATACCTGCACTGAACAGAACCTTTGGTAACAATAGCAGAATACAGTTCAACAGCCTTAGTCTCAGGAGGAAATACAGGTTGATTCAAACTCTCATTTGAAGAATTGAGAGAGGGAAACTGAGCAGGTAGGTTGTGGAAAACCTGCTGTTTTTCTACATCACAAGCTTGAATGCTCGCCAGAGCTTCTTTTAGCATTGCAATAAAGATTTGTACTAGTTGAAAGTTCCCTTTCCTGTTTAAATGAAGGCCATCCCTTTCCAAGTGACTTGGGCTCTACAAAAAGAAACATTTTGCTTCTTTTGGCAGTAGGAAAACAGCCGTTGGTTTAGAAGATAATTTTCGGTAGAAAAGGTCTCATTACAGCTTGTTCTTCATGGGAGAGGTATTTATCCTGATCCTGAGAGACAATAAAGCTGAAATCACAATACATGTCTCTTGATTTAGGTTTAAAATGGTTTGAAACAAGTCCTCAAATTTTGAGAAGCATCCATCAAGTCTATCGTAGGTGTTATTGGTAGTTAAATGCAACAGAATCAAGTCATAATGATTCTCTAAAGATGAAATCTTTTCCATAAAACGTTCAATGGTGATTCCTGGAGAAGCTAGAACATGTATTACACTACCATGTAATTGCGATGGTAAATACTGATCTAAATATTTAACCACAGAATCGTCAGTAATTAAAACCTTCATAGCTGTGGTTTACAATTATTAGATAATTTACAGACAGGAAAAGTAATTAAAAAAATAGAAACTGGTCACAGAAAACAATTAAACAAATAAGACTACAGCATAAATGCAATCATTCAATTTTTAAAATGCGGTACAAAAGCGTAAACAAACAGTAAAAAATAATTGAGAACTGACAAAGAATCAGTACAAAAATGTATATCGAAAATAAAATAACTTTCAAAATAACGAAATATGCAAGAAAAAAGGATAAGCGATTCCAAATAAGCTTCGCAATACCAAGGAGCGTAATCAAAGCACTGATATCAAGCAAAGTTGTACTGAGTTACTGGCGTGATTGACCACACCACTGCAAAGCATTCCAAAATCAAAATTGGCTGAAATCGAATTAGCTTCCACGCCAGAAAGGTTTTTGAGCCAAGCCGGCGAAATCTATAGCAACCTCCGAAAATCTATAGTAACCCAGGTGCTGCATTTTCGCTCCCAAAAGTAACTTTCCAGATCAAAGAACACTAGCGTCAGTGCATCACATAGGTGCACATCGTCAGTCTTTTGTAATTGATTAAGAAATTTTCTGTGGTAACGACTGAGAAATCTAAGTAATAATTTCTCGCCAACGGCCAGTACCTTACCAATTTCGAATCGCCAAAACATAGAGCTATTTTTTCTTTTCTTTTCCATCCGCAGAAATCTAGATCAATTAGGAAGATTGGAGACAAAAGCCAGATTCTGCAGATAAAAATCTCAAGGAAACCAACCAACCATCCGAACGTTTGGTGTTTACACTGAAATTTGAAATCTCGTCAGAATACCAAAAAATAAAATCCAAAAATTGAAATATTGCGTTCTTGGCTAGGGCGATAATTTTTTTTCTCTAAAAATTGCTCGGATTGTGCTTCTCTATAACAAGAGTTGTGTTTATGTTTCTTGTAATCTTTTATTGTGCTGAGGATTAGCTTCGGACATAAAAAGCATATCCTAACCTTTATTCAACTGTATCTGTGACTGAGACGCTTGTCTTAGTTTTGATTTCTTACTTTATTACTACGCGTTTTGTTGAATACAATCGATACTGTGCCTGTGCTTACTGTTTTGTTACCCTTAAATTTTTTCTCTTGTCAGTGGAAGGAAACAAATCTTCCATTTTGTCGGCTTTTATTTTGAAAATATTGAATTTTTCCTTTGTTTACTTTTTAAAAAGAAAACAAAAGGTCATTTTTTGTTCTATAAACAAACATTTAATCGTTATGGAACAAGCAATATACAGTTATCTGGCTTTCAATGTTAGCAAATATTTTGTTTTATTTTGCATTAATACAACCTCCAGCTTTTCAGTGTGTTTTAGAGCAACCCGGCTTGATTTTAGGCCTTTACAGAAGGCCTTCGAAGCAATACAGATAACAAGCGAAAAGATTTTTAGATCAGGTTTGATACATCAACTCTTGTGGGAAATGTAGAAAAAAATGTTATACATCAATTAGTTTCCCAAAATACATAGCTTTTATTTAAAACTGTTGGAATTTTTCGAAAATAAAAAAAATATATAATTTTGACAACTAGTCAATAAGTGAAAAATAGGTTTCCTATCAAAAGTATATAAATCGCTAGATCTAGTGTAGTAATATAACAGTAGTGCAAAGCAGATGATGGTACTTATAACATTTTGGATTTACTTTTCACCAATCAAGTTTTCTCATTGTTCAGCTTTCTGAACAGAAAGATATTTTAATTTTCTTTACTTTTTATATTTGTGCGATAAAACTACGTTATCTTTTATATTAGTTTGATTGTAACTTGGAAGTTTTTCACATAAAAATATCTGTTTGCTTAAAACTTGACTTGTACTTATCTTGAATTAACTAAAATCATTCTATATTGCAGGTTATTTATTTTACTTCCTTTAGATTTATATAAAATGAATTTTTCTGCATTAATGTTGTTAATTACTGCAATAGATATTAGCTAGTATTTCTTTCAAAATATGTTTGCTTGAAAACATAAGGCTCAGAAATTACACAGAAAAAATTTATATTATGCTTGTGTTAAGTGTTTGAAAGGAAGGTTAAATACCAATATACATTATGACTGCCAACATGAGTTTAAAATGCTCAAGTTTGGTTATTTCTCATAATTATGATTGCATTGCATGTAAAGCTCAAATGTATATTTTAAATAGTATACAGTAACTCCTAGAAAAAATCACCTCATGGTGTACAAGAAAAAGGCTTGATTTATCGAGGGTTGAGGAAAATGGTTCCATTTTCATATTTCCTTGCTATCTTGTCTTAATAAATGTCAATTTGGAACCATTTTTAATGAAAACTAAATATATGTTACTATTGGTCAATTATAAATTATTCAGAACCTATAACCATTAATACGGATACCAGTAATTTGTATTACCATGGAATCGCACACACATTATGAAGAAAACATTCCTATATCTGATAGATGGGTACAATTTTTTTCTGAAGTGAGCAAAAAAATGTCGACTTGCCAAGACTTCTGCAATATTGTAGTTTTTCCTTATCTCCCTGAAAGTACTGATATTTTCTGTTATGAACAGTATGCAGCCAAAGGAGAAATCTAGATTAAGTATTGAGACAATAAGGGTCCTATGTATGTTAGACAGAAATTGCGGTATGGAGCAGGAGAGGTTTTATGAAAGAATTGAAAGTTGGAAATTTGCTATGTAAGATTTCTTAGGAGAAATATTCATGGTACAATTGTGAAGTAGTCTCCCTGTGTGTTTACAAATATTTCTGTATTTGTACATATATATTTTATATGCCATTTTACCATTATGAATACAATTTTTATTTATAAAGTTTACTTTTGGAATCTATTATTTATTGAAGCATAAAAATATCAAAGAATCACAAGCTGTATTTTAAAAACTTCAATTATTATTTTTTATTTCTAATGCATGATCACTGACCTCTTTGGTCTTCAGCGCTGCATGGACAGCTACTTGCGAAGGAGCATATATGGGGTGAGCCACAGCTACTCTTGACAGGCACAATCACCTACATCCATGTGCTTGCAAACCAGGATTAGAACCAGGGACTTACTGAGTTGCAGACAAGCACCTAACCACTATACAACTTCATTTATTAAATTTAGTCTAATTTATTATGTTTTAGTATAACAATTGATTATAGTTAATTTAATAAGCTGTACTTTTAATCTAGCTATTCTTTCAATTATAAAATTCCTAAAACCATGTATTCTTTCTAAGTAATAATCTAAATGCTATCAAATGTTTGCCTTTATTTAAACCTGTTTTTCATTAAATGAATTTATAGATTGTATGTATTTCATGGTTTTCTTTCTTTTACAGGAAAAGAGTGAATTGGAAGATCTCATAGTTTTATGATTAAAGTGAAATGCTATTCTGAAATCGGGGTTTAATTGGGATTTTATATGATTGATCCAGATTTTACTTAATATTTATCTAATTATATACATTTTCATAGTATATAATATAAATTTTAAGAGTAATATGTATGTAGGGTTTTTGCCCCTACATGCGTTCAACAGATGGCAGCACCGGACACCGCGAGTTATGACGTGACGTCGTGACTAGCATATAAGGGAGTTTTTCCCGCCTTTTCAAAAAACTTTTCTCCAATGTTCTTGTAAAGACGTGTCGCGCTGTGCTCTTCGGAGCTTTTGGTTTCGTTTAGTATATCCATCTAACATCACCCCCTGTCCTTAGATATTTACCTAAAATCTCTTGATAAAATCCCCTAGACCCCTTGCTACTGTAATTTCTCTGCATAAAATAAATTATTTCAAAAAGTACCACTGCTTTGTCATTAATTTCCAATTGTGGGACTGAGTTTGATGGCCTTTCTACTTGTATATTGCCAAATATTTATAATTTTTTTAAAGTTACCAAAGTTTTAGTGCAATTATTAGTTTTTAATTAGTTCAATTATTTTATCCAATGTGTTGCGAGACTAGTTTTAATTTGCAGCAATGTGGTATTGTGTAAATTAATCTTTTAAAATATGAGGTAGATTTTCTATATAGAAATAAGAGTTTAGAGTAAATATGCTTCTAGTTTTTGTCACCTATTACAAACTAAATTAATAAATATTGTCGTTAGTTTATTTTATATATACAGTAGAACCTTAATTATCTGAAATAATGTAGACAGGGATACCTCAGATAACCAGAAACTCATAATACAGATGTAACACCAAAAAACATGTATGAAATACTAAAAAAATTAACTACTTCATGTTGCTACTACTGAAAGATTTATAATACTAGGATTAAGAATAATTTATACTTGGATTTGTCTTGGTATGTATTGTGATACAATACTCCCTGGGTGTATTTCTCTCCTGTGTCAGTAAAACTTTCATTGTGTATGTCTTACTTGATGTATGTTTTGTGTCTGGCTCAGCATGGCCAAATATGGTCCTTGTGCCATAAAACCCCCAAACCAACCAACTGCATATTGTGATAATTTTGCAATAAATTAGTATGAATTATGTACCCTTTAAATGCTCATGTACAAGTCCTTAGCGCTCTTCTGTTTTGCAGCACTTTGTCGAAAGAGGCGAGCTTTAAAAATCCACTCATGTAAAAGTGCAGCACTTTCTCACCTCTTTGGACTAAGTGTACACACTAATTTGACTGATAACACAAACACGCGGTTAATCAGAGCTTAGATAATCGAGGTTCTACTGTACAATTTTAATTGAAATCCTTTGCAATATTATTAAACTAAATCTTAATCAATATCATTGATTCTCTCGAATCCCTTTAAGTCCTGAGCCTTTTCCTCCCAAGTTCAAATTATTTGTTCATTGATTCTCACATACTGAAACTGAAATCTTAAAAAATTACCTAACCCTTACAACCATGGGCTTAAAGGGTTAAAAGTAAGATTATATTGTAAGATGCATAGTTTATATTAATGAGTAAATATTTTGTCTACTCTTTAGTTTGGCTTATAAGGATACATTTAGTACACTACTTTTATAGTTGTAGCTAATTCTAAGCTATATTCTTTTACTTCATTTGTGAATAAATTTGAAGACTTAAGTATAATATTTTGTGCAATTTAAAGTATGCTTTGATTTCTGTCTTCTACATATAATATGTCCTACATATTATATATTACCAGAACATAACGTATATTAGATATGTAAATAAATTGTATTTTAATATTTATCTTCCTCCTAGGTATCAGTTTACTTTCAAAAACTTTACAAAATGGAAAGGAATTCAAATCTGCAAAGAAAATACTCCTACCCATGACACTGTCAACTGTTCCTCAACTTTTTCTCATTAACAGTGGTATGTGGGAGCAGCGCAGTGAAATTGAAATTGTTGATAGCCGCACGTTAAACAACTCACTTCCACAGATCAAATCTGAACCTGATGACGATTATGATGATGATATGAAACCTCCACTTTCTCCTTGTAAGTATATTTTGTACATTCTTTAATTTAAGTTTGTTAAGTCAACAAAAATGTTGCAGTAATTTAAGATTTTTGTTATGCGGATTCAAAAGGAAGTTTCGTTACCCGCGTCTCAGAACGGCAGATTTTTCTTGATTTCCTTCCCTCTACAGGACTTGTTAGAGAGTCGTAAATGACTTTTACGACTGACCACCTAGCGCGCTTTCCTTTCATAGTGTTTGGCATGCTAGAGATATCACCGGTACGACATTCTGAGTTTCCCAGCATTCACAGAATGATCGACAGGGTAGGGCTTCAAACAAAAGGACCACCCATCTTTAGGGCCAGTCGCTGACAGCTCGCAAATGGTGATCGATGTCAGCAGTCACTTAAAAGGGATAATATCTTTGGTACAGCTTCAGGAAGTAAAATCTCATGGTACGACTGTTGTACCACCTGTAGTCTAAAGGTTAAGGTGTATTTCAAGATTGAATTCTTAAATTTTATTTGAAGCCATAAAATCACCAAATCTACCAATATTTATTAAAAACTGAAAAGTGTTCCTTGAGAAAATTGAGTTTGGGATCCACTAATAGAGAATGTTATGACAGTTATCAACTTTTCAAGTATTTTTTTCCTTGATAGTGCTATTTTCATTTTTGAATATTACATTTATGGTTTTCACATTTATGATTTTTATGGTTTAATTTCACATTTATGACAACTGGACATCAAGCATTAGTCATTTTACGTTTGCTTCACTTCCTGTGTTCAGTCAAGTTTAATTTGAAATTAAATTATTGTTTTTCAGCTAATAAATTTCAACTCATAGACTCTGATACACCACTCCCTGAATTCAGCAATTTTATCCACACTTATTTGCAAGAAAATAATTTAAGTGCAGTGTGGGGAGCTTTTGTGGATGAATGTGCCAATTATTATTACCAAAGATATCCCAATATACAAAACAGTAGTGAATATCAAGCTATTGGGAGGAAAATGTATCAACAGTACCCAGCTATTAAATATGAAGGGAAGGAGCCATGGGTATGCTGAATGTTTCTATCTTTATTGAATGTTAGCCTTTTGTTGTGTTTGTATGGTACTGTTTATTGATTATGTTTAACATGAATTATGTATTTATTTGCTAAGTTTGTATAGATATAATTTACATTCTTAAAAATTGTTACAGAAGCAATGAAGATGTCAAATTTTTTATTCAACGTTCTTGCACAGTGGAACAATATAAATTGATGTTGTTGGGGTAATAACTAATGCACAAGTATAAAGCAAACTGTATATTTATTATTTCACACTGAATAAATACACTTGGGAAGACAGCCATTGGAAAACTGTGTTTCCCCTCCAAGATCATTACACGCACTGAGAAAAGTGGGTTGCACAACTCACATTGCGCATGTGCAAACATGCCGCCCCGCTTTGCAATGTTATTAAACATTCAAATAATTATAAGAAATACAGCATCAAATATAGAAATATAAATTCAAGAAATTTACAAAAAGCATAACATACAAGAAATATTTGAAGTCATAAAACATGAAAATAAATACACATATAATAATTAACAATGAAAGATTTTACCGTATTAGGTTTCCATTGGCAGAATACATAATTTTGAAATAGACCTTTATAAATGCCATAAGAAGTTTTTACATCAACAACTCTTATTTTATTATCCTTACCAGGATACACTTGAGTAATCCTTTCAAGTGACCATTTACATTGAGGCATATTATCCTCTTTGATCATAACTATATCACCAATTTTTACATTATTTTTATGGAACATCCATTTATTTCTTTGTTGTAGGTTATTAAGGTAATCTACACTCCATTTCTTCCATATAAATTGAACAATTTTTGTGTTTCTTTGCCATTGTTTTAGTCTAATATCATTAATGCTAGTTAAATCAGGTTCTACTAGTGAATTAATTGACCTACCAATTAAAAAATGGGCTGGAGTTAAAACCTCTAAATCATCTATATCAGAAGATAAAGGAATAAGTTGACGTGAATTTAGCATACCTTCTATTTGTGTAGTTATTGTTAGAAATTCTTTATACGTTAATTTTAAATTGCCTACTGTTTGCTTAAGATAATATTTAAAGGATTTTACACCAGCCTCCCAGAGACCTCCAAAATTAGGGGCTCTTGGGGGAGGAACCTCCAATCGATATTTTCTGAACTCAAATAACCTGCATAATCTTCATCTGACTTAACTTAAATTATAGTATACAATTTAGCACTTTTTCCTCTTTGGAAAAAAAATAGCTTGAGGGTTACCATAAATGAATCAGAAGTTAAATCTGAAACAATCTCTAAATGTATTGCTTTTAGAGATTAAAAGACACATAAATTTTACTATACCCTTTCTTTGATTTTTGCACTTAATGAAGAAAGGACCACAGAAATCAACACCAGATATATTGAACGGAAAATTTTCGTTACACGATCCTTGCGTAAATTGCCCTTTATCTGTTGTACAGGTACAGGTTTACAATACAATTATGTACAACTTTTCTACAAATATTGCGACCATTTATAAAAGAGAGAGAGACAAAATTTTTGTCTAATGAGATACAATAAAGATTAGGCACCAACATGCAAATATTTTTTATGAAAATATTTAACAATAAATAGCTCAATTTCTTATTACAAAGCATAATTAAAGGATATTTTTTTATCAAAATTAATATTAACATTACTAAGTCTGCATCCAACATGCAAAAGATCTTCAATAAATAGGTTGAGGATCTTTAATTTACTGTTGACAGGAACATTACCTTTTTCCTTTAATGAGTGAATTTCCAGTTTAAACTCCTGCTGTTGAATTTGCCTTACCAGATGTTTCTCTGCTTTTCCCAACTCCTCATTTGTCTAAGGTCTGGTCATTCTGGTTTCAGGGTATCTGGAATTCTCTACAAATCTGTAAATATAGCTAAAAACTCGAACAATAGTATAATTATTACTTTTTAGCATTAAATCAAGCAATAATGAAGAGTTATTTAACTGGGCAGTAAGAGTAGATGTTGATTCAGAACAAAAATGTTTGTCTTTAAATTCACAAGTATAATCTTGTGAATATCTGAAATAGGCACACGTTGACAAGTCATCTTTTGCGAGGAATAGTGGTCCACTCCACCAATCTATTGTAAAGAAGATTTTGAGGCTCGATTCTTCTAGAGACTAGGTCAGCAGGATTTTCTTCCGATGGGACATGATACCACTGAGTTGGTGAAGTTAACTCTTGAATTGTCGCCACCCTGTTACCCATAAAGGTTTTCAGAATGTGACTTTCACTCTTTATCAGCGAGAGTGATTGTAGAATCGGAATACAAGTAGATGGCTGATGTTTCCATCCGTAGTGATGATTGGACATGTTTCATTAGTTTTGCCAATTAAACAGCTGCACATAATTCCAACCTAGGAATCGTCCGTTGTAGAGGCAAAACTCAGGATTTGCTGGAAATTAGCTTCACTTACACTTCACGTACTCTAGTTAAGGATGGGAAACATCATGGTATTTACAATCCTGAAAAATCCACAACTAAACTTAAAGTAGTTTTTAATGCCCCTTCCTTAACAACGAAAAGAAATTATCTAAATTCATGTAATACGAAGTATTAGATTCAGTATCATCTGAAATTTCTATCATGTGACCCATCTCCTCATATTCCTTTAAAAAATCTTGATAAAGGGTTAAATACTTAGATTTTCTTATAAATATATTCTAGAGGGTGCCTAACCTCCTTATAGCTATTTGTTTAGATTCTCCAAGATATATGGGTGTTTCTTTTAGAGGAATTTTAACTACTTACCTCCCTGATTCATCTCTAATGTGTTTTGACAAAATGTTCCTCAAAAATTATATTCTCAATTTTATTTAACTCATGCTCAACATTCTCTTCTCTATTCCCCCAAATTTTTTCATTTATTTAATTCATTCTCTCCTTGAATTAACCCACAATAAATTTTATTTTCTTTGGCATTATTTGGCTCCAGCTATAAAGCCAAATGCTGAGTTTTGTAGAATCAGAGAAGAATTGTCAAAGTATAATTGTCCTGCTTTTAAGAGCTCATAAAAACACTCCGCACCAATTAACATGTCAACTATACCATGGACATTAAAGTTGACTTAATATGTTTGGGTACATTACATTAACTTAATATGTTTGGGTAATTCCAAATAATCAATGTTAAATGCTTAGAGGGAGTTAATACATTATTTTGGGTATGACCAATAAATTCAAGTTTTTTTCGAAATCTCATTTGTAAGTGTAGCCCTTATATGTGATTTAATGTTCATTGAAGCTCCATTTAAACATGACACTGAGATGTTTATTTTCTCTCTTTAATTGCAAATTATTAGCAATGTCTGCAGAGCAAAAGGAAGACATTGACCTTGAATCCAAAATATCTAACTGGCCTAAATTCTCCACTTACATCTCTAACAAATATAACTGAACTTGATAAAAGTAGGTGGAAGAATGTTTACAACTCATTGCTGAAAAGAGATCCCCTTGGGTTGTTGAGTTATTTATAGTCTTCTCTACTTGAGAAGTACTTAATGTAGGGCGATAAACTCCCAGGGGGCAGATGCTCGAGGTTTCGTTATGTTTCCATCATTGAAATTTTTTTCATTTGTTGCATATGGCTTTTTTCAAAATGTATCAAACTATTATGCCATTTTTGTTGTTGTGTGCAAGAATAATCAGACTTACAATTATTTATAGAATGATAAGGAGAAAAACAATTGAAATAAAGCTTATGTTTTTTCACAAATTTTACCCTATCATTAACGAAAAGCTTTTTAAAATTAAAGCACTTAAATACAGTTTGATTATCGTTATTACACATAGGACATTTTGAGGCTTTTACGCTTGACATAAACACTTTAGACTGAATATTTCTTTTACCACTACTGGTGCTTTTAAACGCTTGTAAAGTACGCACATGATTTTTAGAAATATCATTAATTCTTTTAACCTCGGCAGATTTTCACCCTTTAATTCTCTTTCCCACCACATTTTTGTGTTTTGATGTAATTTTTGAAGTATACAGAATTAAAGTATCTGCGAAATTTTCAATTTTTTGCACTAAAGTTTCTAAAGATCTAATACACTCATTTGTATTGTCGACTTTAGAATGGTGGTTAGAATTGACTTTAGAATCGAATTTAGAATGGCGGTTGATGAGTCTGTTTGAATTACCGGTATCGACACTAACTTTTTAATGTTTACGAAAACTTATTCTCTTTTATTTGAATATCTATCTTCTAATAATGCCCTCGTGATGTCGTAATTATCATCTTATATTGCAATTGATTCAATTAAGCGAAAGGCATCCCTTTTTAACGCAGATTTTAGATATTGCAATTTTTTACCCTTGCTTAATTTCTCATTATCATGCACACTAGCACTAAGTAAATCACGGAAAGTTAACCATTCATTTAAAAACCCACTAATTGTAGGAAGACTCAATTTCGGTAGCCTTACATTTATATTGGAGGGGCTTTAATCTCAGATTTAGATGGGCCTGCACATTAACATTCAATTTTTAGTCACAACTAAAAAGGCATCATCAATTTTTTCTGTCACTCTTATTTGTTCTTTGAGGAATTTCTCAACTTCCCACTCTTCACAAATAAAATAAATATCAAATAAATCATTATCCTTTTTGTTTTTCTATTTTAGTTGATCTACATCATCAGTATTATTAACCTTTTCAGTCTTGTAACTGCCTTTAAAGGCAGTCTTGATAAACACATTCATTGTTATCAAGCAAATGAATCAAAATGATTTGAAAAATGTACTCTGGCTGCACTCGAAAAATATGATACACAACACAATCGCAAGATGCTCATTAAATCACAATATTTCCATTTCATGAAACACTCACATTCAATTTTGATGTGTGTTATCTCACACCTAAACACAATAACTTTTTTCAAATCCATAGATCCTCTGGTCTCTGACAGACCATATGTTGGGGTAATAACTAACGCACAAGTATAAAGCAGACTGTATATTTATTATTTCACACTGAATAATACACTTGGGAAGACAGCCATTGGAAAATGTTGTTCCCCTCCAAGCTCATTACACACATTGAGAAAAGCAGGTTGCGCAACTCTGCGCATGCACAAACAAATGTGATTATTAAAAGTATTTGATCTGTTACTTTTAATATCAAGATATAGATATTAGATGCTCCTTAGGGTTTGACATTAAAATGAATCCTATTTGTACTTATTAAACTAAAGAGATTGAAGTGCATATTATGCTTTAATGTACTGATTGTGTCAGAAATCACTCTTAAAAGTAACACAGATGCTGTTAAAGACAATAAAAGTGTTGACCAATAGATAGGATTATGAATGATTTTTATTTCCAGATTGTTCATGAATTATGTGACTAAACATCCCTTTTTCCCAGGATATGTTTATGTGACCATTCTGCTGGACATAACATGTGGTATCACAACTTGACTTCAAATGTAGTTGGATGGTTATCTGTAGTGTTGCTGCTCTTGCAGCATCTACCTGTGTCTGTCGTTGGTATTGGTAGAGATGAATAGAATCATTTAAGTTGTCTACAATGAACTTTTGAATCATAGATTAAAATACTTGAGTGTGAATTGGAAGTTTTAATTTCAGTATTATTTGACTAATTTTATTTAGAATCATTATTCACAATCAATAATAGATTTGAACTTAAAAGCATAAACTAAATATGATCAAAAACAAACTTCAACATCTTAAAAGTTTGGAAAATTTAAATATAAATAATTTCATACTTATATCTGCATGTTTAAGTTTTAAAATAATTTTCCGTTTATATATGTTCCTGTATGTTTTGAGAATTGTTTCTTCTCATTCTAATTAATTTTTCTGTTTTCCTTAATTTCTCAATTATAACATTCCTAAAATGAAGTATATTTCTCTTTAATTCTTAACTTTACTCAAGTTTTTATGTCAACGTATAAAAATATATCAAGCTTATAAAAGTTTTTTGTTTAAATTTACTATTGTTTCTATTTGCTACTGTTATTCATTGTCTAGTGTGAAGTCATTTAATAATACTTCTTAACTTTTTTTGTTTACATTGTTTTCTATATTAGTTTTTATTTTGAAAAAGCATGATTTTCTTTTCAGCCTTTTCTGTTCTATAATTTATTTTATTAAGTAAAATGCACTGAAATGCCTTGTCCTATGTATTTACCTATATGCATATCAAAATAATGTGCAAGTATCTGCTTTTCATTAATGGATCATTGGTGCTGCAAACAATTTAAAATGTGTAGCTTGAAACCTAGCATCTTTTCAGTGCAATGGCTAGCTCTAATTTTGACTTTAGCACAAAATATTCCTTGTGCCACTAGCAATTTAGGCATTGTTGAATTTATAAAATGAAGTTTTATATATGTAATACAAAACATCTATCAGTCATTTCATTTCTATATACAACAGGTTGAAGTAACGTAAGAGCAACTTCCAATATACTTGTAGTTGCAGAAGATAGAAACTGTTATATTCATTTTATCATAATCTATTTTAACTTTCTCTGGGTAATTTAACTTTTGCTTTGCTGTATTCCATGAAATGTACATGTTTCATTATCCTTAACAAAAACCAAGCTTGGGTTTAAATTTAAAATTTGTGAAATGCCAAGAGACCAAGGTTTCCTTTTGTATGTGATGCATAATCTATGAAAAAAAATCATGATTTTATTTTAAAAATCATAAAAATCGAATTTATTTGATTTAAATCAGATTTTTTTATTTAAATAGAATTTATTTTAATTAATCCCTTGCCCAAGTTTAAACTTGTTGGACATGAGACATGCAAATCACAGTGTAGTTTCTAGATAGTTTTGATTTATATTAAACATTAATATTTATGATAAATAGCATTAATGTATTAGAAAATATAGCAGGGTGAATTTTTGGAAGATTAAAATGCAATAAAGGAATTAGCAAAATTAATCACATGATAGAGTAAATAGAACAGCACAAATGCCATGCTTTAGCAATGTTTTCCCATCTTCTTTAGCAGCTTAGACTAGTTTGATTTAACCCATAACTGGTGACATCAAATTTTTTGGGCCTAAATAAATAGGTTGCAGGACCCCACTAACACCACATATTGTAAATTTTTGTATAAAATTAATCAAAATTCAGACAAATTTTTGAATTTTGCATTATATATTTATCATATACAACAGTACCCACATGGTGTTGTCCGTGACAATCTTGTTTGTCCTCACTGATTCTGAAAACATTAAAAAGAAAAAACAATTGTAAGAATGAATCCTACCACCACCCGACATGTCCCGTACATGTCGCCTCATTCCTTTCACCTCACTGATTCTTGCTTAGAGAGCTTCATGGTACACTATGTTCAATGTTCTTCCATTTGGAGCTAGGATGTAAAGATTCTTGGCTTTTCCAACTCTTGAACAACCCACATACAATTGACTGGGAGAAACACAGTTTAATGAGATCGAGTCCCACAACTTTCAGCTATTGTCCTTGTGCCTTGTTGATTGATGCTCATGGCGAAACTTAAACGAACAGGGAACTGAAGTTGTTTAAATTAGAATGGGAGGTCTGAATGGATGATTGGGATCCCAGAAATGAATGTCTTTGCCTGCGGCATGTCCAGTCATGATGGTGGCCTCAATAATATTCAGCATCGGTTTCTTGATAGAGAGTCTTGTTCCATTGCAGAGTGAGGTGGATGCAAATTTCTGAGAAGCATAATCGGTGCCCCAGTTTCTAGCTGTAATATGTGCGAGGGTACTCCAGATGGCTCCAGTGTGTAGTTCACAGCCTCATCTGTGTCACATGTAGTGTCGATAGATTTGTATTATACAAATACAGAAATTATACAAATTCAAAAGTTACAAAAAACCACTAAAATAAAATCGCGATTGAATCTTTAAATATAACGCTATACTTTAAAAAAGTTTAGTTGTCACCTCACTGATTCCGACAAACAACCTAAATGAATCACAATATCAGCGAAATCAAAACCAAATTAAACAGTAATAAACACTTACTTCATTTCATGTAATTTATTAACTGAGTTGCAGAAAATTTCTTGATGGTAGGAACTTGACACTTGGAATCGAACAAGTAGGGGTGTGGAGCTTCAGTTTGCTTTTCATTGATGGTATGAAAAAGGTCAAAACAATGACAATATACAGAGAAACCAGAGTTTCAGAATGGAAAAAGCTGCATAAAATCAATTAAATTTTTAAAAATAATTATGTTGAATTCAAAAAATAAAAGGATAAAGTAAAAGTAAGTACAGAAAAAAATTGGAAGGTTACTATTTTAAAAAATATAGAGGCGAAAAATAAAAGTTATCTGTCGGCTGGGTTCAAACTCAAGTCTCCCTCCAAAGAACTAACAGTGCCTTCAGTATGTCGCTTTACCCACTACACCATCATTTCAATGTGAGGAGGGGTGTTTTTAGTGAAGAGGTAGCATGCGCGATAAGTATCTGTCAGATCAGTCTGCACAGATACGTCATAGTGGAGGAGGGGCTACTTGCACAGCACAAAATATTAATTAAAAGATTTTCTAGATTAAATTTTAAAATTCGGCTTCGAGGGACATTCAGTCACCTGCCAAATTTCATGGCTGTGCTATACATTCATCTGGACACTGCACACAGACACACAAACACTTCCTTTTATAATAGTAGAGATGAATAAAATATTTAGAATATATTTAGTTATTTTTATATAAAGAAATTGATTAAAGACACTTGTTTTTGAGAATAAATCATGTCACTAATAGAAAATAAAATGTAAGGAACTTGCATCGTTTCATGAAAAACTTTCTACTTCTCATTATTTAGCTTTCAAAAAGTACTTATTTGAGCAAAAATATTATTTGTAAATAAATAGTAAAAAACAAGACTAGACATGAAAATTATTCCTAAATTGAAATCAAGTATGCATATTTTCCAAATTTTCTCTGAGCATTCATAAGTATTTAAAAGTTTTTCCAAGCACACGAAAAGGGTTTATACATAACAGAAGAAAATAAAGTTTTTCTCTGAACAGCATAGAATAAGTAATAGCATTCCCCAGAACATGCCAATTAAGTGAAAGTTTGAGCTTTCAATAAAAAAATTAATTGCAATCAGCATAATCATAAAAATAGCTTTCTGCTTAAATCCATAATCTATTTTGTTAACATGCTCAATTATCAGATGGGCGAATTAACTTTTATATTCCAAACTTCAATTCCAAAAATACAGAATAGTTGTTAGCAGTGTAAAGAACTCCTAGGGATCAATGCATAAAATTTTCCAATTATAAAGATTTATGTGCAAAATTTAAATGCCTTTGTGATAACTTTGCAGAAAACTTTTCATTGTGATTATCTTTATTATTTTTTTCATAAACAGACTACAACACTAAATAAATAACATCTTAAAAAATAATTCGTTGCCACAATTTTAATAATTTGAGTGAATACATTTCAAGTATCTTCACCCATCACTTGGAGGACAATTCAAAATTGGGCATGTGCAATTTAGTCACATGGAATGTTTAAAACAACCAACACCGGTGAATAGACTTGTGAGTGGCACCTGTTGATCAATGACTCAAGAGGGAAATGCATACTTGTCAGGAAATTATGTGATTTCACTCAACAAATACTGTTAGTGTCTTCAAAGGGAGGATGATTTTCAGCATGATTTTGGGTTGAACTGAGTGCAAGCAGTTCTTAACTTATTTGTGTGAATAAAATAACATGCATTATTCATAGTTATTCCATTTTCAATACTAAACTTAATACAGAAAGAAAAATAAAATTTAAAATTTTAATATGATTTTTTAATAAAAATCATATTTATTTAAATCAGTATACCCTGCATAATTTATTCACAGTTTTGGTTTATCTGAGAAATTTTTGACTGATATGTACTCTACTAAAGCAGAATCTGGTAAAGTGAAGGAATTTTGCTTTATGTTGAGAATATGAATTAATATATCTTTAATTGTGATAAATTGAGTGCAAGAACTTTTGATTTGTAAAGTGTTGCATTTAAAAGTAAATATATTAATAATTTTACAACTGATTGCTATTGGAGTTTTTTTAGAGTTGAGCTCTGAAAAGAATCAACTTTTTTATTTTTAGAAATGTGATTACTTGCAAGTTATCTATTTATTTACATAAATTTTCAGTGAATCTTATTCAAAGCTTGATGACATTTTCAACCTGTTTCTATTTCTTTTAATTTTATGCTACTTACTTTTAGTCATATTTCTGCAAATCTTTGAGTCAAAAAATACGACACATAAAGTGGAAGATCAAACGTAAAAGTTTGGGTTTAACGACCAGAACATCACGGAAACCAAGGGAATCTCAATATCCAGATGTAAAGTTTCGCACTTTCAAGCGCAAGGTCGATCGCAGATATACTCCTAGTAAACAATACAAAGCACTTTTGAGGGAACTTTCAGATGGTTGGACAAATGAATCTATTTCTGAAAGCAGAATATCTGACATTTTGAAATCAACTAGTAAAGGAAGGCGGACATGGCTTGCATCACATGCATACCGCAAGATGTTTTCTCTCATTGAAGAATACCCATGTTTTTCTGATGGGAAATATGTGAGTACATTTTTCTCATTTTATGAACATTTTCTGAAGTTTTGCAATAATGGCATATGATTTTTAATTACTTTGAAATTTAAAGTTAGGGGAAAATGACTTCTGCTTTCCTTCCATCCGGTATAGTTAATTCAAAACTTTTATAAAATAGCTGTTTAAGCCTTTTCATTTCTAGATTATATTTTGACAAGTTGGAAGTAGATGCACTTACATATTTTATAAATTTAGATAATGAAATTCAAACTTTTACTTAATGTTTTTAGGAAATATTGAACTTAACAAAACTAGTGCTTTAGATTACAAAAATTAGTTATTTCAAGTATAAATATCAGTTCTGAGACTTATCTACTAAGAACTAATTCATTTTAAAAGACAAATCTATAATTATTCTGAAAAAGAAATTTCTGGAAAATTCTGACTGGGAAAAAATTAATAGGTTTCTAAAAATTTTACTTTTTTTATGAGATCCAATATATAATTTTATCTGATAGATGATAGAATGAGTTTTTCATCATTTTAATACAGGTTCTAAATGATTTTCTATACTTATTGAGCAAAGAAGATTCATCAGAAATGCTTCAAAGACTTGACTCATTATTCTCGGCTGTAGGCTCCCTTATGGAACCCCTTGTTGAAAATTCAGTGAGTTACTTTTAATATTTAAAATTCTAAAATTGTATACAGGGTGATTCAAATTAAACAGGGGTTTAGACCTCTAGGAAAAGCTACTGGGCGAATTGCAACCAAATTTTATACACATATTTTCCTGAGTATGTGGTTTTGATTTCTGAAGGAAACAAATAGTTAAAATTTCGGCAATTAGGGGTGAAATTGAGCACTGAGGTCCAAGTAATTTGAAAATTGCCGAACTCATCTAACAAGTGTAGTCAAGAAAAAAGTTAATGTGCAATAATTTTATTTCAATCAATTGGAAATTGAATTAATAATAAATATTGGCAAAAAAGAGCTGTAATAACTTTATTGCAATTATATATGGAATCACTAACATCACAGATCGGCTCTATGTGTCCACCATTGCCTTGCACTGTAAATTGCATTCGATGCACAATACACTTGCAGCAGAGTGCAATTTATTTGCATTAATTTGTCACATACTGTCAAATTCTGTCTTTTAAGACAGCTAAGTTCTGAACATTACCTTGTAAACGAGGCTCTTTAAATGACCCCACATACAAAAATCACAGGGGTACAGATCTGGTGGTGATGATATTGGAAATGATTTGCTAATCAATCTGTTGTCCAAAAAGTTTTGCCTTTCTAAGGCTGGCACAAGTAAAGATGTGTCTTCATGCAAGTGGGTGCACCACCTTGCATGAAGATTGTAGTGTCAAGACAATGCCTCTGTTGAAGTGAAGAATTACCAAGTTCCTGAGCATATCTGCAGCCATTAACAGAATGTGTCACTGGCCCTGAGGCTGTGTTTTCTTCAAAGAAGTATAGACCAATGATAAAGGATGTCTTGAAGCCACACCAAACCGTTACTTTTGGTACATGCAATGGAAGTTATTGGTGAATGTAAAGATTTGTGTCAGACCAGATACAACAGTTATGAGTGTTTACAACACCATGCAAATGAAAATGAGCCTCATCACACCACAGTATTCGCCAAGGCTATGCATCATCTCAGCAATGAATTTCAAAACAAATGTTTTCCATGTATCACAATTGCCAAAAAGCAATTCTTGAATGGGATATCTTATAAGGGTAAACCTTCCAGAGACATTTTGCAGAATTTTGCACTCTGTTGTATGTTCTATGTCCTATTCCTGTGATATTGCATATGCACTACTGCCACCATGTGCATTTGCTATTTCCTGCTCCACCGCAGCAGTTGAAATCTCTGCTTTCTGTAGTCCAGTTGTCTTGCGACGTCGTTCTAGTTTTACACAAAAGTTCCTGTCAAAAACGCATGATCACATTCCAAAGATTAAAAATTGTCAGTGGACCTTCTATGCAAGCCTTTGCCGGAATTCTTTAAGTGCAGCAGAATTGCTCTTTGGTAGTTTGAAGAGTAACAAGTAACGCACAATCTGGTAAGATGAGCTTCATGACACTAGGCTAGTCGTTAATTAGTGAAAAAGGTTGTGCAACTCCTTACATAGGTGGAGGATGGTAGATAACAAGTACACGTCAGTGTACAAATTATGTGACCCGTGAGCCAAATTTTCCCCCTAGCAGCCGACATTTGAATTTGTTTTTCAGAAATTGAAACAGCATACTTGGAAAGTATATGTACCAAATTTGATTTCGATTTGCCCAGTAGTTTTTCCTACATAGGGTTTAAACACCTGTAATTTGGATCACCCTGCACATTGCTGCCATATTATTGTAGAATAATAATTATGTTGAAATTTTTAAGGTAATTGGAACTGCATATTCAAATATTTCTATGAATGTAAAATTTATTTTTTGAATGAATGCTAATTAATTTATTTGTGTATCAGCATTAATTAAACAACTTCTAATGTTTTTAACTAAAAATATATTTACATAAAAAATGTATATTTGTGGCATGAGATTCAAGGGATAATTTTCACTATATATTATTTTCCCAGTTTAAAGTTAAATATTTTAAGTTATGGAGGAATACTGTTTTGCTTTTTCGTGATGTATGGGTGTTACTTTAAAAAGTATTAGTGTCTAAATTCTTATTCTATGTCCCTTAAACAAAATAAACTTTGAATGGTTATATTTCAGTGGGAAAACAAATGCAGAAATCACCTGTTTAAAGAATCACTAGGCCTGTGGGCTGTTTACTATATTTAATTTTTCCGTGGTTTTTGTCAGGGTATATCTATTCAAATCAAGTGAATTTTATTTAAAAAACATCAAAATTTAAATCAAGCTTAAAATTTATTTTTTTTAAAATTAAAGTTTAATATTTAAAATGAAATAACCTAGGACACACACAGGATGCATGTCATTTTATACGAATAAGTTTAAAAATTTCCTTTTCATCCCAACATCGACTTTTTAAACTGAAAATAACTTGGAGGACACTCTAGAGATAATATTAATTGGAGGATTTAGTGGCTCCAACTTGGAGAAATTATTGAGCGCAAGTAAATTAAGAATCACTTGCTTATAAGTGTTTCAGAATACTTTGTTTTGTTTACATAGATAAAAACAATATGATCCATATATTTGTAATATTTATATCTATTTGTAATATTTATTTTGTATGTTAGAGTGTTCACATATGACAAGCCAGCTTGCCACCTAAGAAACTAATGTATTTGTAAGAAAATGTTTTCAACTTAACAGTTTTACTTAGCTTTTACACTTGAAACAAGTTGTTTATTTGTTTCATGTGAAAGTAAATTATAATGTTTTTCTACATGTTATAATATTTATTTGTAGAGTTTTCTTGATAAAATAAAGATCTTGAAGTACATGGAACAAGAAGTTGCTTTTAGTAGGGGAAGAACCATATTTACTAAGAGCATAATTGTTCATAAAAAAGTAAGCTTTTTTATTCTTAATTTTTCCCCATTCTGCATATTTATTATTTAGTATTCAAGAGGTATTTTCCTCTGAAAAATATATTTTGGACTTGGAAATAAACTTTGCTTTCTAATACTGCTAGATATGCATGTTGATTATCTTGGCAAATAGTGTCTCGAGCATTAGTCTGGTCTGACTATCAGTCATTTAAAACTTAATAGTCACCTCAAAACTTAATCAACGATCATTTTCCATAACTAACTCTTGAGACAAAGAATTCAAAACAGACCCTAGAAATAAAAACCAAATTAGATTACATTCAAAATAGTTTTTGCAAGAAATTAATTCTTTTTTAAATAGAAATTTGTATTTGTTTATTTACACCCAATGTAAAATAATTATCAAGGTAGATTTTTCAACTAAAATTTCACTTTTATAATGAAAAATAATGCTTTAAAAAGTAAATATTTGAAGAAAAAGTAAAATGTTGCATAAATGAACTGTAGCTATCTAGAATAGACATTTGCAGTGAAGCTGCTGACAAAAATAAATTAAAAGTGGAACTGCACCCAGGAAGGCAGTCGTATGCATATCTAACAAGCTGCCTACTCGAAATTCGCAAACAGAACTAATATAAGCAAGTGTATTTTTTAAATCAATATTTCTTAAAAATGGATGTGCATTGCATCCTGTGCCTTTGTACTTTTATTCCTCTAGTGCAGTGGTCGTCAAACTCATTAGTCAAAAGAGCCAAAGATCAGCAGTACAACAATAAAGATTTCTTTTCAAGAATCATGTTTTTAGGAGTCGGTTTAAACTAGCTACTAACATCAAATAAAACCAGATATCATAATAATAATCTTATTTATTGACAAAAAATATTTTTTATTTTAAAATAAAAATATGATAAAACACGCATTTAATATGAACATGTCATTACATTTCTTTGGATAAGTCAGGTTCTTATGTCGTTGTTTTTAATTTCAAGCAGGATTCCAGGTTCTCATCAATAAGACGATTTCTCAATTTACTTTTGATAAGGTTCATGCTTGAAAAAGATTGTTCGCATGAATATGTAGAGCCAAAGAGTGAAAGAACAGCAAATGCTATTTTTTTAACTGATCATGAGTCAGGAATACTATTCCAGGTGTTGAAAATTATCATGTCTTCCTTCTCCAGGTCTTTCAAAGCAGACCACTTTTCTGTGAACTAAGATCACATTTATTTTTCTCCAATTTTTCCATATCAACATTAAGGTGTTCAAATTTGGAGCTCCATAATTCATTGTTTTTTAACTCCAGTAATTTGCTTTCAAAAGCGCCAATGTCAATATTAAAGGGAGAAAAATTCAATTCTGTTACGTCAGCACTGAGAGGTTTTTAACAAAGGCTAACGTCGCTATGCTATTTCTGAATTCCTGAAACCTCCATAGAAAAGCTTCCCTCATATTTAAAATTGTTGTTTTGAAATAGTAAATGTCAATTACTGAGTTATTTTCTTGGCGATGTTTCAACAGGCTTGGAAAATGAATTCATGTTTCTCTTTCAAAATCTTGAGCAAAAAGGGATAATTTGTTTTAAAATGAAATGACTTCTTCCAACATCGAAAAATTTGTGTTTCCTTTCCCCTGTAGTTTATGATTAAGATTATTTAGATAAGACGTAACGTCTACCATGAAACAAAGTTTTTGGATTCACTGATTGTCCATTAGTTCAAGATAGTCAACACCTTCTCAGGGAGAAATGCTTTAATTTCAAATAATAAGGAAGCGAAACGTTTTAAAACATTTCCTCTTGAAAACCAACGTACCTTATGCAACAGAAGATCTGCGTATTCACTCTCCATTTCAACTAAAAATTCTTTAAATTGGCGATGATAAAGAGCTTTAGTTACAATTGTGTTGACAATCTTGATCACCAATTCCATAACATTGCAAATTTCTTCTGAAAATGTCTGCGCACAAAGCGCTTCTTGATGAATGATGCAATGTTAAACAAGTATCTCGTGATTAATTTTTTCCTTCAAAATAGAAACAAAACCTTTTCTCACTCGGGTCATACTTTTTGCCCATCTGTTGAAATTGAAACAATTTTATCGAGTGGAATATGATATTTCTTCATGTATTCAATGGCAGCATTTGCAATATCCTCGCCATGTGTTTGACCTTTCAGTGGCAATAATCCTAAAAGTTCTTTAGGACCCGTAGACGAAATAAATCAAACAAAAAGTGAAACTTGCACTGTCATTTGTCACAAGATTCGTCAACAGCTATTGATAAAGCTGAAACCAATTTAAGATCTTCGATTTGCTGATTAGTTATATTTGAAGACATTTTGACTGTTCTGTCTTTTACTGTTTTAGCATACAGTGGTAACTCTTTAATTTTTTTAAGAATTTCTGCCTTGTTCATAAAATTCCGGAATAGCTCTTCGGATGCATTTATAAAACAACTTTTAATGTATTCACCATCTGTGTATGGTTTGCCTCTCTTGGCAATCTCTTGACTAACAATAAAGCTTGCAATATTAACATTGTTGGAAGATTGCACCCAATAATTAAATACAGAACTTGATTTTTCTTGACTCTTCTTAAGTTCCTCAACTGCTTTCTTCCTCGCATCACCGGCAGGATATTTACTGCCAAATGATGCGTGTTTAGTTGTAAAGTGTCTCTCCAAATTTGATTTCTTGTTATGCGCCAATTTTTCTTGACAAATAAGCTAGGTCAGAAGGCCATTTGAGATTTGTATAAATGCGAACGATTCGGTCCGTTCAACTTTTAAATTCACGGTTTTTGTCTTCCGTTTTTCTCTTCTTTATAGCCATGTCAAATAGGTGGCACCTAAAACATGTTTCGTTTTATAACAATAAAAGTAGCTACACAAAGTTATAACAGCTTATTAAATTGATGCCAAAAATACCTGTGAGATCTGCAGCTGGTTGAAAGATACAAGTAGCTAAATGCGCCAAGTAGGTACTCGTCGCCAGTCAAGCTGTGACTAGCTTGCTCTTGCTCAACTCGTGCATTGGTTGCATGTGCCTCCCGCGCTGCATACCTGTGGCCACCTGCGCTACGTCAACCCAACCGACACCCCGCTCTCCCGCACGTAGTCGAAATCGATTTGTGGCAGAGCCACACTCAAGTGGCTAAAGAGCCACGGTTTGCCGACCACTTCTCTAGTGAAGTACTATCCTACATAATTTTTTTCGATTCGGCGACCACAAGTTTGCACTCTTGCCTTGTAAGCCAGAAAAACTAAATATTATCTGCATTAAAATGCAGATTTTAATTTGAGATCCGAGAAAAAGTTCTCAGATATACACTCACAGCCAAAAGTTAAGCACGGAGAGGAAAATGTTAATTTCCGGAAGCCCATCTGAATTTGAGAGGCTGCATTTCGCTGCAGAGGTAGATGGAAGTATGCAAATATGTTCTGTAACAGCCAATCACGGTTTCGTGTCGAGAAATATGCAAAAAAGGCAGTTGTATAAACCAGCATTGTGAAGGGTTAGAGGGGTTTCATGTAAGTGCCAATAAAAAGTGTTTAGAACTTTCGTATTATTAGTTTTCAAGATAGACATGTTTCTATGGCTTCCAGAAAACGAATGGCAGATATTGAGCACAGGCGTTCTGCGGGACGCCTTGAAGCAGGACAATCAATCATGGATGTTGCTCTTTTCTTTGGTGTTCATCATTCCGTCATTTCACGATTTTGGAAACAATTCCAAACAAGCCAAACAGTTGTCCGAAGACCTATGGCCGACCACCCAAGGGTTACGACCCCCACGGAAGATCGATATATTGCTGTTTTAGTCAAGTGGAATCGAAGAGTGACCTCCACACATGTGACATCTATGGTTGCAGCGTCCATTGATAAGACGATATCTGCTACTACTGTTCGCAGAAGACTACACATGAATGGACTGTACGCCCGGGTACCACCAGTTTGTGTTCCTCTATCCGTCCAATCCAGAGGGACACGATTAAAGTGGTGTCGGCAACATGTGAATTGGACTGGGTCTGATTGGGCCAAGGTTATGTTCACAGATGATTCGAGATTTGCCCTGGAGCCAGATGACAAGCATGCAAGGGTCTGGAGAGAACAAGGCACACGCAATCGGCCACAGAACATCATCTAGCATCACGTATTCCGAAGCGGAAGCATCATGGTGTGGGCAAGGATTTCGTTGGGATATCGCACCGACCTGCATATCTATAGACGGGGTTCTGCGACTTCTGACTGGTATCGGGATGAAGTCCTAGAACCAACTGTGAGATTGTACACTGCAGCAGTTGGTCCTGCTTTCGTTTTAATGGATGATAATACGCGTCCCCATCGAGCCAACATCGTCGACGACTACCTGGAGAGTGAGGGGATTGCGTGTATGGATTGGCTGGCGTACTCGCCCGTCCTTAATCCCATTGAAAATCTTTGGGATACCCTCGGCCATGCTGTGTCTGCATATTTCGCACCCCCAGTCATTCTCAGAGTTGCAAACTGCTCTACAGAAGGAATGGTGATTACTTGACTCTGGGGTGGTTGATCACCTCATGGTCACACTCTGTAAACTTTGTATGAGGATGAGGGGTGGTCACATATCCTATTAATGTCGGTTTTGTTTGTTTTGTATTTAAACATAATTTTGTTAATGACTCCAATATGACTTCATCTCATAATTTTTGAAAATTCAATATTGTTTTCATCTTTGTATGTAATTCTTTGTTTTGTTTCATGCATAAACATATTTGCTACTTTCCTGCAGCATTTCGTGTCAATCAAAGCTGTACTTGTTGATTTTTTCGCGTTTTACCGCTTCGTGCTTAACTTTTGGCAGTGAGTGTATATGCTGATAAATTCATAAATTCCTTTGGGCTAAATTCATAAAAAACTTGGGCTTGAATAAAAAAACTCATTTTGTTGTCTTGTAAAAAGTTTTTAGTATTAATAATTTAATCATTTTTTATCCAGTCGTGTTCCATGTATTTAATTTATCCATGCCTTAAATAATTCTCGACTTACTTGTTTTTAACTGTAACAAATACATAACTATGTAATGTGTGTGTGTTAAAATGCAATGTATAGTATATTCTAAATAGATAAGGATTTTGGTGATAGCCAACCTAAATACTATTATTAAACAAAGTTTATTATAGATAAATTTAAGCTTAAATATACTATCAGTGCAACACTTTGGTTTTATAGAAAGTAAGCATATATACACTCACTGCCAAAAGTTAAGCACGAAGCGGTAAAATGCGGAAAAATCGACAAGTACAGCTTTGATTGACATGAAAAGCGACAGGAAAGTAGCAAATATGTTTATGCATGAAACAAAACAAAGAATTACATACAAAGATGAAAACAATATTGAATTTTCATAAATTATAAGATGAAGTCATATCGGAGTCACTAACAAACTGATGTTTAAATCCAAAACAAACAAAACCGACATTAATAAGATATGTGACCACCCCTCATCCTCATACAAAGTTTACAGCGTGTGACCATGCTTTCCATGAGGTGATCAACCACCTCAGAGTCAAGTAATCAGCATTCCTCCTGTAGAGCAGTTTGCAACTCTGAGAGTGATTGAGGGTGGTAAACGTGCAGACCCAGCACGGCCGAGAGCATCCCAAAGATTTACAATGGGATTAAGGACGGGCGAGTACACCGGCCAATCCAAATGCGCAATCCCCTCACTCTTCAGGTAGTCGTCGACGATGTTGGCTCGATGGGGACGCGCATTATCATCCATTAAAACGAAAGCTGGACAAACTGCTGTAGCGTACAATCTCACAGTGGGTTCTAGGACTTCATCCCGATACCGAACAGCCGTCACAGAACCCGTCTATAGATATGCAGGTCGGTGCGATATCCCAACGAAATCCCTGCCCACACCATGATGCTTCCGCTTAGGAATGCGTGATGCTCGATAATGTTCTGTGGCCAATTGCGTGTGTCTTGTTCTCTCCAGACCCTTGCACGCTTGTCATCTGGCTCCAGGGCAAATCTCGAATCATCTGTGAACATAACCTTGGCCCAATCAGACCCAATCCAATTCACATGTTGCCGACACCACTTTAATCGTGTCCCTCTGGATAGGACGGATAGAGGAACACAAACTGGTGGTACCCTGGCGTACAGTCCATTCATGTGTAGTCTTCTGCGAACAGTAGTAGCAGATATCGTCTTACCAATGGACGCTGCAACCATAGATGTCACACGTGTGGAGGTCACTCTTCGATTCCACTTGGCTAAAACAGCAATATATCGATCTTCCGCGGGGGTCGTAACCCTTGGACGGTCGGCTATAGGTCTTCGGACAACTGTTTGGCTTGTTTGGAATTGTTTCCAAAAACGTGAAATGACGGAATGATGAACGCCAAAGAAAAGAGCAACATCCATGATTGATTGTCCTGCTTCAAGGCGTCCCGCAGAATGCCAGTGCTCACTATCTGCCATTCGTCTTCTGGAAGCGATAGAAACACGTCTATCTTGAAAACTAATCGTACGAAAGTTCTAAACACTTTTTATTGGCACTTACATGAAACCCCTCTAACCCTTCACATTGCTGGTTTATACGACTGCCTTTTTTGCATATTTCTCAACACGAAACCGTCATTGGCTGTTACAGAACATATTTGCATACTTCCATCTACCTCTGCAGCGAAATGCAGCCTCTCAAATTCAGATGGGCTTCTGGAAATTAACATTTTCCTCTCCGTGCTTAACTTTTGGCAGTGAGCGTAAATCAAATCATATCCACTTATGCTCTTATGTACTTGCTATTGATTATCCCAGATATTATAATTTATTACTTTTTAGTGTATCTAAAATTTAGTTTTCTTTATTTTTAGGACATACCTGAACAAGAAGTCATGCAGCATGTTCAAAGCATAGAAAACTCCTCTCCACTCTTGTACATATTTACTGAAGGGGAAGAATTGCAGAAAGCTTTGGTAGCTGGGGATAAGACAATTATTAACACTAATACAACAGTTTTAAGTGAAGCTTTACTTATCCTCATTGCTACATATTATACCTTTTCTATTGATTATCCCAGGTCATTTGCTCAGATTCTTGGCTTGCTTCAAAGTTTTGTTGTGGGTGAATCATATGAAGGGACTAAAAGTAACCGATGTACAGCATTCATGAAAAGATTAACTTCAAATTTTAATATAGGGGAATAATTAAGTAAAAGCTTAAGTGTTATAGAAATGAAGATATTTGGATTTGCTTCATGTGAGAAGTAACTATTTCTTTTGTTAAGTTTATTTTGATGCCGATGTAAAAATTTATTGAATTTCTGTAAAAGCAAAAATCAAGTCTCCAATTCATATGAAATACTGAGATGAATTTGATAAAGTAAAATTAATGAAATGTTAAGATTTTTTAGTGCATGTCTTATTGTCATATATTCAGTCATATTGTTTTGACACACAATTCTATCTTTAAAATGTAACTTATTTTTATCTTAATGATTAGGCCCTGGATTATTAGATTTTTACTCATTTAGTTCTATGCACTCTATTTTAAATCCTTTAACATATTTTTATAATTTGGAATGTCCCGAGTAAAGTTTATAGCATCTATAAATATCTAGTTAAGGGTTAGCCTACGAAAACCCAAAATGGCTTTAGTACTTAAAAGACGAAATGACTTTTGAAACCTGCAGAAAACCTTTTTGGGGATATTTTGACTTCAAATGCATTTTGAGTACGATTTCATTAAAGATGAAGGGGTTATAATACTGCAGTTTTGTGAATGCACGGCATATAGAAACTACAAGACACGTGACTATATTAAGAATTGAAGACATAAATCTAAAGTAAAAGCCATAAAAAATCCGTTTTGGGAAAGCAAAAAACTATTCTTATCTTTTTAATGTCATTTGTTTTGTGTCATTGTCATAAATGATGGAAACAGGAAGATGGGTGGCAATATCGTGAGTTTCATGATTACAAATAATGACATAACGTGGCCTTTGTCTAAACCTCAACAAAGTTGATAATTTTTTATATTTGTTCTGTTTGTAAATCTTACATCATTACCTAGTACTTGACTGTGAAAAAGAAAATAAGTTACTGGAATTGACGCCAAGCCGAAATCCCTCTTATTTTGTTTGCAATATTCCTGAAAATGTGGTTGATGCTGCTATTTAAAGGTACATGTATTACTTTTAAATATTTCAGTTTATTTTCGTATAAATTTGATCAAATTTCCTGTACTTTTCCAATTTGAAAAGTTAATTTTTTTTCAAAATGAATGTATTGCAGAAGGTAAAGATGTTATTTTGAAGTTTTGTTACATCATGTTCGTGGAGGCAGGAGCTGCAGCTCCCGAATTTGTGGAGAAACAGGCTAAATATATATTCAATATTCATTTCCTTAATCCTTAATGACCAATGGTAGATCTCATGGATTTTTTGTGCCAGGAAGCATAATTATGTCCACTAAGTCAAGAGGCTGTCCTGGTAAGAAGCTCGGTTGGTTGCTTTTGATAAATTTTTGCTAATTTGACCTGGCTAGAATACAGGACTCAAAATAATGGAGCAAGTGAATTAAGTATTTTGGGGTGAAATGGAGACTAATTCTAGTAATGAAATTTCTCAAATGAATTTTGTCCTTTGAAATCCTGTGCTCCTATTGTATGTTTTTTCGGGTCTAAAGCTAGTTCTTTCTAAAGATTGCAATTTAGCTTTACCCTGATATTTATCTTTGCATTTCATTGTATGCAAATATGTAAAATTAAATTTTGCTTCCTTAAAGGTTAGTTTGAATATATTAAAAAGGAACTATTAACTTCACCAATTTAGAGGAAGAGTGCTGTAGAAAGAATGCAATGTTTCAGTCTGCTGTCAGAGAATTCTAAATCTGTCTTCTATCTACCAGATGAACTCACATTTTTACTCAATTAAAAACATCACTACTGGTATTCGGCAAACCTGGCTCCTATCAAATCATTGCTATCTAAAGATATGAATCTGATTTTTTAAAGAACTTTCGGTCATTTTTAATTTTCTGTATTCGGTTGTCAAATTGGTTAATTAACAAAATGAATTCATATGTTTTCATTAGATTGAAATGAATTCATTAGATTTCACTAAAGTGCAAAATTTCTAATTTCTTATGATAAAATCCGAGTTTTTTCCAGCAAAATTGCAATTGTGATAGAAGCTTTGCATTGTGACAATGGTTGCTATTGAAAATTGCCTTTGACCTATTGTGAATAGTGTTATCTGGTGTAATTGTGAATTCATCTAGCATTGTTAGACAGCAAGTTCAAATGAATTCTGTTGATTTCCAATTTATTAAAACATGCCAATGGCATTTTGCCGCTATGGTTATTCATTGCTTAAAGAACGCAGTAACAGAAAACTTCAATCCATGAACGAAATAATTTATTAATGGGTACTTTTTTCTGCTTAAAACAGCACTGTTTTTATATATGTACACTTTTGCAGCAGTAGATAAATCTCCACAGTATCATTGTAAAAAAAATTATGTTTTGTCTCATCTAAAGTTATATTTTTGTTAAAACCTAAAACAGTTTTTAAACCTAATTTAAGATTTTTAGCACTTAAAAATCTAGGGCCTAGTAATGAATACAAACTACCTGAAAAGATAACAGCTTGCATCTTCTAATAAAACAATTTATTCAAATTATATCTTCAGAGCAAGTAGTAATAAACTTCTTTTGCAAAAATTTTCAATTACATTCCAGCAAATATGACCCAGGTTGTTTCACTTGTGAATAGGTTTTCTTAAAATCATACAATTACTATTAAAATTTATGTACTTTTTTACTTCATGATCGACTAATTTTAGAACTTTATGTGCAATTAGACAGAAATTAAAGTTTATTGTGCTGTGCTAGTCAAGAAAGCAGTATCTCCAAGTCTTCAGTGTTAACAATTAAAATGCTGCATATAAAAGTATGTAATGCTTCATAATGCTAGAAACAGCACACTCAATCAACAGTTGGTTGAATGATCATACTGTTATCTAGTGTTGTCAATTATTAGATTTTTATATAATCAGCATGAGTAATAACCAAGTACTGTAAAAGGCCAAACTTGAAGTTAATGCCTATGACTAGCCTGTGACAGTAATTGGATGTAATTTAAATGCAGGATTTTAGATTTTTTTTATACTATCAGGATTAGAAATTAGGGGTAAAAAGTCAGGTGTCAGTGACCTCTGAATGTTACCTCAGTTACCAAAACATTCTACTTGGGTGGAATTTGAAATTTATTTTGTTTACATAATGTGCATATATACATACAATGCAATGACTTCGGTTTGATGACCTGTACATTTACTGGCATTTTTTCTATTTAAAGGCAATATTTTTACTTTGTCATTGTCCAGCATTTCGTCATGAAAGTTAAACTCATTTAAACTAAGTTACAATTTTATTTGGATTGTTTCCAAATTGTACTCAATTTCTGGTTGATCCATCAGAATTTGCATCACAACTGAAAAATTTCATACCAAAAATGACAATGGGTATAAAAACATGATTGTAAAACAAAATTTAAAGGCACAAAATATCACTAACATCTAATTTCGAACCCTGAATTCTATGCTTGATCTCATTAGATATTCATAGCCAAACAAGAAGCATGGGCATAAAAAAGCCATCAGAGTGAATGTTTTTTGAAATTAGATAAAATAAAATGAAAACATTTCTCCAGCAGAAAACTCAGTTCTAGAAATGTACATAAATTGTTAATTCATTTTTTTCTTATGTTCCTTTCGGCATAGATGTCAATAGTACTAATGTAACTTGTAGATTTTATATAAGTTATTTGGATCTTTTCCCAAGAGAACTGTTGCCCTTATTTACCTGCATCTTTCAAAATCTTTTCTATTTGTGTTTTTAAATATTTGTCCCCCAAACAAACCATAAGTTGAAAATGTTGACATGAGTAAACTAGTCAAGTGAAAAGTGGGAAAGCCACTGTTGTAAAAATTAATTAGTCAGAATTTTTACTGGTTTTCAAATTTTACTATTATGGACACTTTTGATTAAAATAAAAGTTGGATTCACATTGTCGTAGAACTCTGAACACATTTGTGTTTTTAATAATCATAGATTGTATAACATATATGCTATCAATAATTTAACTTCATTAACATGTTATCAAGTAATGCCATAACAATTGACTTTTCTGTTAACAGTTTCACCACTTAAGTGTTGAAATATCTGTAAATAAATCGAATGTTAACAGTGAGTGAAAAAGTATACTTTGCAATTTAAAGTCTGAAATGTATTCATGTGAACCCATGTACTACAATAAACTTTATACCTATTATGTGGTGCTTCATTTCATCTATAGAGGAATAACTTTTTTAAATGAGTTGGTCCAATAGTGTAACCATTACCCTGGGGGTTACTGTCCAAGTTCGTACACTTTAGTAATTCATAAATCTTTCTAATAAAACTATAACTTCTAAATCTTTCTAATGTTTTGTATTAAAAAGAATTTCTGATAATCTAATCACTGGTCATGCTTGGATTTTGTTGACATGACATCTTTTGTTAGCTCTTCAAAGACATTGCCTGTATAGATTGTAATTCTGTTTGCTATCTCCCGATTCTATGCATACAGTTTTAGGTTATGCTTTGAATTATTACTATGTTTTGGTGTGAGTTTTTAATCACATTTTTTTTGTTGAAATACTCGTCACTATCTTTTTCATCTATGTTTTTTACTACAGGACTTGATAAGTGTGACTCATATCAGCTTAATGCCTTTATACACAATGCTATCGTTAATGGATGTATGTGAAAACATTTATTGATCAACAGAATTGCCCGGCGTTACTTGGCTTGAATTGATTAACTGTAGATTGAAAAGTGATCAGAGAATAATAATCACCTTTCTCTTTTATAGAAAAATGCAAGTATAATTTTGTGACATTTTTATAATTTTTTAAAAATTTAATTTGAATGCAAATTGTATACATACATACAAATCCATTTTGTTAATTTTGAGTTGGAGTGATTATGGATGCCTTTTTTAAGTTTGTTTCCTGTAAAATTTACTGTCTCAAATTATAAAAATACCAATTTGATTAGATATTCATGACTAATGTTTTTAAAAGCAAATACGTTTTTCTGATTTCATTTTGTGTCATGCATTGAACTTGTTTTAAAATTAAATGCCTTTAGAACAAAGCAAAGGTAAGCAATTACCATTTTTCAAAAATTGGTTTGTTGATTTGACAGCATGTCTCAAAGAAAATCACTGTTTTCAAATACCTTTTAACAGTTATAAGTTGCTTAAAAATAGCTTCAACTCATAAGGTGATCAGGTTAAGTAGGCTTTCTGTCACTATGACAAAAAATCAATGTTTCTGAAATTTTCTCACATTAATATTCTTCCAATATCAGCAAAGTTTTATTTAAAACTAGCAGAATTACCAAGCGTTACTCGTGTTGAATTGGTAAACAAACTTCCACTTTCGATAATAAATTGTAATTCCTATTCATCACATGTACCAACTACAACATACAAGAAAGGTGCACAATTGAAAAATACACAATTTCACAACTGTAAATAAATGCCATATTTAACATATTACATTTTTATAGAATTTAAATTTTTAGTAAGACAGAAAATCTCTAGAGTGTGCTATTGGTACCCAGAATGCAAAGAATAGTTCAGAGTATGCATATAAATGCCTTGTGTGTCATTTAAAAACAAAAGCGTTTCCCAAAATTATACAAGGATTAAAAATGTTTTTTAAACTAATTAAACCATGACCTATATGGGTTATGTTTTAAAGATCAGCATTCCATCTGCCACTCCCTGTGTGTAATACAGGAAATGAAGAAGCGCCGCCAAGTGTAGACAGACTGGCTTAGGACGATTTTCCCAGAGATTCCAGGAGACAGTAGTTGCAGAACGATGGCGCGAGAAGAGGATGGCGTACGGCCATGCCTAACTAATACCCGATGAAGTGAAATTGTTAACTATTTTTAATCTGTAAATATTCCCCCTCTTATTTGTAAATAAACGGCTTTAATTCTTAATTATGTCGCTTTTATCCCTTTTGCTAAAGTAGAGTTCTACATATTCTGTATGCAAACTCATCCTGAAGTATTCTACACCTATATACAGCGGATAAAAGTTTCCGTACGGAAATGAAAACGGCGTATAAATTAAATTTTTTGAAGAAATCTCACCAAAGATTCAGAATCTGTACAAGAAACTTATTTCATACTAGAGAATGTGTTAGCAACAAAATTACTTAATTTTCACAAATAAAAAGTAACTAATTAAAACTTTGAGAAAAACATACAAAATAAAGGCAAAAAAATTTCCGTACGCACTATGCAAATTGATTAGAACGTAGTCTAGCTGTCACTCATTCAATTACTATAACTATCGAATGAAAAAGAACTTCAATATAGTGTAAGTAATCATTTCAAATGAATTTTATACAAGTGGATCGCCTAAAATGGAAATTCCGAAAGCTATTCGCGTGTTGGTGATAAAGTTGAGAAATGACGTTTATCAATGAGTAAAATTTTGGTGAAATCGCAAACAAATCTAAATCTACAGTAAAAAGCATTGAAAGATATGAGGTAGAAACTGGAAAATAGGAACCAATCCGGAAGACCTCAGAAATTTGAGCCGTATACACGAGGAATATTCTACGAAAGGTTCGCTATAATCTACAAATTAGCGCACAACTTGAATCCTTGTTGAAAACTTATATCAATCTTGAAATATAACCTCAGCCCAAGAAAAGTAAAAAAAGTTTGCTATAATGGACATGTTGCACGCGCAAGGAGCCATTCATTAACAAACTTAACAGAAGAAAGCGTCTTGAGTTTGAAAAGAAACATTCAAGTCCTTAGTTTTCTGGGATTCTGTACTCTTCAGGAATGAATCAAAATTATGTCTATGATTCAGATGGACGAGCTATGGTATAGAGAAAACCAAAACAATAAATGCAAGCAAAAAACTTATGCAGAACTAAAACACAAACGTAATGTAAAGGTATGGGGTTACTTGAGTTCTGGTGTGTATGATTTGTTTTGTTGAAGATAACATGGATAGCTATGTATACCGACACATTTTGAAACAAAATATCCTTGCTAGTGCTACGAAATTCTCTTGGAAGACCATTTATCTTCCAACAGGACAACGATTCAAAACACTACAACGTTCTGTAAAGAATGATGCCTTTAACATGTGTAGCAGTAACTTCACACACCACCAGTCTCCTGATTTGAACCCTATGGAACACTTATGGGAAGAAATCGGTCGTGAACTGAAAAATTCTGATACCAGAAGCAAATATTACCTGAAAAGTGCCATTCTGGATGTCTGAAACAAAATTACTCCAGAAACAACAAAAAACTTGTGGGAGTCATGCCTAAACTTCTGAGAGGCCGTTGAAGCAAAAACAGGTTCAACTGACCATTAAATGATGAAACATGGTGGGGGAAATAACATTTAATGAAATATTTTTTACCGTACGGATACTTTTTCTGTATATTTGGCACATTTTGTGTTATTGTAAATTATGCGTTAAATTATAATATTTTTTTGTTTAAATGCAATACAAACTTTCTATGCAATTATGCTCATCTGTTTTTCCATTTTCATTTCTTCAATATTTATATTCTGCAAATAATAAAGCCATTTGTTTCAAACAGCAAGTGCGTACTAAAACTTTTTACTCACTACCTTAATTACAGTTATTAAACGAAAAACTTCAAAATGGAAATACACCTTAAAACAGATTCAAAAAAGCTTCGAACAAAAAGTAATGAATGTATCTTTTTTACAACAAAATAGATTCTTGGAATATAACGGACAAATTTTTAAAAAAGCAGACGATTAAAAAAATACCAAGGTTACCATATTAGGTACTAATCCTATTTTAAAAGGTTTTATTCTCTTTATTATCGTCTCCCAAATAGTATTCAGAATTTTTTTTAATATTCCGTAAAGAAAAAATAAGGCTCAAAATAAACTATTAGAATTTAAATTCCGTAAAAATAGTTGGAAAAATAATCGATTTTTTAGCAGCACTGATAAAACAATTCAAGTAATAGCAATTATCAATATACCTTCCAGCTACTCCAAAACTACCAAATAGCGGTTGATTTAAGTAGTTACTCGGATGTTTTAACATAAAACTTGCCTAAAGATACAAAGAAATTTTAAATAAATCATTCACTAAACTAAAATATGTATCAAATATAGAACATGCTATTAAAATATATTGTATACTTATGTGATACTTGTAGAAACAGACACAAAATCGAACATAAGATGGACAGATAGACTTACGCAACAAAGTTCAGTTACTAAATGAATAAGTACTCATAGTATGCTAAGTTTCATGAAATATATTCAACCGTTTGGACGTAGTACGGGCACACATATGGACAGACACTAAACGCGCAAGACGGATTTAGCATCAGAAGGGCCCTAAACGGATAGAAATCTTGTTATGGGTCGAAAATATTCAATGTATTAACACTCCATACGAATTTATATAGATTATAGCAGTACCCGCAAGACGTTACCCGTGACATTCTTGTTTGTCCTCGTTGATTCTGAAACATTAAAAAGAAAAAATAATTTTAAGAATGAGTTCCACCACCACGTGACACGGGCATGTCGCCTCATTCCTTCCACCTCACTGCTTCTTGCTTAGAGATTCATGATACACTATGTTCAATGTTCTTCCATTTGGAGCTAGGATGTAAAGATTCTCGGCTTTTCCAACTCGAACAACTCACATACAGTTGACTGGGAGAAACACGGTTTAATGAAATCGAGTCCCACAACTTTCAGCGATTGTCCTTGTGCCTTGTTGATTGATGCTCATGGCGAAACTTAAACGAACAGGGAACTGAAGTTGTTTAAATTAGAATGGGAGATCTGAAGGGATGATTGGGATCCCAGGAATGAATGTCTTCGCCTGCGGCATGTCCAGTCATGATGGTGACTTCAATAATATTCGGCATCAGTTTCTTGATAGCCTTTTCCATTGCAGAGTGAGGTGGATGCAGATTTCTGAGAAGCATAATCGGTGCCCCAGTTTCTAGCTGTAATATGTGCGAGGGTACTCCAGATGGGGCTCCAATGTATTAAAAAACTGGTACTCGAGATGGCTCCAGTGTGTTCAAAAACTCTGTTGTGTAGTTCACAGCCTCATCTGTGTTACATGTAGTGTCGATAGATTTGTATTATACAAATTCAAAAGTAAGTTATGAAAAAACCTACTGAAATAAAAATGTCATTGAATCTTTAAATATAAGGCTACACTTTTAGAAAGTCTTGTTATGTCACCTCACTGATTCCGACTAACTACCTAAATGAATCGCAATGTCAGCGAAATCAAAACCAAATGAAACAGTAAAACACTTCATTTTATGTAATTTATTAACTGAGTAGCAGAAAATTTCTTGATGATGGGAACTTGGCACTTGGAGTCGAACATGTAGGGGGTGGAGCTTCAGTTTGCTTTTCATTGGTGATACGAAAAAGGACAATACAGTGAACGCCATAGTGGAGGAGGGGCTACACGCGCAGCACGAAATATTAATTAAAAAATTATCTAGATTGAATTTTAAAATTCGGGCTTCGAGGGACATTCAGTCACCTTTAGAACTACATGTGTGCCGAATTTCATGTAAGTGCTATAGATTCGTCTGGACATCGCACACACAAACACTTTCTTTTATAGAGATTAACAAAATTATCCGGCGTTACTCGGGTTGAATTGGTTAACTAACCAATAATTCCGTTTTAGTATTTTACTTTTCATAAAATGGAATTATATAGCCACATGTGTTAAACTATACTCTTGAGAAAAGTTGATCGAATTACAAACATGTCGTCATTACCTACACTTTTCGCATTAAATTAAAAATAGTAATTCACTTTAATGAGACTCATTTCTTTACAAAACGATGCATAAAATGAAACTTAAAGAATTTATAACTGACAAAGAAAGAAAGCTACACGTCTTTAAAATTAATTTCCAACACTACCAAGGTTCTTGAGAATAAATTACGCAAAGTTAAATTTTCGACCCTATTATATTTTTCCGAATATCTCGTTCGTCATCTGACCGTGGTTCAAAATTACGTGGTGTCCTCGGATCTTTCCCTTTGGGATTGATCCCGGACCGTCACCAATAGCCCGTTTTGTTGCTCCAGTGTGACGTTAATTGAAATGCCTACCTACCAAATATCTGTCAAAGTTTTTGAAAGAAAAAATGAGTTAAACACAATAATAGAATTTGAATTCCATAAAAAATACACTGCTGGCCACCGTAAATGCAACACCCTGAAGGAAGCATGCAAATAATATGAAATTTACAACATGCATTAGCGGAGGTGAGATATGCAAATGATTAGAATTTCAGCGCAGACGCACATCAGCCTGTGGCGCCACTTCAAAGCGCTATTTAAGGCTTGGAGATTTCGACGATTTCAAGTACGGCAATTGTGTTTTTCTTGTGGTTTTTTCAAAAAAAAACCCCGATCAATTATGCCTCGTAGAAAACAGCGATCATCTTTTGATCAAGTATCCGAGTTCGACAGAGGAAGGATAGTGGCCTACCGAGATTGTGGATTATCTTTCAGGGAAATCGGTAGTCGTGTTGGACGAAACCAAACAACTGTAATGCGGATATGTGATCGTTGGATGCAGGAGGGTACGACGGACCGACGTGTTCGATCGCATCCACCTCAGTGCACCACTTCACGTGATGACAGGCATATTGTGCGTATGGCAGTGACGGATCGCTCAGCCACATCACGAACCATAGCACAGCACATTCAGTCTGTACCGCATCATCCAGTGTCTTCGCGTACCATTCGACGCCGTTTACAGCAGAGTGGTCTATCCGCAAGACGTCCATTGCTTCGTCTACCATTGACGCAGAACCACAGACGTTTCCGCCGCCAATGGTGCGATGAAAGAAGGATGTGGACGGCAGAATGGAATGTAATTGTCTTTACTGACGAGTCACGCTTCTGTCTGAAACACCACGATGGTCGGATTCGAGTCTGGAGACACCGTGGAGAGAGGATGCTGAACAGCTGCGTTATGCACCGCCACACTGGTCCTGCACCGGGTATTATGGTATGGGGCGGTATTGGATATCACTCTCGCACTCCTCTAGTACGCATTGCCGGTACTTTAAACAGCCAGCGCTACATCTCCGAGGTGTTGGAGCCAGTTGTCCTTCCTTACCTTCAGGGCTTGCCCACAGCCATATTTCAACAGGATAATGCGCGACCACACGTGGCACGCATTGTCCAAGGGTTCTTCGTCAATCGCCAGATTGAATTGCTTCCCTGGCCAGCTCGCTCTCCGGATCTTTCGCCGATAGAAAACATGTGGTCCATGGTTGCTCAACGATTGACCCAGAATACATCCCCAGCTGCCACACGAGATCAACTTTGGCAACGTGTGGAAGCTGCTTGGTCTGCTGTACCCCAAGAACACATCCAAAGTCTCTTTGAATCAATGCCGAGGCGTGTGGCAGCGGTGATCTCCAACAATGGCGGCTACTCTGGCTACTGATTTTGGCAGGAACCCCACTTCACAGAAGTCTATAAATTTAATCATTTGATACTTGGTCAACATGTTATCTAAAAAATAAATTTTGTTGTGATATCTCTTGTCTTTCTTGGTGTTGCAATTTGGGTGGCCAGCAGTGTAATTTTGGGTAGGTAGTTGAATTAACGTCGCACTGAAGCAACACAACGGGCTATTGGCAACGGTCCGTGATCAATCCCGAAGGGAAAGATCGAGGACACCATCATTTTCAATAACGGTCAGATGAAGAGAACATGCCTTAGATGACACCCCACTCTCCAAACGTCCACGCCAACGTCAGGACATTTGAGGCCACGACAGATTTAACGTGCACCAGCCCCAACCGCTATTCTTTCAACTTGTCTAGCACGGCCCTGGAAAAAATTTGTTTCGACTACAATAGCAATGTTAAATTTAAGTTTCAACTTATCCAACACTGTCAGGTTAAGGTTGATTCAAGTATTATGAGGGGTACGGGTATTCAGACGTTTTAGCATGGAACCTGGATAAAAATTCAGACAAAAAAATGCTACATAATTTATTCACTAAGTTAAAATAAGTTTTTAAATATTTAAAAACATTTGATGAAAATACAGCAAATCGTTTTCATGTGATGTTTGCACAAACTAACATAAATAAGAAATGAAAGAGGCAGGCCTGAAACGCGGCAACCTTCGGTTTTGCATAAAATGGCCCTAAAAGGAATAACTTGGGACGAAAATTTTCAATGCACAAACATTCCATTTTTTGTGTATAGATTTTTCTCAATATAACTGCACATTTTTTAAATATACAATATCATGGAAATAATCTGTTTTAATGCTACATCTTAAACTAATAGACACAAACTGGTAAAAAAAGTGGACACTGACAGACTGACCCCGAGTAGTATATTCACTAAGTTACGGAATATATTCAAACCGAAACATTTCAAGAAACTATCCAACAGCTTAAACATAGTACTGGTGCACATGTAGTGAGTAAAAAAGTTTCCGTACACACTTGCTATTTGAAATAAATTGCTGCTTTATTATTTGCAGAATATAAATATTGAAGAAATAAAATGGAAAAACAGATGAGCATAATTGCATAGTTTCTATTGCATTGAAACCAAAAATATTAATATATGTAATTTAACACATAATTCACAATAGCACAAACACGTGGCAAATATAAAGCAAAATGTCTCCGTACACGGTGAGAAGTATTTCATTAAATGTTATTTCCCCATGTTTCATCTTTTAATGGTAAGTTGAACCTGCTTTTGCTCTAATGACCTCTCTCAGAAGTTTAGGCATGACTCACAAGTTTTTTCGTTGTTTCTGGAGTAATTTTGTTCCAGACGTCCAGAATGGCACTTTTCAGGTTATCTTCGCTGCTGAAATAATTTTTAGTTCACGACCGATTTCTTCCCATAAGTGTTCCATGGGGACTGGTGTTGTGAAGTTGACTGCGACGTATGGTAAAAGCATTCTTTACAGAACGTAACAGTATGTTTTGAATCGTTGTCCTGTTGGAAGATAAATTGTCTTCTCAGAGACAGTTTCGTGTTACTAGCAAAGGCATTTTGTTTCAAAATGTCTAGGTATACATAGCTATCCATGTGTTACCTTCAACAAAACAAATTATACACACCAGAACTAATGCAACCCCATATCTTTACATTTCGTCCACCGTGTTTTACAGTTCTACATAAATTATTGTTTGCATTTGATGTTTCGGTTTTCTCCATGCCATAACTCGTCCATCTGAACCATAGAGACTAAATTTTGATTCATCCCTGAAAAGTACAGAATCCCAAAAAGTTAAAGGGCCTACATGCTTTTTGCAAACTCGAGACGCTTTCTTCTATTAAGTTCGCTAATGAATGACTTCTTACGTGCAACATTCCCATTGTAGCAATCTTTTTTTATTACTTTTCTTAGTCTGAGGTTATATTTCAATATTGTAATCGGTTTTCAACAAGGATGCAAGTTGTTGTGCACTAATTCGTGGATTATCGCGAACCTTTCTCGGAATATTCCTCTTGCATATAGCTCAATTTTTGAGGTCTTCCGGATCGCGGTTCCTATTTTCCAGTTTCTACCTAATATCGTTCAATGATTTTTACCGTATATTTAGATTTGTTTGCGATTTCGCCAATATTTTCCTCGTTGATAAACCGTCATTTCTCAACTTTATAACCAACACGCGAATAGCTTTCGGAATTCCCATTTAAGGCGATCCATTAGTATAAAAATCGTTTGAAATGATTACTTACACTACATTGAAGTTCTTTTTCATTCGATAGTTATAGTAATTGAATGTGTGACAGCTAGACTACGTTCTAATCAATTTGCATAGTGAATACGGAAACTTTTTGCCTTTCACTTTGTTATGTTTTTCCCAAAGATTTAATTAATTATTTTTTATTTGGGGAATAAAGAAATTTTTGTTGTTGACGCATTCTCTAGTGTAAAATAAGTTTCTTGTGCAGTTTCTGAATCTTTGATGAGAATTCTTCAGAAATTTTAATAATTTATACGCCGTTTTCGTTTCCGTACGGAAACTTTTTATTCACTATATACATAAGACCTGAAACGTAGTAATCAATGACTGCTTTGAAATGGCTTAAAAAGGTACAAGTTAAAATATTCTACGTAAAAACATTAAATTTTTATTTACATTATTAATTACATTTATTTGATAGCAAATATCTATAAAAAGCAAGTTATAAAATAGCTGTATTATGTGTTACCAAGTATTTTCTTTAAATTGATTTATATAACATGGCTTCTTTATACACTATATTTTTAGTTTTGCTCTCAGGAGAACAAATAAACAGTTGTTGGCTACTACTCACTCTAGAGCAAACAACGTCAAGTTGTCCATGGGCAAAGCAATAAGATCGAAAATCCCCTCCAGCAATCCTCAGTGTCTGACCCTGTTAATTGCCATTGCAAAACATAACACCACTGGGAATTGTAAACGCTTTTCAAACGGATAATTTGAAGGAATTAATGGAATTCGTGGAATGAATACACTTTCTCCTTTCCCACAACCAGTCAGAATAGTAGTTTCAAGCAAGTTTTTATGCAGACATCTCACCTGTAATCGAGTGCAATGGCATAACTTCGGGGCATTTAAATTCTTAAGGAGCATTATTGGTGCCACGAATTTGATCTTTAATTTATGCACAGGCAGTCCCGGAGCCGATATATAATTTAAAAACTCAACTGGATAATGTACAGCATCATCCTCATTTACTACTGTATCAATTGATGTGTATGTCATTTCTGGAGCATGGAACCTACTAATGATTTCGTTATTGAAGGTCATAACTTGCTCATTCGTCGGTGCCAGTATACCCTTTCACATAGCCATAAATTCGTCTTATTTGAAATTTCTTCAATATTTGGATCTACGTTTAATATCAATTTTCCAATAGAAGGGATCACAGTACATAAAGTTGCTGGTAATTTGACTAATCCATCGATTTCCTCTCAAGTGCGCCATCACCAATTTTCAATAAAAGATCAGAGAATTCTCAGCAATTAAGATCTCCGCCTAGCTGGGCTCTCATATTCAAGCTTAAAGAGCTTTTTCTACTTGGCACCAGATGGCTGAACGCTTAAGGCAAGCATTCATTTCATCTGCCCGATTACTATCGTTACCACCGAGATAACAAGGCCTGACCGCTGCCGTCTCCCTAGTAGTCATACGTGCGATACGAACGACCACAGCCGTATTGGAATAGTCAAAGCCTAATACAGTGAAATCTGTCTACAACGATACATAAATTCTATATACGTCGAGACCACAGGAAAATATTGTTATACGTTATTGCAAATTATTATAGCAGTTTGTAAATATGGTTTTTCCCTAGTCAAAACTATGATAATTTCAGAATGAAACTTCCACACCCTCGCGTCTTTCTTCCTTATTTACTAACGATAACAAAGAGTGTGCGTAAATAGTAAAAGCAATAACTTATTAAAAAACCAGCCAAAATTCTATCGTAAATTCAATTAAAAAATAGCGAAAAACTCGCTTATGACTTTTATTAACTAAAATACACACGTCAATCAAGCTTAATACCGACCAATATCATAGTTTCTCAAATGCGACCATAAATCAAAAAGAAAAGAAAACCCTTTCTCATAGTCTAAAGAAATCTAATTAATGTTTTCTTCATCATTAAATCTGTAAAAATGGGAAATCAAAGCAATTGAACTGTAAAAGCAATTATTATCATAGAAGAATTTTTCATTGATATTTCATTTATAAAATTCAAACAATTTTCAATAACTTCCAAATTATTAACGTGACAGGGTGTTTTGATTTGATTGTTATCTACAGAAATTTCTTGTCCATATAAATGTTTCCATTTTCAGATTTGAATGTATTACAACAGTGTAATTTGTTGCAGGTCCTGGATTAAAACAAATTTTGAAAAAAGTAACTTTTGACTCCTCAATTAGTTTAAACCAATTTTGTTTATGGGGTAATGAATCCAGAATTTCTAGTAGCCTATTAAAATTTTAAAAATAAATAGATTCATGATGAGCAATGAACTCAGATTTGCTTTCGTTGATAGCTCTCAATAAATTGGATTCCTCAGTTTCACGAATTTTATCTTCCCTGCTTTTACGAACGGTGGGACAAGTTTTCGAGAGATATTTAGGGCAATTCGGAAATATACTTGGTATAGCACCAACTTTTAAACGGAGGCGTTTCATGGAAAAGGTAGAACACTCACAAGTTTTTTGGTGAATTTCGATACATTCCGGACGATATCATCGTTTTGAAAATGAAGTTCGCAGACTTTGCTGCGTTTTGATGGTGTAAAGTCGGCTCGTGGAATCGCCCTGAGCCATCTTTTTCTAATATTTTTATCCTCTGGAAAGGAGAAAACCCATATCTATAATTTCCAGAGCAAGTAGGTACACAGCATCTAAAGGGCATTTTGGATAGCCTCGTTGTTAAGCCTAAAAAAATCGATCTGGACACACGTTAAACGTGTTGTTTGACGAAAGCCTTTAACACCTTGACACTGTAATGTTCCACAAATGTTATATAACAATATTTAACTGCAGCTGCACTTGCTTTCCGGTAAAATAGTATAAAAACCTTAATTTCTTACGCTACATTAAAGGTAATCCATAAGTAGCCGGCCATGCGGCGATGTTTGTTATGACTACTAGTAAGCTAGTCACGTGATCGAAACGTCACAGCGGTCTGGCCTTGTTATCTCGGTGGTAACGGTACTATGCGGAATTACAGTTAGTGTTTGCCTAGTCTCCAGAGAACAAAATTGTGATACCTCCAAAAATGTGTGTTTGATCGTTAGATCACGAAGAGTCCAGAGCCTCTCTCGATGGACTCATCCCAGATTATCAAGACACATTCTTTCAGTGCTTTTGTATGTTGCAATTTCGTGTGATATTGCACTGGCGTCTCGCTCCTGTCAATGTCAATAGGAACTTTAAACATCGAGTGCGCTATTTTTCCGCCGGGAAGAGTCGCCGAATATCAGAAGATGCTGCAGCAATAACAATTTTACCTTCCCCTGCACTCTAGCTAAAAGCAAGTTAATGAGGAAAGTTTTGCCAGTTCCGCCATGGAGAATCTAGGAAGAATGTCTTTCCACTGGATTGGCTTATGCTGGAGATTATATCATTATACAGAACCAGTTGTTCTTCAGTAAGTTTCTCAACGTTTTCAGAAACTATTGATTTAATTTGATTTTGATCGTAATTTACCTCTCAGGTAGTCATGATTTAAATTTGTATCTACATTCTGGGGTGATGGTAAGCCATAGCCGTTTAACGACAGACCCCAATAGACTATGTCTTCTATCATTTTCAAACATTGATTTTCAATTTGGCCATTGAGTACAACAGAATTGTCTAAAAGTATTTGCTTATTTTGTACAATATCTTCTGTGGGGGGGGGGGGGCCAAGCTGTCCTTATAACTATCCCACAAATGCTTTGCATCCGTCAAGTTGCAAGAAACCAACAAAATTGAAAAAAGATCTCATTTTGGGAGGGCTATCACAGCTTTGCTTCTATCAGAGCCTGTTCCCAATGGGAGTCGTCCTCCAAGAAACCTAGGGCTTTGCAAGCAGCTTGGTAAGTTTCCTGTGTTAGACAATCGACAGTTCTTAAAGCATGAAATGAATCAGGCCGACACTACATGTAACAAAATTTTCCTAAATAGCATTCTTTGTTAATGGGATGTACAGTATAAACTCTTCCTAAAATATGTTCTCTTTTAATGTCGGGAGATCCTTTCCACTGGAGATCCTTTCTTCCTTCGACAGAAGACATCCCTCTGTTTGTCAAAAGTAAAACGATGGAACATTTCCATAGAGCAATGTTTTCGCGAAATCATCTACCTGGCACAGTTAAAAAAGCCATTAATGTAGTATTGCGGGGATTTTCAATTACTCTATTAATATTTTCTAGTGTAAAAAAACTCTAAAAGATTTCCTAAATGTATAGTCCCGGAAAAAAAAAGAACCACCCGACTTCATTCGAAAAAGTTTGAGTAGAGAAAATTCAAAGATGGCCTTCGACAGCACAACTAACGTCTTCTATAAATTCAAATGCATAAAATTTGCATTAGGACCCGTCTTCATATTAAATTGAACACCAACTTCATAATTTTCAATGAAAACCCCCCTTTTTTACATGCAATTTCGAATCTATATCAAAATTTAACTTCAGATACCAAATTTCATGTCACTAGGTCTTACCATTTTGAAGTTACGAGTACAGAAAGATTGGAGCTCCTAATGTTAAATCAGTTTCTCCCTTTTATGGATATCTTCCTAAATAATATTTCTATAGCGCTGCTATTTTGTACCATGTTACTGTTAAGCAACCCAAACAAAATCCACCTAATATTTTATTTAAAAAATAATTTTTAGTATGTAATAATAATTATTTAATTAATGTTTGAAAAAATTATGAATTAGAACCTTACTATATTTTGATGGGAATCGATTCAGAAGGACTTCTAATATGACCATGCAAAATTTCAGCTCATTAAAATAATTAGTTTTTAAGTTACATTAAATTTTCCTCATTATGACGATTTTAGGGGGCAATCAAAAGTTTAACAAATACAAGGAATGTTTAAATTTTTGAAAAATGGTTGGAAATTTCATTTATGTAATCTAAAATACACTGCCCTTTACTTAGTTATGTGTCATATAGATGAACTCTACTAATCAATGATCAATTTGATGGCTCATTCTGTTCACTTTTTGAATGATCGGAATATCTGTTCGATTGTATTAAATTGTAGGTAGGCTTTTTGGGTGCATACATGGAGACGAAAGCTAATTAAAAAAATTAACATATATTAAAAACACTAAAGACTACAAAATTATGCAGAACATCGATCAACACTTTCTCCGTTACGAATTGTTCTCAATTCCCAAAATCCTTCTTTTATCACATTTTAATCATGTTTAAAGATCGCAATATTCTCGTTGAGCTCGTATAATAAATATAATTCTCGGATCGTTTTGCACTTAAATAATATATAATATAATTCTCGGATCGTTTGCACGCGCTGACAAATACGTTTGAAATAGTGTTCAAATTTGAAATTCGGTTGGCTATAACTGCAGTTAATCTCCACTACGAATAGCGATTTTCAATGGGGAGCTGATCCCTCAAATTGACACCAACTTTAACATTGGATATCTCCGGATATAAAGATAGTAGTCATGAAATTTCATATTTAGACTAATTTAACGATGCAGAATCTGATTAAGGCATCAAAAAAGGGTGTTTCCATTGGAAATTTTGTTGCTTGTACAAAATTTTATATGAAGACAACCCCTTATGCAATCTTTTTTGCATTTGAATTTGTAGGAGACGTTATTCCCTATTGAATGATACCTTTGAATTTGCTCTACTATGAATAGTGCTCGAAATAAAGAGGGGTGGTTCGTTTTTTTCCGTGATTGTACGTCGAGGTGAATGACAGGGGGTATCTCATATGTATCGGGAATGAAAGTATTATCTATACTGCCTCCGAAGTACTCAGGTATCTGACGCTTTGATATTTCAAAACTTCGTCGTTTCCATTTTGCACGGCAAAGCGGACTTTATCGCTCCCTTTATTTATGTATTTGCAAATGTATTTTATCGATTTCACACTATTGCAATACCCATGCGTCTTAAACGAAAGGAAAAAAACCCAGGAGAATACGGAACAACCCATCTATTGCAGTGGCGGCTTTTCAGGAGAAGGAAGGGAAGTGCCACTTCCCCAACATTTTTCATCAAATTCATTTTTTAAATTACATTTCTCAAATTAGACTTTTTTCAGTATTTCATATATGTATGCATTTTCAATATTTCTACGTAAAATTTCTCTTTTTTCTTTTACGATTTATAAATTATTAAAGTACTTACAAATAGAAACGAATTTAATTTCGCAGAGCGCGTTATTCAATACACGGAAAATATCTTACAATGCTTACGACTGTAGACAGGGAAAGCTTAGCACGGAAGTTTTTGCTGAAAAATAGCTGCGCATATTCCGTAAGCCAGATGGTTGCTATGACAGCACCGCCTTTAGCAGCCGAAATGCATTTAGACTGTCGGCTCCGAAGGAAGGAAAAAGCGAGAAACCTCGATTTCCGTTCCTCTATAGGGTTGCCGGTTGAAATCTCAAAATAGATGTCCCTCGTATCCGAAAGTTTCTTTTGGGAGCGAAAATGCAGCACCTGGGTTACTGCAGATTTTCGGAGGTTGCTATAGATTTCGCCGTCTTGGCTCGAAAACTTTTCTGGCGTGAAAGCCAATTCGATTTCAGCCAATTTTGATTTTAGAATGCGCCAATCACGCCAATAGCTTAGTGTAACCTTGCTTGATATCAGTACTGTCGGTGGTTTTGATTACGCTCCGTGGTATTGCGAAGCTTGTTTGGACTCACTTTTCCTTTTTCTTGCATATTTCGTTATTTTGTTTTGATATACATTTTTGTACTAATTGTGTTTGTCTGTTCTCAAATACTTTTTACTGTTTGTTTAGCGCTTTTTTGTATTCCCATTGATTTGTTGTATTTCCATTTGTTTTCATGATTTTTACTATTTGTTGAATGTTTTAAGAGTTCATTTTGCATTTTAAAAATTGAATAATTGCATTTGTACTGTAGTCTTATTTGATTGTTTTCTGTGACCAGTTTCTACTTTTTTAATTACTTTTCCTGTCTACATTATCTAATAATTGTAAAGTATAACTATTAAGGTTTTAATTACTGGCGATCTATGATTAAATATTTAGATCAGTATTTACCATAGCAATTACATGGTAGTGTAATACATGTTCTAGCTTTTCCAGGAATCACCATTGAATGTTTAACGGAAAAGATTTCATCTTTAAAGAATCATTATGACTTGATTCTGTTGCATGTAGGTACCAATAACATCTACGATAGCCTTGACGGATGTTTCTCAAAATTTGAGGACCTGTTTCAAACCATTTTAAACCGAAGTCAAGAGACATGTCTCGTGATTTCAGCTTTATTGTCTCGGAATCAGGATAAATACCTCTCCCATGAAGAACAAGCTGTAATGAGACCTTTTCTTTAGAAAATTAATAAAAAAATTATCTTCTAAACCAACGGCTGTTTTCCTACTGCCGAAAAAAGCAAAATGTTTCTTTTTGTAGATCCCAAGTCACTTGTAAAGATTGTATGGCAAGGGATGGCCTTCATTTAAACAGGAAAGGGAACATTCAACTAGCGCAACTCTTTATTGCAATGCTAAAGGAAGCGCTGGCGAACATTCAAGCTTGTGATGTAGAAAAGCAGCAGGTTTTCCACGACCTACCTCTCAGTTTCCCTCTTAGTTCTTCAACTGAGAGTTCGAATCAACCTGTAGTTCCCCCTGAGAATAAGGCTGTTAAACTGTATTTTGCTATTGTTACCAAAGGTTCTGTTCAATGCAGGTATTAATATCCATTATATTGTACATCAAATATTACTTTTAAATGTGTGACATTGTTTCCATATTCAAGCTTTAGTTGAGGCTTGGCTAACAAGTTCCCTTATTTTCACTAGACGTACAGTCCAACTTTCAGTAGTAAGAACTCTGGAGGGAGGATCGCTGTTTTGTCAAAGCGTCAACAGCATCGCAGGATTGAGCAGTCTCTAAACAAAATGTAAGAATAACTTTTTCTAAGATCTGAAGTTTATTTTTCAAAAAAATATTAATCACAATTAGTATTTTAAATATATAACTAACAGTTCAAGCATATTAAAAGCCAATTCTTTTTATTTTCACTTAGACATTCAAAGCCTCAACTATCCAACTACTCCATTACTAGTGAGGATAAGGATGCCTGGATCACTGTTTTGCCGAAGGAGAAACAGAGACGAAGAGTTAAGCATCCACAAATTAAGAGGTAAGGATTCTTTCTTTTTCTGGAATTCAGAAATGAAATTTCTCTTGGAAAATACATGAATCACAACCTGTATTAAAAAAATGCAATGAATCATCACAGTATAGTATAAAATAATGTTATTTTCCCAAACATCCTAAACTTCAATCTGACTCTCCAAAGACCAGTTGTGAGGGCCATAATGGTTGCATCTCTGTTCCCCAACGAGTGAACAAAAATCAAAGCCTGTGGAGTACAAGAGATGTGGTGGTGGTAGCTGTGAAGATATGGTGAATGGTAAGTATAATGAAGGAAGTGGTCTATATTCTGCTATTAATTTTTCCAACTTACAAATCTAAAGTTTCCAAACCTGCAGAATTTGTTTGTAATAAGTGGCGAAAGGTGTATAAACATCGAGGTAGTCTATTTAGGCATAAAAGAATTTGCCAAATTTCTGATAGTAATAGTGATGGATATTATCCTTGTGTCTCCTGAATGTGATAAAACTTTCCGTTTGAAAAGTGTACGTGATAAACATATAGTTGATGTCCATGACAGTAACATAAAATTACAGGAATACCAATTTGTTTCTATGGAGCAGTTTCAGGCCTGGTTAGATGAAGAAAGCTACAAAATTTACAGTTACTTTTTTAAAAAATCTGGAAGGCAAATGTATTGCTAGTAAAACTTACCATTATTATGTATGACAGTTTCATTCATCTGAGTCTGAAATTCAACGTCTTGAACAAAGAAAAATTTTAAAGCATAATATGCTTCCTAACTGCAACTGTCCATCAAGAATATTTGTATGTGAAGAAGTGGATCAAGTTAAAGTCAGTTTTTCCCTGGTCACAATCATGAATTAAATTTTGATAACACTAAATTTCAACCTTTGAGACAAAGTTATCGAGATCAAATTAAAGCTTATGTAGAATTGGAAATCTCAACTTCCAAAATTCAAGCCATTTTATGAGATGGAACAGGATCGCGAAATAAGAGATTGCTTCAATGTGAAGAAGTCATTCGTATCTCGAAAAACAACAAATTACTATATGAAACAAAATAAATCATTTTTATACCCCAACGATAATGACGCCCTTTCAGTAGCTGCTGTAGTTGAAAAACTCAGCAAAGAGAGAGTCTTATAATCCCATACTTATATATAAACCACAAGGGCAGCCTACTGTATATGGACCCAAAGGTCTTGATAAGCTGCCCTCATCTCATGAGTCTTTTGCTCTTGGTTTACAAACTAGAGAACAAAAAAGTTTGATGATTGAAGGAAGCACTAGGGTGTTGTGTATTGATTCGACACATCAAACCAATCAATATGTGGTTTTTATTTATTAAATTTGATTGTTCCAGATTAATTTGGTTCTGGATACTCTGTAGCCCACTTCATTGTAAACCATCTAGACCAGGATACATTGTACCATTTGTTTAAGAGCATTACAAAATAATTCCTGATTTGAAAGTCAATTGTGTAATGACAGATGATGACCATGTAACAGGGCCTGTATTCAAAAAAGTATTTGGTGAAAATGTTAGTAGATAGAAAATGAGAGTTCTGGTGCACATGGGGAGAATGGAGAGATTGGGCAGGGGTGATAAGACCGTTCCGATGATGACGTCAATTTTTCAAGATGGCGATCGTTTTGTTGATATATTGGAGGAACAAGATGACGTCATGTTATTGATATGTTGCCATGGTGATGAATGACTGGTAACATTTTGGGTGGAGGAACAAGATGACGTCATGTTATTGACATGTTGCCATGGTGATGAATGACTGCTAGCGCCACCTGGTGTTAATAGGAACAACCCTATTATTTTTAATTAAAAAAGGAATTTCTTGGATTCGAACCCGTGACCATAGGATCCGAAGTCATGTATGCTAGCCACTACACCCTTGGGACTTTGATGCTAGTGGGGAATTAATGTAGTGTTTGCTCTCTCTCTCGGACTTGTATTTTTTCTTAATACTAGAAATGTTCTATTTTTAGACAGTGGTTTGAATAATTGTATGGGGTTTTAATAAATGTTGTTACAAAATAACTGGTGGCGCCATCTAGTGAGGGATTGAACAAGTAAACGTACTTTAGTGAAAATACTATGATATATAAAATAAAATAGATTTACGCGTTTTTCTCAAATTTTAGGCTAAATGACTGGTACCGCCATCTAGTGCTGGAAGAAGTAACAATTAGTTTTAATGAATTTATTTTCTAGCTGTTAACTTGTATTTTTAAGATGATACTTTAGAATTATTATTAAGAAAATAATACTACAATGGTGGATTCCAACCCTCAACAAAAGTATTCCCCGACGACCGATTTGCATGTGATTCTAACCGTTCGATAGAATTTATAATACGGAAATCTTTTTTAATTTATATTTTAATGAATTTATATACGACATGTTCTTGAAGAAAATGCTTTAATGAAGGACATGTTTCGTCGGGAAATCATTATTGCAACTCGAGTGGAAGATTTTGAGAGATGAATAGGAGACAAAGGCATAACGGTGTATGAACTCATATTTCTCGGGTCATTGCATTATTTTGGTTCTTTGGATCTCTGCCCTTCTACTGTTTTTAAATAAATCATGGATTCTAATGACATTAGACCTGCAAAGAAAATGCGTGCAGACAAAGAATAGTGTTTGCGGAAATATTGTAAAGATTCTTTATGTTATGAGTATGGTAAATTGTTTACAGATCGTGAAGGCTGCGTATATTTCCGTCGATTGGAAAACGAATTAACGTATTTGTCGGGATAGGTCGTGTGGAGATCCGAGCTGATCGCCTGAACTTACACCTTGGACCGATCGCTAGGGTGTTACGAAGTGATACGGAGATTAGGACTAACACAATTTATTTCTCTACCTAAAAACTATGTACAGCAACCGTTATCTCAAATTGATGGAACAGCCTACACGCTGCCACTTGCATTAATTCTCTAAAAAACTGCGCTCGCTCCACCTGCGCGTGGAAGCCTTCAATTACTAGTTCAATTCTAACTCACTCTCGCTGAGTCAGGATAATAGTTTCTACCAGTCACCGGATTTCAGCGGACATCTGCACGTGTGGTTAAGTCGATCATCAGCCGTTTGCACATCCTCACACGCCGCCGCCAAGAGGAAAACAGATTTTTTTCCAACAAAATCTGTTTTACTAATAATATAGTCCGAACATTTGTGGCAACCGGTCAGATCAAGAGTGGTTACCCTCTCAACCCAAGAGAAATCAAGGGATCCAAAAAAAAATTATGCATAAGAACATTTATACTTTGCAACCACTTTTCAAGCTAATATTAGATCTTAGCATCCAAATGCTATATCTATTTACACCACCAACAATCAAATATTGATACTCCCGAACTCCAATACCTTTTCATTCTAAATTGATCCAATCTACAAAACCTAACCTAAAGTATTGCAAAAATAACATTCGACTAACACCATACATATAAAATTAACCATTATTTACACTATATTTAATATACATCTTAACTCTCCATATTTAGTTATAAAAAAAATAACAATCTCATCCAAATATGCTACCAAGCCTTTATTGATCGACCTCTCTTTCCAAGCGGGAGAGAGCATCAGCTCCCTGATGATAAATCCCAGGGCGATGGGTCAACTTGTAATTCCACCTTTGAAGGGCAAGTGCCCACCTAGTTAACTTGGGGCTCTTAGGAGTTGTCTCGACCAGATATTTTAGCAGATTGTGATCAGTTATGATCTCCACAGTGTTACCCTGCAACCACTTATCAAATTTTTTCAGTCCAAATAACACGGCATAGGCCTCTTTCTCAATGGTAGACCAATTCTTTTGGGTGTTATTCAATTTTTGACTAACAAAAGCAATTGGCCTATAGTTTCTATGCTCGTCCTTCTGGGTCAAACAACATCCAATAGCGTAGTGGGACGCGTCTGTGTGGACCTGGAAGGGTTCGACGGCATTGGGGGTGCTTAACGCAGTGACCTCACATAACGCATTTTTCAACCGGAGGAATGATTCTTCCTCGCGTTTCCCCCAAAATACCATTCCCGATTTTTTCCCTTTTGTCAACTCCGTTAAAGGGGATGCTATCTCTGCATAACCAGGAATGTAAGTCCTATAAAATCCCATCAGTCCTAGAATGGATCTGACTTCCTTTTTTGATACGGGTCTTCTCAACTGTTTGATGGCTAATATTTTGTCATTGTCAGGAGAGTGCTTTCCCCCTCCTATCTTATGTCCTAAGTATTTTATCTCTGGATGCAAATATGCATTTCTTAAGTTTCACCGAAAATCCGAGATATTCCAGATCAGATAAGATTTTTTTCAAGTGTTCTAAATGTTCTTCCCACGTTTTAGAGAATATAACAATGTCGTCTATATAAGCTTGCGCATAAGCGGAATGTTTGTGCAACACTTGATTCATAATGCGTTGGAAAGTTCCCGAAGCTCCTGACAATCCAAATGGCATCACTTTCCATTGATACACCCCGTTGTGGGTGGAAAATGCTGTCAAACCTTTGCTCTCGTCCTCCATTTTTATTTGATAATATCCCCTTTCCAAATCCAAGCAAGTTAACCATTCGGCCATCCCCGCAGTGAAGATCAACTCCTGCCTGTCCTTCATAGGATAACTGGGCACTTTTGTTATCAGATTAAGCGCCCTATAGTCAATGCACATTCTAATCGAGGCATCCTTCTTCGCGACACATACAATGGGATACGTAATGTCTGCATTGGACGGCTCCAAAAGACCCAATTCTAAAAGTTCTTGGACTTGCCTATCCACTTCTGAACGGTATGCTATTGGTATGCAATAACTATGTGGTTTTCTCCGGATGGAGTCAGGCAGCAATTCAATCTTGTGCTGACTTACTCCCACGGGTTGTATTGGTCGGCAAAAAAGTGTTTCGAACTTACACAAGAGTCTTTTCAATTCTTCCTCCTGTTTAGGATTTAAGTACGGTGTCGTGATCATTTTCACTTCTTGGGTGAACTCGTCTCTTGCTTCGACAATTGGAGCGTTTTCTATGTTACCAAATTCTTCCTCACCTTCAAAAATGACATTTACCGCGTTGGAACCGACCACAAATTCCCTTATCTTGTTCTGGTGAATGTGCCTCATCCTATTGTCTGGCATCTTTATAATGAAAGAATGTTCATTCTTTTGCTCTTCAATGATTCCGGGACCTTGCCATCTGGCCAATAATTTGTTTGTAGAATCTGGCAAGAGCACGATGACTTTATCTCCCGGCTTGAAAGTCTTTCTTGTAGACCTTAAATTATAATAATGGGCCATTTTCCCTTGTTGTATATTAGATGTTATCTTGGCTTTCTCTGCGGCCTCCTCCAGTCGGGTTTTCAACTTCTCCAGATAGACATGTATTGGGGTTGTATCCAGCTGCAAACCCTCGTGTCTTCCCGTCCAGGTATTCTTTAGAATCGACAAAGGACCTTCTGGCTTCCGACCAAAGAGCAATTGAAAAGGCGCTACACCCGTTGTACTGTTCGGGACCTCTCTGTATGCCCATAAAATGAACGGTATTTTGGTGTGCCAGGTCCGTGGTTCTTCCTTAATGGTATGATGTAACATACTCTTTAAAGTTTGGTTAAATCTTTCCACTAACCCGTTTGATTGTGGATATAATGGTGTGGAGAACCGTGGAGTTGAACCCATTCTTTTTTCAAATTCCTGAGTCAATTCAGCGTTGAAATTTGTACCATTGTCCGAGGCAATTACGTTTGGCACTCCAGTCCTCATAAAAATAGATAATAAAGCTTTACACGTTGCTTTGGCTGTAAGACTCGTCAAAGGGATCGCCTCAGCCCACCTTGTATGTTGGTCTACCATACACAAGATAAATTTGTGTCCTTTAGAACTTGGAGGATCTATCGGTCCTATGATGTCCACATTGACCACTTGGAAGGGCAATTCTGGCCGCGCAACGGGAGTTATTGGGGCCTTATCTTTGTGTTTGACCCTTCTCGTCAACTGACAACCTTCACATGCTAAACAAAACTGTCTCACGTCTCTTGATAGCCCGTTCCAATAGAACGAATATCTAATTCTTTCTATTGTCTTCCTCGCTCCCATGTGTCCCCCAAACACTGAGCAGTGGGCTAATCTAAGAACCTCTTTTCTTCTACGTTTAGGAAGAACCAATTGACATACATTCTCTCCAAGAATCTTGTCTTTATGAAAGACCAAACCATCGTTAAAGAAAAATCCTCCACTACCTTGCTTAGCCTGTTTTCTGGTCTCTTCCAGCTCTCTACACTCCTCTTGCTCTTTACGGAAGCGTTCCGTCTTCGATATCCCTTCTTCCTGGTCTCCGTCGGTGCTTTCTACCACTAACACTTCTGTGTCCTTATTCACTTCAACGGAATTCCCTTCTGTGTTCCCCTCTTTTGTAGGTGGTTCCAAGATGTTTCCACTACCAATATCGGTGGAAATTAATTCCTGCTTTCCTCTAAGCATGTCTCGGATATCTGGTGGCAACAGCACATCTTCCACCAATGAGGGAGCAACTGCGCAGAGGACTTCTTGGTGAAGCACATCACCCCTACCTCCTATGATCAGTCCTATGGGAACGTTCATTAACGGGCATTTCTCCGCTGGACCGAAGATTCCTTTAATAAAGATGGACGATTTCTCTTCCAGCGACAGATTTTGTACAATATCTTTCCGTATGACGGTAATTTCAGTCCCAGAATCAATTAGGGCTTTTACCTCCCTCCCGTCAACACTAATTAAGATTCTTTCCAAGGGGCAAAGATTGTCTCGCCAGGATCTTTCCTTAAAGGATACAACTTTAGCTACCACCGCCGTTCCGCCAGTATTCAGTGTCCTTTTCTCATCCCCCACACAGCTTTCTTCAGTTATGATCCTATTCACGTTCGCTTTACTTCTATTATCGTGATCTGATCTTCCTTTATCCGACTTTGGACAGAACCTCTTCATGTGTCCCTCCATTCCGCATGAGAAACAAACAAGCCTGGAATTATGTTTCGCCGGTTCTGGTTGAGTACTGTGATAGGTTCGTTTGGTGTCCTGCTGAGATATGTGGTATCCACCGTAACCTCTTGCATCATACTGGGTCTTGTATCCCGAATTTGTCTTCATGGTGGTACTTGGCTGTCTCTTGTATGTTCTACGAACACATTCGTATTCGTCTATCTTTTCAGCCAGCAATGAAGGTTTTGATATTTTCCCCCATTCATCGATAAAATGGTCCCTGGCTTCCTGTGGCACTCTTTTCTTGACTTGATCGGCTATCATCAATTCCTTCAGACTCTCAAAATCGGAGATACCAAGTCCTTCGATCCATCCTTGAAAATAATTGGTTACTTCATAAGTAAAATCTTGCCAAGTTTTATCAGGACTTTTTTGATGTTGAATGAACTTCTGGCGAAATCCCTCTGGATTCATCTTAAACTTCTTTAACAAGAGGTCTTTAATGTGTTCATAATCTTCTAATCCCTCTTCCGAAACCCTCGCAATCAATTCTATTATCTCCAAAGGCATTAGGGTCAAAAGACATGATACCCAATTTCTTTCATCAATTTTCCTCCGCCTAGCTTGACTTTCGAACAGGGAGAGGTATAAAAGGATATCACCCTCTTTCATTTGGAATTTGGGCATGTATTTCGTCATGTCGACATGTATATCGGTAGGACTACTTCTCCCTTCTATGGAATCATTGCTTATCCTTATTCCTGCTTCTATCCTTAACTTTTCTAGCTCAAATTCTCTTTGTTGTTTCTTTCCCTCCTTTTCCTCTTCTCTCTCCTTCTCTTCTCTCTCCTTCTTCTCTTCTCTCTCCTTCTTCTCTTCTCTCTCCTTCTCTTCTCTCTCCTTCTTCTCTTCTCTCTCCTTCTTCTCTTCCCTCTCCTTCTTCTCTTCCATCTCCTTTCGTGAACTCACTATCGTTTCAAGCATCTCCATCACGAATTCGACTTCGTATGACTTACTTCCTGTTATGAGATCTTTCAGTCCTATAACTTTAATATTTAGATCAGGAGTTTCCCCTAACTCCAATGCTAAAGTAAATAGATCGCATTTCTTATATTTTCCCAAAAAAGCCATATTCACCAATATATTTTCCTTTCTAACTGGTATTAACTAAAAGACCATTAAAATAAAAACCCTTTTCAGCTACTGATTGACTACCCCTAGCATATATCACAATTGTTTAAAGAGAAAAATAATGGTTCACCCTAAACTGATAACGATGACATGTGAACAATAACACTGACGTGTCACATGAGTTAACGCTCAATTCGTAACTGAAATTCCAGCACTGTCGTGCTTTAAAAATACCTTCTGCCACTCCTGGTGTATCACAATTCTTCAAGAGAAACTATAATCAGCACTTTTGGCTAAGAATACTGACGTGTCACCTGCGCTGTCGCGCAATTCTAAAATTTGAAATACGGATGTATTTCCCGCACTGCCGTGCTTCAACTACACCTCATCATTTAACAAACAAATATGCTTCACCTAACATTTATTTAGCAATGGATCCCTGATTATTTCTCTTAAAAGAAAGGGTAAACAACACTCACCCGGTTCGTCTGCTTCACCAGGATTTCGCGTAGCCTCGCCGTCCGTTTCCTCAGGATTTCTCGTCTCTGGTCCAATCTTTACTGTTCCCGGTTCGTCTGCTTCAACAGGGTTCCTCGGAATTTCTCGTCTCTGGCCAATCTTTACTGCTCCGGGTACATCATTTTTACCGCTGCCACCATCTTATTGTCGGGATAGGTCGTGTGGAGATCCGAGCTGATCGCCTGAACTTACACCTTGGACCGATCGCTAGGGTGTTAAGAAGTGATACGGAGATTAGGACTAACACAATTTATTTCTCTACCTAAAAACTATGTACAGCAACCGTTATCTCAAATTGATGGAACAGCCTACACGCTGCCACTTGCATTAATTCTCTAAAAAACTGCGCTCGCTCCACCTGCGCGTGGAAGCCTTCAATTACTAGTTCAAAACTGCGCTCGCTCCACCTGCGCGTGGAAGCCTTCAATTACTAGTTCAATTCTAACTCACTCTCGCTGAGTCAGGAAAATAGTTTCTACCAGTCACCGGATTTCAGCGGACATCTGCACGTGTGGTTAAGTCGATCATCAGCCGTTTGCACATCCTCACAGTAGTTAAAGAAAGAGGAACCTACTATAGAAATTTACGGATCTTGTATTGCAGCCAAGCCTTGGTCTCCTTTACTATTGGAAATAAAGGCAGAAGTGGAATGAATAATGGGTGCAAAATTTAATTCTGTGTTGGTGAACCGTTATAAAGATGGTAAAGATTGTATAGGTGCTCATAAAGACAACGAGAAGGACTCGGATCTTAACACACCCATAGCGTCTGTTTCATTTGGACAGAAAGGCAATTTGTGTTTTCTAGACAGAACTACGATTCTTTAAAAATTGTTCTGGAAAACGGAAGCTTGCTTGCGATGAAATATCCAAGAAACCAATTTTGGTTTCACAGCTTGCCCCGTGGGATTGCATCGTGTTCTAGAATTAATTTAACGTTTCGTAAGATTATGGCATAAATAAGCGATAAACCACTTATGTGCTCCGAATTGGAACTCAGTGTCGATGGGGGTGTACACTAGACGATATTTAGAAAACGCTACAATTAATCTTTGTGCCTTTCTGATTATTTTTATAAATGCTTAAATCTTTCTATTTTAAATAAACGTTTGCGTGTCTTCCACATACACTGTATTTTGGATTTTTTTTCATTACATAATTTTATAAATTGTTTTTAAAATACAAGATCTAAAATGAAAATTTTTTTGCTTTAAAGATTTGTTTTTTAAGTTGGATGTTTTTACTCAAAAAATTAATTATACATTAGATGCTATAACACCTATTTTATTGCAGAAATTTTGTTTTTAGTAATGTACACTTAAATAAGAGTAAAACTTTTGAAACTTTACAAAACCCATACTATGAATACGTTTCCTTGTACATTTGAAGAAGTTATAATAGTATTGAAACCATTTACCCTATAAAAACTAAATCAAATGTCATTTTTTAATTAATGCTTCCTTGCATATTATTTTTTACTCTGAATAAATCTTCATAAATTTTAGTGAATTAATTTTTATTATATAGATTTACAAACTTTTTTAAATGAAATTTCCTTTGATATAAGGATTTATATTTTAAAAGTTGGATGTTTTTACTCACAAAAATAATTATGTATTAAATACTATTACACATATTTTTAATATTGAAGATTCTTAGAAAACATTTTACAATTGAAACAAATACATTAGATATTTTTTATTACAAATATTTAAATGCAGACAGATTTGGTTCTTATTTCTTTTTAAATTTTATATTTAAGACATTTTTTGAAGTTTAATTCTTAAAATATGTTTTAAGTATAGTGAAAAAACAATAATAAAAAAACCTGTAAGAGTAAAAACATTTTATACATTAATTTGTGAAACTTTGCAAGACCTATACCACGTTTCCTTTTGCATTTGAAGTAGTGAAAAATAGTATATTAAAAACCATTTGGTTCTTAAAATTCTAAATTAAATTGTTGTTTTTTTTAATGCTTTTGCAAACCACACATTTTACTAAACATGACCTCCTTTTATTTACTGGAAACGTTGTGCATATTATACAGTTTAAATTGCAGAGCAAAATACCAATGCCGTACGAAGCTATGAAGTATTTTACAAGATACTTTGTATTGTTCTCTTAATTTTAAATGTAATTCATTACTGCTTTAAATGGATAGCATGTGGGTTTTCTGTTTTGAAAATAATATGGACATTTATGTGCTGCTAATAGTGTATATTAGGTATTTTAACTTTACTTACTTCATTAGAGGCATCAAAGTCTTGTGTAGATACTTGATTCTCCATATTTTAAAAATTACTAACTAGTGAGATATACGTCCTCACTATGTGATGATAGCAGTGAAAATGAACATTTCGGCTTTCAAGTAGCCTTATCTGGATATAGTGATCACATGTCTCATAGGCTAAGGAATGATATCAGTTCCATAGAGCTGGTGATGTCATCACTGATAGGCTAGGATATGATATTAAATTCAGTCTGAAAACTTCATTCTGTGCTTGTTGCTTGGTTAGAGTAGTCGAGTTTGCTTTCGCACCTGAAAATGAATTCTGAAGTGTTTTCCGAAGAAGACTTAAACGTTACTTCAGTTGCTATGGATAGAGGTTCCAACCGAACGTTTTGTAAGAAATTTCCACAAGGCGAACCCTCTGCTAAGAAGCGAAAACTCAGCGAACAGAGAACTATTCGACAATGGCGCATCGACCCCTTCATGAGTGTGGACGTTCATGAAGTGACAGAGGAGTGAGAATACTGATTGTGGATACGATAAATGCAAAAGGGCTTGAAATGACATCAGCTACATTTAATGAATTCACCTCTAAAATGTCAAATTTTAATTTCGTGTACGCCTCGAGTTCACAAATCTGCAACTGGCAAACTGGCAGTTTTTTCATCAAATTTTTACCAGAGGTGATGGTGGCTTTAATTTTAAGAATTAATTTCTTGTGAAAGTTTAAGAAGCTATTTCTTAAACTTTCACAAGAGCATATGCAGCAATTTCTAGCCCATTGCATTAAAGAGTGTGTGACTCACTATTTTGTGCGAAGCCTTACCGAAATATTTGAAAAAGAACTGTCGTAAAGTAAGTGCCAATGATTCTGAACTTTTAAAAGAAAACTTTTTTAAAATTGTTTTCAATGAACTAATGCGGCATGTTCAAGATTTGTATTATTGTAATGGTTGTGTATGGAATCACCCCTCACAAAGAAGACAGAAGACATGCTTAATGCATTCTACCCTTGAGAAATACCATTCCCAAGGAGAGAATGCAATATTTTTTATTAACTTTAGAGTTGTAAGTGAAATTTAAAAGAGTACCATGATGATATGTTTACTGATTTGAATGTAAGTTTATTTAAACGGAATTTTGAAAAGTTGGCTCAAGAAGTTTGAGAATTATTTTTAAATAAGTGGGATTTAAATTAATTTGTATCTGTTTATGTGTGCATAATTAAAAAATCATTTTTTTCCAAACTATTTATTGATAAGTTAACCATTCAGATGTAGGTTGTTTTACTTGTATAATATTAGGATTGGCAGCAACGTATTTATTTTTTACATAATGTTTAGGCATATTCATCAAGTTCAGAGCTGTTAAAAATTCATGAATACCGGTTACATTAATCTTCTTGTTATGAGTAAATATAACGTTAAACAAATCCGCTATATTGGTATTCGAAATAAGTTCAATTTCAACCATGATTTTACCTCTATCGTTCCATTTCAAAGTATTTGAATGCTCTTTAATGAAGTCCAGGGCTTTTGAAGCTTGTCTTCTCATTGGTTGAGGCACACTGTTTAAAATTAGTGTTTCGTAGGAATCTTCTTTCTTCAATAGCTGTTTCAAATGTTCGGGTTGAACTTTGTTCAAAGATTCAAGTTCCTGTGGTGGTTTCCAAGGTAAGTTGTGTTCTTGCATATTCATTTTCTTTTGTAGCAAAGCATAATATTGTTTAACTTTCTCATGTTCTTCCAACGAGCTATTTAAAATATGCATCATGCTTTTGTCGAGCTCACTCAATTGCTTATTAGAAACGCTATGTTTTGACACTAAATGTTCACCTCTGGAATTTCATCATACAAAGGTTGGTGAATTCCATAAAACCACACTATCTTATCTGGAACAATAGAAAACATGTCCAGTTTGTGTTTCAACACGTCACGAACGAAATACGTTTTCCCACACTCCGTGGGACCGGCTATAACCATCGTGAAAGGGCGTTGCAACTTTGGAAACTCCATGACAAATGAATGAAATAACACACAATATGCAGTTTAAGTTCCTTTATTGGTAAAACTTAGTTCGCACAGAAAATTTATTGGCCACAAAGTTGTACACTTTTACATCATTATATACTGTATTAGTAACATAGGCTAGCAATATCTCCTTTAAAGGATATCCGCGACATTTTGAATATAAATAATACAGACAGTGTTGACCGCACACGGCCGTGGTATGACTTTGTACAGTCATTGGATTGTAATTCACATGTAGATATCTTTTTGAGTAGTTGGATATAAATTTATTAAAAGCATGAGGTGGGTGTCCATAAGAATCAAAGAATTCTATCTCCTGAGGTGAAGAAATGTAAAACGCCAACCAGTGACTTCCTCCCCTTGATGAGATGTCCACATTGGCAATAAAAAAAGGTTGAGTAGTGTTGAATACGTGTAGGAAGGTGATCAATTGGAAAAACTCCTAGAAAATCTTTTCGAGTAAAACGATTTCTGGAAAGTATATCGTGCAATTGATAGCTATCCATTTTTGTTTCAGTTGGCGAAGTCACATAAAACGTGACGAGATTTCGTTATTTCAATAATGTTTTGAAACTCTGCATAGACTAAAATGGAGAGAGTTTCGCTTAACGCCTTTGAAAACTTCACTTCCACTCGCAAATTCCCCTGATGTAGTAAGTTAAAATGAGAGTCGCCACACAAATCTGGAGTTAAATCAAATGCATATATAGCATATCCGTTCAAAAACTCTTCTCTAAATTCCACTGTCTCGATTAAATCCTGAGAATAAGCTGTGATAAGCGCGAATATGATTCTCCGATTCATAGTTTGCATGGAACCGGTTGCCCGTCTAAATAAATGCCCAAAAAGTTGAGTTCATGATGTTCAAAGTCAAACGGATTTAATGAATAGATTCCATTCATTGCAACATTCTTAACACAGGTAATAATAACTCGCTTTGGCATCAATCCTAGGAAAACATTGTCTTGCATAAATGACCAACTTCCTTTCGGAACAGAGTGAGTTTTACACACCACTCTGTCTATAGGATATTTCGCCGATGTCTTTTCCAGGGCTTTGGCATGACCCAAGGAAACACCTGGACTTCCACTTTTCTAACGAAAAGTGATGCGTGTTCTAATATCACATTATAATCGGAATCATTGGGAGATATTAAGCAGAAGTTAGGTTTGCTACGTATAATTTTTTCAAGTCTACAAGGTTGAGTAATAGACGATTTTGCTGGAATATATCGCAGTGTAATTGACCAATCATATCAAAAGTTTTGCTGTTGGCTGTGAGTTGATACTGTTTCTTTAAACTTTCGCATGTGTCATCAGGTAGAGGATTCACTTGATGCGCTTTCTCATCTTTAAAGAATCCTTCACAAGTAAGTAAACTTCTTTGCATCTTCTCCATAGTTTCAAAATGTTTCGATATAGGCTCGGTAGGGATAAGTATTGCTTGCGGAAGATATAATGCGCTCGTTCAGACTGACATCAACTTGAGAAAACATAGAATGGAGAAATAAATTAACTGGAGCGACAGGTTCCTTTTCGGGTAATGCTGTTCCGTCCGATTTGATTATTTTCACCTTCACATGAAGATAAGAATCAGCCAAGTCCACATATTCCTCTCCACTACCAGATATGTGAAATTCAACAGGAGATCCATCACGTATGTTTGATAAAGGGAAATATTCTACGAACTTTCCAAATTCAATGGCAACCTGAGTTGCTGGAATAGTAAATATATCCAATTCTGACTTAACACATATGGGGGAGTCTTGATGAATGAAAGCAGTCATTTCTAAGAGAAAATATCGTGTGCTTTCACCTTCTTGGGTTTGGGAGTAATTCACCTTTTGGGTACTAATTCTGTTTTTGAGTTTCCGCTTTTTATTCCTTTTTCCAGAGCCAATCATAGTTGGAAGCAACTTTATCTGTTAATATTTTTCCAGCTTCCTTGAAACGCCTCTGAGCTGCTCTCTTAAGGTCTTCACCTTAAGATACGTCACTCACTAAATCTACTCCACTTTTCAAGACTTGCTTTCCTATTGCTTTCGCTCCCGATTTAAAAAGAGGCATTGCAGCTCGAAAAAATGAACAGAACAGTCCGCCCACTCCACCATATCCAGACTGGTATGCAGATCCACGGTAAAAATGAAGTCCATTTCCAGTTTGTTGTACATAATAATCCTCAAAGGATTTTTGGCAACATGTATATGTTCCATATACATTATGGGAGATATTTTTGTCTAAAATGAAGTTTCACGTACGAGCGCCTACGTTCAAATGGTGTTAAATCTCCTCGGTGCGTCCTTATAACTATTTCTATAGTGTCAATTATTTTTCTGCTCACGGGCATATAATGGGGTCTATCATATTGTACGCATATCACCTCACCGTTACTCCCGGTAACATTCACAATGCTAAACAGAGGAGCAAATACATCTCCAACGATCTGAGACTCAACTATGTCAGTATAGAGAAGCAGAACGCGGTAATGTGCACAGGGGTCTGCCACCAGCGCACTTTCAGCAACAGTTTCAACGTTAGGATGAACTGCGACTATTTCGACAGGGTTAAAGCCTAACATTTGGAATAAACCGCCATGTAAAATAACTCGAGCTTTCCCCTTAGCCTTAATTTGCACTCGCTTAGTGACGGCATTAAATCGGAAGACAATCTTATCTTGGAATTCTTCGAGAGAAATACCTTTCAAAATATCCGAAACTGTTTCGTAAAATCCAGGTGGAACTCTGCGACCAATGACTTCTTTGGGAAAATATTTTCTTAAAAGCTTCTACGATGTCCTTACCACGTTTCTGTTTCAAAGGGAACACCCATGCAAATTTCGATAAAATATCGATGCAACATAAGAGGTAGCGATATCCACTATTATGCTTGATTAAATTTGAAAGGTCTACTAAGTCAGCCTGCCATTGCTGATCAATTGAATATACTATCACTTTATTGGTTGGAAATTTCTTGCGAATCGGTTTGTGTACGCATCAACACTCTCTAGCCAATTTTTTATCTCTTTTCTGCTTACCTTTCTTTCTAACGCACGGTATAAAGCATCTACACCACCATAACTTGCTGCGTGTGATGGGTCTTGATATGTTTGATTCATTGCAACAGGAAAAATTGCTATTTGTAATCTGTAGTCTAAAGCACATCATTTTTTCATAAAATATGCAGATGAATCTACTGTTTCGTTTAAAAGTAGAATAAAATCGATAACAAAATTTGTTTCTCCCGTAAATATATATATGAAGAAAAAGAGACAACATAGAATGATATATAAAACCACTGTCCAAACTAGTTCTTCTCTAGGTGGAGACATAATCGCAAATGATGATTCATTTAAAACAGTTCCCTTTTATAAGTGCACATGAAGGTACTCTATCTTAATTGTAGCGTCAATCACTAGGTATTCCCGGCTGAACGGTTAGAATCACATGCAAATCGGTCGGCGGGGAATACTTTTGTTGAGGGTTCGAATCCACCATTACAGTATTATTTTTTTTAAATAAATCTAAAGTATCATCCTAAAAATACAAGTTACCAGCTAGAAAATAAATCCATTAAAACTAATTGTTACTTCTTCCAGCACTAGATGGCGGTACCAGTCATTTAGCCTAAAATTTGAGAAAACCACGTAAATCTATTTTATTTTATATATCATACTATTTTCACTAAAGTACGTTTACTTGTTCAACCCCTCACTAGATGGCGCCACAAGTTATTTTGTAAAAACACTTATTAAAACCCCATAAAATTATTCAAATCATTTTCTAAAAATAGAACATTTCTAGTATTAAGAAAAAATACAAGTCCGAGAGAGAGAGAGCAAACACTACATTAATTCCCCATTAGCATCAAAGTCCCAATGGAGTAGTGGCTAGCGTACATGACTTCGGAACTGTTAAAAAAGTGTTATTGCCTAACATTACCAAACGTTAAAAAATCTTGTATCTGAATGCAAAGGTGCAGTTAAATCAAATACTTTGGAGGAGTTTAGTAATAAAATGCCATTTGTACCTATATCTCCAAAACAGAAGTTGACACACCAAAGCTCCTTTAAAACAACAGCCACTAAAGCTTCCAAACGCAAAGCAGGTAATTATTCTACATTTACTCAAAAAACGCTATGCAAGACAATTTGCTAGATTTGACTCAGAGTTATTTAAGTAAAGATAATTGTTTATTATGTCAAAAAGCATCTAATAATGAAAATTACAAAGCTTTTACTCCGAAACTTGATTTAAACAATATTACTAAGCTTATATTCTACACTGATGACATTTCCATTAGCTTGCCAGAAATTAAATCTCTTGGTCCCTATATTCCAAATGAAGAAATTTTGACCTTAACAGCTGCAGCATCTGATTTCAAATGTGGCTGGCTTTATGACAGTGTTATTGATGGATTTTTAAATAAAGTCCTTTGTGGTACTAATTCCTTCGCTGCGCCAGGTGTTTGAAACGAATTATATGAGTAACACTAATGAAATATTAAATCGATTGGATGGAGTACAATTTGCTCTTAGTGAATATTTATTTATAACTTTAAATGAAAATTATCATTGGGTTCTACTGGTTGGAAAAATTCAAGAGAAAAAAATTTGATTTCTATGATCCCCTGGGTACAACTTCTGTTGAAAATTACAAAGATTCCATTCAATTTGGGAAAAATCATATCTGTAAAGCTTTAAATCTTCATGAAGATTTGTTAATTTCATGCTCTCCTCACTTTAACCAGACAGATAGCACTAGTTGTGGTGTCTTTGTATCATACTTTCTTTGTACATCAGGTTGTTAAGAATTTAGATGTTAGAAAGAAATTTAGTACTTTTGACTTTAGGAAATTTATTTTTTAAACTCTGTATAGCTACTGACTATCCATCTAGCAATAAATTAGTTTTATTAAATGTTGAGAAGACAAGCCTGCTACAGGTTTTGAAGATTTACTTCAATCATTTTGCATTGTGAAGATTATAAGGTGTAATGAAAGATCAAGATTGTTGAATTAAACTGTCAAAAGAAATATTTTACATAAGTAGCAAATAAATACAGGGTGATTCTAAAGTAACCTCACATATTTATAAGACTAGTTACTGCTAAGATTTTAGTGGGAAATTCGAGATGTAGCTATTTCAAGATATACCCTTGAGATTTATGTAGGTGAAAAGCATGGTAACTACTTGAGGGTAAATACACTATCTAGCAATAAGTTCTTGGACACCTGTGATAGAAAAGAAAAACAAAATTTATTCATATTCAATAATTGGTAGAGCCTCCACGAGAGGCAATTACAGCCTCAACCCTCAGGGGCATGCTTTCCACAAGTCCTTGTATGACGGCTAGTGGTATTTTCTTCCACTCGGCTTGGAGAAGACATGCAAGTTCCTTCACCGATTTTGGATGGTTGTTGCACCCCTTAATTCGGCGATCCAACTCGTCCCAGAGGTTCTCGATAGGGTTCAGGTCTGGGCAGGTCAGTCCATTCGGTTAACCCCATTTTCGCCATACCAATCCATGGGGGACCTCGCAACATGACAGCTGGCGTTGTCGTCCTGGAAGTAACATGGGTCCAACCCGCAAAACTGCCACAACGTAGGAAGCACACTGTCATCCTAAGTAGTGCAGTCGGCGTTGAGCTTAACATGAATTGGGACCAAGGGTCCCAGTCCATACCAGGAGAAACATCCCAGACCATAATTCCACCTCCGCCGAACTTTACGGTGGGCACAATGCATTCTGGCAGGAGGCGTTCTCCAGGCAGACGCCTGATTCAGATCCTGCCATCCGAACAGTAGAGGGTGAACCTTGATTCGTCGCTCCAGAGAACCCGTTTCCACTGATCTATAGTCCACTTTCGACGTGCTTTGCTCCACATTAACCGACCAGTGCGGTTGGACTTTGTGATCAAAGGCTTATGGGAGGCAGCACGACCATGAAAACCAAGCAGATGTGCTTCCTTACGGATATTCATCGAAACAACACTCCCGGATGCCTGTTGAAACTCCTGGAGTATGTGGGCCATCGGTTGGGTGCGGTTCTTCCGAATTTCTCTGGACAGCACCCGTCGGTCTCTATCTCCCAGTTTCGTGGGTCTGCCGACTCGGGGCACATTCGGACAATCACCGCTCACTTTCCACTTCTGAATCACATAGGCCACTGTCGATTTGGGTAATTCAGCTCTCTAGATGTCCCTTAAGGATAGGCCATTTCTGTGATACCCGACGATTACACCTTTCTCGAAATCAGATCCTGGCATCTTGGATGCGACTAATGCCAATGTTGTTTCCTACACGATATTTAACGGCAGATATCGTCATTTGCATGGGTGTGCAAATACTTATTGGTAGATAGTATATAAAAAGAAACGATTAATTTTTGTTTCCAGGGTGCTACTGAAGAGGTTTGTATCATTGTACTTTTATGTAAAAAGAAACAGAACTAATTTTTCTTTTTCAGGATGCAACTCGATAGGTTTTCAAATTATTGTATTGAAATTGATCTTTGCATGCAAATGGAAATACTGCTTTTATTTTCCAGCCTGAATTTGCATTTTGTTTGAATCTAACTGAATATGGAAAGCTAAAATAATGCTGCAATTTGATATCTCTTGATCATCCAGTATTCTGCTGTAAATAACTAGATGATGTTTGTTTTGGGTGGCCATGTTATATAGCATCAATAATAAATTTCTTTTAGTTAAGATAATTAGTAGATTATAGAAGAGCAACATTGAAAAACATGCAATAAACTCATTAGACCTGAAATATATTCTTAGTGTGCTGCAAAGTTGTGATTTTTTCTCAGTCATGAGTAAGATTTAATTTTAGACTTTATATGGTGTCAGGCACAGCTTTTCAGAACTTTTATTTTACTTTAATTTTAAAAAAATCGCAGTATTTCCACAGCTTTTATGAAAACGACCCAAAATGCACTAGAGAAACTTCCTCAAAGGAAAACATTTTATAAACTTCCCCAAACATAGCAAACGCAATTTTTAAAAAATAAGTTATTCGAGTTTACCAGAATTTCAGGAAACAATTTTTTTTTTTACATTTTAGAAATTCTAGCTGCACTCAGGTAATATTATCCTTTGCAAAGGAAAAGTAAATGATAAGCGTCTGAAAAATAAAGGATGAAAGTTGAAAATACCTGCTTATAATCATTGAAAATCACCTACAAGGCACGCATACAAAGCAGACTTAATGTTTTCCTCGTCTGGGGGATTGAGGCCCCCCCCCCATCCATTCAATGGTTTTACCAGCATGCGCAAATTTGCCAAAGGAAATGTCCGCATGGGAAATGTCTGGTTTTCATTGAGATTAACGAGTTTTTCTCAGTGGAGAGTTAATGGAAAAGACATTCGCGCCAATCGATGGAGTGTGGAATAAATAAGACCATATAAAGGCTACTGCTTTCCGACGAAAGCAGCAAAAAGTAAAATTTTAAAAAGTTTGCTTGCTGGAAATATGAAAAATGCTTATTTATACAATATTTTTCCGTTGTGAGGCCCATCTGTAAAAAACATCCTTGTCGCACGTCTAGTGGCAATTCATCATTGTAGAATTGTAAAGACGATTTTTCAACTTGAATTGCATGTTTCACCTCTTTCTTGAACATTGGTAATAGACGAAAAAAATATTTTTCCTAAAAGGATCTTTAAAATTTGTTGGCAGACCACACAAAATCATTCTCGTTTGAAGATGCACATGGGTTTTATTCATTCAGTTTTCATAAAATTATAGATGCCATCGAAATCCTAGCCTTGGAGTATTATCTAACAGCGTCATTATTTTAGTTGTTTGCTTTTCAGTTGGTTTTATTTATTGCATGTAGCAACTTTTCAGAAATACAAAGGACATTTAATGGTATATCACATAACAGAGCGAAGCTTCAATTTGAATAGGTTATTTTAGAAACCCCACAGGTCCACTGAGAGCAACTTTTGGGAAATCAAGGAAAAGAGTTTCTGCAGAAATCAGTTACGAAAAAGATAATTATTTCCATTAAAATCTATTTATTTGAGTTGAATGCAATCATTGTGCTCAATTAAGGTATCAGGTGACGAATAATTAAATTATCGATTTTCAGTCCGTGGACGTATGGGTTTCCTCATGTACTTGTACATCTGATTAAACGTAAAGGTATTCAGATATGTATAAAATAAATAGCACACTTCCAAAATTTATTTTAAGTAAAGTCAAAAATGATGTCAAGTCAATGTGAAACATAATTCGGATTATTTAGTTGCATGAAGAATGGTATAAATGTCGAAAGAAAAATTATTCTTAGTTTAATTCTCAGGCATCTCTCACAAGTTGGCCACTGGTGAACCATCACATCGTAGAATGTTATCTTTGTCTGGGATCTAGTTCATCACTTTGATTATGTCTTCAATTTTTTTCTAGGGGAATTATTCCCTTGATAGGAATTCGGTATGCTGGCTCATTTGTAAGGATGGAAGATAAATTCAATGGGAAAGCATCATCTTATAATGTTTGGGCCACCATATTTTCAAATCAATAACACCTTTTCCTTATCATCTCCAACAGAAGACTTAATAAAAGTGGCACATTCTACATCAGTGGAGATGCGAACAATTTTTTAACGGCGAAATCGCGGTCACACGATTGAAACGAATGTCTTCGGGAAACTAATGCAGAGCACATACTAACAAGGGTATGGTCTGTACTTTGTGCCCCACACCCGTCTGAGAAAATGTGCAAGTGCTTGATCGATTCCAATGATTGATTTAAAAACAAATTTGACTCAAGTTTAATTTGTTTTTCAATCACTTCTGTATCCTATATTTTTACTTTACAAGGTTCACCGTTCTTTACCATAAAATACACTGATGTCCAAAATTATCTTTACATGCATAAAATCACGGATTTCTCAGAAAGTGTGAACTATAATTTTATGAATTTTTGTGAAATGATACATAACATCATAACACATAAATACAAAGGAAAAAATTTAAGAGCACTGCATATGATATAAAACTGTAACATGAAACAATTAAAATGGCAATAATATGTGACAAGGAGAGTTCATAAAAAAAATAACTGAGAAAAAAATTAAAGCTTATGAATTTAATATGGAATGTGATCTCCCCTGACGTGTACAAACAAATCACAACGTGTTTTAATTCTGTCAATAATGTTGTTAACCATTTGTTTGGGAAATTAAGTTCCACTCCTCCAGCAATGCGGTCTTTAGGGCATTTATATCTCTAGGAGGAGGATTTCTCCGTGCATCTACTTTTCCAAGCTAGTTCCATAAGTACTCTATCGAGTTCAGATCAGGAGATTTTGCTGGCCACGGTATTCGCTCAATGGCTTCACTTTCAAGGAATTCGTCAACGAGGTTTGCCCGATATGGACGAGCATTATCGTCCATAAATAAAAAGTCAAATCCATATGCACCTCTGAAAAGTCTTACATAAGGTTCTAAGACCTCATCCCGATATCTCTGGCCGGTCACAGATCCGCTGTTGAAAACGTGTAGGGACGTAAGTCCATCGATCATTATTCCTCCCCATACCATCATACCTGCATTACCGAAACGGTCACGTTCCATAATGTTCGAAGGAAGATTTCGCGTTCCTGACTCCCTCCAGATGTAAACACGTTTAGAATCAGATTTTAAATTAAACCTCGACTCATCAGTAAAGAGAATATTCATTGGTGTTTACTCCAGTTCTGATGTTCTTTGCACCAATTAAAACGATCCCTCTTTTGTTGTGAAGACAGTGAAACATATACCCTTGGCTTTCTGGCATAAAGGCCTTTTTCATTAAGCCTTCTGTATACAGTTTGCCGTGATACAACAGTTCCAGTGGCGGCTGCAACCTCTGAACTTAAATGCCGAGCAGTAGACTTCCTGTTACGACGGGCAATTATTGCCAGACATCGATCTTGAGAAGCAGTTGTTATTCGTTTACGACCTTGTCCAGGCCTCCTTACAATTCCAGAGTTCTGAAATTGTTTCCATAGCGTAGAGACTGTCTTGAAATATTCACACATCTCACTGCTTCCATAATTGTCTGCCCTGCTTCTAAACGCCCGATAATTCGCCACTTCAGATTATTCCAAATGATACTTCGGAGCCATAACAAACCGTTCTGAGTCCTTACACACTGAAATCAAACGCTGTATTGCAGAAATTCACTTTTCGCATAGCGCTTGATTCACCGTAGGAAGACGTAACGCCTTGATTTGCATATCAGAAACCGTTTGATCACTTTTGATTGGATAATGCTAATTAGGCTTGTCTTTCACACATTCCCTGCAAAAATGAATTACATCGATTGGATATTTCATGGAATATCATTATTTTTGGGTATGTAAAGATAAATTTGGACATGAGTGTATTACCTTCGTCACCGAGCAACATATTTCGTAAATATGCATATCACGGCTTAGAGTAGAAACTCATTAACTGACAAAAATAATATATTACCATAAAGCTATTTAAAGGCTAACTATGTTTTAGATAAGAAAATAAGAATTATACGCATTTTGATAGTGTTATATATCTTTTAAACATATTTCAATACAACCATGCATTTCTCAGGAAAATAAGCATTTAGTGTCCCCGAAAGAATGTCAGGTAATGAGTTTCTGCTCTAAGCTGACGATGTGGATTATATTATTAATGAAAGCTGTCGAATACAGAAATTCGCATAATATCAGATGCCATTTTTATTTTATTCGGAAAGTATTTTACAAACTAAGTGAACAAGACCTGAATGGAAGCTGATGAACGGAATATGTAATCAGACCGTCTTTCGTGAGTAAATTTGTTATTAGACATAAGAGAGTCACAGATTTCACTTCAGTATTACACATGTACGTAATACAATACATAGGTGGAAGGGGCTGTGGGAGCTTAACTTCGAAAAAAACCCAAATATATTTGATTTAATTTATTGAGCTGTTTTTAACACATTTCTGACTTCCCAGGTTGGTTACATTAGGGATAAATCAACTGGGCTTCAAAAGTAATGATCAGAACGAACATCTGGTTCTGATCATTACTTTTCCGAGAAGACAGGAAAACATTAAACACATACATAAATATGGACATAACTGAGTTATATATTTTGAATCTGTATCAAGGTTATTTTCGCCAAGGGCCATACTTTATTTTTCACAATCGTATGCATTATAAAAGACTAACTGAATTACCAGGCGTTGCTCGGATTAAATAGTTTGTAATTCATAGTAATATTAATTATTCCTATGGGGATTTCGAAGGGTTTCTAGCCCTCTGTGTACAGAACTAGGACATATAGAACGGGGTTAATATATAGCCTGTGCTACCTGCAGTAGTCAAAGAATTAGGGTACCAAATTTGTTGTGAATTGGTCGAATTATGATAGTAAAGATATTGAATGCTATTCCTATTTGGATCACGAATTGCTTTTAGCCTCCTCTCCAGACCTAAGACAAATAGAACGGTGGTTAATATATAGCCTATGTTTTCCGCAGGATTCTAAAGAATGAATTCACCGAATTTGGTGTGAATTGGTCTGATAGTGATCGTAAAAATACTCAATGTTATTCCTATGGGGATTTTGAATTGTTTTTAGTCCCCTCTACACACCTAAGAGAAATAAAACGGGGGTTAATATGGTAGTCTACCTTACTCGCAGGGTTCTAAAGAGTAAGTGTAGCAAATTTGGTGTGGATTGGTCAAACGGTGTAGATTTGTATAGAGAACAGACAGGCGCCAACTCTGCTTTATATGCTCACTGCCAAAAGTTAAGCACGAAACGGTAGAATGCGAAAAATCGACAAGTACAACTTTGATTGGCACGTAATGCGGCAGGAAAGTAGCAAATATGTTTATGCATGAAACAAATCAATGAATTATATACAAAGATGAAAACAATATTGAATTTTCATAAATTATAAGATGAAGTCATATTGGAGTCACTAACAAACTGATGTTTAAATACAAAACAAACTGATGTTTAAATACAAAACAAACAAAACCGACATTAATAGGATGTGACAACCCCTCATCCCCATACAAAGTTTACAGTGTGTGACCATGCTTTCCATGAGGAGATCAACCACTCCAGAGTCAAGTAATGGCCATTCCCCCTCTAGAGCAGTTTGGAACTCTGTGAGAGTGACTGAGTGTGGGAAACGTGCAGACACAGAACGGCCGAGGGTATACCAAAGATTTTCAATGGGATTAAGGACGGGTGAGTACACCGGCCAATCCAAACGCGCAATCCCCTCACTCTCCAGGTAGTCGTCGACGATGTTGGCTCGATGGGGACGCGTATTATCATCCATTAAAACGAAAGCAGGACCAACTGCTGCAGCGTACGATCTCACAGTTGGTTCTAGGACTTCATCCCGATACCGGACAGCCGTCATAGAACCCCGTCTATAGATATGCGGGTCGGTGCGATATCCCAACGAAATCCCTGCCCACACCATGATGCTTCCACCTCGGAATGCGTGATGCTCGATGATGTTCTGGGGCCGATTGCGTGTGCCTTGTTCTCTCCAGACCCTTGCCATCTGGCTCCAGGGCAAATCTCGACTCACCCGTGAACATAACGTTGGTTGAATCAGACACAGCCCAATTCACATGTTGCCGACACCACTTTAATCGTGCCCCTCTGGATTGGACGGATAGAGGAACACAAACTCGTGGTACCCGGGCGTAGTCCATTCATGCGTAGCCTTCGGCGAACAGTAGTGGCAGATATCGTCTTACCAATGGACGCTGCAACAGATGTCACACGTGTGGAGGTCGCTCTTCGATTCCGCTTGGTTAAAACAGCAATATATCGATCTGGGGGTCGCAACCCTTTAGCGACCGACCACAGGTCTTCGGACAATTGTTTCCATAATAGTGAAATGACGGAATGATGAACGCCGATGAAAAGAGGAACATCTGTGATTGGTTGTCCTGCTTCAAGGCGTCCCACAGGACGCCAGCGCTCACTATCTGCCATTCGTCTTCTGGAAGCCATAGAAACGTGTCTAGAAAACTAATCGCACGAAAGTACTAAACACTTTTTATCAGCACACATGAAACTCCTCTAACCTTTCACAATGATTGCTCCTTATACGACTGCCTTTTTTGCATATTTCTCAACACGAAACCGTCATTGGCTGTTACAGAACATATTTGCATACTTCCATCTACCTCTGCAGCGAAATGCAGCCTCTCAAATTCAGATGGGCTTCTGGAAATTAACATTTTCCTCTCCGTGCTTAACTTTTGGTAGTGAGTGTATATAGATTAAAAAGTTATCGAGATCTTACAATTTGTAACTTGATTCATATTAAATTTATAGGTTCAGGTTTAATACATTTTATTTTCCTGATTATGCATAACTTCTATTTTCGACTTTGAGGTTACCCATGCCTTTTTTAAAAATTTGTATTAATTATTTAGTTCAGTCTCATTTTTAAATGAGATTGAACTTATGTTCATGGAACTTCACAAAATAAAGCCTACACAACTGATATGTTAATATATAAGTTAATTAAACTTTCCGGAATGTCAAACAACCGCACTGAATTTTACAAAATTCAACAAAAGTAATGCTCAAGCTCCCGAAAAATTTTACTATCCTTTGTAATTTTGGATAACCTAGAACAAAACGAGCGTATTAGAATGAATGTCTCCCCCACATACGACACTTTTCTGAGAAATCTTCCGTACCCCATCTCAATGAAAAAGGCTCCACTGATCGGAAGATTCCTACTGTGTTGTTTCCTTAGTCAAATGACCTGTCAGTGTGATGGATGAATTTAGTCATGTTTTCCAGTAATCCAGATTCTTATTGTGTTGATGGTCTGTGTAATTTAAGTGACGAGCAAAGTTGCTTCTCTGAAAAATATGTGCGCCGTAAAGGAGAATGCGATCGAATAATTATACTAATGATTACCGCTCCCAAATTTCTTAGAGGATTAACTCAAAAATGTCTTTCTTCTCAATGGGTCAGATAGTCATTTTGTTATCATATGTACGGAATATTCGTGCTGTTCTGATACTCCTAACAAGTGGTCGATATAGACCCCCAGGGGCGATAGAAAAAATCATTGTATGGGTAATATTTAATTTGGTTCATATTTTCTACTTGGTTGCCTTATTTTCAAAATTTAATGACATACAGACCCGTTTACAAGATAAAGCTATCACGATTATTCAAGCTTGGACGATTCTTTTAGATTTCCAAGCTACATTAGCCTTATTTAAATCATCATAGTTACGAAAAGATTTTCAGAACTTTTCAAATCTACGGCAATTGAAAGTAAAAGAGGAAAACTTGAAGTATACAAAACATCTTCAAAATTTGAGCGATGGTTTTAAATTGCGCTTTGCAGATTTTGAAAACATGCACATTCTAGATTGGGTTATCATTCCATTTTCTGCAGATATTAAAAACATCGAATATAACAAAGATGAACTTATCGAATTGTCAGTTGATCTTGAAGCTAAGACGCTTTTTAAAAAAAGGACTTTAAGTTACTTTTGGAAGAATATGAATGTTGTAGAAAAATATCCAAAACTTTTGCTTGCTTTTCCAAGTCCGAACATGGTTTCAGCCATGTTAATTCCATTTTAATAAAACAAAGAAATAAGCTATATATGGAATTTCGTGGTGTAATGGAATGAACATGAGTGAGGGCGATTTAAGGCTGAAACTTACTAATTTTGAACCCAGCATTGCTCATCTTGTCAAGAGTCACATTGACACACCCTTCACATTGACAATGTTAGTAAATTGTAATAAAGTTAATAAGTCGACAAGAAAGAGCATTTTTATTTCGTCTTGAGAGTATTCGTGAAAATATCCTATATATAGCTTATATAAATTGATTACTTGACTCCCCTTTTTGGTGGGGCAGTGGTAGCCCGGTTGGAAGAGTAGCGGATTAGCAATAGGAGGGTTGAGTTCGATATCAGTCCAACTAAAGACCGTCGTGTACGTGGGGGCTGGTGTGCGTTAAATCTGTCGTGACCTCAAATGTCCTCACGTTAACGTGGTGTGGAAGCTTGGAGAGTAGGGTGCTAGCCCAGGTGTCGCCTCGTCATCTGACCGTGGTTTAAAATTACGAGGTGTTGGCCTTGGATTCAACTACCCACCCCACCCCCGGTTATGGAAGAAATGTTCGTTTCACAGTTCACACTTATTAAACCATTTACGTAGACAGGAATTATTTTCGGAGGTACAAAATAGAGATTGAATTTTTATGCTAATTGAAGATTTGACTTATTACATTAAAAAAGTATTTTTTAATTTGTACTTTGAACCAACTTAGGAATACAACTTTTTATGCAAAATGAATATCTGTGGACCTTATTATATTAAAAAAAATATTGGTTCGCTAAGTTTTAATATAGTATATTAAATTTAGTCCTGACTATGAATTGAAAAACGAAGACATACAGTATTAAAATTGTTACTCAGTTGTTTTCAGTACAGAAATGATTTTACGAGGGTTATTCAACAAATATTTATTGTTGGTTAAATATATATATAATTCTATGCGCAGTATAGAGTACTATAAACAACAATTATTTTCAAAATTCAATAACTATTTGTTAAAGAAATCGATGCATTTTTATAGTATTTTATCTTGAAAACATTTTAAAAGTCGATTCCAACGCTTTCGAGGTAGCTCAGGACCCCATTGCCAGTCCCCCTGGCCAAGAATACATGCCTTTTATAGACTAGATATAATATAACTGATTTTATAAGGTAAATGACAGACATTTAAATTATTAAAAATATTGTTCTCAAGGTCAACTGAAAAGAGATATTTATAAAATTATTCTATGTAGGCACTGAAAATTGTATCTGGGAATTTGTCAAAAAAATTCGAATAAATTTAAAACGAAGTAAAAAGCTAATTATCCGAACCCCTAGTGTATTTTTCAATCAATGGAGGTTTGACACATTTCAGTTTGAAAAATTACTATCTCCTTAATTAGTTATATTTATGAAAATGTGTATGAAATAAAACCCAACTTTTGATATATTAAATTTAGCTATTTTATGCAAAACTAGCTGAATTACCCGGCGTTGCGCGGGTTGAAATGGTTAAATGTTGCTTGAAAAGTGAATTAGAATAATCACTTTTCTTTCACAGAAAAATGCAATCATCTAAGTTGTACGGAAAATACGTTTTAACTTTTTCATAGCTTCTACTATATACTTCGGACGCAAATATATGCATTTAATTCCTGAATATATTGCAATATGTAAATGCGAACAGAAACGAAATTCCGACGAAAAAATGCAGAATTCTAAAAAACGAATGATGTACAGTGTCGAATTTTGACTGCCTGAGTATATTCTGAAATAGAGCAATTCGAAAAAAGAAATTTGAAAATATTGATAAAGACGATGATTTATGAAATTTAGTAATGCTCAAATATGACTGCAACATTTCGCTGTGTTAACTCAAACAGACAAACTCGGGATTCTAAATCAAATTTATAAAACATTAATTCTGGTTTGCCAAATCTAAAATAACAAAATTACGCTTTTATGATTAATGAGTTGAAGTTTTTCGTGTTCCATTACAAAATGTAAATTATGAATAATGAAATATTTTAAATATTCTTTTTTTATCAATCAAATATTCATAATATTCATGTAAAAATAAAAAACTCCTCATAGAAATAAAATAATAATTAAATCGTATACATCCAGCATCTCGGTATTCCAAATACATGGCCCTTTGTTAAAACGTCAATCAGTTTCAACTGCTTCTGTTTAAATACTCTCGCAATCAAGTCGTGGCGCTCTCTGGGTAATTGACCATTGGTAAGAACCTCCTTGATCTCCGTCCAAGTCGGATTGCAGGTGAAGGTGATAAATAAGTCTGGTCTCCCGTACGTCCTCACGTACGTCATAGCATCTTGCGTGTATTCGCGCATGTGTCTGGGACTCCTGTAAATGTAGCTGGTAGGATGACCAAGGCACCGAGGTTTTCAACGTTCCCGTCATTTCCCACAGCATCTCTCAGGTGAATATATTCGTCAACTCTCAGTTTACGTTGATTTAGACGAATGTAAAGGAGACGCTCACTCTCGACTTTTGTGTACATATCGAAGATGAACTGATGAAACAATTGCCTGCAGTTCAATACGTGGTACTGCTCAGTATCTCGAACCACTAATCTGTACGCATGGAAATCCATCGCTGAAATTTTCTTGCTGGTTGTTTCACCTGTTCTTGGGTTGATCTGCCTCAGATTAAAATGATATCCATCTTCACCATGAGGGGGAATATCACTGGGTACTCCAGAGCATCATAAGATCGATGTGTTTCCGAAATGAGCTGCAATGATTCACCTCGTCGTTGAATAACGATATCCCGTTGATCGAACTCATCGCCTGATATAACCACCTCGACTTGATCTGCTTGAGGAGAGTTAAAGCGCCGCTCGTGTTCGCCTGCTGGTCTTCGGTCTGCTCTTATGACTACTTTATATTCATCATACGTTCCAATGCTGTTTCAAACGTTTTAATAAGATTATTATGCTCATGAAACATCCTCTGTAAGTTTAACACAATCTGACGTCTTGTTCCCGAGATGTAGGCGCACCTCTGATGAGTTTCTATTTGTTCGTTTTGAATAAAATATAGTTGTAGAAATTTTGGTGGTTGATCTGGCAGCAGAAGCAACGATCCCGCTCTATGGCAAACCCGCCCTTGCACCTTGAATGTCGACGGAAATCCGGGCTGTCCACAACTGATGTGGCGCCGAATGATGTCATTTGGGGGGAGGGGGTATTTCAATTAACGTCACACTGGAGCAACACAACGGGTTATTGGTAACGGTCCGGGATCAATCCCAAAGGGAAAGATCCGAGGACAACACCACGTAATTTTGAACCACGACGTCATTTGGAAACATGAGTTGTATTTTCTGATGTTACTAAGAAAATGTTTCGACTCTGACGTATCTCCTGATGTGTAAGTCAAAAGGTCTTGTGGTGGTGGTTCCAGTTGGCAGAGTTTGACTTTTCCATTTTTGCAGCAAATACCAGTAGACTCTGATTTAAACTTTTTGGCTCGACAGTAAGTACAAACCATTTCCATTTTCCCGATCGTAACACTTGCATGCATCGAGTAGTCTTTATGTGAATCGTAGTGAAATCCTTCCAATGCTAAGCTAAAATGGTTCGCAGTCCGTGATCGTTTGGCTCTATCTCTCTTATCCTGTAGTCGGGCCTGACGCTGCTCTGCCGTCTCTGTTGCTCTAGATGTAGTAGCTCTCTCTTTCATATCCTGTAGTCGGGCCTCACGCTGCTGTGACGTCTCTGTTGCTCTAGATGTAGTAGCTCTCTCTTTCATATCCTGTAGTCGGGCCTCACGCTGCTGTGCCGTCTCTGTTGCTCTAGATGTAGTAGCTCTCTCTTTCATATCCTGTAGTCGGGCTTCACGCTGCTGTGCCGCTTCTGTTGCTCTTGATGTAGTAGCTCTTTCTCGCAATCGCAAGTCTTCTATTCCTCTCCTCGGAAGTTTCTTGACTACGCTCATTTTTCATCATCTTAGCCGTTGACTGCACTTGGCCGATCGCTTCCTCTTCCTTGGAGGCAAAGAAATCTGTAAAAGAATACAAAAATGCTATTTCATAAAATAAGCAAAAGGCACACTCTCACTGAGCAATGAAATCTATTGTAGAATACAATAAGAGGCTAATATAAACTGAATGGTAAAACAAATTTAAAATTGTGAAGTACTTACATCAGTTTAGGAATATCAAACTTTTAACAAAAATAAAAAATATTAATGCCTTACTTAAAAGCTGTCAATCAAAATACTCAAACACAGAATTCTAAATCATGCTAAAAAATAAACTTTTATTCTGGTGTAAAAAAAGCATTAATTCTGATCCCATTAAACATATTTAAAAAATTAAGCAAAAGGCACTCTCACTGAGCAATGAAATCTATTAAAGAATACAAAAATGATAAAATTAACGAAAAGAACGAATATAAAATTATGTAGCACTTACATCAGTTTAGAAATATAAATCCAAAATGTACACTATCACTGTCGAATAAAGTAGGAAACACTTATACAATCAAAAGAGCGAAATAAAACTGCCAGATTCACTGAAAGATGATAAACTGGAAGACTTACCGAGTTAGCTTCCTTTAAATACGACCAGCTAAGAATCGAATAGGTGCTGGAATGTTCTCCACCATGAGTCCAAGGAAGTTTCTGTTTCCCCAACTTTCTAGAAAGTTCTACAAAGTTTTATAAAAAAGTAAACATTAATTCTGGTGCTGCCAGATACCGAGTAGCAAAATTATGATCAATGAGTTTTTCTTTTGGGCTTTTCGGAATAACGGTGCTTAGGTTAGAAATAAATGTAATCGGTGTAGACAAATTAAACTGAATAGATAAAATTTTTTCAAAAAGCAGAAGGTCGATTTTACAGAATTTTTCAGAAAGAAAATCACTGCTTTCAACGGAGGATTCACATGTATCTATTCCGGACATTTTAAAATAAGTTACACGCCTTACCTAAGAAGCCTTGTGAAACAGAATTCTACAAATCATTACGTATTCAATAAATTATTTAAGGAAAGTTGGTCGAAATATACACCAACTTACCTTGAAAATAATCCTTGAACTCCTGAAAACCTTTCCTTGCAAACATAAATATTTTAAAATATTCTTTCCCCCTTCATCAATAAAATATCTATAATTTATTTACATCATGGGAAGAACTAAAAAGTCAGTTCAAACATAAATACTGTAATTTAATTTGTTTCGGAAAAAATTGTTTTTCGATCAACACTGGTAAAGCAACCATCGCTGCCTAAAGCAATCAATCTATGCTCAATGTTATTTCTATTGCGATTTCGAATAGATTTTAGCCCCCCAGGGCCAATAGAACGGGGGTTAAGAGTTAGCCTATGCTGACCGCAGTGTTCTAAAGTATAAGTGTACCAAATTTGGTGTGGATTGGTCAAACGGTGTAGATTTGTATAGAAAATACACACACACACACATCCTATTTTATATATATAGATATGTATAATTAAGAAAACTTAACCTGGAAGAACTTCCTTTATTGGAAAAAACTAAACACGTTACTGTAGGCTACTGTATTTACAGTACATAATTGGTCAGTGGTGGCCGGTTAAGAGGAAGTCCACTGTACTTCCTTAATTCGCAAAACAAAGTGATTACATTTTTAATGTCAGAACTGAATAGAAGCCACGGAAATTCAGATTTTAGTTGTGTGTACACCATATATATATAGTAGCTACTAGATTAAAATTTCCCTTTTATCAGTAATAAAATCTTGCAAAGGCTCGAAACATTCCTGTTTTCTTACCCATGACAAAATCTACTGTCACTGGTCCTTGCAAAAAAAATTTATTTTAGTGTTTTTTCCCTTCATGTAAATTTGTCTTTGAAATTAAAAAAAGAGAAATCGCAAGTCTCAATCAGAAAAATTTTTGAACACCTAACAATCAAAATTAAGCCAAAGTTCTATCAGCAATTTATCCTGAGCAAAGTGGGTTTCGTATTTTGCTCAATCAGGGGGGGGGGGGAGTAATAGCATTTTGTGTACTCCTCAATTGCAAAAATGGAGAGTTTCGCAGTTTCTTAAAATCTCCCTTCCGAATGGTAAAGAAATCTCAAAAATAAAATTGATTTTGAATTTTCAAAACATGTAGACACAATTGTACAGAAATGAAGATGCTTATAAATGATGCACCACCACTCTTTAAGATAGCGTCCCCACTCCCCTTGTAGCAGATATCTTCATAGAGGAGAGATAATTCTATTCAGCAGCAATTCTTCGAAAGACGGGGAAAAGATAACTCACTAATGACTTCAGTGAGAAAACGTCTCAAAGTCAAAGCATTTGCCAAGAAAGCGATAACTAGTGAAATGTGACAATTGCAAAGCACGATGAGTGTTGTGTGTCGGTTCACGAACACGCAACTTCTATTTTAATCTAATTGAATTCAAAGTGACAGCCAAGAATCTTCCAGAAAAGTTAACGTCACGCCAAGTCATGTGTTTTTGTTAACTAATGACAGGCGAGTTGGTTTGAAAACAACGAATCAGGGAGTCTAGTTATGTGATTGACAGGGTCATTCCCGTTGAGTGACAACCCCCCTAAAAAACTGATAAAAAAGCGGGGACGAAAAACCCTCGCTCTCTTCTCCCGTGATTCGACCTTGGAGTGGGTGACAAACGCTGTTTGAGCGTTGGTGGTTTTTGCCATTTACTTTTCGTTGACGATGAGCGGGGATACCCAAGAGACGCTATGTCTCTAATAAGCTAAGTAACCTTTAATTAATCTTATCTCGAGATATTACGTGTGTAGTCCTTAGGTCGTTTCCATGCTACACCGTTTAATTTTAATGTCCGTTCTTTTTACTCAATCCGAGTCACTTCCCCTTCGTTCCCTTTTTTTTAAATCTCGTAAGGCGTCACTGTTTTAATTATATTTAATTAGAATGTATATCATAATATCATATTGTGTGTTTGATATGTTTAAATATAGATTTAGATAATTTGTAATGTGTGGTGAAATGTTAACTCTTTCTGTGTTAAATAAAATTGTTAATTATTGTTAACAATGGTTCATCTTCCTTGCCAATTTACGGCCTGCTCTCATGTTAAATTTTAATTAATGTTCAGATATTTAAGTACTCCGTCCACACAGTAAGTCTGAGCAGGGTTAGCGATAGTTTGGTCACATTTGTTAAGAAAATTCCACTATACGATCATTCGCTACCGTTGTAGTCCTATCTTTCGAACCTTTCACTTCCAAATTCAAACCAACTAAGAAAAAGGACACAACATAACTTGCCATATATAATTACCCCGAATACACCATAATTACCCGCCTCGGGAGCTGCATTTTCGCTCCCATTTGACACACTATCATCCACTAGTCTCTAGAAGCTCGAGCGAGTACAGCTGAGCGCTTCTCGCATCACATAAATGGCTTACGTAACAGCTGTCCGAGCGAAGTGGTCCTGTATAAGGCCGATCTTCAGCCTCTGAATCTTAGAAGGAACTCTGGCCTGGTAAAGTACTATAATAAACTATTCAGCTATGGTCCACAACCGAACCTCGGATTTCTTGCAGCACTGGTGTAATAACCAGACTCAAGAAAAATTATTCATTCAGTCTGGTAGAGAACGTCAATTTGATTTCCCATACTGTAGAACAGCATTCCTTGAAGCAAAGCATTAACCCCTCTGAGGGCCTTCCCGGGGTTTGTTTTCATATTGAGCTTCTGACGCAGGTCTCCAAGAAATCTGATATTCCGGCTTGTCTCCGGCAGTTCGCCTTGGAAATTATTAATAATATTCCCGGTGAGGCTACCCTAATTTATACAGATGGTAGTAAAGACGAACAGTCTCGATCTGGTAGCGGAATTTTTACTAAAGCTCCAAACAGGGGTACTGTAAAAATCAAGAAAAGAAATCGACTTCTGTTCAGTTTTCAGATGGGAGCTCATTGCCATTAATGAAGGGCTTACCTACATCATGTCTGTTTCGAATCCAAAGGTCGTTTGGATTTTGTCCGGCAGTCGCAGCTCCATCCAACATCTGTCTAATTGAGGCAGTGTGGGAGATAGAATTATCTTTGAAGGTCGATGACAGTGGATCCTTCGCACGTGGACATCAGGGGGAACGAAGTAACGGATGGTTTGGCGAAGGAGGGTGTCGATGAGTCATTGTCCGATACCCTTTCATTGACGTTTCTTGAGCTTTATTCTATTAGGAAAAATCTTGATAAGAAGGCATGGAACGTTCCCCCGGTACACTCTTGGTATTGAGGGGATCATCCCGGAAGATCTCTTGCTCTCCATTGAGACATATTCAGACAGGGCTCTCCCGCTTTTTCAGTGGCCATCTGAGGTATCTCACATTTTGCTGTGGTCGCAAGATTAATCCTATTTGCCCTAAATGTCAGTCTGACCAGGCCTCCCCAGCACATTCTCGAGTGCCTGGGGTTGTCCCGAGAGTACCTGTTTTCTGAATATCTTTTGGTAAGACTTTGTGCAGGTGAATGGACTCGTGGATTTGGTCTAGCTGGAGCTAGACGTGGAGATAGCAACAAAACTTTTTTCTCCGTTGACTTCGCTTAAGTTTTATTTCCCATTTTGCTGTGGTTGTAAATTTTATAAATATTTATTTTTGTTAATAAATTGTAATACTCGTGTTCGCGCGCGTGTTGACCACTTACATCAATATTACTTTATGATTTTTTCGCATGGAATTAATTTCACATTTTAAAACTTTGTTCTATTTTTAGTTGTAAGTTGTGGCAACTATTCGAGATCACGTGATAAAAAAGAATCACTAATTAATATCTTTAGAACTTTTTTCTCCGTTGACTTCGCTTTAGCTTCATTTCGCTTTTTTCTGTAGTTGCAAATTTAATAAATACGTATTTTCTTTATTAAATTGCAATTCCTTTTTTTCATCACATGTAACAACTACCACGCTCTAATAACGGAACACAATTATAAAATACAAAATTTCACTAAAGTAAATAAATGTCAGATTTAACATTTTACATTTTGTAGAATTTAAATTTTTATCAAGAAAGAAAAATATCTAGTGTGCAAAAATTACATAGAATGCATAGAACAATACAGTATTCATAGAAATTTGTTTGTCATTTAAAAACAAATGCGTATCCCAAAATTATCAAACAAAAATTTAAAGAAATTAAGCATTTACTTACCTTGATTATTTAGATATTCAACGAAAATCAAATAGAAAATCCAGAGATACATCGTAAAAAACGTAAAATAACAAAAAACATTCTCCAATAAAAATCAATGTGAATCCATCTGTTCTTTCACTACAAAAAGTATTCCTGGAATAAAATTTAATGGATGACAGAAAAAAGCAAACGATTAATAATGATTGTTTCAAACTAATTCAGCTGCACATGCCAAAAATTTCAAAACTACCAAGGTTGCTATATTATTTACCAGTCCTATTTTAAAAGGTTTTGTGCTACATGTTTTATTCTCTTTATCGTCTGTCCCAAATATTCAGAATTTTTTTATATTTCGTAACGAAAAAAAAAGGCTAAAAATACAGTATTGCAATTTAAATTCCATAAAAATAATTTTTGGAAAAGTAATTGATTTTTTAGCAGTCCTGGTGAACCAGTCCAAGTAATCGCAATGCTCAATATGCATTTTAGCTTCCCCAAAACTACAAAATTATGATTGATTTAAGTATAATTACTCAAATGTTTCAGCATGTAACTTATCTAAATATGTAAACAAAGGAAGTTTAAATAAAATGTTCACTAAACTAAAATATGATGTGTAAAATAAAGGACATTGGATTCAAATATATGGAATAAAATTTATGTGATACTTGTACAGACACAAAATCAGATGTACAACAGGAAGATGGACAGACTAACGCAACCAAGTTCAGTCACTAAATGAATGCAAGTACTCACAGTATGCAAAGTTTCATGAAAATATATTCAACCGTTTGGATGTAGCATGGGCACACACATAGACATCAAACGAGCAAGAGATGGATTTAGCATCAGAAGGGCCCAAAATGGATAGAAATCTTGAAATGGGTCGAAAATAATCAATGTACAGACAAACACCCCATTCTTATTTATAGAGATTTGCTTTATTTAACTTGCAGTTTCAAATTGAATCCTGAAAGCACTTTTTTTAATTCAATAATTGTTTCTGAATGGAAACCACATAACTTGTTCAGAATAAGGCTGTTACTTGCCTATTGAGTACATCTTTCAATAAAACCAAGTAATTTAATTTGGAACAAGGAGAGCTAATGTAAGTTTTAATGAGTTTAATGATTTTGTAAGGAAAACTTAAGTTACAATTTTAAAATACTTTGAATTTCAAATTAAGATTATTTTAGATTGTATTGGTGTCTGGGACAGCTGGATGAAAAGGAGTTGCTCACTGTGCAACTTGAAAAACATGGTCTTTTGGACTTGATCTAGGTTATACTTTGACCATAACTAACTAGATTGATAAAAAAAAACTCAGCAGCTGTTCACATTTTCGATGTCTATGGGTACTGTGTTACAGGCTATAGTTACTAAAAGTAATTTGCTTAGAAACTGCATGCCAATCTTTGTTGAAAGCGAACTAGTAGATGTAAAAAGATGTTGCATTATATTTTGAAAAATCCATTCTATTGACACAAAAATGACTTTTAAACCGAGTATTTTTTCACCATCTTTCCCTAAAAAATCTGTTTGAAACGTTTCGCTTTATGAGAGGAAATCTTTCATTCTAGTAAAAAAATTAATTTAATGAAGTTATTAGATTCTAAATACTAAAATAAGCCGACCAATTGGGGCACAGGCTTCTAGATTGAAAGGTTCCTGGTTTGAATTCAGGGTTAGGATGGATTACGATTCTTGGATGTTTCCATCTGAAGTGAATGTGTGGCCTCTGCATAAATGGGTTGTTGCTTGAATGTATGGTAAGTACGTGAAGCGCAATATGAACCCACTTCCAGGGTGCCATTATGACTAAAGCATTTCTGACAAGTTCAAATTAGCTGGACATTGGTAAAAAGAGATAATATTTTAAAGATTTGGAGATAGCTAAAAAATTATTGTACAATGCATAAATGTTTTCACATTTAACTTTTCTCTCAGAGGCAAGAATAAAATAAGGCTGGCATTCAGCACTTAGTAGCAGAAAAGTGAAACCCAGGCTGTTACAAAGAATTTTCAAATATTGGACAATTGCTATTAGACGATTTTTTGTTAATAGTTATAGCCATGCCTTGACCAAGGGGATTAGTAACAACACAAATTCCATTAGCTACCAGACTTGTTTTAAAAGGTTTTGTGCATGTTTTACTTTTTATAAAACGGAATCCTACAACTACATATTTAGACTAAGGAAATAAAACCAACAAAATATAAACATAAACATTCATAACATAAACACGAGGAAAAATATAAGCATTCTACACACGCCGAAATATACACACATGCCATCAAGAAATGAACTCATGTCTTTAGCAATGTTGGACACAAAACAAATAGTTACTACCAAGGTTCTAGTGAACATGAATAAATTACGCAAAATTAAATGTTAAATTCTCTACCATCTCCTAAATGTTTTGAAATTATTTATATTTCACAAAGAAAAAATAGGTCCCCCCAACACATAAAGTGTTAAAATTTATATTCTGTAAGAATAATTTCATGGATAAGTAATTGCTTTTCTAGCAGTTCTGGTAATACAATCTGAGTTCCAGCTGCAATCACAATGCTTAATTTATATCAGCTTCTTCCACACTGCCAGGTTAAGGTTGATTCAAGTATGATAAAGGGGATGGGTATTCACTCATTTAAGCATGAAACTTGCATAACATTGCAGAGGAAAGCCAAATAATTTATTCACTAATTTAGAATGTTTATAAAATATATACCATTTCATAAAATGTATTAAATTGATTGAATGTGATACTTGCATATATAAAATAGGAAGACAAGGCTGATGCAGTAAAGTTCGGTCACTAAGTTACTATGACTTCTCAGTATACAAAATTTCATGAAAATATATCCAGCCCTTTGGGCATAGAACAGGCCCACTTATACATACACCAATGCTAATTTATATTTTGTTTATTCCAAATAAAAAGCAAGTTCTTCAGGCCATTTCACCACATTTTTTGGTAGTTATCAGTCATTTTTAAACATCTTTAGGTCAAAATCTGGACCTTGATCATTATAGGATGTCCCAAAAAGGTTGTCCCGCAATTTATCTTTTTACCATTTGGAGATAGGTAGACAATGTAAATTGCAAAAGTATACCAAATAAGGTAAGTAATTAAGATATGTAAATAAAATTATCACGTGATAACAATTTAAGCGGATAGTTTTTAATTTTTATACGACCCCTCTAGATAAAAATCCGAGATAGCAAAAATGTTCCTTACCTGTATCCCTATCGTTAGTAAAAAACCATATTTCTGTAGGTTGAATAGTAACGGAGATGCAAGAGTTTCCATTTTAAGGGGGCCGTATCTAATTTAGAACGATGGCCAAAAATGAAGAGCGAAGTTCTGCATTGCTGCGGATGGAAAACATTTCGAACATGCATTGTAAATTTCCTTTTATTTTTATTTAAACCATTTTTTCTACAATATTTTTATTGAAGATTACATTGTCTACTATTATTCAGTGCGATTTTCGTCTGCAGTTGCAATACTATATTACTTTGCACAATGTTGCACTTTCTGACCGAAAAAAAATGCTTTTTAGCATAATGTATACGGTCCCTAATCTGACTGCTTGAACAGCTGTGTACAAGCGGTATAAGTCAACTTTTTTGCGTCATTATGCCTCCGTTACTGTTCAACCTACAGAAATGCAGTTTTCTGCTAACGATAGGGATGCAGGTAAGGAACATTTTTGCTATCTCGGATTTTTATCTAGGGGGGTCGTATAAAAATTAACAACTGTATCCGCTTAAATTGTTATCACGTGATAATTTTATTCACATATCTTAATTACTTACCTTATTTGGTGTATTTTTGCAATTTACATTGCCTACCTATCTCCAAATGGTAAAAAGATAAATTGTGGAACAACCTTTTTGGGACACCCTGTATATATAATCTAATAGAAATAATAAGTCACTTTAACTCACTTTTCTTTAGAAAGTATCTCCAGTTTTAGCAATACAATATACACAATTTAAGATGTAAAATACGATATTTGTGATAAATTGTGGTATTTTTCTTTTTTTATTGTGATAAAATCTAGACTTTATTCATTAAAAGAGTATTTAATTATTCATTAAAGTACTATCCACAATAATACTACTTCATAGCACGCTTTTAAAATTAAATTACTTTTATTATAATTACCAACTTTAGTTTTTCTTCACTGAGATATCTGTTAAACTTAGCATCCATGATTTGTGTAAAAAATTTTTAAATAAAAGGCAACAAGTAAAATATTCCATTTCTATTTGCATCATGAGTATTTGATTGTGCTGTTGAACATTTTACAACATATCATCATTTTATGGCACATAAAATTTCTCTAAGTAAATCTAATGAAAAATTATACTTTTATATAAAAAAAGCATACCTTTTGGTCACATTACTCCAAGTTTAGCAAAGTAAAAAGAAAATCTACATTAGTTTGTGCACATTTTTATAATGAACTTTTAAATTATCAGATCTAGAACATGCAATACCACATAGTCCACAAAGATACGCTGCTTTCTTATAATGAGTTCGCCGATGTCTGCTAAGGTTGCTTGCCAAAGTATACACTTTTCCACACGTATAACAGATAAATTTACCTAAAAAATACTTCCAATTAACAAATACATAATGTAATGCTAAAATACACTTAGCGGAATCAATATTTGGGATAAAAAGAACTCAGTAATATATATTTAAAATTTAATTATGTTGTATATAATAAAGTGCATACAACTAAAGCAGCAATAATTTAACTGTACACTCTACACCAATAAGCTCAAGGATAGAACATCAGGTAGCTTTGAAAGAAATAAACATTTAGATATATACATAATTAATATATGTATATTACTTATAAGCTTCTAGCATGGTCAGGAATAGCTTTCTTTATACATAATTTTGAGCAGATGTAAAATAATTAAGAAAATGGAATAAAAATGCAAAAAGATATTTTCTTTTCCCGAAACTCTTGCACCATTTTTGTCATTTATAATATTAAATATAAGAACTAGGTTCAATTGACATATTGTAACAAGAGAATAATACATTAAAATGTTTGAATTGAATGAAAGAAATAAAAACAACTTTACATGAGATAAGATAAAATTTATTAAATTTATGTGTAAAACATAAATAACTTTTATAGCAAAATAAAACATCACAATTTAAGTAATTCAAAAAGTGCTCACTTAAATAATTTTTTGGCATATTTACTGAATAGATTATATAATAGTACCAAATATTAAAAAATATATTTAGAAATGAAAAAGCACAGGGGCTTCTTAATAAATATGTACACTAAGTATCTCAAAACAAGACAGTTCAACAGTTCTGAAAAAACTGCAAAAGGATATCATTCCATTAGTTTATTTGTTGCTGCTTTAAAACAATTGTCACTGTGAATGGTTTTCTTGTGACGAAGCATACTAGACTCCCATGTGAAGTACTGATTACAGATATCGCATTTAAAGTACTCTTTTACATCAGAATGTTTCTTCATATGCCGGTCCAAGGAGAACTTGTTAGCTAAATAGTTACCACAAATATGACATTGCCACTTTTGGTAGTAACTAAGAGATATTTGGTTGCACCATGCTGAGTTGGCCCCTAATTAGGAAAAATATTAAGGAAATATAAAATTATCAATGTATAAAAAATATAACAATAGAGTTCATAAGATAAGTATTGTAATTAAAAGGTAGTTATATTAATTTAAAATGTTGAAATGAAAACAAAATTGCAAAGTTGAAAGTCACAAGCATTTATAAATAGATCAACTTATATTTAGATGGCTTGATTATGGAGTCTGTCTACAAGGAAATTTCATCTAACTTTCTACACTCCAAACGAATATGTACATATTTTAGTTAAGTTCATGCTAATTGTAAAAATATTTGAAAACTCAAGGAATTACTGGCAACCTGTATCATTCGGATAAATATACTCATGCAAAACAGTATATCCTCATGATTTAAACTATTTTACCTAAAAGATTGAATAACCTGAAGAGCAAAATACATTCAGAAATTTAAAACCCTCCTAAACAATGAAAGGATATTGAAAACCATCACAGAAATGTTTTTGGTGAGTGATATATGCATATTATCACAAAACGTATCCAAGAATATGCCAATATTTTCTAACAAGTGGCATCAAAAACAAATGCATCGTTTTATACATTGTGGGGTAGCAAGATATTTATATTATTGATGGTTTTTAGGGCATCAGAGATAAGGAATTATCTAAGTCATTTATAGATAATATAATAAGATGCCAAAGTGCAGTTTAACTTTAATGAGTGGAAAAAATTTGGAGGATGCAGGCAGGGTTTGGAAACATGCTTATTCTTTACAGGAAATTCATTATAACACCAGTTACATGTGAAGGGTTGGTTTCCTTGGGTTTTATGCAAAGGTCCAATAATGGACAAACTGTGTCAACTATACGTGAATGGACACCATTTTGGCAGAAAATATGTGGTACCAAATTTGTATTAAACAAGTTTATAAAAGATAACTTTTTGAATAAATTGGGTTTTAAAGTTTTAGTAATACTTGGTGGATGTTTTAAGTTTACAAGTAAAAACTTTAATCTATCAAAGAATTAGAAAAATAACTATACATTTAATATGGAAGTTGATAGCTGTTCGAATGGTAAGACCATTAAGAGATGTACTTATTTTTTGTTGACTTTTTCAGTATGATAAAAATGAGTATGTTAATTTAATTTTTAAGATTTTAAAATCAGTACCATACCATTATTTCGTTACAAATTGTAAAAAGTATATACTTAACATTCAAATTGCTATCATACTTGTTTGATTTACTGCTCTATGGTAATTTTTTGCTACATGAGAGATAATTAGACTGGTCAAGTGAGAATAGAAAAAGTGTACATTGATGATACATGATGCTACTACCCATTAAACCAATGCTCAGTAATTGTGATTCTCAGTTATAAAAATCAAGATGTAGCATTCTTGACAATATTTCTTGACCATTCTTTGATCTGGACAATAGTGCAAATAAAGAACCCCCCCCCCTTTCTACAAATTGAAAATTAATTTAATGTTACATATAAATAAAAAATTAAGGTTTATAGAAGTTAATGGAATGTTTCACACATCTACAAGTAAATTACATTTCAGGTAAAATGTAGGGCTTTTTTAAAATTGGAATTCGGCAACAGAATGTAATAAGTTCTACAAACTTCTGTTACAGAAGTTTATAATGTTTCACATTTACATTTCAGATAAAAAATGTAGGGCTTATTATTAAATTAGAATTTTCTTATAGTAAAAAGTATGCATGAGGTAGCACTTTCATTCAAAGGTGTTATGTTGACTACTGAAATTAAAAATGATAATAAATGGTGTTTTTACAAGAGGCACATGCTAGAATAGTTTTGCAGTTACTGAATAATTTGCAAAATAAACCATAATTCAGTTAGTTTCCATCAAAACAATTTTACAAAAATTATGTAAATAACAAATATTTTGGGAATTAATCTACATTAGAATGTTGGAGCTTGATTTTTCATTACTGTAACAAGGATTTGCTTCAAGAATTGTAAAACTTGACATTTATTCAAAGATTGGTGTTAATCACCACATGAACTCTAAAACTTTATATTATCTTAATTCCATTAAAAATAAAAATACCAGGAAATCTCAAAATGCAGATGTTTTTAGAAACAATTTTAAATGCCATTTAAAAGATTTTCAAACATTTCCTATAATTTGATTGCACCCAAGAATGTGGCTATTCATGGAAACAAGATATTTTAAATAGGTGAAGAGTGAAGAAATTAATTTGACTGCGATTAGTTAAGAGCTAGAATTTTTTATGGATTTTTGAAAGAAATATTGTTAGTAATTTATACCATTCTAGAAGTTGCAGATAGAAATAGCATATTTATTTTATAACCAAATATAATTTAACATATAATTTTGTTACTCATAAAAAGTAATTGACTGTGGAATGACACAGTACAAAAATAAAATTAAACATACTTATGTTCTTTTTTAAAAATTTAATCAAATCATGATATTTTAATGAAAAAGTAGTCTCAAGAAAGTATTTAATGTCCACAATTTTTATTAGAAGAGCCATGGCTCGTACCAGCTAAAAAGTTAGAAAAGCTCAGATTGTGGGCACTAAAAATGTACAGGATAGAATGTTATGGATTGAAAATAATAAATCCAACATTATATATTAAAAGTAATAGATCATTATATATTAGTCAAGAAAATAAAGTTACAACAGATTCACAACACTAAAAATTGCAGTTTAGCCACAATCCATGATTTTGCATTGCTTTCCCCATATAGTAGTACCTACAACTCATGCAAGTGCAAATAATTACAATAAATATCCTTCCAAAACTTACAGTAAATATTACTTGAAACAATACAATAAATACTACACAATTTGCAATAAAATGTTCTAATGCTGCGGTCATAGAACAATTTGAAGATACAAAAATAACATTTACATACTCTAATTATATTTAAATAACTATACATTTTCCAAACTGTTTTTACAACTCTGTACTTTATGTCAAAGCATACAAGTAAATACTTGTTAAAGAATTTGTAAGTAATTCACAAGATATATTAATGTTTTCATTTCATGCACAAGCATTGGATTTTCTAAAACAAAAACCTAGATTCTGCACTTTATTGTGTGTTCATCGGACCTTAAAAAGTTTAAGTTCAATTATCTCAGTTCTAACATAGTGTATAAAATTGTTGGCATTCATGTTAGTATGTCACAGGAAACATTTACCAATACAGAAGAAAAGAATTGTGATCATCAAATATCAACATCCTATAAGAGTTTTTGTATTGGGAACAAACTATGTAGAGTTAAATTTAATTATTGTCAAAGAGTTATTGAACAATCATTAATACTACATAGGTTAAAATCACTATATAGATTAATTTACTTCACTGGGTTCTTTAAAAATGTGAATGCATGTTTTTTTATTTTGCAATTTTGTGAGAAATACAAATAATAAATTAAACAATATTACCTTACAACACTAAATCATGACTGTACAAATACATAAGATATATCTAACTAATCAAAAATATATATAAAACAAACATCTTTGAAATTTGACGAAAACACCAAAAACTTCCAACAGTTTGGATAACTCATAAACACTTTTATTTTGCCTCATGAGAAGCCAAAAGATCTCTTGAAGCATTTTGGTGTTTCCTTTTCATGTGAAAGTTTAGGCTTTCTTTCCAAGAAAATTGCAAGCCACATATCTCACAAGAAAAATGAGGAATTTCTTCAAAATGTCGGCGTACATGCCTGGCTAAAGAGTACTTAGTTGATAAGTCTTTTCCACACACAGAGCATTTCCATGACATGACATCTGCCTCAAAAACTAAAATTAAAAACATTTTATCAGTACATCAAATTTTGATTGAACAAATATCTCATCACAGAATTTCTCAAACTTAAAAAAACGAACTTAAAGAACATTTTCATGGATATAACAGAAGATTTGACAATTTAAAAATATATTGAAAATATCAATAATTACAACTTATTGTAATATTTGACAACTACGATAATTTGAAAGAAACTGATGCAGTTAGATACAGTAAAACACTTTAGCACAAAATACATATCTAATAGACAAGGAAATGTTTCTTAAAATTATATAAGGCATAGGTATAAAGCCATAGCTAGGTTTCTTATGTCCTCAGCATTCTGTAGAACCATATTTAGAAAAATAAATCTTATCAAATTCAAAAATCATTAGACAAAAATTGATAAACTGAATACAAATTATTGTGAATTAAACTGAATTTTATCACCATTTGAATAAACTTAATGATCTTTTGCAGCCACAAAGCCTAGCTATGACATGGGTATAAGATAACAATATCCAAAAAAGAATTTTTTATTACATGTATGTTTTATGTGAATCCAATACTAATAATTGAAACCATTATCAATACTTAAATATTATTAAATATCCTTTAATATATAACTTTTAATAGTAGTTTTACATGTTAAAATGTTTTTAAGACATTTGTGAGGAGGAAATCATTATCTTGGAGGAAAAATCATGCACTACCTTATTAAAGATAATTTTTGTAAAAAACTTTTACACTAATTAGATCTTAATATATTTTCGATCTTAATATATATCAATGAAAATAACAGGTATTAAATAACCTCACATCAAATAAATAATTGAAATCATCCTTACATAATACTTTATGTTTAGAGGGAATTCCCCAGAAAGTTCATCCTCCTACATTCAGCATCAAAGTACTTTGAAACTGTCAAATAAACACTTTCAGAGGAATAACAAAACAGCTCATGATATGTATCATAGCTTTCTTACAGCAATCAACATGATCCATGTTTAATTCTGTAGTGTCTAGTTAAGTTTTCTTTCCATGCAAATACAGATGGACATAATTCACAGGTAAACATGCTCCTGCACTCTAAGTGAGTTTGCATGTGGATCTTCAAAGTCTGTCTTCTTGATAAAATTTTGCCACAAACATGGCACTGAAGACTCTTCAAACCTGAAACTTCAATGTCCCAAGTTCCTATTAAGTAAAAGAAAAATTTATAAAATAAAAGTCTATGCATGTTAGGAGTGAATAAAAATAATGCATAGGTATAGAATAATAAACCAAAATCTCCATCACTTATACCAGAACCAAAGAACTCATATAAATTCATAATCTGGAAAAATTTATTTGTATGTATGTTACTCAATTACCAGTTACAAAATATTTACTAATTTAATGACACAATGCAGGTATATATGTTTATTGAAATGCAAACAAGTTATTTTATAAAATTATACAAGTTATCTTTGAACAAGTTGTGAAAGCTTTTTAAATTATAGTGACAATAAAAAATGTAAATATAATATTATCTTATTAATTAGAATTGAACAATGAAAATGTTTTGAGCATTACAATTACCTTTAAATAGTAATAAAAACGTTTAAAGAAATTAAAATTGTAAAAATTGAGTCAATTAAGAAATTGTGTTCAATGATTCATTCACTGTAAAACCATATCAAGAGCGGTAACTGTCAGCTACTGACAAACAAGTTTATTCAATGCTAAAAATTGTGATATATTACCTAGCTCAAACGAACTCATAACAAAAAAAACCTGAAAAAATAGTTTACTTCACATATAAATTTCAATTAAATTTATAAAAATTTGAAATATGTGAAATACATATAATGCATATGTAAAATGTACACATGTTATATATAGAATAGTTAATCACTAGATCGTGAATTATAAAATTTAGTAGTTATTAATTGTATACTTGTTTTAAAGAGACTTAAATATACAATGCGGATTCAAAATGTCACTTGTAGTCAACTTAGTAGCATCAATTATTTGTTTTTTTAATTCACTACTATAAATTAGATAAAAATGGAAGTTGAACAGTTTGCTATTAAATTTTTTTTTAAAGTACATGTAATTAGATGGTGTTAGTAAGTAGTTACTACATTAACAGTGCCCTTAACATGAGTTTTAGATACAGAAAACTTGCTTATAAACATACTATTTAGAAGTAAACATACTGGACACTTAATTTAGTAGTTTTAAGTCAGAAAATTACATAAAACAAAGAATAAACCCTACGATTTGACACAATGACAAGCAATATTATAAATGTATTACAATTTACATTAATAAAGTATTCTGCCTCAAAATAATAAATTTTAACTGTAAGCTTGAATATGGTTCAATCTTGAAAATCCAGAACAGTACTATGCTAAACATATGTATGTGTAAATTAACTTATGAAAATTACTACTCAAAAATAAGATATTAATATATATATATATATTGATGGAACTTTTATCATAACGTATGTGCTTTTCTATAGTTTAAAATATATTTTGACACAAAAATAAAATATTTGTATGAAGTATATTCAAAGTTTGAAGTGGATGTGTGTAGAGTTCAGCTTTAATATTTTATGTTCAGAGAAATATTTCAGCATTTAAAATTATCAAGAGGATAACCATATAAGGGTTGCTGTTAATTTTAATTTAACAATTAAATGTAATCATAAACATTAGTAAACATATTGGAAGATGTATATATTTACCAACCTAATCTAGAAAAATTAGTATTGTCACAGAAACACCACTTTACGATAATTTAGACAATATGCTTACAATGAAAACAAAATAAAACTTATTGAGCATCTAATTAGTTCTTGGTATATGTAGTTGTAAAATCATCTTTTCTTATAAAAATAAGATCTTGACTTTATGATTAACTGGATCATGTGAATAGTTTAGATCATCGCAACTTGACACCAAAATTTTTACCTAAAAATTTATTTTAAAAGTACACTTGATATACTCAAACATGTATACAAATCTCATCATTACAAATGCATCATTTTCAATTAAAACACATTCAACTTCAAAATACAAATTCTAGATGCTGAATTCCAGCAAAAAACAAGGCAAGCAATAAATACTAATGTTCGTCAGATAATTATTTCAAAATGTCAGTTAGACATCAATTTTGCAAAAGAATACACAAAAGATGAATGCAACATTTTTCTCATACGTTCTAAATAATTTCAATAAAATAAATTAGTTTTCCATACATTTTTATTATTTCTTTTTTGCTGTCACAAAGATGTAGAAGATATTCATACAAATACAACAAACTTAAAAGGAACATTTATGGATGGTAAGTTCTCATGTGACGTGCAAGAGTTTCACACCAGACAAACTCCTTTGAACATACAGTACAACGAAAAACTTCACGAACAGAAGAATGAGTCGTCATGTGCATCTTCTTTCTTTGTTTACTGGATAAAATTCGGCCACACACTTCACACTGCACATCAGTTAAGGGAAAATCTGTGATGACAAGAGAAGTTATTTTTGAACATTTCTAATGTAGGAAACAAAATATTTATTTAGATTGTCTTTAAACACTACATATTATATATTTCAGTTCAGTTAAAAATGAGACAATTTTTCTTTTGTTTCAGCATTTTAAATTTTTTTGGGACCTTTTTACGCATTATAACAAAATAGTTATGCATTTGCAGATAAAAACAAACTGTTATATTCCTAAGATATTTTTAAAAAGTTTTATTTAAAATTGTAATATTTAAGCGAACATGTAGAGTTACAAAATTAGGTGCAAAATATCAGATCTCATCTATAAAGTTGAGTTTTATAGCTATTTAATACACATAATGCGCAAGTTTGATTTTAAAAAATGACAGGTTTATTTTCTGTTTTACAAATAAGTTTCGGCTAACAAATAAATCAATTTCATACAAAACATTCATAATACAAAACACTTAATGCATACAGAATCTTTAAAAACATTTGAACAGATAATCTGTTTACCATGAGAATTAAATCTGGTGGTGGCAGTAGCTATAGGAACAGGACTCGTACATTTTGAGTAAGGATGATTTTCATAGATGTCTATTTTATTTGAGAGTTAATGTACTAGTACAGATATAATCGGCAAGAAGTAAAAATTGCAACAAACTTGTTTCCAATTTATCATGTGAAAAACTTTAAAGTATTTCTTTACTCATCCCCTAAGATAAATTGAATAAGGTATGTTTTTATGGCAACCACGAAGACTTTGTGATAGGAGCAGTTCTCATGGTAGACATACAGCAATAATTTAAATCAAAGATATAGGTTGTAAATTATAGTTGAATGAGATGAGAACATTCTGGATAGGAACAGTATGATTTCCTGAGATAAAACATAATAATTAGTTTGATATATCTTAACAATTAACTTATTAAATCATAAAGCATAGCAAAACCAAATAGCTTCTATATGCTTGTAAAAATATTCCTGAACAAATTAGTAAACAATAAAATATGCTAATAAAAAATAACCATTGTCACTGTGAAAAGAAAACCCCCAAGAAACAGCTAATAACACCTATTTCTCTAACTTTGTATTTAAAAAAAATCATACTCGGACTCATATTGTACTCAAAGATTAAAGAGCTGTTTACACCATTTTTATAACATTCAATTTTTATTTCTATCTAGTCATTTTCACATAGATATTAACTGTTTTATCATACAAATTCTGGTCATAGTACAATTTGAAAATATAATAAGCACCATTACTTAATCAGAAATGTTCAATACAAAAGAGAGTACACATAATGACAGGGATGTAATTATAAATTAAAAGCCTAAACGAGTTTGTTCAGTTTTAATTATATTTAAAGTTAAAACCCATTTTTAATTAAACATCAAAAATTGGCCTGGCCATTGGATAGTTGTTGAAATAAAAGCCAATTCAAAATTAAGATTTATTAATTATACCAGTCCATAATCAATTAAAGAAATCAGCATTGATAGGTTTTTTAACAGTACCAGCAAAACCGTGTACAAGATACACAGTAGAAACTCCAGTGTATAGAAAGTAACATTTTTAATATTTTACATTAATAGCACGTTCCAATTTATCATTTACATCTCTGAACACATTGATGTAACTCATGGTTACAACACAGTGAAAATATGTCCAAAGGTAATTACTATTTCTTATGTCCTCAACTTTTAAAAATAATCCGTTACAAATGTAATAAACTTGAAATATGGTGATTTTATTGCAAATATTAAGCATGACAGCTAGATTATGTGTCCAGTAGCATGATTGGTACTATAAACATAATAGATTTGTATCAAGATTTTGGAATGTAACACAAATTTTATAAGATATATTATAACTGATTGATTGCAAAATCATAAACCAATGTTTTGGATCTCTTGAATTTTTGATAATCCCAAATGAATTGATATCATAGCATTTAATTTTTAAAAACACATAAATGGTAATAATTCTAACAAATTTTCTCTTCCGAAAGTCACAGAAAGTAATACTAATTACAATTATTGAGATGATTGCTATTGTTACCTAAAGATGTAAGCTTAATCAGTGGATGGTAGCAAGAGTTCTGTTCTTTAATAATTGTAATTAGCTAATAAAGGAGATATGTGTGTGTGTTCTTAAAGAATTCAATTAATTTTCTTCTACACTTCAAGTTAGGAATGGTATATTCTTAAGTACATTAAAAAATAATAAAGAATTACTTGTTGGCAATTTTTCAGATAAAATCAGTCAATTAATATTAATCAAACAGAAATTATAAGCATTGGGTACATATATATATATATGATTGAGAAACTTCACACCATGTATCTATAAATTAAAGGTTACACTGCTTAAAATATCTTCCCGGCTTTTGGAGTTTGCAAGACAGAATCTATTTTGGTGGATCTTCCATCAAAAATAAACGCTAACATTGTGTACACAAAACTAAACACAAAATCTAATATGAGTGATACGAATTGGCAAATTGGGAGTATCACGAAGGTATGAAGCAATTTAGAAAGTGAATATTTCAATTTTGAGAGAATTTCCAAGTTCTTAAGAAAAAGTAATTTATAATATTTAGTTTTGCAGACTAACTTCATCAATAATTGGTTCACTGAAAAAACTTTTTGTAAGGAATTTTCTAGAAAAGGATTTTGCAAACTTTTTAAAACATGAACCTCAAGTTAGAATAGAAAAATTAAATGTTATCATGCCGCACTGTAGATGCACAACAAATTTTTAAAAATAAAATCACAGGTTTGTGAAAACCACTCTTTCATCCAAAAATAAAACTCCAGGGAAATATGAATTTATTTGGAGTGGAAAATATTTAAAATTGAAAGCAACCCTTTATACCTTTGAAATAAAAACATCCCCAGAATTAGATTTTTCAAATGGCTTTATTTTTTAAATTATCTTTGCAACTGCCTTATGTTATTATGACACTTTATGAGTATTTAATTTATCATTCCTTGAAAATTCTTTCTGAAAAATTCTGCCTTATGTTATGATTAAAAATTCTGCTGTATGTTATTATGATACGTTTTAATATGAGCATTTAATTTATCATTCCTTGAAAATTCTTTGTTGCATATAAAACAAGTAAAGAGCCTTCGTATTTCAGAGTGAATTTCCATGTGGTCTTTCTGTCTTCGCTTAGTTGTGAAGCGTTTTCCACAAATATTACACCAAAACTGGGGCATTGAACCTACAGAAAAGGAACAAAATATTAAAAAAAACAGAAAATTATAATATTTTTGGGAAGTTGGGAAAAATTTGTTTCGGATGGTGGATTTGATAATGAATGAGTGACAATTTAAATGAAATTTATTTTACGGTTTAAAATTTTTTGCAATTAATTTATGAAGAATGAAATAAAAATTCCAATACTTAAAAGAAATAAGCTATTATAAATATGCATATATTTGATTGCGTTATTCAGACAGATGCCAACTTTTCTTATGGATGTTTTAGTGGCGGCAGCATAAAATAAACTTTCCCAGCTCCAATACAAAATAATTTGTGTGCAAGAGTATAGTGCTAACATATACCACTTTTTCATGATATACTTTCAAGTCTTATAGAATTCTGAAAACACCCAGTTTTATTAATCAAAATCGGGGACACAACATATTTCTCCATTTATTTGTATAAAACAGTAAAGTGCCTCAAATTAAATGATACCTAATTAAGGTAATTAAAAAGTAACAACTAGACACAAAAAGAGTAGAAATCAATTATTATGGACTGTCCAAAAGAAAAATGGCTCGATTTTGGTTTTGAAACAATACTTTTAATAGTTACTGGGGAGATAACATAGAAACTGGACATTATATAGTTTATGTAATATGTTTAAGAGGAAATTTGGTCTACATGTACATATTTTAGCAACTTTTTCATTCACAGCATTTCTAGAAACATCAACACTCTTGAATGGGTAATGTGAGGTACAATAGATTGAATTTAAGATTGAAATAATAAAAATTGCGTTTTCTGACATTTACTTTTAAAGATGGATAGAATTTGAAATTTACTCAATTATGCAAACTGGGAAAAATATATGTTAGTATGAGACATTTGATTGCTCATCGAATTGTAGATAGCAAACTATATATGCTCATTCTGTTTGTGTTGAGCTGATATGCTATCAGGATAAAACATATCTAGGTTGAAAAAATGAATTGTTCTGTATTATGAATTATGTAAATGAATTTTTGAGGCTAAAACAAATTAATGGCCAGAATTGTAAAAAGTATTATAAATGCAAGTGTCAATTTTTATTTCTTCCTAATTAACTTGAATATAACCAGAGGAAAGAGAAATGTGTTTTGATTTATTGCCAATAACAAATCACATCTCCACACAATGGTATTTTTATTATAAACTATTAAAATATTAAAAGCATTTCAGAAAATTCATTAATGTGAATTTTATTAAATTGTGTATATATTTTCAGTTTTTTCGATGTGTTAGTTCAGCTTTCTAAGATAGAATAGTAGCTATTGCTGTACTCAAGATGAATAACTGATATAAAAATAAAATTAATGAACTGAACAATTAAGTTTCAGTTTTTATGCTAGCAAAAGAGCATCATTTCTTTCATTCTAAATGAGTGGTTAAAATAGTCATCTACTATATGGTTTATGGTACACTTATGTTGTAATAAATTGAATTACAAAAGTAATAACTCACAAACACAATACTTTCTTAATGGAATTTCCAGCTTTCTCCTGCATGGTCCTTAACATGGGTTCAATTTTGATCATTTCATTAATTTTGCATCAAATCAAATTTTAGAAGCAATATGGTACACAACTCAGTAAAAGTAAAACTATATTACTTTGAAAACTTAATCTTTCATAGATAAATTACTAAATAAACATTTAGGCTGTTGATCTTCATAAGAGCTGATAACTTTAAAAATAATTTGAAATCTTAACACATTAATGGTTTTTCGAGATTCACGATTTAGAATGAGATTGTAACGATTTATATACAGCATTTATAATAATTATATATAGCATTCAAAATAAATGATAACAAGCTGTTTATCATTTATTTTGAAACATAATATGCAATAGATATATTTCTAGAAAAATAATTTGAATTCACTCTTTCAAACAATATTTTTCAACAAATCAATGGCAGCAGGAAAATGTTAAAAAGAATGAATAGTAAAAATCAGTACATCTCTTTAGTTATCAAAATTAATATATTAAATATAGAATATTTCCCATAGTATATTAAATAACACCATATTAAAAATACTGACAATGTATATATTGCCCAAATGGCATAAATAAAATACTTACCAACAAATAAAACAATACTTTTTTCAAAGGCAAAAAAAAGTATAATACTCAAAATTCATATTTATCCCTACAGAAGCAACCTATTAACCTACACATAATAGATTAAAACACACAGCTTTCTACAAATTTATGATCGAATAGAGAACAGTTTTCTCTATTTTTTAGAAATTAAACAAGTTGAAAATTAATACGGAATATTTCAATGAACTATCCAATGATGCAGGTATCTGATTTAATACACAACTTTTACACATTATTATAAAACTAATTTTCCCCAGTGATTTATTTCACTGATTCAAAATTATATATTTACATAAAAAATTAGAACTGTTAACTTCTTAGAAAAAGCTTTTATTTCCTTCAATGTATATAAGTATGAGAAACAAGGATATATGTTAAATAGTGAGACAATAACAAAAATTGATGGCAACAGTAAAAGGTAAAGTTGGAAAGAGATGTCAAATAAAAAAAAATTATCATTCAATGAAGTAGTGCTCAAACATTTGAAAAAACACCAGCAATAAAGTTTTGAGAAAATTCAATAATTGTTCAAAGCTGAATGCAGAGTAGTTGATAAATATAAGAATTTGAAACTAGATTATAATAAAAATCAATATTTAAGTAGCTTTTAAAACAAGTAGAGAGAATTCTGATGGTAATAACTCTGTGTAATAAGACAAATGCTTTTAAACATTAATAGATTTTGATAGCAAATACAGGCTGTCCAGATCAAAAACATTAAAAAAAAAAACCCTATTGTGAAAATGCTTTACTTTTAGACATTGTGGGTTCACACTATTAAAAAAAAACTATTGTGAAGTTAAAAAAATTAATGAAATTTTACCTTGAAAAACATAAATTAAATATTTCTTGTCTACAGCATTGGACAGAAACAATTTTTTATTATATTTCAATGAATTTCCATAGGATTGAATAATTTATTTACTTGGTTTCCATAGGAATTCCCTGATACAATTGAAAGTGATAAAAAAGTTTTGAGTTTTCTTTCCAAATGATGTTAATAACAATTGTTCTTTCCTTTAACTAATATTTTCCAATATACAACTTCTCTTTGTATTAACTTTACATCCAGACAATCTTCATATTTATTGAAGATGGTTTATGAAATATTACACACTAACATTAGTAATGGTTCGAAATAGCACCTTTCAAAGTTTAGACAATAGAAGTTGTTAATTGAAGGCTATATCAAAACATTATAGTCTACATTTTGTAAAAAATGAAGTGCTGTTATCACCTGGACACACATTCAGAGATGACCAGATGGCAGCTTATTCCAACAGATACTTAGTAATTACATTGTTATGTTAATTTTCTTAGGGAACTGTTAATCATATATATCAACCAATGTAACATTTATGGATTGCAGCTAGGTCTTCACTTGTGTTGCGTTTATCTTTATTTCATAATAAAGAAAAATGCAACAAGAGAAGACCTAATAACTCTAAATATAAAGTGAATTTTCTTTATTATGAATAAATATATGTCCCAAATAACACGATTGGGCAGGTTTTATTTAAGCAATTGAATGATGGAATTCAAGAGATACAGGATGTACAAAGTTCAGACATAACAAGTAGGGATTCCCAAAAGATTTTAAAAATCATTTAACTGAAAGCAACATAATGTATAATTTTTAAGTGTCTTTGAAGGCTGTCACGCCAAGCAAATGTTCGGTCACATTTTGGGCATTTGTACATATTTCGCACATCAGAGTGTGTATCCATGTGCGTGTCCCTCCTTCTCTTAGTAGTAAAAGTTTTACCGCATACATTGCAAAGATGGCTTGTTTTAAATGACATATTCATAAGTTGATAGTTATCTGTAGAGAGAGAGCATACTTAGTTTGAGGCTGAATATGTTATGCAAAATTTACACTCGTTAACTTTCAAGTTTAATGTTTTATAAAAAATACACAAGATTATAGAATAAAAATAAGACATACAGACAAAAGAGAAAACCAAATGAAAGGGACAAAAATATTCATGATTTTATCATACTGAAATTAATGTCATTGCAAACAAATGTGATATTGATTAATGAGTTTCTATAAGCAGAGTATGAATTTTATTGTAAAAATGAGTAAATAATCAATAATTAGCTAGCAAAAAGTTCTACAAAATTAGTTTAATTTCTCAAATCCGATTTCATTATTATCAACTTTTAAGTGATAACATGTAAATTACCTTTGTTTCAATCTAGGGCAGTGGTCCCCAAACTTCAGTCAACTTTCGAAAACAAAAAAAGTTTGCAGATCTCTTGAGATTATAAAATTAAATAGGGCATATGTAGACCTGCATAAGATCCTAATTTTTCACATTAATAAAATGAGTAAAATAGTTAATATATGTTAAATAGATTATAAAACCTTCAAACTTAACATTGTGGATTAGTGATGACAATTTAAAGTTCTAAAACATAAAGAAAAGCTAGTTCTGAAATAAAATAAACAGTAAATATCATAAATTGTTACTAATTTAAATGTATTAAAATCAAAACTAAAATTTTACAATATTAATGACATCAAAATATATACTTTAATCTTAATGTGAAGAATGAAGCTGATTTTTAGCAGTTAGATCAGTAAGGTTTGGTGTAATGTCCAGTAATTTCAATGTCACTCTCAACTTCGTCTATTCCGCAACTAAGATTTTAAGTATGCTAGCTAGGAGAATGCAGTTTCACACAACTAAGTTGTGGGAACACAGTTAAGTGCTTCAAAGCTTTTTTGCAAGTTCACAAAAGTCAGTTATACTTGTGAAAACTTTAATTTTAATGAACTGTCAATTAGAAGATCTGCCAAAGAATCGTCTTGTAGCATAAGGGAGGTTGGTTGATAGTCCATCAACAAATATTATTCACATATTTTCACCCCCTGCAATGCAACCATAACTATAAATGTTTTTGTTTTATGTGTAAATAAATTAAATACATATTTCTGCATACTGTAAAATTGCCCCAACAGTAGACTCCATTAGGGCAGTTTTGCAGCATGTATTTAGACTTCCTACACATGAAACTAGAAATTCTTTAGTTATGGCAGTATTGCAGCTGGGGTGTGATATCAGGATCAACAATCACTGCAGCTGAAAGTTCAGTTGCTCATTTTTGAACATGACATTTTTGAAGTCACTTAGAATATAGCAATTCTTTTAGAACATAGAGAAATCTGAGAAAATAATGAAATATTTTTTCTTAAAAGTTCTCTATCTTGGCTAGTGAAATATTGAATACTTTCTGTGGACCCCTTGAAAAGTTGTCAAAGACTTCTGGGGGTCTGCAGACTCCAACTTGGGAACCACTGATCTAGAGTGCTAAAACGTTTCCCAACAAACATTTTGTATTACTTGTTTTAATAAAGAAATTTTTACATATAGATTAGATTATTTGAAAATATTTTGAGTGGAATTTCACAATCTGACAAAGTATCAACATCAAGAGCTTAAGAAAGATAGCTCACCCAATAGGAAAATTTTATTAAATTTCAAACCTTTAAAATGTTTTTTAAATAACTGAATTTACTCACTTTTTATTTTAATTACTGTGATAAATAATTAGACACTCAAAAAACTTACACATCATTTCAATACTTCAGTATGGATTCATAAATAACAGTATTGAAAATCATACATCAAACTTCCAAATAGGGAAAATCATGTATAGTTAAACACGAATGTGAGAAATTAATCATGTAACACATTATTTTAATTAAAAGAATGTTTAATGTATTTTCAAATTACATTGATAAATTCTACAATTTAGTATATCTGAAAAAATAACAAATTAATCTACTGTTTACATTCAATCAAGTCTTCAGAACATTTTTAGATAAGTGAAAACATTACTTTCAAACTGGAATAAAAGGAACACAAATTCCTCACAGTTAAATGTACACACACTATATTGATCAGATAATTTTTTGAAAATGATTTACATAATCAAATTCATATGCAGTTTATGTATTATATCTAAGCATGGCTAGGTTTGTTGTTTTACAATAATTTTTTGCAGTATGAGGGCTAACTAACCCATCTAAAGGAAATATATGTAAACATGATAATATCCGACACATCTTAAGAAAAAGAAGCTGCTATAAGTAGTGTCAAACATGGATTTCAAAAGAGGAGTGGTGTGTGCTAAAATCCCTCAAAAAAGAGGATGTCATCTAATGAAAAGCTGATGGACACCCACATTACTGTTACATCATTTAAAGGATTGTAACAAGATGCTTAGAAGGAGCTCCAAGAAAATTCAGATAATCTGCATTAGATTTAGCAATTTACAGGAATCATTAGTATCTTTGATCTGTGCCAGGAGCAAAATGATACTAGTTATCATTGTAGGTTGGTTGATCAAAAATGCTAGATCATTCAGCTTAATGCTAGCAGACAAATTATAGCAGAGCTTATCTCATAGTTCATTGATATGCAGGTCATATAGAGTGCATCCAAGGAAGCATCTTAAGTCTCTAAAATAAGTCTACATTACTCAGACCCATAACTGCCGACTCCTTTTCATAGCTTTGCCGCATACTGGCCAAAAAAGGTAGCTCTTCCTAACACTTTAATCTATCAATGAGGAAATCTTGGACTGTATCTCAGACAAAAGAGCACCCAACATAGCTTTTTCTGTCTTACACAAGTCAAATTGTCTAAGGCGATTTGCCAAACCAAATGTTTCAATTGGAGCGATTATTGCATACAAACTGACATAAACCAGGTTTACCCAGTTATGGCAGTGTTTCCTCCCCCTTCAAACTAAATGCAGGCCAGTTAAAAGCCCCTCCAGGAAGAGAACTGTGTTACTTTGATACTAAATCGAATATTACCCAATTGCATATTTGCCAACAATAAATTATAACTTTGATAGAAAGCAATTTCTGTGATTCCCTCCTTATGTACGCCAGTAGAATTGCATGAAACCTCATGTTACTTGCTGTGATGCGTAGATCGTCTTGTGCTCTGAAATAAACACTGCTATTAGGGCCTATCTACATATCCATTGACTTTTAATGGTCTCAATCCCCCAATAAAAAAACTATTCAGTTTAATATTGAAAAACAAATGCCACTGTGTTCAACTCAGCACATTGATACATAGGCAGGTCATGTAGCATCCTTCTAGGTCAGTATCCATCTCTAAAAGGATAAGTCAAACATAACTCAGCTTAATGTTGGAAGACAATTGCAGTGGTGTATAAATCAACTCATAGCTCATTGGCAATAAATTAGCCAGTCTTATATAGTGAATCCAGGTCGACATCTGTCATCAAGAGGGCAAGCCTGTATTAAAACTTTTCTGACAGGGGCTTTAATTGAGGTTAGTGAAGTTCCAGTAGATATACCAGAGAAATAAATAAAAAGTTTGTCTAAAAGCCAAGGCAATCATTGAAGCTAAGAATGATCCAATAAAGTTTTGTTGTCCAAAATAAATGCTATTTACTCTTTCACAGTTATTCAAATACTTTTAGCAATACATGTATACTATATTTTAAGTTATAGATTTTGCTTGATTTGTGCATAAATATGAGCTGTGATACATTCTCACGTGCACAGATAGAGTGTCATTCCTTGAGAAATTTTTGTTGCACACAGAACAAGTGAAAATTCTTCTTATTTCAGAGTGTATTTCCATGTGCTCTCTTTGTCTTCTTTTAGTTGTGAATCCTTTACAACAAATAAAGCACCACAAATCAGAGGGATTTGAACCTGTGAAAGAAGTGAAGAATTTTACATAGGCAAAAAAAATTATTACCAAGACTAGCAGATATAAGAATTTCATTAAATATTGGCTGTGCATTGACTGTTTGAAAGTCAAAAATATTTTAATTAAAGGACTAAAAACACAAATGACAAACCAGAAGCTGTTCTGTAGAAACATTTAAACTGAATTAAAAATAACCAAGCATCAACTTGACGTCACAAACGTTTTGATGATTACATAATTTCAGTTGCTAGAGGATCAAAATGTTAATGCAGTAAACTTTGGTGCATATGCCTGTTTAACTTTAAGAAAAAGTTAATTAATTTCGTTTTTCAGACATCAGCATCTCATATCAGGGGAAGATAATAAAGTGAAACCAATGGAAGAATACCAAAAAGAGAATGAAGGAGGCAGAAAAAGCCGTTAACACATTAGGCAGTTTCCTAGCATTCTTAGAAAATAATAGGTCCCAAGTTATATCAGTAGCTGGCATAGAAGAACTTGTAGAATTGCAAAAATTTAAACAGGCACGATTTTGACTGATTATTTTCGCTTAATTATGTAGTAATTTTTAAAAAATTACCATACCCTTGGTATCTCACATTTTTTTCTTATCCCATGAGATTCAACAAATCGAGGGTTGATTTTATATTCATATTTCCTTTTCTCAAAATATTTGTATGGCAAACCATGCATCAAAAGTTCACCTTCGAAACTATCAATATTCTTAGGTAATTATACAAGAGCTTCTGGATCGATATATAAAACTTTATTTCAGTCACCCATCCATTATGGTGAAACACATTAGGGATGAAAAACACTGCATTCAAATCTACTTTTTCTAAAGGAACAAATGACAAAATTCTGTTGGTGCAGTTTATTTAAAACAAATAAAGTAATACAACTTGCCAAAATTTTGAATTTCGATTCAACTAACTCTTTTTGCATGAGTATGAAACACAACCATAATCATTTGGATAATATACTAATATAAATGTAACAAAAGTGTATCTAGTTCTTTGAGGGTTGGAAATCAGTTGTAGTACCAACAGTAAGTTATTATGAGCGCACCAGCATGCAAAATCATTCCAATATTGCAAGTGAAAAAAAGCAGAGAAGAAAATTACATCTTCAATAATGAAATTCTTTTTTCATAATTTGCCTGTCATCACAAATAAAAATAATATACTATACATATCAGATGTTGATAACGCATGTAAATAAAATACTATTCACTTTAAAAACTACACCATGTGGGAAACTATTCAATATATATGAAAACAAAAGATGACATAATTTTTGAACATTAATTAGTAATAAAACAATATATTATAACAAATATAATGTATATTCATTTGGAATAAACAGCTGGACCTAAAATTAAATTTCTTTGGAAATCAACTAGATGAAAGCAGTTTGTTCTAAGAGAGGTTGTAAATTGATATATCGCTCTGAAGAAATTGTGAATTGTTTCTAAGAATTTTAATCACTTGTTTGTACATTTTGACAAACAATAGAAATTACAGTGGGAGAACCTGTTTGCAATTTTCAATAGAAAGCAGCTACCTTATACTTTTTATGTACAATGTCTTTCGAGATGTTCTGTGAACAGTACTTTTTGAAAGTTTAAATATTTATGTGTTGACTTATTTCATGCATTGGTAGCAATGTCTAATTAATCTTCTTGTACCAAAAATTACCAGTGCTACAAGACAAACTAATGGTAACAGCAAGTTTTAAATTCATACATCGTTTTACCAAGGAAAACTATTACATCATCAAAACTTGCATATGTTTTAAAAACTAATTGTCCCAATAGAAAACAAAAATTAACCTTGGAGTATTGAACATTGCAAGTACAAAAGCTAAAAATAAATACAGGTGATGAAAATTCAGCTTAAATAGACACTACTGTTAACAAAGTGAGAAACAGAAACTGTCCGATGTTTGGTACAGAAGAGTTGAGCTGTTGAGTCAGCTGTCAGTTACTGCATAAACAGTGCTCAGTTAATGTAAAAGATTATTGTACTGAAAATGGGGACTATCTTGAACAAATTAACATCTGACATGTCCTGTGTATTAAAGCCTTCCCAACGACTGATAATAACACTTTGTGGCACATCTCTACAGACATCAGTTTATCCTGATTTGAGTCATTTCAGCATTCCACCCTATAAAAATGTTCAATCAGGTGTTTGATATTACATTCATAATACATAATAACTCTTCCCACAAGAATTTCATAAGAATGGAATAGGATACTCAAGGTATGGTAAGTGTGTTTATAAAAATAGACCCCAAGCCCCAATATCACTTGATAATACTTGAGTAGATTAGAGTAAATCGAATTTACGAAAACTTGTTTTATTTTGCTTTCAATCTTATGCTTTATATGTTTAAACAATTATGCTTCACTTTTAGACAGCAATATACTCCACTTGTTATTTTTTCTAAAAACTATATAATTGAAAGTTTGAATTATTCTATCCATTGAAATTTTACTGATATTTATTCCTTAATTATGCAACATCTCATACATTACAATGATTACATTTCAGCAGTGAATTTTTAATAAATTTGTGTAGAAATCATAAATTAAAAAACTGTTCCCTTTCTTCCCATACAGTACGGAAATCAACTACAATACTGTTAAGGAAGTGGTTTATAAAAGTCAATTTACACATAACATCATAACAATGTCTAAATATAAGCAAACTTCACTGCCTTTTTAATTGCAAAGTGAGATTATTTGTTTGATCACAATTATATTATGTGTACAATTACACAATTATACATGCTATATAAGAATTACATGCCAATAATACTGAATCTGAAAACTCTTATAAATATATAATAGAAAATTATTTTTCATAATTAAAATGGACAAACAATACCATAACAATACAAATAAATAAGTACCTAATTCATAAATACTTGATAGTTTTCATTAGTTGTTGAAAAAAATTAAGCTAAAATAATAAACGTATCAGAACATTGCTAAATATATATAAAAATGCAATACTCTAAAATATGACAAGCAGAAAAGGTGAAATTATATAACCCCCAAAAGGTCGTTTTTCCTTCTCAAATAAATGATTTACTTGCATCAAGTGAACTTTTATGCATTTTCAGGATATGCAAAGTGAGATTATCGTTCCTAGTAAATCCTTTGCCACATACAGTACAAATAAACATCCTTCGTACTTCAGAGTGAATTTCCATATGTTCTTTGTGTCTTCTCTTGGTTGTGAAGCTTTTGTTACAAACATGACACCAGAATAGGCCAGAATACACAAAACCTAGGAAGATATCAAAATAACATAATAGTTAGAATTGAATGCACTTTAAGATATAAATTTATTTCTTATTCATTATGTTAATAAACTAGTTTGCTTATAAAAGTAGATAAATACCAAATTAGAAACAAGTGTATAAACTACCATTACTTAGGCATAAAACAATAGAAGTGATAACCCAGGGGCAGGATTTTGTTGATGTGCCAACTCTTTGTTAGTACTTTGTGGATAATGCAAATATAGAAATTCCATTAACAATTTCCTGACTTTACATATCTAGTTTTCGATCATTTTTGTGATTTTACGGTCCCATTTTTGGTCAATTCAATATTTTTAGTTTTTGTTTCTATTTTGTCCTGGGTTTAAAATTAAATTATCTTTGAAACATTCTCTAGGCGTTATCTTATTCAGGTCCTTATTTATAGCAAAACACAAACAAAACTACATCTTTCAGCTTCTAAGAACCAAAATATTCTGACCTACACTCAAACATAAAACAAATCCTTTGCATGTTTTCTATTTATGGGTGAATCATCGAAACCTGAAAGAGGGTAGGAGGGTTGATGTTCTCGTTTTTACAGAAAATAAGAGGGCATTGTACTTTTGGATCTTTGAATAGTCAATTGAAATTAAGCAGTTCCCCAAACTGTGGTTGGTGGGCCAGTACCAATTTTCAGGCAGTGTACCTGCAATAGACAAAATTTGGAATATCAATTAAATTTTGAGGCCATATTTTCATTTTAAATCCTTTTCCCATGTTTAGGTACTTTTTTTACATTTTCAGGGCAACAAAACTTGGCCCTGGTAATAACAAAGATTGACTTAAAATTAAGAATCATTAGCCAAAAGATGCATTTTTCAGAATGGAGTGCTATGGCTAAACTTGTTAACTCATGCACATAACCTCAGACACAAAAGTTTTCAAGAGTGTAGGTGAATTCATGTTGCTTTAAGTTGTGACATTTCTAAGAATTATGGCAAATCTGTTGTTACCATTCCTTCATCCATATCACACATACATTACATAACTTCCACTCACATGAGCAAAAAGCATTCATTGTAATTTAATTTTTCTATTCAAAAATAACAATTTGTAATTTTTTTCTAAGTAAATTCTAAGCCATAAGCTGGAAAATTTTATAGGCCTTTCATAGCAAATTTCCTTTTTGTGTTGGTGCTTTAGTAGCAGAGTAAGAAAATTTAAAACAAAAATATCAAATATTCATACACTTAATTGTCTTTTCATTTTCCCCCTTCTTAACAGCATTCTCTTTTTCACAATTGCAAGAAAATTTAATGACAATAAACAAATAATTAATTGAGTGAAAAGATTAAACTTGAAAGCAAGACAATTTTTGGAAAAACATTATTGTTGTGCTAAAACAAACTCACAATTTTTAGGTTTAGCAATGTTTTTTAGCTTCATTATCAGCTATGAGAAATAGTAGGAACTGGGCATTCTGTAGAATTTGGTAGGCATGAAATGGTAGTATAACAAACACAATGAAATGGAGTATAAAAATAGTTAGCATTTGTGATAAAAATGTGATTAATTTTAGAATAAAACGTACATAAACTAGAGGTCTTTGTCTTCAAATTTTTTGAGTAATGCATTCTTTACTCACTTTTAAGATAACATTTGGTATTTGATTTAATTAAACATTTTCAAATTTTACTATTTAAAAATTTTAAAAAGTATTTTTTTGGCAAATAATTACTCTCGGTATGGCTTTCAATGGATGATTTAGTTTGAGACCTATAGTCATTTCTTTTTTACACTACACCAGAACCCACAATTTAAAATGGTACTAATAGGACATTTTTTTCAAAGTTGCTGTAGTCAAAGTGATTAAAGAAATGAGTATTAAAAATCATTAGTCAATTATTTAAAATAAATACTGATGTTTCTAAACACATTGATGTCAAAATACTTATTTAAGAAATGAAAATCAATCTATAAGTAGCATTCAACATTATTATTGAAATTTCATACTTAAATTTTTTAAAATTATATATATATATGGGTAAGGAGAAAATTTAAACTGGTTCAAATTAAATTGGGCACTGCTTTTAAGTTGATGTCCCAAATAACTACAAAATATTACACTTATATAAATTACTAAGTGATTCCACTTATTGAAGAGACAGAACTTTATTATTAAATTAAGGTATGAATTTTTTAAATAAAATATTAAAAACTAGACTTATTTAATGAGCATCCTCAACAATAATAAATCATGTTTTTATATAGATGAATTCAACAAGTTTTCAATTATTTAGACATCATATAAAGAACTATAAGAAACTCATAAATAAACTCCTTTCTAAGTTTTATTCCTTGCATAATGTATTACAACATGAAAATTAGTTGGCTGGGCTGTTAATGATATTCAATTAATAAAAAGAAAAAATACAAGCTGTAAATTAAATTTTCATTCAGATACACACATTAATATTCCATGCAGTATTTTCAGACAAACATTGCTTATCAAATGTAATTAACAGTTAATTAAGAATTAAGTGAAATAAAATTTCTTAAAAATAATACTGTAAAGTTCAATACAAATATTTCTAGTTTCATAGGATTTCATACATTTGGAAAGTGGGAAAAGAAATATTTTCGAAGCTTCCAACAGATATCATGAAAGCAGGTGAATCATTATCAATATAAAACTGATAATAACAAATTACCAAAATAAAATTTTAAAATGTTCAAAAACTGAAGCTAAAATCTATTGTTGTTATTAGTGACACGATTTGTATTTTAAATTGAGTAATTATTTTAAATAATAGTAATTTAAACACAATTTTCATAAATTTTTAAATTATTTTGAAAAATTTAGATTTATTGTTAAGGTTATTATAAAATACAATGAAGCTATTTTAACCCAAATTTAAACAGTTACAAAAATTGCTAAGTAATTAAGACTATATACACTTTGAGGAAATGGTACAAATGATATAGGAGTAACAAATGAACAAATTATTGTTATATGTTAAACTCGGTTTATATTTAAATAAAAAGAACATTATTCTGTGAAGCAAACATGCATTCATACAATTGACACATGTATCACAGTGAGTAGCTATTATTTTAGTGGTATGTTTCACCAGATATATCACAATACCTTATTTGAGACTAATTTGGTAATATTTATTCATTACTAAGATGTTAAATTCATTTGCTAGTAAAAATAAAGATTTTATTAAGTGGAGTTTAACATTTCTACAACATATTGCAAACTTTTAAAAACTAAGTAAATCTCAAATTTATGCAGTTTAACAAATCTGATTGATAATCTTAACATACATTTAATTATTTCTTTCCTCCGCATATACTTAAATGCAGAAAAGATAGATTTAAAAAATGAAGTGGCCTTCAATCTTACTATTTCTAAGTCATTGTTAAAAATGTTATTAGAGTATTACTTACTCCCTACACCACAATTTCTGACTAAATAACCCTTATTGGAAGAATCCTAGGAAACTTCATTGGTCAAGGCTAAAAATGGTTAAGAGCAATGCAGGAAAACCCAGGTTGCAGGATGGAATATGGTCTATATCAGAGCTGTCCCAATTTAGAAAATTCAAGACCAGAATAATTGTTCAGACATTACATTTCACAAGCACTTCTAAAATTTTGTAATAAAAAAGAAATGTTACTTATTATTAAATCATTATTGAAACAGAAGATACACAAATATTTATAATTGCTTTATTTTAATTGACTAAAGCAGGTATATTAATATAGTGTGCTGATACATTCCAAATGCAAAAGTTTGTATCAATAAACACATGTACTATGGCTATTATGAATTTTATTGTAAAATAAGTGCTTTTGGAAAGAAATGTGACATCAAACACATCTTAGAGGGTATAAGTCTCTTGGTAAGAAAGTACAATAGTTTCTTGGTAAGACAGTATAATAGTATCTTGGTAAGAGAGTATAATACTATCTTGGTAAGTTTTAGAAATATCGCTTTTCCATTCCGCCATTATAACACAGGTTTAATAGCAAATCGCACAATTTTAGTTAAGATAAAATCTTATGCTTTCAACGCTGAGTTTTTCTTAGAAGAGTCAAAATATCTTTTACAAGTTCTGAATATCACAAAATCGATTCCCAAACTCCTCCATGATTGTCCCATTGTACTTTAAATGAGCTAAAAATGCAGTCCATAAAATTCTTCACTAATTAAAATTGTTATTTGAAAATTAAAAGTAAAATAAAAATATTACTGACTAATGCTGATTTTAAGTTTGAATTATTTTATAAATAATTTCATTTGAATTATTTTATAAAATTCAAATGACCTTGTAAGATTGAAGCAACAGACACAATGAAATGCACTTAAGGCATAGAGTATTTCTAAGGTCTATATGATAGCTAAATGACTTGGAAGTCCACATGTGGAAAAACTAGATTTGTGTTCACAAAATGAGTTCAATATACAGGGTGAGTCTAATTTGTTTTTACAAAATAAGAGGGGTGATAGTACCCATCCAGACGAGCAATAATTACCATGGAACATAGGTTCGCATTCCACTCTAAGAGGCAGAAAAGAGTAAAATTAGAATTTCAACATGAACTTACAAGTGTTGGGAAAGCGAATGAAAAATACCAAAAGTTGCACAATCTGATTTATTGATCAGAGAAAAACTCACAGCAAGTGCTCAAAGTGGCGGCCATTCATGTCGTTGCACAGTTCACACCGGCAAAGGAATGACTGGAGCACCCTCTCGAAGATTCCTGGTGTTGTGTTAATTTTGTCTGCGGCAACACCAATTCTCGCTACGAGATCTTCAGCTGAGTCCACAGGCATCTGGTACACTAAAGATTTCATGTGCCCCCAGAAGAAAAAGTTCAGTGGGTTGAGGTCCGGTGAGCGAGGAGGCCAAGCCACAGGTCCACCACATCCGATCCATCGTGCGCTACCAACCAGGCCATCTTGCTTAGGAGATATGCAACGTAGGCAGGTACAAAACGACGTCAGAGGCGATGACTTGTTCATGCTCGAAGCGTTTCGACTTTACTCTTTTCTGCCTCTCAGAGTGGAATGCGACCCTATGTTCCATGGTAATTATTGCTCGTCGATGGGTACTATCACCCCTCTTATTTTGTAAAAACAATTTAGACTCACCCTGTATAATTTCTGAGAAAACAGATGAAGATTTTACTATCTTCAGAACATGTTGTGGACAGTCCTGTCCTAAACACTCTGTTAACATTTATAATTACATAAATTACATTAACACAATGTTTAAATACATAATATAAACACCAGCTTTGAGATATTCTTATCGGTACTTGTTATATTGTTCTAATCTTTCAAAGAGATGTATAGTTTTAACATGTCTACGAAGGTTTTCTGGCCATGCAAAAGATCGATAGCAATGGAGACACGTATAATGTTTTCGGACTTCGTTATGATGAATTTCTCTGTGGGTTAGCAATCGAAACTTTGTAGAGAACACTTTTCCACATTTATCACACACATGGTCTCTTTTCTGTGCTATAAAAGGGCCAGCTAGAAAAACAATAATATGAAATTCAAAGATTACATTATCAGCATCAAAAGGCAAAATTACCTTCAATAAAACTGAGAAAAAAGACAACCAGATCAGTTACAGAAATATAGAATAAAGGAATATTTTTAAGAGGTTAACTAGAAGCTGTAGCAAATTTAATTTAATAGGCAATTTTAAAAACATTGACAGGATGAGATCTTTCGTATCAGTAAAACGAAGATTCTACAGTAAAAAGAATATATAAAGAATGGAGTGTTTGTTTGTACAATGAATATTTTCAACCTATTTCAAGTTTTCTATCCATTTTGGGCCCTTCCGATGCAAAATCTGTCTTTTGCGTGTTTGGTATCTACGTGTGTGCCCGGGCTATGTCCCAACGGTTCAATATATTTTCCTGAAACTTTACATACTGAGTACTTACATTCATTTAGTGACATAACTTGGTTGCGTTGGTCTGCCCCTCCTGTTCTGTTTGATTTTGTCTGTGTGTTTTCATAAGTATCACATAAAATTTATTTAACACATTTTAATGCAATGTTCTATATTTTATATATTGTATTTTAGTTTAGTGAATACGTATTTTACATTCCTTTACTTATATATTTAGACAAGTTTCTTGCTTGAGTAATTATATTTAAATCAACCATAATTTGGTAATTTTAGAGTAGCAGGAAGGTATATTGAGCATTGCAACTACTTGGATTGTTTTACCAGTGCTGCTGAAAAAGCAATATTTTTCCCACAACTATTTTTACGAAATTTAAATTCTAATACTTGAGCTTTACTTATTTACTTTGAGCCATATTTTTTCTTTACGAAATATAAAAAATTCTGAATATTTGTGACAGATGATAAAGAAAATAAAAGATTATAAATAAAATATACAGAACAAGACCTTTTAAAATAGGACTGGTAGTCAATATGGCATTCGTAATATATTTTTTAATTGTTTGCTTTTTGAAATTTTGTCCGTTATATTCCAACAATCTATTTTGTGATGAAAAAACAGATACATTTATTACTTTTTATATTCGTAGCTTTTTAAAAATCTGTTTTAAGATGTATTTCTGAATTTTCAATTTGATGTTTTACGTTCAATAACTGTAATCAAGGTTTAATTAGTTTTAAAAACGTTTTTTATCATTGTATGATAATTTAAGGAAACACTTTTGTTTTTAAATGACATACAAAACATTTATATGCATACTCTGAACTATTCTATGCATTTTGGGTAACATTGGCACTCTAGATACTTTTCTTTCTTACTAAAAATTTAAATTCTACAAAAATGTAAAATATGACATTTATTTACATTCATGAAATTGTGTATTTAACAATTGTGTACCTTTGTTAGAGTGTGGTAATTGTTACATGTTATGAATAGGAATTTTTATTAGTGAAAGCGAAAGTTAGCTAACCAATTCAACCTGAGTAACACCGGGTAATTCTGCTAGTATTTTATAAGAAAAGTGTTTGGTTAATGAGATAATTAGAACCTATATTTCAACAGAAAATCAAGTTAAAAATGAAGAATTGAAGCAGTTTTTAAATCGATATTTTGTATGCAACAGGTATTTATAAAATTAAATTAAATGCAAATTAATCAAGATTATTTTGAAATGTTTTAATAAAAACATAAAGCAATTGGATATATAAATAATATAACTTTCGTATGGTTCTCAGAAAAAAATTATAATTTCATATCAGTTAGTATATTTATTATTTCCATAAGTGTTAGAGCACATGAGTTCATTATTTATGGTCTTAAAAGTAACATTTTAATGTGTCTTTCTAACATTTTAATGTGTCTAACATTTAATGTTAGATTAGTCAAAAAACTGAATGCAAAGACAGCATGCTTTGACTGAATTTCAATATGCTTTATTCCTTAAAACTTTTTTTTGTGTGTTCCTATATTTACAAGGGAAGATTGTTTCAGATAAGTTACTTAGAAAAGTAATAAAAAATATCTATACCAAAATTTTTTTAACATTTTGAAATTGAAAATACAAACATTGTAGAATAAATTTTTAGCATAACATTTTATGAAATTTATCAAGAAAATTAACAAATCAAAACCAATTTTAAGATAACAAATAGTTAAGCATTACGAAAATGATACAACTTGATGGGTTAAAAATATAGAACTTGTGAAGTTGACCAGTTGCATTTCAAATGAACTAGACTGAAAAGTATGCAAGTGGAAAATTATAAATAGTAATTCAAAGAATGAAAAAATGTTACTTATTGTTGCAAAACCTTTAGTAGACTTCAGTTTTGGCTTCTTTAACTAGACCGATTCCTATATTTTGTCACTAGTCTAATATAAAGATCCATCCCACCTTTTGTGCAAAAGGGTACACAGAATTGCATAATTCTTTTTAAATAAATATTTAAAACTACATACAGCCTTCAGAAGATATTGCATTAATAATCAATTGTAATAAAACAAATAAATATATTTTAAATATCTGGTTAGTGATAGTTAAGTAAAATAAACTACTGAGATAGTCTTAAGATTGTTCGAAAAACACTAAAATAAACAATTAGCACTAAATATAACTTCACCCAAAACGAGATAACAGATTAGGAATTTTGTTTTTATGCCAGTATTGTAAATTTAAACAAAGTAATTGTTGCACTTTTGGATTTTTCATCTAATTTAGGAAACAATCTAATTGACATGGGTGGGTAATTATACGAAGATTAATAATTGGATTAATGTTTTATAGCTTAATTCAGCAAATGGATATACAAAACTTAATACGAAAATGACAGTTGATTCATGTTTCTTTTTCATGAAGGTGTTACTCATGGCACTTCATTGTAATGTACATTCTACTTGAAATAGTCTTGGGACAAAAAGAACGGAAAAGTAGTGATAAGAATAACTTATTCTCCTAACTTAGAAGCTTATCTCCTGCAGTAAAATGTTTCCATTTGGAACTCATAAAAATTATTCAATATCAATAATTTGAAATAATAAGGAAGCAATTTATAAATAGCTAGTTTTAAAAATTGCACAAAAAGATGTTTAAAAGTGCTGGAAAAAATATTTATACATACAAATACATTTGAGAAAAGGCATAATTTATAGTAGCGTCAAGGGCATTTTTTTGCTATTAACAGGTACAGCTTACTATTATAGATTTATAAATATAGTTTTGAGAAAATGTCAGTTAATTTGTTTCTTGTTAACTTTGCTATTGCTTGTAATGCTAGTATCAATGAACACAGCTTTCAGATTTCTGGCAGTTAGGTTTAATGATCACAGCTTACACATTCTTGTTTTCGTATCAGAAAACAATTAAAAATATCACAGATCCTGTTCACCAACCCCTAAAATTGATATGCAATCTACAATACTAAAAATTATTTTTAAAATCTACAGATGAATTCAAAAGAAGGTTAATGCCATATCAAGCACAGGTTATGAATTGTACTCTAATAACAGGCATTCAAATTACAATTTATCAGTGAAGCATTGTCTATATATAAATATGTTTCAGGAAATTAGGGAATAATTTTTACAAAGAATGGAACAGCAATACCCATAAATCAATAAAACGAAGGAAGATATTTCCTCAATAGATTTATTAGATACTTAAATTATTTTCAGATGTATTCAATTTTTGAAAAATAGGTGTATACCACACTCCTATGCAGTTTTAAGAATTGCATTTGAATAGATTCAGTAATATCTTACAAAAACCATTAGACTAAATTAGTAATATACACATTTAATGCAAAATTAAGTTTAAGAAAAATGTATGCTTGTTTTTAGGAGTACAAGTTTTCAAGACCATTCTAATAAATTAAGATGCATCAGACTAAATTTATTTTAGTTTTTGCTCACTGAAAATCAATTGATAAAGAAATCGATTCAGTACAATCAAAATATTATAACTTGAAAACAAATTATAGTATTGATGCTGCCAATAATATTAAGGTATTATTTTGTTACAATATGTTTATATACAATGGATTTTAACTTATTTGGGAAAAGTTAGAATAAAGTGTACTAAGCTCTTTTATATTATGAAAATGTAACTAACAGGAATGCCGTGAAATGAACAAAATATTTTTTAAATTCCTTCTGTTAGCTTGAAAATTCAATAAAAACTAAGATTAGTTATGATCAGTATATCTATGTATTATTTTACCTAAGTTTTAAAAGCAATTTTCAGAACATAATAAAAAATTAAGATATAAAACATTGTTGAAATATCTAGTCTCTTTTTAATATTCTGTAAAACTGGATATTCAAAAGCTTTCTTCAATTAAAAAATATAAATTTCAATAGAAACCCAATAAAAAATATCAATTGCAGAGAAAATCGGGCATTAAATATGTAGTTTAGCATTAAAATTTTTATTTTCAAATTGTGAATTTGAACAGGAAACAAAAACTTGCATAGCATTGCAAGCGGAAACACATAAAACTTTGAAAACAGTATACTTTCACACACACACACACACACACACACACACACACACATTACATATTCATATTGAGAAACATTTTTCCATAAATTATTAGATTTATACATTGTGAGGTAGGATTAAGATACATGAATGAACAGCTTTGGTCTGAATGGTGGAAAGCTAGAGAAAATGGATACAAAAATGAATTTTGGAGTAATATTTTTTATTTCAATACTTTTATGAACTTCAACTCTATTGTATCCATTATTTTAAGTTCATTAAGGAACTGTAAAATTTGGTAACTATTTTAATATTAAGTGCAAAGATCCAGTTTAGTTTTACTTAACAGTAATATTTTGCTATTTAAGGACTATTAGACCAGAAAAACCATGCGAGACTTTGATTTAATGCTTTAATTTTAAATGTCGCAAAAGACTTTCTTTCCACGTAAAATTTTTAGAACAAAAATTACACTTATATACAACACGAATATCTGAATGAGTTACAAGATGCATTTCCATTGTTTGTTTCCGAGATAGAATTTTACCACACATGTTGCATTCCAAGCGTTGATCAGGCAAAAGTTTCCATGCAGGGTTAATATCTGGAAAAGGGGAATTCAGAAGTTAAATCTTTGTAGTGGCAAGTTAAACAAATTATTTAACAAGTTAACAGAAATAATTGAACAAACAGATGTAAATATAAGTTTCAAAATTATACATTAAAGTTGTGCAAATGTTGTTGAGATGCTTTTTAACTAAATTTATGGTTTTACAATCTTATTTAAGAATGCAATAAAAAATGCTCCATGATAAAAAAAATTAGACTTCAAGTTGAATTTTATAATCTAAATATCAGTATTATTAATCATTCATATTAATCCCTTTAAGATATTCATATTTAAAAAATATCTAGTTTATTTTCGAAATAACTTTTAACAAGCAAAAGTACTCAGCACAGAATATTACATATTTGTTCCCCATTAAACCATTATCCTTTCGATACAAATTAAAAAATAATTCAAATCATATTGTAGATAAACACTACCTAACTAGAACTTAAATCTCATTGAAACAGTTATCAAGCCTACTTCGTCAAAATTATATGCGACTTCATTTCTGAATAAACTAAGCATATCATTTAAATTTAGTCTTCGATATGAACATTAAAAAATGTCTAAACATTATTTATATTTTAAAGATGAATTTCAGTTATTAAACACCATCAGACAATGAAAGCACTTGCAAATTTTCATCAATTTTCCCTAAAAAAATCATAAAGGAAACTAAAATATTTTGACTCATATTTCATATTCAGTTAATACATAAATTAACATTACTGAAATTTATCTTCAGAAAATACATATTCACTAAAAGTAAAATTAATGAACGACATATTTTCCAAAATCAGTTGGTTCAAATGCATCTTTCTCATGCTTTCCACTATAAAAAAGCATTTTATTGCATTTAAATTTCAAAATATAATAAAATTTGGTTATTCAGACATAATAAAAAACAAAGAAAAATCTTGGGCCCACAACAGTTCAGAAAAGGATGAATAAAATAGCTTTCACATAAACACTGTTGCTTATGAAATTTATTTTTTCGCAAACATTACAGAAAACTTCATAAAATTTGGGAATACATTTCCATAAGGCACCATTGCTGACAAGAATCACAATATTCAAGTTTTATTTTGAAACTGTATACAATCATTGCAATATTATAAACATTTATTTCCGTGCAAAAATTGGAAACTAAAAATCCAAAGCCCCTTCAAATAAAATAGAACGAAATAAATCGAAAAAATCCACGATGCAAAAATAATTTAAACCCGAGTTTCATCTAAAATTGAATTAAAAAGGATTGAAAAAATAGAGTTGATATTGCGATTTAGGTGTTATTTAAAGAATAAAAAGAAACCGAAAGGGAAATTTTTTCTCTCAAAATGATGCATTAAAGTTGCATCGATAGAATTTTCGCAATCAGGAAGACAAAGAAAAACAAAAGAAATAAATATTTATCCATTCAGAATGTAAATACTATGTAATTAAAATATGTATTGTCCGTTTTTCTTCAAATGTAAAGTAGCGACACTGATTCTTCTATCAAACACAAAACTTGCGCCAAGAAACCGAACCAAATAACAAAAATTCATCGCGTTTTCTCTTTTATTGACAGGATGTCATTTCCGAGGATTTCATATAACGAATTTTTTAGCGAAATATATACATTTCTAAGCGATTTTATGACAATTTTCAGATGTTGGTTGGTTGGTTGATTTCCTTGAGACTTATAGCTACAGAATCAGGCTTTTGTCTCCATTCTTCCTAATTATGGGCCGCGGTGGCCCGGTTGGAAGAGCAACCCTTCGGTTGCTAGTTCGAATCCAGCCAAACACCGTCGTGTACAAAGGGGGCTGGTGCACGTTAAATCTGTCGTGGCCTCAAATGTCCTCACGTTGGCGTGGTGTGGAAGTTTGGAGAGTGGGGTGCCAGCTCAGGTGTTGCCTCGTCATCTGACCGTGGTTCAAAATTACGTGGTGTTGTCCTCGGATCTTTCCCTTTGGGATTGATCCCGGACCGTCACCAATAGCCCATTGTGTTGCTCCAGTGTGACGTTAATTGAAATACCCAACCCAACCCTAATTACAATATCCAATAAACGATACAATACAATAACAAGTAATTGACACACACACACAGTGAAAGCTTTACTGACACTGAGGAGAGAAAACTTTTTTTTTTTTTCTTTTTTGAGACTTTTAGCTGCAGAGTCAGGCTTTTGTCTTCAATCTTCCTAAATGATCTAAATTTAAGAGAAAAGTATGAAGAGATTAAAATTTTTCAATTGATATGAGAAATCTAGTTATTACTCTAGCTTGTTGTGGTTTATTTATGATGCTTTTTATGAGATTTTTAAAGGTGAAGTCTTGAGATTGGAATTTTATTTTTTCGATGAGTTTTTTTCTATGGCGTGAATACTTTTTGCAGACGAAGATGTGTTGAAATGAGTCGATAACTTTGCAGCTGTCACAGAGATTTGTGTCTGCCAGATGGAATCTAAAGAGAAGATCTGGAGTGATTAACATTCGGGATAAGAATCTTGAAAAATAAACATCTTCTTTTCTTGACATTAGAGTGTTTTTTACATCATATATGTTTGGAAGGTTGCCTGAGATTTGGTAGTATTTGCTATGATTGAATATTGATCGATCAGTGAGGTACAACTTGTTTCCTATGTATTTTGTCGTATCTTCCGGCGATAACCATTCAAGAAAGATGTCTTCTTCTCTCACTGATTTGGCGAGTTGATCTGCTTTTTCGTTTATTTCAATGTCTCTATGTGCTGGAACCCAGATTAATTTTAAATTTGTAACGAGTTTTGCGGTGTTGATTAGTTTGTTTTTAAGTCGTAGGATTACTTTCGATGATTTGATGGAACAGTTTTGTAGAGCTAGTAAGACAGATTTGCTATCGGTGAAGATACAGTTATTAGAGTTGAAGTCAATAAGTTCATCTAATGCTTGACATAGGGCTAAGGCTTCCGCAGTAAAGATGGAGTTGATGTTGCTGATTCTATATTTGATTATTAATTTGTTTGAATATCCTGCAATTGCTGTAATATTGTTTGTTTTAGATGCATCTGTTGCTATTAGGTGATAGCTATAGAGTAGTTGATCTGTCACATTTTTAAAAATAGCTTGGATGCAATTATTTGGTAGGGATTTTGTTTGGAAATCCAAATTTTCGATAAAAAACGAGATGTTAGGTGGGAATGATTCCACTGGAAAGATGAACATGATGAGGTGATCTGTCTTGAAGTCTTCTTCAAGTAATTCAAAACAAGAGATAATCGACGAACTATTTTGTTCGAGTAAATTAATATTATCTTGAATAATGGAATGCAAGGGGGAGAAAGTTCCCAAAGAAATGTGCTTTATCCAGAATTTATTACTTATTTTTTTATTTGGGTTTTAATTTGGATTGTGTCTGTGATTTTGTGGAGAATAATATTTGGAGTCCAGTTGGGGAGTCCGCATGCAGTTCTCAATGCCATGTTTTGACATATTTCTAAATGATTTATGTTTGTTTTATTGCATGAGTTTAGAATTGTACTGCTATAATGGAAGAGATTACAAATTGATGTTTTTGCTAGGTGTATTAAGTGATGTGTGCGAGCACCGTAATTTTTATTTGCTAGGGCTTTAAGGATATTTATGCGTTTATATGCTTTTATTTTTAGTTGTTTGATGAAGTAGTTAAGATTACCATATTTGGAGATTATGATGCCGAGGAATTTTAGTTCATCTGTCCAATCGATCACGTTACCATTCATAGAAAAGCACCAGTCAAAAGTAGTTATTTTTTTTGATAGGTTTATAATTGAGCATTTATTATGGGATATTTTAAGATTCCAATAGTTGCACCATCTACTGATATTTTCTATTGTGTTTTGTAATTTTTTTTATGTAATCTGGATTGTCGTGGGTACAATAAAAAAGGATATCGTCTGCATAGATTATGTAGTTTATACCTATTGGTATTGTTTCATGAAAATCTGCCATGAATATTGTGAAAAGAATTGGGGAGAGAACACTACCCTGAGGAACTCCTCTTCTCATTTCAATTGAGTTTGATATGGTGTTTTCCCATTTTACCCTTATTGTCCGATCTTGAAGGAAGTTATGAAGCCATTTGGAGATATTTCCTGAGAGTCCTATATTGAGACATTTCATTATTAGGCCATCTATATAAATTGAGTCATATGCAGATTTTATGTCTAGAGATATTGCAATTAAGAATTTTTTTTGAGAATGGGCGTTTTTTATTGTCGAAAATAGTGTTTGGATTGCTGTTTGACTATCTCTGAAAGGTAAGAAGCCAAGATGAGTAGGTTCAATTTTATTATGTTTAATTAAGAAAGAGGAGATTCTTCGGGATAAAATTCTTTCGAATATTTTTGCAGGTACTGAAGTAAGAGATATGGGACGGTAAGAAGTGACATTATTTTTTGGTTTGTGGTTTATGAATAGGAATTATTAGTGCTGTTTTCCAGCTATTTGGTATTTTGAAGTTAAGCCAGATATCATTAAAAATAGATTTTATTATTGTAGTTGATTCTTGGTTTAATCCTTTGAAAATTTGTGCTGAGATGCCATCTTCTCCAGGTGTTGAAATTCGAGTATTTTTTATTGCATTATTTAGTTCTGTTGATGTTATTGGTTTGTTTAAATCAAAATTTTCTATATTATTATAGTCGATAGGAATAGGGTTGTGATTGTCGTTTGTAGCAAAGAATTTGGCGAAGGTATTGGTTTGGTCTTTTATTGACAAGATTTCTTTGCCGTTGAGTTGTAGAATAATGTTGGATTTCTGCTTTTCATTCTTTCTTCGATTTAATATGTTGAATATACGAAAGAGAAAGTAAGAATTTTGCTGCATTTTGCAGACCTCATCCCAGTATTTTTTTTTTGCTGTCTCGAATAGCTTGTTTGAGTTTTGCAGAGAACTTTTTGTATTTGATCCAATGGTCATCCTTGAGAGAGATTCTAGCCTTTTTTAGATAATGCTTTTTTAAGAAAAGTAATTGATTGCATTTAGTGTTCCACCATGGTGTTGTTATCTTTTCGCAATTTAGTTTCGTGAATCTATTTCTTGATTTGGCCTCTTCTATCAGATTTTGTAGTTGATCATAGTTGTTACAGTTTTCTTTGGTAATGCTAGTATTAAGTTGTTCTATGACTCTGTTCCATCTGTAGAAAATTTTTTTAATTGGTGAGTAAGTTTCATTTTCGATGTTTATTATGATTGGGAAGTGGTCACTTTCGTAATTGTCATCTTCGATATGTAAATTGCAGATAGGAAATATTTCAGAAGAACAAAAAGATAGATCGATAAGACTAAAGGTTCCGTTTGGGGCGATGTGGGTTGGTTTATTGTGATTGATAAGGCAAAGGTTTTTTTCCAATGCCCAATTGAACAAGGTTTGGCCTGCAGTGGAGTGTGAATTGCCTCCCCAGAGGTCATGTTTTATGTTAAAGTCTCCGAGGAGGAAACTATTATTTTTTATGTTATTTGAAATATTGTTTAAAGTTTTATATTCAATTTTTCCATTAGAGGAGTAGAAATTAATGATCATAAAAGGTCTATTTTTTTGCATGTATTGGACAGCCATTAATTCATTTTCATTGTTATCAGTTGAATTGTCAATGTCAATTATTTTTGATTGAATGTTCTCAGATATTGCAATTATTAGACCTCCTCCAATTTTGTGTGGTCTATCTCTTCTGTAAGTTATTTTATGTGGAATATGGAAAATTTGATGAGGTTTTAGAAAGGTTTCCTGAATTACTATTATTTGAGCTGTCTTAAAGATTTCTGTGTCCAGGACCCATTTTTTATTTTGAATCCCCCTTGCATTCCATTGTATGATGTGCATGCTTTTTTTTTTTTTAGCTTTTTCTTTTTGATTTATCTATTCGACCTTCCTTGTTGCTAAAGTTCAGGGAATTATCACTGTTGAGTATCGATGGGGGTGTAATTGTTTTATTTTTTGTTCCATTATCCGTTTTCTTTTTTTCTCTCCTTTGGTGGGCTTGTATCTGTTTTATCTTTGGTTTGAGATTTCAAGTTGCTAATGTTCATTTCTGCCATTGACATGAATATATCAGACATTTTTTTAGCATTTGGTCTAATTTATCTGAGAATGTTTCGTAAAGCTTTCTTGTCAGCTGATCAAGGGATTTTTCAATTTGGCTTATTTCATTGTTTTGATTTGATGATGTTATTTTTGTTGAGTATGTGGTTTTTTTGGTGAAATATTTTCTTCTGGCTTCGCTGTAAGTTAACCTGTTTGATGATTTATATTGAAGGAAATCTGCTTCTCTTATTTTGTAAGGGCAGTTGTTATAGTCAGCTCTGTGGTTTTGTCCACAGTTTATGCATTTTATCGGTTTTTGGCATGGATCGGTATGTTTTAATTCTCCACAGGTTACGCATATATTTTCAGTTTTACAATGGGTGGAGTTGTGAGAGAATTTAAAGCAGGAAGTGCATTGTCGTGGTTTGTCTATGAATTGATTTATTTTTTGATTTGTTAAAAATATTTTAATTGATTTGGGAATAGTTGTTCCCAAGCACGTTATTAGTATTGGATATATTCCTTCTTTGGAACCTTTTTGAAATCTTCTAAGTTCCAAAATGGAGATGTCATTTTCAATAGTGAGTTCTTCTGCAATTTCTTCTAATGTGGTTGAGGTGTGGATATCGAATATTAAGAATTTCGTAGTTAGGCTTTCCCATATAACTTGGGGGATTACCGGTACTCCTTGTATTTCTGTTATGTTAACAAGGTTACTTGCTACTGTGGGATCGTTTGTTGAAATGAATAATTTTCCGGATCTTGTGAAGTTTAAGTCTGTGATTTTTTTATAATCTGAAGTTTTGTAAATAATCTCTTCTTTGATTTTTTTTGGATTGTTTCTTGGGATAGTATTGGTGTTAGTTGGGTTGAGAAATAGTTTGCAGGAGATGGCTCCTTTTTGAAATGCATAATTTATTGAGTTTTCAATTTTATCGTTGGTTTTTAGGAATTTAGGGTTGAACGAAATTGTCGGATCTACGTCGGGTTCCTCCATAAGGTTACTCATTTCTTCGGTAGCCCTAAATATTGAAGACGTCATCTTGCTACATCTTATTAAAGTTGTATTCGGGTCCAGACCCCTTTTTTTCGAAATTAGGTAATATAAAGTCACTTACCTTCTCTTCAGGAAAGTGAGAAATGAGGAAAAGTTGTATATGAAAAATGAACGAGACTTTCGTTGCTTGAAGGAGGAAAAAAAAAAAAAAATGTCGTCCGTACTATGCTGCTAAGTCCGACAGCAAAAATAAGGAAATTCGTGAAGATGTTCTATAAGTTCATTCTTCAATATTGTAATAGGATATCTTCTAGCGGTGTAATTCCAATTTCAAATATCTGGTTCGTAAAGTGTTTGCACTTCAAGAAAACTCGAGTTTCAGCATCCACTCCACAAAACTATCTCATGAAACCACGAAAATCAGTAAAGCACGAACTGAACACACAACTGTCGTTTACTTCCCTGAAAAATCTTCAATCTAATTTACTGTCTTTTCAGATGTTAGAATGATGAGCTTCGTCGGCTTAGAGATTTAAAGCTTCAACGCATCAGTCAACCTCCGTCAGTATTGCTCATGGCCGGGATATTGGATACGATTAAGTTTGTGTGGTAAAAATATTTCGAGGGATTAATAAAAGCGAATAATTTTGCATGGTATTTTTAAACCCATGCATCCCGACCTATAAAAGGGTGCTGGGAGCGGTGAAAATGTATAACCAAATTCGATCAAGGCTCCGTGGAGCAGCTCGTTGACTCACAACTCTCTCATTTCCAAAACATTCACCCTCGGATCTTTCCCTTTGGGATTGATCCCGGACCGTCACCAATAGCCCATTGTGTTGCTCCAGTGTGACGTTAATTGAAATTCCCCCCCCCCAAAACATTCACCCTCGGATCTTTCCCTTTGGGATTGATCCCGGACCGTCACCAATAGCCCATTGTGTTGCTCTAGTGTGACGTTAATTGAAATATCCCCCCTCCCCTACCGTAGACGTGAAATAAAAGTAGACTGAGCATTACTATTGAGAGGAGCTTCAAAAGTGCGACTAAAAAAATTGTCGTCTGGAAGTCACGTGACTGTTCTGGGAAAAGTGACTTGGTTGGTCGATTTTGTATCTTATTGCCTTATTAGACGATTTTTTTCATTTATGACAGGGTAGGTGCGTGAATTCACATTACAGAGAGTGACAACAAAAGTGATGAAATCGCCAAATTCTACTGCAATCAGATGATAAATCAATGGATGGGCGTCTATTTCCGTCCCGTGGACCAATCATATGATGAATGTTAGGTTCCACCCAGCAGACGAAAGTAGTATAAGGGTCACGTTCTTCAAGTTTTGGTCATATGATGCTGGGCATATAAAAAGGTTACCATTGCTCACTCGACTTTTATATTTCCTCTATTCCACCTACCTCCAACACATTCATAAGACGGGGGACGTACCAACCTAAGGATTTAACGTGCTCGTACTCGGTGTGTGTGGAGTTCCTAAGTGGTCACTTTCCTAAGTGCTGACTGCCCATATTCGATATATTTCATAGCTAACTTATTTTGGAATGCTTCTAGCATTGGTACGCAAAAATTGATGTTTGATTTCAAGGTCCATATAAATTCGGAAAAGTATACGATCCTCCTATGATAGGCATTTCATGTCAAGTTAAATATAGGTGGCCGTAGTGTTTCCGTGTCGATACGTGTTTCCTGTACGTATTCTGAACATAAAGATAGCTTGCTTCTTTTTCAAATACGATATCAGCACTTCATCAATAAAAATTCCAAATTGATGGAAGGGTAACGGACTTGCAACCGAAGGGTTGTGAGTTCAAATCCAGCCAAACAAGGTCGTGTACAAAGGGGGCTGGTGCACGTTAAATCTGTCGTGGCCTCAAATGTCCTCACGTTGGCGTGGTGTGGAAGTTTGGAGAGTGGGGTGCCAGCTCAGGTGTTGCCTCGTCATCTGACCGTGGTTCAAAATTACGTGGTGTTGTCCTCGGATCTTTCCCTTTGGGATTGATCCCGGACCGTCACCCGTTGTGTTGCTCCAGTGTGACGTTAATTGAAATACCCCCCCCCCAAAAAAAAAAAAAGTCAAGCATAATTCATAAAATCGGAGTAAATATGAATACAATGGTTCAAAATCACTTGTGCACAATCGTGGGACGAAGGTAAAACATTGTGCATATGCAAAACAGTTCAGTCGACGTCGACATGCGCAAAGGACCGCCGCACGTCGGAACGAGTATAAAGCGACCTCGAGCGGCATGGCCAGTTTAGACAGAAATTTCACAATTGCTGTGGTACGGAGCGTTGTTAACAATCAATAAGGGAGAAAGATGTCACAAACATGCCAACTGGACAAGTTTGTGAAGGGACGAATTAGTGGAATGTTGGAATCCGTTCGATCCCAAACCGAAGCGTCTCGAATTCTGAATGTGCCTCAGTGTGTAATCCCCAGACTCTGGCAGAGGTTTCAAACCACTGGAGATGTTACCCGATGACCAGTACCAGGTTGACCAAGGGTAAAAACCGCTTGGCAAGACCGATATTTGGCGATAACTGCGCGACGTCAGAGGAACCGTTCTGCCAGACAACTGGGTTCAACTCTGACAGTCGCCACAGGAGTCATAGATTAGAGACTAACTATTTACAGGAGACTCGGACACGTTGGTCTCGATGCCAGTCGACCAGCAGTTTGCAACCCCATGAAGTACAGAAACGAGCGTTTATAGTGGAGTTTGGAACATCGGCAATGGAGTCGACGACAGTGGAGCAATGTCAGGTTCAGTAATGAGTCCAGGTTTAGTCTGCGAACTGATTCTCGTCGTACCACGATCTGGAGAGAACGTGGAACACGTTTTCCCCGGGAAACATCAGGGAAAGACATCGTTTTCCTTCAGGGGGAGTCATAGTCTGAGCAGGCATCATGCTGGACGGTCGCACAGACCTCCACGTCTTTGACACGGGTCTGTTACCGGTCAAAGATATAGAGACGAAGTCCTTGAGCCTACCGTTCGCCTGTTTCGAGGTGCTGTGGGTCCTGGTTTCATATTCATGGATGATAATGCGCCTCCTCACCGTGTAGCCCTTCTCGATGCCTTCCTTCAAAGTGAAGATATCCACCGCAAGCAGTGGCCTACCAACTCTCCTGATTTGGATCATATAGAGTATGTGTGGGATATGCTCGGGAGACATATTGCAGCCCTCCGCCACCCAGCAAGCTCCTTTCCGTAATTGAAAGCTACTCTCCGTGAGGCGTGGAACTCTGAGAGCACACAACTCGTCCATACCCTCGTTGTGCAACATGCATAGCTACCAGAGGTTCCCACACACCGTATTAAGCTTGAACATCACATTGTTTAATCATTTTGTTTCACTAAAGTTGACACTCGTATTGTGAAACTTTTTCTTTCAACCCTTTTCTTTGGATAATAAAAGTCATTATTATCCTTGTTTTGCATTGTTTTCGATTTTCTGAAATATTCACATAAACAGCAATTATGCTTAACTTTTGGACATGAGTGTATGATAGTTGATAGGTCAACACCAATTAGATTAATCGCCAACGTTTCAAAGCGGCAATAAACTGCAGTTTAAGATAACTTTCGTTGGGTATTATGAGAGAGCATTTGAACAGTAGAAGTAAAATCTTCGCAGAACGTCTGATTTGTTTGTTGGGCTGTGGTAGTCCAGTTGGTAAAATCGTGGATTAGGTGGGTAGGTAGTTGAATTAACGTCGCACTGGAGCAACTCAACAGGCTATTGGCGACGGTCCGGGATCAATCCCGAAAGGAAAGATTCGAGGATAACACCTCGTAATTTTGAATCATGATCAGATAACAAGGTCAACACCTGAGCAGGCATCCCACTCCCCAAACTTCAACATCACGCCTATGTGAGGACACTTGAGACTACGACAGATTTGACGTGCACCAGCCTCCACGTACATGACAATCTTTCGGTTGGATCGAGTTTCGAATTCCCAACCCTCTGTTTGCTAAAACGCTGCTCTTCAAACCGGGCTACCGTGCACCTTTGTTACGGATTAGCAACCGGAGGGTTGCTGCGTATACCACTGCGCATATCGAATTTAAAAATATGAATATTAGGGCGCCACCGAAATTTGAAACATTCTTCGTGATGGACCCGATCCACTCCCACCAGATGCTCAAAATACTTTTGGCTACTGGAGGAATTAGTTCTATACTTAAAAGGGGGGGGGAATTGATCCATCTATTCAAAGACATCTAAAAATCTGTCAGTCCTCAGTATTAAATTCCTTTTGCTTAGCCTGTAATTTACCCTAAAGACGTTAATGGGTTTTTGTATGAGGTAGATATGAAAAGGACAAAGGTAAAGCTAAAAGGGTATTAGTTTCGGTTAATATCTGAAGATCAGTTGAATCCTTCGTTGCTGACTGCGCGCACTGTTCTTTAGTAAGTGTAACGTCTATTTACACTGTTTTCTACATTTTCTTGGTAACAATAGCACAATTTCATTCTGAAACAGTAGAGATGATCTTAAGAGCCTCTTTAAATAGAGATTATTTACGATTTTCTAAATTTCTTTCGAATCTGAAGATGAACCTCAATCAACCCCTTATTTAAGGGCCGCGGTGGCCCGGTTGGAAGAGTAACGGACTTGCAACCGAAGGGTTGCGAGTTCGAATCCAGCCAAACACCGTCGTGTACAAAGGGGGCTGGTGCACGTTAAATCTGTCGTGGCCTCAAATGTCCTCACGTTGGCGTGGAAGTTTGGAGAGTGGGGTGCCAGCTCAGGTGTTGCCTCGTCATCTGACCGTGGTTCAAAATTACGTGGTGTTGTCCTCGGATCTTTCCCTTTGGGATTGATCCCGGACCGTCACCAATAGCCCATTGTGTTGCTCCAGTGTGACGTTAATTGAAATACCACCCCCAACCCCTTATTTGGCGATGTCGGTGAGTACCCCAGTGGGATTTCACATAGTATGAACAGAGCCTTGGGAAAAGGTTAAGGTTAGTAGTCGATTAAAATTAATAGTAGCTTTGCTTAAGTGCTACTTGAAGCAAAGCTGCTGTTAATTTCAAGGAAAGAGATTAGTCTGAGAATTCATCTGCTTCCACTAATAGAAAGTTCATAGGACAAATGAAACAGATATGGTCGAATTCTTGATTTACGAGTTGTGACATAACGCAAACTTACTATATTATTGAACTAATGTCATTTTCAGAAAATGCACGTGTTTAGTGAACGATCGCTTACACAACAAAAAAAAACCTGCAATTCTATAAAGCTTTAAATTACAGAATTTATAATTTTAATCAATCAATATCTCATCGGCTTACAAATGAAACATTAAGTCAAAGAAACAGTTCTGAGAAAACGAAAGTAAAAATATTATATTCACTAAATGTGTTTCCAAAAAGAAATCTCGGATCTTTCCCTTTGGGATTGATCCCGGACCGTCACCAATAGCCCGTTATGTTGCTCCAGTGTGACGTTAATTGAAATACCCTCCCCCCAAAAGAAATCTAACCTTCATGCAAAGAAAAAATGACTTAAGTAGGTAGGTAGGTATTTTAATTAACGTCACACTGGAGCAATACAAAGGGCTATTGACGGCGATCCGGCATCTAACCCGAAAGGAAAGATCCGAGGACAACACCACGTAATTTTGAACCACGATCAGATGACGAGGTCACACCTGAGCTGGCACCCCTCTCTCCAAACTTCCACACCACGCCAACATGAAAAAATGACTTAACGGACACACACACTTCAATAACCCAAAGATCACTATATTCTAGTCTAGACAAGATAAAAACAACTTGACATTTTTGACTTGTATGTTTCATTTGTAAGAAGACCTGTGCAATTCTCATAAGAAATACATTTTTATAAAATTGGTAGTGCTAATATTTAAAAAGCAATAGCTGATCTTCAATTTAGTGTATAATTTTTGGAATGTTCTCAGTAGTTCCTAGTTTACAATTATTTTCACCAATTTCACTTTGATGTAAAGTTTCTATTTTGACTCAATATGCACTCAAATTATTGGATACGTTATTGATTTGTCAGAACTGAAATTATCAAAACAACTGTAGTAAACAAATGCATAAATATAATATATCAAATTAGTACTAAAATAAAATAAATAACAGTAAATTATGTACATAGTAAGCACAATTTCACAGAAAGCGCACACATTCAGAATAAATGCACTTTCATTACGCATGAGCATAATCAAATATTTGTATATCATTTTCACAATTTATCAAGATTTTCTCCTATTGCTAGTTATTTTCATTAAAAATTAAATTGGAAAATATTGATCATTTTTGCAGAAAAGGAAAAAGGTTCAGCTCAACCTTCTAACACCTCTCTAACTGCACTACTGGTCGTTGCATATCATTAGAGTCAGAAATTTTTTTTTACCACCTTTTCGACATTTTTATAACTTCTACAACTTTGGATACAAATCGTATTCTTATATATCCATCAAATAACCCATTTTACATACAGCATCTCTAATAAGACCAAATTACGAATGGTGATATTAAAATACTACAATTTTTTTTTTGGGGGGGGGGGGTATGAAGGCCCTTTTAAGTTTGTTTCCAGCAAAGTTGCTGAAACTCAAATCCTAGAAATGACGAATCTACCACGTAGTCTAGTTGTCCTCAATATTCATAGTTGTCCTTCCAATATTTTTCGAATTGTGGCACTCTTGTACCAAGAATGCGACTTTTCGAATTTCATTATCTTTAAGGAAAGGATGACAAATTAATTTAATAAAATATTCATGACTTACTTTTTAAAGCGAATAATTTTTTTGAAAATTCCATTTAGTGGAATGTACAATCACAAAAGAACTTGTTTTAAAATTGAATGTCTTCAGTACAGATAAAGCAAAAGAAACTGATTACCACTTTTCAAAAAATGGTATAATGCGGCTCCCCCGTTAGAAGCTGTCGACTTTGGGTCAATTGATATCGGAAAGCACGTTGGGAGAAGGCTGCTATACGCAGAACCATGAATGATGATCGCAGTGAATGTTCCCCCTGTTGACTCGTTATCGATGCTATCACTTTAGGGCGACGAATGATAAACTCAGAACCAGAATCCGTGCTCAAGATGCCAATTATGGAAGGGATTTGTTAACATAACCACCAGTCCTCTAATTTAACTAATAGATTCGTTATAAATCACGTCACTCAACTGCCATCTCGCGGGTGTCGCACTATAGGTCCATCTGACAGGTTTTAAAAAAGAAAATCACTGTTTTCAACAACTTTTAACAGATATAATAAGTTGCTTAGACAACCTTGACCTTCTGTCACTACGACAAGGAATTTTTAAAGTTCTAAGAATTAAGAATTTAAAAAGTCCTAGTTTGGATTTTTTTAACACATCAATGTTCTTTCAATAATGACAAAGTTTCATTTAAAACTTGCTTTACTCTAACTTGCATGCAGTTTCAAATCGAATTATTTGTTAGGTTGTTGCGTGTGATGAATGGGGATTACAATTTATTAAAAACGTATTAATTAAATTTACAACCACAGAAAACGGCGAAATAAAACTTGAGTAAAGTCGGCGGGAAAAAAGTGGGTTTAAAGATATTGCAAGCCACGTGCTTCTGAAGTCCACATCTTCGCAGACACTTTTACTCCGCATTAGGTTATTGTGGGAAAGAGTTATATTTTAGGAAAGGAATTAATTGCTTAAAATAAAAATAAAAAAGCCTCATAAGCCGGGAAAAAAACTTTAGGTTTAAAGGGTAGTTTTATCAAATGATATTGTATTTGCCAAAAATTTTATTTGCCAATTTGGGGGTTCCAAATGGAATCGCCGGCGTTGAAGCCAGTTTCGCTGTTTCAACGCCGGAGGAAAGCATTAAAACAGTTTTCGAGCGTTTGAAAGAAGTAATAACTTTCTTAACTTCTAAAAATTACAACACAGATTGTTTACAACTTCTCAGCAATCCTCAATGGATTCAAAATTTTTGTTTTTTGGTTGATATGACCGAACATTTTAATAAGTTGAATCTGAAGTTACAAGGAAAAGGAAATACAGCTTTACAATTATTAGAAGTCATTACATTTGAGCAGAAATTAAGAGTGATTTTGAAAGACATTACTAAAGATGAATTTGTATTTTTTGAAAATCTAAGAAATTATAATAGGTGGAGTTTAAATCAAGAAAAAATTGATTGCAAAATATTCGCTAAAATTATTAATTTTATTTCAGTTTCATTTTTAAGCAGATTTCAGGATTTTAGAAAGCATCAGATGATGAAATTTATATTACATCCGCTGAATTGTGATTTAAAATTAATAGATGTCAAAAATTTTCCTGGAATATCTATTGCAGATCAACAAATGGAGATTCTGGAAATTCAGAAAAGTATCTGGGTGCATAAACTTCAGGAAATGGTAGCACTGGTTGAAAAAAATGAGACAACTATGGAGGAAACATCACAGGACATTATATTTAAATGCTGCAACTCTTTTCCAACTAATTATTCAAATTCCAGGAGATTAGCTTTTGGGATTTTTTGACCTATTTGGGTCCACATACAGTTGTGAACAATTTTTCTCTACGTTGAACTACATTAAAAGCAAACATAGAAGCAGGCTAACGGATGCAAGTTTAAAAGTGGAACTCCTAAAATGCACGAAGTACACTCCAAATTTGACTAAATTGGCAGAGAAAATCCAAGTCCAAAAATCGCATTGAATGTGAACTGATTATTGAAATAAATAATTGTAATATTATTTTTGCAATACTTAGTTGTATTTACATTTACATGAATAAAATAAAAATTTACAAAAAGATGTCGTTTCATGTATTGTACCCACAGAAAACAATAACTATTATAAATAAACATGATAATTTTTTTTAAATTTGCATCTGTAGAATATGTGTTTGTAAATACTGAAAAATTAAAAATAAATCGAATTAAAATTGCGGCTTCCTAAACTTTATTTTTTGTACGTTTATTGTTGAAATGGGTCTTCGTTTCCGAAAGGTTCCCGACCCCTGATTTAAAGATTAGCTTTTCATCTAATATAACACCGCGATATTCTACCTCACCAACTTAAAGAATGTGATAATCTAAAAGTACTAGGGGAGGCGATATAATTTATGTTTTTTTCTTTGTAGAACATTTAGTTTTATTGAATGTACGACATGTAGTAAGCCAGATTTCAAGGGTTTTAAGGAAATTTTTGTAATTTATATCTAATATGAATTTGGGAGTAATGCTGTAATGAAACAGCGGAGTCGTCTGCGAAAAAACATTTCATAATATTGGAATGACGAGGGAAATCCTAGCTGACGATATCAGAAAGTATGGGAATTTGTGACTCTTGAGGTGTGCCTGTATTTATGGTATGAATAGTTTAATGATGGTTCCTTGACTCTAAAGCTCCTGTCCAAACGAAAATGTTTGATAATTATAATTATAGAACTAAGGAAGTTTAGTTTGACTAGTGGTCGCCCAGTGGTCGAAATTCGACCATAATTCATTTAATTTTTAAGTTTGAACGTTAATAAGGTTCTTTTGTCAAAGAGTATACCTCTATATTCATTGCATATAATTTTTTTGAATTTTGTTCTATTACGTAAGCTGCGAGCATGTACAAATACGTCATAGGAAAAATGCGGTATAGCTTGGTTAAGCCATATCTAAAAAACAATAACGCGTTGTTTGACATTTTCTAGGGTTTTTTTATTGCTATACTGGCCACAGGTTTCGCCAAGGATACACAGTTAATTTGCCTATCGTTTTCAAATTATATAAAATTTAAATAAAAAATTAATCCAAAAATAAAATAAGGAATACGTGCTTCGTATTTTTTTATATATTTTTTATTGAAACAAAAAAACAGGGTGGTTAAAAAATAAATGTTGTCCATTGAACTTGAAATAGTTCGACAATGAATTTAATGATTCAAAACTTCTGTGTAGACGATGTTTTTTGTAAAAACTCTTTCATCGTTTGCTAAATGCCCTTTACCGTTATATTCTGAAATATAAAATCTCAAACCATCGAATGATCGAACTCTACTTGCTGCGATGTACAATTGACCATGTGTAAAAACTGGCTGCCTCAATAAAATTCCAATTTTTTCGAATGTTTGTCCTTGAGACTTATTTATTATCATCGCAAATGCAGGTATAATTAGAAATTGAGTTCTTTGAAAGTTAAATGGTAAAATAGTTCCGGAATATGTTAAATTTATACGTGAAATCAAAATTCTCTTATTGCGTGCGGTTCCAGTTAAAACTTCGCAATCAATAGTATTACGATGCATAAATTTGATGCGCATTCTTGTTCCATTGACTAATGCTTCCTTTGTATTTAAGTTTCTGATCAGCAAAACGATGCAATTAACTTTCAATACTAACTTATGTGGTGGCAAATTATGCCAAATCTCATACTCCTCCGTGCGCGCAATGTGCTTAAAAAGGGGTACAAAGTTTTTTCTTCACGTATTAATATATAGATTAATTTATAGAGAAAGCAGTTATACCAAATTCTGTTGAATGCTCGGGCAATAAATATCTAAGAAAACCGCTCCTGCGTGAATTTTGATTGAAATCTTCGGGTAATAGCATTCACTGCTCTGAGAGTTGATGGCTTGTGTTGTGTACGACGCTTAAATCCGAATTATTCTGGGGTAGATATTGTGATCATTGCAGTGTTTGAGTATGTGTTTAAGGAGAATTTATTCATACATTTTAGATATGGCGCTAAAAAGGGCGGTAATTTTGTGGAAATATAGGATCTTGGCCTGGTTTGGGAATCATAATAATCGATGTATGGTAATGTATGGATGTAATAATCGATGTATCCAAATGGAGAAATAATTCAGAAGACATTTGTTAATTATTTAGTGAGGTGCGTTAGGGGGTATAAATTTTAGGACTTCATTTGGGATTTTATCTGCACCTGGTACTTTTCTAATATTTAGGTCTTCGATGATGTCATGAATTTCGGTAAGTGGAGTAAGATACTTGTTGGAGAGAAATCGGTTTTTACGTTTTATCACTCCTTAACTTTCTCCAACGTTCGTGTAAATGCAATCGCTTATTGGTCTGCAGTACCTTTGGGGTAGGTGAGTTGGAAGATATTGGTAATTTTCTTAGTGAATTTTCTATTAATGGTATGTAGGGAATTGTCTTCGGGATTAATACTAGACAAGTATTTCGCCTAGGAATTATTTCTTTGTTGTAGAAAATCTCTAATGTTACATATTAAGGCAATTATTTTGGTTGTAGTAGGAGGTATCGGGTTTCCTGCCAGAGTTTACGCAATTTGTTTTTATCTTTATTTTTTTCTAATGTAGCGGAATTCTATTATGGGATATATGAATTTCTTTGATGGTGGTTGATGGCTGAGGAAATGGAGCAATTAAAATTATTTATGACGTTATCCATTTCGTCGATAGTGTTAGGGTTTCCCTTCAGGTATTGAGTGAATTTAATTCAGTTGGTTGTAGTTAATTCTCCGGATAAGATCCGGAGGGAGATTTGAATCGTCGTTAATTTTGTATAAGACGGGATTGTGATCACTCGATGACCCGTTAAAACTTAGAACGAGGAGGAAATGTTAAGGACTGGATTAATCAAGGAATGGATTAATGTTAAAAGTGTTAAAATATGCAGGGTCGTGTGGGGCTATTATTTCAAGATTGTTTCTAAGTATGTGTAGCGTGTTTCCGTATCTGTTTGTATGGCCTGGATTCCATATAGGGCGTTTACAATTAAAGTTTCCGAAGGGAAGCGCATTAGAGTTGTGATTAAGTATGCTATCAAACTCGTTTGTGTTAATGTGTTTGTCAGGGATTTGTAGGGGAGGTAAGAGTTAAAATTTTGTTTTCTTTGAGGGTAATGGCAATGGAACTGTTTTCAAAGCTGGTTAGGGTCAAACTGTAGGAGGTGATGTTTAATTTTTATTTTAACTAGAATTGTCGTGTGTGCCGCCTTCTCTAGGAGTGAGGGAGTCGAATCTATAACAATTATAGCCAGGGATTTTAATTTTATCGCTGGTGTGGAGTTGGTTTCTTGAATGCCAACGACATCTGGTTCAAGTTCCTTTACCAGATTTTGAGTTCGTTTCCTCACGACCTGATTCCGTAGGCATTCCAGTTAAGGATTTGAAGGGTGCGAGGGGTACGAGTCCTAATTATTCCATATACTGGTTAATTATTCGAGAAATGAAAAAGCGCATCCAGTTTTATCAACAATGCTAGATTTTAAGAAGACTTCTTGCAGACATCTTTTAATAAGCTGGATAGTTTTGGGGATCTTGCCAGACTTGAACAGTTCGAAAAGACTTTTCAAATCGTCCATGATGTGGAAGACTTGGGGCTGTTCTTCAGTTGGTTTTGCTTGGGGCGTGGGGGTTTCTCTTTTGGTTTGAAATCGAATAATATTCCCAAATGTTAGTCTTGGGAGTGCGAAGTTTTGAATTTTTGGGCAGTCTTGAAAATAAGTTGTATGAGGCCCTTGACAATTACTGCAAATAGCCTGATGGGCGCTTTGGTTTTGCATTTTCTCTTGTCTGGTGGTTTTCACCGAATTTTAGGCATCTCTGGCCTCTTCTATAGAAATTCGAGTTGTGCAGGAAGTTTTGGCACCGGTAGCATTGGGCTAGTCAATTCTTTTTCTTGAGGGACTCCACTGCTATTTTCAGGTATCCGATGTAGGTAAAATGTAAGATTTCCTTCTTTTTTTCATTCTTGAAGAGATTGACCAAGAAAGGGGCATATTGGTATTTGTTTTTCTGTGTTTAAGTACTTGGTATAAGGTCATAGGAAAACCGATACTATGTAGGTGCAGCATAATATCTTCAGGGTTTGTATCAGAATGAATACCTCTGATCACAACCTTAGAACCTTTTGGTCTGCTTAACCATAAGGTTCTAAAGGTTGTGATCAGAACTATACAATTGAAAGGTTCATAGCTATGCCATTGAAGCTTATGACTGTTGAAGTAGTATTGAATTTACGGTGGGCTTCGAGCGATGAGTGGAAGATTTTAAGTTGGCTGCCTTTTAAGTGACTTGAAACTTGGATGACTGTATGGGAGTTGGTTTCTTTCATGATTTTATTAATGTCTTGCAAGTCGGTAATAGTGATGGTGGGATTTCCTTGGTCTGTTCTGTGGTTTTCTTTGGAGATGCTGGAATATTTACTGTCGTGGGGATATTTTGAATATCATCAGGAAGAGAGGGAAATTCTTGGACAGATAAAGCGTCGAATTTATTTGAGGGTATGTAATTTTAATTTTCTTTGGGTCAGTAGGAATGGAGGGAAATTCCTGCTTCAATTCTTGGAATTCTTGGTCTTGGTTTTGTTGAGTGGTGGTGGTTGCTGGTTCTTGGGTTCTCAGTTCAGTGAATAGCTGTAATTTGAACTCATCAAACTCGAATTGGAATAAGCGCGTGTGGTTCTCTTGGATGTGGCCACAATAAAGATTACTGCATGTGAAGAGGTGACGCTATCTAGGGCAATGCTTTCTAGCCTTTTTCCCGTCAAGGCACATCTCATAAGTATAAATAATTTCACGACACACTATGAAGGAACATTTTCTGTTAACATGATTAATTTCTTCTATTTCATACTAGGGATTCAATTAAAAAGATTTTTCTTTCAAATATTTTTGCATTTTAATACGTAAACATTCCAGCTAGACATTCGTTTCAGATAAGTCTTCTAATATGCAGTCATAAGCACGAAATAAACGAAACAAATGGAATGAAAATACCTAATCCATACATCCTCAGTGATTGATATTTGACATAGTTTTTATATCGCATCTATGAACTAAATTGTCAGATTTGATTGAGTGAAACTGTGATTAAATTTTTAGAACATTTATTTTATAGAATTATGATGTGAAAATACAAAAGTAAAATTAATTATACACAAAAGAATTACTGACTATGTATAAATATGCTAATAATAATTTTAATGACAAAATAAACATTTTAATTATTAATATAAATATCTACAATATTCTTTTACCACAATTAATACATATATTACCTTCTTATTTCAGTGAGATACTTGGGCTTGTTTCTGTGAACACAACTCTTTTATATATGGGTCTATGGCTGAAAAACCTACATGCACACACAATTCATAATCAAGACTTTTCAATGATGATCTCTTTAAATTCGTGATAGTGAGCATAGAAGAAAAACTGTGTTCACACATGCGTGTTGTAGCAAATGGTAAAAGAATGCTTATAGCTTTTTCGGCAATGGATAGCCCTCTGGTACCGTCGCCCCATAATCAGGACTTTGCGGTTAAATTTTTCGTGGCACACCAGTGTGCCTCGTCACATCGGTTGGGAAGCACTGATCTATGGATCATTTTTCATGCACTTAAGTGCTAATTCGTATAAATTTTCTAAGTGATCGCTAAGTGCTCTAATCTGAGTTCAATTTGCAGGTTAATTGATTTCATGCAGGGTATTTTCATAATTGAAATTAGGTTTCCTTTACAAAAGATCCAACTAATTAAAATTAGCATTTCTTTTCATCGTTTTATTAAAAGCTGTACTCAATAGGCATGTTCCACCAACATTCTCATTGTAAACAAGTAAGTGGTTTCCATTAAAAATTAAATCTGTGAAATGAAAAAATAATGCATTGAAGTACAGTGTGTACTCAATGAAACGGAAACTCGAGTTCGTTGACCATGCAAAGTAATACATTTTGTGTTTTTTGGATCAGAATCAATTTCGTAATTTAATTTTTTTTTATTTTTAAATTGTAGCAACTTTGAGATATCACGAGATAAAAATAATCATGAATTAATATCTTCAGAATAACTTTTTCCCGGCGACTTTAGTTTTATTTCGCTTTCTTCTGGTTCGAAGTTCTGTGGTTCTAAATTTAATAAATATTTATCCCTTTTAACCATCTGTTAAATTTATTTATTTTTATAAGTTGTAATTCCTGTTCATCACCCGCAACAACTCCATAAAGAATTTGTCTTAAAGTAGCATGCAAGTTAGAGTAAAGCAAATTTTAAATGTAACTTTAAATGTACCACTATATGGGATTGTCAAGAAAAAATTTATTCGCTTTAAGAAAAATAGTCATGATTGCCCATCGAATTAATTTGCTATCCTCCCCTTAAAGATGGCGAAATTCGAAAATGTCGAATGTCTGGTGCAAGAGTGCTATAAGTCACAAAATATTGGTACGAAAACTAACTATGAGGGCTAAAGTATTCGCCGTAGATGGTCATTTTTATGAATTATGTTACTGCAATTTTACAGGAAATGAATTTGAGAGAGGGTATTCCTAATCCCAATTCCCCCAATATACCCTATAGGGGTGCGATGCTGTGAAATGTATTACATGGGTGGATATGTATTTAAATACTATATTTATGTCCAAGGTAAGTTGAAGAAATTATGAAAATGTCGAAATAGTGTTAAAATTAATTTTCCTGACACTAAAATAATGTTGACATTTTTCTAAGAAAGAGAAATGATTATTCTGGTCACTTTTTCAATCTACAATTAACCAATTCAATCCGAGTAACAGAGGGAAATTCTGCTAGTTTATAATAAAGTTGGACAATCGTGCACAGAAAAAGAGAAAAATTTACTTTTGTATCATTTAAGCAGCGAGTATTTGAGAAATGCACATTTTAAATTTAACGAGAAGAGGTCTGACGTTTAAACTGGTATTGGGGCCCGGATCCCAAATGCTGGGGCCTGCGCCTTTTGAAAAGGCAACATCAAAGAACAGTGTAATAAAATTAGGTAGAGAATCTTTGGTCATCCTTATCCGTTGCTGTTTCTACTCTATACGACGTTTGATATCAAAGTAATTTAGAAAGAGGCATGTCGTTTCTTAGGTAACCTTATCGTTTGCAGTCAAAAAGTTGAGTGATGCAGATAACGTGCAGGGTAAGAACCACTCATGACAAATATTGAGTGATAAGAAATGGTGTATGTCGCTATTACTTTGAAACACGAGAAACAGCCAACGCCATTTTTTTGGGAAAACTATTATTTTGGATAATTAGTTGAAAACTTCATTGTTTACTGGTAAGTGGCCATCATGCTCTTTATCATACTGTATACATGTAATCTTATATTCTATCGCAATCTACCTATCAAAAGATGTTCTACCTCGGATTTCTTAAAGACTTCATTTCGCACGCATGTAAAATACCATTATGAAGAATTTATAACGGTATCCCATTATATTCGATGAGGGCGAAAGTGAACTATTCAAGAAGAAAGAAATTGAGAAGTATGTAAAAAGATTTCGGCGATGTACTGTTCGTGATGAATAACCTACAAGCTATGAAACAATTTAATTCGCTCCAAGCAATTAAAACTTCTTTGGAAAACATATACATAAGAGATCTGATTTTAATGTATAATCTAGTTAAACATTTGCAGAGGTGGATTGAACAATTTGATTTAAATAAATGCTAAAAGGGGCAATGGGCTACTGACGCACATCGAAATTTTATCGAATTTTATTTAATTTATGGAATTTGAAATATAATCGAATGCTGCATTTGATGAATCATTAACTGCTGTATAAAATATCGCACTGTAAAGAATAGAACAGTGCATTTATAATTTATTATTGTAATTATTTGAGCATTTATCAATTTGTTTTATTTTAATTTTGGTTTTAATTTCAACACCTCAAAGAAGTGAAAGTGGATCTACGATTCTGAAGGTGACAGAGACACTTTTTATTCCCGGCCGTCCCTGAATACTTGAAAGGGTAAGTAGTATTTCTTTGTATGTGTATACCCATTTAGTTTTAATTACTTTGCTTGTAATGGGGCTCAATGACCATATGCTCAATGGTGTGAGTAAAGGACCCAGTGGTAACACTAATTTCTCACAAGGATGACTATGCCACCAAAAACCTCTCAAAAGGAAAGATAACTTCTGAAAAAAAAAACAGAATTGAGCGTTTCTTCAGATTGCCATGTGCAATTATTTCAGAATCTATTCATGTTTTTTTATCTGTCAACGTTTTACAAAAAAAAACACCAACTTGTGCTGTTTTCCTAATTTTTCTTCGAATTTTTGCATCGAAGGATAAGGATGCATTGGGTAATAAATTGGGCATTGGGCTGTAAGTTCATAAATTTGCTATCCTCAAATTAAATATAGAAGTAATCTGAAACAGTTAACAGAACATGGCGTGATTTATTTGACTTAACTATTGGAAGAAAACAGCAGTTACAGGAACGTATGATAAGTAAAAATACATTGACCCATGAAACCTTTATATAGTCACATATTTAAATATTTTAATTCTTAAGAACATATTTTTATAAGAAACTCTTTAAGGTCATATTTTTATAAGAAATTCTTTAGGGACATATTTTTTATACTTAAACTTTTTAAGAACATTTTTTACGCTCCTAAAGAGTTTAACCGAATTTCAATTAATTTATGGAATATAAAACCATCGAATGCTGTATAAAATATCGTACATTAAAGAACAGGTACAATGCAAAATCATAACATACATTTTTGATGAAAAATTCTTTAAGAACATATTTTTATGTTTGAAAATAATATACTTTTTACATTTACGAACATAGACTTAAATTTATAATCTATTTTTAAATTGAAACACATAATTTAATACTTACTTTTTTAATCAAAATTTCATAGAGGAGGTACTTCCATTTGAATAAATTGTGTTATTTTTCGTTGCTTTGCTCCTGTAAAATGTTTGAATTTTATATTGTAAGCACAAATGTAAATTTTTTCCGTGTTTTCCATACAAACCAATTCGATGCAATTTTGGTGGTTTTTCTGATAGTTCTTTTCTTAAATTTTATTTTTTTCTTAGAAGCATTTAATTAGAATATGTAAAACCGAAATAAGAAAAAAAAATAAGCATGGATATGTCAGATAGTTCGGAAGAAATAGTATTAAAATTCAATTTATTCAAGATAGTTTGATGAAATAAACGTTAGCTTCATTACTCTAAGTTAATTGCTCGAAGGCTCTCGATTAACAGCATTAAGGTTCATCCTCAATATAAGGTCTTGATAAAATGTAATATTTTCTGTGGTATATGTAATTTCAATGTGATGGCAGAAAGAAATCAGAAATTTTACAGGTGATAACTTTGATGCCTCCTTATTGAGCTCAATGTAATATTCACGATGCTATTTAAAATCGACAGTTCTATCATTTGAATAAGAAAAACACAATACGTAAAAATTAAAACTTTCTAGTGCAGTAGATAAAAATTCGTTAATAATTCTTCAGCTTCGTAGATAATTTTCACAATTTGAATCGTACAATATACTAGCAAAGTCAAGATAATCAAGTTAATAATTTGTTAATTTTGCGGATAGTGAGGTTTGAAAAATTCCTGAAATTATTGATATTATGAAGAACAAGTAAAAAATTCTGCCAAGACATCAATGTGTATATATAAATATATATACAAATATGTAAATAAATATACAAATTTAATATTACAGATAACATTATAAGTAGAGTCAACGTGTTATAATATGGAGGTAGAGAGAGAGCATTGAATTTGAATAGTCAATTTAATAACACAATTAAAAATGTCTACAAAATATGTTCATATACATTTATATTAAAAATAAAAATACTTAATTGAACGTAAAACAAGTATGAAAAATGTGCAACATACTTATGAGACTTCCTCATTTTCCATCACAATTCTTATTAAGAATAATATCTGCCGTTTTCTCAATAAAATTCGCTACTTTAATCCACTAGAATCGTTATCTAATAAATCATTTCAAAACTTAGTCTTGTTTATTATAAATATAAAAAAATTGAAACGGGCCCCCCTTTTTAGAGATGAGTAAAAGAGGTCTATTTCAAAGTTTTTTATGATTGATATATGATATAAATATTATTGATTACATTATAACGCACATTATCAGATGTCCTCTTTTCAAAGTATTAGCTATTGCATTTCAGTGAAATTTAATTCCTTTGTCGCTAGAAAACTTCCCTTTTAATAGATCATAATACAATTAAAATATATGGTTGTTTTGATAATTCTCCTCTCCTCCTCATAGTACTTTATATAACTATACTTATAGATCTGTTTTCAAAAGCAATCTGCTCTACCTCATGAACGTTCTCTATTGTTTTGTGCTTAATCAGTTTTAATATAAATATAACTGTTGAAGTCTTTTATTCTTATTCGTTTCCAGAGTTTGAAAAAATATATTGCATCAACTATTTCCAAATGAAAGGGCAAAAATCTAATTATTTCCCTTTTTTATTGCATTGGCATTATAAGTTCTAAATGTTCCATGAGATGTAATAATTTGGTTTATATAAAAATGTATATAGCTATTTTTTAGTTAACTTGTACACCTTATTAAAATAATTTTCCAGATTTGTCCTGACATTCAGCTACCCTTTCATAGAAATTTTTTAATGCGTTTTAGAAATTAAGAAAAATTAAATCGTTCTGCTTTAATCTGCATACTTTCTTATATATCTTCAATATTTGAAAATGATTTACATAATCGCAATTTTGAACTGAAATTGATCAAACATTTTTTTGTTTCGTTCTCTTTAGTAGGAATGTAATAATGACATGTATGGGGAACTTCTAACGAAATAGACGGAGCACGTACGCTCAACTTCATGTTATTTCTCCCGATCGCTCTATTTGAAGAAGGTCACATGGTGTTAGAAGAAAGCACGAATCCCAATGTAAGATTAATTGGCAAGCGTGATGAAAACACTGGCTTACACTTCATTACCCAATCAGCCCAAGTCGATTCCCAAACTCACGTGACCTACCCTTCTGAGATCTTACGACAACGACTCCGCTCACTATTCCGCGCTCAGTCTATTTCATTCAAAGATAGATTGTGACGTCCTTTCGCAGGACATACAAATAGTATGTTACCAGTGACCTATAACGAAGGTTACTAACAACTCGCTAAAATAAACGAAAATTATCTACTTTTAACGTGCACGAAATTGTTTAAAATGGGTTTTAGTAAAGGCTCACGGCAACTATTCAGATATCTCAGCTCCACCCACATATCTGTGACTTCCGAGAACGGTGATTTTCTAGAACGTCCTGTTATCTAAGGTTCATGGGGATCCTGATAAACAAGTAGTATGAATAGTACCTTTACGGCATCTTGATTTGGAAAACGAATGAATACGAAGAAATAAATTGCAAAGACCGTTTCATTACGTCACAAAAACACATAGAAGTTTATACTGAGATATCGCATTTGTAATCCTATATGCAGCATAAACATATGTATGGATAGATTCTGTTAATTAAATGTGTGTGTTTTAGACATAATCTTAGACATTGAATCTAAAATTTCGTATATTTTGTTAATTCGTTTTTATTTTATATAAAAACGAATTTACAGATTCGTCGAAACGAACTCGTTGGAAGGAATTTATGTCCACCACCTTGAGAAGCGACTTGTAGACGCAACAGTTAAATTCTTAATCATTATACAACTTTTCTTCGATTTCATTCTACTGGATTAACTTACAGCAAACTCTGGAAACTCCTCCAGTTACTTCAATGAAACCAGTTAGTTAAGAAAGCGGACTCCACATGATGCGAATGAGAGTAATGTTGTGTTAACCAAATTAGTACTGAAAGAAAGGAACAGTTCTAGGGTATTAAAAGAAACAGATTGATTGATTGATTGTTGGGTTTTATGGTGCAAGGTCTAAAAGGAACAGACAAGGACAAAAAGGTTGAAAATAGTGGATAATAAGAATCAAGAGCAAGGCTGGTTGGTAGTTGAATTTACGTCACACTGGAGCAATGCAACTGGCTATTGGTAACTGTCCGGAATCAATCCCGAAGGGAAAGATCCGACAATGCCTCGCAATTTCGAACCTCTGTCAGATGACGAGGATAATACCAGAGCTGGCACCCCAATGAACAAAAAAAGTATTTTTTACCCAACAGTTTAACTATAGACTAACTATTTTTTGGGTAAAAAATTATAAGCATTTCGGTGGTGTTATATATCTCTTTTAAACAGATTAAAATACAACTGAATTTCTCATCATCACTAAAATAAACATTTAGTGTCTCCGAAAAAGTGTCATTTAACGAGTTTCTGCTTTAAGCCGACGATATATTCATTGTAAACGGATTTAAATAAGATTTAATAACGGCTGAAATCTTCTTTTATCAATGCCCGATCAATTTAACATTAGTCATCATGGCACTACAAGGGCAACTGTGAACCATTTGGCATTAGCCTGGTGCATCAGGATCACATTGCGTCTCAAATACATACCATACACTCAAGACACAACATGTTTAAAGAGAGAAAGAGAAGCCACACCTTCACTCCGGACGGACAAATATCCATGCCTTAACCCGGATGAACCAAGAACTTTTCAATCTAAAAGCCAGCACCCTGACCACCAGACCAATTAGTCGGCAGGTATGAAATGTGAACAATGACCCTGTCATCAATGTATATGAACAATTAAGAAACTAGAGCAGATCCTTTGGGCGGGACTGCTAGTATTATAAAAATGTGGTAGTGTGTGTGAAGGTGTAAAATATTGAGAGTTTTGGTATTCACATACATTAGACCTCCGAAATTAAGGACTGCAAGAAAAACATTTCTTTCTAATACAAAATTTATTTTCGCTATTCCACAGGAGGAACATCCCTGGTCCCAGTAATGGCTTTTGATCCGACCAACAGATGGCGGGTGGGAAATGTCCGCACTGTCGGTTACTGCACCTTCTGCATCATCCTTTTGGGCTTCGCCATGCTGCTGGCCGGAGCCATCATCTCAGGTATAGCCTTCACGGAGGTCCGGCCTAACGTCGCCGACGAGAACTACGAGCGTTACATTCGGTCCGACCTGAAGCGAATTGTGGGCCCCATCATGCTGGCATTTGCCCTGCTTTGCATCTTCGGGGGTTGCATCTTCTTCGGCCTGACCCTGTGCTCGGCCACCATGGAGAACAGGCGGAGGGTGAAGAACAACACGCTGAAGTACAACGTCCGGGCGGCTGAACAGCATCTGTCACCTACTCCTGATGTGGATAAGAAGATGCTGAGCGATGTGTAGTTACCAGGACATGCTCCTGATTTAGACTGATATGCTTCCAGATGTTGTATGAGCTGGTTGCTAGATTGCTGTTAACAAAAAATACAGCTGTGGACAAGTCAAAGGGATTCAGCACAACAATGTATTGAATTATATTTCAAGGTCTAGAAAATATATGAGATGTCCTAAGCGTCTGCCTTTTTCATCACTTAGATGTGTACTGGAAATTGTCGTTTCCGTATTCATTAAAAATTATTATTTGTATTTACTTTATGATATTTCAGTGTCTTTTTATATCATCAATACATGCATTAATCATCGCAATAGAGTGGATATTTGATGAATTAGCCGAATGATTTTCTCCTCAGAGAGGACAGTAAGAGAAGATAGATGAGCTTTAGAAATGTGAAAATGTCTAACTCATCATTGTATCATCAGTTTGAGTATCTATTTCTTTGTAGTAAGATTTCTTTTCTTAAGTTTAATAAATATAAAATATGCATTGAAAAGATTATTGTAATGAAAGTTTTGAATATAAAAAGGACTTACATAAAAACGAGAAAATTACATTATTTTGTATTGATTAACTTTGGATTTAATGAGAAATATTTCATAGCGTGCTTTGTTTAAGAACCACTTTGCGTTATTTAATAATGATATTGAAAATTACCATGTAAACAATTTTATTCTATTTAAAACAATTTTAACCTGAAAACCTTTAATTTTGGCAGTTCTGGATTAATCATAATCCAAGTTCTCTTTACCTAACTATATTGAGTTCCAATCTGATAAAATAAACGCATTGTCCTCTCGACTGTTTGCGTTTGGTTCTAATATTTATAACCAATAAATTTATTGTCTGTTGAATAATTTTCATTGAAAGAGCAGGTTTTTCACACTTTGAACTGTTGGCGGAGCTTGTGCAAAACTCAAAATCCAATTCTTCCTAAAACTTCCACGAATAAATTATTACCTCGTTCTTAAATAGAACATTTTCCATTAAGATTGAATAACTATCCAATATATAAGACAATATGGTTATAAATCTTGACACCTAGAATTTGTTTCCCTCATGCTATGAAGAACCCTGTAGATAAGTAATGAATTAATTAAACTCGTGTGTAAGAATTCGAAGTTTAGTTTGAATATTTCTTTTCTCCTAAAAGGATACATCAAATTTTCCAATCTTGATACAATGAAATAGATGTAAAAGTGAGACACCAGCATTCGTCTAATTTTTGTCTTTATTTGAGAAGTGTATTGATGATTGTATTAGTAGTGGGGTATATTCGTTGAATTAATTAATAAATGCAAATGAAAAATCTGTGATTTTTGAAAAAAAATTAAAACATCGGAACAGCTTATAAAACAGTATTTGCATACATTTATTGATAAGATTATTTTTTAATTGTGTATTGTTTTTATTTTAATGCTGATGTTCGTGTTATGAGACACATCTTGCGAAAAGAATGTATGTGTAGTCTTAGAATTTCATTTTATAATAAAACTTTTTGAAAAAGTAGATTTTTTTTATTACCAACAGCCAGAACTGAAATCTGTGTGTATATTACAAGGCTATATGCTAAAATTAATGATTCCTCAAACCTTCTTGTGCAGACCTACTTAGTTTACCCTTTTGTGTGAATACGTCGACACAGTTTTTGGAATAATTCCTACCAAATTACTTGCTACACAAGTGTGCATGTTTGACAAATAAGCGAACACATTATTTCTCGCTTGTTCCTAAGAAAATTTATATTCGTTAGCACATAAAAATATAAGTTATAATTGTTTTAATAATTCGAATTTTGAAATTAAAGACAGTTTTAGTTTTTCACGTTCATAGTTTGCAATATGATAAAGTGCCATTTAAAAAAAATCATAGTCGAATAGTTTATTTGTAAAGCATAATTCAACTGAAATTTTTTTTCTTGTAATCTTACAAACATGGATGTTGAAATGTATGAAACTATTGTTTCGTTCTTTAAATCATGTGATTTTCTGTCGCACAAGCATATGAGGTCTGTCCGGAAAGTATCCCAGCCACAGCTAAAATAACGAGAACTGTTTGTACTGCATTAATGTAACTCGGCAGTCAAGGATGGGGGACATTGAACTTCATGTTACGTGAAAAGTCACGAACTCATTGGATTTATCCGTTTGGTGCTAGACGCCCTTGAGTGAGCGTATGATTTGTGAGACCGCCGCATTAGTAAAGACCGAGCGAGTAAAGCCACGAATTTTCATCAAATTTTGAGTTAAACTAAAAAATTCATCCGGCAGAAAGTATTCAGATGATTAAGAATCTGCCTAATGGAAGATGCCTAGCTCTTACCGCCTGAGGAAGGCGTGACAAAGTCGCAGCAACTTCCAAACCATGTTGACGATGTTTTTTGGTTGTGAAGGCGTTGTCCATCACGAACAGTGACGGACAGATCCACAAAGAAAGGCTTCAAGGAGGCCGTCACGGCTTTCAATATATATAAAAAAGGAATGCGACATCAGTCAATGAAAGTTTATTTTATGCCATAATTCAAATGTTTTCCTATTAGAAAGGCAGTAAACTGTTATAGATATATAATAAATTAATCAGTATATCATAATGTGACGGAAGCAATAGTTTTCTGTTGCACTTCAAAGCAAGGCTGATTGTGGTTGAATTAAGTTGTCAAACGATACTAAAGTCTAGAGGCTACGGTACAAAAAAGGTGACGTGAAAAATCCCTTTCGTATTAGTAAAGAAGGGTATACATATGCCACACCTTTAATTCAAAAGCATAGACCATGACTGTTTCTGAAAAATAATTCTCATTTCAAAACTCTATTTAATCTTAAAATCTAACTTGGATCAATTGTGTAATGACTCTTTCAAAAATTGAATCGATATATTAAAGAACAAATAAAATCCTTTTTCACAAGGTGACAATTGAAAAGGTGTTATTTTGTTAAATTAATGTTGGGATTGATTCCGGATTGTCGCCAATATCCCGTTGTGTTGCTCCAGTGCGACGTCCTACCTAGCTTAAATTAATGTTACTAAAATCATCGGTTAATTTGAAAGGTGACGAATTGTTTAAAATTGCACATTTTACTTTTAACAATTTAAAGTCTACCTCCACATGAGACTGATGAGATTCCTACATTTTCTCGGACCCATCATCCGAGCCAGTCTGTTACTACCACGAGTAAGCTCCTCCAGGCCAAACGATTAATAAGGAGTACTACCTCGATGATCTTCGCCGACTGAGAGATGCAATACGAAGAAAACGGCCGCAGCTGTGGGAAATTGGTGATTGGCAGATTCACCACAATTAAGCGCTCGTCTGTTCATTTTTCGAGCAGGCTTTTTCAGCAAAACATCAAATCTCCCAGGTGACTCAGACCCCCTACAACCCAGATTTGACATCCTGCGATTTTTGACTAATTCCAAAGCTAAAGTCATCTCTGAAGGGGAAAAGATTTCAGACCGTGGATGTTGATTCAGGAGAACTCGACGAGGCATTTGATGGCGATTCCAACAATGAACTTTGCAGAGTTGAAACGTGGGAGAGAAGCTGGAAGAAGTGCGTGAAGTCTCAAGGTACCTACCTTGAAAGAGACAAGGCAGAAAAAGTCCTATGTACAATGCATATTTTTCATATTACATAACTGGATACTTTCCTGACGGACTTCATATACTTGCCTCAATCTAAATTTGCACCAGATTTGGTTGAGTTTCGCCCAACATATTTTACTATCAAGCTAAACTACTACCTCTTTAATTACGGTCACCCTGTTTTTCAATTATGTTTAATAAGAAAAATTTGATAGCTGAAAGGTGCTTAAAATCTAAATATATCAAAGAAGTATGGAGTGTTCACAAAACATTATTCCACATTCAACTTATAAAGAAAACACTCGTGAATAAGGCTTTGAACAAACAAATATATGGTGTATATTAAAAACTACACGAAATATTATTATATAATTAATGATCACACACAGTGGATAGGGGATAGGACTGTTTACATGATTCTTTTTGAGTCAAGGAATGGATACCCAATTCAGGTCGATGGTTACAGATGAAGCGATGAGGAATCTAACCCCCTCACATGCCATCCACTTACCAATAGGGAGTACTTACCGGTCTACAGATTTAACGTGCTCTTACCTGAACGCTCGTACGAAGTCAACGGAGCACGGAATTGCAAGGTGACCAGCCTCCCAAGTACTGACCACCCCGAAGGAGCTAACTTTTAACATCACTTTTGAATATCTTAAGTAATTCTTGAGTTATTAATTTATGAAAATCTTAAGAAATTTTGTGTGTAAGTTTATAACTTTCTAGGAAATAGTATCGTTCCACTTGTGGAAATTCTTAGAAAAGAATTTCCACAAGTGGAACGATACTATTTCCTAGAAAGTTATAAACTTAAAGTTACAAAAGATTAACAATATAATGTGAGACTAATGAATCTCCAAATGTAAGGCAATGAAACCATTATCATTTTAAAATCGAAATTTAAAATTACTTGAGATTTAACTTTGTATATGTATTAGAAAATATCTCCAGTAACAAATGAAAAATACATAAATAATATTACAGTTCTGATACCTTGAGCTTCTGCTCCTTCTACTTACGATATACTTTATCGCAACTTAATTTTGATGGAACAAAATTCATTAAATAACTGACTGAAAGACCACTTTTCTCACAGTAGAACCAGCATCCTTAAGGTTAAAACTGAGTTTTAGAGTGCATCATATAGAAAGAGAAATCTCAAATTAGTAATATAAATTCATTCTTACTCAAAATATTGTTTAGAGTGTAGAAATAAATGCTTTTCTAATTCAATTATCGTATAGTTCCAAAGGTGATTTAAAGCTTTCAGTTATCACCGTCCTGTGAATGTACAGATGTTCACAATCTTCTTGTCCGGGTCCAAATAATACAATTTTGACCCATTAAAATACTTCATAAAGCGATTGTTTTGTTGTCTTAATCAGTGTTTTAACTAATGCAGAGATCAGAAAGCATCTTAAAGCTTCTGTATTAAATTTCCAGCGTTCTGATAAACGTAAAGGTAAGAATTTTCAGCACTCTTGTATTGAATATGTTCATTATTTTATGTTTGAGGAAAATGTGAATAGGAAAGTACATAATAGAGTGTAGAATTTTTTAACATTGACCTTTCATTGTAATGATACCTTATAGAAAATCAGTTTATTATTATATGTTCTTTTTTGCAGGATCTTAGTTTAAAAAATAGGATATATTTCTTTCCTCAAGATTTATTTCTCCTAAAGATAAACAAATATTTCGAAATTAAAAAAGATGTAGAATTCATTGAAATAGGCATAATATTGAATAGATATGCTCGAAAATGTCAAGTTTTCAAAAAATAATGAAATCATGAAATATCAAAAAACAATATGCTATTTTTAATATGAAAATAGATAATCCTTTTATGGGATGCTTTTTCAATGACATGGAAATAGATATTTCCAAATCCATTATAGCTAGCCAATACCACAAAAAGACAAACTATATGATAAATAACATAATTTTAGAATTCATTTTCACTTGACTTAAAAAACTAAAAATCCACATTGCTTTAATGAGCTGAATGATTCCTAGATATTATTCTGAATGAATAAAAGTAAAGCTTGATAACTATTAAGTTCCTTAAAAATTACTAATTTATGATTTTAAAATAAAAACAACGATGTCAAGGTATACTATCTGTAACTTTGAGAAGATTCAAGACACTGGTTTGATATTTATCGACGTAGATTAATCATTAAATTTCAGTTCATACATTGTGGTTGAATTTATTATGTCTACAAAAAATATAAAACTTTGAAAACAGATATTACCAATTCTTTCCACCAATTTTGAAATAAAGCACAAAGATCGCATTGTGGTGGGAAAAGAAAAACATAATGAAAGACAGAACTAGGTAAACCTGAGATTTGGAAGTTTTCTTTTGGAAAACAATCTTGTCATTGTGCAACTTATTCCTTAATGGACTAGATCATAGTTTCCCAAACATTTTTGGCTCAACCCCATTTCCAAATAGAACTTTTCTAGCGCCCTTCCACAGGAAAACTCTATCTCAACTAATAAATTGCAAGTATAGCTGTGACTTCTTGAATTGTAGTAAAATACGTATGTGCTGTGTGTGTAATTTTAAATTCCAAAAGCTAATTTGAAAACAAAACAACTCGGAACTGAAATTACAAAGCTACACTACTGATAGTGAAAATTACAACTATGAAAGAATCATCAGAAATAAATGAAATTTATTCCACGTATTACTTATAGTGGTTTAAATAAACGATCAAATTTTCAGAGCAATAAAACAAAAATGATGCCGAAAATCAACATCTTGTGCAGCCGCCACGCGCAGCGATGAGAGCCTGTACACGTCGTGGCATCGAATCATACAGATTCTGAATGTCATGCTGAGGAATGGCATTCCAGATGGCCTCTATCTGATGCCAAAGTTCAGCCGTACTCTCTGCCCGACGAGCGGTACGAGCGAGTCGCCGTCCGATGTAATTCCAGACATGCTCAATGGGCGACATATACGGGGGACGTGCAGTCCATGGAAGAAGCGGAACCTATCGTGCATTGAGGAAGGCTTGTACATTCCGAGCAACATGTGGACGGTGTTGTCTTGCTGAAATACAGCTCCGGGAATGCGATACAGGAGGGGTAAGACCTCAGGCTCCACAACTTCCCTGATGTAGCACCCGCTGTTCAGGGTCCCCACAATTTGGAGTAGCCAGGGTCGCCCATGATATCCAATAGCGCCCCATACCATAACGCCAGGCGTTCGTCCAGTATGACACTCCTGAATAAGACACTCCGGGAGAAGGCGTTCACTTCTGTAGCGTCTGACGAGTACGCGTCCATTGTTATAGTCCAGATTGTAGCGGGACACATCTGAGAAGACGACTTGTTGCCAATCGGCACGCCATTGGCTGTGTTGGCGAGCCCATTGCAGCCGGAGGCGTCGGTGGTTCAGCGTCAAGGGAATCCTGCGCAGGGGAATCCTTGCACGTAGCCTATGGCGCAGCAGATGTCGACGAACCGTGTGGGCAGACAATGACACACCTATAGACGTGCTCCAATGTTGTGCCAACGCACGAGAGGAAGCTGTACGGTCCGTCACCGCCATGCGAATGAGGTGTCTGTCGCCCATGTGACGTCATATTGCGTGGCCCACTGCCGGTGTTTCGACTTGTCTGATTTTCCATGGTCCATCTCTTCCACACACGCATCACTGTTATTACGCCCCGTGCGAGTGGCGATTTCACGATACGAAAGTCCACCCTCACGGAGGCCGATCATGCGGCCCCGTTCAAACCCCGCTAATAACTCATATGGCACTCTGCGTTTCTGGCGAGGCATATTGTCTTCTAATCAATCATTTATAGCAGTCAAACGACGATACACACATCTTAACGCACCTTTACAGTGCTTTTTATACACGGCTCACTTGGAAGTTTAGAGCGTGTTTCTCGGCCCACATTTGCGTGATCGCTTTGTAATTCTAATCATTTGTATATTCTAACCTGTTTTGCATTTCCTGCAAGGTTCGTTTAATTTGCATGATTCCTTCATGGTGTTGCAATTTTCACAAACAGTAGTGTATTTATTCAAACGAAAAAATAATTGCACATAAACACACTAGATTGTTCACTATTATCGGTAGTTAATATCAATTAAATAATTAAAATTAAAAATAATCACCACCGAGAAAGATTAAACTGGTATGCTACCAGTTTGTCTATTATGCTCTATTTTAGTCGTTAAATCTCCAAAGTCAACATTTACAGTCGGTTCCTCTTTCCAGCTAAAAGACTTACTGCACTCAAGTCGCGTTCAACAAAACAGGATGATTGAATTGCAATCAAAAATTTTAAGTCAGAAGTGCGCGCAAATACTCATGTACAAAAGTTAAGCATAATTGCTGTTTATGTGAATATTTCAGAAATTCTACATCGGAATGGAAGGAAACGTGGTATGCGGGTGTAATAGAGTTATAGAAGAAAACAATGCAAAACAACGATAATAATGACTTTTATTATACAAGAAAAAAGGGTTGAAAGAAAAAGGTTCACAATACGAGTGTCAACTTTAGTGAAACAGAATGATTAAAACAATGTGATACTGAAGTTCAATACAGTGTGTGGGAATCTTTGGTAGCCACGCATGCTGCACAACGATTTCCCATACTTTCGATGAGGGTATGGATGAGTTGTGTGCTCTAAGAGTTCCAAGCCTCACGGAGAGCAGCTTTCAATTCCAAAACGGAGCTTGGCGGGTAGCGAAGGGCTGCAATATGTCTCCCGAGCATATCCCACACATGCTCTATAGGATTCAGATCAGGAGAGTTGGCAGGCCACTGCTTGCGGTGGATATCTTTACATTGAAGGAAGGAGTCGACCAGGGCTGCACGATTAGGAGGCGCGCTGTCATCCATGAATATTAAACCAGGACCGACAGCACCTCGAAACAGGCGAACGGTAGGTTCAAGTAATTCGTCTCCGTATCTTCGACCGGTAACAGACCCTGTGTCAAAAATGTGGAGGCCTGTGAAGCCGTCCAGCATGATGCCTGCCCAGACCACGATTCCCATGAAGGAAAACTATGTCTTTCCGTGATGTTTTCCCGGGGGAAAACGCGTTCCACGTTCTCTCCAGATCGTGGTACGAAAAGAATCAGTTTGCATACTAAATCTGGACTCGTCACTGAACATGACATTGCTCCACTGTCGACTCCACTGCCGATGCTCCAAACTCCATTGTAAACGCGCGCGTTTCTGTGCAGACGTCAAGGGATCCAAACTTCTGGTCGTCTGGTATAGAGACCAACGCGTCTGAGTCTCTTGTAAACAGTTTGCCTCGAAACTATGACTCTTGAGGCGGCTGTGAGGGCTGAACCCAGTTGTCTGGCAGAACGGTTCCTCTGACGTCGCGCAGTTATCGCCAAATATCGGTCTTGCCGAGCGATTGTTACCCTTGGCATACCTGGTACTGGTCGTCAGGTAACATCTCTAGTGGTTTGAAAACTCTGCCACTGTCTGGAGATCCCACACTGAGGCACATTCAGAATTCGAGACGCTTCGGTTTGGATTCCAGCATTCCACCGGAATGCTGGAATCCAATTCGTCCCTTCACAAACATGTCCAGTTGGCATCTTTGTGACATCTTTCGTCCTTATTGATTGTTAATAACGCTCCGTACCACAGCAATTGCGAAATTTCTGTCTAAACTGTCCATGCCGCTCGAGGTCGCTTTATACTCTTTTCGACGTGCACCAGTGTTTTGCGTATGTCGGCGTCGACTGAACTGTTTTGCATATGCACAATATTTTACCTTAGTCACACGATTCTCCATAAGTGATTTTTGAACCATTGTATCCATATTTACTCCGATTGTTTCGCATTTACGAATTATGCTTAACTTTTGGACATGAGTGAACATGATAACACTAGCTTGTTACGACATGTCGTCGTGACTTTAGACCGATCAGTTACAACTTGCAATTGAGAAAGTACAATTCTTGCGACAATGGATCACTGTAATGAGTGTCTGTATTGTCAAGTGGATAATTGTTTGCTTAAAATGTTTTTACGCAAAATTTTTTTAGCCTCTTATTGTCCTATCGTGCTCCCCAACTCTACCATTTCCTCTGGGTTCAGCACTGCCCCCTTTCAATATTCCCTCAGCTCCCACACGGAGAAGGTAAAGCCCACGTTGGAAAACTATGTTCTATATATTTTCCAGAATATGATTTCAGTTCCCATAATCCACTCCATAAAATAAGAATAAACAGACAGCTTTATGAGTTATGTATAGCACTAAAATTCATTAATGTGAATGTTAATTTAGTGTAGTGTATATAATAGTAAAAAAATAGCTATTGATTTATCCACTTTTGTGTTAGAAAGCGAGTTAAAAATCAATGAAAATTTTTCAATAAACAAGCTACAGATAGATTTAAAATATTTTACTATTAACAACTATAGTTTAGATCAAAATTAATATTTTTCTGATTAACTATGGTGTATACTACTAAAATATTTGTGCCACATTTATTAGTACCTTTTTAGGGTTTGCATAGTTGAAAACAAAAATGAATTCCAAGTTGTTAAGCTGCTCTATCGTGATCTTTTTCGCGATCTTTTCTGTTGGGAGCTGTAAAACATGGACAGATAATACTGTGGAGAGACCAGTTCTAGTTGGTGCTTTCAATATTCAAAACCTCGGACAAAGTAAAATGAAGAACAAGACAGTGATGGATATAGTTAAAAAGGTGAGATGTTATCTATAACTATGATATTCTTTATATATAAGCAACATATATATTACCTTTAAAACTTTTTATGATTAATATTTTCATGCCAGAATTTAAAAATACAGAAAGAATGTTCTTATTTGTAGAGGAGAACCAAACACTCATGTTTTAAATACATGCATAGTTAAAAATACAAGACGAAAGTTTAAGCAACCAAATTAAGTTTTAAATCATTGATTGACATTTTACAACAGAAAATAAAATATACATCAACACAACACACATATAATGCACTTAAGCTGATCTTTAAAATTAATCAAGATAATTATTCCAATCTTATAAAAAATTTATTCACTCACTTTTTTTCAATAGAATCAAGAAGAAAAAGAAATCCTAAGTATAATTTAATCAAAAAAACATTTTCTGCACAAAAAATGTTATAAATGAAAGCTGTATTATTGTTAAAAAAACTGACGACATATTCTTACGATATTCTCAACACACGACAAAATTTTGTTACAAGAAAAAGCGCTCGATTTTTATATTTCAGGTGCTATTAAGATATGATTTGGTAGTGATGCAGGAAATAGTGACAACAGATGAAGAGCTCATGGATAATCTAGTAAAAGATTTAAATAGGTAATACAAATACTATTACAAATTAAAGTGCTACCATTTTGTACATCGCAGAATTTCAAAATCTTATATTTAATTTAGAAAAAATTAATTTGCATATATGTAATATTTTTCAGGTTACACCGTCAAAAGGATTCAAAATACATGCTGGAAATCAGTGAAAGATTGGGAAGAGGTACTGCAAAAGAACAATATGCTTTTCTTTATCGGTAAGATAGAAAAAAGTGACAGAATCAGTTCTGGTATTTAAAATTATAAGATAGTCTTTAAAAACAAAGTTCAAGGCGTAGTTGGCTTCTGTTCCGCACTGTTAAAATAATATAACAGGGACGCCAACTCCTAGGGACCCGACTGTCTTGTGCCTTACTAATATTTTTTATAGTTGTCCGCTACAAAGAATAAACAAATAAATATACAGATAATATGGGTATAGTACGACTCCCCAGCGAGTTAGCATGTGTCTCGTAGTTTTGGACGAGTCTCCGTTATATTAGGGACAGGTTAAACGTAGTGCGTTCTCAGAATTAACATCTTTAGCGTCATTTCTGACACCGAGTTTATCTTTCTATACGGAGGCCAATGGACTAATTGACGTAACAAACACCCATGGCAATTGTCAAACATAGTTTTGAATATGGCAGCCCTTCCCTTGGTTAGCTTAACCACCTTTGCCCAAATGGACTTCCCCAAGGTCGTATGCCTTCTCACCAGACCAACTATTCTCACTATACCAAATATGCAGGGTCCCGACTCCCTTGCTTCCCTTCAATATATTCATAGTTGGGCCCGTACCAACAAAACATGAGATATAAATATAACAAATAATATTAGTTGTTGCTAATCTCCACATCTAGCTCCAGCTAGACCAAATCCACAAGTCCTTTCACACGCACGAAGTCATATACCAAAAGAGATTCAGAAAATAGATCGTCTCAGGACAATCCCAAGTACTCGAGAATGTGCGCTGGGGGGGGGGGCTAGGTTAGACTGGCAATTAAGGCAAACGGAATGAATCTTGCGACCACAGCAAAATGTGAGACACCTCAGATGGCCACTGAAGAAGCGGGAGAGCGCTGTCTGAATATGTTTCAATTGAGAGCAAGAGATCTTCCGGGTTGATCCAAACGATACCAAGAGTGTACCGGGAGAACGATCCATGCCTTCTTATCAAGATCTTTCCTAATAGAATAAAGCTCAAGAAACGTCAATGAGTGGGTATCGGACAATGACTCATCGACACCCTCCTTCGCCAAACCATCCGCTACTTCGTTCATCTGATGTCCACGTGCGAAGGATCCACTGTCATCGACCTTCAAAGATAGTTCTATCTCCCACACTTCCACAATTACAGATGTTGAATGGAGCTGCGACTGTCGGACAAAATCCAAACGACCTTTGGATTCGGAACGGACATGATGTAGTTAAGCCCTTTATTAATGACAATGAGCTCCCTTCTGAAAACTGAACAGAAGTCTGGATTTCTTTTCTTTATTTTTACAGTACCCCTGTTTGGAGCTTTAGTAAAAATTCCTCTGCCGGATCGACACTGTTCGTCTTTACTACTATCTGTATAAATAAGGGTACCTTCTCCGGGAATACTATTAATAATTTCCAAGGCGAACTGCAGGAGACAAGCCGGAATATCAGATTTTTTGGAGACCTGCGTTCGAAGTTCAGTATGAAAACAACCCTGGGAAGGCCCTCAGAGAAATTAATGCTTGGTTTCAAGGAATGCTGTTCTACAGTATGGGAGATCACATTAGCGTTCTCTACCTGACTGAATGGATATAATGTTGATAATGAAATGTATAAATACAAAATAAATTGTTCCGAAAACGCTTGTGTGTGAAGCAACTGGAGTTTGACGTCCCTGCCACTCAACAACTTCCCCAAGTTGGTGACACATGTATTGTTTTAATAAAACGATCAATTGAACCTTTAATTAACTAGAACGTGAACTTGAAACGTCTTTTTAGAACCAACGTAAGTGGCAAACGGTTTTTTGAGTCTTTTTAAGACATACCTATTAACATATTCTGAGACAGATGAAATATTGGTACATGGTTTTTTTGCTTCACCTTTACCTTATTTTCTTACGTATCCAGTGTGATATGCCTAATTTTTCATATCACTTTTAAAATTTAGACCACCAGTGTATATATTTAGCGTAATTTCAAAACAATTATTTTAAATTTTTGTATAGTTATGAGAAGTTGTACATTGTACTTTCATTTCCCTAGAAATGACAAATTCAAGTTCCTAACTGGTCATACTTATCCAGATTCAAACGACTATTTCATGAGACCACCATATATTGGACATTTTGCAACTCCCACCTTAAGTAAGTATTGCAAAATATAGTTTTTAAGTGAGAAATATTGAAAATGAATAGCAGACTGATTTTTAAATGGTTATTTAATATGCGTATAACTGATTAAAATAGAACACACGACACTACAATTGGAATTCAGATACTTGTCCATAAGTATCCATATCTGAACGTATTCAATTTTTTGAAAACTTCGATTAACCTCACAAATGGTATTAATTTTCATGTTATCCTTCCATTCATATGTATTGAATATACAACCAGGAAATTTTTTTAACTGTTCACTTTTGGTAACATATTTATAAATTATTTTGAAAATAAAGGGGACATGCAGTCCATGTTGGTTATTGGAGTTCATACGCAACCCAAGAATGCTGCAAATGAAACTAGCGCAATGGCCGAAGTATACGACTATGCCGCGAAGACTTTCAAGGTGAAGGTAGGAAATCGTAAAATTTATTCATCTTAAAAATAATGCGGCTAGTGTGAGATAATACCAATTTTCGTGGACCGCATCGCCTATATCATTTATGACTGATTTTTTCTTATGAAACATAAAATCAGTAACTCCCCTTAAGCAATAGTGCCAAATTGAGAAATTATCGAGGTCAAATTCCAATTGCTTCCTGGGGATGTTACAAAATTTTTTTGTTTGTTTTTATTTTTGTCCACACTATAATTAATTTATTCATTTCACTTCTTATATTCATGATCAGCCCTAAAAAAATATGGGGGGGTGGTGGTCAGGAACCCACACATTTGTACTCGGGGCCCTAGAACCCGGCTAAATTACGGACCTCAATACCTAAACCTGGTTAAATTACGGACCTAATAGGTTAGACAGTGAGTCCTTCATAAAATGCAAATATGTACTCCAAATCCCCAATGTTTAACTTGTACAGTCGGTCAAAAAGTATCTGAAAACCTTTTATCACGTTCCTGGAATTGCTGTCAAACAAAAAGTGTTATTAGACTTGGAATAATGTTTACTATATTAATGAATGCATTTAAATGATGTCATTCCCAAAATTTCATATAGACATCCACTTTGATGGCATTAAAAGATTTCCCTATCAACTTTATGCTAAATATACATTTTTGTGCAAATATGATAAGTGCTGAAAATATAGAAAAACTATTCGGGGTCCGCTCAACATGTAGAATCGTTAAATAAAAGTCATGTATGTGGCTATAATCATGTACGTATTTTTATAGAATGTTTAAGCATATTTCCTAATCCACTCTCGATTCTCAAGTTTTGACTTTTAAATCTTATTTTCATTAATACAACTATTTCTTTCGAAGAAATATAAAACGATATTTCAAAAAATACCTGAATTTATATTATTTTAAATCAATAACTAAACAATTGAACAAAAATGCTAAGTAATAAAAAGATAAAAATAATTTACTTTGATTAATAAATTTTATGTAATATTTTACAATTATTTTACGTTTTACAAATAATAAATTATACTGAAACTTCCTTTTATTCCATTTTAATTTTGAATTCGCAGCGGCATAGAATCAAAATGCACATAAGATCTTGATGACATTTTATTAATTACTCTGAACCCTTACATGATGTCTAAAGTTTATTTATCATTCCGATCAAATCAAGGGCAGCGGTAACCCGGTTGGAAGAGTAGCTGATTAGCAACCAGAGGGCTGCGAGTTCGAATCCAACCAAAGACCGTCGTGCACAAGGGGACTGGTGCACCTTAAATCTATAGAGGGTATCCTCACGTTGGCGTGAGGTGGAAGTTTGGAGAGTGGGGTGCTCAGGTGTGGCCTCGTCATCTGACCGTGGTTCAAATTACAAGGTGCTATCCTCGGATTTTTCCCTTCGGGATTGATCCCGGACTGTCAGAAATAGCCTGTTGGGTTGCTTCAGTGTGACGTTAGTTAAATACCTGCTTACCAACCGATCAAATAAATATTTGATGTGATTATTGCCAAAAATTTTCGATTGGCTGCTTTCAGAGGTCTGAAAGTGGGAATCACTGCAGACATCGTTACCAATCTACGTCACCCTATACGGAATAGACGATTTTGCAGATGATCAATGTCATTTTACCTGGATTTAAGACACTGAAACTGAGTCAAATGCACTCGAAATTTATACACGCTTCAATTCATAATTTTCAATAAAGAATTAATTAATTAGCATTAATCAGAAAATATTGCTTTGAAAATAAAAAGGATACATTTTGTTTGGGTTATTTAATAGTTTCTTATAACATAAAAATTACTTTGATCAGCTGATTACTCGGAAGACAAAGAAAAGAAACACTCTTTTAAAAGTAGGTGTTGGAGCCTGGTGTCTATGGTTGACTTGGCGAGCTACAAGCTCGCTAATGAGGCGATAGCTTCACCAATATATTTCCCACCCTGTGGTCAGACGTTAGATAGCATTCGATCTCAGCGGACGCACTCCCGTGCTCCCAGCCTTTTTGTTGTTAACTATGGATAAAGGGAGTTGCCTTTATCCAATTTATCGTGTACATAAACTTTAAACTGTAAATAAATTTTATGCTTGTATCTCTTATGTAGTCCATTCCCTTGAATCCAAAGGAATTTTCCAGCGACCAGGTCCCCAATTACGTAGGCGGGACTTAGCTAACGGGCATTTTGGTCCCCTCATCTTTTGTTCCAGTGAGCCGGAGCTCATTTGATTTTGATTGAAATTCCTTGGATTGAATTGTTCTTGAAGCAGTCCCCTTGTTATGGCTCAAACCCAAGTCTTTAGTTTGAATAGGCAAAAGGATGCCATAAAAACAAACCGATTAAATTGGAAAAATTTGTTTCCGCTTACGAATGCAGTTTAATCGCACTGAATGTGAAGCTGGACACCAAAAAGGATGTACAGCATAGTGTGGAACAACTCCGTGCGCGGTACTACAGACTTCCTCAAGAAACGGAACTTGGCGAAATCAACGAGTCCCTAGATGAACTGGATAGCAGACTTGAACAAATTGAGGCAAGTCTAAAATACCTCATTGATAAATTACAAATGGATAGAAATGCTTTGAAATTTGATATTGAATCAAAATTGAGACTAGATACTAACAAACATTTGAATGTTGCCATAAAGCTGCCGGAGATCCCTTTTCCTCAATTTTTCGGCGAATATGATGAATGGAGCAATTTTAACTTCAATTTCGTAACTTGATAGAATCTAACTCTCAGTTAACTGAAAACCAAAAATTATATTATTTGCGTGCAGCATTAAAAGGGGTTGCCAGACAAATCGAAACATCTGATGACACCTATTCATCTCTGCTTGAAGCTTTGAAAGACAGATTCGTAAACAAGAGAGTTATAGCAGATACCCGCGGTATATTAAATTATCCAAAAATAATGCATGAATCAGCCAAAGAGGTGAGAAACCTCATTGATTGCTTATGTAAGAACATTAGAGCTCTGAAAATCTTGGAATTTGAAAGAAACAAATTGTCCGACATTCTATTAATGAATGTTATCTTCCAATAATTAGATTTTAAAACAATTAATAAGTTTGAACTGACCTTAACGTCCAATGAAGTTCCTTCACTTGACGACTTCTTAAATTTTTTGGAAAAAAAGGTCAGATTCTGGAAAATTTGAATGGCAATGCATCATTAAACAGTCATAGAAAAAACGTGCCTCAGACAAGCAGGTCAAAAAACGTTTTTGTGAATTCAAACACTTCTAATTCTTGTTTACTATGTAAAGGCCAGCATTTAATATATAAATGCCAAATGTTTCAAAAAATGGATTTTCTCAAGAGATGTGAAGTGGTTGAAAAGCTAAACCTATGTCTCAACTGCTTGGACACATCCTATAAAGTTTCCAATTGTAGGTCGAGAGTGACCTGTTCCTTTTGCTCCAAAAGGCACCATTCGTTGTTGCATAAGAAACCTAATACAACCAACCCCTCCTCTGCTGAACAACAAAAGCAAGAAAGGGAAAACGACTAGGTAGATACGAAAATTCCGATGAGGGGAACTGATAACGCAAACTCGACTGTCGCAGTTGCATAGGCATCATTAACGAATAGCTCCCCAATTGGTTATCCCAACAAGACCATTATGCTGAGTACGGCAGTGATAAATGTCTGGACTCGAATGGGGAAAAGCGAAGTTTTAGGGCCATTTTGATTTCGGGTTCCATGGCAAGTTTCGCCACCTGGGAATGCGCAAATCAGTTAAGTTTAAAGAAAGAAAAAATAAATGTGCCTATCAGTGGTTTAAACGGTTCTTCTCTCACTGTGACTACAAAAATGACTGGAAATGTTTCGAACTCGAAGGGAGATTTTGTAAGAACTGTAGAATTCTTGATCGTACCGAAAATAACTGACGTCACACCTGCAATGTATTTAGATATTAAGCACGAACGGTTAAATTGAAATGTATACTTAGCTGACCTCGAGTTTTTTAAACCAAGTCGACTAGATTTGTTGATTGAAGCAGAATTGTTTTTTGAACTTTTGAGAGAGGGAAGAATTCGTACTGACGATAAGAACTTGTTATTGCAAGAAATTGCTTTGGGCTATATAGTTTCAGGGTCTCTACCTAGTGACACTCCTACAAGACAATATTGTCACTTGTCATTATAAACAAACACATTAGATGAAACTTTGGAAAACTTTTGGCAAATAGAAAATATCGATGAACCAACACAGGTACTCAGCGAAGAAGAAAAATTTTGTGAGAAACATTTTTTGCGAATCCATCAAAGAAATGCAGACGGACGTTATGTAGTTCAGATGCCGATGAAAGAGAATGGATTAAGCTTTTGGGAGAAATTACAAAGAAATCGCATCTAGACGATTAAATTTAATTTGGGACCGCTTAGAAAGAGAACCAGAAATGCAAACCCTTTATGCAAATTTCATGATTGAATACATAGATTTGCACCATATGGAGAAGGTTGACCCAGAATTTGGTTCTGAAATACCTTACTACTTGCCACAAGGTGGGATGAATAGACCGGAAAAGAACACAACTAAGTTGCGTGTAGTCTTTGATGCTCCCGCTAAAACTACAAGTGGGTTTCCCTAAATGACGTACTTTTGAAAGGGGAAGTAGTGCAAGAAGACCTCTTTTCAATAATGTTGCACTTTAGAAAACACGCCTATGCATTTACAGCTGACGTCGAGAAAATGTATAGGCAAATATGGATACATCCGTCACAACGGAACCTGCAAAGGTTGTGGAAAAATAGCTTAGACGAACCTTTGAAGGTGTATAATCTTAACACCATAACTTACGGCACTATGAATGCGCCATATCTCGCCACTCGAACACTTCACCTACTTGCTCATGATGAGAAAACATCCTTTCCTTTGGCTGCACCAATTGTTTTGACAGACTTCTTTATGGATGACGTCTTATCTGGAACATCGGACTTGACAACCGCAATCCCAATTGGTTCATTTACTGAAAAGAGGAGGCATGAAATTGCACAAGTGGTGTGCCAATGATCCTCAATTGTTGAAGGATATTCCTACAGAAGATCAAGAGTACATTTTTCATTCTTCAAACCCCACTGAAGTAAAGCCAATGAAAACTCTAGGAATGCTGTGAGAACCACAAACATTGTTTTTTCTATCGAGTTAATTTATTCAAAAGAGATCCTCACAAAACGTTCCGCACTCTCCACCATAGCAAAAATATTTGATATTTGACAATACCGTTTCCACCTCTCGCTTAGAATTGTGCGCTTCTGTCCTGTTGTCACAATTGATGGAAATGGTTATGGAATCGCTACGAATAGAGGTTGATCGTGTATTCCTGTGGAGTGATTCAACTATAGTACTAGCATGGCCCAAGAAATCACCGCATCAACTCAAGACATTTGTGAGTTATCACGTTGCCACCATACAGCGACTAACAACAAATTATCATTGGGGACATGTAAGCTCCGAAAACAACCCAGCTGACATTATCTCTCGTGGATTAGATGCCAAGGACATTCTTCAAAACAAGAAGTGGTGGAATGATCCAGAATTCTTACAGCAAGAATTAACCGTTTCCGAAAGTGACATTCGTGGTACTGAGGACAGTGCATATCTCAAGGAACTGAGACTCGTACCTCAATTTACATTGACTTTGACTAATGATAATTGCTTTCTAATCGATATTCGTAAAATCACTCATAGTTATTCGAAATTAATTCGTATAGTAAGTTTTATTTTCAGATTCAATCACACTTCCAGGAAATCTGAAAAAAACCTTGATGGACCCCTGTCAGGGTCGGAATTAAAGGAATCTGAGACGTTTTTATGTCGTATTATTCAGAGGGGTGAGTACAATATACTAGAAATTGAATCAATTTGAAAAGGTTTGCCCATATCCCACAAGAGTAAGTTAAGATTTTTAAACCCATTCCTAGGTAAGGACGATCTTTTGAGAGTTGGCGGACGCCTTGGTCAATCAGATCTTCCATATGATACGAAATTTCCAATAATTTTGCCAGCAGGGCATACATTAAGCAAATTGATTATGCAATACTTTCACATTAGAAACTTGCATGCTGGACCTTAACTTAATTCAGTTAGATAAAAAATTTGGCTCATTAATGACAGAAATCTGGCTCGAAGTATTGTTCGAGAATGTGTAACATGCTTTAGGCAGAAACCAATAACTATGAATCAAATCATGGGAGTTTTACCCCCAGAAAGAGTTAAACCCGGATCCCCTTTCAATATAAGTGGAATAGATTTTTGTGGTCCATTTCTCATAAAATATAAGGGCCAAAGAAAGGAGATATTACAAAAGGTGTATGTTGCTATTTTTGTCTGTTTCGTGACAAAGGCAGTTCACCTAGAAGTTGTATTGGATCTCACATCGGAAGCATTGATAGCAACTTGAAAGAGATTTTTCTATAGAAGGGGTAAAGTAGCTAAAATATATTCGGACAAAGCAAAAAACTTCGTAGGAGTGAACTTGGAACTAAAACGTTTACACAATCTTGTCCGAAATCTTGGTAATAACCTAGCTGATTATTTATCCTCTGATGAGATTGATTGGAAATTCCTTCCTCCCAGAGCCCCAAATTTTGGAAGGTTGTGGGAGGCATGCGTAAAGTGCTTCAAATATCATTTACGAAGGACGGTTGGGAACTCGAACCTTACTTTAGAGGAATTTTATACAATAGTTATTCAGATAGAGGGAATTCTAAATTCCAGACCAATTATGACAATGTCATCAGATAGTAACGATTTTAACGCTTTAACTCCTGGGCATTTTCTTATTGATCGTCCGATAAATGCTTTGGTCGAACCAGATATCGTTCCACAGACCGATAATAGATTATCTAGATGGAAGCTAACCACTAAAATGGTTCAATTAATTTGGAAACTCTGGCACCGTGATTATCTAAGCCACCTTCAACAGCGCTCGAAGTGGCAGTTCGAAAAGAACAATATTGCTATAGGAACTTTAGTTTTAGTAGAAGAAGAAAACCTCCCTCCTTGTAAATGGGTTTTAGAAAGAATTGAGGAAATCATCCCAGGTCCTGATCAAAGGGTCAGAGTTGTGAAGGTACAAACACCAAGTGGCCTTTACAAGAGATGTATTTCTAAAATTTGGAGTTTACTCATATCTCATAATTGACGTATCCATATCGTATTGTGAACATTGGTTACCTAATAATGCAACTTAATTCATGTAGAATTAAGTCTGTGTTATGGATGCCCAACTACATAGTTATGTAAAATTGTGTTTTTGACGTTTCACTTGTTTCCACATTTTAGTATTGTTTGTGTCAGTGATGTATATATTTTGCAATTCGTATTTTCCTTTATTGTCATGTTTTATGTCTCATGTTGAATGTAAACATTGCAACGCCGGGCGGGATGTTGGAGCCTGGTGTCTATGGTTGACTTGGCGAGCTGCAAGCTCGCCAATGAGGCGATAGCTTCACCAATATATTTTCCGCCCTGAGATCAGACAGACGCTAGATAGCATTCGTTCTCATCGGACTCACTACCGTGCTCCCAATCTTTTTGTTGTTAACTATGGATAAAGGGAGTTGCTTTTATCCAATTTATCGTGTACATAAATTTTAAACTGTAAATAAATTTTATGTTTGTATCAAACATCTCATAAGTTCATTTCCTTGAATCCACAGGAATTTTCCAGCGACCAGGTCCCCAATCTCGTAGGCGGGTCTTAGCTAACGGGCACTTTGGCCCCTTCAGTAGGAACTCTGAATTTCAAACAATCAAAACTCATCATACATGGATTTGACTAAAATAAAAGTATTTTACATGAATTCGTGTTATTTCGATCCATAAAACCATAATATGCTATCGAAAATAGGGATTATCTTTTAAAAAATTGAGTTGGTATAAATTTAAATATGAAGACGGACTTTAATGCAAATGAAATGCTTGTTTGTTTATAGTACTATTGCAAGTCTACTGACATTTTCGGTTTGTTTGAACGACTACACAGACAGAACAGCGAGATGTTTGGATATTTTTTGACCAACTGTAAAGAGTATAATTTTTTCTTTTCCTTAGCACGCTTATTGTACAGATTTTTTTATTATAAATACGATGGAAAGGTTTATAACTTTCTGAACTCAGAAAACGACTGCAAAGGCAGGACCGAAAGATTTTCAGCTTTTCGAGCCTTCTGTTTAGAACACACTACAATAATAATTGCATGTTTCATGAAATGCCCTCATTAACTATGCCTTCAGTTGTTCCTTGCAGGACGCCATCATGATGGGAGACATGAATGCCGGATGCGCTAATGTGAGAATTTCTGACTGGGATCAAATCGAGCTTTGGAAGAGAACAGATTTCACATGGCTTATAACGCACGATTACGACACTACGTTATCAGTGAATTGTTGCCCTTATGACAGGTATACTATAAATATCTTAAGTCTGTTCATTCTATATTTTTATGCAGTTTGTACTCCTTGATTCTACTATGTTCTACTACTAGGATTGTACTACTATGTTCGTGAGAAGGAGAAACCAAAAGAAAACATTGAACCATGGAAATGGAAATCAAGCTATTGCAAATAAAAAAGTGTCACGAAAGCCCAAGCAGAAGCAATATTTTTGTTTTCGTTCTCAAGTTGCCTTGATTACTAATATCCGTAGTGGCAAATTAACAAAAACAAACAACCCATCCATAAAATTACCAGTAAATGCTCACCGAAAAGACACAATTCAAAGGATTACTGCACTATTGCCGTCAGTCTACTTTTACACATGAATCTTTAAAAGTGACAATCTTAATTGATTAATTTTTTCTCAATATATTAGTAAACTATTAGTTTTTAAATTTTACTGGAAATTTTATATTTGTATTTATTTTCTTTTACTAATATACATTCATCACAATGGTTTAGTATCCTAGGATTCAAAGCAGTTCAGGAGAGTGGAGTGCCAGCTCGGGGGTTACTTCGTCCTTATACCGTGAGTAGTATATGTTGTTGACACCTGGACTAAATATCTTGTCGATAGAAAAGTTGTTCACTTAGACTAAATATCTTGTCGATAGAAAAGTTAATATTTGAAAAAAATATGTTTGTCCACCTATCGTACATTTGATGTACTAGGAATTGAAAGACTACTGTGAAAACAATATGATGTATATGTTGTGGTTGAATAAGCATTGGGGGTTTCGTTTGATTACTACGACATACATTGATAGATATTATGGCCGAGTGGTTTAGAGGGGATCTTGGGGGACTCGACCATGAGTATCTTTTGTCGTCTCGAGTTCAAGTCTCCGTAAATCACATTGTTATCCTGATTTTTAACTTTATAAAATAAAATGTATCACATGAACAATATTTCTGAGTCAGTAAAACACTTTAGAAAATTGAGCACTTAAGATATCATAAGTAAAATAAGTTATAAGGAAAGAAAATTAACAGTCTTAGGTATAGAAAATTTATCGCAAAATATATTTAAAACTTATACAACATATAACATATTACAAAGCAAGTGGAACATTTTCATAAAAGTAAGAAACATAAGCATTCTAAAGCGTTTCTTTCATTCACATATTACAAGTAAATGTAAAATTAACTATGAAACACATTTAAAAACTTTAAAGTTCTAAAATATATGACTTCAATTGTATATAATAGCAAGAATCATAGAAGGGAAGAGACAGAGAACAATCTTAAAACATAACTTACTTCAGAGGCTGTTCCCTCGTATTTGACTAAACGCTAAAGAGGGAGCAATTTAACTGCATGCACATCATCAGTTATATAGTATTTCGGATGAATGGCTCTCAAGTGTTTTTCGCGGGGAGGCCTATCTCATTAAGGAAAATATAATAGCGTTTGATGATCGCGTGGTATTAAGGTCAGACCATCTTAGCATCGCTCATTGTCTCCAGTTAGTCTCTCAACTGTTCTGCAATGATTGTGCTAAATTGATATTTCCTAATTTAAATTTTTCTGTCCCGGCTAATATTGTTTACCTTATTTATCATGAAGGTCAAGTTCATTGAAATCCTTCTAGAATACAGTTGTGTCTTAGAAGATAATCAATCTAAATAAGTTTAAGAAGCAAAGTGTTATAAGTTTGCTGAACTAGTATCAGCTGTATGTGTGCTGCTTTACGACTTATAATTTAATGTAATAAAGAAAATTAAATACAAAGGAACTTTTTATAATATATTTTATTATTGCAAAATATAAGTTACACAAAGCAGTAAAAATACATTACTATAATTCTACTCACAAAATAATTATATTTGTCATACAGTTACATATAATTCCATGATGGGTTAACATTAGTTCTTGTTATTATTTCGTGATTCTTAAAACCTATTTTACATGAAGCAAACGCACCAAATTATTGTCATTTAAAGTTATAAAGTATGCAAATTTTATTTTACAGCTTGAACAGTTAGAAATGTCTCCAGAGGAACTGAGTCTTTTGCGATTTCAATGCATTCCAACAGATTTGAATAAAATTGCTTTTTCGACATGAGTACTGAAAACTTTTTAACTGATGTTTCACGATGTAAGTGGTAGAAACCAAATTTGCAATCTTTAGGATTCATATGAATAAATTTTATGACCTCCGAATTTGACAATATTTTGAAGTATACGATTTTATTTGATTCGTCTAAGTGCTGAGTTAAAATGCTCTCCATACAGTCGCTTAATCTGGTAAATAAGTTTTTCATGAGTTTATGAAAAAGACGTACAGTCTTTCGAGTCTAAAAGTAGGTAACCGAACTTCTCCATAGCTGTAGTTAATATGACATCTTATCCATGTTCTAGGTCATATTTATAAGCGGAATACAGCTTTTCTCTAATGAACGATGTGAATGGCAAAATTTCAATTTTAGCTTTGAGTTTACAAAGCGTTTCACACAAGTCTTACTTTTCGATTTTCTTTGATGCATTGTGGAGAGATTTGCAATATTGATAATATGAGGGTTCTGGAGCAGTACCAATTTTCAATCGTTGATGAGCGAAACTTTGAACGATTCGTTCGTTTTCGCATACGTTTGACACTCGCAATCTGTTGATAGATAATCCTCTCGTGGTAGGCCATAAGAAATAGAGACAAAATAATCCACATGAGGCGGTTTTATAATGTTGCAGCTTCTGCGGGTTCCACTCAAGATGAGTTGAATTTTCGATTACGAAGGATTTGATATTATGAGTGGGGGTGTACCATAAGAGCAAAAAAACGTGCAGTATCCCTTTTCTTCATCGAAATATATAGCTTGTCAGTGTTGACCTTTGCAATGTGTGGGATCTGTGTTTACAATGAAGGCGATAGTGCTTTCTTTTCAGAGGAAGCATATCGCTTGCAAATATACCTCCGAAGTAGTTCTGATCTTCGGATTGCTGTGAGCAAGTCTTAACAACGTTGAGGTGTCCATGTTTTTAATAATCAGTGAAGACGCTTCTGCTTTTATCAATTTCTATAAGAGCTTGCATTTCCATGTATGCTATTAATGCAACCGTTTCGTTGAGATCGGTGTCAAACTTCAGATGAATTGATATGTCACCACTTCGGGTCACGTTTGCATATGGATCACTTGCGGAATAGTCCTGAGTGAGATCGAAAACATAAAAACACAAATCATGTTTATTACTCATCGAATGTTATACTCGTGTTATATTTACCGAGATCTGTAAACAAATTCACATAATTTCGAGCATCAAGATTTTTTGTGTAGTAGGGTGCATAAAGGGCTGTGGTTGGGATCTGCACACCGTTTTCAGAGAAATATGACTTAGGTTATAATTTTTAAAACTAAAAGGATTCTTCTTAAAATCACCGTTAAATGAAGAATTCGATATCATTCCCAAAATCATTCTATTAGGTAGTGCGCCATTGACTGCATTCGGTATCGTAACGCTTTTGAGCCCTGAATTCAGCGTAAACGTTTTCATTTCAATTCTTGTAAAAGGCATTTGAACAAGGGAATGTTCAAGCGCTTTCTCATATCCAACTAGTATAGAAACTTCTCATCGTCTCACAAAGAGGCTGATATTTTCTATATGAAGTCGGTACTCCCCTTCCTTGGCTTAATGGAGCGAATGCATGTTTTGCTTTTTATAGCTTGATGCGTATTGACACACCATTTATTAATAATTTGGATTGAGTACCTAAATCCAAATGAAGCGGTCTACACATATCAAAGAGCATACCGTTTTTAGTACGATTCCATCTTTGCTTTAATCCTTTGTTCCTTCCTGCTGCGATATATATATCATCGTACTTCTCTGCACTATCTTTATGGAACATTGCACCACTTAGTAAATTTTTTGCGAGAATTCTCGTTGAAACAAGACGCTTTGAATAAAAGCTTTGTAGGTATAATTGTTCTCTGAGGAAATTTGTCTATCATTCAGGGAAACATGACATTCAGAAAACATGGTATTTAAGAGATAATTGATGGGGCCACGTTTATCACTTTCGATGAATGCACTACCATCGCCTTTTAAAATCTTTGCTTGAACATTGAGGAGAATAAGCGCAAGATCAAAATATGATTCCCCCAATCCAGATATCAAAAATTTTATTGAGTTACTATCTGAAATAGAAGCTATAGGATGAATTTCGATGAATGACGATCGGTCGATTGCTAGCTGAATCGGCGATGTTACAAACAGATCCAGCTCGCTCTTTGTGCAATAAGTTTGCCATGTTTAGAGGTTTGAAAACACGTCTTTCGAATACAACTTTCGAGGTTTCGTCTGATTTTTTTCTTTTAATGCTTCCACCCCCTCGCAATTTGCGGAGTATATCATGTTTCATTTCTCTTCCAGATTCGTGAATCCGATCGCGAGAGGCTTCACCAAAGGATTTTCCTCGTAAAATGTCTTGCATCACGTTCTCTCCTGTAGACGTTTAGAAGTAATAGACGTTTCCCTAAATATTTCCTTGCTCTCATCATGAGTGGTAGAATGAATCGACGCAAATTACTAAACATTACATATCCTCTCTGTATTGGAAAATCCGATGAAAAATAGCTTCCACTTCCTGATTGTTGCATACAATAGTATTCAATACACTCTTTAGGGTCTAACCTACGTCTGTGTTTATGCATGATTGTGGACAGATATAAAAGAGTGGAACATTTGAAAGTTATTTTATACTAATTTTTTTCTAAAGGATAACACCAAGTTTGTTTTACAAGGTATAAATTTTATGGGTATACCGCTACTCGTACGCGATTCAATCTCAATGGCATCAAAATGTTGCTTTTTTATGCGAAAGTAAAGTGGTACTGGAAAATGTTCACAATTTGATCCTGACGTTCATTCGCATTCGGAATGATTTTTAAAATCGGAGCCAATGAGTCACCAACAAGCGATGAAGATACAATATCGGTATATACGTACATCTCTGTTATGCCCGCAGTTAATTCCAAGTTATAATTAGAAATGTATTCTCCTTCTGTGAAAGTATTTTGTGTAAATCCTAGTAAATCCAAGAGTTTATCTCCAAACACCACTTTGATGTTATGTGGTACAATCGGTTTGACTTTGGAATTAGGTAGTACTTTGAATTGAATGGATTTGAATTCACTAAAAAAGTCTTTGACTTGTCGATACATACCACTGGATATTTTTAAATTATATGTTCTGTGTTCATGATGAAGCGTTGGAAATACTTCATTGACAATAATCTTAAACTTCTCACCTTCAACTCCTAATGGATTAGAGTAATTGAATGTGATTTCTCTATTACCCCACTAATAATGTAAGAACAATCATCGATGTTTAGAGAGCTCATTAAATTAGGGCAGGAATCGAGTTCAAGAAGTATATCCACACGCTCTTTTAATTTTACAACTATATTATTTTCACGTTGTAAGAACTGTACTAGATTGCTCCCTATTGTATCAACGATCTTTCTATTGGTTTGCTCAAATATATTACCTTTCATTTTGTCTAGTAATATAGCATAACTGAATTTTGGTATTGGTTTATTGGCAGCAAGTGTTATAAACTGATTTCGAAAATTCTCCAAATTCGGAACGTGATAGTCAACAGTGTAAACTTTCGTGCTGTGCTTTTTCTACGCGTTACATCATCATTTTTTGGGTTGATTTTTAAAAAGCGCAAGAAATGTTCTGCATGTTGTGTAGTAATGTACATATCCCAACCTACTTTTAATTCTACATGAAGTCGTGATTTCGTCTCGTTGACAAAAGAATAAGAGGAGGATCTGTAAATGTTTTTTTAATATTTGCATTGATTCCTTCCACAAAGTCTATGATTTTCACTATAAAGTGGTATGTTATATTTAGGTAAGTTGTTACACCTTCCACTTCCACTGTTTTCTCTATAGAATATTCATCATTATAACCAGGATGAATGGTAAAGAATCTACCTGGTATGGTTGCTTCTGCTAAACAACATTCCCAGGTTTCACTTAGAGTGATTGGATGAGCTAATTTGGTTCGATAACGATCTGGAGTATTGTTCGGAAAGTAGTTCATACTAGCGTTTGAAGGTAAAATTATGTGAAAATCTTTTATGTTCTGATCCATCCTGGCTTAATCCACGAGTTGAATGAATCGTTGAAACCTACCCACTTCACCAATAGTTGACGAGATGGACCTTTGCCTTTAGTGCGAATAATTTTCTCAATGGCCCAATAACCATCAGACGATTTCAATACTTTTTGTAACTCTTCAGCATAAAAACGACCATCAATCTCTTTCCCATTAAAATCCTGTAGAACGTAAGTATGAGGACTTATCGAATATCTCTTGATTTTAAGTTTCTTCGGTCCATCCTGGAAGATATCCTTTTCTAAATGCTCTATGAGTTTTCGATATTCTCACATCACCCACAGCAAAACGAAATTTGGATGAGAAACTGAATCCATACAAGTGTTTATGTATCGTTGGCTCATCATCAACGGTTACTTCAGCAGGTTTGAAACCATGACTGCGGTGTACGGAGTGGTTGTAGGAATCGACCAGTGATTGTAAACTTATATAACACTTATACGAGTTACGAAAAGTAGACACGATACATGCGTGAACGAAGTGTTCGATGCATACGTTCCAAAATAGCACATTTAGCTTCACTCTTGGTTGAATAGTGATGAATACTATATTCCTTAAACAGATTGCAAACCTTTTTATTGTAGAACTCACTTCCTTTGGCAGTTTGTAGATTAGATGGTTTCGCTACATTGAAAATTACTTTTCGGAAAACCTGAACCATAGAAGTTGTTTTTTTATTTTTGATAGGAATGTCTCTTAAAAATCGAGACATTACATCAATAATGGTTAAAGTATAGCTATATCCTTTATTGTATCGTGATAGTTTCTGAACGTCTATCAAATCACTGCCATAATTCATTCACTCTGTAAGATATTGTTTTTCGTCTCTGAAATTTATAGCGCACAGGTTTGTGAATGTATAGACATCTTGTTGAGAGAGCCATTTTTGTACATCATGTCTATTAACACCACTCGCTTTTGCCAATCGCTTGACTCCTTCATAAGACCCTGGTTCTTTGGGATTGAAGTATATTTTCCTCAATCGCTCCATGTTTTCCATTTAATTTTCTCAGTTGTATCCTCCGGTGACGATGAACGTGCTTTTACCATCAGTGGGTTGGCCTCTGAAATAGCTAACTGATCTCTCATTCTTTTATTACCTATCCACTGATGTGGTATGTTTGATAAATACCCCTGAAAAATGTTTCAAAGCCTTTCAGCCAAAGGTTCAGATTTTTTAGCGTTTCTCATCAGATAACTAAAAAGATCTATTGCATTGCTTCGATATTATGATTCAACATTTACTTCTAATTCGTTACTCTCATTAAACGTATAGTTAGCATTCTTCAATCTCTCCAAGATAGGTAAAATAAATCTCTCTTTTGTTTTTGGAACAGTATTTGTTTCTTTTGTTTTTGGAACACCCCAAGTATTTAGCAATTACATTTTGAACTTCTATTACTTCTGGAAGTTTGGTTTCGGGAATTTCTGCACTCGCTAACAATTCAGGTGGAATTTCAAACGGTTTTGGAGGTGGAGAAGATTGCATGACCCTTTGGTATTTAAGTATCCACTGAGAGAGAAATTTAGCTCATATCATCAGGAATTCCATTCTGTTGCAACAAGCTAATAATATTGTCTTCCAATCGAACTTCTGGTTTATTTAACTGATAGTATTCGGATACCAGCTCTGGTGGTACTAATGCCATTTCTTCGACATTTTTATATGCGTTTTCCTATAGCTTTACCCACAATTCCCCCAGCAAAGTCAACACAGAAGGAAAAATCAGAGGGAAAAGTTCTCCTGTTTGTTTCGTTATCAGCTTGCGTTTTCGATTGATGGATATTTTTCTGTCGACCAACTGACGAATCACTCTCTTATGAGGAGCAAGTTTTTTCACTTTAGAGATGGATGTATTTCCAGATAGCAAGTTCTGACAAATTTCACGCAACGATTTCATTTGCTTATTCGAAACAGTTTTTAAAATAGCCTTTCGCTGCTGTGGACTTGCGTTGAAGAGCAAATGAAGTAAATGCACATGTCGTCTCACTCTATTCATTTTTTAATGGTAAGAAACCCAATTAATAAGTTCACGGTCTGGAAATATAGACTGTCGGAGACATTGGTTCTCTGGAGTTCTCGGGTGAACAACAACGAGCAAATAGGTGAAAGGTCTTGGAGTCGCTTTTTATAAGCATGCATGAAATATTTCCCTTTCCCTGGAAATGCTTGTCTAGCGAAACAGAGAGCTTGCGATAGATCTCGGCTATTACGAAACATAATTAGATATATATTTAAACTAATATCTCACATCACTCTCACTCGAGGAAACAAATTTTGTGTAATTAAGATCACACTATAATTATTATGATGTGAACCAATAGTAAACATATGTGATGTAGCAGTCATTAGATCATTCATCATGTCATCAATTACAATCAAATCATAGGTTTTATCTTCCTGTGGTAAGCCACATACAAATGTCATGTTTTTCTCTTCGATAAACCATGGTTGCCACACTGAGTAACACCACAAAATTTTGTCCATGTTACATTCATATACCTGCTCGGTGTTCATTTTTCTTACAAGTTGCGTTTTTCCGCTCTGTGATGGTCCTGTTACCATGCAGGTTGAAGGATGTCTCAGTTTCAGCATAGTTCACATAACTGATGAAATTCGGATTCAATCAGTTGTACCCCTATAACATTTGCTTTTAAACTTAATGAATCGTCTTTAAAAATAACATATATCGTACACATCTAAATGTTCTTTCCGACAGACATGTAAAAACAAGTTCTTTCTACTACCCAATTTTTCGGAATAATAACAGGTCGAATTGGAAATGTTGACCTCAGTATCGTCGTCTTTCGGAATCGACACGATTAACACTAAAATGATAGAGACGATAGCTAAAACCAGCATATACACATTCTTCCAATCCATGATGTGTGATAAAGCCTCTGATGTGTGATAAAATACTGGGGGTATAAAAATAGTCAAACAGAAGCCTGAAAGCAGAACCGTCCATGTCCGGTTTATTGATGTGGGTAATTTCGCTTTCTCTTCTATAGTTTTGTGTGACTATAGGATGTCCCAGGTTTTGATTTTCTAATTTTGATTTTTTAATTTTGCCTTTCTGCTGATGGTGTTTGGAGGGGTTTGTGGTCTACTTTTGGTGAACTCCCACCCACACGCAGAAAACACCATATTGTGTTGACTACCCTGATCCACCAACACTTCATTTTTTTTCGAAATGTTCTTGGTATTCCTAAGTTTAAATTCCTAAATTTATCTTTGTTTTGTTTGTAATTTTGAATTATATATATATATACAGTAGAACTCGAAATATCCGGATCAATTGGGACTAGACCCCATTCGGATAATCGAATATCCGGATAATTGGATAATTAACGAAAAGGTTATTTCTTAGTAAAAAAACGAATTTTGCTTTAGTATGTAATGTAATTTAATGACTATGAAAACAATATTGTTTACATTTTGTACTTACACACTGTATTAAAATGTATCATTGCTCGAACATATCGGTCAAAGTCAGTTGTTTCGCTGTCTTTACTCGTTTCCGCGCAGCCAAGTCTCGCATCCGCTTGACGGTGAGGAGCTGTAGATGGTCGCACTCAGACTGCCGCCCCATCCATTTTAGCGCTGTGTCAAGGCACTCAAACGCCTTACTAGCTGACGGTCACGCGTCCGGTTGAGTAGCAATGTCGTCGTCATCTTCCGGGTCATCAATGAGTTCTTCTCGCACACTTTGAACGAGTTCATCGTTACTGAGAATTTGGAATCCAAGGTCCAAAGAATCACACACCAGCCACTCACCTACGTCCTCTGCACAGCATTCGGAGCATCCAGGAATTTTCACTATGATGTTTCTCATGTCCTCAACTGACACTTCGTCCTCTTCTGTCTCTTCTTCCTCCTGCTTTTCAAGGTCCTTTATTTCTTCCACTTTCTGTACCTCCTCATTGGTTGAAATGCCTTTCAATTTGTTCCAGCTCTTCTTAATGTTGTAACGGCGGCTAAGGAAACTGGACAATCTTGCCGGCAATCAAGCGTCGAAAAGAACGACCACCGGAGCAGCTTATTAACGGCAGATAGGGAAAGCACCGCTTCCAGAGGCGAAACTGTTGGTGGCTTCGCAACAAAAGGCAGGCGCCCCTATGTCGCTCTCTATGACATTTCGAGACAAAAGGGTACGGGGATGAGTTACGATGACTATTGCCGACAAGGGTTAATGGTTCCGTTTCAAGTCCGCCGAAGTCTGACGTAAGAGTCAAGGGGAGAGGCCAACGTGCGAGGGCCATTATTGAAGGCCCGGAGAAGGTGAGGTAATCAACAGCCAACGAGCACCGACTAGAAGGGCCGACCCGAGACGAAAATGAGGAGTCGAGAAGCACCTGATATATAGTTTTTCGGATCTTTGAAAAGAGAGGAAAGAGAGGAAGGAGAAGAGAACAAGAGAAGAGGGAAGAGACCAGAGTCGAACATGAAGTGAACACCCGTTCACTGACGGCGAAAGATTGCCATCTTTTGGGAGAAACTACTCGCCCGAGTAGAGGAGATTTGAGCTCATCAGAGCCGAAGAAGGCCGATTTATCCCGCTTTGAGACTAATTTCCTTTTTTTTCCTTTTTTTCCGATTTTTCCCGCGTTGAGACTCAATAAAATACTCACCTGAGTATTTTATTGAGAAAGGCTCGCCCGTAGCCGTGAAGGAGACTTTTGTAATTTGAGTAATTTGTGAAACTATTCGCCCGAGTAGTCATTGAGATTTGAGCTCATCAAAGCTGAAGAAGGCTGATTTATTTCGCCTTGGGACTATACTCGCCTGAGTATTTTATTGAGAAAGGCTCGCCAGCAGCCATAAGAAGCACCTCGATAAAGCATTGGACTTTCCAACGAACTATCGCTCGTGAATTCCATTTTGAACTCTTCATTCGTTTTATCAACTAATTGTAAAAAGTGTAAATAAAATTCGTTAATCTAGAAATGGATCACTTTCAATGGTAACTAGTCTAAGCTACCCGTGGACCAAGACGTTACAATGTGTTTGAGTTCACCAAACTCCATGCTTCCGCCGCCATGTAAGAGCAGTCTTTTAAATCAATCTTTATGTGATGAGACACAATGCCTTTTATCTTCATCTATCAAAAGTTTCCTTAACCGTTGTCTTCTGTAATTGTGCTTCATAGATTCGATAACCGATTGGTCCATCGGCTGCAGCAAACTCGCTGCGTTTGGCGGCAAGAAGAGTTTTTGAAACGTCCATTTTCTCTTTTAAGGTGTTCTGTGGGGTGGGTGCATTGTCAATGATTAACAATCTGATGATCAAACCTTACAGCCTCCATTTCCTAAAGCCTTTTGATTTTTTTGCTTCTGGTATGAAAACTTCATCGTACCATCCGGTAAACAGAGCAACAGTCATCCAGGCCTTTGATTCTTGTAAAAGAGGGAACATTTTTTCATATTTTTAAAATTCCTGGGATATTTTGATTTGCCTATCAACAGAAGGGATATTTTGTGGTGTCCAGTAGAGTTAGCACAATTTAGCAGGGTTAAACGGTCTTTACTACCCTTATGAACAGGAGCATAGATTCCCTCTTAGAGGCTAAATTGTTTTAGGCAAAGCCTTCCAAATAAGGCCTATGTCATTGCGTTATATAAAAATTCGGCGTCATCAGATTTTGTTTCCATTTTGAATTTTTCAATAAAGTTTTCTGCTGCTTTAGGGTCTGCTGATAGCTTCTCGCCACTTACATCTAACTCACGGATACCGCGCCTTGACTTAAAATTCCGTAGCCAAACATTACTCCCCTTAAAAGAAGACAAACCTTCGATTTTCTCGGCAAAAAGCTTCGCCTTTTCGCAAACGATCGGCCCAGAAAAAGGATTTCCTACTGCTCGCTGCTGCAGAAACCATTTAATACAGCCTCTTCCAGTTCTTTGTTTTCTGCCAATTTCATAGCTCTTCTCTACGAACTCCCATCTTCACTCTCGAGGACAGACACAAAGTTTAAAATTAAAGACCGGTTTTTCTTTTAATGTCCGAAATTGATGATGTTCCCACGCTATACATCTCAGCTAACTGCTTACCAGATACTCCTCTGTCTAATTGTTCAATGATATATATATCATCAAATGTACGATATGTGGACAAATATAATTTTTGTCAAATGTCAACAACTTTTCTATCAACAAGACATTTAGTCCAGGTGTCAACAACATATACTACTACCGTGGTTCAAAATTACGAGGTGATATCCTCGGATCTTTCCCTTCGGGATTGATCCTGGACCATCGACAATAGCCTGTTCTATTGTTGTTCCAGTGCAACGTAAAGTCAACTACCAGCGTACCAAAACAGATCGAGAACAAAAGCGAAAAACACTGCTTCTGCTTGGTGTTCTTTTCTATTTTCATTATCACGTGGTAACGTCGATGTCTACTTGGTTAAGTTTACGTTCAGTTTTACTTTTGGTGAACAGCGCTTTTTACAAGAACTCTCAACGGTTTTGCTATATAAGTAATTCTGAAATTTTATTTAATATCTCGATTTCGCGCGCATGCACACACAGACCTTATTTACTCCTTAAAAAAGAATTTCTCAAGTTTGAGTAGTCTTTTATTTTTGAGTGTTAATACAATTAATGTGGAATACAATTAATGATATACACTGATGAGCAATTGAATTAGGGATAGCTGGCATTATGCAAATTTGGAGCTGCGTGCAGGCCTGGAAGCGGCTTGCAAATGACGTAAGCAGCTGTTTGACAAGATAAGGAGTGCTGCTCACGGTATTAATAATAGTCAAAAGCAGTATGGGTAAGAGTGTGGATCTAAGCGCATTTGATCGTGGGCACATAGTCGGGGCCCGACGAATGGATCACTCCATCTCGGAAGTAGTGCAGACACTCGGATTTTCACGCACCACTGTATCAAGGCTGTACCGTGAGTACGTCGCTTCAGGTAAAACCATCCCTGCTAGGGTCAACTGCCGCGGACAACAGCGTGTGGATGAATGAGGTCGTCGTCGGCTAGCCCGCCTTGTAAACAGCTGATAAACAAGCCACAGTACAACAGATCACCCGTCGATTTAACGCTGGTGTACAACAACGTGTAAGCTGCCACACCATCCAAAACCATCTCCTCTCTCTGGGGTACAGAAGCCATCGTCCCACGAGAGTCCCTCTGTTGACTGCACAACACAGGGCGCAACTATTAGCATGGGCTCGGGAACATCGCCAATGGACCGTCGAGATGCGGAAAAACGTTGACTGGAGTGATGAGTCGAGATTCACTTTGGTACATGCCGATGGCAGAGTACGTGTACTGCGTAAACCACATGAAGCGATGGATCCTTCCTGCCAGCAGGGGACTCTTCAGGCTAGTGGAGGTGGCATTCTCGTTCGGGGACTGTTCACATGGACTGAAATGGGACCCCTGGTACGTGTGATATCGTCTCTCACAGGTGAATGTTACCGGGATATCCTTGACGACCATCTGCTCCCGTATGTTCGTTTTCGACAGCCCACTACAGAGATTGTCTTTCAGCAAGACAATGCACCGTGCCATCGCTCCCGAATTGAATCCGAATGGTTGGATGAACATTCCACAGACCTGCACGTGCTTTCCTGGCCATCAAGGTCACCTGACCTCAATCCAATCGAGCACATCTGGGATGCAATTGAGAGAGATGTCCGAGCCTCAGACCACCTTCCATCTAATCTTCGTGAATTGTGGGAGATTGTTCAGGAGTCGTGGATATGTATGGCTTCCCATCGCTTCCAGTGTTTTGTCGAGTCCATGCCAAGACAAATGACCGCCGTCATCAAGGCGAAAGTTGGTGCTAAGTGCTACTAGACAGGTATCCCTAATTCAATTGTTCTTCAGTGTATACCAATGAATTTTCTGCCTGAATTTTTTACGTTCCTCTATTTTGAATTAAGAAAAATGTTCAAATTCAGTTTTTTTCACCAGAATAGTGATAGCTGGTGATGAAATGGAAGATGCAGTCATTTGGAATTCTGTTGCTGTCTTTAAATATCGGGATTTGTATGGACTCTCGACTGACACGGTATACTACAGTTTCTCTTAATCTGTGAGTGCTCAAATTGTGTAATGTGACGTTGAGTATCCGTGTACACTTTCTTATGGCAATTCCACGAAACATGGGACATGGAAGTAAAAAAAAATTTTTAGAAAATTACCTCAACTTTTCTTTAGTTCTTTTCTTGATAGTTTAAAGCTTTTATACTTGAATTCGGATACAAATTTACGCATTTATTTTACAGTATTATTCAGTACCTGGTCAACTGTTCTAAAACCAGAGGTGTGAAGATTTTTCATTGTGAACTTGGCTGTCTTTCAAGCACTTTTTTCTAATAATATTGTGTATTTTTGTTTAATTTTCATGCATAATAGAAAAGCGATTTCAGTAGAGAAAATTATGTCTAATTTTGTAACATGTATCCATTACAATATTTATGGAATAATTTCTAAAAAACTACTTACTATTATGTAACGTGAGTCACAAAAACTTCGTTTTTTTTAATTCTTTTAAAATATTCTGTTTAAAATTAAAACTTTCACTTTTCTTCTTATTTAGTATGAGTACCTCTTTCCGCTTACTTAGAGTAAGAGTAAATGAAAAATTTTATTTTAATTCATACTTTTTCTTAAAAGACAGAACACATTTAATTTTGTAACGTGAGTCACACATAATCTGTCATTAGGTTAAATGTTGTACACAAAGTTTTGGTTTTTATTTTTCTATTAAAATTTGAAACGCAAACGATTTCGCGATAGATTTACTTTTATTCAAACTTGTTCCTTTTCTTTATACAATATAAAAATTATGTTATGGCACCTACAACAGCTGCAGAAAGGCAAAGAAAGCACAGAGAAAAATTAAAGCAAGAAGGAAATCATGACGATTATAAAAAAGCACCGTCTTACTATGAAATAATACGGATACAGAGGGGAAGAAAATCAATGAAAATACTAGTAGCTGTACAAAAGATTTAAAATAAAAAAGAAGTAGAAAAGTTAAAAACAAAGTTTAAAAGTATCGCGTTTTAAGGAACAAAGAAACTTTAAAGAAAGAAACACCTCGATAGTACAAAAATGCGAACACTTTTGGCAAAGTTATAACCCAAGCCAAAACGTGATTTATCTAGCACACCACGTCGTAAAATATTTGTGGTGAGGAAATGTTTAGCAGCATTTGTGATGCGAGTTTAAATGCAAGATTCAATTCAGTTAGTAATCATTCAAAATCATAAGCTTTGAGTAGATACAGTAGACAAAATTATATCATTTTGTGAACGAAATTATATTAACCCAATGGCTTCTGGGCCTAGAAACGTCGCTACGAAGGAAGTGTTTAGTAAATAATGTGCGTACGAATTCGTAGAAGCCAAATGTGTAGAAGACAAAAGTTTTTTAAATTCTAAGGGAAGAAATAGCAAAGAAATTCAGATCTTCAATTACAGCATATTTGGCCCAAAGTGCTTCCAATAATAGGAATAAAAAGATTTAATGTTACCAAAAGGGTATCTCCTATATAGTGACATCTCATGTACCACACCTATACGCTGTTATATTTATTTCGCGCACTGTTTATAACCTGAAAATTTTGACGTCATATGTAGTGAAAGCGAGTGGATTTCGTTTTTAACTTTTATGTTTATTTTTTAATTGCCTGAGGGTTGGCTGGTGGGTTGTTTTTGGGTTTCATGGCCCTAGGATCACACCGGACCAAGTTACGCCAAACACAAGACGCAACTTTAAGTAAAAGATGTTATGAAAGGGGAAATTGCATGAGGGATAATTAGAAAGAAGCCACTAGGATATATTCAAGGAAGTTGTCGGTATCCATTGACACAGACTATAATTGCAAATAATATTGCTCCGCGGTAATCGTTGCTTCCGAAGGCCTAATTCTCGAGAGTATGGACTTTGAATTAATCGATGTCACAATTGTTGAAAATGAACGCAACTCACACTTCATTGTAGTCAAATAAATTCCTACCTACAAAATTTGCAAGGATGGCACTAACACAAAAAAAATTATATACATAGCAATTGCAGCACGTGAATTGTTTAAGGATTTTGTTGATACACTTACTTACGTAATCATAAAGATAACATCTCGAGGATGAATTCCTGACATTGAAATGGCAGCTATATGCCTTATGTATGAGATAATTGAAGTTTACCCAAATTTTCACTCACTGTACAATTTCATGATCAGAAAATAAAATTAACAAGGACTATCAACTTTTAACCCCCTTCGCTTTGAAACAATGCGTAAATCTGGTTGCTTTCAATGACCAAAAATTTTATGAAATGCATACCATATTACTTCGATTTTTTGAATAACAACGAGAACAGTTAAAAAATTCCACATGGACGAGTAATCAATCTATTTACACGTTGAGTTATACTTGAATTTTAAAATTGAGTATATTGTATTAATATAAGAGCACGACATATCCTTTTCAGGCTCTCGCAGTGTCCGATCATTGGCCAGTTGAAGTTAAGCTGAGAGGAGGCAGTAAGCATACTACAATACCTGATTGATGGTGGTGGTGTTATTGTTTTACTTAAGTTTCTCTTCGTTCTTTTCCTCTATTTTTTCCACGAAAAGAACTTGTAACACAACAAAAAAAGATGGTAATATATAATATTTTAAAGTTGAAATTATAATATCAATTCTTACTGTTTCCATCACAATTCTTATTTAATTAAACCTGCCCCTCAGCTATCGAATTAGCAGATGTTGCTGTCAGTTACTAGCAGTCACATCGAAATTGCCGTATTCGTATCCAGAATCTTTGAACTGACTTGTTTGCCTTCAGAACAATACCCAATCTAATCACATTGAAAGAAAGGTGAACAGGAAAAATATTATGGAAATACTCCTTTTTTGTTAAAATGATAATATTCATATCTTCAACTGTAATTGTATTTTTTATGGAACTCAACTCAATGCTGAGTTACTATAAGAAATAACTAATCAGTTTGAATAATTTTGAAGCTTGCATTAAACCGTGCTATACATTCGCAGCTTCTGAGTCTGCAAAATCCAACCTGAAACCCAGCCTTTGCTTGACGCTTCATGACTTTCGATCTAAGAGTTTGCCACCGCAACTTCAAACCCAAAGAACCACGTTCGGCTTCACTATCACAAGAACACAAACCTCAACAGAACTATACTCTGAATCTTCGAATGACTCCGAACTTCTGCAGAATCTTCAGACCCTGCAGGCCAGATACCAACAGCTGATATCGAAGGAAACAGTGGACGCTATGGTGTACAAAGTTGAGCACGGCGCTCTGAATGACTTGACGTCCAATGACGCTTTAGAACATTCATTGTTTAACATTTTAATTCATTTTGATGCTGCTGAAGAAACTACAACCGTACATTATTGTACTTCTACAACGATCAATTGAGATGAAATTATGTAAAATAAAGATTGCATGAATTTTTGACTGAAAAAAGTGATTGATTATTAATTATTTTAAAAAGGTACTCCTTTTAACTCTCACATAGGAAGGACAAATCACTTAAAAACACTCCACAGCAGTCATATTTTTTGTCATATAATTTTCTTATAAGTATATAACACTTCATTTTTTTTCTTCGTAATTTTCTTGGAACTCTAATTTAAATTCCTAAATTTCTCCTTGTTTTGTATTATTGAATTATATTGCTAGCCATGCTATTGCAGCTTCATCGCGCATACATGACAGTTCTGTTTTCTGGCTTCTGTTTGATTATGTTTTTGCCCCAGTATTTTGGCTTTTTAGCCTTCTGGCTTTTTGCTTGTCTGCACTTTTGCCTTCTGGCTTTTTGCTTGTCTGCACTTTTGCCTTCTGGCTTTTTGCTTGTCTGCATTTTTGCCTACTGCATTTTTTCTGGTCTATATTTCTGGTACTATAGGTTTTTATATTTTGTATATTTAATTTTTAAGAAAAAAACCCACTTTTTTGTAATTGTAGGTCAAAGGTCAAATTGAATGACCTTGAAACTAAAAAAGTCATATAATACGTCATTAGAAAGATTATACATTTTTCTACAAAATAAGCTCTCGTTCAGTATGATTGGACAGTTAGGTCCAGAGAAAGGTACAGGATATTTAGTGAGTCTAAAATCACGAAAAATTGGCCAATTTTTCACTTAAAATTAATATACATAAAAAATTATTGAAATTGGGTGCTAAAAATTTTCAGAATTTCTTATATGGCTGGGAAACAAATTAGGCGAGTTTTGAAAAAATTGGAGGGGATCGGGCTGAAAATTACCCTTTACTGTGCTGTTTCACGTGGAATAACCATATTGCAAAAAAAGCAATCTACAGTTACCTGAGTTCAAATAAAAACGTAAACGCTTTTTTGTACAATTGTATACTACTCACATTGTTATAAGAATATATATGGTATATGCACGATATGGATATGCATGTAATATGGAATACCGAAAAATGCATCAAAATCTATCGGAATTTGTATAAAATGCTTCTGTGCTAGAAGGCATTCTTATGTTTTGAGCGTCAGACGAGAATCTGTTGGGGAGATAAGTCCTAACGCAACTCCTCGCAGTCTCCCATGGCCCTTGAAGACTGACCAAACTTCTGGTCCGATTTCAAGACTAATGTGGTAACGGCACCCAATTTTCCAATGAACAAATTTGTGAAATTAACACCGAATAGAAAATCCACCACCACAATATCCAGACTGAGAACAGGACATTTTAAAGGCATGAAAATTAACTGTGATGGAACCAGAACATACAGACATTGTAACAACTATCTGGGAGTTGAACTTACACCTCATAACATATCACCTGGCCTGCAAAATAGTAGTTGCTCTTCAAACTATCGATTACCATTCTGAAGAACAGCTTTACAGTGAAAAAATAATTGACATCGTCAAAGTTATGCGAAATGCACATGGCTACATCTGACTCAAATGAACACAACAACGAGGATCTGCTTTTAAATGGCATTTTTGTACTTCGAGATGCGAAAAATATTTTTAAAACTTGCTTAAAAAGTCAAAATCATTTATGAGAAAATAATTCCAGAATATTTTTATCACATGATTTATAATGAGATACATTTGCTTGTGAATCTTTAACACTAGTTTTTCGTTAAATTCATTTTATCTTAAAACAAGTATAACTTTTTTCGAAGCACATGTGTACGCAATATGAAACATGTTTCATAATGCGTGCATGTTTCATGTTTTGAAATAATTTTGAATAGAATTGTCATGCGTGTTATAGAATTCTCTATGGGAAATGAGAGTTTTTAATTTAAAATGAAGTAATCAGTACTTTGCCCCCAAACAACTCGGTTGGTTGGGTTTTATGGCACAATGCACCAAAACTCGGAGAATTGAGTTTGACTGAAATTCTGCATCCATGGAAAATTTCAAGACTCCATTCAATACGGTCTGCGGACTCCACCGACACCCACTCATTGTATTTTAGTAATATAGATCAAACTGTATATTATAGATTTATAATTTATTATGTAGCTCAAGATTTTTACTGCTATTATTGTTTTTCCCCCTTACTGCACCTAAAGCAACACTTCTGAAACGAAATTCATGAGAAAAATTACGTGATTGGTGTGTTCCTGGCTAAGATCGGACAGAAAATTGTACAACCAACATTGGTAAATACAGCATTAGGTAGGAAACCTATATTGCCTGAGATTTTAGAAACAAAGCTGGTTGAATAGATAAGAGGTTTTTGGCTTGAAAAGGAAGAATTCCTTTTGAAATTCTCAGAAAACCGCATCAAACTCAGAAAAAAAACACTTGCCACCCTTTCCAATATCAAAAAGTTTAATGTAATCAAAAGTAAACGTAAAAACATGAAACGTATTTAGTTTTGCTTTTTTAGAATTAAATGTACGTTTTGGACGTAAAAAGATATTTTTGTGTGTTTGTGACAAAATCGTTGTGGTCTATTAGATACCGGTTTTTTCCAAATCGACAATTCTGGCTTTTTTCTCTTTTTCAGAATAACATGAAATTTTTTAATGTATGATAAATAATTTAGTCACATATGAATCTTAGTTAATTTTGCAATTATTTGGCGTTTGATTCATCCAAAAAAAAAAATTCCCCTGGCAAACTTTTAATATTTGGCTTTCCATATTACTTGCCTGATGATACGCCGACTAACTGGTGTAGTGGGGGGTTATAGCGTCTGCTTGCTACCCAGACGTTCCCGGGTCGAATATCGGATTGTAAGCGCATGGATGTTGGTTAATGTCCCTGTAAGTAATAAAGGCGGCTTACCCACTGGGTGTTCCTTCACAAATAGCCATCAGTTTGTCCCTTGAAAGACCGATGGCCAATGGTCGGGCATTAGAAATTAAATTAACATTACGTACCTTTTTCCCCTACTACCACAAGGATCGCTAAGTTTCAGATGAGGAGACTAACTCTCTTATCTTGAGATTAACGATTAAGTAACCCAATTCACAATGATTCACAGGGAAAAATCGACAATCCACCTATGCAGTGCAATGTTTTGCTCACCCCTGGTATCATTGAAATATTCAACACTCAAAAATACAGAAATATAATCTATATAATTAAAAATATAATGTTCGTTTGTTCCTTAACGCAAAATCTCCCAAAATTTGTCACCCATTGCCTTGAAATTTTGCCACAACGTTGCATTCATTGCCATTTCAGTTCAAGAGATTGCAATTCCCAATTCGATTGGCGTTTGCAATCATCATAAACAAAGCTCAGGGCCAATCGTTAGAATTGTGCGGTTTAGATCTAGACACGGATTGCTTCTCACATGGACAATTATATGTTGCGTGTTCTAGAGTCGGCAAACCAGACAATCTATATCTTGACAGACAATGGAACAACAAAAAACATTGTATACCCACAAGCATTGTGAAATAAAAAATATTGGAAATGTGTGCTTTCTTTTTTCTCTTTTTTCAATTTAATCAGATGAGCCACAGCAACGCGTGGCCCGGTACAGCTAGTACGATATAAAAATATATAAAAAGAGTATTCATTCATGTACTCAATCACTAAAATTAAATACAGTTCCAATAGTTATTCCAGAGTTTAAAAAATATTAAATGCAGAGATCGAATTTCTGATGACTTCAGCTCCCAAAAAATACTTAACACAAAAGAAAATCAGCTCTAAAACCGGAAATAAATAGATAAATGAAAAACAGAAATTTCCAAACGAAAGAACAACGTTGTGAAAATAAACATCTGTCAAAGGTAAAAAGATTCTAACCTAAATATAATTTAAGAGATAATAGTTTTTCCGATTTTCTTATCACTTGTCACTCGCCTGAAAGGCAAGAGTTACTTAAAAGTGTTACTTGTCCATTTGGCGACCACGGTAGAAGTGAGTAATGTATCGTTTTTAAAACTATATAATTTTCAACGAATGAGTCAAAAATAGTCATATTTCCTCGTAGCATTAAAATGAACGGGTGATAATTTGTAGCAGATGAATTTCACCAGCCAAGCAAGTTTCATGTCAAATTTATTCTGTAACTACTAAGATCAGGACCTAAGGTTTAAATTCGGATTCCGAAACACTATGAACATCTATGCCATCCAGGTCATGCCACTAAGCCGTATGTTCTGATCTAATTAACCCTCATGCAATATAAACGGATCGTGGAACCTGTAACAAACTTTTGCTTTTTACTTGATTGTCTTTTTATTTTTATAATTGCAGTATGCTTTCGGAATTTGGCTCTGAATAATCTATCTAACCAGTGTCTGAGTGCAGAAAAAAGTCTTTTACATACATCGTAATCGGATCTCCAATTGTTATCGGACAAAGAAAAGTGCAAAAGTATGTTTTGTTTCCTTATGACTTCAGTATTAAAAAGTCATAAAGAAATACTGCAAATAATGATATAAGAAAGGAAGGGGCTCAATGCTCTCATTGGATGTCAAAGCCCACTTTCTGTTTAACGTCAAATCACATCTTTTCGTAACCGAATTTGAAATAATGTTCAATAAAAACATGAAGATGAATTTAAAAACCTCTACATAAAAATACAAATTTTTTCCAATCAAGTCGAAAACACTTTAGAATTTAAAAAAAATTCCTTTCAGTAGTGCATCTTCTCTGTGTGCATGAGTGATCAACACATCTGCAGGGTCCACTAGCTCTATTTCACAACATAATTAATAATAATAACAAAAATAATGCCCATTAACCAATGGTTAATGAGCTGATTTAAATCAATGTCCTATTTTAACTAGAGTTCAAAAATGAATTTTTCAAATTTCTATTCGTTTAATTTGTGAATAACTTTGATTTTCTTGTAATGTTATAATTAGAATATATAGTACTTGGATTTAATTTCTTTCAGACGTCTCCATCATGAATTGTCTCGTCATTTTCTGGCAATTGTCGATGTTGCTCACTGCTATGGTTTCAAATGTGCAGCTATTAAAGGAACAAAATGGATCGGACCAACGTTTTCCTCTTCGATCTGAGAATCACAATTCTGGGAAACCTATCGTCCAACAAAACAATGCTGTCGAACGTCCACTGCTAATCGGCTCTTTCAATGTTCAAACATTTGGGAAGAAAAAGTTATCCAATTCAGATGTATCGAGAATTGTGGAAGAGGTAAAAATATTTGCAGATTTTGTTCAACTAAAAGATAATTATTACTTCCCCAACTCATTTAGAAAGTGAAAATAAATTAAATATGAAGAAACTTTTAACGAAAGCAATTTTATTGAATATGTGATATGTAAATCAGCCTGCATCAACTACATGCTCTCCAACACACTTCTTCTCCAAGTCCCAGCACAACTTTATAAAGACTCCGATAAATTCTGTTCAGTCCAGCTTCAAACTTCACAGGAGATTGAGGATCTATTGGCCAAGGTTCTCCGCGCACTCCACAACCATACCCCCTGCATCATATTAAGTAGACTATAAATACACACAATATTATGCACAACATTCATGATGAGTCTCGATCAAAATTAGGAATTGCACGCCCCATGTGTGTTATTTCGGCGTCTTAAGTTAATCGCCAGATTCTGTTTTCAAACTTAAGACATTTATTTAAGAAGACTAATGTAAAATTGAAGACCGAAAATACAAAAATTGGCGAGTGACTTAGATTCCGAAATAACTACTTTTCTCAGTAATCGTTTCAAATTCTAGTCAAGCAAAGCTCATCATGAATTTTGTAGCATTGTGTGCATAGTCTACTTCATATGACGCATACTGCTTATGTATTGCTATGACGTATGCTGTTTTACATATTACCACAATTTGGACGAGTACTACATCCTTTCACTCGCTCTCTACCAAACGCCATTCTTCACCATTTCATTAACTCAAATGCAATCTATTTTATACTCTAAAAAACATAATTATACATTCTACTGAACAGAACTTTTACTGATCTCATCACTATTTCCCGACACTAGACATTAATTTTTTTGTAAATAAATTAAGTTATACATTTGAGTAATGTACAAAATTAGAAAGGTAGAGTAGGGAAAGCAATGGAATTTAAACAAAGCGCTTAACAACTGATATCTTTAGCACGGATTCAAAGTTTATCATTCTGTGCCGAAAGCGATAGCAGTGGAAATGAGTTGGCGGGGGAAAAACCATCCACCGATCGCCATTCATGCATTTGCTTATGGCAGTCTTCTAAAATCGCTTTCAAATCTTTTAAAAAATTGGCTGATTCAATGTCGACTACTTCTCGTCGGAGTCGCAATAATCACATTTCATGACTTAAACACATGTTTACTTTAGATCTTTATAAACACATTTTCAAAAAATATAAATTCCAAAATTGTACTCAAATTTTCAAAAATAACAGACAAATAAATTTCGTTTTTGGACATACAAAATTTATGATCGCCAATAACAATTTCCGTCTCTGAATCTTTTCATCTCTGGGAACCCTGATTTTATCTCAAAGAACTAGAGATTAGAAGAATCCAGTTTGAGAAAAACTGCCTTAAACAGGGCACCTTTCTTAAAGAGTGTCTTTTAGAATCAGCTCAGTACGCAAAGGGTTATTTTTTTTATCTGTTTTAAATGATGCCAATGTCGCAATTGTAATCAGACATTAAAGCAGTGCTTCCCAACCTTTTTCACGTTAAGGGGCACACCTCATAAGCGTAAATAATTTCACTACACACTATGAAGAAACATTTTTCTATTAACATGATTAATTTCTTCTATTTCATACTAGGGATTCAATTAATAAGATTTTTCTTTCAAAGATTTTTGCATTTTAATACGTAAACATTCCAGCTAGACATTCGTTTCAGATAAGTCTTCTTATATGCAGTCATAATCACGAAATAAACGAAACAAATGGAATGAAAATACCTATAATCCATACATCCTCAGTGAATGATATTTGACATTGTTTTCATATCGCATCTATGAACTAAATTGTCAGATTTGATTGAATGAAACTGATCAAATTTTTAGAACATTTATTTTATAAAATTATAATGTGAAAAAACAAAAGTAAAATTAATTATACTCAAAAGAATTACTGACTATGTATAAATATACTAATAATTTTAATGACAAAACAAACATTTTAAATATTATTATAAATATCTACAAATTCTTTTGCCACAGTTAATACATATATTACCTTCTTATTTCAGTGAGATACTTGGGCTTGTTTCTGTGAACACAACTCTTTTATATATGGGTCTATGGCTGAAAAATCTACATGCACACACAATTCATAATCAAGACTTTTCAATGATGATCTCTTTAAATTCGTGATAGTGAGCATAGAAAGAAAACTTTGTTCACACATGCGTGTTGTAGCAAATGGTAAAAGAATGCTTATAGCTTTTTCGGCGATGGATAACTCTCCGGTACCTTCGCCCCATAATCAGGACTTTGCGGTTAAATTTTTCGCAGTGCACTTCAAGTCCTTTCGCGGCACACCGACGTGCCGCGGCACCTCGGTTAGGAAGCACTGCATTAAAGAACTTAAAAACACTAAAAATTACAAGCGTTATTTGTTTCAAAATTCGCCCATGCGAGATTGCAGACTACTAATGGCAGAAAAAACTACAATGACAGAGAAATACAAATTTCGAATCATTTCTGTTATTGTCTGAAATATATTTCTTCTTCCAACATTCCCTTCCTCTCAAAATTTCTGATCAAATATAAATCGGTTATGACATACGAAAAGCTCTTTAAAGAGCAATAATATATTTACGCTTTTAAAGTTAATTTTGTAGTCGGTTGGCTCAAAATGAGAAAACTTCATTTTTTCCTTCGATAATACGGTTGAATACAGGTTTCCTTCAAAAGGGTAGAGCCACAAACATGAATTAAGCCCTGTGGCAATTTTTAATTTCCATGATATTTGTCTGAAAGATAAGACTTTTGTTGTTCTCTTAGTGTCCCTTTCAATATATGTGCTTCCCACCTAGACTAAGCATTTCAGTGAAATGAAAAATGAACCTAAAAATATAATTTGAATGATCGCATTGTTGTAACTTCTTATTTTTAGATTGTGCTCCGTTATGATTTGATTGTTATCATAGAAATGATGACAAATTCCAGTAAACTTCTGCAAAAGTTTTTGTGGGACATTAATAGGTGAGTCTTGTAACTTTTGCTTAGTGGTCACGTTCGAAATTCTAACTCACAAATACAGTTTACTTCACATAAAAATACTTGGTGTATGTGATTTCACAAAACCCGTTAGACAAGGATTGCTAATCTAATATAAAATAGCAACACTAGCTGACAGGATAGATGGATAAGTGTGCAGAAGTGGGCACTATCTTAGAAAAGTTGGTGTAACAAGTTCGAGTCGGCTTCCGGTACCTTTTTTTAATTTTGCGGAACCCAATATCGACAAAGAAAAACATTTAACAGCTAGGGGCTTTCAACTTACATAAGCAGGCTTGTATTCATACATACTTATAAACGAATATGATTTCAGAAACAAATATATTGCATATTTCAATAGATCATTTTTCCCAACATAACTTAGTATAGTTAGTTATGAGGTAGGTATTTTAATTAATGTCGCACTGGAGCAACACAACGGGCTATTGGCGATGGTCCGGGATCAAAACCGAAGGGAAAGAACCGAGGACAACACCACGTAGTTTTGAACCACGGTCAGATGACGAGGTCACACCTGAGTTGGCACCCCACTCTCCAAATTTCCACATCACGCCAACGTGAGGACATTTTAGGCCACGACAGATTTAACGTGCACCAGCCCCTTTGGACACTACGGTCTTTGGTTGGATTCGAACTCCCAACCCTCCGGTTGCTAATCCATTTCTCTTCCAACCGGGCTACCGCGGCCCAGTTAGTCATGAAATAAAGATATCAACTTTTAGGGCTAAAACATTTTAAGCTTTGCATTTAATATGGTCATTCATCTGCGAATGCTAGACTTTACCACTTCAGCTATTAGCCTTAAAAGTATTTAAGTCTTTAAAACAGTTATTCAAAACTTCAACTATTTAAAACATACCAAGAGGCAAAAGGGCCATTCCTGAGTGGTATGTTGGGCGTGTACTTGCATGTAATCAGATAAAATAGGGATGGCCGAAAGAAGGCACAGAATGCCTCTAATTTTAAATAAACATGTCCAGCTATAGATTTTCCGATATTATTAATTTTACACTTTCGTTCTTTGTAGATTATTTCGCGATTGTAATAAAATGCAAATCTGGATAATTTACATTAGAATATTCAAAACGCAGTCATCAAGGAAAGGAATGTATTTAGGTCGAGACCACGTGGCATAAATCCTCCCGAAATGGTTTTGTAATTAAAAAGCTATCAAATATACATGCTGAAGCAAATTATGCCAGAGAAAATCGAAATTTCGTAAACCACACCACCAAAATATACGTCTGGATGCGTCAATAATCTGAAACCAGTAAAAAATCATTAAACGCAATGATCACATTTAACATTACGACATATAGGGAACCAGGAGAACGATTGATTGATTGGATTCTATGGCGCAAGGGTCATATTTGGCCAAGATAAGTCCAACAACGTCCAGTAAATGAACATTCACACACAAGAAAAGCTTTACTGACGGAAGAGGAATACACCCAAGGATGAATCGAACCTGTGCCGCCTGCAACACGCAGATTGCGAGCGCAGTGGGCAAAAACACTGAACCACAGTGACCCTAGGAGAAAGATGACTGGACCTCCTTCAAATCATTTTCTAAATAAGTGTTTGATGAAGGACGTTTTTTCAGAAAATCAAATGATTTTGAGGGGGGCTCACTGATTCTTGTACATAGGTGAATAATACTTCAGGAACGGCCCAGAACAGGAAATTGTACAAAATATTCGCATCAGCTTACTTTAAAGTGATCCTTACCCTTTGCGAAAAAAATATTTAAAAAATGCTATGGGTATAATTTTAGTATATCATTTAAAATATCTAAGAGTAGTCAGGTTTCTGCGCTTAATGCAACGCATGCTGTGATTGATCTGGATGTGCTTTGGATTTCTTTGTTGGTGTTTTCTGAGCTAAATTCAATTTTAACGTTTTCAGCACATTTAGACTACAGAACTTTCTGGATATCTGAGATTCATTCATCTCATTACCGAATCGTCATACACGTGATTTTATTTCCCTTTTTGCTAAAAACTAATGTTCACAGATCTAATAATCATAAAAATGACATTCAATAAGTCATTATCTATTTCATGAAATAACTTATTCTAAGTAAAAGGGACAAGTAAATCCATCCTTTAAAAACTGCATTGTACTTTAAATGAACTGTATTTGTTGATTGAATTATAGGTCTGAGTTCCATCATCTTTTAATAGACAAGATCGCAAAAAATATCCATTTAAGAGAATTTTCGCAGGTGTACATCTAAGAACTTTTGATCCCAGGGATAAGAACAGAAATATGCTTACCTTCTATTCTTCAAAAGCGTGATAACCTAACACACAAAAGTTGTTGCTTATCTCCACGTCTAGCTCCAGCCAGACCAAATCCACGAATCCATTCACCTGTACAAAGTCATACACCAAAAGAGGTTCAGAAAACAGATCGTCTCGGGACAACCCCAGGCACTCGAGAATGTGTGTTGGGGAGGCCTGGTCAGACTGGTATTTAGGGCAAACAGGATGAATCTTGCGACTACAGCAAAATGTGAGACACCTCAGATGGCCACTGAAGAAGCGGGTGAGCGCTGTCTGAATATGTCTCAATTGAGAGCAAGAGATCTTCCGGTGTGATCCCACGATACCAAGAGTGCACCTCTTATCAAGATTTTTTCTAATAGAATAAAGCTCAAGAAACGTCAATGAGTGGGTATCGGACAAAGGTTCATCGACACCCTCCTTCGCCAAATCACCCGCTACTTCGTATCCCCTGAGGTCCACGTGAGAAGGAATCCACTGTAAGTGCACCTCACAGATGGATGAGACATGCTTGAGTTTGTTAAGGATCGCTATGCCAATTCTATCTCCCACACTGCGCCAGTTAGATAGATGTTGGATGGAGCTGCGACTACAGCAAAATGTGAGACACCTCAGATGGCCACTGAAGAAGCGGGTGAGCGCTGTCTGAATATGTCTCAATTGAGAGCAAGAGATCTTCCGTTGTGATCCCACGATACCAAGAGTGCACCTCTTATCAAGATTTTTTCTAATAGAATAAAGCTCAAGAAACGTCAATGAGTGGGTATCGGACAAAGGTTCATCGACACCCTCCTTCGCCAAATCACCCGCTACTTCGTATCCCCTGAGGTCCACGTGAGAAGGAATCCACTGTAAGCGCACCTCACAGATGGATGAGACATGCTTGAGTTTGTTAAGGATCGCTATGCCAATTCTATCTCCCACACTGCGCCAGTTAGATAGATGTTGGATGGAGCTGCGACTACAGCAAAATGTGAGACACCTCAGATGGCCACTGAAGAAGCGGGTGAGCGCTGTCTGAATATGTCTCAATTGAGAGCAAGAGATCTTCCGGTGTGATCCCACGATACCAAGAGTGCACCTCTTATCAAGATTTTTTCTAATAGAATAAAGCTCAAGAAACGTCAATGAGTGGGTATCGGACAAAGGTTCATCGACACCCTCCTTCGCCAAATCACCCGCTACTTCGTATCCCCTGAGGTCCACGTGAGAAGGAATCCACTGTAAGTGCACCTCACAGATGGATGAGACATGCTTGAGTTTGTTAAGGATCGCTATGCCAATTCTATCTCCCACACTGCGCCAGTTAGATAGATGTTGGATGGAGCTGAGACTACAGCAAAATGTGAGACACCTCAGATGGCCACTGAAGAAGCGGGTGAGCGCTGTCTGAATATGTCTCAATTGAGAGCAAGAGATCTTCCGGTGTGATCCCACGATACCAAGAATGCACCTCTTATCAAGATTTTTTCTAATAGAATAAAGCTCAAGAAACGTCAATGAGTGGGTATCGGACAAAGGTTCATCGACACCCTCCTTCGCCAAATCACCCGCTACTTCGTATCCCCTGAGGTCCACGTGAGAAGGAATCCACTGTAAGTGCACCTCACAGATGGATGAGACATGCTTGAGTTTGTTAAGGATCGCTATGCCAATTCTATCTCCCACACTGCGCCAGTTAGATAGATGTTGGATGGAGCTGAGACTACAGCAAAATGTGAGACACCTCAGATGGCCACTGAAGAAGCGGGTGAGCGCTGTCTGAATATGTCTCAATTGAGAGCAAGAGATCTTCCGGTGTGATCCCACGATACCAAGAATGCACCTCTTATCAAGATTTTTTCTAATAGAATAAAGCTCAAGAAACGTCAATGAGTGGGTATCGGACAAAGGTTCATCGACACCCTCCTTCGCCAAATCACCCGCTACTTCGTATCCCCTGAGGTCCACGTGAGAAGGAATCCACTGTAAGTGCACCTCACAGATGGATGAGACATGCTTGAGTTTGTTAAGGATCGCTATGCCAATTCTATCTCCCACACTGCGCCAGTTAGATAGATGTTGGATGGAGCTGCGACTACAGCAAAATGTGAGACACCTCAGATGGCCACTGAAGAAGCGGGTGAGCGCTGTCTGAATATGTCTCAATTGAGAGCAAGAGATCTTCCGGTGTGATCCCACGATACCAAGAATGCACCTCTTATCAAGATTTTTTCTAATAGAATAAAGCTCAAGAAACGTCAATGAGTGGGTATCGGACAAAGGTTCATCGACACCCTCCTTCGCCAAATCACTCGCTACTTCGTATCCCCTGAGGTCCACGTGAGAAGGAATCCACTGTAAGTGCACCTCACAGATGGATGAGACATGCTTGAGTTTGTTAAGGATCGCTATGCCAATTCTATCTCCCACACTGCGCCAGTTAGATAGATGTTGGATGGAGCTGCGACTACAGCAAAATGTGAGACACCTCAGATGGCCACTGAAGAAGCGGGTGAGCGCTGTCTGAATATGTCTCAATTGAGAGCAAGAGATCTTCCGGTGTGATCCCACGATACCAAGAATGCACCTCTTATCAAGATTTTTCTAATAGAATAAAGCTCAAGAAACGTCAATGAGTGGGTATCGGACAAAGGTTCATCGACACCCTCCTTCGCCAAATCTCCCGCTACTTCGTATCCCCTGAGGTCCACGTGAGAAGGAATCCACTGTAAGTGCACCTCACAGATGGATGAGACATGCTTGAGTTTGTTAAGGATCGCTATGCCAATTCTATCTCCCACACTGCGCCAGTTAGATAGATGTTGGATGGAGCTGCGACTACAGCAAAATGTGAGACACCTCAGATGGCCACTGAAGAAGCGGGTGAGCGCTGTCTGAATATGTCTCAATTGAGAGCAAGAGATCTTCCGGTGTGATTCCACGATACCAAGAATGCACCTCTTATCAAGATTTTTTCTAATAGAATAAAGCTCAAGAAACGTCAATGAGTGGGTATCGGACAAAGGTTCATCGACACCCTCCTTCGCCAAATCACCCGCTACTTCGTATCCCCTGAGGTCCACGTGAGAAGGAATCCACTGTAAGTGCACCTCACAGATGGATGAGACATGCTTGAGTTTGTTAAGGATCGCTATGCCAATTCTATCTCCCACACTGCGCCAGTTAGATAGATGTTGGATGGAGCTGCGACTACAGCAAAATGTGAGACACCTCAGATGGCCACTGAAGAAGCGGGTGAGCGCTGTCTGAATATGTCTCAATTGAGAGCAAGAGATCTTCCGGTGTGATCCCACGATACCAAGAATGCACCTCTTATCAAGATTTTTTCTAATAGAATAAAGCTCAAGAAACGTCAATGAGTGGGTATCGGACAAAGGTTCATCGACACCCTCCTTCGCCAAATCTCCCGCTACTTCGTATCCCCTGAGGTCCACGTGAGAAGGAATCCACTGTAAGTGCACCTCACAGATGGATGAGACATGCTTGAGTTTGTTAAGGATCGCTATGCCAATTCTATCTCCCACACTGCGCCAGTTAGATAGATGTTGGATGGAGCTGCGACTACAGCAAAATGTGAGACACCTCAGATGGCCACTGAAGAAGCGGGTGAGCGCTGTCTGAATATGTCTCAATTGAGAGCAAGAGATCTTCCGGTGTGATCCCACGATACCAAGAATGCACCTCTTATCAAGATTTTTTCTAATAGAATAAAGCTCAAGAAACGTCAATGAGTGGGTATCGGACAAAGGTTCATCGACACCCTCCTTCGCCAAATCACCCGCTACTTCGTATCCCCTGAGGTCCACGTGAGAAGGAATCCACTGTAAGTGCACCTCACAGATGGATGAGACATGCTTGAGTTTGTTAAGGATCGCTTTGCCAATTCTATCTCCCACACTGCGCCAGTTAGATAGATGTTGGATGGAGCTGAGACTGTCGGACATAATCCAAACGATCTTTTGGGTTCGGATCAGATATGATGTAGTTAAGACCTTCATCAATGGCACTTCTGAAAACTGAACACAAGTCTCGATTTATTTTCTTGATTTTTACAGTACTGCTTGGATCTTTAATAAAAACTCCGTTGCCCAATCTTTACTACCACCTGCATAAATAAGGGTACCCTCACCGGGAATATTATTAATAATTTCAAAGGCGAACTGGTGGAGACAAGATTTCTTGGAGACCTGCGTCAGAAGCTCAGCATGAAAACAAACCCCGGGATGGCCCTCAGAGGGGTTAATGCTTTGCTTCAAGGAATGCTGTTCTACAGTATGGGAAATCAAATTGACGTTCTCTACAGACTGAATGGACTATTTTTCTTGAGTCTGGTTATTACACGAGTGCTACAAGAAATCCGAGGTTCGGGACCATAGCTGAATAGTTTATTATAGTACTTTACCAGGGCCAGAGTTCCTTCTAAGATTCAGAGGCTGAAGATCAGCCTCATACAGGACCACTTCGCTCGGACAGCTGTTACGTAAGCCAGTTACGATGCGAGAAGATCTCAGCTGTACTCGCTCAAGCTTCTGGAGACTAGTGGTGGAGGCGCAACAGTAAACAGGGTAGCCGTATTCCAAAATAGGACGAATAAAAGCAGTGTAGGTGGCTCTTATGGTAGTTGCATTAGCACCCCAGTTTCGTCCCGAGATGTACTTGAGGATGTTGAGTCTTCTACTCTTTAACACTAAATCATCCAAATGTATTACTGGTGAATTCTGGATCTAAAATGTAACCCAAGTGCTTAGGATGCCTCTCGAACAGGAGAGGCAGATCATTCATAAAAACCCTAGGTTGATAATTATACAACCGTTTGTTTTGAGTAAAAAAAACTGACCGTCGATTTAGAAGGATTAAATGATTATTTGTGGTCTTTTGCAAACTCCCACACTTCTGCAAGGGTAGAATTAATATTTGACTCTTTCAATTTTATTCACATCTGAGCCAAAGTTCCAAAGGGCAATATCATATGCAAACAGACTGACCTCACTCCTTTTTGAGATAACTCTCTCAATATCCGCCATGTACTGTGAAAAAAGGGTAGGGCTCAACACAGAACCCTGTGGGACACCTTGACTCATATTGCAACTGCATGATAGAGAGGTATTGAGCATCACTCTGATCAGTCTGTCCCTCTGAAAATCAGAGATCCATGACAAGTCTTTTCCATTGTCGCCTTAACGCATTAAAGTGGACTGAACGAAAAAGATCGTTTATTGTGGATACAACATGACGGCATTATTAAACTCGCATGATCTTCGCCTTTTGAAGTAGGCGATTACACTTGCATATTTTGAATGAAGTTTTCAGCTTAGGTTAGCTATTTCATCCGTAGAGCACCAAGCAAGGAAGGTATCCTTTCAGTAAGTTTTCATAATTTCCACAGGAATCGAAAGATATTCACCTTCCAGCTACATCCTTTTAATTAACATTTCCAAATTTCTCATGACAAATAAATTATGTTATTATTAACCTTTGACAACTCGAATAAAATGATGCGAATGAATATTTTCCCTTTTATTGTCCTTGCACATATACTGTATAGTATAATTTCAATGTTTCTAAAGTATATGAATTGAATTCCGTTTCATTTTAGACAAGAACGTAATTTTTCCAAAAAGAATACCGAAATTATATCTCCTGATTTCTAATAGATTTGCTCCAGTAGGCGTGACATATAATATGTCTATTAGCAGTGATCCCTCCGTGAATGAATTTTGTGCAGTTTTTTACAGGTATGCAAAAAATACTTATCTCTGACCGTAATTAAAAGCTTCAGTAAACTGAGGTTTAAATGTAGCAACATGTTGGAAACTGTTTACTCCATCAATTTTAGAATTACAATGATTTAGCAAAACATTTTCTACTCCCGTGTACAAAATAAATAAAAATACTTAAAATGGAATAAGTTTACAATTTAGAAACAGATCATAACTTTTATACATCTACACTGATGGTTCTGCGACTACTGGAAGGGATGGAGCCAGTGTTTTCTATGAATTCTTTACATTTAATGAGTCCTTAGGGCTATTTATTGTCAGATAATTTTGATTGCGAGATACATGCAGTAAAATTAGTTCTTGGAACTATTAAGGCTGGTTGGATTTTATGGCACAAGGGCCATATTTGTCCAAGCTGCACCACACGTAAGTAATATGGGGGTTCCTTGAGCGCCTTTTCCAAGATGGCCGCCGTTTGATAAGGAGAACTTGAAGGGGTGAGATAACGAAGAGTTGGTTGACATGTTGTCATGGTAATGATGACTGGTAGCTCCATCTGGGGGAGAAATGAGATACCACATATTTTCGGAATTAAAAATAAATTTGGAATTACTTGGATTCGAACCGGGACCATGGGATCCGAGGGCAAGTATCTTACCGTTGAGCCACGAAAGCAGTTGCGGGAAAGGGGTGTTTAAATGTACTAATGCAGTATGGTAGACATGGACTTGGTTTTATTTGTCTTATGACTAATTTTCGAATGAATATTAATTGTGTTGGGACAAGGAAGGACTGGTGCGCCAACTAGTGATTAAAAAAGTAATTAATATTTTATAGGAATTTATGTCTTTTGGATTTAAATATAGATTTGTTCTCTTGCATAAATTAAGTTTCTAGTTTGTTAAAAGACTGGTACAGCCATCTAGCGGTGGAAGAAGTAACAATTAGTTTTAAAAGATTTATTTCTTTTATATTTAAATATATATTTGTTCTCTTGCATAATTTAAGTTTCTAGTTTTGTTAAAAGACAGGTACCAAAATCTAGGGGTTGATTTTTAAACGAATGTATTTTATATTTATATAATATCAAGATTTTGTGCATAGGTTAAAATTTTATTTTCTAAATTTATTTTTCAAAATGACTGGTATCGCCATGTAGCGATGGAACAAATTAGCAACAGGATAATTTAGCTTTATTTTTTTAATCTTTGATTTAACTTTTTTTAATTCGATGCGAGGATATATGCATGAAAACACTTGGAATAAAATTAAGGATTATCTTAATACTCTAACGTTGGAACTCGGAACATAAGTAATGGAGCCAACCGATTGTATGGGAAGGATTTTAACCGTTTGAACACTGTTAGATAGAATTTATAATACGGAAAACTTTTTTTTATATTTTAATGAATTTATATACGATATGAGCTTGAAGAAAATGTGCATGCTTAAGGGTGAATGTTTTGTCGGGAAATCATTATAACAACTTGAGTGGAGGACTTTGAGATATGAATTGGACACTCAGGCATAACGGTGTATGAAACATTACATTTTTAGGTACATAAGAGGCAACTAGCCAAAGAATTTACAGTATACATAGTATTTATGATGATAAAAGTATAAGATTGATATTATTATTGGAATATTAGATTGATATTATTACTCTGGAACTTGGGACAATATGACTAAGGTATGTGTGTCACAAATGTGGGAAATTGTTTTATTGATTAGATGCAATCTTAGGCAAATACATTCTACCAAAGGTTTGTGATGGTAAAGTATCAGATTGAAAGTCTAGAAGGCTCTGGAACTTGTGAGAATATGACTAAGGATTGTTTTGCACGTGTAAGATAACAGAAGCAACGAAGTTAAAGACGGAGTCAAAGATAACGATATAAACTGAAAAACTATTTGATAAATAAGAGGCTTTTAAAAGCATAGTTGGAGCATGAACGTATATGCATTTCTTGGGTCTTTGAATTGCATTGTTTCTTTTGGGTTTTTTTTGCCCTTTTACTGTTTTTTATGTAAATTATGGATTCTAATGACATTAGACCTGCAAAGAAAATGCGTGCAGACAAAGAATTGTGTTTGAAGAAATATTGTAAAGATTCTTTATGTTATGAGTATGGTAAATTGTTTACAGATCGTGAAGGCTGGGTATATTTTCGTCGATTTAAAAACGAATTAACATACTTAAAGAAAGAGGAAACTACTATATAAATTTACAGCAAAAATGTACTGCGCCTCGACAACTTGTAGCATACGGAGACGTAGGAATAAGCTATACCTTTAGCGGATCTTGTATTGCAGCCAAGCCTTGGTCTCCTTTACTATTGGAAATAAAGGCAAAAGTGGAACAAATAATTGGTACAAGATTTAATTTTGTGTTGGTGAACCGTTATAAAGATGGTAAGGACTGTATAGGTGCCCATAAAGACAACGAGAAGGACTTGGATCTTAATGCACCCATAGCGTCTGTTTCATTTGGGCAGAAAAGGCAATTTGTGTTTTCTAGAAAGAACTACAATTCTTTAAAAATTGTTCTGGAAAATGGAAGCTTGCTTGTGATAAAGTATCATTACAAAAATAATTTGAATTGCCCAAAAGCTTAGGTGGCGGCATTGAATAATTGGCTTGTCGAAAATATGCGTCTCTTTAAAATTGCAAGTATGTAAAAAATAAAGTTCTTTTTTACACTACAATGTGTATTATTTCTGTAAAATATATGAATTATGATGTTTTTCTATATAAAGTGTTTTAATTAGCTTTGTTTTCGTGGGGCTTCCTTGAATCTGTTTTAGAAGTGTCTGTTTTTTCTTGCAGAGAATGTTTTAAGAATACATACAATTCAGATTTAATCCATTATTTCAATAATATTTGTTCATTTTAAAATTCATTAATATTTAAAATTTTAAGTAATTTAATATTTCTCATGGGTAAAACTATCAGCGGTGTGAGTAAATCTTCAGATTATGCATTGACTATCGAGAAAAGGCAAAAGTTAATTTGCTTAGCAGCACATAAATGTCCACATTATTTTCAAAACAGAAAACTCACATGCTATCCATTTAACGTAGCAATGAATTACATGTAAAATTAAGAGAACAATATGAAGTATCTTGTAAAATACTTCATAACTACGTACAGCATTGGCAGTTTGCTGGGCAATTTAAACTGTACGATATGCATAAGGTTTCAAATAAATAAAAGGAAGTTCATATTTAGTAAAATGTGTGGTTTGCAAAACATTAAAGAAAAAGAACATTTAATTTAGAACTTCAAGGACAAATGGTTTTAATAAACTATTTTTCACTACTTCAAATATGTAAGGAAACATGGTAGGGGTCTTGCAAAGTTTCCCAAATTAAATATATAAAATATTTTTACTCTTACAGGGCTTTTTATTATTCTTTCTTTACTATGCATAAAACATACTTTAAGAATCAAACTTTTAAAAATGTCTTAATTGTAAAATTAAAAATTATAAAGCAAATCTGCATTTAAATGTTTGTAATAATATCTAATGTATGTTTCAATTGTAAAATGTTTTTTAAAAATTTCAGTATTAAAAAATATATAATAGTATCTAATGTATAATTAATTTTTGATAAAAAACATTTAACTTTTAAGATATAAATCCTTATATCAAAGAAAAGTTCATTAAAAACAGTTTGTAAATCTGTATAATAAAATTAAATCGCAAAAATTTAGGAAGATTTATTTAAATCAAAAAATAATGCATGGAAAGATTAATTAAAAAATAACATTTAATTAAGATTTATAGGATAAATGGTTTTAATACTATTTTCCATTACTTCAAATGTACACGTTCATATTACGGGTCTTGTAAAGTTTCAAAATTTTACGCTCACTTTAGTGTATAATATTAAAAAAATTATGCAATAAAATACGTGTTATAGCATCTAATGCATAATTAATTTTTGAGTAAAACATAAATTTTAAAATCAAAGAAAATTTCATTTCAGATCTTGCATTTTAAAAGAAAGTTTATAAGACCATGTAATAAAAAAACAAATAATCCAAAATAGTGTATGTGGTAAGACAAGTAAAAGTTTATTTAAAATAGAAAGATGTAAGCATTAAAAAGATCTCTAATATTCCCTTATGGACCTGCATATTATTACAAACATTTAATATGTTTCAATTGTAAAATATTTTCTAAAAATCTTCAACACATTAAAAATATGTGTAATGGTATCCAATATATAATTAATTTTTGAGTAAAAACATCTAACTTTAAAAAAACAAGTCTTTATAGCAAAGAAATTTTCATTAAAAAAAGTTTGTAAATCTATATAATATAAATTAAATCACTAAAATTTATAAAGATTTATTCAAAGTAAAAAATAATATGCAAGGAAAGATTAATTAAAAAATAACATTTAATTTAGATTTATAGGATAAACGGTTTTTATACTTCTTCAAATGTACAAGGAAACATTCATAGTATGAGTCTTGTAAAGTTTCGAAAATTTTACGCTCACGTAAGTGTATAATATTAATAAGAAATCCAAAATACAATATATGTGGTAAGACACGCAAACGTTTATTTAAAATAGAAAGATGTAAGCATTTCTAAAAATACTATTCAGAAAGGCAAAGATCAATTGCAATGTTGTCCAAATACCGTTTAGTGTACGACACTGAGTTCCAGTTCGGGGGCACATGAGTGCTTTATCGCTGCTTTATACAAGAATTTTACGAAACGTTAAGTTTATTCTAGGGCATAATGCATTCCCACGGGGAAAGCTGTGAAACCAACATTGGTTTGTTGGATACTTCATCAAAGGAAGCTTCCATTTTCCAGAACAATTTTTAAAGAATTGTAGTTCTTTCTAGAAAACACAAATTGCCTTTTCTGCCCAAATGAAACAGACGCTATGGGTGCATTAAGATCCAAGTCCTTCTCGTTGTCTTTATGGGCACCTATATAGTCCTTACCATCTTTATAACGGTTCACCAACACAAAATTAAATCTTGTACCAATTATTTGTTCCACTTTTGCCTTTATTTCCAATAGTAAAGGAGACCAAGGCTTGGCTGCAATACAAGATCCGCTAAAGGTATAGCTTATTCCTACGTCTCCGTATGCTACAAGTTGTCGAGGCGCAGTACATTTTTGCTGTAAATTTATATAGTAGTTTCCTCTTTCTTTAAGTATGTTAATTCGTTTTTAAATCGACGAAAATATACCCAGCCTTCACGATCTGTAAACAATTTACCATACTCATAACATAAAGAATCTTTACACTATTTCTGCAAACACAATTCTTTGTCTGCACGCATTTTCTTTGCAGGTCTAATGTCATTAGAATCCATAATTTACTTAAAAAACAGTAAAAGGGCAAAAAAAAACCAAAAGAAACAATGCAATTCAAAGACCCAAGAAATGCATATACGTTCATGCTCCAACTATGCTTTTAAAAGCCTCTTATTTATCAAATAGTTTTTCAGTTTATATCGTTATCTTTGACTCCGTCTTTAACTTCGTTGCTTCTGTTATCTTACACGTGCAAAACAATCCTTAGTCATATTCTCACAAGTTCCAGAGCCTTCTAGACTTTCAATCTGATACTTTACCATCACAAACCTTTGGTAGAATGTATTTGCCTAAGATTGCATCTAATCAATAAAACAATTTCCCACATTTGTGACACACATACCTTAGTCATATTGTCCCAAGTTCCAGAGTAATAATATAAATCCAATATTCCAATAATAATATCAATCATACTTTTATCATTATAAATATTATGTATACTGTAAATTCTTTGGCTAGTTGCCTCTTATTTACCTAAAAATGTAATGTTTCATACACCGTTATGCCTCCACTAAAGTTGTAATAATGATTTCCCGACAAAACATTCACCTTAAGCATGCACATTTTCTTCAAGCTCATGTCGTATATAAATTCATTAAAATATAAAAAAGGTTTCCGTATTATAAATTCTATTTAAAAGTGTTCAAACGGTTAAAATCCTTCCCATACAATCGGTTGGCCTCAATTACTTATGTTCCGAGTTCCAACGTTAGAGTATTAAGATAATCCTTAATTTTATTCCAAGTGTTTTCATACATATATCCTCGCATCAAATTAAAAAAAGCTAAATCAAAGATTAAAAAAATAAAGCTAAATTATTATGTTCCTAATTTATTCCATCACTACATGGTGATACCAGTCCTTTTGAAAAATAAATTTAGAAAATAAAATTTTAACTATGCACAAAATCTTGATATTATATAAATATAAAATACATTCGTTTAAAAATCAACCCCTAGATGACGGTACCTGTCTTTTAACAAAACTAGAAACTTAATTTATGCAAGAGGACAAATATATATTTAAATCTAAAAGAAATAAATTCCTTTGATTATATTAATTACTTTTTAAATCACTAGATGGCGCATCAGTCCTTCCTTGTCCCAACACAATATTCATTCGAAAATTAGTCATAAGACAAATAAAACCAAGTCCATGTCTACCATACTGCTTTAGTACATTTAAATACCCCTTACTCGCATCTACCTTTGTGGCTCAACGGTAAGATACTTGCCTTCGGATCCCATGGTCCCCGGTTCGAATCCATGAAATTCCGAAATTATTTTTAATTCCGAAAATATGCTGTTTCTCATTTCTCCGCCAGATAGAGCTACCAGTAATTCATTACCATGACAACACATCTCCAACAAAACGACGCCATCTTTACAATAACGTCAACCAACTTTTCGTTATCTCACCCCTTCTCTTATCTACTTCAAGTTCTCCTTATGAAACGCGGCCATCTTGAAAAAGGTGCTCAAGGAACCCGCATACCACTAACGTGAAGTACACAAAGAAGGAAAGTTTTGCTGACATTGAAGAGAGAAATAATCCCAAGGATAAATCGAACCTGCGCCACATTCAACTCTCAAGTTGCAGACGCAGTAGGTAAGGGACCAGAACGGAAAATTGTCCTGCTCATTGATTCTCGGTCTGCAATTCGGACTATTTCCGACATCAACTAAATCCCTCTGCCTCTGAATGCAAGCAACTTGACCATTTTCTGAGTTCTGGAAGATAGATCATTCTTCAATAGATTCCAATCAGTGATATTTACGAGATGGAGCAAGTTGATAAACTAGCAAAGGAAGTTTCCTCTTTAAGTCCTCATTCCTATCTCGTTTTCGAAACAAAGAAATTCCTCAAGAAAAGTATTTGTGAAAAGATAAGATCCATATACAGAGACCACTGTTGGAAAGGTTTGTGTCAGCCTTTCTGGCAACTGTATTCAACTTGAGATTCACTTAGAGCTGTACGGGTAGCTTGTTTACAGTCCTACTTGCTCACGACTATGTATTGGCAGACATTTATTTCGCATTCGACTTTCTGACTCACCAGACTGCTATGGTGACGCAAAAATGACTGGCGAATATCTTTTTTTCTGCAGGATGTTCATTCTTTCATTAATTTCGAGACACTCCCCTATTTTGGGGTAATTTCATCATTGTATTAGATTTCAAGGCCACTAATGTTCAAAAGAACTATAGTGGACGTAATTAAAAAAAATAGAAGTATTAGTTCACCTTATTAAAATAAAAGCATTATATATCCATTTTTATTCACATGCTTAATATTGTATCAACGTAACTAAAACTTAAACAGTACCATAATATTTCCATCTTAAACCTTACATAATGTTCAGAAAAAGTTAAAGTAAAAACCTACAAAATAAAGCTTGAGACCATTTCATTCTAAACAACGTAACAAAATATTAATTGTGTGTGAGAATCTTTTGGAAGTATATAACACTTTGATTTCAATTCTTAGTTGATGTGAGATATTTGATACTTAATATACCGATTATCTGACAGAATTGAATATACTTTAAGAAATTATTTTAAAATAAAAATTATTTAAATCAAGTACGACAGTCTATCACTAAAAAATTAATAACTTACAACATATCAGAGTAAAATTAAATTCACTTTTAGGACTGATAAACTCAAATTACTGAAATCTGAATCATACCATGATCCTCAGAATTTCTATCGAAGGCCTTATTTCATGTTATTTGATTCCCCTACACTGAGTAAGTCAAACTTTTCACGTTTAATTAAAATGTAATGAAGTGTTTACCTTGTCAATTAAATTTCAATTTGTTTTGTAAGTATTTCAAAACTCACTGGGTTTGAATTTCCTAGGAGATATGCAGCAGTTTGGGATTATTACCTATCATGTCAAACCATCAGAGGCTGTACGAGAAATTAATGCCTTAGCACAAGTATATGATTTCATGAAGATTAAATATAACATGGAGGTATGTTTTTATTTTTGTTAACATTTAGTGAAAATAATTCATTTAGATCAACGAGGCCAAATGTAGCCATCTTTTCTTTGTTAGTTGCATTCATTATTGATATGAAAAAAATAATAGATACTATTGATTAAAAATCAAATGTACTGAACTTGACTATCTTGCTTCAATCTCAAAAGCATGTTCTGAACACATGGTAATATTGAACATATTCAAGAAATTAAATTCAGGTGACAAGAGTGATATGTTTGTTGAGAGTTAAAGCTAATATTAATATTTAATATCAGCTTAAAGAATTAATAAGCTCCCAAGGTTCGCAAAGATCACTTATTAATCCTTAAAATCAATAACAATTTCAATGCAAACAATAAGACGACCAAAATAAGAACAGAGCTCCAAGCAAACACCATTGTATCATGTACATGTTTCATATTATTTACATGTAATTATTATGTACTCATAAATGTGCAATACAATCATTGTATTAAACATATATATATATATATATATATATATATATATATATATATATATATATATATATATATATATATATATATATATATATATATATATATATATATATACAGGGTGCAACGCAAAGTCCGTGCCCGGCCTTTATTTTCGCAACCGTTGGTCGTAGACATATACTTCCAATTACAAAAATGTTTCAAATGAGGTAAACATTTATGTTATGACATTTTGAAATTTAAAAAATCAATTTTGTAAAAATTACAAAATCTAACTTTTTATACAGCCCCCCGTTCCCTATAGTTATATTTAGTAAAAGCTTACAATCAGCCTAACAAACGTAACACAAAAAGTTTCACTTCTGTGTGACAAAAATTGACCGAGATATTTAATTTCAAAGTTTGGGATTTATTTTGCCTTCATTGAGGGGTCGGTTAAAATATAACTTAGAATAATTCGGAATTGAAATCAGAGTGCAACGCCTATTTTACGGCGAAAGGGGGGTTCCCCGACCATAAACGATGGGTGCATGTATAGTAAAGTGGACATGCCCGATTCACTGAAAGCGGTCGCAGCGCCCCCAGTGGCGAAACATGGAAAGTTTGGAAATCTAACTCGCACAAGTTACAGACAAGCATACAGCGGAAAACAACACATAAAGTGGAGGAATCTACTGGAAATACTGCTCAAAATGTTTCCCATTGGTGGGTGGCAATGCAAAATTGATTGCGTGACAGTACTGAATCGTGGACGCGTTGGAGCATAGCTGGTGTAACTGTGCGACAAGCAAGGCTGATACGCTGTTTCAGATCATCTAGAGAGGTTGGCTCGGTCGCATAGATCTGTTTCTTGACGTAACCCCAGAGGTAGAAGTTCATGGGAGTCAATTACGGCGAAAGCGGTGGCCACTCTACCCGACCACCATATCTGATGATCTGTTGGCCGAATTCGGAGGCTAGATACGCACGAACGTTTGCTGCTTTATGCAGAGGGGCCCCATCATGTTGGAACCACACACGACATGCATCTCGGAGAGGCAGCTGTTCATACCAGTCACGTACCGTGTCTTGTAACGATTGCCCGTTAAGGTCCCGTCGTAGAAGATGGGTCCAACAATCTGGGTTCCCCATAAACCTCACCATACATTCGTTGACCAGAGTACCTGGTGTCGTGCTGTGCGTCCCATGTGAGGGTTGTCCAGAGCCCAATAATGCACATTGTGGGTGTTGACGACGCCATCCCGTGTGAATTGCGACTCATCTGCCCACAGTATGTCGGAAAACAAAGACGAAATGTCGTGCAACGTGTTGAGCAGGAAATTACAAAAGTCAAATCTTCATGCGTCGTCACCCGGCATCAATGCTTGCAGCAGTAGCGGACGGTATGGATGCGCACTATGCGCATGTAACAATCGCCAAATATGTTGACACGTGTATCCACATGCCTCGCTTACTTCCGCCGTGCTTAGCTGTGGATTTGCAAGCGCGTATCCCAGCACTTCCTCCGGTGTCACTCGAATGCCCGATCTTGTCAGTCTGTCTGATCTGGGTGGCTGTGTGAAGCCGCCGGTCTCTCTGAAACGGCAAAGTACAGTAGCTATAGTTCGATGCGATGGACGTCGATCCATAAGAAAACGTTCGCCATAAAGCCTCGCAGCAGCTCTGGCATTTCGTTGACATTCGCCATAAATCACTATCATTTCGGCATATTACGCGGATGTGTAGCACACCATCATGATTTCAGCGCGGACTAGTTTGCTCACTACTGGATGGCTCGTCTTTTATCCCGAGCATGTGGCTGCGGTACTACCCTATTTGCATAATCATGATTAGCATGGGGGTTATAGCCCCGATGGTATGGGGCACCCATAGTTTATGGTCGGGAAACCCCCCCTTTCGCCGTAAAATGGGCGTTGCACTCTGATTTCAATCTCGAATTATTCTAAGTTATATTTTAACCGACCCCTCAATGAAGGCAAAACAAATCTGAAAAAATCCCAAACTTTGAAATTAAATATCTCGGTCAATTTTTGTCACACAGAAGTGAAACTTTTTGTGTTACGTTTGTTAGGATGAGTGTAAACTTTTACTAAATATCACTATAAGGAACGGGGGACTGTATAAAGAGTTAGATTTTGTAATTTTTACAAAATTGATTTTTTAAATTTCAAAATACCATAACATGAATTTTTACTTCACTTGAAACATTTTTGTAATTGGAAGTATATGTCTACGACCAACGGTTGCGAAAATAAAGGCCGGGCACGGACTTTGCATATATATAATAAGTAAAACTACCCTAAAAATAGAATAGATTTCCCCGAGAAACAAGATGAAATAAAATGTGTAAATGTTAAGTGAGCCTGCCTACTTTTTCAAGGGGAGCAAGGCCAGGTTTTCACTTGAAAATGCGATGCTTTGAGTTTTTTCTGTACTTATGTGAGGCCAGGCCGAAGAGATCAACATAAGTTACCCCCCGAAAACTCAAAGTACTACCAGAGAGAAAAAAAATCATAAAAATAACACCTGTTACCAAGGTTAGGAAACAAAAGGTTGGAGATAATGTGAACAATTAATTGTTCACATTATCTCCAAGCCACCCTCTTACTTTTTTTAAATCCGTTATTCTACATAATACGGATCTGGCAATGTTTTGCTCTCCTGGCTTGCGCGGCAACTTTCGGTAAGGTATTACTTTGGCTGTTCTTTTGTTTCCTAACCTTGGTAACAAGTGTTATTTTTATGATTTTTTTCTCTCTGGTAGTACTTTGAGTTTTCGGGGGGTAACTTATGTTGATCTCTTCGGCCTGGCCTCACATAAGTACAGAAAAAACTCAAAGCATCGCATTTTCAAGTGAAAACCGGGCCTTGCTCCCCTTGAAAAAGTAGGCAGGCTCACTTAACATTTACATATTTTATTTCATCTTGTTTCTCGGGGAAATCTATTCTATTCTTAAGGTAGTTTTACTTATATCCCTTTATTTGTTCTCTGCGGCTTTCAGCGCTGTTCATCTAAAGGGTCAATATTATTGTTGTTACTTTGCTCCATTTTTTGTTCTTATTTTGTTCTTGTTATTGTTTTTATTTGGTTTCTCCTTCTTGATTTGTGGTGATGGTTTATATATATATATATATATATATATATATATATATATATATATATACGATACCTCAAACTAACTCCCTTAGTACAATTCTCACTAACTACAGATAAGTCAATTAGTGGTCTCCTTTTATCCCAGTCTTTGTCTCCCTATCTAAGTGGTCAATATATCTTGCCACCCCTTTCACATTCGAACTCAAGCCATCTTGTTAACTTGGACCTCCCATGGACTCTCCTGCTTTCAAATCGCATCAGGAAGATACGTCCTGCTAAATCAGCTCCAGTCACTTCGAAAGCTGTGCCACAATTCTGTCGACTGGAAGTGGAGCAGCAGCTACCGGTACAACAGGCTTTGACGAATATCGCTTACAAGTTATACATTTCTGCAGCACTTCTTTGACAACCCTCCAGCCTCGAGGAAGCCAAAAGCGTTCCCTGATTTGCGTCAAAGTAGCCTGAATGTCAGTATGAAGAAGTTTCTTGTGGACATGTTCAATCATTCTTCTCACAATTGGGTGATCTGGCAGAACAGTGGGCCGTACGAAATTTTCTGGACCATGGCAAAGAATGAGTCTTGTTTGAATCTTTAAAATTCTATTTTCCTCGTAAAATTGTATAGACCGGCTGTACTTTTCACGTATATGCGATGGCCATTCTGATTGGATTACACGTATCAGATTCTTCGGCTCTTTCAATTTCTTCGCACGATAGCTCCTTTGTCAACTTCTGGGAGTCCTTTTTAATATTATGGCAGAATCTTAATATGCAAGCAGTCATGCGGAGAATCCTAGAATAGCTTGAAAAGTACAAGAACCTATTTCCAAAATGTTCTTCGGTATATACAATTAAATTCGTCGTGACTACTGTCTTGCGACGTTCCATCATTGCCTCCGCTGGAAGGATTATCTCTGAGTACGGCCAAACTTCTGGGGGTTCCCGTAACCAACTTGGACCCTCCCACCATAGACTGCGTATAAGGTCTGACCAATCACAAGAGCGGGATGGCAGGTCAGCTGGATTAGCATCTCCAGGGACATATCTCCAGTCTTCAACATTTGTTATTTCTCGTATTTCTTTTATTATATTTCCAACAAACGTATTCCAGGGTTCTTTGTTGGTGATCCATCCAAGTACTACCATGAAATCTGTCCAGAAAAATGTCTTCAAAGGTAATTCTAAAGCTTCTTTTACTGTTGCAGCCATTCGAGCCCCAATAGCTGCGCCCAAAAGCTCCAGTCGTGGATTCGTAGGCCTCTTAATAGGAGCTACTCTAGCCTTTGCCAAAACCAGTGAGATTTTCACTTCTTCCTCATCTTCGCATCGTAGGAAGGCACAGCAGGCGTATCCATGTGCTGACGCATCTGTGAAGACATGCAAGCTAGCATTTCGAGAAGATCCGTGCAATAATCGGCGAGGAATTCTGCATTGATCTACCAGATCAATATCTTTAACCCATCGTCGATAACGTAGTTGAATGTCAGGCGGTAGCTTCTCATCCCAGTCTAACTTCTCACACCAAGCTTCCTGGAGTAGCAATTTAGGCAAAAGTGTTGCAGGTGAAATGAATCAATGGGATCGCAGATACTGTTAACGATTGAAAGTAATTTTCTCTGTGTAACAGCCTCATTACAGTTTACATCAATTTTAGGACCAACACAATACAGTTGATCGGAGATTGTGTTCCGCTTCAAACCAAGCACACTTTGATCTTCTGGATCTTGAACTCCGTTGTAAGCCCAACATCTCAATTCAAAGGATCCTGCATTCATGATCTTCAAAGTTTGAGTCTTGAATTCCATAAGATCCTCTTCATTCTCAACGCAGGTTGCTAAATTGTCCACATAGAATTCACCTTTGAGTTTGTCAACTGTAAGCTGAAGAGCTTCATGCTGGAATTCTGACGAACCAAGGTGGTGATTTATGCTGACATTCAAAAGAAATGAACTAGAGGACACTCCGAAGACGACTCGACAATGTCTGAAGAATTCTAATTTTGATCGATCATTGGTTTTCCACCATAGGAATCTTAGAAAATCACGATCCTCAGATCGCACATTTAGTTGCAAGAATGCCTGTTTAATATCTGCAATCACTCCAATAGCACCTGAACGAAATCTCAGCAACAATGGGTGAATCTGCTGTGAAAGACTCGGTCCCACACATAAGCATTCATTTAAGGAGGCATATCCGGGTCGCTTGAAAGAAGCATCGAACACTGGGCGAACCTTCGTGGTGTTGCTCGATGGTTTGATGACCGGCCGATGTGGGAGATAATGACTTAATTTTGAATTTTCATCATCCGGCACAGTTTCTATACCTTCCAAGCGCCATTGCTTGAAAATTTCATCGTAACCTTCATAGATCCCTTCTTTAACGAGACGTCTTGTTACTGAACGAAGCCTGGATTCAGCAACATTGAACTTATCATATACAGATGGATGTTCTGCTAACCAAGGCAATGCCACTTTGTATCTGTGTTCGTTTCTCTTGATGGTTTCTCGGAAGTGCGTCATAGTCTCTTCTTCCAGCAACTGAGTAATTTTCCGTTCTGTGGGATCTGTTATACCTAAACTTTCCAGCTCCCATATCTTTGGGATTTCAAAGTTCTGCAAACAGAGAGAGACCCTACTAACCACACTTGTCTTTGTTGTGTGGTCACCGGTTCATTTCTATAAGCGTACTGTAACAATTCTTTTGAAGATGAGAACAGATACTATGAGGCAATTAATCTGAATAACTACAAGTTTACTAATATGTACATACTTAGTCTTATATCCATAATAACTGGCGCCATTGCCAGGATTAGTGAACCATATCACTTGTGACTGCAATACGAGTCAATCCAAAAAACCGACTGCCTGAGAACAGGCGGTTACACAGCGAGGACGCCGAAGTGCGCCAACTGGCGACTTTTTGAAGGATGCCAAGGGGTGAGCTGCAACATACCGGCTCCCATTGACATGTTTCAACATTCAACTATATGAATATTACATAATACATAATAAATGACAATAGTACATAACATGAAGTAAGCAGGTTCATACAATTAGAAATTACTTGTCACATGGACACTACTATAATTACAAATATAACAATAGTGCAAATACTACAATTTTAACAAATAGAATTAATTACATAGGATAATGAAGTTAAGTAGTCTGGATTATAATTGCGATATACTAATAAGTTCCAATATATACATATCATTCATTATCTTCGATGGGAAGAATACAGATTTTGGAAATTCCTCTTCTAACAACACCTGTGGCGGTTTTAACATCTACTACTCTAACCTTATTAGAACCAGATATTAAGTTAATAACTGCCCAAAACCCATTTAAAAGGGGGTAAATTTTCGTTCTTAAGGACAACCATGCAACCTTCTTTAAGATTTTTCTTTTCAAAGAACCATTTATTACGCTGCTGGAGATGATTCAAGTAGTCGCGTTGACACTTCTTCCATATGATTTGCGTCATTCTGGTGATTTTTTGCCAACTAGATAGTTTATTTTCGCTTATTGCGGTTATATCAGGTTCAAGTAAGAAAGTAATTGGGCGGCCAATTAGGAAATGAGCGGGAGTCAGGACCTCGAGTTCATTTGGATCCGACGATAAAGGTATCAAAGGTCGCGAATTGAGAACTTCCTCAATTTGTGTGATTATCGTTAAAAATTCTTCTAATGTTACTAAGGAATTACCTAAGGTTCTCTTAAGATGGTACTTAAACGCCTTCACCCCGGCTTCCCATAGTCCACCAAAATTAGGCGACCGAGGAGGAATGAATTTCCAATTAATGGCCTCAGATGATAAGTAATTAACCAAGGCGTCATCTGGTTTACTTACAAGAGCATGTAATCTTTTCAACTCATTGTTGGCTCCAACAAATGTAGAACAATTGTCGGTTATAATAATTGAACTTGTTCCTCTGCGGGCAAAGAATCTTTTAAGGGTGGCAATGAAGGATTCGGACTTTAGATCAGTTACGATTTCTAAGTGGGTTGCTTTAGTAACAAAGCACACAAATAAAGATACATAAATTTTACTATAATTTCCTTTCCTTTGGTTTTTATATCTAATTAGGAAGGGCCCGCAAAAATCGATACCACACTTTTGAAAAGGATGACTAGGATTGATTCTGTCTGCGGGTAGAATTCCCATAATTTGGTTGGATTCTACTGGTTTAGTTTTAAAACACACTACACATTTATGAACTATTTTACGGGCAAGTGATCTTCCATTAATAACCCAGTACATCTGCTTAACGTGATGCAAAAGTGCCTGTGGCCCAACATGGAAGAACCTTTTATGGAAGTGCTCAAAAATGAGTTCACTTAATCGATGCTTATGTGGCAATACTATGGGATGTTTGCTTTCATAGGACAAACTGGAATTTTGCAATCGACCTTCAACCCTAATAATTCCATCAGAATCCAAAAATGGGTTAAAATATTCCAATTTGCTATTACCTGAGATGGTCTTCTGGTTCTGAAGATTTTTTATTTCTTCCGCGAAATATCTATACTGTACCTGTTTGATAAGGTAAATCTCAGCTTTTTTCAGCTCTAACGTCGATAAAGGTCCCAATTCTCTCTTGGATGAGTTTCTACAATTTGCAATAAATCTAAAAATAAAACTACAAATTCGAATTAATTTAAAGAAATTATTAGTCAAGGACAAAATGTCAGTAAAAAAGTCACTGGGAAATAAGTCTATAGTTAAGCTTGAAATTCCACAAATGTTCATTGTCTCTTTGAATTTGTCATTAACAGGATCGACTTTCATCTCTTTCGAGATAAGCTCATGATCCTCTGGAGATACAGGAGTGCCTTCAAGTTTGGGAAAACCCATTTCTTGAGTAAGAAAGTCTGGTCCATGTAACCACACTTGATTTTTAGCTAGTTCTATTGCATCTACACCTCGAGATATTAAATCAGCGGGATTGCTGTTCGACGAGACGTGGTTCCAGTGAAAGTTCTGTCATTTCCTGGATCTTAACCACACGGTTTCCAACAAATGTTTTTAACTGCCATGGCGGAGTGTGGATCCAAGCTAAGGCTATGGTTGAGTCTGTATAAAGGTAGACATCGTGTGAATAGTTTCAATGCCTTCAAAATTTTTACAACTAACTTGGATAGCAGGAGGCAAGCAGATAGTTCCAGTCTAGGAATGGTAACTGTTTTTAAAGGTGCTACTTGTGACTTGCTACTAATCAAATGGCATGAAATTTCCGAGTGATGGAAAGACTGGATGTATACAGCAGCTCCAAACGCCACTGAGGACGCGTCAGCATATCCATGCAAAACTACTTGTTGCACATTCGGAGCTAACATGTAACGATTGATATTAAAATTTTCCAAAGATTTTAACGATTTTGTGAACTGAAACCAGGACTGAGCAAGAAAATCAGGAACAGTATCATTCCAGTCCAACTTTAGTTTCCAGAGCTCTTGCATAAAGATTTTAGCTTTCGTGATGACAGGCCCGATAAGACCCAGTGGATCAAAGATTCGTGCTATATCGGATAAAATGGACCTTTGCGTCAGTTTTTCGTGTAGGTCGATTTTTACCTTGAACGTAAAAGCATCTAAGCTAGGGTTCCATGTAACTCCTAAAGCTTTAGTCTCATTTTCAGTAAATGAATAATCTTCTAACTTTTCTTCATTAACATTGTCAAGTAATGTAGAATGATTTGCCTTCCATTTATGTAAGTGCATTCCAGCAGATTCCAGAAGTTTAACAAGCTGACATTGGAGCTCCTTAACACCGTCCAAACTGTCTTCCCCACTAATAACCATCATCCATATAACAATCATTCGAAAGAACTTCAGACGCAGCAGGAAATTTTTCTGCCTCTTCCAAAGCGAGCTGTTTTAAAGTTCGGATGGCCAAAAACGGAGCACAGGATGTTCCGTACGTGACTGTATTTAACTCATAAACCTCTACTGGTGACTTAGCATCTGATTTCCATACGATTCTTAATAGCTTTCGTTGCTCCTCATTTATAACTATTTGGCGACACATTTTCTCTATGTCGGCGAGAAATACGAACCTATGTTTTCTAAAACGAATCATGATTTCGTACAAGTCTTCGTTTACGAGTCCTTTCAAGAGAATGTCATTTAATGATTTTCCGTTTGTTGTGGGACTTGAAGCGTCTAAAATAACACGGAGCTTTTTCGTAGAATTTTCCGGGCGATATACCCCATGGTGTGGTAGGTAATAACATGACTCATCTATATCTTCAGTAACCTTTCTTATGTGATTGAGACTCTCGTACTCTTCCATAAAAGAACAGTAAAGTTCTCGCATTAAAGGAGTTTTTTCTAAACGATTCCACAATTGCTATAGTCTTTTTTCTGCAATAGCCTAGCCTTCAAATCTCCAAGGGCACTAGCGTCTTCCTTTAGAGGCATAGTTACTACAAATCTTCTTGATTTATCTCGACGATACGTTGTTTTAAATTGATTCTCGCATTGTTCTTCGAAACTGACCAAGCGTGATTCATCTTCCACCCCTTCCATTTTCCAAAAATTTTGAATATTTTCTTCTAAAGCATCTGTCGGTTGGATAAACCCACAAAATATCTGATGTGAAACATCTTCTATTGTTCCCGAAACAATGTAGCCGAACACTGTTTTTTGAAATATTAATTGTGAAATTTCATGTTTATGAGCCTCTAAAATTTTATAGAAAAGTTCTACTCCAATTAGAATATCTATTTTAGCTGGTTTCCCAAAGTCTGGATCCGCCAATTCTATATCCGACGGCAAGTTTACGTTATCTATATTTATATTATGAGAAGGAACGCAATCCGTTATTTTAGGTGTCACTAAAAAGTCAATTGATCTGCAAAAAGAACCATCTTTATTTGAAATGCTCGCACGCACTTTGGATCTGATATTTGTAACATTCCCATTAATCCCAGAAACATAAACATTCAATTTATTTTTCTTTAATCCTAATACGTCTACCATCTCTTTAGTAATTGGATTGGCTTGTGAACCGCAATCCAGAAGCGAGCGGGCTGGAATTCTCATTCCATCCGTATTTTCTACATGAATAATGCACATAGTTAAAAGTACTCTACTTTTATTTTTCCAGATGAACACATTTTACTGCAAAGAGATTTCGAAACATTCGCTTCCCCCACCTCTTTCACGGCACCGTTCATATCACTGAATAGCGAGCTACTTTCTTTTTTGTTTACTTGCGTAGCGCCAGAGGTGTGTTCAAGTTCGTTTGGAGCCGAACGCTGTCTGTGAAGTAAAGAGTTGCCTTTGGAAACAAATATTAGACTCCTTTCGAATGACATTGCGCAATTCTGTGTTTAGAACTAAGGCAATTTAGGCACAGGTTGAATTTTTTGGCTGTTGAATATCTCTCGTATTCACTTAGTTTTAAGAACATATTACACTTGAAAATAGAATGATTTGCTTGACATAAAACACATTTATAATCTTTATAGCTATTTTTCACTAACAAAGTTTTCAACTTTTGATTTTTATCAACGTGCGAATATTTAGGTTTTACATTACACTAACTTTTCTAAAACCAAACAACGTTTTTGCAAAAAGTCAATGAATCCTTGCCATTTAGGTAATTCTGTGGTGGCAAGCGATAGTTCAAATTGTTTTTTCGTTTCTTTATCAAGTTTCTTAAGAACTATATTTATTAACATAACTTCTGAAAACTGATTAAGCTCCAATTGAATCAATTTAGTTTACGAATTGATCCTTAAATGTGTACCAATCTTGATAATGTCCTGAAAACTTTGGTAAAGGTACCTCAGGTAATTTCACATTCACCGAAGAACTATCTAATTTAGAGTCTTTTAATTTAGGATTTTCCATATTGACAAAAAGTAATAAGAATTTTCTAAGCCTTACCTCAATTTGCTCGGCTTCTAATTCTAGGAAGGTTTGCAGGTGCGTTTCCAATTCTGCTTCATCGACGACCTCTTCGATGAACTGCACTTTTAAATCATCCAATTTTCCTATAACTGTTCTTAGATTATCCAGCTTCGTTTGACATTGTAAGTCATCTTTTTCTTCTGTATTGTCCAAAAATGCTGCAATTTTTGTTAATTGTCCTTTATAAGCACCTCTTTGCCTACTGAGGCATACTATTTTTTTCTTATCCGTCATAGGTGCTTTATTTATCTATAACTAAAGCCAGTTCTGCGACAACCGAAATTAAAGTACTCCGGTGAGAAGGACCAAATGTTGTGTGTCACCGGTTCATTTTTCTATAAGCGGACTGTAACAATTCTTTTGAAGATGAGAACAGATACTATGAGGCAATTAATCTGAACAACTGCGGGTAGTAGAATAGCCCCACCGCAGCCCTGCGTGTCGTAAGAGGCGACTAATGGTGTACCTTCCTGTCATATCAGGGTCCGGAAGGAACTGCACTAGTGGTCTCCCTACTCGTGGTCAACCCTTCGGGGAACTTCGGGCGGAAGGCGTCCCGATGTGTGGGGCCTGAAGGATCTTGTTGCCGCAGTTCACTTGTGTGTTCCTACGCATGACGTGGAGGGTATAATAATGGGAGGGTCCCATTCTTCCTCTCCTCTTAGTCACGTTGTTTGCTATTCGTTTGCTTTGTAGTATTCGAATTACAAACGGTCTATCGTGGCAGCGAGAGTTGCCCAGAACATCGGGTTGAGACCGGGCCAAGACGGCGACCTGCGGTCGCCGCGAGGGCTGCGTCCCCTGTGGGCGGGTGTTCGCACCTGACATTTCGTCGGCGGCCAATTCAAACCACTCGCAACTTGATTATGTTCGGGACATGAGGGGGCCGTGCGGCGGTGATTAAGTTTACTAATATGTACATACAGTCTTATATCCATAATAACTGGCGCCATTGCCAGGAATAGTGAACCATATCACTTGTGACTGCAATACGAGTCAATTCAAAAAACCGACTGCCTGAGAACAGGCGGTTACACAGCGAGGATGCCGAAGTGCGCCAATTGGCGACTTTTTGAAGGATGCCAAGGGTGAGCCGCAACAGTCTTCTTTTCGCTTCCCAAAATGCCCCAGCCTAGGCTTGTTTCAATGGCGGATATGCCGGATTTAAGCACTTCTATTCTTCCTGTTAAGATCCTTCCGATTACATCCGCTCCAAACAACATTCTTATTGGATGTGTTTGTTTACCAATATCAGGTAAGAATATTCCATGGCTCTCAAGTTCAGCTAGCAAGTTCTTATCTCGAACCCTTAGAAGTGTGTAGCAAATCTTTGGTTGATCCAAAACTGTTACCTGGCATGCGAATCCCCCATCTATCTTTTCTATGTTCACGCTATATCGACAATGTTCAACATCAGGAGTTTGTCCTCCGCCAAACAGTCCTTGAGATAGAGTTTCCTTCCCTGAAGGAGTGAGCCTAAGTTGCCTAGCTAAATCCTTTTCAATGCAGGAACGGTGTGAACCATCATCCAATAACGCACGTACAAATTGGGTCCTTTCTTCATTACGTAAACGAACAACGAGGATCTTCAGATGGATTGTTCTTGGTGCTGATGGCATTGCAAAAACTGCATTTCTGTAAACCTACAGAAATGCAGTTTTCTGCTAACGATAGGGATGCAGGTAAGGAACATTTCTATCTCGGATTTTTATCTAGAGGGGTTGCATAAAAATTAAAAACTGTATCCGCTTAAATTGTTATCACGTGATAATTTTATTCACATATCTTAATTACTTACCTTATTTGGTGCACTTTTGCAATTTACATTGCCTACCTATCTCCAAATGGTAAAAAGATAAATTGCGGAACAACCTTTTTGGGACACCCTGTAAATGTCCTTCCATGTGAAACCGTATAGAATAAGGTCATTTTCGACCCGATTCTACACTCCCGTTCTTCCCGAACACTCCCATTTCTTTTAAAACTCGGCTAATTTGATACATACATACTGATTACATACTTCTATTTACTTCGAATATTTTTTAACTACGAACCCATGCGTGTCCCAGTATTAAACTTTCAGAACGCAAAGATAAATAGTGTACCTTTAGCATATATTTTTAGAAAAAATAAAAAAATACACTTTTTTGTAATTGTAGGTCAAAAGTCAAATTGAATGACCTTGAAACTAAAAAGGTTATATAATACGTCATTAGAAAGATTGAGAGATTAGAGAGTACAGGATATTTAGAGAGTCTAAAATCATGAAAAATTGGCAAATTTTTCAAACTTAAAATTAATGTTACATAAAAAATTATTGCAAGCTAAAAATTTATAGAATTTCTTATATGACTGAGATATAAATTAGCCGAGTTTTAAAAAAATCGGAGGTGGTCGGGGTTGTGGACTGCGGTTTGACCCGTATGCCAATTCCCCTGTATCCCTCAAAATCATACTTCACTTTCAGTATTTCTTCATATTAAAGGATATTCTTCTGATGGGAGACTTCAATGCCGATTGTGACTATGTGAAGGAAGGGGACTGGGATAAAATTGCACTATGGACAAGACCAGAATTTACATGGGTCATTGGCCAGAATGTTGACACAACAACCAATTACAGAAGTTGCGCTTTAGACAGGTATGTTTCACAATAAAATTGCTACAATGATATAAAACTTTCTCAAATGTCAGGCCTCTTAAATCTTGAGCATACGTAGATCTTTTCCAAATTAGTGATATTCGCAATTATTGTTGTCCCTTATCAATAACTTGCGTTCTTGCTGAGACACCTGGTATTAAATTCTTTAAATGCAAACCATCAAAAACAGTCATGGAAGAAGTGGATAAGATCAGATGTCTTGTCACCACTGGTAACAAACGGCATATTTGAAAGTAAGTTTTCATTAAAACCTCACACACAGTTAATTAAAGATGAACATTAAATGTTTGTTAGAATAAAAATGAAAAACATTCCATTTAAAATGAATTGTGTAGGCATTGAATCTGCAACTGAATTAAAACAAGTTTATTTGCAATATTTTTTATTTAAGGTAGGTAGTTAATTAACGTCGCACTGGAGCAACACACAGGGCTATTGGCGACAGTCCGTGATCAAACCCAAAGGGAAAGATCCAATGACAAAGCCTCGCAATTTTGAACCACGATCAGATGACGACGTCACACCTGAGACGGTACCCCACTCTCCAAACTTCCACACCACGCCAACGCAAGGACAATTGAGCCCACGACAGATTTAACACGCACCAGCCCTCGTGTACACGACGGTCTATGGCTTGACCGAGTTTCTATCTCAGAACCCTCCAGTTGCTAATCCGTTGCTCTTCCAACGCTACAGAGGCCCTTTTTTCTCTTAAGATATTATTACTATTGTGTTCTTGAAGAAAGTCATTCTTTAGTGTCTTCAAATATCCAATGCAAAAGTTAAAACTTTATAAAATTGTAACTTTCAATAGTAAATTCATGGTATTCCTTCAGAGCTAGTAATATCAAACTAGCTGAAAATTCTCAGAAGTGAAGTGATTCTAAACATTTTGTTTGATTATCTCTGTATGTATAATTTTATATTTCAAATGGTAAAACATTAATCTTCTCCAGATACCAAGAGCTGTACTCCACTTTTCCAAATTATGTTTACACTATAGGTGAATGCTGTCGCTATAAGTGTAAAATGTAACAAAATCATTGCAAAAGCTATAAATGTTTCTATTGAACTGATTCAATCAATCATTATTTTAAAACGTTTGTCTATCTACTTTAATGAGATGTTGCAAGTTCATATCTTAGACATGTTTACTACTAAAATCTGCTATTCTAAAAATACTTATCTTTGATAAATTAGGTTTGTGTATGCAGGTGAAAATATGAATGCTGGTGTGGTTATGTCATCTGCAAGAGTGTTTGATTTCCGAGAAGAGTTTTATCTTACTCTAAAGGAGGTAAAATAGGTTGCTTTTGAATAATAGTTGTATTTCAAATCCTGGAAGTTTTAAAATTAAAATCAATATAACATTCGAAAGCCATAAATACATAAATTACACATATGCAGTAGTTTTTCACTAAGATAAAATTATTTTATGCTTTCATTAAATGGATTTATGTAACATTTTCTTTTATTTTAAAATTAAACTTTTAATGTGATAATTAAGAGAAAAATATGGTGTAATAAACTGCCATTTGTGCATTCACCTTGGCAATCACGTTACTTAAATTACTACAACTTATATATATATTTAGATTCCCAGAAAATAAAAACTATCAATAACCTCATGCTTTCAACTTTTTTCCAATTATAAATTAAAAAACAGTCTCCCCCAAATAAAACGATATTACATATTAAAAAAGTCTGACTTAAGTAATTCTAACTTTATTCGTAAATTCACAGGTGCGAGAAGTTTCTGACCACTGGCCGATTGAATTAAAAATCCGAGGGAAAAGTATGTAAACTCTTTGTTATTCTCTTGTTAACAAAATTAACCAAACTTTCCTAAATCAACAAAAGGTTAAGTAAATTTACTAAAAAATACATTTTTTTCAGTGTCTAAAACTGCTGAAATGAATTTATCATCAGATATCTGTTTCATCATTAGAGACTCAAGATTTCAAAACATCTCAAAGGAAAATATTATCAAAGCTTCCAAATTTGCAGATTTCCATATAATCACACTACCATATGGTATATCTTTACAAAATGAAGCCCTGCACTTAGAAGACATGTTAGAAGCAGTGAAAAGACTAAGAAAAGCTCTACCTGGAGCCATAACACATGAGCAAGAAGAATCAATCATATATAAAGTTGCACATGGTGCATTACAAGATGAGAGTTCAAATGGAGATGTACCAAAAGTAGTTTTCAAAACAGCACTTGCATATATAAACAAGTACTCTGAGATATCGATTTGCAAAACCACAACAATAAATTGAAATTCTTGATATATAAATCTTCCAGAAAAGTGTTTGAATTTCACCGTTAATTTTCAAAACCGAATATTTTAAAATTGCATAAATGATAGTGTAAAGATAATTTTATACAATATTCAGTTTTTAAAATGACAATTATATATATAAGCACCCCTACCCTTAATGCTTTCATGGGCAGTGAGATGTCTGACATCCCCTGAAAGAGTTAAAATAGTTCATTTTGCCTATTATTAACAGAAATGTGTAAATTTTCCATCAAAGGGAACAAATACAGTAAAGCCTCGATAAGTCGTCACTTGTATAACTCACCACTGAAGAAAATTGATAACTTATTCAGTCATCAATTTTCTTCAGTCCTAATCTAGCTCTCATCGACATTACCTTACATCAGTTCAAGGTACCGTAGATAAATTCAAAGCCGGTATATGAAAAAATCATGATTTAAAAAAATAAAAAACATTGGATTTATATCAAATTTTTATAAATTATTTCCTTGCCCGTACAAGTTTAAATGTGTTGGACATGGACATGCAAATCAGTGTAGTTTCGATATAGTTTTGATTTATGTTAAACATTAATATATATGATGTATAACATTAATGTCTTAGGAAATATAGATGGGTACATTTTTTGGATTAAAATGAGACAGGAATTAGAAAATAAATTCCCATGACAGAGTAAATAGAACAGTGCCTTAAATGTCATGCATAACAATGTTTTCCATCTGGTTCTCAAGTAGTTAAGATTAGTTTGGGTTTCCCCATAACCAGTGACATGAAGTTTTTAGATCTATATAAATAAGGTTGTGGGATCCCACTGACACCATATTATGAATTTTGTATAAAATTACTCGATCCTACAAATTTCAGAATTGTTTGCATTATATATTTATCATATATGGATAAAATGTCTCGAATTTCTTTTATTTAAAAAAATAGTTAATTGGTTCAAGATCTGCTTTTGATAAAAATCAATGTCACAAATAGAAAATAAAAGGAATTTGCACCTTGAAAACATTCCTACTTCTCATTAATATTTAGCTTGTAAAAATAACTTTGAAAAATTGTTTACTTACGTAAAGACAGTAAAAAATAAGACAAGACATTAAAATACATAAATTTGAAATACAATATGCCTATTTTTTTCAATTCTCTGAGCATTGACAAGTATTTCATAGGAATATTCCAAGCTCACAAAAAGGGCTTATACATAGTATACGAGAAAATGAAGCTTTTCTCTGAACAGCATAGAACGAGTGTAATGGCATACCCCCAGAACAAGTCAATGCAATGGAAATTTAAGCTTGCAATAAAGAATTCATCATTGCAATCATCATAATCATTCAACTAGTTTTCCTCTTCAATCCATAACCTACTTTCTCAACTACTCAATCATCAGCTGAGTAAATTAAATCTTACTTTCTAAATTTCAATTCCATAAATACAGAATATTTGTGCTTGCCGTATAAAGAATTCCAAGGGATCAATGGATAAAATTTCCCCTATAAAAAATTAATCACCAAAACACAAAACAAAATGAAAATATTAAAATTGCCAGTTATAAAGATTTATGTGCAAAATTGGAATGCTTTTGTGATACTGCAGAAAACCTTTTCAGTGCGTCTGTCTTATAAGTATTTTTTGTTCGTGAACACACTACTGAAAAAAATACTCCACTACTTTCTCAGATTCTTTTATGTTCTTAAATCTCAAATAATTAGGAGATTCCAGTATTTATTGATTAGAATTAGACTTGATATTGAAGTTATCAGACATTTAACCAAATATTGCTGAGCTAATTGTTAAAACACAGCTTCATTGTTCACATTAAGATTAAAGTATGTTTCAATGTAATTAATATTATAATTTTGCAAGTTTCGAGCCTTTTGAGTTTGATACATTTTAATTAATAAACAAGGGTTTATATATTTCCTGTTTATTTTATTTCAGAACTTTAAATTGTCACCACCAATGCCTAATGTGAAGTTTTAACGGTTTATAACCTATTTAACAGCTCTAAATAATTTACTCCCAATATTAAGGTGAAAAATAAGGATCAATATGGTTGTATGTGCCCCATTTAATTTTATAATTTCAAGAGGGTCCCTTGGGCTGAAAGTTTGGGAATCATTGATCCAGAGTATTTGACATGAAATCAACTAGAAATACTGAATAAATAAAAAAATTGGTGTTATTTTCATGTAAGACCTTGGTCATAATTTCTTTTCAACTCATTGGTCACAGTATCCATTTAATAGTTTCGTTGCATTTTTACAATTGATCAAATCGGTTCCACTCAGTCATTGAACATCGACGAGATAGCATAACACATTATGTTTATATGATTAAAATCCTTTTCACTTGTAGTCAAATGTGACTAGTGTGTGAAGTAAAAATTGCATGGAAAAGCAGACTAGAGAATTTTCTATAAGTTGCAAACAAACCAGGGTTTTGACAAAGTTCAGAATATTAGCAGTCTTTTGAGAGATACATTTTCATTTATGAATGTGTTGTTAGGAAATAAGACAATCAAAACCGTACAAAATATTTTATAATTATGTACTCAAGAACTATTACCAAGACAATGAATGTGAATCTTAATCTGTATTCAGAAAACAGCTTCAAAACCAAAACTTAATAGTCGCAATCAATGAAACTCAACATAATCAGTGGTAGAAAAATATGATTATTTTCTATAACAGTGCCTTTAAATACATATTTAAAATAAAGTTCATACACAGTCTAAAGAATGAAAGAAAAAATAAATATCAAGATATATACATTTAACTCTAAAAATGATATGTAAACACATAAAATTAGAAAGAATGGAGATCAAACAAAAAGGTTACAGCTGGTTCATAATTTAAATTGCTATAACACCTGGAAGCAATAATCTTATATTATACTCTTTTACCTACTTAAAAACAGTAACAAAAAACTTGAAAATATGAAACACCAAAAAAGTTAGCATCAAGCTATTGGAATGTTAACATTCAGTTCAGTTTAAAAAGTATCTTAAAAGGTTCCACATATTCTGTCAAAAGTAAACACTAAGTCATAAAACAACAATTGCGGCATTGACATGGAAAAGCATGTAAGTCACAAAAAAAAATCAAAAATTATTTTTTTGCCGGATAAGATAGTAAGAACCCATGCTAGTGTCATGGTAAAGCTAGTAAGTCGCTAGAAGAAATAGTTTAGTTCCTGCAGCTCTTTTAGTTTATATAAATACAATTCTTTTTTAACAGGCTCACAAACGTTTTTTGCCTGTCTCTTAAAATTTGGTTTTTGTGACTTGCACGCTTTTCCATGTCAACGCCTCAATTAATGAGATCCTCAATATTAAGTTGAGAAGTTTTCTGTCATTAGAACTATAAGTGAGGTTGAGAAAGTTCTAAAGAACCAATGAATATTTGAATGTAAATGTCAACATTGATAAAATAATACTATTTAATCCCCTATAGAGATTTTTGCTTTAAAGGAGTCTGCTACAATACACTCAATTTCTTAACATATCCTGCAAATTTTATAAAACAAATTATGGAAAATTACAACATCTATTCTACAAATACCTCAGACAGAGTAATCATAGAAAAAAGACTTGGAAGATATTCAGCACAAGAGTAAGTTGCTTTTAAACATGATAATTTAATATACAAGTAACAGCTAACTATACATAGAGACAATCAGAAGATTGCAGCATTTGCAACTCAGAAAAGAACATCTCAGATACGCATATGTCACGCATTTACATTTAATGGTCAATTCACAAATGCACATTTAACATATTCGACATGTTTAATGAATATACCGTTTTCAGTGCACACTGAAAATCATTTTCAGGCAAAGTGATATAAGATTTTATAAATTTTCAATATGAAATAAATTAATTATTTGTTTGTTGCGCATTTTATAGTTTATTAACTTATAAATAAGTTTCCAGCTCAAAGAAAAAAAGATAATTTATATATATAATACTCTATACCAATTTCAGTAGACATGACTTTAAGTTAATACTCAAAAACGGCTTGACACATTGAATGTGTTAAATACCTTTTAACACTTAGATAATGATAAACAGTAAATGTTGAGAGTAGAACTACAGTGAGCTTCTTCAGATATAAAAAAACAATATATGTTAAGAATCTTTGGAAGATCATTCTTATTTAATGGTACAATATGTATCCAATGTATATCAAATTCCAGTTTAATATAACAGAATACTTTAAAAACCGTTCTTAATAGGTAACTTATATTATCTTGTCTGTTTCTAATAAATATGATAAAATGAAGTAAAGATTGAAAATAAAGTCTATAATGCTAAATACGAAAAATACTTTTTGAACTAATGTATGCATCCAGATACATTTTAAAATACACTGAATTTTATTTCATATTAAAAATAATATTTTTTGGCAGGTAAATGAATCTTATGTACAAAAATCTTTCCTTACTTTATCACATTCATCTTTCATGTCAAATTATAATTTCTTTAACATTGTTTTTAGCCCCTTCAAGACAAATGTAAACAAATGACACTTCTCATTTCATGTGCAAACTGAAAGAAACAAATGTATGACTACATTTAATCCTTTAGACTGCCACTTTACCTATCATCATATCATTGTCACTTCAAGATGTGAACTTGATTAAAATGATTCCCCATAACACTGCATAAGGAAAATTTCTGACAGGACTCTCACCTTAGTTGCATTTAAAGCAAATGAAAATTAAATTACATAATATTATCAATAAACAAATATACATACACAAATCAGTTGATTTAAACATAACCATGGCAGAAATCTGATATATTTTTCAAGATCCCATTACTATGTTGTGCCAATTGCCCTTGTTTCCATTCTTCATATGTGGTATTATGTGAAATTAGCCATAATTGCTGAGACAGCAGAAATATTCCAAAAACTGCAATCATCAATGTGTAGACTGCACTCACAAAGCAAATAGCGATGCTAAAATGCAAGAAAATTCAAATGTTTATTTTAAAAGTTTGTAAAATGATGAATGAAATAATTTATAAATGGTCTGAACTGAAATATAAAAAATTAACATTTTATCTCAGAGCAAGAATAATTTATATATTTCAACAAATACAGTTGGAAAAGAAATGCTGCATAAAATACCACAAGTAGACTTGTATATTAAAAATATCAAATAATGGTTAAATTATTTATGACTACTTACTGAATATCTCCAAAAACATCACTGCAGTCATCTGGCATCAAAAAGAGTCCACCAACTAGTGTTGGATGACATATTGTAGTCAATGTTAAATTACTACTGTAGATGCACGAAAGCAATAATGCAGTGAGGGCTCCTATGAAACACCTCTGATTTCTTGAGCCAATGCAAGTGTCCAACCTGGAAAGAATAAAATTGTCTTATTTTCTTTGATTCTTTTTTAGATAGATGAGATACAATAGTTTTGAAAAAGTTGCAAATTTGGTAATTTTTCATCCATTTGATTGGAATGGTATTAAAATATGTCAAAATCCAATTAATATGCTGCTTGTGGCATAGCTCCTGACTTTTCCCATGTTACACAATGGGAAGAATAACTAAAAATTACATCATTTTGGAAGTTAAATACATTTTTAGTTATGTGAAAATGGCAAAAAAGCATTGAGCACCTCATATGCACCATGTCTTATTTGTTAAAAAAATTCGATTAATGGAGTTAATAATGATTAACAAAGAATGCAAAATCGAAAGCTTATTCAGTAATGATGGTTTGGTTTGTCGTTCTATGGTTAATTGTTTTGCTACATGAGGGCTAATAAAACTGGAACCACAGATTTTCTGAGAAACATTGGTTGTTTTCTTCCCTGTTAATTGTTCGAGCCATGTGCAACTTTTAGATGTGGGAATTATAAGAAACTTTAGACTTTTATTTTTATAGCAGAATGTTGGTCCAGCAAACATTGGACAATTTAACATCTGATCCTGAAATTGAAAATAAAAAACTTAATGTCCTACAGGCAATGACTTTAATGTCATCAGCATGGAATCAGTCAAGCATCACCACTGTTTCATTAAAGATGGCTTCACTTTCCAGAAAGGGAGTCCTGTATAAAGAAAAATCTATCCTCAGATAAATAATTTAACATTAAATTAAATATTTTTGTTTCTGTGAGTAATTAGGAAAGTTGTTTTATAATGTATAGAAAGATCTTTCAAGTTTCGTTTCTTAGTAGGCTGCAATCTGGTGGTGAATGTTTCATTCATATTTGGTTTATAAGTTTTTTGTGTATGTCTTACAGTCCCTTCAGAGAGGTATAAATGGTGCTTCACAAATTTGTGAGGAAGTTTCCTAATAACATCTTGCAACTTGCTATATTCCCAACAAAAAATATTTAGAGTAGTTTACAAGTGAAAGTTTGGGAACATGCAACTTTTCCTTCAGAAATTTGTTGTAATCCATACTTGCCAAATACTATGATGGTCTCTTCTCTGTACACAAATACCACATAAATCACAATGATATGCTCTTGCAGGCTGAAGAGAACAGCAAACTTCACAACGAGTTTTTTTCAACTGTTCCATTTTCGTCTGTGTTCTTTCACTTGAATGAGAAATTGATGCAGGCTGATTACTTGACTTGATGAAAAAGATACATAGACACATAGTTGCTACAAAACACATGAGAACAAAATTTTCCACAAAGAGAATTTCCAAGTAAGGGACCACTTCCAATTCGAATATTCCCAAAAGAAAGAAAAATGAAATAAGACTCCAAGCTAGGAAGAACCTAGTTCTTGTTTGTGAAGGTACTCTCTTATAATATACTACAAATATTACTGGCAAACAAATGAAAGCACCTATCATCCAAGCCCATCCTTGAGCAGCTATTACCATTAAAAATGGCATAATGAAAAACGCAGAAAGCATTTCTAACTCCATTGCAAATCTGAATTAAACTTAATTTACAGAATGATGTGAATACCGATTTGCAAATTTGACACTAATATCAAATCACAACATTTTAGTGAAAAATTATTTCAAAGAATTAAAGGGGTCCGTTAATTTAAAGAGATTTTCAAAGATATGCACGGGAAGACTCCATTTTTTTGTCAAACTGTCTGATTTGAAGAATTTTACAAGCGATTAACATATTTTTATTTTTCCCCTGTCAAAATTAAAAATTTGATGGTACAATTTTAGAGGACAAGAAAACAAAACACTGCTGTCCGGGAGAAGAAATCAAGCACGGAAGTTTGGGTTCGAAAGCGTTTGAGGAAATTTTTGTTCGCCAAAAGATTGTTCAGTTAATCAATAAAATTCGTTTAAAACTTTAATAAACAATAACAAACTCACTTCACTTCAACCACAGCTATTTACTCTGTAACACAGAGTTAAAGATACAGAGGCTTCCATAAAGGCATGACATGCAGCGCCCTTGGTGAGGGTGTGTGACCCTAATTGTAGGCAATTGTAGGCTTGATATGTCCATTCAGAGACTAGCTCCTGCGCGTCCTGTCTGTGCAAATCATCAGCCATTTGTGATTGGTTGAGAAATTTTCTACAGTTAAAACTGAGAAAACTCCTAAGCAATAATTTCTCGCCAACGGCTACCTTACCAACTTCAACTGCCAAAGCGTGGAGCTATTTTTTCCTTTCATTTTACACCCCCAGAGCGTGAATGGATGTGAGCGCTAGGGAGAAATATGAAGCTGCGAGCATGTTCCATGTATTTCATCAGAATGTCGGTATAGCACAGTAAAGCAATGCACCTGTCATGTTTTGCTTTGGAATCCGTTTTAAAAGTGAAGTATGTATTTATTTATTTCAATATAAATTTAAGGATGTTTTGCCAACTATGCTGCACAACCAAAAGGAAGCCATTTGTATCACGTATTGTATCCTTCTGCATTAAAATGACGTTTCTAAATGTTCTTTAGCCCGTTGTGTTGTTCCAGTGTGACGTTAATTGAATGTATTAATACCAATCTAAATGTTCTTTTTTCTATGCAATAAATATTGGTGCTATAGTTGAATAATTCTTCCCTTTTTTGTGTGCGAGAAGAGAGTAATGCTACTCCGGAAGAAGAAATGTATAACTGAAAACTAAATTTTGTTCAGTCAGCTTGCCATTTATAGCTACTCAATCTTGTTTACTCTTGAGTTTCTTCCTTCCCTTAATGTTAGTTACAAACTAAAATTGTATATATAATATGTTTGCGTGATTCGTGAAGCCTGCTGAAACAAACTAGCTGGATTGTAAGGCTTAGGCCTAAAGGAAATGGTTTTAACAAAGCCTTGTCTTCCCTAAACACATTAAAATTGCCCTTTACTCTAAAAATATGTGGTTTTGGATTATGCATCATTTTCTTGCTATGTTTTCGCTTCCTATGAGCCTTACTGAATTCTATTTTCTCCTTTTATACCCAATTTTCACTATCTTTATATGTGAATTCTAATTGAAAAATATTAAAGTCAAAATGTCTCATTCAGTTTATTTGTTTGTTGACTACTCATGAAATTTGCTTTTTTGTATTTGCAATAATGAAATACTTTTTCGGAACAGCTGCAGTATAGACCCCCCAATCCATTTGGCGACTTTTTTTGTCGCCAACCCTGACGTTATTTAGCGACATTTTTTAACAGACGTATTACAAAAAAATGTACATAAGTTGAATATGTTATTCTAATCTTTTAACAGATTTCACTGTAAATGAGGGTTTCCTGTTTAAACGGGGCTGCCAGTCGTGAACTGAACCCTCAGTCGCACCCCATTAGATTTTTTTCAAAGCAACCATTATAGAAACCCTGGCGTTTTTTTATGTGCAAAGAAATTGCACATTTGTCATAATAAATAATATAAATCTTGATTATATATAAAAATACAGTTATCACAGTCAATATATAAGTCTGGGTTAAATATGTCTATATATATACATAGCGTAGGGACGCTGTAGGTTTGCTAGAATGGAGTGGAAAAAAGTGGGGGTTACCAAAAACAACACATCGCAATTGAAGGTTGGCGACGTATAAAGTCGCCAAATGGATTGGGGTCTATACTGCAGCTGTTCCGCAAGCATGCTCTTGCACTATTGATTACTACAGAACTGGTAAATCGAAAGATAATTTAAAGAACTTGAATGTTCAGTAGATCGTGTTGAATGCAAGTATTGAAAAATTTTTGTTACATGCACTTCTCCCAAAGACATTTCTAAATGCTGAACTTTGTTGTGTCATCTTGCCATTTGATAGCAAAACTTAGATTTTGTTGGGATTCATTCCCTATTAAGTATTCTATAGTTATGAAGTCAAATTTTGTTTTTGAAATGTATTTTGTGATTTGCTTAATGTGAAGTATGGTGGAAAAAACCTAGATTGAGTAAGGCATAGGCTTATGGGAATTTTTTTATGAAAGTAACATTTTCTTTCCCTCGACATGCATTAAAATTGCTCTGTATTTGAATATTTTGTATTTAACTTGTTCACCATTCTTCTAATTATAATTGTATTGTAAATGTATATATAGGCTACTGTAAGATTTTCTTTCTGAACTTTATCAATTATGAAATATTGACTTTTGCTTTTCCTTGTATTTTGATTATTTGTTTCAATTTCAGAGATGAAAGAGAATGATCTTAGGGAAGAATGTGCGAGTTCTTAATCATACTGCTGTGTTTGAAGTGCATATATTTTTTCTGCTGTGCTATTTAATAATTTAATTAAAGCATTTGAATCTGTTTTTGTGGCTTAAAAGTAAATAAATATGAAATATTCTTTTGGATATAGTATATTAACTAATACTTTATGTTAATTTAAATTAAATTAAGATAGATTGAAAAAGTGTAAATTTTTTAAACATACCCGTCATCTTAAATATGGTAGAAAAGCCAATTCACTCGTTATGCAGCATGCTTGCGTTATTAACTGCTACACAACTTGTGATAAATCAAATAAGGAATTATAAAACTGTTCACTAGATATCAGTGAGTATAAGTATTGATATGACTATTTTTGGAACAAGCACTTGTTTCAAAGAGTCTTAAATGGTGAACTTTGTTGTGTCAGCATATCATTTGATAGCCACTCAATAAAGTTTACTTTTTAGATTTTGTTGTAGATTCATTCTCTGTAAAGTATTTTATAGTTATGAAGTGAAATTGTGTATATGTTTTTAAAATTGTAATTTGTTTAACTAGTGAGCTAGATTGTAAGGCATATAGGCCCATTGAAATCTTTTTCTGAAATTGAAATTTTTCCTCCCTTCAGACACATTAGAATTGATCTTTGGTTATTTCAGAGTAACTGATGCACCATTCTCCCAGTTTTAAATCTAGTCAACTTATTTATAGGCTACTGAGATGATCTCTTTCTGAATTTACAATTTTGAATTTTAAGTATTTTAATTACCGAGTGGCATGAAAGGGAAATTTAGAAATTGTATAAAGTGTATTTAATTTTACTTTTTATTACTGCAGGGTAGGAATTTATATAAATCAGATTTTTATGATTTTAATTTGTTTCCTCTATGGCAGGGGTGTCAATCTGGCGGCCCGGGGGCCGCATATGGCCCCGGGGTAATTTTTTGTGGCCCATGATGCTCTGAAATAAAATGAAAACAGGACAATATGTTGAGGAACTTGGAGAAGTGGTACCGCCCTCGAGCAAAGTACCAGAAATAAAAAAGATAATTTTGCAAAGTTAATTCTATGAAGAGGAAGAAGTCAAGTCCTGGGACGAGTCATCGAAGACAGACTGAAGGAGGAAAACGAAAAAAAAGAAAGAGAAGAAAAACTCAAACAGGAAGAAAAAGAAAGAAGGAAGACTCAAAAAGGAAGAAAGGGAAAGAGAAGGGAGAATAAGACAGGAAGAAAAAGAGAAAAATCAGACAAGGGAGGGAAGATAGGTTACCTCGGGAGCAGCAGCAGTATGAATTGGAATTTGTGGCTACCTGGAAACCCTGCTGATAAGCAAACCGCTAATCGTTTGCAACGAAGTTTTAATTCGAGTGGCATCAGCGGAAGATCGTAAATCAGAATAAAAAGAGCAAACATGCACAAAGAACTACTCGTGCTCTTTTCCTCGAGGAGGAAACGTTCTTCTGTATTCCGTAGCGTTGATGTTAATGATTGTTGGTTGTTATGTAAAATTGCCCTCTGATTTTCTAAAGAACTTAACTAGCCAACAAATTGAAGCGGCTGGAGCTGGCCCAAAACGGATCATTGCCTCTAACAAATCAAGGCTCGGGGAATGGAACTGAACAAAGTCACAAAATTCAACTGACGCAGATACACCGAAGTTTGACGAAAAACGAGACGAAATGAGTCTGGATTTAATTAATTTTGAAAGAAAAGCTGAATTGCCTATAGGCGGCGGCGGAAGTGACGTCATACCACGTGACCGGAAGTGGGCGGGGCCAAGTGACGTCATACCACGTGACCGGAAGTGGGCGTGTCTGAATGACGTGACGTATTGTTTGTTTACATTTTGGACTTGGAATTTTTTTTTGTCATCGACTTCGTGCAGGCGTTGAGTTGTTTCAAGATGGCGTCGTTTCGTTGCCATGGTGATGAATCACTCGCGTAGTGCCATCTGGTGGAGATATTCGAAACCCTATTATTTTTAATTAAAAAGCAATTTCGTGGATTCGAACCCGGGACCATGGGATCCGAGGTCAAGTGCGCTATCCGTTAGGCTGTAAGAGAGTTAACTTAAGATGGTGAATTAATGTAGTGTTTATTTCTCTTTCTTTTGGACTTGTATTTTTTCTTAGTATTAGGAATGGGTTATTTTTAGAAAAATGGTTTGAATAATTGCATAGGGGTTTTAATAAATGCTTTTTCAAAATGACTTATGGCGCCATCTAGTGATTTTAAAAGTAATTAATCTAAGGAACGAATTGATTTCTTAATGTTTTTACTTTATTCATCACCAGTGACGTCAGTGTGTTTACGTTTGGGACTTGGATTTGTTTTCCTTCTGAGATTTCGATGTGACGTCATGATTATGTCCATCGAGCAAGTCTGAACTTGAAAAAGTCTACTCACAATTCTTTATGTTATGAGTATGGTAAATTGTTTACAGATCGTGAAGGCTAGGCATATTTCCGTCGATTGGAAAACGAATTAACGTATTAAAAAAAGACGAAATTTAGAAATTTTAGGTCAAAAATATACTGTGCCTTGACAACTTGTAGCATACGAAGACGAAGGAATAAGCTATACTTCTAGCGGGTCTTCTATTGCAGCCAAGCCTTGATCTCCTAAAGTATTGGAAATAAAGGGAGAAATGGAGCGAATAATTGGTGCAAGATTTAATTTTGTGTTGTTGAACCGTTATAAAGATGGTAAGGACTGTATAGGTGCCCATAAAAACAACGAGAAGGACTTGGAACTTTATGCACCCATAGCGTCTGTTTCATTTGGGCAGGAAAGACAATTTGTTTTCTAACTACAATTGTTTAAAAATTGTTCTGGAAAATGGAAGTTTGATTGGGATGAAGTATCCCACAATTTTGGTTTCACAGCTTGCCCCGTGGGAATGCATTATGCCCTAGAATAAACTTAACGTTTCGTAAAATTCTTGTATAAAGCAGCGATAAACCACTTATGTGCCCCCGAACTAGAACTCAGTGTCGTACACTAGACGATATTTGGACAACGTTGCAATTGATCTTTGCCTTTCAGAATAGTATTTTTATAAATGCTTACATCTCGTTTTTAAATAAATTTTTAGCGTGTCTTACCACATATACTGTATTTTGGATTATTTGGTTTTTTTATTACATGGTTTCATAAATTTTCTTTTAAAATGCAAGATCTGAAATGAAATTTTTCTTTGCTATATAGATTTATGTTTTTTTTTTAAGTTAGATGTCTTTATTCAAAAATTAATTATACATTAGATGCTATAACACCTATTTTATAGCAGAAATTTTGTTTTAAATAATATACACTTAAGTAAGAGTAAAATTTTTGAAACTTTACAAGACAAATACTATGAACGTGCACATTTTGAAGAAGTTATAATAGTATAAAAAAACCATTTATTCTATAAATCTAAATTAAATGTTATTTTTTAATTAATATTTCCTTGCCTATTATTTTTACTTTGAATAAATCTTCCTAAAATTTTAGTGATTTAATTCTTATTATACAGATTTACAAACTGTTTTTGGATAAAATATAAGGATTTAATATTTTAAAAATTAATGTTTTTACTTAAAATTAATTATATATTAAATACTATTACACATATTTTTAATGTTGAAGATTTTTAGAAAACATTTTACAATTGAAACATATACATTAAATATTATGACAAACACTTAAATGCAGATCCATAAGGGAATATTGGAAATCTTTTTAATGCTTACACCTTTTCTATTCTAAATAAACTTTTGCTTGTCTTACCACATACACTGTATTTTGGATTATTTGGGTTTTTTTTTATTACATGGTCTTATAAATTTTCTTTTTAAAATGCAAGATCTGAAATGAAATTTTCCTTGATTTTAAGATTTATGTTTTACTCAAAAATTAATTATACATTAGATGCTATAGCACATATTTTATTGCAGAATTTTTTAATATTATACACATAAGTGAGCGTAAAATTTTTGAAACTTTACAAGACCCATATTATGAACATGTTTCCTTACACATTTTAAGTAGTGAAAAATAGTATTAAAACCCTTTATCCTGTAAAATATAAATTAAATATTATTTTTAATTAATTTTTCCTTCCATATTATTGTTTACTTTAAATAAATTTTCATTCATTTTAGTGATTTTATTTATATTATAAAGATTTACAAACTGTTTTTAACGAAATTTTCTTTGATATAGGGATTTATATTTTAAAAGTTAGATGTTTTTACACAAAAATTAATTATATATCAAATACTATTGCACGTATTATAACATTGAAGATTTTTAGAAAACGTTTAACAATTGAGAGAGAGAGAGAGAAATATATACTTTAAATATTATTACAAACATTTAAATGCAATTTGCTTTTTATTTTTTAATTTTACAATTGAGACATTTTTAAAACTTTGGTTCTTAAAGTGCGTTTTATGCATAGTAAAAAAAAATTATTATAAAAACCTGTAAGAGTAAAAAGAATTGTATGCATTAATTTGAAACTTTACAAGACCCATACCATGTTTCCTTGCACATTTGAAGTAGTGAAATATAGAATTAAAAACCATTTGTCCTTGAAGATCTAAATTAAAAGTTCTTTTTCTTTAATGCTTTTGCAAACCACACATTTTACTAAATATGAACTTCCTTTTATTTATTTGAAATCCTTATGCACATCGTACAATTTAAATTGCACAGCAAAATACCAATACTGTACGAAGCTATGAAGTATTTTACAAGATACTTTGTACTGTTTTCTTAATTTTAAGTGTTCTACATTGCTATATTAAATGGATAGTAAGTGGGTTTTCTGTTTTTGAAAATAATGTGTGCACATCTGTGCTGCTAAGCAAATTAACTTTTGCCCTTTTCTTGATATTTAATGCATAATCTAAATATTTACTCACACCGCTGATAGTTTTACCCATGAGTAAAATTAAATAATAACTGAAAATTTTAAGTATTAATGTGAATTTTAAAATGAACAAAAATTATTGAAATAATGGATTAAATCTGAATTCTATGTATTCTTAAAACAATCTCTGCAAATCCAGCAGACAATTCTTAAACAGATTGAAGGAAGCCACATGGAAACAAAGTAAATTAGAACACTTTTTAATAGTAAAAACATTATGATTAATATTTTTACAAAAATAATACATTGCAGTAAAAAAAGAACTTATTTTTACGTACTTACATTTTTTTAAGAGACTTATTTTCGACAAGCCAATTATTCAATGCCATCACCTCAGCTATGGGGCAATGCAAATTATTTTTGTGATGACCACATTATAGTTTTTGGATATCTTTGTTGCTACTTAGAGCACAAAATGCATCGAATTTGGGAAACCCATATTGTTCTAAGTTGATATTCGGAATATTCAATGCATCTAAGCGTTTCTTTTCCACACAACCACCTTTGTAAGCAATTAGGTACTGAGTGACCCTCTTGGTCTGCTCGTAATATTCTAAAAGCTTAGAGTCTAGATTTTCTAAGGGAGCACAATTTGCTATGTCATGGGACAGAAATGAAGTGCACATACGTAATTTTTAACATATCACACAGTTGTACGATCTTTGGCACTCAGTTTATGCTTAGACGATAAGTTAAAACGAATACTTGAAGCTACTTGCGATTTTTACAGCGATGTATGCGTATTTACGTACTAAGAAACTTTATTGAATCTGAAATCCATCAAAATCCACAATTGCACAAATATTAATCATTGCTATTGAAAAGCGTTAGCTGTTCTTGGAAAAATAATTATAAACTGGAGGCCACGAAGAACTGGACTATATAACACCATACACTTACTAATCAGTAAAGTTAAAATTTATCTTTTGCGTTCCATAGTTACTCACAAAAGATAAGACTAAGTAAAGAATGTACATACTCAGAAAACATGTGTTTGTGATAATGCGCGAAATAAAATTTTGTGTTGTAATACAAGATTTTAACGAAAGGATATACTTAAAAATGTGCGTGTGATTTTTTTTTACTCTACCACGTTTATGCGCTGAATGCAATTCAATTCTACGACTAAACTTGAGCAAGAAAAAAAATATAACCAAATATAATTTATAAGAGAAACGTATTTTGACTCTTTAAAATGAGAACTTTAAAGTATACTGAATCCTCTTGATTCTGCAGTTTTATTTTTTCTAAAATTACATCAACAAATTGAATTATTTTATTTGTGTGCACACACAAGTCTTTGCCTCTGTTGAAAGGAAACTAGTTTTTTGACAAGTATCAGATTTTTAAAAATTGATTCAGAGAAGAACCTTTTTTCATGGGATTTAACTCAATCTGCTCCATAATTTTACCCTTAAGAGTAATAGAGCATATTATAGTTTTAAGGAAAATGAATAACCATTATGCAAATTTGAAGCCAAAAGTTCCAAGCATGTCTATGCGCCTATCTACGTTTAGAGATTGACCAACGCACAGACGTTGACATTAGGGACCTAGCCGAAAACGGATCGTATTATACTGGTGTCTTGGACGTGATCAGGTGCTATTGGTGTGGCGAAGGGCTTGAAAAGTGGTAAAAAGATGTAGTGAGACACAAACACAAAGTTTTATCCAAAATGTTTGGTAGCCCATAGATGAAATTGTACAGGTGCTGGATGAAATCAACAATACCAATGGTTTTTAAAAAAAACGATGTATAGCTTTACCCCTTAGACAACGACAAGGACGAACGACTTTGTAAAATTTGCAAGGAATCGGAAAATGAATGCTACTTTACAGCCTTGCGGTCATCTGGTGACATGCATGAGATGTACGAAGAGTCTTTCAACGTGTCCTATGTATCGAACCAATATTTTACATAAAATTAAAACGTACATTTGTTACTAAACTCTATTTATTAGTACATGTAGTAGATGCAATTTCAAGTGATATACTGAACATGGTGAGGAAGAAAATCCAATTGTAAAAGGGTGGTATTGAGTTGAAAGTTATTAAATTAGCAAAAGTGCTTCAGTAAGAAGATGAGTAAGGAAGTTTGAGACTCTAAAACCCTAAAACTCTTTATTAAGGAAAAAAATCGTGTTAAAAAGTTTTAAAAAATTAATAAAAAATAAATATAAATAATTCTTTTAAAGTGTGAAATATTTTAAAATGCTCTAACAAAAGTACTATTAATAAGCCCCCACTACAAGAAGGAAACACTCAAAATGAATATTTAATTCAAGCATTCTTTCTTGCATTACAGAGTACATTTACACATCTTTCCTAAAGCGTTTAGTAACTCCTGTTTAAGGCACCCTTTAAAATTCTTTAGTAAATAGGTTTAACATATAATGAACAAACGACTAATAATTAAAATAGTCAATATATTTATAAGGGTGTATAAGTCTTTCCTACACGATTTTTTTCCTTAATAAAGAGTTTTAGGGTTTTAGAGTCTCAAACTTCCTTACTAATCTTCTTACTGAAGCACTTTTGCTAATTTAATAACTTTCAACTCAATACCACCCTTTTACAATTGGATTTTCTTCCTCACCATGTTCAGTATATCACTTGAAATTGCATCTACTACATGTACTAATAAATAGAGTTTAGTAACAAATGTACGTTTTAATTTTATGTAAAATATTGGTTCGATACATAGGACACGTTGAAAGACTCTTCGTACATCTCATGCATGTCACCAGATGACCGCAAGGCTGTAAAGTAGCATTCATTTTCCGATTCCTTGCAAATTTTACAAAGTCGTTCGTCCTTGTCGTTGTCTAAGGGGTAAAGCTATACATCGTTTTTTTTTAAAAACCATTGGTATTGTTGATTTCATCCAGCACCTGTACAATTTCATCTATGGGCTACCAAACATTTTGGATAAAACTTTGTGTTTGTGTCTCACTACATCTTTTTACCACTTTTCAAGCCCTTCGCCACACCAATAGCACCTGATCACGTCCAAGACACCGGTATAATACGATCCGTTTTCGGCTAGGTCCCTAATGTCAACGTCTGTGCGTTGGTCAATCTCTAAACGTAGATAGGCGCATAGACATGCTTGGAACTTTTGGCTTCAAATTTGCATAATGGTTATTCATTTTCCTTAAAACTATAATATGCTCTATTACTCTTAAGGGTAAAATTATGGAGCAGATTGAGTTAAATCCCATGAAAAAAGGTTCTTCTCTGAATCAATTTTTAAAAATCTGATACTTGTCAAAAAACTAGTTTCCTTTCAACAGAGGCAAAGACTTGTGTGTGCACACAAATAAAATAATTCAATTTGTTGATGTAATTTTAGAAAAAATAAAACTGCAGAATCAAGAGGATTCAGTATACTTTAAAGTTCTCATTTTAAAGAGTCAAAATACGTTTCTCTTATAAATTATATTTGGTTATATTTTTTTTCTTGCTCAAGTTTAGTCGTAGAATTGAATTGCATTCAGCGCATAAACGTGGTAGAGTAAAAAAAAATCACACGCACATTTTTAAGTATATCCTTTCGTTAAAATCTTGTATTACAACACAAAATTTTATTTCGCGCATTATCACAAACACATGTTTTCTGAGTATGTACATTCTTTACTTAGTCTTATCTTTTGTGAGTAACTATGGAACGCAAAAGATAAATTTTAACTTTACTGATTAGTAAGTGTATGGTGTTATATAGTCCAGTTCTTCGTGGCCTCCAGTTTATAATTATTTTTCCAAGAACAGCTAACGCTTTTCAATAGCAATGATTAATATTTGTGCAATTGTGGATTTTGATGGATTTCAGATTCAATAAAGTTTCTTAGTACGTAAATACGCATACATCGCTGTAAAAATCGCAAGTAGCTTCAAGTATTCGTTTTAACTTATCGTCTAAGCATAAACTGAGTGCCAAAGATCGTACAACTGTGTGATATGTTAAAAATTACGTATGTGCACTTCATTTCTGTCCCATGACATAGCAAATTGTGCTCCCTTAGAAAATCTAGACTCTAAGCTTTTAGAATATTACGAGCAGACCAAGAGGGTCACTCAGTACCTAATTGCTTACAAAGGTGGTTGTGTGGAAAAGAAACGCTTAGATGCATTGAATATTCCGAATATCAACTTAGAACAATATGGGTTTCCCAAATTCGATGCATTTTGTGCTCTAAGTAGCAACAAAGATATCCAAAAACTATAATGTGGTCATCACAAAAATAATTTGCATTGCCCCATAGCTGAGGTGATGGCATTGAATAATTGGCTTGTCGGAAATAAGTCTCTTAAAAAAATGTAAGTACGTAAAAATAAGTTCTTTTTTTACTGCAATGTATTATTTTTGTAAAAATATTAATCATAATGTTTTTACTATTAAAAAGTGTTCTAATTTACTTTGTTTCCATGTGGCTTCCTTCAATCTGTTTAAGAATTGTCTGCTGGATTTGCAGAGATTGTTTTAAGAATACATAGAATTCAGATTTAATCCATTATTTCAATAATTTTTGTTCATTTTAAAATTCACATTAATACTTAAAATTTTCAGTTATTATTTAATTTTACTCATGGGTAAAACTATCAGCGGTGTGAGTAAATATTTAGATTATGCATTAAATATCAAGAAAAGGGCAAAAGTTAATTTGCTTAGCAGCACAGATGTGCACACATTATTTTCAAAAACAGAAAACCCACTTACTATCCATTTAATATAGCAATGTAGAACACTTAAAATTAAGAAAACAGTACAAAGTATCTTGTAAAATACTTCATAGCTTCGTACAGTATTGGTATTTTGCTGTGCAATTTAAATTGTACGATGTGCATAAGGATTTCAAATAAATAAAAGGAAGTTCATATTTAGTAAAATGTGTGGTTTGCAAAAGCATTAAAGAAAAAGAACTTTTAATTTAGATCTTCAAGGACAAATGGTTTTTAATTCTATATTTCACTACTTCAAATGTGCAAGGAAACATGGTATGGGTCTTGTAAAGTTTCAAATTAATGCATACAATTCTTTTTACTCTTACAGGTTTTTATAATAATTTTTTTTACTATGCATAAAACGCACTTTAAGAACCAAAGTTTTAAAAATGTCTCAATTGTAAAATTAAAAAATAAAAAGCAAATTGCATTTAAATGTTTGTAATAATATTTAAAGTATATATTTCTCTCTCTCTCTCTCAATTGTTAAACGTTTTCTAAAAATCTTCAATGTTATAATACGTGCAATAGTATTTGATATATAATTAATTTTTGTGTAAAAACATCTAACTTTTAAAATATAAATCCCTATATCAAAGAAAATTTCGTTAAAAACAGTTTGTAAATCTTTATAATATAAATAAAATCACTAAAATGAATGAAAATTTATTTAAAGTAAACAATAATATGGAAGGAAAAATTAATTAAAAATAATATTTAATTTATATTTTACAGGATAAAGGGTTTTAATACTATTTTTCACTACTTAAAATGTGTAAGGAAACATGTTCATAATATGGGTCTTGTAAAGTTTCAAAAATTTTACGCTCACTTATGTGTATAATATTAAAAAATTCTGCAATAAAATATGTGCTATAGCATCTAATGTATAATTAATTTTTGAGTAAAACATAAATCTTAAAATCAAGGAAAATTTCATTTCAGATCTTGCATTTTAAAAAGAAAATTTATAAGACCATGTAATAAAAAAAAACCCAAATAATCCAAAATACAGTGTATGTGGTAAGACAAGCAAAAGTTTATTTAGAATAGAAAAGGTGTAAGCATTAAAAAGATTTCCAATATTCCCTTATGGATCTGCATTTAAGTGTTTGTCATAATATTTAATGTATATGTTTCAATTGTAAAATGTTTTCTAAAAATCTTCAACATTAAAAATATGTGTAATAGTATTTAATATATAATTAATTTTAAGTAAAAACATTAATTTTTAAAATATTAAATCCTTATATTTTATCCAAAAACAGTTTGTAAATCTGTATAATAAGAATTAAATCACTAAAATTTTAGGAAGATTTATTCAAAGTAAAAATAATAGGCAAGGAAATATTAATTAAAAAATAACATTTAATTTAGATTTATAGAATAAATGGTTTTTTTATACTATTATAACTTCTTCAAAATGTGCACGTTCATAGTATTTGTCTTGTAAAGTTTCAAAAATTTTACTCTTACTTAAGTGTATATTATTTAAAACAAAATTTCTGCTATAAAATAGGTGTTATAGCATCTAATGTATAATTAATTTTTGAATAAAGACATCTAACTTAAAAAAAAAACATAAATCTATATAGCAAAGAAAAATTTCATTTCAGATCTTGCATTTTAAAAGAAAATTTATGAAACCATGTAATAAAAAAACCAAATAATCCAAAATACAGTATATGTGGTAAGACACGCTAAAAATTTATTTAAAAACGAGATGTAAGCATTTATAAAAATACTATTCTGAAAGGCAAAGATCAATTGCAACGTTGTCCAAATATCGTCTAGTGTACGACACTGAGTTCTAGTTCGGGGGCACATAAGTGGTTTATCGCTGCTTTATACAAGAATTTTACGAAACGTTAAGTTTATTCTAGGGCATAATGCATTCCCACGGGGCAAGCTGTGAAACCAAAATTGTGGGATACTTCATCCCAATCAAACTTCCATTTTCCAGAACAATTTTTAAACAATTGTAGTTAGAAAACAAATTGTCTTTCCTGCCCAAATGAAACAGACGCTATGGGTGCATAAAGTTCCAAGTCCTTCTCGTTGTTTTTATGGGCACCTATACAGTCCTTACCATCTTTATAACGGTTCAACAACACAAAATTAAATCTTGCACCAATTATTCGCTCCATTTCTCCCTTTATTTCCAATACTTTAGGAGATCAAGGCTTGGCTGCAATAGAAGACCCGCTAGAAGTATAGCTTATTCCTTCGTCTTCGTATGCTACAAGTTGTCAAGGCACAGTATATTTTTGACCTAAAATTTCTAAATTTCGTCTTTTTTTAATACGTTAATTCGTTTTCCAATCGACGGAAATATGCCTAGCCTTCACGATCTGTAAACAATTTACCATACTCATAACATAAAGAATTGTGAGTAGACTTTTTCAAGTTCAGACTTGCTCGATGGACATAATCATGACGTCACATCGAAATCTCAGAAGGAAAACAAATCCAAGTCCCAAACGTAAACACACTGACGTCACTGGTGATGAATAAAGTAAAAACATTAAGAAATCAATTCGTTCCTTAGATTAATTACTTTTAAAATCACTAGATGGCGCCATAAGTCATTTTGAAAAAGCATTTATTAAAACCCCTATGCAATTATTCAAACCATTTTTCTAAAAATAACCCATTCCTAATACTAAGAAAAAATACAAGTCCAAAAGAAAGAGAAATAAACACTACATTAATTCACCATCTTAAGTTAACTCTCTTACAGCCTAACGGATAGCGCACTTGACCTCGGATCCCATGGTCCCGGGTTCGAATCCACGAAATTGCTTTTTAATTAAAAATAATAGGGTTTCGAATATCTCCACCAGATGGCACTACGCGAGTGATTCATCACCATGGCAACGAAACGACGCCATCTTGAAACAACTCAACGCCTGCACGAAGTCGATGACAAAAAAAAATTCCAAGTCCAAAATGTAAACAAACAATACGTCACGTCATTCAGACACGCCCACTTCCGGTCACGTGGTATGACGTCACTTGGCCCCGCCCACTTCCGGTCACGTGGTATGACGTCACTTGGCCCCGCCCACTTCCGGTCACGTGGTATGACGTCACTTCCGCCGCCTATAGGCACCCGTATACTACTGGTGTGCTACCGGCCGAGCTCTCAAATATGATGGCCAGGGAAAGAAAGAAGGAATAATTGTGATAAATCAAATAAGGAATTATAAAACTGTTCACTAGATATCAGTGAGTATAAGTATTGATATGGCTATTTTTGGAACAAGCACTTGTTTCAAAGAGTCTTAAATGGTGAACTTTGTTGTGTCAGCATATCATTTGATAGCCACTCAATAAAGTGGCAATTAAAAATTTACAATTTTGAATTTTAAGTATTTTAATTACCGAGTGGCATGAAAGGGAAATTTAGAAATTGTATAAAGTGTATTTAATTTTACTTTTTATTACTGCAGGGTAGGAATTTATATAAATCAGATTTTTATGATTTTAATTTGTTTCCTCTATGGCATGGGTGTCAAACTGGCGGCTGGCTTTGATAAGGCTAATGAATGATTTTGTGAAAAGTCTCATCCTAAAAAGATACAAGTTAAATAGTGAGAAGCTAAAACAATGTTTCTACAGGCATAAAAAACTTCCGAGAAGTCTTGGAGAAACTACACCCATGACCTACATAGCTATTTTACGGAATGGATTGATGATTTGGAAGTAAACACATTCCAACAGTTGAAAGATATGATGAGATTACAGAACAATTGAAGTTCCGGGTTCCAGCTGGAGTGAGGGAGCATTTTCTAGATGAGTGGATGAAGATGAAAACCATACGAATTGGCAGGAAAACTGGACGAGTACGAGAGTATTAAACACAGTTTCCGGAAGAAAGTTTCCTCTGAAAAGTAATTACAAATTCCAAGGAGGACATTACAGTGGATATAAACTCAAGGAACCGTAAAGAGACTTTAAGAATAAACCTCCAATTAAAAAAGAAATTTTTAATGAGAAAAATACCGAAAGGGAGTTCGAAAGACGGAGACAGCCTCGGTGTTATGAGTGTGGATCGTTTTCGAATTTGAGACCACAATGTGACAAACTAAAGAAGAATTGTGAAAGTGTGGCCTCTAATGTGACTTAGAAACGGATCCCAAGATGTACTTGCGCGCTACACAAGTCTGGGCAAAGTAAATGGAATTTAAATTCCAATACTTCGAGATACTGGTGCAACTCTTGACTTAATTTGTCATATGTATGTCGGGTAGTGAAATGTATACAACTGAGACAGTGTGGATACGTACTCCACTTGAAGAAAACCCTACATATCTGCCTTTAGCTGAGGTAGAGCTGGACTGTGATTTTGGTCACATAGTGACGAAGGCTGCTGTTATAAGAGACTCGTTGGATCAAGGAAGATACCTTTTGGGCAACAAGACCGCTGCATTGTTGGAAGAAGCAAAGCAAGATGAGGAGGTCAAGGTTCACATGGTGAATGCTGTTCAAACCCGAGCTCAAAAAAACATTTCCAAAATTGAAATCCAAAGTCCAAAAGCAGAGGACTTTAGTCCCGAAGATGATCAGAACAATAAAGCGCTATTGGACAAGATGAAATCGTACCTATGGCAGATCAAGGTTTCCGAATTGGACCTTTTGAAGATGTCTCCAAATGAATTTTTGAAAGAACAGAAAAGTGCGGAATTGAAACCACTGTTTCGGGAGGCTGGAAATAGCTCAACTTCTAAAGTCCAAGTATATTGTGGAAAAACAGAAGCTGTTTTTCAGAAAAAAAAAGACAAAGATGGCACAGAGGGATGATTTTTGTCGTTGATGACAGTGTGTTATGAACGGTCTAATTTGGCGGTGGATGTTGCCCTGAACATCGGGTTGAGCCGGGCCAGGAAGGTGACCTGCTGTCGCCTCAAGGGCTGCGTCCCCTGTGGGCGGGTTTGTGCAAACCTGAATATTTCTGCATGCGGCCGTTACTCCGCTCGAACCTGCCATCTTCGGCGGGATGTGAGGGGGTCGTGTGTAGCGACGAAGACATGTGACACAAATGTCAAAGAGCTGGAAAGCCACAGGACAAAAAGAAAGCTCCCTTAAAGATTGTTCCAATTATTTCGGAAATATTTGCCAAAATAAACGTCGATGCTTATGGTCCCCTACCTATGACGCCTTCTGGAAACAGATATCACGGCAATCTGTATGTCTTCCAGGTACCCCAAGGCCGTTTCTGTGGAAAACCTTCGTTCAGCAACTACAGTAGACGTCTTCCTGCAGATTTTTAGCCGCTTGGGGTTTCCAAAAGAACAGACCAAGGCACGTCATTCATGAGTGCACTTACGACAGAATTTTTGGAAAGATTTGGAATTGAGGTTGTGAGAAGCTCAATACATCACCCTCAAAGCAATCCAGTTGAGAGAATGCGCTGAAGAGGATTCTCGTGTCCTATGTCTTGAGTCCGGTCTAGACTGGGAGATCTTGCCCCAAGCTCTTTTTGCCCTAAGAATTGTGACGCACGACAGCACTGGCTTCTCTCCAACTAACTGAATTAGTGCTTGGGAAAATTTTGAGGACTCCTGTCATGTTACTGTATAAGAAATTGACCGAAGAAAACAGAGAAGACGAAAGTGTTGTGAACTAGGTTCGAATTGATGAAAAGATGACAAGCACTGGCTGTGCAACATATGGAAGATGCCAAAGAAAAGCAAAAACTTTGATACGATAGGAAAACTGTGAAGCGACAGTTTAAATCAGGTGACCTTGCTTTAGTTGTGGCCCCATCAAAGCCCAACAAGTTAGCTGTACAGTGGGTAGGTCCTGGTAAAGTAGTGCAACAACTGTCAGACACGAATTATGTGATCAAGTTTGCTGAAAAGGACAAAACTCACGTGTACCACATAAAGATGCTTAAACGTTACTTTAAAAGAGCAGAAAACAAACCTGTTGTGCTTGGAAGAAAATGAAGAAGAGGAGGAAATTCCCAGTCTTTGTCCTACGCAGAAATCGAACTTTTCTGAACTGTCTGATATTTTGAGACATTAAGTTGAATTCTCGACTGTCTGAAATTCAGCGAAAGCAGCTGGAAGAACTCCTGACTACATATTCCAGCATTTTTTCGAATCATCCCGGATGTACCGATCTGACTAAACACGATATGGAATTGGAATCTGAAAACCAATTTTTGCAAAGCCTTATAGAACGTCTCCACGACAGACCGAAATGTTAAAGTCAGAGGTAAATAAGATGTTAGAGCTGAGTAATTGAACAGGGGAGAATCGGATTTTACCTCTCCCCTGATACTGGTTGAAGTTCCAGGGAAAGACGCTAAACCTCATGTGGACTATCGTCGACTGAACGAAGTGGCTAGACACAATTTTTTCCTATACCAAACATCGAGCAACTGATTGAGGTGTCCGCAGCTAAATACATTACTGTTCTGGATTTGACTAGAGGTAATTGGCAGATTCCTTTAAGTAAACGTGTCCAAAGGTATGCTTCATGTGTGACTAGTTTTGGTACCTTTAAGACCTTAAGGTTACCATTAGGTCTCAAAAATGCGCAGGTATTACTTTAGTCGACTGATGGCTGTATTGTTGAAAAACTGAAGAATTTGCCGTGCCATACTTAGACGACGTTGCCATATACTCTCAAACCTGGGAAGAACATTTGAAACATCTGGAAGAAATTTTCGAAAAGATGAAGTCAGTCCAACTGCACATCAAAGTGTCAGTTTGCACGGAAACATGTCAAATATTTAGGGCATATGGTTGGACAAGGTCAAAGAATTCCTGGAGAACTTAAGGTTCAAGGAGAATCCAGTGCTATATAGTCCAGATTTCTTCAGACCTTTCATCGTTCAGTGTGATGCCTCAAACCTTGGAATCATGCTATCTCAAGTTAATGAAGACAGCGAAGAACATTCCATAAGGTACTTAAGTAAGAAGTTCTGCTGAACAAAAATATAGTACTACTGAAAGGGAATGTGCTGCCATTGTTTACGCAATACAAAAGCTGAGATGTTACCTTGATGGACAGCAGCGATTCGTCATACAGACATGAGGTTGTACATCGTAAGGGAAAACTCCATCAAAATGCTGAGTCTTAGTCGTGTCCCTTAAGCTTTTAGTTTTATGAGAATGAAATTTTCTTGATAATTTGAATTTTCCTTTAATTTTATTCGTCATCTGACCGTGGTTAAAAATTACGTGGTGTTGTCCTCGGGTCTTTCCCTTTGGGATTGATCCCGGACCGTCACCTTCCCGTTGTGTTGCTCCAGTGTGACGTTAATTGAAATACCCCCCTTTAATTTTATAGTATTCTTTTAAAATTGCATTGTACTTGTATTATTTAGATTTAGTTATATTTCTTTATAATTGGTATTTAGTTCAGGCACTAATGCTCAGAGTCTGGTTTTGTGTTTTGAACTACACTGCTGGCCACCCAAATTGTAACACCAAGAAAGACAAGAGATATCACAACAAAATTTATTTTGTAGATAACATGTTGACCAAGTATCAAATGATTAAATTTATAGACTTCTGTGAAGTGTGGTTCCTGCCAAAATCAGTAGCCAGAGTAGCCGCCATTGTTGGAGATCACCGCTGCCACATGCCTCGGCATTGATTCAAAGAGACTTTGGATGTGTTCTTGGGGTACAGCAGACCAAGCAGCTTCCACACGTTGCCAAAGTTGATCTGGTGTGGCAGCTGGGGATGTATTCTGGGTCAATCGTTGAGCAACCATAGACCACATGTTTTCTATCGGCGAAAGATCCGGAGAGCGAGCTGGCCAGGGAAGCAATTCAATCTGGCGATTGACGAAGAACCCTTGGACAATGCGTGCCACGTGTGGTCGCGCATTATCCTGTTGAAATATGGCTGTGGGCAAGCCCTGAAGATAAGGAAGGACAACTGGCTCCAACACCTCGGAGATGTAGCGCTGGCTGTTTAAAGTACCGGCAATGCGTACTAGAGGAGTGCGAGAGTGATATCCAATACCACCCCATACCATAATACCCGGTGCAGGACCAGTGTGGCGGTGCATAACGCAGCTGTTCAGCATCCTCTCTCCACGGTGTCTCCAGACTCGAATCCGACCATCGTGGTGTTGCAGACAGAAGCGTGACTCGTCAGTAAAGACAATTTCATTCCATTCTGCCGTCCACATCCTTCTTTCATCGCACCATTGGCGGCGGAAACGTCTGTGGTTCTGCGTCAAGGGTCTTGCAATGGACGTCTTGCGGACAGACCACTCTGCTGTAAACGGCGTCGAATGGTACGCGCAGACACTGGATGATGCGGTACAGACTGAATGTGCTGTGCTATGGTTCGTGATGTGGCTGAGCGATCCGTCACTGCCATACGCACAATATGCCTGTCATCACGTGAAGTGGTGCACTGAGGTGGATGCGATCGAACACGTCGGTCCGTCGTACCCTCCTGCATCCAACGATCACATATCCGCATTACAGTTGTTTGGTTTCGTCCAACACGACTACCGATTTCCCTGAAAGGTAATCCACAATCTCGGTAGGCCACTATCCTTCCTCTGTCGAACTCGGATACTTGATCAAAAGATGATCGCTGTTTTCTACGAGGCATAATTGATCGTTTTTTTGAAAAAACCACAAGAAAAACACAATTGCCGTACTTGAAATCGTCGAAATCTCCAAGCCTTAAATAGCGCTTTGAAGTGGCGCCACAGGCGCGCGTGATGTGCGTCTGCGCTGAAATTCTAATCATTTGCATATCTCACCTCCGCTAATGCATGTTGTAAATTTCATATTATTTGCATGCTTCCTTCAGGGTGTTGCATTTACGGTGGCCAGCAGTGTATTTTGAAGTTTTTCAGACTGAAGAAGACTTTTCCCTCAGGACTTCGAGAAAAGTTTTCCTCCGTGAAGGGAAGAATTACACTCGAACGATTAAGAGCGACAGATGGCGCCCCTAATGGACCTTTTTTGCGCCATTTTTAGCAGACCAGTTAGAACCGGCTTTCTGAACAATTTTGTGCGTGATTATTTTTGAAATGAGGTGTGCCAGACAGATTCGAAGAATTTTGTGCAAAATTTATGTGTTGTAATATGTAGTGCGGTGTTTGTGCAAGAAAATATCCGAAAGGATTATTGCGTCTGTGAATTCTAAAAATCGCTACCTCACACCATAAATATAAAGCAGTGGGTTAAGACAAAATACTCCAATCAAGTTATATATCTATATATACTAGTGGTCGCCCAGTGGTCGAAATTCGACCATAATTCATTTAACTTTTAAGTTTGAACGTTAATAAGGTTCTTTTGTCAAAGAGTATACCTCTATATTCATTGCATATAATTTTTTTGAATTTTGTTCTATTACGTAAGCTGCGAGCATGTACAAATACGTCATAGGAAAAATGCGGTATAGCTTGGTTAAGCCATATCTAAAAAACAATAACGCGTTGTTTGACATTTTCTAGGGTTTTTTTATTGCTATACTGGCCACAGGTTTCGCCAAGGATACACAGTTAATTTGCCTATCGTTTTCAAATTATATAAAATTTAAATAAAAAATTAATCCAAAAATAAAATAAGGAATACGTGCTTCGTATTTTTTTATATATTTTTTATTGAAACAATAAAACCGTGTGGTTAAAAAAATAAATGTTGTCCATTGAACTTGAAATAGTTCGACAATGAATTTAATGATTCAAAACTTCTGTGTAGACGATGTTTTTTGTAAAAACTCTTTCATCGTTTGCTAAATGCCCTTGACCGTTATATTCGGAAATATAAAATCTCAAACCATCGAATGATCGAACTCTACTTGCTGCGACGTACAATTGACCATGTGTAAAAACTGGCTGCCTCAATAAAATTCCAATTTTTTCGAATGTTTGTCCTAGAGACTTATTTATTGTCATCGCAAATGCAGGTATAATTGGAAATTGAGTTCTTTGGAAGTTAAATGGTAAAATAGTTCCGGAATATGTTAAATTTATACGTGGAATCAAAATTCTCTTATTGCGTGCGGTTCCAGTTAACACTTCGCAATCAATAGTATTACGATACATAAATTTGATGCGCATTCTTGTTCCATTGACTAATGCTTCCTTTGTATTTAAGTTTCTGATCAGCAAAACGATGCAATTAACTTTCAATACTAACTTATGTGGTGGCAAACCACTAATAGTCAAAGAATTCAAAAACTCTACTGGATAGTTATTGATGTCATTGTCATCATCACAAATTATTTTATCGTAGCTATGATATATTCTCTGTTCACCAGGTATTTGATTAAGTATATCAGTATTAATCAAAGTACAATCATCATTTTTAGGTGCTAAAATAACTGAGTTCAATATGTTATCTGAGAGTATGTTTTCGGAAATATTTCCATACACCTCATTAATAATATTATTTTCATCTCCTATTAATTGCTGAGGTATTTCAATAATATTTTCACCAAACTGAGGAAATTGTAGGGCTTCATCATTACCAATTTTTTTCAAGAATTCGACAAATTCTATTTCACTTGGTAAGGCTCTCATATTTTGAGTAAACGTAAGTTTATAAAAATAAACAAATTTATGCCAACTCGTAACACAATTTTCAATTAAAGTTACACGTGATCCATGTGGGATAACTGGTAAGATTTGCCGAAAATCACCGCACAGAAGTATCGTTTTCCCTCCAAATGTTTTATGTTTATCATTTTCATCGCATAGATCCCGCAATAATCTATCTATGATTTTCAACACTTGCAGTGGGCACATAGAAACTTCATCAATAATTATCAATGATGATGAATTTATGTAACGACCATAGCTACTATTTGCGGTAATATTCGCTACAGAATTTTCCAAAATGGGTATAGGCAATTTAAACACATTGTGTAAAGTTCTACCTCCAAGTAATAGAGTTGAAGCTATGCCACTGAACGCTGTTGCAATACAACGAAGATTAAGCGAATTTAATTTGTGAATGATTGCTGTTTGTGTGAATGTTTTGCCACAACCTGCATGAGCGGTTAAACAAAAAACATTAGATCCAATATCATGATGCAAAACTTCACGAATCACATGATCAATGAGATTACGCTGTTCAATATTTGCAGTTTCATAATGCTCACAAAACAGGAACTCTTGCTCTATTGGATCAATAGTATTTGCTTCTTCTATTCTCTGCGAATATGTGGGAACTGGTAAACCAAGTATTTGACATGACAAATTATGAACATTCAAAATATCTTCAATTTCTAATAGAGCTCTATTAAAGGATGCTTCTTCGTTGTAAACTCTCAGAAAATCTTCACTAAGATATACTTTAAATTCATTCCATAACGCCAATGCATTGGCTGGCACATTTAATGCACAAATGTAACCAAATAAATTTCGCATTTGTTTTGGTGAATGTAATTCTTTTGCTTCATTTAAACATTCGCGCCATTCATTATCATTTGAAGCAATGCCGCGAGCATGGCACGCTTCAACAAAAGAAGTGTGTATAATTCCATTGTATGTTCTAACATCCTCAAATGATTTTGGACCACAGACATGTAATAAAAGCAATCGTAAATGGAAAAGTTCGATGTCTTTAGGTGATACTACATACATGCGTGCAATGATTTTATCACCTCCACGCCTTCTCTTCTTCCATTTGTTTTGGGAATCTTCCCACACATAATGCAGAGGAATTTCAATATACTTATATTCACGTGCTGATGGATCTGATCGATTCAATTCAAAAAATGCTAATAATTTTGTTTGTCTTACATTTTCAATTGCTTGACGTTCTTGCCCTTCTCGAAAGTAAACATTCTGTCTACTCGGTAAATGAATATCAAGTCTGATGATAACATGTGACTGAAAATGCATTGGTAATTCATAGATGCGCCATACAGCTTCAGTTGATCCAACATAACGACCTGTTAAAAAATTTGTAACTTCATCAATTTGTATTTCTTGACCTTGTTCATTTCGCCCTGAACCTAATTCAACAGATGCACTGTCATAGCCTTTATAGACGTATTTATAAATATATTTAACACTTTTAACTGTAGTGCATACTTCAACATTTATATGGCAATTAAATTTGGCAAGTAAATAAGGATTGTATGGGGGTGGGGTGGGGGTGTGTTTCAATTAACGTCACACTGGAGCAACACAATGGGCTATTGGTGACGGTCCGGGATCAATCCCAAAGGGAAAGATCCGAGGACAACACCACGTAATTTTGAACCACGGTCAGATGACGAGGCAACACCTGAGCTGGCACCCCACTCTCCAAACTTCCACACCACGCCAACGTGAATTGTATGGTACAACATAACGATTGTCAAGGCAACTACCGCGAACTTCTGCATGAATACCATTATCACGCCTCCTGTATAATGGATATCCATTTAATGATTCACATGTAAATTCATTAAATCGTTTTGGATAATCTTTTGTGCATTTTCCATCTCTCATACATACAGAATTTGGATTAAGTACACCGCATGGACCATGCATCATGTGTTTTACAACATATTCATGTAATGTAGGATGCGTTTGAATGTTAGGACAATTGCATAAATGAGTGCTTCAACTTTACCGAAGATATTTTTTAGTGTAAGGCCCTCAATTAATGCTTTCAGTTTGGACTTGAATACACGCACAATAATATCAGGCCGAAAATTAGCAGACTCACCTACACCAATATTGCTAACTATTTCAGGCCAATTTGGATTGCAACTCATTGTAATAAACAAAGAAGGCTTTCCTAAATGTTGTACAATTGACATTGCATCTAAATAATTTTGATACATATTTCTTGGAGATCCATTGAATGAAGATGGTAAAATTACTCTACGGCCAACATTACTGGCATTGATGTTCGATTCTAAATAATCTGTTAAATTGTTATAAGCTTCAGACCTAAGAATTGTTTGATTTTGTCGAATGAAATATAACCTTGTGCCTTCTATTCTCACATATATATCAACTATCCACTGCAGAAATAATTTTTTTGAATGGTGCAACATGCTAAAATCTTCTCTAATTGCAATTCGATAGGCTGCATATTGAAGCATGGTTAATTTATTTCTGGGCGCTCTTGAATTAGATGTAGTTGGTACATTATGAGAAATATTGATATGCCACCCAGTATCACCATTTGGAAAAAGTAATGGATACGCTAAAGGGTCTAATGATGAATCCAAAACAGATATATTTTTAATGGTACCATTAACTTTTGAAAATGAAATCATATTTCGTTCAAAAGGTGGCTCACCATCAACTGTACTAAATATTACTGCTACATCAGTTTGAACTGCATCGTTGTAACGGCGTAGATCTAAATCACGATTTACTTTAATGAGCATACAAATTTCTTTATTTTGATTTTCAACTCTCTGACAATGATCTTTCATTGCAATGAATGACCGAACGAAAGGATTAATGCGTTACAATTCAAGAGAGATTTCGCGCATTATATTGTTATTGCATGTTCGGTTAAAGTGTTCACGTAATCTATAATTGATAGAAGTGTCAACATCATAAAAATATAATTGCGCATAACATGGTGAGCGACCATATCCAGCAGTCATTGGACCTGATCTGTGATAAAAAACATCATGTATTTTGAAATGATACACTCCTTTCGTAACTGTATCCGAAATTTTAGCTTCTGAGCTAACCATAGCAAATGATGAATTGTATTTACGAATGTTTTCAAAATAATTTTTTGACTTACTTTTTATTGAAGGTTCATTTGAAGTAAGTCCATCATACAATGATTTAAAATATTCATTTTGACTTAAGGCCGGTAATATTGCTTTACCCTTATGACAACATGAAGTGAATGCAGTCCTTTCACCTAAAGTGACTTCAGATTCGAAATGTTTTGCATTGCAAAACCTGCATTGTAAATCCATCAATCCACAATCAAAAGTATTAAAAGTTCTTGGAATGACATTCAGTGCGCATTTAAATGTATCTCTCAAAATAAATTCATCATTTTGTATACTATTTACACTATTTAAATTTGCATTTGGCCTATTATTATGTGTACGCGAATATATATCCCTTCTTCTTTGTCTCTCACTCCGACCCGTCAATGTTCTATGTCGAGGCATAATGGAAATAGGTGCGAATAACTGGATGTAAAAAAACAATTAATGACCAAGATTAGACAGAGTTTAATTTAAAAATAATAAAATGTACTCACTTTTTTGAAACCACCAATAATAAATAAGTGCGACTGTTGCCACAGGCTAATATGTATTTGACATTGACAGATTTAAATTATCCGCATTTTGTATTTCACAATGAAGAGTTTTTTTTATAAATAATCTAAATAAACTCCCTCTTGGAGTAGATTTCACTGCGGGGGGATTAAATCAATTACAAATCATCCACTTCGCATTTACTCCGCCAAATTTTTTACAGTATATAAACGTAAACAATGAATGTTTTATTTTGCTTAATTTAATATATTTGTAACGCATATCTATATATATAAAATAGGATGTGTGTGTGTATGTATGTGTGTATATTTTCTATACAAATCTACGCCGTTTGACCAATCCACACCAAATTTGGTACACTTATACTTTAGAACACTGCGGTCAGCATAGGCTAACTCTTAACCCCCGTTCTATTGGCCCTAGGGGGCTAAAAACTATTCGAAATCGCCATCGAAATAACATTGAGCATAGATTGATTGCTTTAGACAGCTATGGTTGCTTTACCAGTGTTGATCGAAAAACAACTTTTTCCTAAACAAATTAAATTACAATATTTATGTTTGAATTGACTTTTTAGTTCTTCCCATGATGTAAATAAATTATAGATATTTATTGATGAAAAAAGAATATTTTAAAATACTTATTTTTACAAGGAAATTCAAGAAAAATTTTCAGGAGTTCAAGGATGATTTTCAAGGAAAGTTGGTGCATATATTTCTATATGAACGTAAACAATGAATGTTTTATTTTGTTTAATTTAATATATTTATAACGCATATTATACATAAATTTTATCTTTCTGCACTCCTTCTCCATATGAACTTTAATTATGCCAAATCTCATAGTCCTCCGTGCGCGCAATGTGCTTCAAAAGGGGTACAAAGTTTTTTCTTCAGGTATTAATATATAGAGAAAAATAATATATAGAGAAAAATTTTCAGGAGTTCAAGGATGATTTTCAAGGAAAGTTGGTGTATATATTTCTATATGAACGTTATGTTCTTTAATTTAATATATTTGTAACGCATATTATACATAAATTTTATCTTTCTGCACTCCTTCTCCATATGAACTTTAATTATGCCAAATCTCATACACCTCCGTGCGCGCAATGTGCTTAAAAAGGGGTACAAAGCTTTTTCTTCACGTATTAATATATAGATAAAATAGGATGTGTGTGTGTGTGGGTATATTTTCTATACAAATCTACACCGTTTGACCAATCCACACCAAAATCGGTACACTTATACTTTAGAACACTGCGGTCAGCATAGGCTAACTCTTAACCCCCGTTCTATTGGCCTGGGGGGCTAAAAACTATTCGAAATCGCAATAGAAATAACATTGAGCATAGATTGATTGCTTTAGGCAGCGATGGTTGCTTTACCACTGTTGATCGAAAAACAATTTTTTCCGAAACAAATTAAATTACAGTATTTATGTTTGAACTGACTTTTTAGTTCTTCCCATGATGTAAATAAATTATAGATATTTTATTGATGAAGGGGGAAAGAATATTTTAAAATATTTATGTTTGCAAGGAAATTCAAGGAAAGGTTTTCAGGAGTTCAAGGATTATTTTCAAGGAAAGTTGGTGTATATTTCGACCACCTTTCCTTAAATAATTTATTGAATACGTAATGATTTGTAGAATTCTGTTTCACGAGGCTTTTTAGGTAAGGCGTGTAACTTATTTTAAAATGTCCGGAATAGATACAAGTGAATCCTCCGTTGAAAGCAGTGATTTTCTTTCTGAAAAATTCTGTAAAATCGACCTTCTGCTTTTTGAAAAAATTCTATCTATTCAGTTTAATTTGTCTACACCGATTATATTTATTTCTAAACCAAGCACCGTTATTCCGAAAAGCACAAACGAAAAACTCATTGATCATAAAAGCGTAATTTTGCTACTCGGTATCTGGCAGCACCAGAATTAATGTTTACTTTTTTATATAAAACTTTGTAGAACTTTCTAGAAAGTTGGGGAAACGGAAACTTAATTAGACTCATGGAGGAGAACATTCCAGCACCCACTCGATTCTTAGCTGGTCGTATTTAAAGGAAGTTAACTCGGTAAGTCTTCCAGTTTATCATCTTTCAGTGAATTTGACAGTTTTAATTCGCTCTTTTAGTTGATTGTATAAGTGTTTCCTACTTTATTCGACAGTGATAGTGTACATTTGGATTTATATTTCTAAACTGATGTAAGTACTTCATAATTTTGAATTTATTTCTTCGTTAATTTTAGCTTTTTATTGTATTCTATAATAGATTTCATTGTTCAGTGAGAGTGTGCCTTTTGCTTAATTTATGAAATACCTTTTTGTATTCATTTACAGATTTCTTTGCTGTAGCAATGTCTCCAAGGAAGCGGAAGGCGATCGGCCAAGTACAGTCAACGGCTAAGATGATGAAAGATAAGCGTAGTCAAGAAACTTCCAAGGAGAGGAATAGAAGACTTGCGATTGCGAGAGAGAGAGAGAGAGCTACTATATCTAGAGCAACAGAGATGGCACAGCAGCGTGAAGTCCAACTACAGGATAAGAGAGATAGTATCAAACGATCACGGACTGCACACCATTTTAGCTTAGCATTGGAAGGATTCCACACGATTCGCATAAAGACTACTCGCTGCATGCAAGAGTTACCATTGGGAAAATTGAAATGGTTTGTAGTTACTGTCAAGCCAAAAAGTTTAAATCAGAGTCTACTGGTATTTGTTTCAAAAATGGAAAAATGATTCTCTGCCAACTGGAACCACCACCACAAGAACTTTTGACATACACATCAGGAGATACGTCAGAGTCGAAGCATTTTCTTAGTAACATCAGAAAATACAATTCATGTTTCCAAATGACATCATTCGGTGCCACATCAGTTGTTGGACAGCCCAGATTTCCGTCGACATTCAAGGTGCAAGGGCATATTTACCATAGAGCGGGATCGTTGCTTCCGCTGACAGATCAACCACCAAAATTTCTACAACTATATTTTATTCAAAACGAACAAATGGAAACTGATCAGAGGTGCGCCTACATCTCGGGAACAAGACGTCAGATTGTGTTAAACTTACAGAGGATATTTCATGAGCACAATAATCTTATTAAAACGTTTGAAACAGCATTGGAACGTATGCCAACAGATGAATATAAAGTAGTCATAAGAGCAGACCGAAGACCAGCAGGTGAACACGAGCGGCGCTTTAACTCTCCTCAAGCAGATCAGGTCGCGGTGGTTATATCAGGCGATGAGTTCGATCAACGGGATATCGTTATTCAACGACGAGGTGAATCATTGCAGCTCATTTCGGAAACACATCGATCTTATGATGCTCTGGAGTACCCAGTGATATTCCCCCTCATGGTGAAGATGGATATCATTTTAATCTGAGGCAGATCAACCCAAGAACAGGTGAAACAACCAGCAAGAAAATTTCAGCGATGGATTTCCATGCGTACAGATTAGTGGTTCGAGATACTGAGCAGTACCACGTATTGAACTGCAGGCAATTGTTTCATCAGTTCATCTTCGATATGTACACAAAAGTCGAGAGTGAGCGTCTCCTTTACATTCGTCTAAATCAACGTAAACTGAGAGTTGACGAATATATTCACCTGAGAGATGCTGTGGGAAATGACGGGAACGTTGAAAACCTCGGTGCCTTGGTCATCCTACCAGCTACATTTACAGGAGTCCCAGACACATGCGCGAATACACGCAAGATGCTATGACGTACGTGAGGACGTACGGGAGACCAGACTTATTTATCACCTTCACCTGCAATCCGACTTGGACGGAGATCAAGGAGGTTCTTACCAATGGTCAATTACCCAGAGAGCGCCACGACTTGATTGCGAGAGTATTTAAACAGAAGCAGTTGAAACTGATTGACGTTTTAACAAAGGGCCATGTATTTGGAATACCGAGATGCTCGATATATACGATTTAGTTATTATTTTATTTCTATGAGGAGTTTTTTATTTTTACATGAATATTATGAATATTTGATTGATAAAAAAAGAATATTTAAAATATTTCATTATTCATAATTTACATTTTGTAATGGAACACGAAAAACTTCAACTCATTAATCATAAAAGCGTAATTTTGTTATTTTAGATTTGGCAAACCAGAATTAATGTTTTATTATTTTATAAATTTGATTTAGAATCCCGAGTTTGTCTGTTTGAGTTAACACAGCGAAATGTTGCAGTCATATTTGAGCATTACTAAATTTCATAAATCATTATCGTCTTTATCAATATTTTCAAATTTCTTTTTTCGAATTGCTCTATTTCAGAATACACTCAGGCAATCAAAATTCGACACTGTACATCATTCGTTTTTTAGAATTCTGCATTTTTTCGTCGGAATTTCGTTTCTGTTCGTATTTATGTCTCAATCTTTTACATATTGCAATATATTCAGGAATTAAATGCATATATTTGCGTCCGAAAGTATATAATAGAAGCTATGAAAAAGTTAAAACGTATTTTCCGTACAACTTAGATGATTGCATTTTTCTGTGAAAGAAAAGTGATTATTCTAATTCACTTTTCAAGCAACATTTAACCATTTCAACCCGCGCAACGCCGGGTAATTCAGCTAGTTTTCTATAAAAACGAGATGAATATTCCTTTTGTGTTCGTAATGACTATATTCGTCAAATGCGTATCGCAAAAATATTAAAGTTACAGTTGAAAATTATTTATTTAAAGAAAATCACATTTTAGGTATCGATCTGGTGTAAAATTTTCCGCAGATTTCAAATCCGTTGAAATTTTTACTTTATCTTTAACGATCGCGAAGATAGAAACTTGTAGTAGAGGAATAAAAAGCCCTAATGTGCGTCAAAACGCGTGTCATGTGTACGGTGCAGGTCATTCCTATGTATCTCCAAACGCCTTCTAATCGCTAGAACGACCGGAGATTGTTGAAGCGCCGTAGCTATCTAGCGCGTGGATCCTCCAGTAGAACTCTGTACACTCATGTCCAAAATTATCCTTACATGCATAAAATCACGGATTTCTCAGAAACTGAACCACAATTTTATGAATTTGCGTGAAATGATACATAACATCATAACACATAAATACAAAGGAAACAATTTAAGAGCACTGCATATGATACAAAACTGTAGCATGAAACAATAAAAATGGCAATAATATATGACAAGGAGAGTTCAGAAAAAAAGAATAACTCGGAAAAAAATTAAGGCTTATGAATTTAATATGGAATGTGATCTCCCCTGACGTGTACACACATATCACAACGTGTTTTAATGCTGGTAATAATGTTGCTAACCGCAGTTTGGGGAATTAAGTTCCACTCCTCCAGCAATGCGGTCTTCAGGGCATTTATATCTCTAGGAGGAGGATGTCTCCGTGAAACTGCTTTTCCAAGGTAGTCCCATAAGTTCTCTATCGGGTTCAGATCAGCAGATTTTGAGGGGCAACGGTATTCGCTCAATGGCTTCACTTTCAAGGAATTAGTCAACGAGTTTTGCTCGATGTGGACGAGAATTATCGTCCATAAATAAAAAGTCAGATCCATATGCACCTCTGAAAAGTCTTACATAAGGTTCTAAGACTTCATCCCGATATCTCTGGCCGGTCACAGATCCGCTGTTGAAAACGTGTAGGGGCTTACGTCCATCGATCATTATTCCTCCCCATACCATCACACCTGCACTACCGAAACGGTCACGTTCCATAATGTTCGAAGGAAGATTTCGCGTTCCTGACTCCCTCCAGATGTAAACACGTTTAGAATCAGATTTTAAACTAAACCTCGACTCATCAATAAAGAGAATATGGGTTCATTGGTGTTTACTCCAGTTCTGATGTTCTTTGCTCCAATTAAGACGATCCCTCTTTTGTTGTGAAGACAGTGAAACATATACCCTTGGCTTTCTGGTACAAAGGCCTTTTTCATTAAGCCTGCTGCATACAGTTTGCCGTGATACAACAGTTCCAGTGGCGGCTGCAACCTCTGAACTTAAATGCCGAGCAGTAGACTTCCTGTTACGACGGACAGTTATTGCCAGACATCGATCTTGAGAAGCAGTTGTTATTCGTTTACGACCTTGTCCAGGCCTCCTTACAATAATTCCAGAGTTCTGAAATTGTTTCCATAGCGTAGAGACTGTCTTGAAATATTCACACATCTCGCTGCTTCCATGATTGTCTGCCCTTCTTCTAAACGCCCGATAATTCGCCACTTCACAGATTCTTCCAAATGATACTTCGGAGCCATAACAAACCGTTCTGAGTCCTTACACACAGAAATCAAACGCTGTATTGCAGAAATTCACTCAGATATTCACTTTGCGCAAAGCGCTTGATTCACCGTCGGATGACGTAACGCCTTGATTTGCATATCAGAAACCGTTTGATCACTTTTGATTGAATAATGCTAATTAGGCTTGTCTTTCACACATTCCCTGCAAAAATGGATTACATCGATTGGATATTTCATGGAATATCATTATTTTTGGGTATGTAAAGATAAATTTGAACGTGAGTGTACTTTGACTACCCGCGTTTTGTTTTGACGTCAAACGCGCGTTAGCAAACGCCTCATGTGAAAGGGGCCTAACAGGGAAATCGCCGGAGAAGAGTAATTACTTACTTTTTCTTTATATTCAACTGCGAACGATATTCAACAGTAACCCTTGAAAGTCGGCTTCCTGTGGCCGCATGAAAGTCATGAGAGAGCTGAGAAGCTGTTGCATTCCTGTTACATCTCGCTGTAATGGACAAATATCGATCTTCATTGGCCGTTGCTACTCTTGGACGACCTTGCCCAAGTTTTCTCTGCGGATCCGGTATCCTTAAACTTTTTCCATATGTAGGACATGACGCTGGACTAACGCCCAGCGTCATGTCCTACTTATGGATTATGTGACCTACTTATGTCCATTCAAGTCTCTAGCAATCTGCACTTGAGACTGTCCTGCTTCCAGTCTCCCAACGATTCGCCACCTCATTACATCATCCAAACGTGGATACTCATTTTAACTGTTTGCTTTTGAAATTCACCGAGGTGTGCGAGCGAACGAAGCGCGGAAATTGTCACGTGCGTTTAGAAAGCATGTTCCTCTAAATACACCGCCCACACGCACGTGTACGCTTATGTATTCGACACTAAAGATTTGCATCTTTGTTTTGGAAGCATTAGTTTTACCTTTCGTTCAGTACTTTTCGAGAAATTCGGTAAAATATGGAAATTTTCTTAATTTTGAACATCAGTATAAGTTTTAATGCTTGCTTTCGATTCAGAAATTCATAATAGCCGTGTGTTGCTCCAGTGTGACGTTAATTGAAAATACCATCAGAAATTCATGCCTCTGGGTTGGTTGGGGGTTTTATGGCGCAAGGGCCATATTTGGCCATGCTGCGCCAGACACGACATACAATATCAAGTAATATACACACAATGAAAGCTTTACTGACACAGAAGAGAGAAATACACCCAGGGAGAAAGCATGCCTCTGGGAATTATCAATGGTGTTGGACTTCTATGTTTCTTGAGAATGTCTATCTTCAAATATCTTATTTGACGGAATTTCTGGAGCTATATACCTTTGCTGAAAGACTGGATATAAAATCCTTTTTGATTGGGTAGGTATTTTAATTAACGTCACACTGGAGCAACATAACGGGCTAACCTTTTTGATTGGGAACATTTTGTGTATCTAAGTATGCCGTAAACCTTTCAATATAAGAATGGAAAGTTTCGTCATTGTATTTTGCAATACTTATTACAATCACTTTGTGTGAAGTCTCTCCTACATTTGTCTCCAAGCCCGAAATTCGTGATCTGTCCGTGGATCAAAATAATGTGTTTTCCTCGGATCTTTCCCTTCGGGATTGATCCCGGGCCGTCACCAATAGCGCGTTGTGTTGCTCCAGTGTGACGTTAATTAAAATACCTACCTACCAAGGCAGAAATTAATGCATTATTCTGTTCAATCAACGTAGCAACCAAATCGTCCTCATGCATAGAAAATTTTAATCGCTTACCTTTCAAAAGCGAATCTAAAGCAAACCCGTAGTAGCCGATTTTGGTTCTGATTTAAACATCCTCGTCGAGACACTGCTGTGGATTCTACCTGATTGGTATAGCCCGTTGTGTTGCTCCAGTGTGACGTTAATTGAAAATACCAATACCAATACCAATCTACCTGATTGGTAGGTAGGTATTTTAATTAACGTCACTGGAGCAACACAACGGGCTATTTTTACCTGATTGGACTTTGATATGTTGGGTAACATTATTACAATAATGTTCCATGCAATACATCCAGAAACTTAATCACACAAAGCATTTTTAATTACAGCACAAACACTGCATTACACACACGCTGGATACATCTCTCGATCTTCATTCCCTAGCGGGTGCAGGTTCGATTCCTGTCAGGTGTATTTCTCTCTTGTGTTAGCAAAAAATTTTCATTTTGTGTATGTCTATTACTTGATATTGTATGTCTTGTGTCTGCACAGCATGGCCCTTGTGACCATAAAACTCCCAAACCAACCAACCTTTCAGGAATGGGTTGCGTTGAGCTACTTGCGTCCCGACTTGAATGCTAGGTTACAGTGGGCCGAGGTTGGAAGAGTAACGGATTAGCAACTAGAGGGTTGCGAATTCAAATCCAACCAAACACCGTCGTGTACAAAGGGGGCTGGTGTACGTTAAATCTGTCGTGACCTCAAATGTCCTCACGTTGGCGTGGAAGTTTGGAGAGTGGGGTCCCAGCTCAGGTGTTGCCTCGTCATATGACCGTGGTTCAAAATTAAGTGATGTTGCTCTCGGTAGGTATGTATTTTAATTAACTTCACACTGGAGCAACACAAAGGGCTATTGGCGACGGTCCGGGATCAAACTCGAAGAGAAAGGTTGAGGACAACACGTAATTGTGAACTACGGTCAGATGGCGAGGTCACACCTGAGCCGGCACCCCACTCTCCAAACTTCCACACCACGCCAACGTGAGAACGGGCCGCGGTGGCCCGGTTGGAAGAGTAACGGACTAGCAACCGAAGGGTTGCGAGTTCGAATCCAGCAATACACCGTCGTGTACAAAGGGGGCTGGTGCACGTTAAATCTGTCGTGGCCTCAAATGTCCTCACGTTGGGGTGGTGTGGAAGTTTGGAGAGTGGGGTGCGAGCTCAGGTGTTGTCTCGTCATCTGACCGTGGTTCAAAATTACGTGGTGTTGTCCTCGGATCTTTCCCTTTGGGATTGATCCCGGACCGTCACCAATAGCCCATTGTGTTGCTCCAGTGTGACGTTAATTGAAATGATGATGAGACGCAACCCTCCGGTTGCTAATCCGTTACTCTTCCAACCAGGCTATCGCGGCCCTAGAATAATTGGGGGGGGGGGTATTTCAATTAACGTCACACTGGAGCAACACAATGGGCTATTGGTGACGGTCCGGGATCAATCCCAAAGGGAAAGATCCGAGGACAACACCACGTAATTTTGAACCACGGTCAGATGACGAGGCAACACCTGAGCTGGCACCCCACTCTCCAAACTTCCACACCACGCCAACGTGAGGACATTTGAGGCCACGACAGATTTAACGTGCACCAGCCCCCTTTGTACACGACGGTGTTTGGCTGGATTCGAACTCGAAACCCTTCGGTTGCAAGTCCGTTACTCTTCCAACCGGGCCACCGCGGCCCTCTATTTAAAGGGGGGGTATTTCAATTAACGTCACACTGGAGCAACACAATGGGCTATTGGTGACGGTCCGGGATCAGTCCCAAGGGGAAAGATCCGAGGACAACACCACGTAATTTTTGAACCACGGTCAGATGACGAGGCAACACCTGAGCTGGCACCCCACTCTCCAAACTTCCACACCACGCCAATCTATTTAAAGGGGGAAATCGTCATTTTGTAATTTTTCTTTGCTATTTTAAAGGTTAAGGAAATGAAAGACGACTTCTAAACTTCGGCAATAATTTTATCATATCTAGCACTATAAATGGCATGAATTTCAGATGCCTTAAAATTCCTTTAGCCCATAAGTAATTTAAGGTTGACGTGGAAGTTTGAAGTAGGGTGCCAGCTCAGGTGTTGCCTCGTCATTTGACCGTGGTTCAAAATTAAGTGTTGTCCTCGGATCTTTTCCTTTGGGATTGATCCCGGACCGTCACCAATAGCCCGTTGAGTTGCTCCAGTGTGACGTTAGTTATTAGGTCATTAAGTATGAAATGTCCGATTACCTCAGTACCAAGGGCCGCGGTGGCCCGGTTGGAAGAGTAACGGACTAGCAACCGAAGGGTTGCGAGTTCGAATCCAGCCGAACACCGTCGTGTACATCGGGGCTGGTGCACGTTAAATCTGTCGTGGCCTCAAATGTCCTCACGTTGGCGTGGTGTGGAAGTTTGGAGAGTGGGGTGCCAGCTCAGGTGTTGCCTCGTCATCTGACCGCGGTTCAAAATTAAGTGGTGTTGTCCTCGGACTTTCCCTCTGGGATTGATCCCGGACCGTCACCAATAGCCCGTTGTGTTGCTCCAGTGTGACGTTAATTGAAAATACCAAATACCAAATTCAGACTCGCGTTTTGGTTTGTGGTTATCTGTCGAATTGCCTTTGGCAGATTAAATCTTGTAAACCATGGATAAGTCAAAAATTCGCGTTATTTTCGAATGAGTTCCGTCGTGGACCTAATGCAGCGCAGACAACTTGAAAAGTCAACGATGTTTGGCAAGGATGTAGCTAATGAACGCACAGTACGTCGATGGTTTGAGGAGTTCCGATCTGGCAATTTTGATCTTCAAATGAACCACGTGGGCGACCTGAGAGTAAGGTGGATAATGAGCTGAAAGCTGCAGTAGAAGCGGATACATCTCAAACTACGTGCGAATTAGCAGCAAGGTTTGAAATTACTATTCTAACAATATTACACCATTTGAAACAAATCAGTAAGGTTAAGAAGCTGGATAGATGGGATTCCGCATGAATTAAACGAGTGTCAGAAGAGACATTGTTTCGAAGCTTGCCCTTTGCTGTCGAGACATAAAGGCAAATCATTTTTACACCGTATTGTTACGTGATGAAAAATGGATTCTTTTCGACAATCGCAAGCGTTCGGCACAATGGTTGAATAAAGATGAAGTGTCAAAACAAACTCCGAAACCGAATGTTCTCCAAAAAAGCTAATGGTGTCTGTTTGGTGGTCCAGCGCTGGTGTTTTCTACTACAGCTTCATGAGACCTGGTCAATCGATTACTGCGGATGTCTACTGTAACCAATTAGACGAAATGATGAGAAAGCTTGGGATTAAGCAGCCGAGATAGGTGAATAGAGACAGGCCAATCCTCTTGCAGGACATTGCTCGACCACATGTCGCACGAATAACGTTGCTCAAACTACAAGAGTTGGACTTGGAAACTCCGTCACCCACTGTATTCCCCAGACCTTGCACCAACTGATTACCATTTCTTCCAGGCATTGGACCACTTGCAAGGAAAAATATTTAATTCCCAACAAGCTGTAGAAAACGCCTTTCGCGATTTTATCACCACTCGCTCTCCACGCTTCTTCGCTGCCGGCATAAACAAGCTACCGTTAAGATGGCAAAACTGTATCGATAGTTTAGGTGCATACTTTGATTAATTATACTGCTTGCTTGATACAATAAACCAAACTTTTAGTTCGAAATCGGACATTTCATACTTAATGACCTAATAAAATACCCGTAAGTAGTTTTTGAAATACTGCTCTTCAAAGTAGCGAGTCCTTAAAATGCCTAAAACTCCCAGATAATTCATTTTGAATATCGTTATTTATGCATAAACTACCAAATTTCATGAATATTTGTCACCATACGGCCACAGGTCGCCAATAGCCCGTTGTGTTGTGCTCCAGTGCGACGTTAATTAAAATACATACCTACCTACCATACACTCGTGTTTTTTTTATTTTTGCTCATTTCACATAGAATGACACAGGGGTGTCCATGAGAACTCATACACACATTGTATCACTAAAGTTGCTTTTGTCATACATCCAACTTAGTGACTAAATATTGCTTCCAAAAATTGTTTTTCATCAGTTGCATTGATACTTGAAATAGTTATTAAAATTTCATTGCTCGGAGTACTTCCTTTTCAATTTTTGAACTTCCAAACAAAGCATCTTTAAAATAAATAAAACCTGCAAATAAGCCAAAGGAAGCAAAACTACCAGTTTCACTACGGTTGGATGGTTTTGGTCACGCCAACTTGGACATTTGAGATCACGATAGATTTAACATGCACCAGCCACCCCGTACACAAGTCTGATTAGATCAAGTTTCGAACTATGAGCTCTGGTTGCTAATCCGACTGGGGCTCTAACAAGTTGGTTATCACGGCCTCTCACGTTGATGTGGAAGTTTTTAGTGGGTTGCCAGCTCAGGTATTAATATTGTCATCTGAAATTGGTTCAAAATTACAAGGTATCCTCTATCTTTCCCTTCGGGATTGATCCCGGACCATCGGCAAAAACCCGTTGTGTTGTGCGATGTAAATTCGAAACGAACTTGGTTGGATCTAGTTTCAAACTCGAAACCCACTGGTTACTAATCCGTCTACCAACTGGGCTATTGTGACAGGGAATTTGCATGTATGCTCACGTAAAGACACTGTCCAATAAGTAAGCAGTCACACTGCTGTTTGATATTTCTGAGAACCAGCACACGAAAATTACAAAAATGATAGCAAGCACTTTGTCCAATTAATTGCCTTGACATCAGGGTATGCCAATTTAAATCAAAATTTTCGACTTTTTGAACTAAGTTTGATAATATTGAAAATGAAATATAAACAAGATGTATGTTCAAATAAGTTAAAACTTTGCTAGTAACTCAGTTCACTTCAAAAATTATATTGAAAATCATCCTTCCTTTGAAAACATTAAACAGTATTCGTTGATTGGGATCATAATTACCTGACATGCATTTCCCCCTTGGGCCATAGACCAACAGATATCAATCACAAGCCTGTTCATCAGCATATGTGACCAATTTTGAACTGTTCTTTGTGATGGGTGTGAAGATGCTCAAATTATATCCAAAATATAAGTTATTAAAATTGTACCAACTTATATTCTTTAAGATGTGCTAGATATTTATTTAGTATTGTAGTTTCATGAAAAAATAGACATTTAGTCACGAGTTTTCTTCAGTGTTCCAAATGAATTCCAATTTTGCATATTTATCTTAATTAGCAAAATTTAATATTTTTATTTTGTTTTCAGTAATGTATTGAATTTTTATTGGGAAATTTTTTACATTGATCATGAAATGGAAAGTTAATTCACCCATCTGATAATTGAATGAGTATGCCGAGAAAATAAATAATGGATTGAAATGGAAAGCTATTTTGATGATTGCAACGATAAATTTTTTATTGAAAGTTCACATGTGCTCACAGTTGTGTATAAACACTGCTTGGAATGGATCTATAAAATACTTGTCTATCCGGAGAAAATTTGAGAAATGGGCATTTTTTATTTCAATTTATGCATTTTCCCCCATTGCTTCATTTATTGTTTACTCTTACAAGTATTTTCTTCACAAAAATACTTTTTCTAGCTGAATATCAATAGCTACAATACTAATAGTAGAAATTTTAGTTTAGAAAAGTTCCTTTATTTTCTATTGGCGACAATTCTTTTTTCAAAAACAATCCTTTAATTGTTTTACATGAAAGTAACTAAAGAAATTCTATACATTTTGTTAATATATCACGTAAAAAAATTCTGAAATTTGTATGAGTTTTGAATTTTATACAAAAATTTATAATATGGTGTTTGTAGGTGCCTGCAACCTTATTGATTTACTTCCAAAAATTCCATATCACCGGTTGAGATCAAAGTAATCTAAACCACTCAAGAAACGGATGAAAAAACATTGTTCATACTTGGCATTTGTGGCCCTTTTCTAATGATTAACTGCTAATTCCTATGTTTTAATTTTTCAAAAATTTACCCTAATCCATCATCTATATATTAATACGTGAAGAAAAAACTTTGTACCCCTTTTCAATCACATTGCGCGCACGGAGGAGTATGAGATTTGGCATAATTAAAGTTCATATGGAGGAGGAGTGCAGAACGATAAAAATTAATGTATAATATGCGTTAGAAATATATTAAATTAAACAAAATAAAACATTCATTGTTTACGTTCATATACTGTAATCTATATATTAATACGTGAGGAAAAAACTTTGTACCCCTTTTTAAGCACATTGCGCGCATGGAGGGGTATGAGATTTGGCATAATTTGCCACCACATAAGTTAGTATTGAAAGTTAATTGCATCATTTTGCTGATCAGAAACTTAAATACTAAGGAAGCATTAGTCAATGGAACAAGAATGCGCATCAAATTTATGCATCGTAATACTATTGATTGTGAAGTTTTAACTGGAACCGCACGCAATGTGACGTATTTGTACATGCTCGCAGCTTACGTAATAAAACAAAATTCAAAATCTATATGCAATGAATATAGAGGTATACTCTTTGACAAAAGAACCTTATTAACGTTCAAACTTAAAAATTAAATGAATTATGGTCGAATTTCGACCACTAGTATACATTAATGTTTAACATAAATCAAAACCATCTACAAAGTACTGTAATTTGTGGGTATCATGTTCAACAAATTTAAACTTGTAAGGGTAACGAAGTAATTAAAACCAAAACTCTGATTTAAATCAAACAAACCTGTTTAAAAAATTTATGATTTTTAAATACCCTGCTTGTCATTCAGCCATGGTTCAAAATTACGAGGTGTTATCCTTGGACAGAATTGATCTCAGAATAGCCAGTTGTGTTTCCTCGAGTGTAACATGAATTCAACCTACTCATTGACATGGAATAGCAGAGCCAATATCAATTCTTGTTTAAAACTGGGTAAAACAACTATAGAGACATACCACATGTTAAAAGAAGCTTACATGGATACAGCATTATCTTGCAGTACAATTTTTTGAGTTTGCCATTCCCACATGTCATCAGATCTCATGTTATGGAACAAATGAGACATCACGCGACACTGGAACACAGAAATCCTACAACTCGGAATACAACAGAATTGTGGACTGCACTGCAGGAAGTATGGGGTTTAATGCATACAGAATCCTTTCACAAGCTCTTGGAATCCATGCCCCGTCGTATCTCTTCAGTTCAGCACTCTTATGGGCAGCGAAGTATTAAACTAGTGAACTAGTTCTTCTGGCACTTACTGTATACCCAAAAATATGGGATAAGTTTAGTTGAATGAAGAATAAAAGGTAGCCATTGGGATGTTTAAAATAAGTGTGATTGTCCCAATGTCAGTGGAATACCACATATAAAGAATGTTTAGTTTCAACAGAACAATATTATAACAGGGTTTAATCTAAGTTTAGAATAAAAATTCCTGGTTTGAGAAAAATCAAGAAACTCCTTCTGTGGTTACTTTGCACATATGAAAAATTAGTTTAAAGATAGTATTGTAATAACTGAATTCTGAGCTACAAGAATTTAACAACCTGGATTCAGCTGATTTTTAAATCGTTACATCCCTTCTAATTCCTAGCAGTAGAAGTGTCCAGGAATGTAAGATAGATTTAAGTTCCATTTTGAGTTTACAAAAATTAAAATAAATTGAAAGCATTAAGCTGATGTTTTGAAAATTAAGCCTATTTTTTATCTGGAAAATTTTGATGCACTGAAAAATGTCAATAGTAATTAAAAGCTTAATATTTGTCAGTTAAGGCAGTATATCTTACATTTATATCAAAATTTACTATTATTAATAAATTATTAATGTTGAAAATAAAATAGAATTCGCCCTCATCTTAACCAATAAACTTTTGTCATTTTGTAACTAGTAAGAACCTTGTGACATTAGCATTAAATGTAAAATAAATTGTTTATACAATGCACTGAAAAACCTTAAGTTGTTAGATTAAATATAACAGTTAAATGAAAATACATAAACAGGATGCACTGACCAAATATGAGTAAGTCTTAGACAATAATTGGATTTTAATATTTCCACAACATATACAGAATGGCCAAAATCATCAATATAGAAATATGATTTTAACATTGATGCCAGAAATAGGGATATTTCCATTTACTTTTTATGCTAGACAAGGAAAGAACTATTTTAAAGACTACATGTTATAAATCCAGGTTAAAATGGTCCAGCATTTCCTAGATGATTTTCTCTATACATGTTTCCGCCTATACAGTGGTTGTGTGATCAAAACAAATCAAATCACATTCATGCAATCTTCAAGGTTCGAAGACTGATAATGTAGTTAGAAACACTTTTTCCAGAAAATTTATTTCCGACAAACTTCATAAATTAATATCATATGCTTTATAGGGGCAGACAGTTCAATGCATATTAAGTATAAACAATGGCATTCACATACAAATGAAAAATCAAAAAATGTCTGATAGTAAATAACTACAAATATTTTAACGATGCAAAACCACAATACTAAGAAAATTAATCATGTTTCTAATCACATTATATGAAAACAGATTTCAAAATTTTACAATGCTACAAACAAAAAATAAAGGTGTTGAAAGTGAATGTTACACAGAACTTTTTTTAATCATGAATATTTTCAATGTTCCAGGGTATATACAAAGAGATAAGTTGTGAAAAAACATAAATTACAATCCATTGCAGTTTTCAGTTACTTGTTCAGTTCTTAATGAATGAAAATCCCGAATGCCAAAAACAGGCTTCCACAATTTTTTAAAAATTCAGTTGAATTTTTTTAAGTAAAAAGAACATAAAAACTCTGAATACTGCAAGTTTTGGAGACCCTACAACTGAATGATTGATTTTTTTATTTACATTACTTAAAAATGCATTTCAAGGTAAATAAAACAAAATAAATAAAACCAATTACTTTCTCTTATTAGTTTGGTGTGCTATAACTTTTTAATGTAAGGAACACTACAATGTGCTAGAGCTTTTATGGCTTTAAAATGTAGGCTACTGAATGAGTTATTGCACACTCTATGGAACTGCCAGTATCTGTGTAATAGATAATTATGCCACTGAAAGTTTTGAAATCCAACTTGAATGATTGTTTCAAAGAAAATGATGACTTGAACCACTTTTAGGAGATGCAAATCCAAATAAAGCTTGTATCGTCTCTGACAGCACAATAAACTAAGCCCCTAGAGCTAAAGAGAATATTTATATTTAGCCTGTTGTATAAATGGATAATTATGAAATAAAAAAGATATTCAAATGGATATTATTTTACCTGCTAGAGCCTCAGAAGCAAAAAACCTGACATCCATATCATTATCTTCATTTAATTTACTAAGGCAAGGTTTTACATGTGTTTCTAATGCACTGAAAAATAAAGTACAAATTTAGATAAAATAAAAATCATAGATTAATGCATGGATAATACAATAGTTTCAAAATAATGACAACATTCAATGGGGAAAAATAATTTGAATTGATTAGGCAGTTAGATTGTAAAGGTTAACACATTGGCCACCTGCAACAAAATGCTTCTATAGTTAGAAAGCACGATGTTTTACTAAATCATTCAAGTATTGTCATGTTCTTTATTTTGTACAATCACTTGAATAAAACAGTATGTACAAAACCTTTTCGTTTGAATGCAAATTTTCTGAATTAGAATATTCTATAAAAATGTCAGGCATGAAGACATTTTGTACTACTATTTCTTCTAAATATTTGTCATTACATTTGGGATATCAAATTGATAAAATAATACATTCAAGTTAGACAAATGGCAAATTAGCAAAATAGTATAAGCTATATATTAATACGTGAAGAAAAAATTTTGTACCCCTTTATAAGCACATTGCGCGCACGGAGGAGTATGAGATTTGGCATAATTAAAGTTTATATGGAGAAGGAGTGCAGAAAGATAAAATTAATGTATAATAGCGTTACAAATATATTAAATTAAACAAAATAAACATTCATTGTTTACGTTCATATACTGTAATCTATATATTAATACGTGAAGAAAAAACTTTGTACCCCTTTTTAAGCATATTGCGCCCACGGAGGAGTATGAGATTTGGCATAATTTGCCACCACATAAGTTAGTATTGAAAGTTAATTGCATCGTTTTGCTGATCAGAAACTAAAATACAAAGGAAGCATTAGTCAATGGAACAAGAATGCGCATCAAATTTATGCATCGTAATACTATTGATTGTGAAGTTTTAACTGCAACCGCACACAATAAGAGAATTTTGATTCCACGTATAAATTTAACATATTCCGGAACTATTTTACCATTTAACTTTCAAAGAACTCAATTTCTAACTATACCTGCATTTGGATGACAATAAATAAGTCTCAAGGACAAACATTCGAAAAAATTGGAATTTTATTGAGGCAGCCAGTTTTTACACATGGTCAATTGTACATCGCAGCAAGTAGAGTTCGATCATTCGATGGTTTGAGATTTTATATTTCAGAATATAATGGTAAAGGGCATTTAGCAAACGATGAAAGAGTTTTTACAAAAAACATCGTCTACACAGAAGTTTTGAATCATTGAATTCATTGTCGAACTATTTCAAGTTCAATGGACAACGATTATTTTTTTAACCACCCGGTTTTTTTGTTTCAATAAAAAATATATAAAAAAATACGAAGCACGTATTCCTTATTTCATTTTTTGGATTTATTTTTTATTTAAATTTTATATAATTTGAAAAAGATAGGCAAATTAACTGTGTAGCCTTGGCGAAACCTGTGGCCAGTATAGCAATAAAAAAAAAACAAGAAAATGTCAAACAACGCGTTATAGTTTTTTAGATTTGGCTTGACCAAGCTATACCGCATTTTCCAATGACGTATTTGTACATGCTCGCAGCTTACGTAATAGAACAAAATACAAAAAATTATATGCAATGAATATAGAGGTATACTCTTTGACAAAAGAACCTTATTAACGTTCAAACTTAAAAAAAAATAAAATGAATTATGGACGAATTTCGACCACTAGTTTATATTAAACTAGGAGAATTACCCAGGCTCGGGTTGACTAGATTAAATGTTGATTGAAAAGTGATCAGATTAATCACTTCTCTTTCATAACAAAATGTAAGCATCGATTATGGAAAATAACTTTTTAACATCGTTTTAACTTTTTCACAGCTTCTACAATTTACTTCGGATGCAAATATGTATGATATATCCATATAATTCATTTCATATTCATCACACTTCTGCCGTAAGACAAACTACGAAAGGTTTTTTCTAAAGTGATTACTACAGAAGTCGATTTTGAGTTTCGGAGTGATTACGAATATCCGTAAGTTCATTTTCAATAAAAATTGCCAATTTTCGGCTTATAGTCTTGCACATAGTTTTCTTATGAATATGTTTCACTTGTGACATTTTTTCACTGGAATGTGATGTTTTTGAATTCAATCATCAATGAGTGGATGGTAACTTAAATTGTTACGGCATTCATGATTAATTTGTTTTGAAGCAAATACACTTTTTTCTTAAAAATTCCATTCAGCAGCACATGGAACAACGGAGTTTGTTTCAAAAGTAAATGTCATCAGTGTAGACAAAGCAAACTCAATCGATTACAATTTTTCAAAAAACAGAAGATCGATTTTACAGCGTTTACAAAAAAGAAAAGCACTGCTTTCAATGAATGTTTCACACGTATCTAAGTTGCATAACAGCTTCAATTTGTAGAATAAGAAACCTCGACCTGCTACGTAAGAAAAAAATTTCTATTTTTCGAAATTCCTAACTGATATTGTTCCAAGATCAGCAGTCTTATTTGAAATTCGCTTTACTCCAACAGACATTCAGTTTTAAATCGAATCCTTATGGTACTTCTTTAACTTCAGAGATTTGGTTGCTAAATGGAAACCATGTACCTATTTAGAATAGATGTAGATACTTGCCTATGGAGTAGTTTCAATACTTAAAAATGTTTTGTTTTGCCTATTTTATATATATTTATAAAACAGTATTCTACAAACCATTACGTATTCAAACGAAGACTTAAAGAAAGTTGGTCGAAATATACATATACACCTAATTCTGTTTTTACACGATAGATACGTTCCTGAAGAATACGTGTAATAAAGACATTGCATCTATGGAAGAAAAGAAGATTGGTTCCTGATCTAAAAGATCAATAAAAATATTTAAAAAAAATGAATATATTCGTTTTATGCTTATTATTTTATTTCAACAAAATACACATGTAATAATACGTAATGAAAATGAAAAAAATTCTTCATGAACAAAAAATCTGTTTTATGCATAATTTCTTTTATTAATTTTCACTTTCTGACAATAAAAGGCGCATACGTTTCACTGCTATCACTAGAAATGTTGTGGACATCGTCTTCTTCCTCTATTAATGAAATTCTTTCTGCGATCTCTTGAGCAATATCAGAACACGTTTCCTCTGGTGCTGATGTTTCACCAGTTTTACGAACAAATTCAGTTATTACCCGTTGTGTTCATGTTTTGGTTAGGCCGTTATATAATTCTCTGTAAGAGGCTGTCAATAACTTCAGTTCACATTGAAACTTCGCAACGTATTCCTCATTAGGGTCATGTTTGACAAAATGATTACCCAATTTTTTGCCAGTTCCAGACCTTCTTTTATTAAATCTGCATTTAGAACAGGATAATTTTCTTCATTATCACTATGTTCTGTGGGATTAGGAGTCTCAAGGACAACCTCTAATATTTCATCTTCGCTTAAGACTTTATCGACTAATAATTCATCAATATCTTCAAATGATAGATCATCGAATCCTTCTCCACCTATTGTGCATGCCATTGTAATGATGTTGGAAAATTCGGTCGTATTAGGGATGATGGGATCTTTACTTTTCACACATTGTGGCCAAACCGCTTTCCAACACGCATTCAAAGTTGCTGGTTTTAATTGAGTTAACGCTAATCAAACTTGATTGATACAATCCATAATTGAGAATTTCTTCCACACATCAATGACTTAGTGTTTCATCATTCAGTTTGTCCAAAACGTGTTGGAATGTTCATTTTACGTAATATGTTTTAAATGTCGCAATTATACCTTGGTCTAGCAGTTGTATTAAAGATGTAGTATTAGGTGGCAGAAATAAAATTTGTATGTTTGGGTGTTCCAAGAAAGGATGGCCAGGTGCATTGTCAAGAATCAGAACTTTAAATTCGAGACTTTTCACATTCATGTAACGTATGACTTCTGGGATGAAACATTCGTTGAACCATTCTGTAAAGATAGCAATGGTCACCCAGGCCTTCTTGTTTGCCATCCAGTGAACAGGCAGTTTATTGATATCTACTCCTTTCATTGTAAGTGGGTTTAGGGCTCGATTTACAAGCAGTGATTTCAACATACGATCTCCTGAAGCGTTGGAGCAAAATAATGTCACATGATCCTTAGCTACCTTAAAACCACCAGCAGTTTTCTGCGATTTGGCTATGTATGTTCTGTTCGGCATTCGTTTCCAGAAGAGACCACTTTCATCTGCATTCCACACTTGATCAGGAGTGTATCCTCCATCTTTAATAATTTTAGCAAGTTCCTGCGGGAATACTTTAGCAGCCGATTCATTTGCAGATGCAGTTTCACCTTTAATTTTTATATTATGAAGAGCATGCCTTTTAAGAAACCCTGTCATCCAACCTGTACTTGCAGAAAATTCATACCTTCTGTTTAACTGAGATGAAGTGCTTGGCTCCTTTTCGTTAATCTGTCTATAAATTCTTAGTGCTGTTTGCTTGATGGCATTTCCATCTACTGGTACTCTTTTTTGTGACTTATCTTCTATCCACATTACCAGAGCCTTTTCCATCTTTTCCTTGACAATATCTCTTGTATATGATGATGAATTAACACTTACTTTTGTTCCAGAATATACCGACTTCCTAATTGCAGCTTCATTTTTCTTAATTGTTCTTATGGTAGCTTCATGTACACCAAAATGCTTTCCTACAGACGTAGTACCTTGTCCAGTTGTAAGACGATCTAAAATTTGAATTTTAAGTTCCAAAGAAATCGCTTTCATTTTGGTAATGGGTGAATTATGTAACATTATATAAGGGATACCGAAAAATATCTCAAATTAAAATTGAAAAATTTGCAAACTTACAATTTATTGACTTTCGGCAAAATTTATGTGCACAAATTTCACTATAGATTCTTTCACTTTGAAATAGAGCCACATACTAAATGTCTTCCGAAGATACAATGCACAAATACGGTAGATGTGCCCCAAATTAAATAATAAAAACGTTATGTAATGTATCTAGAGGAAAGCACGCGTTTCAAAACACACACACTAGCTGTTATACCTATAGAAAATAGAAATGATTTACTAAGCCACAAGTAAAATTTTGTTTTCTTAGAATTTAGGCAAAAAAATTGTTAGAAATTGGATCGGATCGCTCATGTTAAATCAAAATGACTCGCGTAAAAAGAGAATGAAATATTTATTTTGAATTCGTGTAAAAAAGGTTCGTGCAAAAACAGAATTAGGTGTACAACCAAGAAATTACCCATGTCTACTGATATTTTGCAGAAAATAAAAATATAATTAATTTAAATTTAACTCCTAAATAATATATCTGCAATATGTAAAATACTGGAACACATAAATACAAACAGAAACGATATTCTGACCATTGAAAAAATGCAGAATTCTGAAAAAAGAAAGATGAGTAAACAAATTTCTATTTCCTGAATATTCTGAAATGGAACAATTTGGAAAAAGGAAAATTGATAAAGACAATAATGATTTATTTACAAAAAGAACATATTTATAGCATTTGGATATGCTTAAATATGACTACAACACTTCGCTGTCAACTCAAATACACGGAATTCTAAATCAAATTTAAAAATAAAACATTAATTCTGGCATCGCCAGTTACAGAGTAGCAAAATTACTTTTATGATCAATGAGTTTTTCGTGTTCCATTATAAAATGTAAGTTATGTAAAATGAAATATTTTAAATACTTTTTCTCAAACCAATATTCATAAATTATTTATGTCATGGGAAGAAATAAAAAGTCAGTTCAAAAATAAATATTACAATTTAATTTTTTTGGGGAAAATTTTTTGAGCAATACTGGTAAAACAATTTTATTGGAAAATCTGATTTTCGATCAATACTGGTAAAACAAACTGAGTTCGTACTGCAATTGTTTTATGCTCAATGTTATTCCTATGGTAATTTCAAATTGTTTTAAGCCCCCATTGCACACCTAGATTACAGAGAATGGGGGTTAACATGTAGCCTACATTACCCATAGGATTCTAAAGATTATGTTTCCAAATTTGGATTGGTCAAACGATGTAGATTTGTATACGGAACATACGTACACACACATCTATCCATTTTTATATGTATATAGATTCAAACTTTCAGAAGTTTGAACTTTTTGAAATAAATTCTTATAAGAGCTATTAAACTTGTGTTGATTTTTAAGTCTTCAAAGTCTGATCTCTTGTTAAAACAGGAAAATGAATTATATGCAACTATATAAGAATAACTATATTTTTTGATAATCAAAGATAAACTGGAATTGCAATTCATTGTATGTGAGAATATTCTAGTATAAAAGGAGTCTCTGTATATACAAAAGTAAGTTGACAGTAAAATTTGCCATATATTTTGTACAGCTTACTTAAATGAATCCAGCAAAAATACAAGCAATACTCAAGGGTATTCATTTCAGAAAAGCAGTTGTCAAAGTCACATTTATTGTAGTTGAATTCATGATTATTCTTGTGCTGTCTGTCATCAGAAATTAAAAAATTGGAGATAAATCTGCCTCATACTTACGCATTCTCTAAGACAGGTCCTATCCTTTGTAATGTCTTGGCTACATTGAATCGAACATTGGCAACATTATCATTTGCCAACACCAAAACAGTGGGTAACATGAACTTGGCTGTTATATCAGGCCCACATGCCTCTGCTAACACCTAAAATAAATTTAAGATAAATCGATATACGAATTTAAGTAAAATCATAAGCTTAAAAACTTGTACTTCTTAATTTACGTAACATGAATTTTTATAGCTCCAGGAAACATGCAAATAGATCATACAGAAACATATAAGAATCAGATATTTAATTTTGGAAGTTCATTTTTACAAAGTAATGGAATAAGGGGATAGACTGACAGTACAAAAAAATCAAGTATGGTGACAGTGCCATAAGTGATTATTTGTTTTACAAACTCGTAACCACTATTATCACTTCCAGCACTGATAGATAAATGCAGAGCTGGAATCTGTGCTAAAGGAATCATGGGAATGCATTGTTTACATTCAATCTGCCTTCTAATTTAACTAATACTTATTCGAAACCATGTGACTCAAATGCTAACTCGCAGGACTATAGCAGTATATATATATAGGACAGACTATAGGACAACAGCACTTTCATTAGCAGTTGAATAGAAAACACAAATTCAGGTGATATCAAGGAAAATCTAAAAGGAATTGAAAGTTTAAAAATTCTCTTTAACATATAAACACTCATAGTTTTCAGTTTTTTGGTCTCGGAAAAGTAAATTATAACTTACTAAATCCATAAGATTTTTAAAATAACATTTCTATTTTAATTAACATTAATAACATACATTTTAGGTATTTATTTCAGGTGCATATAATAGTTGACTCAAAAAAAATTTTACTTTAACTACAAAAGCAAATACTTACATTAACACAAAACAAACATGTCATGCGATGTAGATAGTTCTGATCTTGAGCCATGGTTAATACTTTTGGAATAACTGTGTTTGTAGCCCAGTCAGAGCCAAACTTTTCAACAAGCTTTTTTAAGTTTTGGGTAGCTGCTTCTCTGATTGCAAAAACTGAAAAAAGCAAGAAATATTTCAATTAAAAATGTGTTTTGAATATAATACACTGACAATAAACTAAGGCCATAACACTTACCATGATCTACCAACCATGTCATACACAAAGTATTCAATTTTTCATCAAAAAAGTCCACTCCCTAAAATTGAATAAGTAATAATTTAAAATAGGAAAACATTGTTTAAAGATTGCAGAAATAAGCACAACTGCTTCTAAATCTTAGTATGGATAATATTAAACATTCCAATAAAAAGGCACAGCACAACCCAAAATCATTCAAATGTTGAAACATTGTTATACAAAGTAATTGAGATCATTCATACAAATTATAAAAATTATATTTAAATTCAAATTATTCAATAAATTTTATGACAATCTTGTATAATTAATCTTTTTTTTCATCCTATTTACTAGCTTAGTACATAAATCTTCTTAATATTTATTGTGCTGAGAAAGAATTTTAATCCAAATTAATGAATTACATTCAATTAGTGATTGCACAGTTTAAGTAAAATGCAAAACCAGTTTTTGGTTTTCATTCTTTCCAAAACTCGAAAACCGGTTTTGTAAAAAATACTAAAAATGCTATATTTGTGTAACAAACATTAAATAGATTTATTTCTTAAGTATGTAACTTATATACATACATAAAACGATTATATACATACATAAAACGATCTAACATTGAAAGCTATAAAATCACCTGCCAGTATAATTAGCACGGCATTATACTGGCAAGTGTGATCACAGAAAACAGTGGATTTATGGAGACATCATTCAAATTCGATCTTATTTTAGTTACGAATTGACCTGACAATGAGAATGCCCATTCTGGACTCCATGCTTGTCGGTGGAATAGCGAGCAAGTATTTCTAGCACAGCCACAGCTCCATAATTGTGCTTTTGGCTCCCCTCCTTCCAATAATGCAACATCTTTTTCAATTTCTGTTTCAAAATCACTTTTTCTTGTACAATTATCCAGTGATGCCGAACCAGTAAGCTCCTTGTCAATTGCCCTCTGCAGCAATTGTCCCATGTATAAAACAGAAGATTTTAAAACAACATCATCGTCTTTGACATCGAAGTTGATATCCCTTGCATCGGATTGTGCTGGTGTTAAAGACAGCAATAAACATTTTATCAGGTTAGTTATAAACTGACAGATAGCTAGTTTCCCCAACTTTTTAAACACATTCCGATTTTTTATCACTGGTTTGATACCCATTATGTAGAAATTGAAGTACTGCTGACGTGTTAGTGTGTCTTTCTTGAATTCTTAATTCTAGGGATTCTTTCAGTTCAGTACCGAGTGTAGTATGAAGATCATTTAAAGACGTCAACATGAAATTTAAAGCAGCGTCAAAAGTCAATAGATTTGCATCTACTCTACATAATGCTTCCACTGTAAGTTTTACTGGCAATAAGGCAGAAATAGTATCCACTAATAAATTAAAGTCCTGTTCAGAGACTGAAATTTTCGATGACAAATCAATTAGGGCTTTCTGAACACATGATTTTAATTTGTTGAACTTTTCCAACATGGTGAGTAAACTATTCAATCATGTTTTTGAATCTAAAATCAATAAGTACTCTATACCAAATTCCAATTTCACATATTTTTGCAGTATGTCATTGTTTTTGTTGAGGATTTGCGGAACAATTGTGCCACCACTCTAATTTTTGTAATAAGTGGTAATATGGTTTCATGTTTAACATCTGAAGACAAATTTCCTTCTACATCATCTGAGTAAGCAATACTGAACCCACTTTCAAATGAATTTTCATCTTCCAATTCTGAATCGTCATCATTGTCAATATCCAATTCAATAATCTCTCCTTCAGATTCTGAGAGAGTCACATTCCGATTCAGGTTCATTATCAGATTGTGAGTTAATTTTTTCAACTTCGACAGGTACGTTTTTGTATAGCACTTTGATTACACCAAGCTGAATGGCATGCGCTGGACAGCTGTTGCTCAGCTTTAATCAATTTGCCTCCTTTTTTTATGACCGACACTCCGTCTGTAGTGATACATACTATATCTTTATCAAGGCACAGACCAAAAATTTGTCTGGCTCATTGATACTGATGCTGAGAATCCGTCTACATGTTATTATGATTGGTCAGCAGAGAAGTAGGTCATGTTGTGTCACACGAAAGTGATGTGTGACTCATGTGGCATTAATACCAGACATGTAATAATGTTGAATTTGTATTCTGATAGGGTAGCAAACACTAAACATTTAGTTGTTTGCATCAGTGTGCGTAGTATGGTATACCTTGTTGTGGTGAGTTTCTCTTATGGGTTGCCAATGCGTAAAACCAAAAACCAGGTTTTCTTCTTTCATAAAGCCGGTTTTTCAATTTCGAAATTTGGGTCGGTTTCCCCGAAACCGGTTTTGCAATCACTACATTCAATGTAAAATGTACTCAAGTCTTCAATGAGATCCAAGCAGATAACACTAAAACCAAACATACCATGCACACATACATTTCCTTTTTTATATGCATTTATTTATATAAACCTACCAAAATTTATCCTGACAGCATCAATAGAATTTGATATACATTATACTATTTTTCAAGGCCACTTGTTTAGAATTTTATTTTTCTATAAAACAATTACAAAGGGTAAATTTTTTCTTGATGAAAATATTTATTCAAATTTAGGAAGTTTGTGAAAAATATTTTGTAATGAACAAAAGCCATAAAACATCTTTCTAAAAACTAAAACTAGAGTATAAAAAAATTAGATTTATTTTATTCAAATAGATTTTTGATTTCAATTAATCTTGTCCTTTATCTGTACTCTTCATTTTTTTAGATGCTAAGGCAAATTTATAGTGCATTCTGGAATTGTATTTAATTGTAATTGTGTCAAAGCTAGGAGGAGGGGTTAAAAATGTATCTAGGCAAATTTTCAGTTTGTAAAAATAATTTTCAAAACAAAATTTAGAGAAAATAGCATACATTTATAAACATGATACATATATATTTAGGTAGAAGTTTTAATTTTGTTACCCAACTTGATTTGAAGGTAAAAACTAATTTGAAAATATTTTCACACAGATGATAAAGTGGCAGTATATAGTATATAGTGGCAGTAGTTGCTAATGACCTTGCTGTCTACTTATCTTAAATCAAAATTATTTCTCTACTTTCCAAGAGACATTTTTCTTAAAAAGAGTATAGATAAGTAATTGCATTAAATTTCCCAATTCCAAACTCATATTTGACAAATATTCTAATGTAAAAAACCTTTCTTTTCAATCTTGGTTGATGTACTTCCTTCAACACAATAGTTTATTAAATAAGCTAGGAAGTCAGGGGTACCAAGTGCTTATTTGTAATGAAAACAATCATGTTGATCCCTTTATTGGACAAACCGAACTCTTTTGTAACCAAGGGGCAAGTTTTAGCATCTTGGATCATCACATGGGAGGTGTCAAAAAATAGACCCAAAACATGTTACAAGATGTATGATCAGCCCCATGTATACAAAATAAAACCTGATTAATGTATTAGTGAGTGACACTTACTGATCAGTGGACAAATATGGGAATTAAATTGTTAGTTGCCAATGCTATCTCAATCATGAAAACAATGATTTCTCTAGTGAATGTTTTCAATGGGAAGCAGATAATTTTCAGTTGAAAGGTTCTTGGGTGTAAAGGAAAATTTGTTTTACTAAAAGGGATTCAGATTTACTAAAATGCACATTTTATTAAACTTTAATAAGAGAAAAAATTAAATTACCAATTTAAGTTAATGATTCTTTTGAAAAAATCAGTTGATTCAAATCAAGCTGTTTTAAATCTGAATACCGACTGAAACCCAAGCCCTAAATGAAGCCTTTGTCATGATTTAAATTAAGACAAAATTTGGAAATTATTTAGTTCTTCTGCTTAAGTAGCAGTAATGTATTTACAAGGTTAGCAACTATGAGAGGTTTGTGTCTACTCAAAACTAAATTTTGAATAAAACAAAAAATTAATTTAACAGAATAAATGTCAGATAACTAATCACATAAATTTAATAATTAAAATAAAATGTATTAGTAATTTTATATAAAAGAAGGCATACATGTGATGTGTGATTACCCGCTACTCTTCCCACCTGATTCACCAATGGTGAACACCGGCGTGAACGTAACAGTGAGAACGTTCCAGAAGAACATGAGTGACTTCCTGAAGCTCCAACAACATTCTAGAACACGAGCGATTCCCACCGAAAGTGTTGCAAGGACGTTCGAGTGGGAGAATAGTTTCAGACGATGAACCGAGAAGACGTGTCAATGGCAGACAGCCATTCCTTTTTTGTGTTGTTTCAAATATGTTTGTAACTGTCCTGTCCTTTATTGTTATTGTTAAATTAAATGTTTTATCGTTAAAAGAAGTTTCAGTGTTATTTAAAGCCCTTTTGCACTACCACTGAACTTCACATGGGCGCTCAGCCAGTCCGATCTCTACAGTAAACCTCTAGACCCGTCAACGACGAAAATTCACCTAAGAAAATTCAGGATTAATCTGTGCTCTATCTGTGTTTCGAATTGTGCTTCTAATAACCTGTTCTTGTTTTGAACTGTGTGATGACAACTTGGCTGTTGAGAGATTTTGCACCTTCGATTGAATATCGTCAAAGAAAAGGTGAGTACTTTGTTTTTATTTCTTCTGGTTTGATCTTCAAAATATGAACAGTACACCTGAACTTTAGTTATTTCTTGCATTATAAAGAAAATGGGTACATTAAATGACATTTCTCACACACTTAAATCTGGATCTACGAAAACGATTAAATTGTTGCATAGCTTTATTTTTGGAAACGATGCAGGCAGAAGCAATAGGAAGGAACTACCGACTTTTTTCTGGTTTTCCAAACTCAAATAACATTTCCAAGGAAAAAGTAACACTTTTAACTGCTTTTTCAAGTTCTGATTTCTTTTCGATTTCAAATTTTCTGCACCTTGAATGTTCCAAAATCCAGATAAATGCTGTAATGTCATCCTAAAAGCTTTGCAAGATTTCAGTTTATTCTCTCCCCTGAACACTCAGACTGTAGCGCCAACGCCACACCCAATGTTCTCTTGGCAGCAAGCCAATTTTCAAACTAAAGCTTCTACAAATGAAAATAATTTTTTTCCTCAAGCTGGACATCCGAATGAAACCGAAACCACCTGCCCTTCTCAAGTTCTACCAAAACCACACTGCGGTACTGTTTTAAATTTATCATTTCGAGACCTTGCTGACTGTATAAAGTACTTTAACAGATCATCTGATTCGTATACAATTGAAATTTTTATACAAGACCTTGAAGAACTTTTCCAACTTAACAACATCACAAATGATGTTCATAAAATTGTATTCACGAAAAAATGTTTAATGGGTTCAGCTAAAACATTTGTGTATTCTCTTCATGGTATTGTGACATGGGAAATTTTAAAAGAACATTTATTGGAAGAATTCTCTTTGAAACTCAATAGTCCCGATTTACATCAAATGTTGCAACATAGACATATGAAATCAAATGAATCTTTAAGTGACTATTTTATTGCTATGAGGGAAATAGGTTCAAGAGGTCAAATCGATATTTCTTCTATTTTTGATTATGTAATTAATGGCATACCAGATTCTACATCCAATAAGATAATGTTACATGGTTGTAAAACGGTAAGTGAATTCAAAGAAAAGTTGAAAATTTATGAAAAACTTTTTCTACTACAAACGTAAACAAAACTCCATGTGTTTCTAAACCAAAACATGAAAGTTACAAATCCGATCAAAACTTTGATCGCAAAATTTTCAAGGGCCCTCCGAAAGATATAATCTGTTACAATTGTGGAATTAAGAGACATAAGAGTCATCCAAGTTAGAGAAGACATGTGTGAGCACGCCAAACAAAACATTCAAACAATACAGGAAGCAAACCGCCGCCAATACAATCGCAAAAGAAAGAAACCTTAGATCTACAAAATCGGTGATTTAATCACAATTCAAAGAACTCAATTTGGCTCCGGATTAAAACTTCGGCCTAAATTTTTTGGCCCCTACAAAATAGTTAGTGAAACCCAATGATCACTATGATGTGAAAAAAAAATCGGTCAGCATGAAGACCCAAACATGACATCAACTGCTGTCGATTATATGAAGCCATGGAAATTAAATTAAGACCTCATCCCAAACAATTCACTTTTCCGATAATGAACAATTGCACGAAGTTCCATTTTTTTCTTTTTCTCACTTTCCAAATATTTTTTTCTCTTAAGTATGCTGAGAAATATTTTTTAAACCAAAAGACAAGAAATCTTTGCCAGTGAATGACTATCCATTTCACTTGTCTGTCACGACGAATCTTTTTAGGACATCTGTAGAACGACTGCATCACCTCCACTTCGAAATTATCCTTTTGATAATAACGACGATTAAGAGACGAACTTTTAAGATGATTTTACATTTTTTAAACGACGAACTGTCAAATTCTAACGACGAATTTTCATTTTTTTTTTTCAGAAAGACATTTGATATTGAAGACGACACAGCCCTGACATGCTCATGATGATTTCTGAGCAAACAACGACGGTCATTGATGATACCATATGAGATGAGCTTTCCCTCTTTCTTTTTTTGTTTTGTCTTTTCAGGTTTTCTCACACCATTCCCTTAGCCTGGAGGTCCAGTCCCATCAAGATGCCAGAGTGTGATGTGTGATTACCCGCTACTCTTCCCACCTCTGATTCACCAATGGTGAACACCGGCATGGATGTAACAGTGAGAACGTTTCAGAAGAACATGAGTGACTTCCTGAAGCTCCGACAACATTCTAGAACACGAGCGATTCACGCCGAAAGTGTTGCAAGGACGTTCAAGTGGGAGAACAGTTTCAGACGATGAACCGAGAAGACGTTTCAATGGCAGACGGCCATCACTTTTTTGTGTTGTTTCAAATATGTTTGTAACTGTCCTGTCCTAAATTGTAATTGTTAAATTAAATGTTTCATCATTAAAAGAAGTTTCAGTGTTATTTAAAGCCCTTTTGCACTACCACTGAACTTCACATACATAATTAAAAGTAACATTGCATTAAGTAGCTAAAAGAGGCATGGAATTAATTACTTACCAATTGCCCAGCTAAGAGAGGCATGTACTCTATAATGGCAAGACGCACTCTCCATTTACTGTCCTCTGCCAATTCAACTATAGCTGGCAAAAGGCTTTGAGAAAGCTGTGTTATTCCTATAACCTCATTAACACAATCAAGATTGGAAATTATATTCAGCCTCACATCTGGACATTCATCTTTCAACTGTGACAAGAAGAGGGGTAATAAATGTTCCACAGTGCTAAAAAAAAAGAGTTCAGTAAAGCATCTTTATGAATAAATGTTTCACAGAGGAAATAGATTTATCAACTGTAAAAGAGCATTTAAAACAAAATTAAGCAAAACACAGCATCCATGCTAAACTCTCTTTATTGCTTATATCTATTAATGGGAAGTGTTGTTACCCACATTTCATCTTATTCAATCCATTTATAATTAATTTAACATCCAAATTCACATAAATGGATTACATAACTCAAAATTAAAAATTATCCAAAAATATATAGCATTTTGTTAAGTCATGCTAATTCGTATTTCCAAAGAAATGAATGGCAAAAAGCACCTCATGTTACCACAATTAGATTCTGAACATTTACTTCAATTTCATCCCATTCCATTGTTCAAGATCGATTCAGCATATTTTGATGTTAAACCTATTATATTCGTATTTTCTTTTCTGTACCGATTTCTATCATCCAGATTTCACATGCTTTCTGCTTCATCAGTCAGCTGAAGAATTTTAATAATGGCAAGCAATTCATAGTAATTTTAGCAATATCATGCAGCTGCATAAACCAAGTATATTTAAAATAAGTGGCAAAATTAGTAAATGAATCCTGTACCAGTTGATTTTATATTGTCTATATTCATGGCTACCATTTGACAATAAACAAAATGTTGATATCTGTGTCACATACATTAGAGCAATATATATATTTCAAACATGATTTTCATACAAGTTCTTAAATTAATGTGGAGGAATTAAGGTAGGTTGGTTATTTTAGGTTTTATGGTGCAAGGTCTAAAGACGGACAAGTTGCGCCAGAGGAATTAAGGATTTACATAACCAAGAAATTCTATGAAAAATGCACTTTTACTCACCCAGAAAAAAGCCAATAAACGATGAATTAGTAAATTTTATATTTACATCTCATTAAACACAAAAATCATACAACTATTAGGGTTACCCATAAATGTCATTTTTTATCATAAGATGTAAATTTTGTATATTTCGAAAAGGAGCATTTGATCAACTATATAGTCACCATAGTTTTTTATGATCTTCCCTATCTGGTTATCAAGTTCCCTATGTCAGCTTAAAAAAATTTGGGGGTTTGGAGTCAAAATACTCAACAAATGCGCTTTTTACCTCTTCATAAGAATTGAATTTTTTTTCCAGCAAGTGCTGTAAGGATCTGAAAATATAATAATCAGATGGGAAAAGACCAGGTGAGTATGGAGAACTTCCAGAGTTCCCTAAATTTTTGTAAGAGTGATTCTCGCAATACTGGGTCTCGCTTTATCATGTTGGTGAATAGCATTTTTCCTGTTGATCACAGGATGTTTTTCTGCAATGACTGCTTTCAATCGGTCACATTGACCACAATAAAGTCTGCAGTAACATTTTCTGACATTAAGCAGCTCAAAGTGAACCACACCATGAATGTCCCACCAAACACATGGGAGAATCTTGCTTCCAAGGATATTGGGCTTTAGGGTAGTTCTCCAGTGAAAAGCCTTAGTTTTTTATCACTGTTATATAGAATCCATTTCACTGTCTTCAGTTATGATACGGTCAAAAGAGAATATTTTTTATGGCAGTTTATGAGCAAGTTGCATATGGAAGGACCTTGCAGTTTGTTCTCATCACTGAGTACATGGGGTACCCATACAGTGACATGTTGATACTTCCCAATGGATTTCAAGAGTCACTGAACTGTTGACTAAGCATTAATCCTTTCTGAAATTTCCTCAATTGTTTGGCGAGGATCCTCCACAATAGCCCACAAAGCATCTTCAAATTGAACTGTACGACCTCTTCTTAGGCATCTTTAAGGTTAAAATTGCTGCTACAAAATCTGTTGAACAATCATTGGCACTTACTAACATCTAAGCAATTTGCATAAATTGCATTGGCAGTTGCCATAGTTGCATCACAATAGCAATTAAACTGAAAGATCGTACAATGCCTAATATGAGCTTCTCCTGGTTTACCATTATTCATTTCGTAAAGGATATTTAACACTCCCTAAAAATCTCAACTGAAAGCACAATGTGCATACACTTTAACAACCGAAACTGGAATGAGCTCAATCAACTAACACGTAAAAAGTACATCCACAAAAATGACATAACTTATGGGTACCCCTAATAAAACTTCTGGTAACACATACAACTGGCAGAAAACTCCAACTAGTTAGATTTTTGGACTACTCCCTGCAAATTAACTTTATTTTTTTTTTGTTTCAGGCTGTCAAAGCATCTCATGTCAATTTTAAATACAAAATGTAATTGTTCTAACAAAAATTATCTAAATTTCATGTATACATTTTTGAAGGCATAGCTTGATTGGAGTAGAAATATCATCGCAGAAAGAAATTTTTAAAGAACCTTTGAACTACTTTAATATCATTCAACTCGAAAAAAATTTTGCATCGCTTTTCAGGTTAGAAAGTAGATCTAGAAGATTGTTTACAAAAGGGATCTTCAAAAATGCTAATAACTACATAAAATGGCACTGTTATAGCCACCTCTTTACATACATTCTTGATAAAATAATAATATGCAGCTAGCCAAGACATTACAAAAGAATGTATAACCTTTAAAAATTAAAATTTGATAAATCCTTGTAGCTTTCAGCTACAAGGATTTGAAGCAAAAGGTAATGAAAATATATTATAAAATTTCAGTACCAAAAAGAATTCAAACCTGAAACACCTCAAATTTTTAACAAATGTGACAGAAATTATCTTAGAATTTATGAATTCATATTAAAGACATAAAATTTAGGTATAATTATCTAAAAGCTAAAGTTTTTAAGGACTTTTCAAAGGGCCCTGCTAACTGTATGAATCTACATAACAAATGGTCTGGATATAAAGCAGACTTTTTTACTAAATTGACTAAAACATACTTTTGTTTCCCTAAGATGGGAGATAAGCCCATGATAACTGACGCTAAAGCTGATTTCACATGTTGATTGGCATCAGCGACTAATTCCTTAATACATGGAAGAATGTTATTCATAATTACAGATTCTTGAATTTCTGTGGGCAAATTCTGGCAAAAATCTGCAAAATAATTTAAATATTAACAAAAAATACAAAAGCAATAAAAAATTATCCATCAGAAAACAACTTGATACATAATTAAATTTTTTAATCACTAAAAACATAGTTCCAAGGTATAATTAGGTTACCATTGAATTAGACATTTTCTAACCTTTTACTTTGTGGGCAGCTGCAGAACGAACTTCAGCTTCACAGTCTTTTAACAAATTTTGAAAGGCAGGTACTAGATCTGTTTTTGTGATTTCTGGCCCCACTGCCTTCTGAATCTAATTTAAAAGTTACATAAAATAAGTATTTGTTTTACAGGTTTAATAAGTCATGTGTTTAGCAACAATGTTAAGTCAAATTTTATAGATAATGAAACTAATTTTTTCATGCCACAAATAAATGCACTTCTTGGGTACATTTTATGTGCATACACATATATACTTGTACAACACCCACTTTGTATGAAATCATTATCAAAAAGATCAGCAAGCAACCAAGGTATAAAAAAATCATGGTTTTTTTAAATCAAAAACATTGGATTTATTTCATTTAAATTAGATTTTATTTAAATCACATTTTTAAAATTTTAATTAATTCCCTGCCAGTACAAATTTAAATTTGTTGGAAATGAGACATGCAAACTAGTATAGTTTCTAGATAGTTTTGATTTCTTTATTAGGAAATATAGCGGGGTAAATTTTTGAAAGAATAAAACCGACATAGGAATTAGCAAAGGAAATCATGATAGAGTAAACAGAAAAGTGCCCCAAATGCCAAGCATGAGCAATATTTTCCATCCGGATCTCAAGCGGTTTAGATTACTTTCAGTTTAACCCATGACCAGTGATGTGAATTTTTGGATCCAGATAAATAAGGTTGCCAGATCTCACTGACACCATATTATGAATTTTTTCAATTATACATATTTCAGAATTTGTATTTGCATTATATATTTATCATATATGAATAAAATGTTTTGAATTACTTCATTCCTTTTGATATAAAATAAATAATTGGTTCAAGACCTGCTTTTGAGAAAAAAATCATGTCTCCAATAGAAAATAAAAAGGAATTTGCATCTTGAAAAAATTCCTACTCATTGTTTTTAGCTTGCAAAAATAACTTATTTTGGTGAAACAATTGTTTGTAAGTTAACAGTAAAAAATGAGACAGCCTGAAAACACACAAATTTGAAATCAAATGTCCATTTTTCAAATTTTTCGAGTATTGACAAGTATTTCATAGCTATATTCGAAGCACACAAAAGGGTCTATATATAAAACATGAAAATGAAGTTTTCCACTATGAACAGGATAGAACACGTGTAACAGTCACTAAACAAAATGAAACTTAAAATTTCCAATTATAAAGATTTATGTGCAAAATTGGAATGCTTTGTGATACTGCAGAAAATCTTTTCCATTGTGAGTAAGTATCTTTGTATTTTTTATGGACTAGAAAACTTAATAAATAACGAGAACATCTTAAAAAAGAAAGCAAGTTTCCACAATTTTAATAATTTGAGTGAATATATTTTGAGCATCTTCACTCATGGTGAATGGTTTAAAATTGGCCATGTGTGATTTAGTCACACGGAATGTTTAAAACAAAACCAACACTGATGAGCAGGCTTGTGAGCAACACCTATTGATTAATGGCCCAAGATGGAAATACTTATCTGGTAATTATGATCCCAACCAGCAAATACTGTTATTTAATGTCCTCGAAAGGAGGATGATTTTCAATATAATTTTGAGGTGAACTCAGTACGAGCAAAGTCCTTAACTTATTTGAATAAAATAACATGCATTTCTTCAGTTATTTCATTTTCAATATTATTAAACAAAACAGAACGAAAAATGAAATTTAAAATTTTGATTTAAATCAATGTTTTTTTAAATAAAAATAACTTGATTTAAATCGGCATACCCTGTCAGCAACACAACTTCTAAATGCAAGACTGGTAAATGAATTTCAAATTACAAATCCACAATCATCTGCTGAGGACCATCCTCAATATTCACAGAATTTAAATTACTGACAGCGAAAAAGAAAATTTTACATAAAAATATTGTGGAAAATGCATTAGATTTAAAAATACAATTTCATGAAAATTTCACTGTTTCCGATGACAAAGGCTGTCTGATGAGATTGGTAGCAAATCTAATTTTTTTGCATTAAAGTACTAAACATAATTTTATAACAATTTGCTGTATTTTAATCTCATAATAAAATACATTTTCCATAACCACTTCCACTGTGGAATCTATTAAATTCTACAATTGTTTCACAAAATATTTTACTACAATAGTAACACTTAGGCTTAATATTTTGCCAATAAGAACTTTTTAGAACCTTAAAATATTTTAGCCATGTTATATATGCAACTACATAGCTCTTAAACAATGGGGAACATACTTCATTAAATTTATCTGCAACCATGTATCGTACTCTCCAAGATTTGTCTTCAGCTGCTTGTCTCAAGATTGGCATTACAAACTGTTCAATGTCATCTTGGGGTAAAAGCTCAGATATTGAAATGCACGCCTCCACAGCAAGTAAGCGAACTGAATCCTACAATGGTAAAAAATTAAAATCAAATCAACACTGCTTAAGATAATACATGTATAGTAGGCAAAAGGATTAAAAAATAAATTAAAATTTATACAAGAATAATTGATAACTGACTACATAATTATTGGTCATTAAATTTAAAATTGAACTTTGAATTTAATTTTATGGCACTAGGTTCTCAAAAAAGTATTTTTCTGGGGTACAGAAAAGTAAGCTTTCAGAAGTTTTGCTATTGCTCCTTTTATTTATTAAAGAACATAATCAAAATACTGGGCTGAACCCATTCAATCAAAATTCAATGAAATTTTTAACATTCTAAGATTGGAAATAGGAAGAATTATAAAGATTCAGTGATAGATGAAAAGTAGTAAAAGTACAATTTGAGATTTAGGCAGATTAAAAGGTTATAAATGCATTTTTATCATGTGATGAAAATAATGTTTTATGAGCTCACTTTTGAAATGGGATTAGACGTTTTAAAATTACTTTGTTATTCTAAATATGTTTACCTGTTCATCTTGAGCTAAATTAGCCCACATTGGAATCAGATCTGATTTAACATAATCTAGCTCAACAACATAAGCAAATTCGCCCAATTTGCTTGCAGCAGCTCGACGTACCATCGGAGTATCATCTTGGCAAAGATTGCGAAAATGACTGAAAGCATATTTAAAAATCATTGAAATATTTTTATAGATAAGATGTACAAGAAAGAATGCACATACAAAGGCAATATAATTTATATCAATAACTCATAAGCTTTGAATCAAAGTGTTCTTGCATCTTCTATAAAATTAATAATGCAAGATATGTTTTCAACTTAAATACTATTATTAACATGCTACTTAATCATTTATAAAAGGATGCCTACTTTAAATGACCACCTTAAAATGCAAAACTTTTGTATAGGTTCATGATCAAAATTTCAACTGCATTTAGAAAGGATTTCATAAAGAAAATAAGTCAGACTTGGAAATGTGGTATTACCATTCTAATGGATTTGGAATCTTGATTTTGTATTATTTTATCCAAAATAGATTTACCTCTGAATTGTGGTATTTTTAAAGAAAATTTTATTTGTGTATTCAAGGGAATTTTAAATTCCATATTTAAAAAATGGCCACAACTTAAAAGTGGTCCCTGAACAGGGATTCTTGTTTAAGGTATTATTGTATACACATATTTTTGTTAAAAAAAATGAGTGCTTGATAAAATAATTAAATAAAATTAAACAAGGAATTCTCAATTTGTAAGATAAATGTAATTGTATTGAGGCTACAGTGAGGCACATGACCTTAGGGAAGTTCATTTGTATGAAGATGGTTATTTGCATGAGAATGGCTACCACTCAAAATCACTGCAATGGCTTCCAGTATCGAATGAGACTATGAGCCAGAAACCTTGCAAATGATACCAAATATGGGAATGCATTGTTTACATTTAATCTGCCCCCTAATTTAATGAATAGACTTATCCAAAATCATGCAATTCAAATGCCAATTTGCCATAGCCAAACTATACCAGGCCTCAGATTTGTTGATGCCATCTTTAGTACTTCGTAGACAATGCCCATAAAGACAAAAATTCTGTTTACAATCTCCTGATTCTAGATACGTAGTTTATATAGGTCATTTTTCAAATTTTTAATTTAGTTTTCTGAGAATTTCAGTGCATGGTTGTGTGATCATGTTTTAAGATTTTAAGGAAATGTTTCAGCCATTTTTTGTCTTTAGCACAATGCTTTAGTTTTGTACCTGGTTTTAATCAAATTTGTGATGAAGCAGTCATAAGTCATAATACCCCCCATCTGTATCTTTGTTTTTACAACATAATACATTTCAAATGACTATCTGCTAGCTTCTGGTGTCAAAAAATATGTTATCTATCTTTTAACATTAAACAAATTCTTTTTACCATTTTTATTGGTGAGTGAATAACACCAGAAGAGAGGGCTGGAGGGTTTTTTTAGTCTTGACAGAAGAAAACAAAAAAAAACCACATACTTTTCGATGTTCAAGTTAGTAATCAAAATATTAAATAATGCTGAAATCTGAAACACCTAAAACAGTTTCCCTGTTATCCCAAGGGTCTATAACAGTTACTAATACAAACAGACAAAACTGCTTATCTGAAATCATTAGAAAAGAGTACCAAAATGGAGGGCATGAAAAAATAATAAAAATCGGATTTGATTTAAATCAGTTTTTTGAATTCAAATTGGATTTTATGATTTTAAACAATTCACTCCCTCTACATGTTTAGATTTGTTAATTATGAGAAATGCAAATCATTGTATAATTTAAAGATAGTATTGATTTATGTAAAATAATAATATATATAAGGAATTAGAAAATATAACAGGGTAAATTTTTGAAAGACTAAAACAAAATTTATCATCGGGTCTCGCTACTTTTTTTCTTCCATTTGAATTGCATTTCATGATACAAATCCATAATACTTAAAATTAAAAAATATTAACGTCGCATTGGAGAAACACAACGGGTTATTGGCAATGGTCTGGGTATCAATCTTGGAAGGAAAGATCCAAGGATAAGGCCTTGTAATTTTGAACAATGGTCAGATCACGAGAACACCTGAGCTGGCACCCAAAACCACACCAACATGAGGACATTTGAGGCCATGACACATTTAACATGAACCAGCCCCAGTGTACATGGCCATTTCAATAAGAGGAAATTTTAATTTTAATATATTTCATAAATCATAAGTAAAAAAAAATTAAACAAATTTTAATTTTCTGGCCTTTTTGTTACCCAATTCGTTCAATCTCCATGAACAAATTGGTGTTTTACTTCTCCCAATAATTTCTTCAAGCTGGCACTACTACATCCTAATTAATACTACCATTTCTAATAGAGAATCCAGTTAAAATAGGTCATTCTTCAAGTGTTACTGAGTGGAAGCAAATTTTTAAACTTATTTGAATAAAATAACATACATTCTGTCCCCCTATTATTAAACTTCAATTAAGAAAAAAGAAAATTTAAGTTTGATTTAAATCAATGATTTTAAAAAAAATCGCTTGATTTATATCAAACTGATTTGAATCAGCATATATAACCAAAATTGCACCAGAAAGCACAGTAAGTACGCTGAAGGTTATCTGTTAAGACGGTCACTTTTGGTCAGTAAATGGATTGCATTGGAAAGAGATACGTGCAAAACCTCGTTTTATTTAGATAAGTTAAGAAAATATTTTGCTAATCTGAGGTTTATCAGTTTAATTTTTAGGTCTTTTTTTCATTTTAGGTTCTCTTTGCACTATTTTATACATGTTTTAAGTCCACAAAATTCAGGCTCTTGTAAGTACTCACTTTCGTAGCTCAGCCTTCAAAGTAGCAGATAGTCTTGAATAGCATACACCAAATAAACCACAAGCAGATGTTCGTGAGGTAAACCAATCACCTGAAATACATCAAATTAAAATATTAAACACTGGGTGTAGACAAACTTTTTTCAAAACAAAAGTTAATAAGTTCAATCATCAATATTTACAAGTTATCCATTAAAGATAAAAAAATTTAATTTGTTCTATACATTTCCTACAAAAACCTTTCCTTTTATTAAATTGTACATATTATTTTTAATCCAGTTTCTTAAATTGAGACTCATTAAAAATAATATTTTTGATTTAATTCCCACAGGTTACAGAACACTATTACAACAGATTTTTGATAAAAATATTAATTACAAAAAGGCAAAAGAGAATTAAGAAGCAAAGTGAAACTTCTGAAACTTACACTATGTTGTAAATGCATGATTTAATTTAAAACTTTTGTACTTATAAGATGAAAATGATTCAAATGTAAAATTAAAATTGGTCAGTACTTAGTAATCTTAATTGGGGGACTCGTCTTTTTTAAGCACTCAACAAAATACATGTATAAAATAGCATGAAATAATCCATGAAAAATGTTTGTGAAATGCACAATTTTTTCCATATTGGATAAAATTCTACAGAAGAAAAAAATCAAGGAATAAATCCAATAGGCAACTTATAAATTTTTAGTTCCTTACCAGATGCAAGCCTTTTTACTAAAGGAACAAAGTATTGTTCTAAATCAGTTGCAGTGTGCTGTTGCGATATATTTCTCAGAGATTCCACAGCTTTGTCTCGGACAACAGTTTCTTCAACTGTTGCCAAGCTTTCCAGGGGTGGCTGTAAAAGAGTAAAAAATTTTCAGACCTTGGATTCAATTCCGCGAAACTGGGTTTCTAAGATTTACAATTTGTAAATTCAATGTGCCATGAGAAGTCAATTCAAAAATTAGTTCTACAACCAGGGTATAAAAAAATCTCAATTTTTCATAAAAATAGAATTTATTTGATTTAAATTAGATGTTTAATTTAAATCAGATTCTTATTATTTGAATTAATTCCAAGCAGGGTAAATTTCGGAAAGATTAATACGGGATATAGGAATTAGCAAAGTTAATCACATGATAGAGTAAATAGAACAGCACAACAAATGCCGTACATAAACTTTTTCCCATCTGGTTCTTGGACAATTTAGATAGCTTGAATTTTAAAAGATTTTAACCCAAAACCAGTGGCATGAAATTTTTTGGAACTAGATAAATAAGGTAGTGGGATCTCACTAACACCACGCATATGAATTTTTGCATAAAATTAATCACAAATTTCAGAATTCTTTTGCATTTTTATTTATTATATATGAATAAAATGAGAATTTCTTCAGTTATTAATTGGTTGAGACTTCTTTTTTGAGGGAAAAAATAATGAAACCAACAAAAAGTACAAAATGGGCTTGTAATAAAATTCATGAAAAAATTCCTACATGTCATTAATATTAAGCTTGCAAAAAGAAGTATTTCTGAAAAAATGTTATTTGTAAGTAAAAAATAAAAAATGAGACATGAAAATGTACACAAATTGAAATCAAATATACTTTTTTCAAAAATTTTGTGAGCATTGATAAGTACACCTAATTCTGTTTTAGCACGAATTTGATTTAACACAAATTCAAAAGAAATATTTCATTCTCTTTTATGCGAGTCATTTTGATTTAACACAAGCGGTTCAATCCAATTTCTAACACTTTTTTTGCCTAAATTCTAAGAAAACAAAATTTTACTTGTGGCATAGTAGATCATTTCTATTTCCTATATGTATAACAGATAGTGTGTTTTGAAACGCGTGCTTTCCTCTAGATACATTACATAACGTTTTTATTATTGAATTTGGTGCACATCTACCGTATTCGTGCATTGTATCTTCAGAAGACATTTAGTATGTAGCGCTATTTCAAAGTGAAAGAATCTATAGTGAAATTTGTGCACATATAAATTTTGCCGAAAGTCAATAAATTGTAAGTTTACAAATTTTTCATACCTTTATTTATTAATTTTAATTTGAGATATTTTTCGGTAGCCCTTATATAATGTCACATAACTCACCCATTACCAAAATGAAAGCGATTTTTTTGGAACTTAAAGCTCAAATTTTAGATCATCTTACAACTGGACAAGGTACTACGTCTGTAGGAAAGCATTTTGGTGTACATGAAGCTACCATAAGAACAATTAAGAAAAATGAAGCTGCAATTAGGAAGTCGGTATATTCTGGAACAAAAGTAAGTGTTAATTCATCATCATATACAAGAGATATTGTCAAGGAAAAGATGGAAAATGCTCTGGTAATGTGGATAGAAGATAAGTCACAAAAAAGAGTACCAGTAGATGGAAATGCCATCAAGCAAACAGCACTAAGAATTTATAGACAGATTAACGAAAAGGAGCCAAGCACTTCATCTCAGTTAAACAGAAGGTATGAATTTTCTGCAAGTACAGGTTGGATGACAGGGTTTCTTAAAAGGCATGCTCTTCATAATATAAAAATTAAAGGTGAAACTGCATCTGCAAATGAATCGGCTGCTAAAGTATTCCCGCAGGAACTTGCTAAAATTATTAAAGATGGAGGATACACTCCTGATCAAGTGTGGAATGCAGATGAAAGTGGTCTCTTCTGGAAACGAATGCCGAACAGAACATACATAGCCAAATCGCAGAAAACTGCTGGTGGTTTTAAGGTAGCTAAGGATCATGTGACATTATTTTGCTCCAACACTTCAGGAGATCGTACGTTGAAACCACAGCTTGTAAATCGAACCCTAAACCCACGTTCCATGAAAGGAGTAGATATCAATAAACTGCCTGTTCACTGGATGGCAAACAAGAAGGCCTGGGTGACCACTGCTATCTTTACAGAATGGTTCAACGAATGTTTCATCCCAGAAGTCATACGTTACATGAATGTGAAAGGTCTCGAATTTAAAGTTCTGATTCTTGACAATGCACCTGGCCATCCTGTCTTGGAACACCCAAACGTGCAAATTTTATTTCTGCCACCTAATACTACATCTTTAATACAACTGCTAGACCAAGGTATAATTGCGACATTTAAAACATATTACGTAAAACGAACATTCCAACACGTTTTGGACAAACTGAATGATGAAACACTAAGTCATTGATGTGTGGAAGAAATTCTCAATTATGGATTGTATCAATCAAGTTGGATTAGAGTTAACTGAATTAAAACCAGCAATTTTGAATGCGTGTTGGAAAGCGGTTTGGCCACAATGTGTGAAAAGCAAAGATCCCATCATCCCTAATACGACCGAATTTCCCAACATCATTACAATGGCATGCACAATAGGTGGAGAAGGATTCGATGATCTATCATTTGAAGATATTGATGAATTATTAGTCGATAAAGTCTTAAGCAAAGATGAAATATTAGAGGCTGTCCTTGAGACTCCTAATCCCACAGAACGTAGTGATAATGAAGAAAATTATCCTGTTCTAAATGCAGATTTAATAAAAGAAGGTCTGGAACTGGCAAAAAATTGGGTAATCATTTTGTCAAACATGACCCAAATGAGGAACGCGTTGCGAAGTTTCAATGTGAACTGAAGTTGTTGACAGCCTCTTACAGAGAATTATATAATGGCCTAACCAAAACACAACTGTTAATAACTGAATTCGTTCGTAAAACCAGTGAAACATCAGCACCAGAGGAAACTCGTGCTGATATTGCTCAAGAGATCGCAGAAAGAATTTCATTAATAGAGGAAGAAGACGATGTCCACAACATTTCTAGTGATAACAGTGATATTCCAGTCATACACAAATGTATGCGCTGTTTATTGTCAGAAAGTGAAAATGAATAAAAAAAATTTATGTGTAAAACAGATTCTTTTGTTCATGAAGAATTTTTTTCATTTTCATTATTACATGTGTATTTTGTTGAAATAAAATAATAAGCTTAAAACGAATATTTTCATGTTTTTTTAAATTATTTCTACTGATATTTTAGATCCGGAACCAATCTTCTTTTCTTCCATAGATACAATGTCCTTTTTTACACGTATTCTTCAGGAACGTATCTATCATGTAAAAACAGAATTAGGTGTATATCAAATTTCCAAGCACACAAAAATGTAACAAAAGAAAATGAACCTTTTCACTATGAAAACATAGAATAAGTGTAATAGCATTCCCAGTTACATGCCAATTAAGTAGAATTTTGAGCTTGAAGTAAAATAAATCATCATGGTCATTAATATAGCTTTCCACTTCAATCCATAATCAATTTTGTTAACATACTCACTCAATTATCAGATGGGCAAATTAACTTTTAAATTCCAAATTTCAATTCCATAAATACAAAATAGTTATGCTAGCGGTATAAAGAATTCCTAGGATCAATGCTTAAAACTTGCCAATTAAATTTAAATAAAAATGAACCAAACATTATACAAAACAAAATGAAAATTTGTAAATTCTCAATTATAAAGATATGTGTGCAAAATTGGAATGCTTATGACATTGAAATTTTTTTCATTGTGACTAAGTGTCTATTTTCCCACCCATAAACAGACCAATTGAACTTATTTGAATAAAATAACATGCATCTTGCTCATAGTTAGAGTAATACCCCGAAGTTATGCGATAGGTGGGTCCGACAAAGAACTAGTTTAGAAGAAAAATATTTAATAAAATTGCAGTTCTTTGTATATAATAATACAAAATATTAGAAAAATAAATGAGTTACATAAAAAAGTTATTTCGATGTAGATAGCTTCATAAAATCTAACAAATTCGTCTGATGCACAATGCCTTTTTTACACGCAGAATTTCTTCGTAGCAAGCTAATAATTTTTTATTCCTTGCTTTGTAGCTATAACGCGTTCTTCGTTGAAGTCTGTTTTCTAAAAATTTTAATCCCTTTTCAATTGAGCTGAGACCTTCTGTTAAACTTGCAATTGTCATGTATTTTTCTGGTGGATCTGGGTCTCAACTGTTGGATACTTCAGTGACGCCTTTGCTCACCTTCTTCTATCATAGCCTTGAGTGTCTCAGGAAAAGAAGCAGTTTCAATATCAGTACTTGACGACTCTCCACGATGCTGTGCCAATTACAGCTAGTTTTAAACCGGTTGAACCAATCATTACTAGCTACAAAGTTTTCATCTTCGCCCGCCTCCCCAACTTTTTTCAACCTCTCAAAAATCGGCTTAGCTTGATAGCAGTGTTCTGATCAACTGGACAATTCTTCACTTTTATACTTGATTATCACACCATAATTTCAGCATTGTTTCCATCAGCAATAATACCATGACGTTTACGAATTATGCTTGAATTCAAGGATTGAGCATTTTTCACTGCATTGAGAATTCTTTCTTTATCTTTTATTATTGTTCTTACTGTGGATTCCGGTAGCTGAAACTTCTTTGCCAATTCACAAATTTTTATTCTGCTATCAAAATGCTTGATAATGTTAAATTTACATTCCAAAGATATCGTTTTCCTTTTCTTACTACGTGCAGGAGAATCAGATTTACTTCGTTTGGACGACAGTTTTTTAAGGGTTTAGAAAACGTATAACAAATCAATCTTTACTTTCGTCGATCGTAGAATCGTGCACGTAAAGTTCATGCGAAACGCGTCCAATGCATATCACAGCATCAGAAACACTGAAGATAGCGGGCGGCAGTGTTGACAAATGAAAAAAAAATCAAGAACAGCATAACTCCAAGTTCGCATAAGTCGGGGTATTACTGTATTTCATTTTCAATAGAAATAAACTTTATACGGAAAGAAAAATTAAATCTATGATTTTTTAAATAAAAATCACTTGATTTAAATCAGCATTCCCTATCTACAACTATTCTACATTTCAAATAATCACCTCCAATTTGTATCATTTGCTTGTCTTAATACTTAAATTTTAATACTTTGATGCGACTATTTAAAAGCAAAAGTACAGTCAAACTTCGTTAACGTGAAATGAATGCTCGGTTATGTCAAATACAGCTGGAGCAATGTAAATTTTGCATGAATTCTTTTATGTGAAAAAAAATTGCTAAAATAGAAGGATTTTTCAACTGATATGAGGCATATCATCCCGAAGTGCTAAAAACTCTTAAGAACTGTATTATGGAGGAAGAGGACGCCTTGTCTGCAGCACTTGGGAGAAGTTGAAAACTTCTGAAAAAGCTGATTCAATACAGAAGATGAAACACACAATTACCAATTATTTTAAACAATGGCCAAATGCCTGGTATGTAAAATTTTAATATTATGTAAGCAAATAAAAAGAAAACAAATAGCAAAATGTTTTAATTTTGGAAGTTTAGTTTTTATTGTCATTTAAATCTACAGTTTAACATACATTTTCAGATTCTATTATTTATGTACCATATTTGCACTTTATCAATGCTATGCTTAGTTTCCCCCTTGAGGGAAAACACAGAATTTTTATCTTATTGGATAAAATAAAATTATGTTAATGCAAAATAATTTCAATGGCCCCATTGGCTTTGTGTTAACAAGGTTTGATCATAACAGGATTTCCAGCAGCATACATGGCTATTGCAGAAAATTTAAATATGCATGAGTGACATTGTTCTTGCACCCTCAGCAAAGGAGGTAAGCCAACTATTCATGCATATGTGTACAGGCTTAGTAACACAATACATAAGATAACAACTTTGACAACATACCAATAGGCAGTGCACATATTCAGGCCCTCCTACTAATGGTGTGAAAGTGCCAAGTTGTTCAGCGAGAGCCAGGAGTACTTCATCCTCATCATATATCGTATCTAAGAATAAGTAGAACAAAATTATTAATTGATATGACAGTATGAACCATTTTTCTTCAATTAGAAATAAGACTCATACAATTGATTTACAATGATGCAAATGAAATTAGAATTCAACGTTGCATTTTAATTTTAAAATTTTAAGTTTGCTACATCTATATAATTAAAAATGGAGTGTTGCTAAACAGAATTTTATTTGCTTTATTGAATATTTTTGCCCCATTTCAAGTCATTTATCAGATTTGGGTCATTCTAATGCAAAATCAGTGGTTTCTACGCTTCATGTTTTTCTGTATATGTGTATGCCCACACTAAATTCAAAAGTGGGTATGTTTTCATGATACTTTGCATACTATGAGTACTCAGTCATTTAGGGACTGAATTTCAATGCGTCAGTTCATAAAATGCTGAATATTTTATAAAACATATTAGCTTAGAAAATACATTATTTAAATTTCCTTTACCAACATTTTAAATCAAGCTTCATTCATTTTATGAAAAGAATTAAAACATACAGCACAAAACCTTTTGAACCAAGACTGTTAGCTAATCAAATTTATTCAAAGCATTCTAAATTTTTGACATAGGATTCTGTTACAAAATGATTAAACTCATTAAAACCTGCATTGCTTTTCTGTTTCAAATAAAATTACTTGGATTTAATTGCTTTTATTACTTGGATTTTATTCAAAGCTGCACTCAATAGGCAAGTACCTTGATCATGTTCATTCTAAACAGGTACAAGGTTTCCATTCAAAACTGATTTTTTTAAATTAAAAAGTGCTGAACGAAACAAAAACTCATGTTTGTTGACCACATACCATAACATTATTTCCTGATTTTTTAGCTCATAATCAATTTCTCATTTAAAATTTTTATTCTCCTTTATTTGTAAGTTGTAGCAACTAGGTGAGATCATAAAATAGAAAAGAATCAGGAATCACCTTTACAACTTTATTTTCTGCCTACCATACTTTAGCTTTATTTCACTGATTTTTACAATCACAATTAATACATTTTTTAATAAATTGTAATTCCTTTTCACTACGTGCAACAACCTCAAGGGATTTGAAACTGCAAGCTTGAGTAAAGAATTTTTTTTGGAACTTGGACGATATTGGAAGAAAAATGTTAGGAAAAATCCAAAGTAGGATTTTTGAAATATTAAAAAATCTTTGTCATATTGATAGAAGGTTAAGGTTGCCTACCTTAAGGATTGAAGCTATAATTAAGCAACTTATTATACCTGTAAAGTTTGTTGAAAACAATTTTTTTTTTCAAAAATGTTGTCAAATTGACCTACCTAATTGAAAAATAATGGGTCGCCTTTTCTTTGTCTATACTGAAAATATTCAATTTTAAAACAAGTTCTTTTGTTATTGCATGTGAGACTAAATGGAAATTTTCCAAGAAAAAACGTATGCACTTAAAATTAGTCATGAATATCTTATCAAATTAATTTGTCATCCTTCCCTTAAAGAATATAAAATTTAAAAACATTGCATGATTGTTGAAAGAGTGCCACAAGTTGAAAACTATTGATAGGACAAATATGAGTGCTATTTGCCATAGATTCATCATTTTTACTTTCTGAGCTAAGGAAAAATGAACTTAAGAATGGGAATTCATAATCACACAAAACTCAAAATCGAGTTATGTAGTAGTCATTTTGGTGTCAACTTACAATATTTTGTCAAACAGGGGTGTGATGTATGTGAAATGTATAACATAGATGGCTATGCATGCATACTATTTGTGTGCAAAGTTGTAGAAAAGATAAAAATGTCAAAAAGGTGTTAAAAATTAATTTCCTCACCTAAATTATGACATTCTACTATGAAAGAAAATTGATTATTGTGCTCACTTTTCAATCTATGATTAACCAATTCAACCCGTGTAAGGTCAGGTAATTCTGCTAGTAACTAATAAACATAAATACCGTATATTTCCGTGTATATGCCGAGAATTTTTGGAACTTTTTCTAAAGCTAAAGTGGGGGGGGGGGTCGGCTTATATACGGATCCTCTAATTTCGCAAAAAACGAAGGTACTTTTCCGTTAGCTGGGCGCAAGCGATAAATCGCCAAATATAGCACACAAAATAATAATTGAATACCGTAATTATTTAGCACATAAAAATAACAATTGGAAAGGGAACATTTTTTGATACAGCTGCTGGATTCGGATCTCCGTCCGGCGGCAGCAACTTGGCGAAATTTTCGAATTCTTTATGAGCGATTAACGATTTCCCAACGGGTGTTGGGAAAGCAACCCTACTTTTTTACTTTGTGCCATCCGAATCCAACAATTGTTCCAGCAGACAGCAAATGAATGGAAAAACTGTGCTGGAATCAGATAGGGTTACCGTAGCTGAGATTCTTTCAAGGGTCATAATGAGCCCGCTCCCCCTTTTGAAATTTTATGTTCCGCACATGTTTTAGGCTGCACGGCAAAGAAAAGTGGCACTGATAAAAAAATTCCCAAGCCCCAGCCGCTCCCCTTGACCATTGTTGAACTGATCATCTGTCAATCACCCAGTCAGAGGTTCGGCATCAGGTGCGGGACACTGGGGAAGATCATTAGTGGTCACCTTTGTAATAGAATGGAAAGGGGCGAATTAGACAACCTCGCAGTGAAACCTGCGGCTTAAAGCTCAGCACGCTCGTCATTGCACATCTTTACTGCCAAGTTAAATCGTGGCGATCCGTTGGAGAATTCAATCTCATTTAGACCCTACCCGAGTTTCTTTCAAGAGCCATAATGAATCCCCTCCCCCTCTTGAATCCTAATGTCCCGCACATCATCACCTGTCAATCACCCCGTCAGAGGTCGGATATCAGGAGCTGGACCGTCTGGACACTGGGGAAAATCATTATCATGTTAAAACTATCATCGTTGGCGAGGGGCATTTTACTTTACAGCTATTTGATTGGAAAATATTCCACCCGTTTTACCTTCTTGGTGACATTTACGCCCTCATGGCGTTATGGTTGAACGTCTGTTAGGCTAATGATAAAAAAATTCAGCCAGCCTTAAAAAGTCCAGAAATCGGTACTCGAAAGAAGTCGATTGAAGACTTTAAAAATAAGTTATTTATTTAAACTTTTAAAAAGTACATTTCGTATGCGTATCTAGCACACGTCAAACATAACGAAATAACATCTAATATAAAATAATAGTCAGGTCAAATGACCAAATCATACATAATCAACTCGATAATAAGCGAGTATATGTGGACAGCAAGCTAGATGTTCAAAAGAAAGAGAGTGCATTCAATTCAAATAAGTTACAGTTTATATAGTACGTACATTTGCATATTTCGATCCGCTTGCCATCCACATATTTGAATATTATATCTGAAATAAGCATGCAAGTAGTTCTTGAAATATCCATGTATTTGAACTGAAATGAAAAGTATTTACACGGAGATTTGTTTACAAAAGGCAAAGTGGGCGTTCCGATTGGCTTCGCAGGAAATTCAAAACTCCGAATGCAGTAAGTGCATAAATATTAAAAACTTGTATATTACAGTTCTTTCCTAACAAAAATTTTTATTTTGGCTTATATACGGGTTTTGAATTTTGGGTAAATTTTTGAAGAAAAAACATACCCTCTGCTTATACACGGATCGGCTTATATTCGGAAATATATCGTAAGTAAAAAAAATTGAAATAAACAGTTTAGAAAAATTATTAATGTACGCATCTTCAATGAAACACAATTACAACCATAACTTCTTATGCCAGCGAATGTTTGATCATAATAAAGTATCCTTATAATTTTGTTGTAACAAAATAAAAATGAAATTAGCATTAACTTGAACAGACAAATCTTAAAATTTGGTAAATAATAACATCTCCTTCAGGGAGAAAAATCTTATCATTTTAAAGAATGACCATCAAAATAGTTAAATAGTAGTATATATAATAAAGTTTGGGGAAACACCTAACAATCAACCAATGTGAACATATATTACTAATTAGATGGTTCCATTCTTTGGAATAAAATTATTTTATAAAACCAAATGATCAAATATAGGTGGCCACACAAGAAATTAAAGAATAAATCTTCGTTATTTCAAAAAGAAGTTCACTGTACCTACAGATATTTACGTACATAAAAAAGTGGTTACCATGAGATTTCACTGTATTCTATTTTGTGAAGTGTACAAACCTGTTAAAAACGGTATCAATTCACTTCTGGTCCTTTCAACTCCTAAAGCTAAAGCTATAGTTGACAGTTTTTTAATACTATTCAGTCTCAACTAAAAATAAAAGGAAAATAAAAGTTAAACATTTCAAATAAAAATGTCTTTAAATCATAAACTGATCTACATTCAATTAATGTTTCAGAAAATACTGTGAAAAAGCAGTCAAAAATGTTTGTAAACTATTTTTCACAAAAACAGATTACTTTTGTCAATTTTGTTCAAAAACAATCTTAGTTTCATAAACAATGAATGTCAGACATAATGCACTCAAGTTACAGACAATGTTTTATACTTGGGACTTAGTAATCAATTTAACTTAATAGTATAGTATTTTTCCGTATAGGTTTTGCAAACCAATTTCATGAAATACCAATTTCTTAACAAATTTAAACTGATCTTGAAATCCTTGATTAATTCCTATAATATTTGTTTGCAAATACTGTAGTGTCTGGCACCATCTTGACTGGAATGGACTCGCATGAAGGGGATCGTGATGCAAACAAGGGGGAAGGTTTCAGGTGTTTAGAGTGTAGGAAAGCTGGATGCCTTGGGAGGTCTTGTGACCTGGCAATCTTTATAGCTCGTTAACCAAGGGGAGAAACATACTTTGAGGGTATGAAATCCTTTCGCCTTGTGGTTTTATGGAGACTTGGCGTTAACAGTGAATTCTAATATTCCTGTAAATATTTCATTATGTGTTTGTCCCAGCTAAATAAAAGTATGTTTACAACTCCTGCGTATTTCTTCGATATTAAGGAATCATTCCACCGACCATGGTACGACAGACATGGATAACAGATTCTAAGAAATTAAATACAAATACAATGACTGGTGGTCACAAAACTTCACAGAAAAACACAGCATAAAATTACAATTATAAATTTTTATAACAAGTAGCTATTCTAAGGGTTTACAATTCTACTCTTACTTTTCAGATTGTAGCAGACTACTGCATTACTAGGAATATTAATTCTATAAAAAACTGAAACCTTAACTAATATTTAAATTTAACAAAATAATATTCTGCCATACAGTATGAACTTTTACATTCCAAAAATACTTGATACCAATCTATCAATGATAAAAAATACACAAGTCAAAAGAAATTTGTGTAAGCAATTGAGTCTTCCATGGATGTATAAACAAACACTTCACAATTTTAAACTACTGATCTCTTTTGAAAATGCAACAAAAATTTACAAAAACAAGATCAAAATAAAAATAATCGTGAAGTACATAATTCTCGCTTAGATGTTTTTGTAACATCTTACGCAATACAAAGACAATATCTAATTTAACAAAGCAATAAAGATGCACCAAAACATAAAAATTATTAATTTAAATTAGTTATCAAATATTATAGTTCACGCAATGATTGCTTAAAACAATTAGATCAAATGTAAATAGAAACATTACCTGTACATCTTCGTTTCTAAGTTCATCAATGAGGACAGCAATAGGATATAAGGAATCATCTGTGTTGGAATCACTCGAGGCCATTCTGAAAATAAAATAATTCTTACAGTATAAGGCAAACAAATGTAAACACTAAAATTAACAACGCCTAGTGTAGGTACACCGATGATGTTACATTCACGAAATAGGCTTAATAGTCAAAATTGAAACAGAAAAACTTTCATTCCACAAAAGATCTTGTTTTGATGGTATGATTGCACAAATAAAAAATTCTTGAAGTTTATCACTCACTTGTGTGTGTTATTGATGTTTTAGGGTATTTATTTCGACTTGCGAATGATAAACACTATGTATTCATTAGACACAATTTTTGAAGAGAACTGACTTATTCACCGATGTCAATATTTCCGTTGTAAAAAATAACATGAGAAAAATATGGTATTGTAATGTTTGTCCGATATCCCGCTAGAGGCGCTCAAATAAAGAGGCTTTACAATTATATTTTAGGTAATTTTTTTGTAAATTAATTATTCAAATTATCTTTTTCTCAATTTCTATAATTTTTAAACACTCTAATTTTTTGATTTAAAGTAAAATTTAAAACCAAATTTTAAAAAAAATCAACGATATTACATCTTTTTTTTTTATCTTGTTGAGATTCAAATCGCATACTCTCGACAGGGGTATGCGATTTGAATGGTAATTCATAAAATGAAGCGAAATTTAAGCGGCGCTAGAGTTTTGAGGAAAGACGTGATTGCTGTACGTATTCCACAAAGGTAGGTAGTTAATTAACGTCACACTGAACCAACACACGTGCTATTGGTGACGGTACAGAACCAATCCCGAACATTGGATACACGGAAGTAAAATTTTCGTTTTTCGATTGCTTGTTTCTCTTACGAGAGGCATTTTCTGTTAAGTTAAATATAGATGGGGTATTTCAATTAACGTCACACTGGAGCAACACAACGGGCTATTGATGACGGTCCGGGATCAATCCCAAAGGGAAAGATCCGAGGACAAAACCACGTAATTTTGAACCACGGTCAGATGACGAGGCAACACCTGAGCTGGCACCCCACTCTCCAAACTTCCATACCACGCCAACGTGAGGACATTTGAGGCCACGACAGATTTAACGTGCACCAACCCCCTTTGTACACGACGGTGTTTGGCTGGATTCGAACTCACAACCCTTCGGTTGCAAGTCCGTTACTCTTCCAACCGGGCCACCCCGGCCCAAATATAGATGGTAGTAGTGTTTCTGCGGTGATACGTGTTTGCTGTAACGTCAGCTGACTTGTTTTTTTTGGGGGGGGGGGTATTTCAATTAACGTCAAACTGGAGCAACACAACGGGCTATTGGTGACGGTCCGGGATCAATCCCAAAGGGAAAGATCCGGGGACAACACCACGTAATTTTGAACCACGGTCAGATGACGAGGCGACACCTGAGCTGGCACCCCACTCTCCAAACTTCCACACCACGCCAACGTGAGAACATTTGAGGCCACGACAGATTTAACGTGCACCAGCCCCCTTTGTACACGACGGTGTTTGGCTGGATTCGAACTCGCAACCCTTCGGTCGCAAGTCCGTTACTCTTCCAACCGGGCCACCGCGGCCCTGACTTGTTTTTGGAATACGATTTCAGCCTTTTTTTAAGCTGTGTAATTTTTCTCGAGAAGGTGCGAAATGTTAAACTTATTAACCTTCCTTTGAAAATGATTAAAGTTACCTCGACATGTATCATGCGAGAGTATCTAGACAGCAAAGGTAAAATCTTCGCACACCGTCTGGTAGGTAAGTAATTTACGTAACACTGGAACAACACAACGAGCTATTGGTGACGGGGGGTATTTCAATTAACGTCACACTGGAGCAACACAATGGGCTATTGGTGACGGTCCGGGATCAATCCCAAAGGGAAAGATCCGAGGACAACACCACGTAATTTTGAACCATGGTCAGATGACGAGGCAACACCTGAGCTGGCACCCCACTCTCCAAACTTCCACACCACGCCAACTATTGGTGACGGTCAAGGATCAATCCCAAAGGGAAAGATCCGAGGTCAACACCATGTATCGCACTCCGTCTGATTTGTGGGCCGTGGTGGCAATCCACAAGGGAAAGATCCAAGGACAACACCACGCAATGCTGAACCACGGTCAGATGACGTGGTCAATACCTGAGCTGGTACCCCACTCCATACAATATAGGGCCGCGGTGGCCCGGTTGGAAGAGTAACGGACTTGCAACCGAAGGGTTGCGAGTTCGAATCCAGCCAAACACCGTCGTGTACAAAGGGGGCTGGTGCACGTTAAATCTGCCGTGGCCTCAAATGTCCTCACGTTGGCGTGGTGTGGAAGTTTGGAGAGTGGGGTGCCAGCTCAGGTGTTGCCTCGTCATCTGACCGTGGTTCAAAATTACGTGGTGTTGTCCTCGGATCTTTCCCTTTGGGATTGATCCCGGACCGTCACCAATAGCCCATTGTGTTGCTCCAGTGTGACGTTAATTGAAATTCCCCCCCCCCATACAATATAAAAGTAGAGTGATCAATGGCAACCCTTTTATCTCCCCATGATCATGTGACCAAAAAACAGTATCCTTAGACTCTTCTCTCCAACGGGCATATAGTTTGCGCATTCCTTCTTCCATAGCAAATGCATTGAAAGTGAAGGGGGGGTATTTCAATTAACGTCACACTGGAGCAACACAACGGGCTATTGGTGACGGTCCGGGATCAATCCCAAAGGGAAAGATCCGAGGACAACACCACGTAATTTTGAACCACGGTCAGATGACGAGGCAACACCTGAGCTGGCACCCCACTCTCCAAACTTCCACACCACGCCAACGTGAGGACATTTGAGGCCACGACAGATTTAACGTGCACCAGCCCCCTTTGTACACGACGGTGTTTGGCTGGATTCGAACTCGCAACCCTTCGGTTGCAAGTCCGTTACTCTTCCAACCGGGCCACCGCGGCCCTCATTGAAAGTGAAAGCTAACATGGTTCTACGGTGCTGTGCATATGGATTCAATTCCAAATTTATTAATGATGGAAACATCACATTTCACAGGTAAGCGATTTGCGTGTACTTATATTTTTTTGTGTGTTTTTCAGTATTTGATAATATGATAAAAATAGATATTCTAATTTTGGAATTCTTAATATAACAAGCTGACATTTCCCGTTCTATAAAAGATTTCATTGATTTGCAATCAATATACGGTGGCTCCCAAAAGTGTTCGTACACTTACGAATTTCAATGAAATACAGCTCTATCCATTAATAAAAATTAATATTTCAGAATGGGAATTTTTTAATAATATCTATAACTTGTTCTTAACAAAACTACATAAAATATTGAAAAACAGTAAAACTTTCTTCTGGAAAATCAATAATCAAAAAGTAACAAAAAAGTTACCTCACAAAAGTCTTCGTACACTTTAAAAAAATCTCTACATGTAAGTAAATATTGCAATATTTCGGTAAATTAGTACTTAGTAGGATATCCTATAGCATCTGCAACAGCTTTTAAACGTCTGGGAATAGAGTTCACTAGTTTTTTGTAATTTCTGCATCAATGTTCCTCCATTCTTCAATCATTACTGTTTTTAGTTCGCTTTTCGTTTTAATGTCGTGTCTTCGTATACTCTAACCTACAGTTCTCTCCAAATGTGTTCTATTGAGTTTAAATCCGGCGACTGAGGTGGTATTTTCAGAACTTGTGGACAATTATAGAGACACCAGAGGCGAACGTTGAGAGCCGTGTGCTTAGGATCGTTATCTTGATAAAAAAAACATTGTTTCCAATACCCAAATTTTGAGCTGATAATTTTAAATTGTCTTTTAAAATATTTAAGTAAAGAGTATGATTCATTATGCCATCAATAAATACCAAATTACCTAGTCCTGATGCTGACATGCACTCCCACACAAGGACACCTCCACCGCCATGCTTTACTGTTCCAACTAAGTTCTTGGGTTTAAGTTCCTTATTTTTTCTTCTCTATGCAATTATGCGTCCATCGGAACCAAACATGTTAAATTTGCTTTTCATCTGCAAATAAGACATGATTCCAATACGTTTCGGGCTTATTTATCATTAATTTTGCGAAGGAATCCTAAGCTTTCTATTTTTCGCACTTACAAAACATTTTCTTCGGGCAGAATGCCCATTTAATCCAGCTGATCTGAGCACTCGTCGGACAGTTTCAGATGAAATTGAAGTAGAACATTTTGCAGTAAATTCTGTAGAAATTTTTACAGCACTCAATCGTGGCTTTTTCACAAATTTTATAACTACAAATCTGTGATCACGTTGAGTTAACTTTGCCGGGCGACCTTTTCTTACCTTGTTTTCGATCCGATTTTCTTCTTTAAGGCGTTTTATCACATACTGCACCGTAGAATGGGATAAATTTACTAATTTAGTGATATTCCGAACTGATTTACCACTACTATGATAAAAAGGAATCAATTTTCGAATGCTGATTGTTGTTTCCTTACGACTACTTCGCAATATTCCATTTATTTTAAAATAATAAATAGAATATTACGAAGTAAGCAAGCAAAGATTAAAGCCAAACGATTTTTTAAATGTCACAACAATGCAAAAATAAAAAAAAAAGCGATAGACGATAATTTTATTTATGAATTTATCCGAAAATGTTTCGGTGTACGATCACTTTTGTGACGTGTTCTTTCTCTGCCTCTTTGCATTTTCATTTTTATAAAAAGAAAATTAGTCAATGTATTTTTTTAAATGTTAGGTTTTATTCAGAATCACATGGAGATGATATGAAAAATATTGACTTTATATTCGAATTCAATTCCAGGCTACAGCGCTACAAATATTTAAAGTGTACGAACACTTTTGGGAGCCACTATATATCTAAAATAGTGTTTAAAATAAAATAACTGATGTTCGAATGTGTTTGCTATTGTAAATTATACATCTATAAGGGCTTAAAATATTAAAAAAGTAAAACGAACTTTAAAAACTTGCGTGAAATCGTTCTCTGTCTTGGCGATGATTTTTTGGTACCAACTTAAGCCATGTGCGTTTATTTTCCAATTTATTCCAACTCGTGTTAACCTCATTAAATTTAAAAAAGGAAGTTTGAATGATTTTCTGCTATTAAACCTTTAAGATAATTTTCACACCTAATACAGTTGTTAAAGAAAAATATATAATATATTTAAATAAAGAAGGTCAGTTTTAGGACAATTATCTTACACAAAATTTTAACCAGTGGCGATATACTTGTGAGCATCCCCTAACCCTTTTGACATTTTCTCTTAATATACAATTGCAAAAGGTAACAAACAGTCCAACGATAAATCAAACCAGCACTACAGAACCGATCTCGACTGCGGGTCTGGTAAACCTGTGCTGAGGACTGTATCTGGACTGCAGGCTGGTTAAGCCGATTTGGAGGACCGGGCCTGATAAAAAAATTGTAGGATTGTATGTGTATTGCTGGCTAGGTAAAACTGTCCTGAGGGCCGTATTTGAACAGCGGGCAGGTTAAACATGTCCAGTATCTATCTGGTCTGCTGTCCTAATGAACATATTTGGTAGACTGTATATGGACTGTGGGCCGGGTAAACCTGTCCGGAGACCGTATCTGAACTAGGTCCTGATAAAAATTTGGAGGGCCATATCTGGTCTGCAAGCCGGGTAAACATATCCGAAGGGCTTATTCGACATGAGGGCCGGTTAAACATGTCCAGTTAAACCTGTCCAGAGGGCCGTATCTGAACTCCGGGCCTGCAATCAATGTATTCACTACAACGTATTTATCTTACACGTACGGATTTTTGTTGTATACGTGCTAGTTAAACTTGATCCCAATGAGAACTTAAGCTAATTATATAACAGCTCAAATTGCTAAAAACATTAAAAAGTTGCACAAATTCAATAAATATTCAGTAGTATGCACATTCGCATCGCCTAACAATGTTAAAACGTAACTCAAATTCAAGAACTAAGCAGCATATTATACGCATTCGCATCGCTAACTTTTTATAAGTAAATGTTATGTCGCCAAGAGAAGCGATAAAAAATTAAATCAATCAACCAAGCTGAATTTCCGGGTAGCAGTCACGTGACTACTAGTCACATGTTGGGACATTTTTTGAAGCTCTTCGCAAAGCGATGCCCAGTCTACTAATATTTCACGTCTATGCCCCACTCTCGAAACTTCCACGCCAACTGGAGGACATTTGAATTTCCGATAAAGAATTAATTTGATTTATCATCATCTTGACGATGTTTGACAAACTTTTAATGCAAGCTACATACTGAAGTTGCACTCGACTAACATCCCACGTTGAGTCATAAGTTGTGAAATAGGTTACCAAAAACATTAGGCGTCCTCTGTATTTGGCTTTACCAAAAAGTCTTTTCGTAAACCCAGCGGTAGCCAGGGTGGAAGAGCAACGGATTAGCAACCGGAGGGTTGCGAGTTAGATTCCAACCAAAGACCGTCGTGTTCAGAGGAGGCTGGTGCACGTTAAATCTGTCATGGTCTTAAATGTCCTCACGTTGGCGCGTGATGTGGAAATTTGGAGAGTGGGGTGCCAGTTTAGGTGTTGACCTCGGCATCTGATCTTGATTGAAAATTGCATGGTGTTCTTGATCTTTCCCTTCGGGACTGATCCCGGATATTCGCCTACAGCTTGTGTTTCACAAGTGCAACGTAAGTTCAATTACCTATTTCAAACCGTGGAAATAGAACAAGGAAATACACTGCTGGCCACCGTAAATGCAACACTCTGAAGGAAGCATGCAAATAATATGAAATTTACAACATGCATTAGCGGAGGTGAGATATGCAAATGATTAGAATTTCTGCGCAGACGCACATCACGCGCGCCTGTGGCGCCACTTCAAAGCGCTATTTAAGGCTTGGAGATTTCGACGATTTCAAGTACGGCAATTGTGTTTTTCTTGTGGTTTTTCAAAAAAAAAAACGATCAATTATGCCTCGTAGAAAACAGCGATCATCTTTTGATCAAGTATCCGAGTTCGACAGAGGAAGGATAGTGGCCTACCGAGATTGTGGATTATCTTTCAGGGAAATCGGTAGTCGTGTTGGACGAAACCAAACAACTGTAATGCGGATATGTGATCGTTGGATGCAGGAGGGTACGACGGACCGACGTGTTCGATCGCATCCACCTCAGTGCACCACTTCACGTGATGACAGGCATATTGTGCGTATGGCAGTGACGGATCGCTCAGCCACATCACGAACCATAGCACAGCACATTCAGTCTGTACCGCATCATCCAGTGTCTGAGCGTACCATTCGACGCCGTTTACAGCAGAGTGGTCTGTCCGCAAGACGTCCATTGCTTCGTCTACCCTTGACGCAGAACCACAGACGTTTCCGCCGCCAATGGTGCGATGAAAGAAGAATGTGGACGGCAGAATGGAATGAAATTGTCTTTACTGACGCGTCACGCTTCTGTCTGCAACACCACGATGGTCGGATTCGAGTCTGGAGACACCGTGGAGAGAGGATATTGAACAGCTGCGTTATGCACCGCCACACTGGTCCTGCACCGGGCATTATGGTATGGGGCGGTATTGGATATCACTCTCGCACTCCTCTAGTACGCATTGCCGGTACTTTAAACAGCCAGCGCTACATCTCCGAGGTGTTGGAGCCAGTTGTCCTTCCTTACCTTCAGGGCTTGCCCACAGCCATATTTCAACAGGATAATGCGCGACCACACGTGGCACGCATTGTCCAAGGGTTCTTCGTCAATCGCCAGATTGAATTGCTTCCCTGGCCAGCTCGCTCTCCGGATCTTTCGCCGATAGAAAACATGTGGTCCATGGTTGCTCAACGATTGGCCCAGAATACATCCCCAGCTGCCACACCAGATCAACTTTGGCAACGTGTGGAAGCTGCTTGGTCTGCTGTACCCCAAGAACACATCCAAAGTCTCTTTGAATCAATGCCGAGGCGTGTGGCAGCGGTGATCTCCAACAATGGCGGCTACTCTGGCTACTGATTTTGGCAGGAACCACACTTCACAGAAGTCTATAAATTGAATCATTTGATACTTGGTCAACATGTTATCTACAAAATAAATTTTGTTGTGATATCTCTTGTCTTTCTTGGTGTTGCAATTTGGGTGGCCAGCAGTGTATGTTAAAATTTTTCAGTAAAGTAATGACGTACTATAGAATACGTACACGTACTATAGAATAAGACACGTACTATAAAATATTTGATAACGCATTTGAATTAATTATTTTTATGCTGCGGTGGATCTTTTTATTGCTTTTAGAAAAGTCCGTAGTGTTGCTCCAGTGCGACCTAAATTCAGCTACATTCTACTTTGTTACCTTTACTCTTTATAATGTGTAAAGTTACAAAATTAATTCAACATACTTCAAAACGAGATGTGAGAATGCTTACATTTCAATCTTTTGATTTCCCTGTATTATTTTTTCTTGTTGCTCTGATTAATTTTTTAAAACTAAATTTTTCCGTTTTATTGTGATTGTTTAGAGATAGCAGTGTTTCCTGATCTCTTATATTAAAGTACACTCCCCTGTTATAATAATCTTAAGTAGCACTTAAGAATTTATAAGATTTTCAGATAAAAAATACCTTTAAAAAAATTGAATAGTGAAAGCAGCAATTTTTTATTTAAATTTTAGTAAGTTATACATTCTATTTATCGATCTATCTATCCAATTTATAGATTGCAAACATTATAATTAAGATACCTGAATTTTTGAGCAGTTGTAAGTGATCATTTGATATGGCAGTGTAGTATTTCTAAATATAAGCTGAGAGGCTGCAGCCTAGAACGAAAATTTTAAGGGTGATAGAGATTGAAATTTCCTGTTACAAAAAATTAATAGTTTTCATCAATTATGGATGAAATATATTCTCCATACCCACTAAAATCAACATTTGCCGATTTTGTCCGACATCAGAGACAAAAGGCGATCGCGATGAACGCATTGACACAACAAAGCTTAAGTAGTTCATGTAATATTTTCTTGAAACCTTTTACGTAAAATTCGAGTGGAAAAATGCGGGTTCCAAAACAGTGGTGGAGAAATCGAGTTGAGCTGTTTGCCTCCTGCTGCCAGAAGTGACGTCAGACCGAGTTGAGCTGTTAGTTTTGGTTTAATTTTCGATTGGAGTTGAGATATTAGTTTCAGTTCCACTTTCGAGTTGAGTTGAGTTGTTAGTTTCGGTTTCAGTTTCTTTAATACCGTTTGGGCTTTTTTCAAGGTTTTTTACACGAAAGTGTTCGAACTTGTAAAGAATCACGATGGTGGAGAATGACGTCATCACCGATGTGGTGGAGCATGACGTCATCAACTCGGAGGAATGGACTTGTTTTACATCACGAACGTGTTCGAACTTGTAAAAGAATCACGATGGTGGAGAATGACGTCATCACCGATGTGCTGGAGCAGGGGTGGGCATTAAGTCGATCGCGATCGAACGGTGGACCACCAAGACATTTTGGGGTGACCGCCTTTACAATGCAGCGAGCCTAATACCTAAGACGCGCATACTAAAAGAAACATATTTATGGAACACCGACGCCAGCTAGACTGGAGAATCGGCTTTCACAATCGATGCGACTGTGTTTACTTAAGCAAATGATTCGATGAATGTGTAGACGACACATGTACCTTCATTGGAAGCGCACGATGACGCTTAAGTACATACATCGGTTACAGATTCATCCGTTCACGTATGTTCGCTGCTCGCTGCATTGAATACGTCCGCGCTCCACGGTCTAGCAGTCGCTCATAGTTGTTCAAACATTCAACTTGACAATTTTGTGTTACTTGTGTTTTTGTAGTAAAAATAGTAATCTGTCATATTTTAAAAGAGGGGTACAATGTCGAAAACAAGTGTTAAGAAAAGAAAAACATACAATTTTAATACAGAATGGGAAGAACAGTTTTTCTTTACAATGGTGAATGCAAAATGTGTGTGCTATATATGTCTTGCAAGTGTGGCCCTTCCAAAAAAAGGAAACGTTGAAAGGCATTTCAAAAGCATGCATGGAAGTTTTGATACAGACTTTCCGTTAAAAAGCGATTTGCGTAAACAAAAGTTAAAAGAATTTAAATCGCAATTTATCGGACAACCAATCATATTTCATTAAACCCAATACTATATCTAAGGCCGCAACAGTTGCATCTTTTCGTGTGAGTCATGTGTTAGCAAAACATAAGAAACCTTTCGCAGATGGAGAAATGATAAAAAAAAAAGCGTTTCTGGAAGCCAGCTATTCATTATTTGATTCATTCAAGAACAAAAATGAAATGATTTCCGCAATTAAAGACGTACAACTTTCGCGTAGAACTGTCACGCGCCGTATAGAAATGATGAATTCTGATCTGGCTGATCAGCTGACCGAAGATATTACTAACTGCATTTGCTTTTCCTTTCAGTTTGACGAATCTACGGACATGGTTGATATTTCTCAACTTTGCATTCTTATAAGAATGGTTTTTAAGGATATGAGTGGTAAAAGAAGAATTATTAACAATATTACCTCTAAAGAAGCAAACACGAGGTGAAGATGTTAACTGCGCCTTCAAAAAATACATAGAGGAGAAAAAATTCCAATTTATAAAGTTGTATCGATAACTACTGATGGGGCCCCATCAATGACCGGCACAGTCAATGGATTTTTGGCTATGTGTATCAGAGACGATGACTTACCGCATTTCCTTTCTTATCATTGCATTATTCACCAACAGGCCCTCTGTTGTAAAAAACACTGCGGAGAAAGGAGAAACCACATATTTTCGGAATTAAAAATGAATTTGGAATTTCTTGGATACGAACGGCGACCATGGGATCCAAAGGCAAGTATCTTAACCGTTGAGCCACTAGGTTACTTGGCAGAAAGAGGTGTTTAAATGTACTAATGCGGTATGGTAGACATAGACTTGTGCATAATCTGTGGTTTTAATTTTCTTTTGAATAATTAATTTTCGAATGAATAGTAATTGTGTTGGGACAAGGAAGGACTGGTAGCGCCATCTAATGATTTAAAAAGTAATTAATATAATTAAAGGAATTTATTTCTTTAAAATTTAAATATATATTTGTTCTCTTGCATAAATTAAGTTTCTAGCTTTGTTAAAAGACAGGTGCCGTCATCTAGGGGTTGATTTTTAAAGGAATGTATTTTATATTTATATAATAATATCAAGATTTTGTGCATAGGTTAAAATTTTATTTTCTAAATTTATTTTTCAAAATGACTGGTATAGCCATGTAGTGATGGAATAAATTAGCAACAGAATAATTTGGCTTTATTTTTTTAATCTTTGATTTAGCTTTTTTTAATTTGATGCGAGGATATATGTATGAAAACACTTGGAATAAAATTAAGGATTATCTTAATACTCTAACGTTGGAACTCGGAACATAAGTAATTGAGGCCAACCGATTGTATGGGAAGGATTTTAACCGTTTGAACACTGTTAGATAGAATTTATAATACGGAAATATTTTTTTATATTTTAATGAATTTATATGCGACATGAGCTTGAGAAAATGTGTATTCTTAAGGGGAATGTTTTTGTCGGGAAATCATTACTGCAACTCAAAGGGAGGACTCTGAGACCTGAATAGGACACAAATGCATAACGTATATGAAACATTACACTTTAGGTAATTAAGAGGTAACTAACCAAAGATTTATAGTATGCATATTATAAGCGATGGTCTTAGGCAAATACATTCTACCAAAGGTTTGTGATGGTAAAGTATCAGATTGAAAGAAGATTCTGGAAGCCTCTGGAACTTGTGAGAATATGACTAAGGTTTGTATTGCACGTGTATGTTAATTAAGATAACAGAAGGAATGGAGTTAAACACGGAGTCACAGATAACGATAGAAACAGAAACACTATTTGATAAATAAGAGGCTTTTAAAAGCATAGTTGGAGCATGAACTTATGTATTTCTTGGGTCTTTGAAGTGCATTGTTTCTTTTTTGTTTTCTGCCCTTTTACTGTTTTTTTTTAAATAAATCATGGATTCTAATGACATTAGACATGCAAAGAAAATCCGTGCAGACAAAGAACTGTGTTTGCAGAAATATTGTAAAGATTCTTTATGTTATGAGTATGGTAAATGTTTACAGATCGTGAAGGCTGGGCATATTTTCGTCGATTGGAAAACGAACTAACGTACTTAAAGAAAGAGGAAACTACTATAGAAATTTACGGTAAAAATGTACTGTGCCTCGGCAACTTGTAGTATTCGGAGACGTAGGAATAAGCTATGCCTTTAGCAAATCTTGTATTGCAGCCAAGCCTTGGTCTCCTTTACTATTAGAAATAAAGGCAGAAGTGGAACAAATAATTGGTACAAGATTTAATTTTGTGTTGGTGAACCTTTATAAAGATGGCAAGGACTGTATAGGTGCCCATAAAGAAAACGAGAAGGAATTGGATCTTAATGCACCCATAGCGTCTGTTTCATTTGGACAGAAAAGGCAATTTGTGTTTTCTAGAAAGAACTACAATTCTTTAAAAATTGTGCTGGAAAATGGAAGCTTGCTTGTGATCAAGTATCCAACAAACCAATTTTGGTTTCACAGCTTGCCCCGTGGGAATGCATTATGCCCTAGAACTAACTTAACGTTTCGTAAAATTATTTTATAAAGCAGCGATAAACCACCTATGTGCCCCCGAACTAGAACTCAGTGTCGTACACTAGACGATATTTGGACAACGTAGCAATTGATCTTTGCCTTTCTGAATAGTATTTTTATAAATGCTTACATCTTGTTGTTTTTAAATAAACTTTTTGCGTGTCTTACCACATATACTCTGTTTTGGATTATTTGTTTTTTATTACATAGTTTTATAAATTGTCTTTTAAAATGCAAGATTTGAAATGAAATTTTTCTTTGCTATAAAGATTTATGTTTTTTAAGTTAGATGTTTTTACTCAAAAATGAATTAAACATTAGATGCTATAGCACATATTTTTATTGCAGAAATTTTGTTTTAAGTATTGTACACTTAAGTAAGTAACTTTACAAGACCCGCACTATGAATGTACACATTTTGAATAAGTTATAATTGTATTGAAATAATTTATCCTATAAAATCTAAACCAAATATTATTTTTTAATTAATATTATATTTTTTACTTTAAATAAATCTTCCTAAATTTTAGTGATTTTATTTTTATTATACAGATTTACAAACTGTTTTTGGATGAAATATGAGGATTTATATTTTTAAGTTAGATGCTTTTACTCTTAATTATATATAAGATACTATTACACATATTTTAATACTGAAGATTTTTAAAAACGTTTAACAATTGAAATATATACTTTAAATATTATTACAAATATTTAAATGCAGATTAGCTTTTTATGTTTTAATTTTACAATTGAGACTTTTTTAAAAGTTTGATTCTTAAAGTGTGTTTTATGCATAGTAAAAAAATAATTATAAAAAACCTGTAAGAGGTAAATTTTTTTTGCTTTTATCAGAAATTTTGCTAGACCCATACCATGTTTCCTTGCACATTTGAAGTAGTGAAAAATAGAATTATAAAACCATTTGTTTTTGAAGTTCTAAATTAAACGTTCCTCTTTTAATGTTTTTTTGCAAACCATGCGTTTTACTAAACAAAAAATTAATTTTATTTATTTGAAAACCTTGTGCATATTGTGCAGTTTAAATTGCAGAGCAAAATTACAATACTGTGTGAAGCTATGTAGTATTTTACAAGATACTTTGTACTGTTTTCTTAATTTTAAATGTTCTACATTGTTACGTTAAATGGACAGAAAGTGGGTTTTCTGTTTTAAAAATAATGTGCGCACATCTGTGCTGCTAAGCAAGTTAACTTTTGTCCTTTTCTTGATATTTAATGCATAATCTAAATATTTACGCACACCGCTGATAGTTTTACACATGAGTAATATTCAATAATAACTGAAAATTTTAAGTATTAGTATGAATTATAAAATGAACAAATATTATTGAATTAAAACTAAATTCTAAGTATTCTTAAAACAATCTCTGCAAAAACCAGCACAGACAATTCTTAAACAGATTGTAGGAAGCCACACGGAAACAAAGTAAATTAGAACACTTTTTAACAGAAAAAACATTATGATTGATATATTTTACAAAAATAATACATTGTAGTAAAAAAGAACTTATTTTAACATACTTGCATTTTTTAAGAGACACATATTTCCGACGAGCCAATTATTAAATGCCACCACCTCAGCTTTGGGGCAATTCAAATTATTTTTGTGATGACCACATGATAGTTTTTGGATCTTTTTGTTGCTACTTAGAACACATAGTGCATCGAATTTGGGACACCCATATTGTTCCAAGTTGATATTTGGAACATTCAATGCATCTAGGCCAGGGGTCGGCAAACTGTGGCTCGGGAGCCACGTGCGGCTCTTTGGTTACGTACAAGTGGTTCTGAAATAAAATTGAAAAAATGAAAGTAAAACCACCTCAGTTTCATTTATAAAATTTTAAAAATAAACACTCCCGTCAACAAAGGTGTTCAATATCCAGAATCAACAGAAGATCAATAGTCGTGAAAATTGTACTTTATGGTGGTCGTTACGTCACAACTGAATCTGCTCAACCGTCAATTTCAAGTCAAGGGAAATACTGATATTTCAATGGTAGAAGGCTATTTCGTTTGAAAAGAAATTGATTCTGTTCACTGAAGATTTAGAGAGGTGAACTTTTGTTCATCTCCCAAATTTGTCTCAATATCATCGAGGAAACAATGCCCTTATTAACAAAGATTATTTTAAGACAGCAGTTTTAAACATAAGATAATCTTTCCTTCAAAGGATTCAGGAATTCAGAAATGATAAAGTGACTCTAGCAATTATTACAAATCGTCTTAATACCAATGTGAAGCAATCAAATTTTTAGGATATTAACACGGCTAATTTGGGGCCGCGGTAGCTCGGTTGGAATAGTAACTTATTAGCAACCGGATGATTGCGAGTTCGAATTCAACCAATGATCACCGGGTACAAAGGGGTCTGGTGTACGTTAAATTTGTAGTGGCCTCAAATGTACGCAATTTGGCGTGGTTTGGAAGTTTGGAGAGGGGGTGCCAGCTCGGTGTTGCCTTTTCACCTGAGCTGTTCAAAATTACGAGGTGTTGTTCTCGGATCTTTCCCATCGGGTTCGATCCCGCACCGTCGCCAATATCCCGTTGTACGACGTTATTTAAAATGTACATAAATACAAAATATACGGCTAATTTTGAAATACAATTGCTGGACGACAAAGATTTATGGAGCTTCAAACTTGTACGGTCTTGGTACTGAATTAGAACTGGAAAAAGAAAAATGAAGTCTGATTTCACAACACAAGCAGGCTTCTATAAAATACCCACAGAAGGCAGACTCGATGATTTTCAACACTTGGAATAGTCTTCCGGACTCATATCATGAGTTGAAAATATTTGCATTTCTTGTTCTCAGTATGTTTGGGTCTAAATATGTATGTGCGCAATCGTTTTCTAACATGAATTTCTTTAAATGTAAATTGAGCAGCCAAATTACTGATGCCAACTTTAAATTTTGTCTTAAATTAAAACCGATTAGTTACGAACCAGACATATAGAAACTTTCTAAGGAAATGCAAGCTCATTGCTCACATTGATTAAATCCAATGAGGGTAATTTTTTGTGATTTTTTCTTCATTTAATAAAGATGCAATAAAAATATGACTTGTTATAATATTACTTTAACTTTTCTTTACTCGTAAAAATATATTTATGCCTCTCGAATAATTTTTAAATTGTTATGAAGGATACGTTTGGCTCTTCCGTTTCAAAAGTTTGCCGACCCGTGCGTGATCTAGGCGTTTCTTTTACACACAACCACCTTTGTAAACAACTAGGTACTGAGTGGCACTCTTGGTCTGCTCGTACAATTCTAAAGGCTTTCTAAAGGAGACACACTTTCCCATGACATGGGACAGAAAGGAAGACCACATATGTAATTTTCAACATATCGCACAGTTTTGTGATCTTTTGCACTCAGTTTATGCTTATAAGGCGATAAGTTGAAGCTACTTGCGATTTTATGGCTATGTATCCGTATTCACGTACTAAGAAACCCTCTTGAGCCTGAAATCCGTCAAAATCCACAATTGCACAAATATTAAACATTGCTATTGAAATGTGTTAGCTGTTCTAGGAAAAAAAATTGTAAACTAGAGGCACGAAGAACAATATATCATACACTTACTAATCAGTGAATAACACCATACACTTACTAATCAGTGAATAACACCATACACTTACTAATCAGTAAAGTTAAAATTTATCTTAGTCTTACCTTTTGTGAGTAACTATGAACGCATAAGTGAAGAATGTACTCAGAAAACATGTGCTTGTGATAATGCGCAAAGTAAAATTGTGTGTTGTAATGCAAGAAGATTTTAACGAAAGGAAATACTTAAATGTGCATGTGATTTTTCTTTTTTCTCTACCACTAGTATCTTCGACAAGTATCAGATTTTTAAAAAATTGACGAAGAGAACCATTTCAACACAATCTGCACTATAATTTTACACTTAAGAGTAACAGAGCATAATATAATTTTAAGGAAAATAAGTAATCAGTACGTAAATTTGAAGCCTAAAGTTCCAAGCATATCTATGCACCATAAACGCCTATCTACGTTTAGAGATTGGCCACGCACAGATGTTGACATTAGGGACTTGGCCGAAAATGGATTGTATTATACGGGTGTCTCGGACGGGGTTAGGTGCTATTGGTGTGGAGGAGGGCTTGAAAATTGGCAAAAGGAGGATGTAGTCAGACACGAACACAAAGTTTTATCTAAAATGTTTGGTAGCCCAACAAGGACCGATTGTTGACCCTAGACTAAAAGGAACACCCATAGATGAAATTGTACAGGTGTTGGATGAAACAAACAATAATGCCAATGTTTTTATAAAACCTGATGTAAAACTTTACTCCTCATACAACGACAAGGACGAACGACTTTGTAAAATTTGCATAGAATCGGAAATGGATGCTACTTTACAGCCTTGCGGTCATCTGGTGACATGCATGAGATGTACGAAGAGTCTCTCAACGTGTCCTATGTGCCGAACCAATATTTTGCATAAAATTTTAAAACGTACATTTGTTACTAAACAGTCTATTTATTAGTACATGTAGTAGATGCAATTTCAAGAGATTTACTGAACACAGTGTGGAAGAATTGTAAAAGGATGGTTTTCACTTGAATGTCATGAAATAAACACTTGTTCTACAGAAAAAAAAAGACTAATAAGGAAGTTTAAGACCTTTTCTAAAAATCATAAGATTTTTATCATTACTTGTGGAAAAAATCGTGTAGGAAAGACCTTTTTACTCCTTATAAATATATTGATTTTTATTATTTGTTGTTTGTTCATTACATGTCAAACCTATTTACTAAAGAGGAATTTTAAAATGCCTTTAAAAAGGAGTTACTAAATGCTTTAGGAAAAATGTGTAAATGTACTTTAATGCAAGAAAAAGAACGCTTGAATTAAATATTCATTTTGTGATTATTTTTAGTACTTGTCGATCATCTTGGTGCATTGTTTATTTTCTAAATTAAACTTTTTGCACTTTTAAATCTTAAAACAAAAAGAAAGGAAAAAGTAACCATCTAGAAAGTAAACACCAAATTAGAACAAACATTTTTACATATCTTTTCTCATTACTTCTTTTACCTTTGTCTTTTTTTATTGTTGAAAAAACATTGTCATACATAATTAGTATGACTGTTGTGTAGAATATTTTTTGACAACACTGAATTGAAGAAAAAAAATAATTTATTGAAAAAGAATCAACAACACAGTTAATATATATTTGTAACAACATATCTTACAGGTCTTTTACATACATCTCTCTAACAGTATTGAAAATATCTGTGGTATTGAAATTCTCAAAAAAAATTTCCTCCATTATTATATAATAAAAGTTTAAAAGTTTATTGCTCCGTCTTACTAGCATACTTATTCCAGATTTGATAGTAATAAAAGCTAATACCACAGATATTTTCCACAAGTCCTTGATAAAAATCTTATGATTTTTAGAAAAGGTCTTAAACTTCCTTATTAGTCTTTTTTCTGTAGAACAAGTGTTTATTTCATGACATTCAAGTGAAAACCACCCTTTTACAATTCTTCCACACTGTGTTCAGTAAATCTCTTGAAATTGCATCTACTACATGTACTAATAAATAGACTGTTTAGTAACAAATGTACGTTTTAATTTTATGCAAAATATTGGTTCGGCACATAGGACACGTTGAGAGACTCTTCGTACATCTCATGCATGTCACCAGATGACCGCAAGGCTGTAAAGTAGCATCCATTTCCGATTCTATGCAAATTTTACAAAGTCGTTCGTCCTTGTCGTTGTATGAGGAGTAAAGTTTTACATCAGGTTTTATAAAAACATTGGCATTATTGTTTGTTTCATCCAACACCTGTACAATTTCATCTATGGGTGTTCCTTTTAGTCTAGGGTCAACAATCGGTCCTTGTTGGGCTACCAAACATTTTAGATAAAACTTTGTGTTCGTGTCTGACTACATCCTCCTTTTGCCAATTTTCAAGCCCTCCTCCACACCAATAGCATCTAACCCCGTCCGAGACACCCGTATAATACAATCCATTTTCGGCCAAGTCCCTAATGTCAACATCTGTGCGTGGCCAATCTCTAAACGTAGATAGGCGTTTATGGTGCATAGATATGCTTGGAACTTTAGGCTTCAAATTTACGTACTGATTACTCATTTTCCTTAAAATTATATTATGCTCTGTTACTCTTAAGTGTAAAATTATAATGCAGATTGTGTTGAAAAGGCTCTCTTCGTCAATTTTTTAAAAATCTGATACTTGTCGAAGATACTAGTGGTAGAGAAAAAAGAAAAATCACATGCACATTTAAGTATTTCCTTTCGTTAAATTCTTCTTGCATTACAACACACAATTTTACTTTGCGCATTATCACAAGCACATGTTTTCTGAGTACATTCTTCACTTATGCGTTCATAGTTACTCACAAAAGGTAAGACTAAGATAAATTTTAACTTTACTGATTAGTAAGTGTATAGTGTTATTCACTGATTAGTAAGTGTATGGTATATGGTTCTTCGTGCCTCTAGTTTACAATTTTTTTTCCTAGAACAGCTAACACATTTCAATAGCAATGTTTAATATTTGTGCAATTGTGGATTTTGACGGATTTCAGGCTCAAGAGGGTTTCTTAGTACGTGAATACGGATACATAGCCATAAAATCGCAAGTAGCTTCAACTTATCGCCTTATAAGCATAAACTGAGTGCAAAAGATCACAAAACTGTGCGATATGTTGAAAATTACATATGTGGTCTTCCTTTCTGTCCCATGTCATGGGAAAGTGTGTCTCCTTTAGAAAGCCTTTAGAATTGTACGAGCAGACCAAGAGTGCCACTCAGTACCTAGTTGCTTACAAAGGTGGTTGTGTGTAAAAGAAACGCCTAGATCACGCACGGGTCGGCAAACTTTTGAAACGGAAGAGCCAAACGTATCCTTCATAACAATTTAAAAATTATTCGAGAGGCATAAATATATTTTTACGAGTAAAGAAAAGTTAAAGTAATATTATAACAAGTCATATTTTTATTGCATCTTTATTAAATGAAGAAAAAATCACAAAAAATTACCCTCATTGGATTTAATCAATGTGAGCAATGAGCTTGCATTTCCTTAGAAAGTTTCTATATGTCTGGTTCGTAACTAATCGGTTTTAATTTAAGACAAAATTTAAAGTTGGCATCAGTAATTTGGCTGCTCAATTTACATTTAAAGAAATTCATGTTAGAAAACGATTGCGCACATACATATTTAGACCCAAACATACTGAGAACAAGAAATGCAAATATTTTCAACTCATGATATGAGTCCGGAAGACTATTCCAAGTGTTGAAAATCATCGAGTCTGCCTTCTGTGGGTATTTTATAGAAGCCTGCTTGTGTTGTGAAATCAGACTTCATTTTTCTTTTTCCAGTTCTAATTCAGTACCAAGACCGTACAAGTTTGAAGCTCCATAAATCTTTGTCGTCCAGCAATTGTATTTCAAAATTAGCCGTATATTTTGTATTTATGTACATTTTAAATAACGTCGTACAACGGGATATTGGCGACGGTGCGGGATCGAACCCGATGGGAAAGATCCGAGGACAACACCTCGTAATTTTGAACAGCTCAGGTGAAAAGGCAACACCGAGCTGGCACCCCCTCTCCAAACTTCCAAACCACGCCAAACTGCGTACATTTGAGGCCACTACAAATTTAACGTACACCAGACCCCTTTGTACCCGGTGATCATTGGTTGAATTCGAACTCGCAATCCTCCGGTTGCTAATAAGTTACTATTCCAACCGAGCTACCGCGGCCCCAAATTAGCCGTGTTAATATCCTAAAAATTTGATTGCTTCACATTGGTGTTAAGACGATTTGTAATAATTGCTAGAGTCACTTTATCATTTCTGAATTCCTGAATCCTTTGAAGGAAGATTATCTTATGTTTAAAACTGCTGTCTTAAAATAATCTTTGTTAATAAGAGCATTGTTTCCTCGGTGATATTGAGACAAATTTGGGAAATGAACAAAAGTTCACCTCTCTAAATCTTCAGTGAACAGAATAAATTTCTTTTCAAACGAAATAGCCTTCTACCATTGAAATATCAGTATTTCCCTTGACTTGAAATTGACGGTTGAGCAGATTCAGTTGTGACGTAGCGACCACCATAAAGTACAATTTTCACGACTATTGATCTTCTGTTGATTCTGGATATTGAACACCCTTGTTGACGGGAGTGTTTATTTTTAAAATTTTATAAATGAAACTGAGGTGGTTTTACTTTCATTTTTTCAATTTTATTTCAGAGCCACTTGTACGTAACCAAAGAGCCGCACGTGGCTCCCGAGCCACAGTTTGCCGACCCCTGGCCTAGATGCATTGAATGTTCCAAATATCAACTAGGAACAATTTGGGTGTCCCAAATTCGATGCACTATGTGTTCTAAGTAGCAACAAAAAGATCCAAAAACTATCATGTGGTCATCACAAAAATAATTTGAATTGCCCCAAAGCTGAGGTGATGGCATTTAATAATTGGCTCGTCGGAAATATGTGTCTCTTAAAAAATGCAAGTATGTTAAAATAAGTTCTTTTTTACTACAATGTATTATTTTTGTAAAATATATGAATCATAATGTTTTTCTGTTAAAAAGTGTTCTAATTTACTTTGTTTCCGTGTGGCTTCCTACAATCTCTTTAAGAATTGTCTGTGCTGGTTTTTGCAGAGATTGTTTTAAGAATACATAGAATTTAGTTTTAATTCAATAATATTTGTTCATTTTAAAATTCACACTAATACTTAAAATTTTCAGTTATTATTGAATTTTACTCATGTGTAAAACTATCAGCGGTGTGCGTAAATATTTAGATTATGCATTAAATATCAAGAAAAGGACAAAAGTTAACTTGCTTAGCAGCACAGATGTGCGCACATTATTTTTAAAACAGAAAACCCACTTTCTGTCCATTTAACGTTATAATGTAGAACATTTAAAATTAAGAAAACAGTACAAAGTATCTTGTAAAATACTACATAGCTTCACACAGTATTGTAATTTTGCTCTGCAATTTAAACTGCACAATATGTACAAGGTTTTCAAATAAATAAAAGGAATTTTTGTTTAGTAAAACGCATGGTTTGCAAAAAAAGCATTAAAAGAGTAACGTTTAATTTAGAACTTCAAAAACAAATGGTTTTTTAATTCTATTTTTCACTACTTCAAATGTGCAAGCAAACATGGTATGGGTCTAGCAAAGTTTCAGATAAAAGCAAAAAAAATTTACCTCTTACAGGTTTTTTATAATTATTTTTTTACTATGCATAAAACACACTTTAAGAATCAAACTTTTAAAAATGTCTCAATTGTAAAATTAAAAACATAAAAAGCTAATCTGCATTTAAATATTTGTAATAATATTTAAAGTATATATTTCAATTGTTAAACGTTTTTAAAAATCTTCAGTATTAAAATATGTATAATAGTATCTTATATATAATTAAGAGTAAAAGCATTTAACTTAAAAATATAAATCCTTATATTTCATCCAAAAACAGTTTGTAAATCTGTATAATAAAAATAAAATCACTAAAATTTAGGAAGATTTATTTAAAGTAAAAAATATAATATTAATTAAAAATTAACATTTGGTTTATATTTTATAGGATAAATGATTTCAATACAATTATAACTTATTCAAAATGTGCAATAGCATCTAATGTTTAATTAAGTTTTGAGTAAAAACATCTAACTTAAAAAACATAAATCTTTATAGCAAAGAAAAATTTCATTTCAAATCTTGCATTTTAAAAGACAATTTATAAAACTATGTAATAAAAAACAAATAATCCAAAACAGAGTATATGTGGTAAGACACGCAAAAAGTTTATTTAAAAACAACAAGATGTAAGCATTTATAAAAATACTATTCAGAAAGGCAAAGATCAATTGCTACGTTGTCCAAATATCGTCTAGTGTACGACACTGAGTTCTAGTTCGGGGGCACATAGGTGGTTTATCGCTGCTTTATAAAATAATTTTACGAAACGTTAAGTTTGTTCTAGGGCATAATGCATTCCCACGGGGCAAGCTGTGAAACCAAAATTGGTTTGTTGGATACTTGATCAAAAGCAAGCTTCCATTTTCCAGCACAATTTTTAAAGAATTGTAGTTCTTTCTAGAAAACACAAATTGCCTTTTCTGTCCAAATGAAACAGACGCTATGGGTGCATTAAGATCCAATTCCTTCTCGTTTTCTTTATGGGCACCTATACAGTCCTTGCCATCTTTATAAAGGTTCACCAACACAAAATTAAATCTTGTACCAATTATTTGTTCCACTTCTGCCTTTATTTCTAATAGTAAAGGAGACCAAGGCTTGGCTGCAATACAAGATTTGCTAAAGGCATAGCTTATTCCTACGTCTCCGTATACTACAAGTTGCCGAGGCACAGTACATTTTTGCCGTAAATTTCTATAGTAGTTTCCTCTTTCTTTAAGTACGTTAGTTCGTTTTCCAATCGACGAAAATATGCCCAGCCTTCACGATCTGTAAACATTTACCATACTCATAACATAAAGAATCTTTACAATATTTCTGCAAACACAGTTCTTTGTCTGCACGCATTTTCTTTGCATGTCTAATGTCATTAGAATCCATGATTTATTTAAAAAAACAGTAAAAGGGCAGAAAACAAAAAAGAAACAATGCTCTTCAAAGACCCAAGAAATACATAAGTTCATGCTCCAACTATGCTTTTAGAAGCCTCTTATTTATCAAATAGTTTTTCAGTTTCTATCGTTATCTGTGACTCCGTGTTTAACTCCGTTCCTTCTGTTATCTTAATTAACATACACGTGCAATACAAACCTTAGTCATATTCTCACAAGTTCCAGAGGGTTCCAGAATCTTCTTTCAATCTGATACTTTACCATCACAAACCTTTGGTAGAATGTATTTGCCTAAGATTGCATATTGTCCCAAGTTCCAGAGGCTCCTAATACCAATCTTATACGTTTCCTTGCCATCGCTTATAATATGCATACTATAAATCTTTGGTTAGTTACCTCTTAATTACCTAAAGTGTAATGTTTCATATACGTTATGCATTTGTGTCCTATTCAGGTCTCAGAGTCCTCCCTTCGAGTTGCAGTAATGATTTCCCGACAAAAACATTCCCCTTAAGAATACACATTGTCTCAAGCTCATGTCGCATATAAATTCATTAAAATATAAAAAAAGGTTTCCGTATTATAAATTCTAACAGTGTTCAATCGGTTAAAATCCTTCCCATACAATCAGTTGGCCTCAATTACTTATGTTCCGAGTTCCAACGTTAGAGTATTAAGATAATCCTTAATTTTATTCCAAGTGTTTTCATACATATATCCTCGCATCAAATTAAAAAAAGCTAAATCAAAGATTAAAAAAAATAAAGCCAAATTATTCTGTTGCTAATTTATTCCATCACTACATGGCTATACCAGTCATTTTGAAAAATAAATTTAGAAAATAAAATTTTAACCTATGCACAAAATCTTGATATTATTATATAAATATAAAATACATTCCTTTAAAAATCAACCCCTAGATGACGGTACCTGTCTTTTAACAAAACTAGAAACTAATTTATGCAAGAGAAAAAATATATATTTAAATCTTAAAGAAATAAATTCCTTTAATTATATTAATTACTTTTTAAATCATTAGATGGCGCTACCAGTCCTTCCTTGTCCCAACACAATTACTATTCATTCGAAAATTAATTATTCAAAAGAAAATTAAAGCCACAGATTATGCACAAGTCTATGTCTACCATACCGCATTAGTACATTTAAACACCTCTTTCTGCCAAGTAACCTAGTGGCTCAACGGTTAAGATACTTGCCTTTGGATCCCATGGTCGGACCCATTACAGGCGGACGCAAGAACTATGCTTACCAAACTGCAACTGGGAATACATGTTGTAAAGTGTGAGGTTCACACTGAACTTTGTAAACTCCCAGTTGTTGAATCATAATTCAATTGAAAGTCTGGTACGAGACATGGATAGCAGGACAATTCCAATTGTGAACCCTTCCAAAATTACCAGGAAGAGAAGGAAGGTGATCAATACAGAAGGGGGGGAAACTTAGCTCTATAGGGTTGTATATAAGAGGGTCATTCAACCCGATTTCAGTACTCTACCCTATGGGTATTAAAAAAGTACTTGGGTGAATTTGTCTTCTGTGTTGAGTGCCTTTCCTCTGTGCAAACTTCTACACACACGTTCTATTTAAAGTTCTCTGATAATTTGAGATCTGTATGTGGTTTTCTGTTTTTCCGGAGATTGTAGTGTAACTAATATCTATAACTTCGTTTAAAAATAAAAAATGTTGTTCCTTTTTTTTAAAATGTGTCTGCTTTAACTTCTAATGTAGTATAAGTTTCATTTTATTGAACTTTATAAATCAGGAAAATATTTTTTGCACATCAAAACGAAAAAAAAGAGTTATATTCTAAAAGAATTCTAAAAATAAAAATTAAAAAAACTAAAAAGGAAGAATTTACATACCATTGCTATGAAAAAAGCAATATTTTATTCATATGTTTGAAGAAACAATTACAAATTAGCTTTTCACAATTTCAACCAGACATTCGAATAAGACAATTTTCTCCTCGATTCTTAGGCTTTGCATACATTGTTTTCACATCAGTTAAATAATCCTTTTTTATAGTCTTGAGGAAAATTATTTAATGTTAATATATCCTTAAATTTTTCAAAGCCAGCTGGTTTTCGAACTCTGTTCCTCAATAGGAAATTGATAAGTTGAACAACATCTGAACGTGAAATCACTTCTTTATTTAGCATAAGTTCTGTTTTGATTCCAAGAGATTTCGTGTTTGAAAAAATCCATAATTTTTCATGCAGTATCTTTGTTTCGCAGGAACCGATTCCAAGATCTTATTTTCTATTCCAAAATTGTTTTATCGGGAGGCTGTTCGTCGGGTGGTTTAGATACATTAACGTTTGGGAATGTGACGTATTTTTGTAGTAGTAGTAAAGTCTGGCTGTATAACTACTTTTTCGTCGTCACTAATTTTCTTTCTTAAGATGTGTTGAATCTGAGTATCTAATTCACTCAGATGATACCAATACAAGTTTTTTACTAAATTCCATGGATGAGGAATGATAAGACGGTTATTGCAACTGGAATGGGTAGGGATAAAAATCCTTCACCTTTTTGTACTAAAAGACGCCTTTTTCCAAAGAGAGGCACTCTTCCTCGGCAAGTTTTCTTAAAGTTTTTTTAAAAGGTGCTAGTCTGTTTTTGGTACGCTTACTGATTGGGAGATTAAAAGATTTAATGCACATTCACAAACTGATTTGACGAGACTGTTTGAACAATTTTTCAGTACAATTGTTTTTCTTCGGCTTTTCTGTAAGAGTTTCAGACATTCTACATCCTTCTGAGAAGGCATTCTGAATAGAAATGAATAGAAATGATTTCTTTTGCTTATACACTTTGTTTCATATAGGCAAACGCTTTGAACAAAGCAATGAAATGCAATAGGATGATTAGAACTATTCAAAGAAAATTTTATATAATTTAAATCTTTATTCTTTGGGTTCTAAGCTCATAATATCTCGACCTCAGAGATTTTCTAAAAACTTGATCTTTCCTAATCCTTTCACATAAATAATAGATGACCTATGGAGGTTCATATACAAATGCTTATCACCAGGAAATATTCCTGAACGTAACCGTTTGCTTGTCTCGGGTTTCAAATCAATGAACAGATAACTGAAGGGTGTTGGGGTAGCATCACCAAAAATTTCTTGAAAAGCTTTGATTTTTCTAGGGAACATTTGTCTACCTAGATGCATTACTCGACTTTTATCTCTAGGATTTTTGTATGAAACAACATAATGCGAATTTAAATGAATGTTTCTCATCCCTTTGCCTTGAAAAAAATGTTGCATTACAAAAATAATTGAAAGATTTCGATGATGACTCCTTTCGTAAAAAGATTGCTTAAACGAGTATCACCTGCTAACTCTACCATCAAATCATCCATGATAATTAAAGCATTTTGAATTGAGATAATGTTGGAGGGCAAACTTTCTTCGAAATTCACATTTTTCATGGAATTAAAAAGGGGTTGGTAACTTTCGTAGCAGTAAACGATATTTGAAGGCATTGGAGAGAACATTTTATGATCTATCAGTTTCTTCACAAAAACAGTTTTCCCAGAGCCTGTAGGATCGCTGAGAAGACAAGTTGAAGGATGAACTAGCCTGGGGAGTTCCATATTCAAAAATAAGAAATTTCCCGTTGAAGCTTCCATTTTTATATTTTGCAGAATATGTCTGTGCACCCTTTAATTGTGCATGCTATGAGATGACACTCGCTGAATGAATCAAAAATGTTTTGAGTAAATTCTAAACAGTGGTTTTCAAAGACATTTAAAGAGTTTAGAACGCAATCACATATTGTTTTCCCACAATCTGAGTTGTTGAAATAAAGATTGGAAAATTCATTGCATTTGATGTATCCTACCGAATCAATGCTTTGGTACATCTTATATATTTCAAGCGTCGTTTTGTTCCGCAATAAGTTGCGTGATTGGTCTTTAGTCCAATAAAGACAACTCCAAATAACAAAAGCAGAAAAACAAACATAGGAAAAAATAAGTAAATTGATTAACATAATCTGACTTATTGTTTTCCATTTTATACGACTTACTCTGGCGAATGCTTTTCTAGACTGATCTTTTTACCCGTATGTAACCCCTTTGAATACTAAATTTAATTCCCATACCCCTTTTGTCAGAAAAAATAAAGCACATCTAAAAAGTATCAAAAAGTAAATAAAAATGAGTCAATTTCTGGCAATAAAACAATTTTATTATTATTTTTTAAAAACCATGGTTACACTATATCTTTTTTTGACAAACTGAAACATTCGAAAATCATTCTTCTTTCCAGCTAACTTATTAATAATAAATTTCATACAAAATCCTTGTAACCTAGTGGCTCAACGGTTAAGATACTTGCCTTTGGATCCCATGGTCGCCGTTCGAATCCAAGAAATTCCAAATTCATTTTTAATTCCGAAAATATGTGGTTTCTCCTTTCTCCGCCAGATGCTCCCAAAATGTCAACAAACTTAAATAGTCAAAACCTTATCTCACCCTTCTCTTATCTACTTCAAGTTCCCTCTCTCCTTATCAAACCGCCGCCATCTTGGATTTGACAGTATAGTGCTTCCCATACTACTTAAACGTATGCTTACCTTCCCAAAAAACTATTCAAAGCCAGCTTTGCTATTTGTGTCCACCGAGGGTTCTTTTTAACACAGACTATCCAATTTGACGCCTTCACGTTCCTCATACAGACAAATGTATTTAAGTTTCTGGATGTCGGTCACATACTCAGGAGGCCAACCACTGCTTTCCTGATTAATTTTTAAAAACAAATCGATGTAGGACCGAAACAGGGAGTCAGATGTACTAGTTGTAAGGCCCCGCGTTGCGGAGGACAACGTGTTAGTAAATACCTCCCTCTTGGATTTTTTACTCCTTTTTTGCATGCCTTCTTATAGATTCACTGTTATATAATTCTATAAATTTATCATTATTATTATTCGGATTTAAAAGTTTTATGGTTTAATTTGTCACGTGATAACTGATTGTTAGTAATCGACATATTAGATTTTTCGCCGTCTCACTGCAAGTCTTCTTCATGTAAATTTCCCAATTTCACCCTGACGTTAAGCTTCGACCAGTCTTCTATTGGTAGCTTGTTCCTTAGATTCATTTTGACGTCTTTCACGTAGTTTATATTTAGTTGAATTGCTTTTTATGGAACGTTTTCTTTTTGGCATTGTCGTTAAAAAGAGTAATTACAACACAAAAAACAATCGCTATAAAAAGGCAGCCGTAAACAATTTGAAATTTCAAATTACGTTGGATTTAAGGGTTGAGTTGTACAGGTTTGCTTTATTGGATGTGAAATAATTATAAAAAGTAATGCTTATTTAAAGAAGTAAAATATAAGGCTCGGAAAAGTAGTGTATTAAATGTTTATTTAAAGCAGTAAAATGTAAGACACGATAAAGTACTGTATTTTGAATTTTGAACATTTTCTACGTTTTTTTTCTCGAATTTAACACGAATATTTAAGTCAAGTCTGACAAAAAAACATTATAAAAGAATTGGGGCAAAAACCGCTACGGAAGCGTTACGGAATCGGCCAGTGACGGCACGGCACTCTGTCCAATAAGGTAATTTTTGGAACATTTTATGTTAAAATTTAAATTTTTGAAAATTTTAAAGGGGCGGAATAGCTTTCCCAGTTTATTCTGCGTATTTTGACACTTCTCTCAGATCTCTACGTGCTGTGGTTGAGACGAAGATAGATTTCCAATAGACAAACTATCACACATTAATAGTGTAAATTCTGGAAGTGATAAACCTCACAGATCTAAAAAATAAAAATATAAAAAATGCATGCATAAAAGGTAAAAAGAAAATAAAACACTACAAAATTATTTTTTATAGAAAATCTATTTATGTGTGTGAATCGATATCCTTTTTTCTTCTTTCCTATCGATATTCTTTTCCTCCTCGCTCACCCAAGTACCGACAAGGGCTCTGTTGTCATCGGTATGGATGCAAGGACTTTGCTGCAATGATTCGGCACAGGTTCGGCATAGGGGAAACTAATTTTTGGTGACATCGGTATGGGAGCACCGGGAAATACAACTGCTGGGGTGGTATGACCCTGCAGTGAATAATGCCAAAATAATCATTCACATCCTTGAAATCTTTGGTGATTATTTGAGGGTGACTAACAGGGGTATACGAAATATTTGTTTACCCATGGATAAAGAGGGAATATATTTCACATCTCCTTTGTGGTAAAGTTTTATCGCGTTGGCCCGACCTCCAAAAAATGCATCGCGTGAAGTCGTGCTCCCACACTTCAATGACCACTTATCCCTGGGTTTGTAGCTTTTCAATAGTGTCCATTGTTTTTTGCAGAAATGTTGCCATAGGTACGTCCTTCAGAGGATGTATAATCTCCTCATCGTAGCACGTGCTACATCCGTGGAAGACACATCCCTAGAAATAAAAAAAGGATGTCAGAATTACACCAACCATATTACTAAAGCGTAAATGAAGTTTGCTGTAATGTTTGGTTCTGTTGTTTATCACCCCTTTTTAGAACGTAGTATTCAAAAACCGTTTATTAGTATTTAAGCAAATTTTGTTTCTTTCAAAGCATATTTAAATCATGCAAAGGATATGGGGGTGTTCTCTAAGATTTTAAATAGTTTCTAAGAACCCACACATTAATAAGATTAGCAACGGCTAGAACATAAACTATTAGAACTTTTTATTTTCAATAGTTGAAATGGTGTAAACCTTACCTGATATTGATAGATGGTATTAGTATCTGGACAAAAACCATCTACCGATATTCCAGCTACTTTTCTCTCTCCTTCTCCATTGAGAGCATGTTGAATATGGATTCTGTGCTTAAATGCTAAAAAATCCAGCCTCCAGCCCTCAGCATTATAGTTTGTCTCATTGACGTATCCGTGCACAGGAACCATACCAATGGTTTCGGGCTGTATGTGGCTGCTCTTGTATGTAGCCATACAGGCAGATGCAATCGTCACATACCTGAAAACAAAATGTTTAATTAATATAAAGAGAAATGTAAAAAGTCTGTAATGTAATGTCTCACATATAAAGAGAAATGTAAAAAATAAACTCTGATTTTGATTTAGGAAAAGTGTTTACCGAAAGGGATCTACACCGGCCACTTCCATAAACTGAGCCCGAAACTCAAGGCAGCAACTGCGGAAGATGTCCACGTCTAATCTAAAAAAACATATTTTGTTGTAAGACTTTTGTTAAATCATGAAAATAACTGAACAGAAAAATTCAAATAACATACCTGCAATAGGAGAACATCTCTTTTGAGAAGTTAAATACATCTCCCTTGCGATCTTCATGCCAGGCCAGGAATGCTTTTCTGGCCGTGGCAGTCATCCCATCAGGACTATAATAATGAGGCTCGGGGAGTGGTCCGATGTATGTTTAGTTCTCACGGGTGTTGAAGAGATAAGGAAATACCCCTTTTTCAGCTCCGTAAGGCCAAAATAGCCGGGTAGTTTCGCTAGGGCCATTGGTAAGAAATTGGGAGAATCAATTACTCTTACGTCTACCCCTTTATGGTGTATAGACATGAGTAATGACCCGTTAATAATGACATCAGGTGTTGTTCCTTGTCTCAACATCCACTGCATTAAAAACTGTCCGTCGAACCTAAAAGTAGAAAAGTTATAAAAATTAAAGCATATGATTATTAAACATAAAGAAATTGATCTGTCCATCGGTCCTAGAAGTAGAGAGACCTGACTAAGTTAAAAAATAAAAGACTAGGATTGTTATCATAAGGAAAGAAATTGATTTACCCCTTCATGTTATGAGCTATAGCAGTATAGCCCTTGTGTTGAGGAGCAAACAGACAGGCACGAAAATCGTCACAAGCCGAATACCCCTGAAATGCCTTTTCCTCACCATTTGCGTACTGTGTCACCGTGAAGTTGACTACGTGTTTCCCCGAAGATTGATCAGTTTCGAAGTCGAAAAAAATCAATTTCTCACTGGGGTTCTTGTCTGCCACGGTGTGTAGTAAACATAAATACTCAGCAGCCACCACGAGTTCTTTCATACGGTGCTGTGATTCACCAAAAGCTATCCGCTACTCCGATTCGACGAAGTGGTAATGATGTCATATTCCTGTCCTCCGATTGGACCATATATGTATTTCTCCGCGCGCATGGGCGTAGGAAACGTTGTGACGACTGTTTCATGTTCGTGCGTGAAAACTTGCACAAACTTGTATCGGAACGAGTTCAGTATTGCAGTGCTCCAACAAAAGAAATTCAATACCTCCGCATGATTCCAAAACCGGTATGATTGCATCATACACATACATGAAAACAACTCAACTGCCATTCGAAGTACCTCTCAAAGGAGAGACGACAAAAAAATTCCAAGTCCAAAATATAAACAAACATTATGTCAGTAATACGTCATTTCCGGGTTATTTCCGTTTTCCGGGGTTGCCATTTCTCGGAAGGTAAACTTTCAGAAAAACAACTCAGCTCCATTTCCAGAAGCAGCAAACAACTCAACTCCTGCACGAAGTCGATGGGGAAAAAATCCCAAGTCCAAAATGAAAACAAACAATGCGTAAGCAATACGTCACTTCCATTACGTCACGTCTGGGACATCATTCAGACACGCCCGCTTCCGGTCACAAGGTATGACGTCACTTCAGTCTACCATATACTAGTACCTCTGCTTACTACTCTTGTAGGACAGAAGATGAAGTATACATGATTTCATGTCCTGTCTTACATTATGTTTAACTTTTGTACCCCATCTATGTTTTTTCCTAATAATTGCTAAAAAATGTCTTTTATTTAAAATTTAAATTCAGAGCAACAAAAAACTATGTTTCTCTGTGAGGGATTCGCGCGCATTTTTACGTTCTGCAACTTGCATTGTTTCCCACATGACGGATACCAGTTTTGACAGATATTTCCTTTCAACCAATAGATGTGGTTATTTAGACATCATGTGTGTTGTGGGGTGAAAACTACATTACACTACTCGGTAGGTAGGTTGCCAATTAACATCGCACTGAAGCAGCACAACAGGCTATTGGCGACGATCCGGGATCAATCCCCAAGTACACTATTCGGAAATTTAACACTCAGGAGATTAATTCTTCTGAAATGCGGTTCACTTTTCTACATGCCAGATCAAAAGATAGTTTCATCTTTCTCAAGCAATCAGATATTGATTTAATGTTTTGAACACTTTGCGAGATACGCATGCTTGTGTTTCAAGCTGCTTCTTTTTGACAAGTCACAATTGGCCCAACATTAATCCTAGGATACAAAATAGGTTAAAATACGTATGCGTGAACTTGCTTACTGACTTATTCTCCATACATAAATTGAATACGTATGCACATGTCGGATGCACTTAACGCATGTCTAACTAATGTATGTGGCTTTCCTTAGAGTTCATTTTAAATTGAAAATGTGATTTTGAACGCAACCATACAATTTTACGTGTGTGTAAAATTAAATCAACAACTTATAGTCTTGATTAAAATCTATAATTAATTTTTATTGGTCTAGAACAGGCCTGGCCAACACGCGGCCCGTCACGTTAAATTGTGCTGCCCGCCGGGCGATTTTATATTTCTATCGAAATTTTTGTTTTTCGTTGCATGTATACAAAAAATATTAAATAAATTAATATTTGAAATAACGATAAAAAATTAAATTTTAAATTAACGATAGAAAAACCACGTAAAAAATGTAATATAAATTGCGCCAGTAAGTGTTAATTTCGCCAAGGGGTAATCTTGGTTGTGTATGAAAGCCGGCAGTCAAGGCTGACTGGAGACACTAGTCTAGACACGTTTGGGTCCGTCATCGTTTCGTTATCCACTGCACGAAGTTATTATTTCAAGTGAATCTCTGTTTATGTGAGGTTTGTTTTTGACTTACTGGCGTGTTTACTAAGTTTTTGTGTGTGGTGCTAATAGTTGAATAAATGTGACATCTGAAGACATCCAAAGAAAGTTTGAAATTTATTCAAGTGAGTATATTTTTACTAATGCAGGTAAATTTTAAAATTAATAAGAATTTAATAAAATGTTAAATTGATAAAAGTTATAAATTTTCAAGTTTCAAGTGATCACTATTTGCATTAAGTTTAAAAAAGTTATTAAATATTGGTATTTTTACCAGGGCTTCGAACCGGAACTTAACCGAAAAAATTGAAAAATTACGGTTCTTTAACCGTAAACCGAACCCCAAAAATAGTCCACCTCTGAACCCGAATCGAAATCGAAAACGTTATTTTTTGTACCGGTTTTCAGTTAATTTATATTTATTTCGGTTCAGACACAAATTTTTAACTAAAAGACTTTCAAACTCTTTTTTATCTGCCGCTCAAATATAGCAAAAAGTAGCTGACTGCGTGCGCTTTCAAGGACTATTTATTGCATTGTAAGCAAAATTCCGCAGAATCCACTAACTGGCATAAAACATTGACAGTTCTTTCTTTCGACACGTTCCCTGCGAGAATTCAAAAAGGATTATGAACTTTATAATCAATAATAATTTATAATAAAAGTATTACGTACTTTATAATTTACATAAAGTGATTATCAGGTTAAGTGCAAGTATTTTCCGCTATAGGTTGAGTGCTTGGTAAGCAAATCTAAAGTACAGGGGATTTTAATAAATTTAATTCATGATAATTTATTTCACAAATTAAATTTTTATGAAAATTTTAAAAAGATCTCTTTAAAAGACTTAAATGACCCCTAGACACCCTAGATGACAACATTTTAATGTAAATCGAATTGCAATCGGAGAGAAAAAAAACTGTTCGAATATACGTAAACCGGTTTAAATCGGCTTACGTACTATTGATGGCGCAAACCGGAACAGAACCGAATTTCAAAATTTTTGGTTAATAGAACGAAAACCGGAACGGAAAAAAATACGGTTCGAAGCCCTGATTTTTACATAATTAGAAAACAAGAATTCTAAATTTACTTAAAAAGTAAATTTTTTTGCTCTGTAATATACCAATATTCTCCAACTAACATTTATTTGAATTTTTTTTGGTCCATAACAAGGATGAATTCAAAGAAAAGAAAAGCTGTTGATGAAACCAGGAAATTTAATGATCGTTGGGAAAAAGATTATTTTTTCACAATGCAGAATTCAAAATTAATGTGTTTAATTTGTAGTCTCTGTATTTAAGGAGCATAACATTAAAAGGCATCATGAGACAAAACATATTGAATATGTAAATTTCAGTAAAGAAGTAAAAAGTTTTAAGTTAACTGCGCTCAAATCGCATCTGAAAGCTCAACAAACGATGTTTGATTCATTATTACAACAACCATCCACCATTGTCAAAGCAAGTTATTCTGTTGCCATGTTGATTGCAAAGAAAATGAAACCATTTTCGGATGGTGAACTGGTAAAGGATTGTTTGGAAGCAGTTTTAAAGATGTTTTGCCTGATAAAAGCAAATTATTTTCAAGTATCAGTCTTTCACGCCAAACTATATGTCGTCGCATTGATGACATTTCAGCTGAAATCGTAGTAACTTTGCGAGATAAAATTAAGCAATTCAAAGCATATTCTTTGGCATTTGATGAAAGTACAGATATCTCAGACACATCTCAACTTGTGATATTTATTCGCGGTGTGAATCATTCATTCCAAGTGACAGAAGAAATGTTAAATCTTTTACATTTAAAAGACACAATTAGAGGAGATGTTTTCCAGGCGATTGAAAAATGTTTAGCCGAAAATAGCTTAAATTTTGAGGCTCTTTCAGGATTAACAACAGATGGAGCACCTGCTTTGGTAGGTAAAAATAAGGAAGCTGTAAAATTACTTATGGATAAGCTAGATTGCAGAGGCATTAAAACCAATGATTTTTTCATTAGTCACTGTTTTATACATCAACAAAATTTATGTGCTCGATTATTATCCATGAATCACGTTATGAAAGTAGTTCTAAAAATAGTAAATTACATTCGTTCACATGCTCTTTAGCATCGGCAATTCAAAGAATTCCTTAGCGAATTATCTTCTGAATATGGTGATATCGTATATTTTACCAATGTTAGATGGCTAAGTCGTGGAAAATATTTAAAAAGATTTTTTAATTTAGGGAGGAAATAGATATGTTTATGAACGAGAAACAAGAATCTGTTCCTGAATTAAGTGATGATTATAGGTTGTTAGACCTGTTTTTAGTGGATATAACAGAAATACTTAATCAGCTAAATAAGGACTTGCAAGGGCAAGACAATTTAATAATCGATACTTGTAATTTCATCAAAGCTTTTAATAAGAAATTATGGTGGAGATGTCGAATCCGGGGCACTAGCGATTTATCGCCAAACATGGTAACCTTGGTGTTTTGATTCAGCTTTATGGCAACCCTATGCAAAAGGTTTTTCGCGTAGGAAAGTCCACGTTTTTTTTTAATGAACATACTGGCTTTGGACGCCATCTTGATTTGGCGACAAACATGCCCCGGATTCTACATCTTTACCGAAATTATTATTATTTGAGTGTCAACTTAGAAATAATAATTTCATCCGAGAGATATTCCAACTTAAGATATTTTGCACAACGAGTTGTAAGTGCTTTTGGATCCACTAATGTTTGTAAAACATTTTTTTCGAAGATGAAATTTACAAAGAGTTCATCACGTGCTTCATTAACTGATGCCAATTTAGAAAACTAGCTACGATGTGCAACGTCGAACATAAATATAGATTTACAAAAATTAAGTGAAGGAAAGGATAAACAAATATCTCATTAATTAACACTCGAAGAGTTCATTATATTTGAATCATAGTATAACAATAAAATTTTATTCATTTTGTATTTGTATTATATTTTTTAAAAAGCATGTTTACCTAAAGTGCGGCCCGCTGTAATGTTACTCGTCATCAAAGTGGCCCGTGAAACCATTTGGGTTGGCCAGGCCTGGTCTAGAACGTTGGGGATTCAAAATTTTGAGAAAGCATTTAATTTTTATTGACCATGCAACAATATTCTGCAACTCAGTTGTTTTCGAAATTGAAATGATGTGTTATTTTTCCTTGTGTGTGGAACTTGTTATTCATTGAAAGAAAAACCTCTTTATATGAGTTAGTTTATACAAAGAATTTTATTTTCATCTCTCCAAAATTGAAAGGAGCTGATTATGAAACAAGCGAAAACAAATTGACGGCAGAAGAGAAAATTATTAAAGTAGCAACAGTGTGTGTACAGACAGAGGTTTAAAAATACGGTATTGCGCTTGCTGAAAGCAACAACAGATACCGATTATCTAACACTACGTCGAAAATATTCATTCCTTATTGCTCGCATGACAAAGCAAGTATTAATTTCACAACTACGTCACATGAGCTCGTCAACACTGACGTCATCACAGTAAGATAAAAATATTTACTCTTGATGATGCTGGAAATGTATTAAAAGTTGAATTAAAGTCGAAGCCACTACATCTATGATACGCATTAAGCATCTCACAAAAGTCAACTGCTGTCGAATTCAAGCAAAAGGGGGCCTTTCCACTATCACGTATAGGACAATCACATAATAATATATATAAACTTCAGATTTTCATCATGAAAATGGTTGTATCGTTTATTATTTGAACTGAAACACTTCTCTTCAAGTAAGTTTATTCCACATTTTTGGGTAAACATGTCATTTTTTCTATAAATAAGAGTTAATATCAAACCCCCTGTGTGAAACATCTCTGGTCACATGTCCCATATATGACTTGATAAAATTCTTCTCTGGTAAAACTATATCTGGTCACACATATTAAATGTCTCATTCGTGGCAACTTGATATTAGCTCTTCCTTACGGAAAGAAATAACAAATATACCTAAAAATTTGCGATAAGCTTAATTGAAGGAAAGATAGTTTAACTTCAAAAAAAGTTTTTCGAAAATAAAGAATAACAAAAGATACAGCCATTTTCATGACTAAAAGATGTGTGGGATTGTTCCATACGTGACTGTGGAATGTCCTAAAAGCGGTCTACAAGTCCATTCTTATCGAACACTCACTTTTATTAAAAAGGACATTTTGATCGATATTGAAAGGTAATCTGCATCTTTCAGTTTTTTTGCATGATCCTGAACGTAGAACAATGGCAGAATTTTAGAGGACGTTTAGATAGTTTAAATTTTTCTTCGGTTGAAATTTAAAGCCAACGAAGCATAACACTCCATAGCTTTCTGTGTGAAATCACATTTAAACTTTTCGTAGAAGTACATGATCCCCGATCTGGTTTGAACAATTCATTTTTATCTAACTTAACTTTATAACGTAACCAAATTTTTCATTGTTTCAGATAATATTTTATTCTTTTGAGTAAATCATGCATTTAAAATAAGTCTACTGTGTTCCAATTTTTGTTATGTAACAATGTGAACTTTTCAATAACAAAATGAATTATGATAAAAAAATGTTCAATTCTGAAAATTATACTCATATTTATAATGTTAATAAATATTCTAGATTCGTTTTAATAGTTAACAAATATTTTTGTTTTACCTTAAAAACTTTTTAGCACAGTATAAACAATTTACTTAAAATTTTAAGATTGTTAACTTTTTTTGATTCCTAATTTAAATTTATTCAATTCAGATAAAAGTTTGAAACATTTTATTGTACTTTTATTGGTACAAATATAATTGTACTAAATAATTTTTATGTAACGCGTACAAGTCTCCACATATCCGATATAACATATAATTTATGTGTGCCTTAAACCCCATTCTTGTTGAAATCAAAGATTTTTTTCCAGACTTGGTATTAATTTTCAATTAGGAAATTGATGGTTATTTAAAGAACTCTTAAAATTATTTTGAATCTATGAGAGATTGAAAAAATCAGTGATATTTTATTCTCAACTATGACTCAGCAAAAATTTTAAAAGTATATTTCTGATACAAATATCTTATATATTAAGCTACATTAACTTCAAAAGATTAATAAAGTTTTCGCAACTAAATGCTTTCTAAAGAAACGCTGAAACCATACGTTTAGTAAAGATATTTTGCTGAATGTGTTAAAGCATTTTTTCAAAAAACTTCATAGAAAAAGCAAAACACACTATTTCTTTTTTCCTTTCCCTTTCTTTCCTTTCCGTTTTTTCTGCTTAGCAATTTTATAAGGACCTAAATGCTTTCGAACCATAGTACCTCTCCAGTGCGCCTGAAGCTGAAATGAAGCAAAAAATATATGAATTATAAATATAAATATTAATAGAATATTTTTCTCTCACATCAAAAACATGCAAATTTCTAAACTGTATAAAACTGTACAGTATTTTACTTTTTTAACTGGACGATATTGTAACGGCGGCTAGAGAAACGATCACCACGGCAGCGTGGGAAAATGGAAAGTCTTGTTGACTCAGGTGTCGAGAGGAAAAGCCCACACACCATAACGACCACCCGAAAACATCTTCTTAATGATTTCTTAACGACAGCCAGCCAGCAGGGGTCGGAAATCGTTCTGGTTTCAAAACAAAGGGCAGGCGCCTTTCTGTCGCTCTCTTCGACATTTCGAGACCAAGAAGATTGATATAAATGATGATGAGTTTCCGACAGGGTTTGATGGTCCCCTTTCAAGTCCGCCGAAGTCTGTCGTAAAAGTTGAGGGGAAAGACCAACGTGAGACAGCCAATCAAGAACGTGAGAAATCTTCAACACCCAATCCAGCACCGACTAAAAGGCGGACCAGAAACGGAAAGGAGGAGTCGATAAGCACCCAACATAGAGACAGAGATCACCAGAGGAGAGACGGAGACAGAGGATCACAGAGGATCAGAGAGAGAGCTTGGAGAGAGGCGGTCAGCAGAGACCGTTTTTGGAGCTTGAAGTGAATATCCGTTCACTGTTGTGCATTTATCCCACCTTGGGATCCTATACTCGCCGGAGTATTTTAGTGAGAAAGGCTCGACCGTAGCCGTAAAGGAGGAGCCTCCTAGAGATCCGTGTAACTGTTCATCCTAGTAGTGATCCTGTCCAGAAAGACTGAGATTTCCTGCCTTGGAACTCTGTATGCATCCGAGTATTTGTTGTTGAGAATAGGCTCACCCGTAGCCGTGCGTTAGACTCCCCCGAGCGAAATTGTGAGGCTCGCCAGCAGCCTAAGCGCCTCGATAGAACTTTGGACCTTCCAAGGAAACTAACATTAATGAACTCTATATTCATTTTCCGACTTTTTGTACAAATTGTAAAATAAACCAATTTAGTCCAGAATCGGATATTTTCAATGGTAACTAGTCTAGCTACCCGTGAATCAAGACATTACAGACTAGTTAACTTTTTGGTGGCAGCGGAAGCGATCGACACCCAGTCGTGAAGAAGTAACAGAAGAGATCGACACCCAGTCGTAAAGCAGTAGCGGAAGCGATCGACACCCAGTCGTAAAGCAGTAGCGGAAGCGATAGACACCCAGTCCTGAAGTAGCGACTTCGTTCGACATCCAGTTCTGAAGGAGTATCGAACCGACCGACATCCAGTCCCGGAGAAGTAGCGACTTCGTTCGACATCCAGTTCTGAAGGAGTATCGAACCGACCGACATCCAGTCCCGGAGAAGTAGCGACTTCGTTCGACATCCAGTCCCGGAGAAAAGGACGCCTGGTCCGAAATACAGTTACGGAAGACGCCGAGTCCCGAAAAAGAAATAGAAGACCAAGTTTTGTGTGGAAAGTGACCGACCATTAACCCTGATCTGAAGTAGATGAAAGTGACGAGATCCTGTGCAGCACGACAGCAGGTAAGGCTTGATTTTACTTTAGAGGCAAAAATTGTAGTAAATTAATGTGCTAGGAATTTAAAATTGTCTTAATGAAATTATGTTGTATGTGTAATTGAGTGGTTGCAACATTTAGCAAAGTGCTTGATTTGAAAAATTTAGAAAACTATTGTGTTATCAATTCAGGAAGAACTTTCCTTTGAAATTAGAGTAAAAGCCATTTATTGAAATTAAGTACTGTCGTAATCTAAAAGTTACCGAAGTATTTTGTGTAGAGTTGCGCTTAGTATATTTTGTGAATTTGAGTTAAGATTGTTTTGAAATTTAAGGTACATTGTTTTATAGTGTTGCATTGTGTTTTAAGTATTGGTCACTTATATTAGTATATTATTGTGTGTATAATTGTGTGTAAGGGACAGGAGAATTTTAAAATGGCATTTTTAGCAAGGCAACGTAAGGCAGATTTGCAGAAACTCGCTTATGAGTTAGGTATCGACCTAGGACCTAATGATAGGGTGTTAGATATAAGAATATATCACAAAGATATCGGAGCATCCTCAATACGACGAAGAATGGGTGAAGGCTCAGTTGCAGGTTATAGTAGAGGAACGGGAGATAACTGACACTCAGGCTAGAGAGGAACGGGAGATAGCCGAGAGAAATGCTAGAGACGCGGAAGAGCGAATGTTCGAGTTAGAGAAACTCAGAATTACGCAAGCCGCTGAAACAAATAGCTTAGGGTCGACACAAACGGATAATTCTAGACCAACGAAAAACTTGAAATCCGTAATGCAGAAATTTGACCCGGAAAAAGGAGACATGGCCCTATTTCTCACCTTGTTTGAAAGACAGGCGAAAAAGATGGGAATAGATGAGGTTGATTGGGTGACTCACCTTCTTTACCTACTCCCGATTGATATTGCAGAAATTATTATGAGAGAGTCCCCTGAAAAATCCGAAGATTACGATCATGTTAAGAGTACCCTCCTAAATAGATTTAAATTAAATCCAGAAACATTCCGAACCAAATTTACACAGCATCAGAGGCGATCAGGAGCGCCCTGGAAAGATCTAACATTTGAATTAAGGAGTTACTTAGAGGGATGGCTAGATGGAGTCGGAGTGGGAAGTTTTGAGGACCTCAAAAACCTAATGCTAACGGATCAAATAAAAAGGAGAGTTTCTCCTGAGATTAAGGAGCATTTCATAGATCAGTGGGCAGCCATAGTAGACCCCGAAGAATTAGTATTTAAATTAGACCAATATGAAGCCGCTAGACGCACTGTTAGAAGACCTCTCACAGCTAAGTTCCCAGAAAAACGTTTCCCAGATAAGCCCAAACCTGAAAACAAACCTGCAGTAGTGAGGAAATTTGAGCCAGAAAAGAGCGAACGCTCGAATTGGAGGAACCCAAATCCTAATGAGCAAAAGTGGAGGAAGCGAGAATTTGAACGGCGAACAGCGCCGGCGTGTTACATATGCCATTCGACGGATCATCTGAGACCGCAATGCCCTGAATTAAGGAGAAACCCGAATCACGAACGCGTGAATCATTTAAAGATGGAGGAGAATTTCGCACCTTCGTTTGCCCCTTATCTGAGTGAGGCTAAAGTTAATGGGATAAATACCGTGATATTGAGAGATAGTGGAACCAGTTTGGACGTAGCTCCCAACCACTTAGTAAGACCAGATGATTACACCGGAGAAACAGTTTGGTTGAAACAGGCTCTGGAAAATCATTTCCGATGTTTACCGATAGCAACAATTAGTTTAGAAAGTGAAAAATTCGGCAAGATAATCACTAAAGCAGCGGTAGTGGATAAAACGGTAGAATTGAACCATTATCTCCTGGGAAACTCGACCCAAGAATTGCTCGAGGAGGCAAAGAAAAACCCACATTTAGTTAATGCTGTCGTTACGCGTAGTCAAAACAGGGGAAACAAAAGATCAGGGAGTTTGGAGAAACTCAAAACCCCCAACTGCGTTAGCGAAAAACCACCTCTTCAATCGAATAGCCAGGAGCGCGAGCTTCCCATTCATCTATCCCCTGCTGAAAAGCATACAATTGCGATTTTGAAAGTAACCCCCGAGGAGTTTTCCAACGCACAAAAGGAATGCTCTGAATTGAGTACGCTGTGGGAAAAAATGGAAGAAAAGCGAACTCAGGAATATAGGGTGGATAAAAATTTGTTGTTCAGGATAACCGCAGATCACCGAGGTGAGGAAAGGAAACAATTAGTCATTCCCGCAAGAATGAGGAATGAAATTATAAGGTTATGCCACGAAGAAGTAGCCGCACATTTAGGCTCGACAAAAACCAAAGATAAACTATTGAGATATTATTTTTGGCCAAACTGCATTAAGGATGCAGAAGAATACGTAAGAACATGTGACCAGTGCAAGAGAGTGGGAAAACCAAGGGAGAAGAAGAAAGCCCCATTAAAATTAGTGCCGGTGATTAAAGAGATCTTCTCGAAAATTAATGTAGATACCGTAGGACCCCTTCCTTATTCAAGTAAGGATAATAGATATTTAGTAACTGCTATCTGCATGGCCTCAAAATATCCTGAAGCGATACCCGTTCGCGACATCAGTTCAGAATCGATAGTGGAGTCCCTCATGATTATATTTAGTAGATTGGGATTTCCCAGAGAAATACAGTGTGACTTAGGCACTTGTTTCACGAGCAATTTGACCACCACGTTTTTTGAAAAATTTGGCATTAATGTTACGCACAGCTCTGTTAGACACCCACAAAGTAACCCGGTAGAGAGGTGGCACAGATCCGTAAAAAGATTATTGAAAGTTTTGTGTTTGGAATCGGGATTAGATTGGGAGAAAAATCTACCCGCAGCTCTCTTAGCATTAAGAACGGTGACTCACGAGTCCACAAATTTTAGCCCCGCTGAACTCGTGCACGGAAAGAATCTTCGAACCCCCGAAACCTTACTTTTCGAACATTGGGTAGAACCGGAGGAAGAAGAAAATGTCGTGACCGAGTACGTGTTCGAATTAATTAACAGGTTGAAGCTTTGTCAGGAATTGGCCTATGAACGAGTTTCAGACATGCAACATAAAAGGAAAACCTGGTACGATAAAGATGCCGTTCGTAGAATTTTTAAAAAGGGAGATAAGGTGTTAGTCGTAGCGTCATCCAAACCAAACAAATTATCTGTTAATTGGATAGGCCCTGGAGTGATCGAGAGTCAACTCTCAGATACTAACTACATAGTTAAGATGCCTGGTAAAACCGAAAAATCTCAGGTGTATCACGTAAATCTTCTAAAACCTTATAATAAGCGGGCGGAAGCAGTGAACTTACTGATTAGTGGAGAGAATGCCGGAACATCAGATTCGGATTTAGAGATAAATTACCCGTCGTCAAACCCCAATTTGTATGATTTCGAGGAGATAGTGAGGGATAGTGATTTAGCTGGAAAGTACAGCCCTGAACAAATCGCCCAACTCGAGACGTTATTATTGTCTCATAAGAAAATATTTTCAAATGACCCAGGTAGGACAGATTTGGTAGAACACGACCTAGAATTGATCAGTAATCAACCAGTGAGGTCAAAACCCTATAGGACGTCACCCCGACAAACGGAAATTTTAAAAACTGAAATCAAGAGGATGTTGGACCTCCAACTGATAGAGATAGGAGAGTCAGATTATACTTCTCCAATGATATTAGTGGAAGCTCAAGGCAAAGATCCAAGGCCTTGTGTAGACTACCGCAAATTAAATTCTATAATTAGAACCTAATATTTTCCCTTACCGAATATCGACGAAGGAATAGAGAAGGTATCAGCAGCAAAGTACATCACTGTCATTGATTTAACAAAAGGGTATTGGCAGATTCCGTTAAGCCCCAAGGCTCAGAGATTAGCCGCATTTGTGACTACTTTTGGAACTTACCGACCACTAGTCCTTCCTTTTGGTCTGGTAAATGCCCCTTTTTGTTTTTCCAAATTCATGTCACAACTCTTGCAAGGATGCGACGAGTTTAGTGTACCATATTTAGATGATGTAGCCATCTTTTCAAATACGTGGGAAGATCATCTCAAACACCTAGGCCTAGTTCTAAATAGGATCGCGGAGGCCAAATTAACGATCAAACCATCGAAATGTCGGTTCGCGCAAAGCAGCGTAAAATATTTGGGACACGAGGTAGGTGGAGGTCTCAGATCCCCTGCCGAAGCCAAAACAAAGGCGGTATTGGAATTTCCGGCCCCCAAAACGAAAACACAGATACGCCAATTTCTAGGCTTATGTGGATTTTATTCACGATATATTAAAAACTATGCTGTCATCGCGGAGCCCTTAACCCGCGCCATAAAGGGAAAACATAGAAAGGAAGCGATAGAATGGACACCAGAGCATGAGCACGCATTCCAAACACTAAAAGGGAAACTCACCGAAAAACCCGTACTTTATGCCCCGGACTATAGTAGGGAATTTATCCTGCAAACCGATGCATCAGATAAAGGAATCGGGATCATTATGGCTCAACGAGGACCACACAATAACGAACATCCGATCTTGTTCTTGAGTCGGAAATTTAGCGAGTGCGAGAAGAAGTTTAGTGCTACAGAAAAGGAATGTGCAGCTATCATTTATGCAATTAAGAAATTGCGACATTACCTAGATGGTCAAAAGTTTACAATCGAAACTGACCACAACCCTTTAGTTTGGTTGCGTACGAACGCAGGAAATAACCCTAGACTCATGAGATGGGCGTTGGCGTTGCAACCATTTGACTATACAATAGTCCACAGAGCAGGGAAAGACAATAAGCACGCTGATTGCTTAAGTCGCGTAGAATAAATAACATCTGACACTTCAAATGAAAATTTGATTGTAAATATTTAATAGTGTATAAATTGTGATCTATGTAAAATGTAAATACAAATGATGCTTGTGTTTGTAATTTAAATAATTGAATAAGATTGTAAAATGTTGGAAGGTTAAAACCATTAGTTATAGCTGCCTCTGAAGTATTGTCAAGACCTCCTGTATGTCTAACCCCTTCCTTTTAGATTTTGCTCTCTAACACATCGCAAAATCTCTCTATGGGGGGAGGAATTCTGTAACGGCGGCTAGAGAAACGATCACCACGGCAGCGTGGGAAAATGGAAAGTCTTGTTGACTCAGGTGTCGAGAGGAAAAGCCCACACACCATAACGACCACCCGAAAACATCTTCTTAATGATTTCTTAACGACAGCCAGCCAGCAGGGGTCGGAAATCGTTCTGGTTTCAAAACAAAGGGCAGGCGCCTTTCTGTCGCTCTCTTCGACATTTCGAGACCAAGAAGATTGATATAAATGATGATGAGTTTCCGACAGGGTTTGATGGTCCCCTTTCAAGTCCGCCGAAGTCTGTCGTAAAAGTTGAGGGGAAAGACCGACGTGAGACAGCCAATCAAGAACGTGAGAAATCTTCAACACCCAATCCAGCACCGACTAAAAGGCGGACCAGAAACGGAAAGGAGGAGTCGATAAGCACCCAACATAGAGACAGAGATCACCAGAGGAGAGACGGAGACAGAGGATCACAGAGGATCAGAGAGAGAGCTTGGAGAGAGGCGGTCAGCAGAGACCGTTTTTGGAGCTTGAAGTGAATATCCGTTCACTGTTGTGCATTTATCCCACCTTGGGATCCTATACTCGCCGGAGTATTTTAGTGAGAAAGGCTCGACCGTAGCCGTAAAGGAGGAGCCTCCTAGAGATCCGTGTAACTGTTCATCCTAGTAGTGATCCTGTCCAGAAAGACTGAGATTTCCTGCCTTGGAACTCTGTATGCATCCGAGTATTTGTTGTTGAGAATAGGTTCACCCGTAGCCGTGCGTTAGACTCCCCCGAGCGAAATTGTGAGGCTCGCCAGCAGCCTAAGCGCCTCGATAGAACTTTGGACCTTCCAAGGAAACTAACATTAATGAACTCTATATTCATTTTCCGACTTTTTGTACAAATTGTAAAATAAACCAATTTAGTCCAGAATCGGATATTTTCAATGGTAACTAGTCTAGCTACCCGTGAATCAAGACGTTACAATAATATAAAAAATGCATACAATTATATGGGTGGGTGAAGTGAGCGTTCCTCGACGTTTGAAATTGATGTCATAACTTTAAAATTAAGTAAAAAATACTAAGTAGAAACAATTATATCAGATCACAATGATGTTTAATCTTATCTGTCCCACGCTCCACCTCATTTCTTCGAAAGATTTGAATGCTCCCATTTTTTAAATACAAGTATGGTTAACAAATTTACAAAATGCCAATTATTCAATTAAAACTACCATTTATTTACAATATTTAGCGATTTTAATTATGTCAATTAATTTAACTAATATTACGATATAATTTACAATTTTGTGTGAAAATATGGCAAATTCAAATAAGGTTAAATAGGCTGAGCAGCCTTAGTTCATACAACTCAAGAAAAACTCCATAAAATTCGACTAACTGAGATTCTTGAGCTCGGTGATAGCTACAAATTGTGCGATTTCGGGCACCAATTTTGTTAGAGCTTCAAAGTCAACACCGAACTGGTCCGAATTTAGCATTTACTGGCATTACATTGAGAATTGAAACAGTGTTTCATGACTCAGTTTTGAGTCACTGGAAGTTCTCTCTCGTCACAAAATGAAGTTTTCTTATTGAGCTAGTATCAGACTGCCTCCTACTACATTCAAATTGCACGCTAAAGTGCGTAAGTCCCATATAGAAAATCTTGGCTGTAGAATATTCCTTCAGCTAAAGTATACGGAACACAAATTCGTCAAGAGGTCTATAATTCTTAAGTCCTGAGTGGAGGAGAGGTTGGCTTTTTCAATTTTATAAAATCACGTTAAGAGGAAGAAAGCAGTATGTAAATGTTACTTCATTAAAAACATGTGAATGAAAATTCATAATTTTCAGTGGCGTATTGTAATATTGGATACTAGGGATGTCGAGATTGGATCGAAAGCAAAAAATCTTATGCTTAAGCTAACTTTATACAACTTTTTTGTCGCCTCGATTCGCCGTTGTTTCTTTTCCTCTAAGACAATCAAATATAAATTGTAAAATATAACTAGCCCTAAGTTAAAAAAAGGGATCGAAAAGACGCGATATTGCGCGCAATCCTGCCAACTCTGGATGATCTGCCTTACAGCTTGACGGCAGTCTTTCACAAAGTCGTCAATGTGTAAATACAATGATAGACCATGCGCAAGGACCCACTGCGCATATCATTTAGACTGGATATAAGCTTCAGTACGGTGCATGGGGCAGGGAAAAGTTTGCACTGAAGTACCCATTGCGCATGACAAATACCATTAACCAATCATGGTAAGAAACCATTTGAGGCTGAAAGGACAGGGAATCTACATTCCCTGGTTTACATTTTCCGGTGTAAATCAAGGATGTTAAAATAGAAACTGATTTCTCACTCAGATTTACGCTAAAAATCGTCGTTTTTGCTTCAGGTTGTATCGACTTTTATTTTTGCCGAGTTAAAAAATTCTTGTGAGGGGAGGCCGAGCTTTTGAGGGCTTTCATGGACTCTATGCCACTCATAATTTTAGGAAAAGCAGGACATTTGTGTGTGTATTTCAATTTTTTTCAGTTATCAAAAATAAATCAGAATTTTCAAAATTAATCAGCTCACTTCAAAGTTATTTTCCCTCTTAGTATCATTTTCTAAAGATTGACAGGTTGGTAAAACTAATATGCGAGTCATGAATTTTTCAGATTTCTAACTAAGGTTGGAATAGAATCGATATATGCAAGTCGGCTATACACATGTGACCGGCACACGGTATTATATTCACCAATGAAAAGTTTTACACTATAATGCAATTGTTAGGATTGAAATGCACAATGGTATTCAGAAGAAATTTCATGCGGCAAGCCATAAATACATTTCAGTATTCGTTGACAATCTGGCAAGTGGGGATTTTTTGTGGGGTCCTCTCATAGGAAGAGCAGCCGGTAGTATGGTACCGGGGCCCAAGCCCTATGGGGGCCGGGAGATGTTAAAGGTTTAGTGTCCTGTAATGGTAGGTGTGAGCGTCTACAAGGATCTATGAATTTAATTTTTATTGTGCGCGTGTAACTACCACTAGCGTATTTGTAAAAGTTACTATGTCTTGCTATTATATTTATTGAGCACGTGCAAATTATTTAATTATGCACGTGCAAACTGTAACCTTGATATTGAATGTGATAAAAAATTAATTTGGAATTTAGAAAGATTGGAGACGGAGTGAAACGAGAGTTGATCAATGTTCTTTGTAATTTTGTACTGTCTTTAGTTTTCTTTAATAAATATCTAATGTTTTTTAACACGAGTTCCTCTCCATGTGTACCACCGAAAAGCTTGTCTACAACTATTTAATAGTCGTACTGGTATCCAGATTATCCAAAAAGTAAATAGAGTGAATCTTCATCTCTAAGTGAACCGACTTGGGATCACCCCGCGATCTCTCGACATTTTAATAGCGGCAGCTGTGGGATCATTCATTATCCCGACAGCAGGTCTGTTCTTAAGTTGAAACATCCTTTCATTGTATTTATAAGTTGTACATGTGTCCAAGAAAGAGAAAGGCTTATATATTTATGCAAGTATTTGGAATACATATTTGTGTTTTATGAGGAGCCTGCCATTTAATCTGCTACTGGAGACCAGAGTGAAATGCTCTGATTTCGTGTCTCTATTGCACGTTAAGGTTGGTGGCTTTCTTAAGGGGGTCTAACTAAGTTGTGCTCCAAGCAGTGTTTTCCTCGTCAAGTACACCCACATAATGATAGTTTTATTTGACATAGACGAGAGAAGTACACCCAGGGTAGTTTTGGGAATCGAACCTGCGCCATTTATAGCTCTTACTTTGAAAGAGCTGTGGACAAACTCACTGAGCCGCGGCAGCAACTACATGTTAAGTAAATAGTTGGAACATATTGTTTCTAATATTCGCTGAAAACGAAACTGAATGTGTTGCTATTGAGAGTAGTAATAACTTAATGAAGGAAGTCAATTAAAATAGTTACAATAGTCGCGGCTGTGTTTATTCTGTTTTCCTGATAACGTTTTTCCTCCTCCGCTTTCTTTTCTATCCGGTAATTCCCACTGACTTCCTCTCGTATGTTTATCTAAAACCAGACATGCAAATTTTAATACAAGGTAAAAGTATATAAATATAGCTGATCTTACCCTTTCGTCAGCTATTTACACTTAGCTCTCTTCAGTGGTGATTTCCCAATGGCGAAAATCTTATAAATTTGAACGAATTCATGCCATCCAACAGCCGGCCATCTTGTGTATAGCAAAACTACGATCGTCAAGAACAAAGAATCGGTAATATATACAGTTGGGTTTACGAATTTTATGCACATTTCAGAGCCCTCACAAGGAGACATTTTTAATAAAAATTGCTTTTGTTTGTGCCTTGGAATTTCTATTTTATTGAAACCAAGTTTTTTTTAATAGCGACATTTTTTAATGGTTATTGAAGCATTATTTTCTATATTTTTCGGTCTTTCTGTTCATCCGCAAGATGCGATGGGATGCATGAAGATAACACATTGTAAGAATGACAGAACTTAGTAATGATAACCTAAGATTGTGTATGTATGTTAAGTTTTATAAGAATTATAAAAGATTGATTGAGCTTACCAAGATGACAAATTTGAATATTTCGCACAAAAAGTACTACTATAAAACAGTAACAAAACTTCTTACCCTACATACCTGTTGGGAAACTTTTTCAATTTTTTCGAAGTTTAATTTTCGATACTTTTTCAAAATTGCTATTTCTCTTTCTTTCAGCTCCCAATTATTATAAGTCTTCCCCAAAAGGAGGTCCAATTCTTTCGTACACGTCTAAAATAAAAAGTCGAAAACTTAAAAATTCAATATTTCTATTCCTAAATTTTGTATTATGGAGACCAAATGCTTGGAAAACACTGTTCTGCATTAGAAGAAAAGTGTCGCAGGTAAAGGGTAGAAACAGTAACATGGAGAGAGTAGAGAATATTTACAGGATACCATTAAACTGTAGGGGTCCATTAGTTCGCCCATTCTTAATGTAATGCATTTCCTATTTGAATTTGGTTTCTTTTCTATCCCTCGTTTATGTAATCGGAGATTCCAAAACTCAAACGATTACAGCCGTATGAAATGAAGTATTGTTATGATGTTTGTGATGTGATTTATTTTTGAAGTTCATCCCAAGTGCTGTTTAGGGAAAGGCTTCTATGTGTAATATCTTGGAAATAAATCGTATCTTTCACCAAAGCGTTCTAATTATTAGACTTCGCTTTAAATGAGGTTTTTTTATGAATGGTGCGACATCCTCTCTTACTCATTTTATTAAAAATTTGAGCGAAGAAATCACCACTCCGGCAAAAAAACTTCTTTTATATGTAAGCCTCATGTAAGAATAGCAGTTATTCTTGGTGATAGGTGAACTTTACCGTCATTAAGGATTTAGTTTTCTTTGGTCTTTTATAAGTTACGCCGCTATTGCATCTCGAAGTTTTTTAATATATTTTTTGTGAAGAATGCAGCTTGCTCACTGTTTAAAACCTCGTTTTCCAGTTAAGTGTGACCGACAGGAAAAGCAATTTTTCTCGATGAGTATTTTTGTTTCTTCAATTTTTGTTACATGTAGTTTTTTAATGTAATGTCATCATTACCCAATCGATTTGTTTGTTAGAGCACTCACTGAGGGGGTATGTGAGTTGTCACCTTCTAATCAAGTTGTCTTGGACTTTTCTCTGAGAACACAGTGTCACCACTCTTATCAAAACCTTATTTCAAAGATATGTGAGTGAGGAAGTAAAATATTTTTTTTGGTGATTGGTTAAATGGTTACTTAAATTGGAGCTGTGCAAGTGATTTTGCTTCTCTTGGTAGATGATGAAGTTTGTTTTATTTCTCCGGAAGATTTTTCAATGCTGTTTGTTTACAAAAGAACTTGTCCTCTCAAGCGTTTCAATATAATATTTCGAGATGTGCTTGAGTTTTCGTTTCTGCTGTGCTTATTCGTCAGAGCATTCAACGAAGATTTGCAGATGTTTCAATTAGGCGATATATATTTCTCATATTCCCCTAGCTCAAGGAATCAGTTGGTTATCGAAGATAATACGAAAGCCTTCGACTTCCGAGGTGGTTTCATAGGTGTAATCTCACTTGAACGTCGACGGGACAGTATAGCACTCGAGTTTCTTTCATTCATGTTCCAACAGGTATTTTGTAAATGCCTCGTAGTACAAGAAATCTAGACTTTTTGTCAAGACCATTCCTGAGCAGTGGGCTGGGCAGTCAGAAAAATAGGGGAGCCGAAAGAGTATACCTCCAACTTTAAATGAACATGCCAGAAATAAATTTTCCAATATTATTCATTTTATACTTCTTTGTAGATTCAATTTGCGATTGTAATGAAAGATACTTATGAATCCGGCATGTTTAGTTTTTTGCATCAGAATATTCAAAAAGCACTCACTAAAGGCAGGGACGTATTAAGGGGGAAAGCCTACTGCGGTCGATATGAGTTTGGAATTTAAAATGCTATCAAAAGAGAGAGTATAGGTACAGCTGTATCTAGCGCCTCGTCTGGTGGCAACGCTCATGGCGCACTTTTTTATGTCACCAAGGAAAGAAATCTTAGAAAAATCTTTTTTTATATTTACAAATATAACATCTTTATAAATCTTTCCGCTTGCCGAAGTTGCCACAAAAACGGTGTATCCCTAATAAAGATGGGTTACCTTCGCCTGCCATAACTCGCTACTAAAAGTGCGCCAAGAGCGTTGCCACCAGACGAGCTACTAGATACAGATGTATCAAAGTATATAATGACGCTAGTTATATCAGGAAAAATCCCCAAACTATTGGTCTATAATCTGAAAACAGTTGAAAAATAAAGTTAAACGCAATGCTTGATTAAAGCTTCGGCATTTAAGGAACTTGGAGAAAGAAGAGTGGGCTATTCGAAATTATTTTCTGAAGGGCGTTCAAAAAACAATTGGTAACAAACAATGGCTTAATGAAGGGCGTTCTTTAAGAGCATTAAATGTTTTTGATAAGAGGGGACGGCTTACTGAAGTTTGTACGGGGGCAACTCATACCTCATGAACGGCCCTGCCTGTTGCTGGAGTAGGATACGGTGGCAGTGGTCTTTTGGGCTTTCGAAGTGGCTTTGATGGCGCAGTTCTCTGTAAAAACTTGACAAAAAAATAGGTGAACTTAATCATCATCAAGGATTTAGTTTTCTTTGAAGGTCTTTATAATCCTCTATTGCCTCTCCCAGTTTTTTTTAGAAGAATGCAATTTGCCCTCTGTTTTAAACCTCATTTTCAAGTTAAGTGAGACTGACAGGAAAACTTGATGACAGTCGTCTAATCTCCTCCATCTTCATTACAGCAATCAAATATTTCAGTTTTCTTTGAGTTTATTTTATTTCCTCTCCAAAATGCCTCCCGACAATCCAGACTTCTTTTAACTTTTTAAACAGGCTCAAAGATTACGATTTGAGTTTTTTTTTGTCAAGTTTCTATTTGCAGAGAATTACTACAAAGTTTTATTTCTCTCTTTACAATCTAACACGTAAGCCGATTACCCAAATTGTTGTCGTTGTAATCTATTGTTCATCAAGTTGCTATTGCGAATGGTTGTAATCTTGTATTGTTGCGCGTTTCATAGAAAACAACAATGAAATCGAAAATATTTGAGACACGTTGTTTTTTACAATTGAATAAATAAATAAAATTCCATCGTTGGGGTTCTATGTTTTGGGGAGAACGGATAAAAGGGATTCCCAAGAAAACGTTTTTACTACTTCTGAATTTTCCTACTTATATGTTACATTTTTTAATTTGTTGTAAATGGTTTTTGAATTAAACGTTCTCCCAAATTTGGAATCTGAGCAACTAGTTTAGCTAGGATGTTTAATAAGTATAATGTAATAATGGAAAATATGGCATTACAGAGTTAGCACAATAACAGATCTCTCACTCTTCCAGAAAATTGCTTTCGTGTGATTTTTTGTGCAATTGCATAAATTTTTCTAAAAGATATTGGATTTTAAAAACCCATGTTGTTAGATACAAGTAACAAATTATTAAATAAGTCTCACCTCAAATTTTAGCAGCCAAAAAGTGATAGTCTGAATATCTGCATGGAATTGCGTTCGAGCTTCTCTTTCATTCCACTAATTAATTCGAAAAAACGTTATGAGCATATTAGAAAAATCCGAATCTTTTAATGAACGGAAAATAAAGCACGTTTTTCTAAATATACCTCCAAAAGTTAAGCACCGAATGCTAATTCTTAAATAGCGAACCCTGCGCCTGGTCTTTGTGTAAATATGCAAATATAGGACGAGTAATAACGGATACCAAGATTTTGATCTAACACCGTACCGTTAAGGAATACAGAAACACCAGCGCATGGGGATGAAAGTCTCAAGCTTCTTCAACTCGATGTGGCTCCCATCTCACTTCCAAAGGGACGTCCGTATCTGCCAGGTGAGAAGTCACCTAATAGGTGGATAGGACAGCCGAGCAGCTACCGACGATCAACGTCTTTCCTGAACGCCTCAATCGCCGGACTTAACATCATATGATTTTTTATACGCAGTAGGTGTTTCACCTTGACATGAGATTTAATGCAATTGAAAAATGCATTACCATGATTACCTTCAAGTAGTCCAAGGTAGACTGCTGGAGTTGGTTGAATTGGATTATGGGATATACATTTGCCATCGAATGACAGACAGAAGATGAGCAATTGTAAGTTCAGTAAAAAATTGAACATCTTCATTACCATTAATTGTATCACCCTATCCCTTTCCGATGCAATGCAGTGGCACAGTGAAATCCTGAAGACTACCGTGTCTTATCACGTATAAAAACACTAGTCGAATAAAAATTGTCAATTCAAGCTAAATGACGCTCACAGATTACAGAAATTAATGAAACTAATGCATATCTTTCAAATAAGCTACTTTAACTAGATCTTTGTATAAATGTGAAACAAGTATTCTTTTTTAGAAAATATTTTATTATTTTTTATTTTCCACATTGCATTGATACAAGAATGTGTTAAGACTAAAATTTTAATTTAATTAAAACCGGTGAAAGTTTAATATATCTTTCACATCACGTACATTTTCTTAGGACTTCCGAAGAAAGAATACAATACTTGTAGTGCTCTTTCCGATGACAGGACAAAATAGTGATATAGATAGCGAACTTTATAAATGTTTAATTCACTTTTCTGAAAAAAGGTAAGCGAATCTAAACTGTTAATTGTTCAACTTATAACGTTTTCTCGAGATTCTTTTCCTTATCAAAGGAAAGATCCTTTGAGGGTTGCACACTACTCTCTTGATGTTCTTATTCCTCCTGGTCTAATCACCTGCTAGATAAAATCCAGCAAGTTATTCGTACTCAAATTAATTATTACTCCATCAGGATTCTGGAATAAGTCTAAGGTCTCATTACAATACAGGAAAGATTGTAATTGCTAGAAACGTGTTCCCCTTGCACTTAAGACGAATTGGAAAATAATTTTGATCATTCCTCTCCTAAAGTGCCCACTTCGCAAGAACATTTTACTCTTGGGGGCCGCGGTATCCTGGTTGGAAGAGCAACTGATTGGCAACCGGAGGGTTGCCAATCAGTTGCCAATCCAATCAAAGACCGCCGTGTATAAAGGGGGCTGGTGCACGTTAAATCTTTCGTGGCCTCAAATGTCCTCACGTTGGCGTGGTGTAGAAGTTTGGAGAGGGGTGCCAGCTCAGGCGTGATCTCGTCATCTGACCGTGGTTCAAAATTATGAGATGTTGTCCTCGAATCTTTCCCTTCGGGTTTGATCCCGGACCGTCGCCAATAGCCCGTTCGTTGTGTTGCTCCAGTGCGACGTTAATTCTACCTACTCTTATTACAGCATTAAATTAATGTTCTAATATTAGCTTAGTCGAGTGAATTTTAGTAAAGATTATTCATTTTTTATATTGAATGGGCGCGTTGAATAACTCAAGAGAAGGTTAAGAAGTAACTCTTTGATTAAAGTTCTTAATATGTTCTTGATATTGTTTTAATATTACCTTGTTAAATTTTACATATTGAATTTTCAGAGGAGGAGCTTCTGCCAATTTTCTTAAGTGATTGTATTAAATAAGAGGCATTTTGGCTAATTACCGCTGTAAATGTCTTAGAACATTTGTGTACTTGAAAGGTATGGGTGCTATTCTGAATCGTTATATTTTAATTGTTAAAATTTAGGTAAGGAAAAATTCGCTCGCCACACATTGTGTGTTGCAGACGCAGTCAGCTACCTTCGTAAATAAATTCTTAATTTAATGATCTATACAATATGTTTTTAAGAATCTTAAGAAGAAACCATACGCTGAACACAAAAGAGAGCTGCTACCTGAATGCTCTCTTTTATGACTTTAAAATTATCCTCATAGTAATCCTGTTTTGATTTCGCTTTGTAGTCCATCAGCTGTTTTACGTAAGGCAATTTGTCGAGTGATTTTGATTGCTGATGGAAACGTTCCTCATTTTTTTCATTTATCGTACGAGTCTCGACTTTTTTAGATTCCAAAGACAGAATCCGTTCGACTTCCGTAATCTCTTGTTCCTTAGCCATCAATCTGCAAATAATTATATTTGATGGGAATAAACATAAAGCAGATGCTAGAACATTGTTACATTGTAGCGTCTTGTAGAAAGGAAGTTTTAAGATTATATTTGTTACAGAATATGACCCTGGGTTTCAAATAAGAAAATACGACAGTAAAAGGTAGTCTGAAAGCCTCCAAAAATCGTAGTTATTGACCTTTTTCATTAGTTTTCATATTAACTGAAACTAATCGGAAAAATGAAAATGACTTTTATAATACCCTACCCAGATCTAAAATTGTACATTTTGTGTAATTTTAATGTATAAAATTAAAGCTATTTGTTTTGAATAAAATGCTTTGTATGAAGGTGACCCATTATGTAAATTTTACACATAAATTTACAGAAAATACCATTTCCTAGGTACCATTGAATTTGCTCTACTATGAAAGATGCGCGAATAAAGAGGGGTGGTTCGATCCCTCCCCGCAGCTGTCATTTGACTTAAAAATCAATGGGGACTAATGGAGATTAGGAACCAATAGAAAATGGAAATCACATGGAGAACACTAAAAAGTTTCGAAAATAACATAGGGAACTGTTTTCACTATGCATTTTAATTTTAGTATAGTGAACCTTTGGGATTTCTATAACGAAAAGGTTTTAAAGCCAAAAGTGACAAAATTCAAAGTACATACTAATTTTCATATTGTTTAGTTATCAAAAATAAACGTACTTTAACAATTTCATTAGATGATATGAAATGTGTTAAAGAGCACTTCAATGTTATGGTCTCAATTTAATAATTGATGCTATATTAATTGCAATACTTGATTAATTCGAATAACATTTATCTATAACTTGTGAAAGAATGATTTCAAATGACTTATTGCTTTTTATTTGTTGTTTTAAGGAGACAGTGGACTTTCAAAACAAACTTTTGTAGTTATTCAATTGTTATAAAATTTGCAAATTGTTTGTTTTCTACTAAAAAGCCTGTATATAGTTTGAAATATTGAGTCATTCGGAAGTTATATAAAACGCTGTCAAAGATTTTGATAAATTAGCAAAAATTGCGTATTAATTTTCCGTGTATTGTCAAAACTTTAATTCACATAATTATTTGTGTCATGTAAATAAAATTAACTCCATTTGGTAAGTATCGTTCAATTGTAAAGCAAAATATGTACTAAAACACCTAAAATCTTGCAAAATAAAGCATACGTTAGGCAATATTTTAAGCAAAAAATTCAAATTTATAAGTATGACGAATTTCTCATTAGCACTTAGATATGTACAAGGAATTTCAAGGATTATCCAAAAGAAAATTTAAAGTAAATCAAATAAAACCAGATGCGCAGGGAACGTTTTAAAATCAGAATGTCAAAAAATCTCAATCGGAGAAAAATGCGTTTTTGTAGATTTACTATACTTATCTACTATATATATATGATGTATATATAACCGTCAAAAGTTATTGTAATTGAAAAATTATTTTTTTCTATCCACAGAATTTGATATCAATTAATTTTTAACTAAAATTAAGAAATCGATTTTGGTGATTTTGAAACTCCATTATCCCTTTAAATTTTGAGTTAAAGCCGTCAATAACTGTTTTCTTACGAAAAATACCTGTTAATTGATTAAATAAGACAAGAAAATTCCCTCTTTTTATTAATAACAGAATTTTTTGTTAACCTCCATCTTATAAAAAAGTTGTTTTGATGTTTCATGATGAATCAGAAATTTGCTTCTTAACTTTCTTTCATTTTTAAATTAAATTTTTAAATTCTCAATTGAAAATACTAGAAAAATAAATATTTTCTTACAACTTTTTATGCTTTTCGTAACACCTATTGATATTCTTGTATTCATTTAAAATACCTTCCAGAGTTTCAAAAGTACCGAATTCATTTAATTCATTCAAAATTCTTCTGATTGCCTGTTGAACATCATGGCTATTAAGAAAAAAAGGAGCTCTTAACACGTTTTAAATCTATATGAGTGAGCTAACAGAAACATTACAACTATCCAAATTTTAAACTTTCCTTTTTAAGTATTAGAGTTATATTACTTTATTCGTTTCACATGTATTTTCATTACTCTATACAGAGTTGAAAATGTCGAATTAAATTAATGCTGGGAAAAATTTCATAATTATTTCTTCGAATGACCTACCACTGACCTCTTCGGTATTATAAGAGTTGATTTGGTAGCTATTTGTGAGGGAACACCCTATGGGTAAGCTGCTTTTACTCCTAACATGGATAATCACTAACATCCATTCGTTTATAAACCGAGATACAAACCCGGAACCTACTGCGTGGCAGATAAATACTATACCAGGTGGGAGGCTTTAATTATAATTTCAATATGAAAAAGGAAATTTTTGATGTTTCTAATATTGTTGTCCAATATTTTAAATACTATATATTCCAATAATGTATGCTCTCCTTACCAGTGTTAATCTGTAGTTAAGAGATATCTCTATATTTAGTAAAGCAAATCAAATTGTACCTTGTAGAATTTTCTTTGATAAGAGTGGAGATTCTGCAAGATGATGTACAAAATCTACTCAATGACTATAAAGTGATATATATATATATATATTTGTCAACTCTTAAATACGGAAATATCACAAGTTGTTTAGTATTTTAACTTGATTACTAAAGCTTCTAATCTTAATGAAATAGGTTGGTTAAAACTCAAATGTTCCATTTATTATTAAAACTTCATGTTACATACACTTCTGTTTTTAAAACCAACAAGAAAATAATCAAATTTAATGTTTTAATAGTCTAATTTGTAATCAGAATAAAGTATTCCTTACCAATCAAATTTGGTTTTACTTTCTTCGTATGAATGAAGTGTATTGTTTTCATCATTTCCCTGGAAGGATTTTTAAAATCACGTTTCAGTTTTAAAATGTCAAATATTGTTAACTCCAAATAGTTTTTTTCCTGCTAATCATAGGGAGTGTTCTGTAATAACACGCACCAAATTATTCGCAAGCAAATTATTTTTCAGCCAATCCCATATAATTTACCAATATGTCTAAGAATATAATGCAGTATAGTACAAAAGATAATATAGTACTTTAAACATTATTTGTTATCCCACGCCTATTTCCGGTCATCAGTCGACGAGCTACTCTTACGTCGGACACCTGTTTATGTGAAGTAGGTAATTCGCTTCACTACATGCTAGACTGCAGGCTTACGGCGCATCTCCGAGGACTGGAACCCATAAGAGATCAACCTAGTAATATAAAGCATAACCCGATGTGTCTCCGAGTGATAAACCACCGGTTTAAATTACCTAACCCCCGTCCAGGGTTAGAAAAAAGGTTTAGGAATCAGAACCAAGACAAGACTTGTAAGTTCACGTAAGTCGAACACTTGTGACGGTTACCGAAATAAGACATAGATGCCTATGTAGAAATTTCATCTTGAAACCCTGCAAGCAAGCTTAAGCCCTTGCCAGGCCATAAAATGGTAGGATGAAGTGATAGAAAAAAAAGGCTCTATCGTTCCCTTATTTAAAGAACACCAATAAATGTAAGAAGAAGCAGTTTTAGTGACACCATATTAATGAGAGCATTTTATTTGGTGGGATATGTGTTCCAACCACTTTCGGAGCATACGAGGACTCGAATCATCATCATAAAGTTTCTGGAATTCTCTGGAATTGTAGTTCTAACAATGTCCATTTTCAGGGATATAGTCGATATAGTGCTTTTCCTTTTTGATTCCATTCGGACTGACACTCACAACTGTTATACAAGACTCGTGTAGTTTGATCATACGTGCTATTCTTTTGTACAAGCGTAATATATCATGTCAACAATGAAAATACTGCACGAAACCTCGGACTTCAGAAATATTTTAAACGAAAATTTTACCTTCTAGCGGGATTTTCCTTTTGTTTAATTTTCCCGGTTATTTGCGCTCCTGATTTAGCACATCACTGCCTCTCAAGTTCTGAAAAAGCTTTAACCCTCTCGCTGCGCATCCCGCGATTTCCGCGGGCAACGTAGAAGTAGCAAAATTTGCGCAGCCCGCGATTTCCGCGGGGATGCATTTTTACCGTCTATTTAACTGTGCAATCCGCTCTTTCCCCGTTCGTGGTTTCATTTTCGCTTTTCTGTGATGTTTAATTGTTTATTCAAATCTGGGTTAACAGATGGCTTTAGATGTCCACATTTCTTCGAAATATACAAGCATTTTTTGCAGCATTTTGCGCGCTCTTTTCAAAGCTTAAAGATGTCTGTCAGGAAGCGTTTCGCGAGTGATAGAACCTACATTCCTGACAATATTTCCGACACTGATAGCAGTTCTGACTCTGATATCAAGTATATTGAAGATAGTTATAGCGAAAGTGATGAGAATTTCTCGGATTCCTCTGCGGATAGTGATTTCTAATAATTCTTCATTTCTAATAAATGTTTTGTAAGTACACTGCTGGCCACCCAAATTGCAACACCAAGAAAGACAAGAGATATCACAACAAAATTTATTTTGTAGATAACATGTTGACCAAGTATCAAATGATTAAATTTATAGACTTCTGTGAAGTGTGGTTCCTGCCAAAATCAGTAGCCAGAGTAGCCGCCATTGTTGGAGATCACCGCTGCCACACGCCTCGGCATTGATTCAAAGAGACTTTGGATGTGTTCTTGGGGTACAGCAGACCAAGCAGCTTCCACACGTTGCCAAAGTTGATCTGGTGTGGCAGCTGGGGATGTATTCTGGGTCAATCGTTGAGCAACCATGGACCACATGTTTTCTATCGGCGAAAGATCCGGAGAGCGAGCTGGCCAGGGAAGCAATTCAATCTGGCGATTGACGAAGAACCCTTGGACAATGCGTGCCACGTGTGGTCGCGCATTATCCTGTTGAAATATGGCTGTGGGCAAGCCCTGAAGGTAAGGAAGGACAACTGGCTCCAACACCTCGGAGATGTAGCGCTGGCTGTTTAAAGTACCGGCAATGCGTACTAGAGGAGTGCGAGAGTGATATCCAATACCGCCCCATACCATAATACCCGGTGCAGGACCAGTGTGGCTGTGCATAACGCAGCTGTTCAGCATCCTCTCTCCACGGTGTCTCCAGACTCGAATCCGACCATCGTGGTGTTGCAGACAGAAGCGTGACTCGTCAGTAAAGACAATTTCATTCCATTCTGCCGTCCACATCCTTCTTTCATCGCACCATTGGCGGCGGAAACGTCTGTGGTTCTGCGTCAAGGGTAGACGAAGCAATGGACGTCTTGCGGACAGACCACTCTGCTGTAAACGGCGTCGAATGGTACGCGCAGACACTGGATGATGCGGTACAGACTGAATGTGCTGTGCTATGGTTCGTGATGTGGCTGAGCGATCCGTCACTGCCATACGCACAATATGCCTGTCATCACGTGAAGTGGTGCACTGAGGTGGATGCGATCGAACACGTCGGTCCGTCGTACCCTCCTGCATCCAACGATCACATATCCGCATTACAGTTGTTTGGTTTCGTCCAACACGACTACCGATTTCCCTGAAAGATAATCCACAATCTCGGTAGGCCACTATCCTTCCTCTGTCGAACTCGGATACTTGATCAAAAGATGATCGCTGTTTTCTACGAGGCATAATTGATCGTTTTTTTGAAAAAACCACAAGAAAAACACAATTGCCGTACTTGAAATCGTCGAAATCTCCAAGCCTTAAATAGCGCTTTGAAGTGGCGCCACAGGCGCGCGTGATGTGCGTCTGCGCAGAAATTCTAATCATTTGCATATCTCACCTCCGCTAATGCATGTTGTAAATTTCATATTATTTGCATGCTTCCTTCAGGGTGTTGCATTTACGGTGGCCAGCAGTGTATTTTGCATATTTTCATTAGTATATACGTTTTACCTTTGTATTTCATAAAATAAATCATAATTTAACCAAGATTAATTTTCAAAATTTTGCTTTTATATGATTATTCTTCCCAATTTCAATAATCCGACCTTTTTTTATGATCTAATTCTATATTGAAAAAAAAAACTCTTTTACAAAAATTTTTTGTATATTTTAACTCTAAAATATATGTAGATTTGAAATATGTAATAAAAAAATACGCAATTTTTTAACCTATTTTGATAAAAAAAATTACGCAGCGAGAGGGTTAAAGGATTCTGTTCGAGAAAGTTGCTTTGGTTGGAATGCTGGGAATAAAATGGCCAACTGTTCCGTTCTTTTTCTTATGCAATTAGCTTTTCTTGGCCAGATCTTCGTCATGCCGGGATTTACAATAGTTCTTTGTTGCTATATTTTTGGTCAATTAAGACGACTAGTGGAATATGTCTAGACGTTGAGCGGGACAAGCAGGATCTGGAGTTTGTGTTCAAATTGTATTTGAAGCATGCAAGCAGTCTTGGATATCGTAGTCAAGTGTAGAGTACTTTCCTTTTTGTTGTTCGTACATTTATATGATCTGTTCCATATTTAATATAACTACATACATGATAAGAGTTGATTTTTCCGGAACTGAGACCCAAATCCTGTGCATAGAGGCAGTCTTGGGAACAATGGTTACAATACGCATACGAGCAGTTGCTATCAATGACATGGCAATAAAAATAACAGTGTTTATTCACCAAGCAGTAGCTACTAGATCTGAATCTAGAAACTTTTGCAAGAAAAGTCTGCTTTTAACAACGGCAATTGAATTTTCATCGAAAGTAGTTATAACAGCATGGGTACTGTTTGAATTAGGTACTTGTGTAAAATCCCGTCGACCATGAAAGTTGGCGCAATTCCAGCTAAACTTACTCCAATCATTTCGGCTGCCAAAAATCGTGTCCATTAACACACCTTTTTTGATGCCAGGATTCCATAACTTTCAAAATATTCAACTGCATTCTGTTCTGTAGTAGGCAGGTCCCAAATTTTAATAATTTTATTCCAAAACGTGAGGTGAAAAAATAGAGAAATAGCGGTTAATAATAATAGCTGATAGAACACTTATTTTAAAAAATGGCTAAACGAGGTTACATAAAACCAAGTGTGTTTGACGTCACGTCGCTATGGCGACAAGCAGAGAAGCAAAATAGGAAAAACCGTGTTTGATTTCCCGCTTTCCATTATTGGCGGAATATCGCATCGTTTGGTAACATTTTTTGGTTTGGTGAGAATGGTCGTAGGGATTTTACACATGTACCTTGAATTAAAACTAAGCTTCATTCAAAGAACCGCCAATGTCATGATTACATATGGAATATTATCGCAATTGAAATAACAGAAAAATGTAAATTACATTTCAATCTCGAAGACCAGAAAGCATTGACAACTTTAAAAGTTCGTTATTTTATTTCTAAGCCTTAAGAAGAGAACTTTACTAACTATAATAGCTACTCTTCTCATTTCGAAAGCTACACTAATGCTACATATTGGATCCTTCAGATTTGTTACCTGCAATCTTGAAATAAGAAACGGGTAAATAATAGCTGGAGCAAGATTGATACAAGTTATTGCTGCTCAGCGAAAGTGCTACGGTGGAAGGGGCAATGCATTTGGTAACTTTTTCTGTGAGAGCAGTTTCATTTCTTGGAGCCTAGCATTCAAGCCCAACATAAACACGGGGACGATATACAAAACCTGATCAAGGGACCCACTCCTTTGCAATAACATTCACTCGCACTGATGAATTTGAAAATTCTCACAGAAATTATAACGTCTGCCCAAGCATCAACCTTATTTGCCTTATGTTGCATGCACGGATTCGTCTTAGAAAAAATGAAGAAATTTAATGAATTCCCGGGCCAAGCATGGGAAAAGTACCACTAGTACACATCTTATATACATACTATAAATTACCGTGAATATTTGAAATCCGATAATAGACATGGGCGTCATAGCATTTCCTGCATGTATGTGAAGAATATAGTCACGCGCGTTGGGTAAAGGACATTTGGAATTAAAGGACCCTGCAAAAGGAAATAACTAAGATTAGGAATACAAAACAAAAAGCATTTTGTTTTGTATTTCGAGTCTTTAATAAGAACTAATTTTAGTAGCAAATTTTGGAGCTGATTCGGTTATTTTCGATATATTTTCCGTCTGCCCTGAAATTACTAATACGGCCATGGATAAATTTAAAACATTTTGTTCAAAAAGAATTCCAGGGAAGACATACATTATTTGTAAAAAAAACATACTTGCGTTGCTTTCCCTGATCCGCCATGTAACGAAAGTTGGAGACAAATCCGTTTTTCCAGTCGTTTAAGTATTTCTATTATTAGCTTTGATTCATTGAATTTCATCTTTTTGAATTAGACATTTTAGAAGTTTATTACCTCAATCAGATATTGCATGCTTTGGTTTAACAGCTTTCGCCAGTATTTTTTAATTTTAATATTTAATTTGCTTCAACAGATTAGGAATATACACACGAGGGAGCACATTTTTCTTTAGAAATTAAGTAATTTTGAGGTAAAGTTCACACTTGCAAACCACAAGAGAGTACCAAAAAACGAAATCCCAAACCAACCGGGCAAGAGAGGCAATAATTAAACATGTAATTTGTAAACTAGTGCTCCAGCTTTCCAAACGGTCATTCGGCCGTCTTTAAGGGGAGGATCTAGAAGAGCCTTCTAGTACTTTCTAGATGGCCTTGGCAAAGCACATTACTACAGGTATCCGACTAAATGTGTATTTTGAATAATGGCTCTATATTTCGTGTGTTCGAAATCTTACCATCTGAGTGTCAAGAATTGAGTTTACCTGGAACCATATCTGACAAATGGGACTACAGAACCTGTGTATAGCCATATTTTGCCAAAACAAATCTGGCGATGCTCACATCGGAGAATTGTGGAGAGGAATCATCCTGTCACTTCAATTTAAGTCAAGTGTGACAACAGAGGTTCTTTTAACCGTGAATGACTTCACAAACTCGGAAAATCCAAACAAAACATTTATTACACGGAAGACGTACAAAAACAGAACATGACAGGCTGCATTACATACATCAGAATACTCCACGGAAAAACAAATTAATCTTGTTCTTCCAATCTCAAATTCAGTGGAGTTGAATTGTTCGTCGCTTCTTTTCACGAAAATTAATAATTCTCGTGACACTCCCACCTTTTGAGTCTACATGCAATTGGGAAACTCAAAACTCGGTACAGTCCATGGCTTCAAAGATCTAGACGTCTGACGGGACGAATCTCACGACCAAGTCGTGTTCTTCCCACAATAGGTTCTTGACTGGAGCTATGTTCGACGGACTTCTCCATGTTCTCACTATCTTTAACGCGTTGAAGTTGTTTCATCATTTTTCTTGGGTCCTCTTTAATTCTGGAAACAATTTGATCTTGAAAATTCTTTCCTGGGGGTGATTGGACCTTAAGTACATACAGCCGTTGTATTGGCCTTAGGAATTCGCCGTTCTTGGTTTTAAGCTTCACAAGACGAACAGATCCATCTTTTCCTGTGAAAATCTCAGTTATTTTCCCCAATGGACTTACTTGTTCAAACGCTTTTGGTTGTTAACTTCGACCAAAACCACTTCTCCCACTGTGAATTCGTGGGTGCTCCTGATCTTTTTCGTTTGCTGTCTAAGCTGCCTTAAATATTCTAATCTGAAACGACTTCGGAGATGCTCTCGAAGTTTCATCCGACAGAGCTGCCTCTTTTGTAGACTCAATGATTCCAAATGGTCAAGATCGGGAACACCACTTCCTTTAACCTCTCGTAAAAACATAGAGGGTGTTATGGCATCAAGATCGTCGTCATCAGAGATGTAGGTTAAAGGTCCTGAATTTAAAACCTCTTCACAATCACAGTGTTCAGTTCTTTGTATCTTAAGGATGCTCTACCCAAGACTTTCTTTAGAAGATCTTTCACAAGTCCAATGAGGCGCTCCCACCATGGACCTGATGGTGGAATAAATTTCCAGGTTATTTGTTTTATCTTTCCATCTTCGTTGACCCGTTTCCAATCAATACTCTGAAGCAATCGATTGGCTCCCACAAAGTTTTTATCATTATCAGAGTAAATAATGGACGGTCTTCCACGACGAGAAATAAAACATCTGAGTGCTAGCAGAAATTTGTTTGTCGATAGAGAAGAGACGAGTTCGAGATGAATCGCACTGTACACCGCGCACGTAAAGAGCACAATCCACGTTTTGGTACCATTCCTTAATAAGAGGGGGCCAGCAAGATCAACGCCCGTCACTTCAAAAACTGCTGCATCCCGTACACGATCTTCTGGTAAGGGCGGTGAGTTCATTGCAGGCTGGTAAGGGCGGTGAGTTCATTGCAGGCTTGGCAGTGAAACGTTTGCAGCGGATGCAGTTCTTAAGAGTTTTACAAACGGACTTTCTCCCTTTCAATATCCAGCAGTTAGAGAAAACTGCTCTACTGAAAATGTGCCTTCAAAATTTGAACTAGTGCATTAGCTATCTATGCTTATGCATAATTAAATTCGCCACTGCGGGATGATCACCTGGTAGAATCACTGGCTGCTTAAAATCTTCAGTATCTTGGGGGTATACATGGTTCGTGTCTTAATTCGCAATAAGCCATTTTCATCAATTACTGGATTCAAATAGCGTAACCTCTGATCAGAAAGTCCATTGAACACTTGCTGTATCAAAAACATGAGCAAATTTTCAGCTTCCTTCAACTCGGAACAAGACAGGGTTTCGGACTTTGAAGTGTTGACTTTTCTTGCATTATTGCAGAATCTTCGGATCCAAGCAAGCATTCAAATGGTTTTTAGATGAGAAGAGAAAAACCCATAATACCAGTCATTTGTCTTCGATGTATCGTTGTGAGCTGACAAAACAGTCTTTCGTTTTTCAGCATTTATCAAATCTTCATCTGGTATTTCTGTGCTTTGAGGCCAATCTTTTTCGTATAACCACATAGGCCCCTCCCACCATTTCAAGAGTAAGAATTGCTATGCTAAACATCCTCTGCTTGGAAGGTCTGCTGGATTCAATTTACCAGGAACATGCCTCTATTGTTCAACCTGTGTGAGAGCATGTATCTCCCGGACTCGGTTCCATACAAATGTTCCCCACTGAGTATCTCTTTTGATCTAGTTTAATGCAGTCAATGAATAGCTTCAGTAGAGGACCTTTAAGTTGGGTATTTTAAGGTCTGCCGTAACACTCGCACTCAGTCTGGCACCGATGCAACATGCCAATAACTCAAGACGAGTATCGTAATCTTTTTCAAAGGAGCTACTCTGGCACGGGACTGGATAAATCTGACAGTAACTTGTTGATTCACTTCAACTCGCAAGTAAATGCAGGTGGCGTAAGCTTGGGCACTTGCGTCAAAAAACACGTGAAGTCTGACGATTTCCTCTTGTCCAAGTTTCATCCACCGGGGTATCTTGACATCTGACAGCAGCTGTATTTTCTTCAGCAAATTCAAAAATCATCTTGTTAGGTCGTCAGGAAACGCATCATCTCAATTCAGTCCCAGAACCCAGGATTCTTGTAGCATAAGTTTCGGAATAATAGTCACTGGGGAAGTGAAACCAAGGGGATCAAATATGCTTTGCGCCAAGGAGAGCAACATTCTCCTAGTAAGAACTGATCGTTCATTCAGGAAAACAATGTTGCAAGACAAAGTGTCTCAAGTCCCAGTTCAGACCCAGCAAAGGCACGATTTCGGGGTTATCAAATTGATCGATGACTTCAAGAGGAACGTTTGACCGCCAGCCTCTAAGATTAAATTTCCCTGCGGACATTAACGTTTGACTCGAGAATGAATCTATTTGCATGTTGGGAGTCTTTCAAACTACAGACACAATTATCAACGTAGAAAGAATCTTTCAAAGTTCTTGCAGTATCCGAAAGTTTCTCTGGGGCTTCCTCAAGATGATAATTCAATGTCGCTGCCATAAGAAACGGACTGCAGTTAATACCAAACACAACTCTTCGATATCTGTAGATATTAGTTTCATTTGCTTAGGTTCTCCATAAGAATCGCAGATAACCCTTGATCTTTTGTCTTATTCCAATCTGAAGGAAAGCCTATGTTAGGATGATGTAAGCCTATAAAGATGTTAGTCCAACAGGAAATTGTCGAAAGCTATTCAGGACAGAAGGAACAAATTCTATCAAATTAGGACCCTTTTCTAAACATATATTCAGTGAGGGTGATCCTTTTAAGTGCGCTGAAGCATCGAACACAGGTCTCACTTGGTGGTCTGGCTGCATTCCTTGAACACGAGTCTGTGAGGAAGATAATACACGTTTTACCTATTTCCTGTCGTCGACTTCTATGATCGCTTCCAAAAACCACTTGTCAAAAACCTCTTGATATGCTTCGACTTTCTGGGATTCCAACAGCCTTTTATAAGTAGAAGCAAGACGTTTTTCGGTCATTTCTCTGTTGTCGGGAAGATTCCAAGATCCATGGCAAAACTACTTCGTATCTGCCTTCATCATCAATCGTTTTAGTATGTTTCGGAAATACTCCAGTCTCTTAATGAATTTCAGACTTCTTTCTCGACTCAGTCGGATCTGCAATTCCGATTGTTTCCAATTTCCATAAGTCACTTATTGTGCACAAAGTGAGGATCCTTCCTGTCAGAAGTTTACCAGCAATATCAGCTCCAATAAGTAATTGAATAGTACTTGATGAACAAGGCAATAAACATTCTTGATCACAAAGCTCAATTCCGTTACCTTCTAATTCCTTTGGTCAGAAGCCTGTTTTCTTCTGGGGAATTTCTGAACAATTATTTTCTTGGTCAAGAACATTGAAATTATAATGGTAATTTGGTTCTTACGTATTAACCGCATGCCAGCGATTAATCGCCAAATCTGTACGTATTAACCGCATGCCAGTGATTAATCGCCAAATCTGTTGGAAGAGGTATAAGACGTAAGAACTGGAACAATCTGGTTATATTCACTGCCAAGTGAACCACAAATACAATTTCATTGATTTTGATTGTTTCGCAAAACTTTTTTTAGAACCACAGTTCAGTGTTCAGTGCGTAGTTGCATTAGATACTCGTGTTTTATTTTCTGTTTTTACGTCGAAGTAAACTTTTACGTAACGCTTGATCGTTACGAAATAATGCTAGAAGAATATTCCCATCCCAATGCATATTTGAGGGCATTTGTCGCGAAACATGAACGAAATAAAAAAACTCATTGAAGATGGATCGACCATTTTTTCCGACTGTTGGAAGGGGTATAAGACGGAAGAACTAGAACAATCTGGTTATATTCACTGCTAAATGAATCACAAATACAATTTCATTGATTCTGAAACTGGCACGCACACACAGAAAAAAAAGCCATCTTGGGAAGTGAAAAATGGCGAAATAAAAACATCGATGAACATCTCGCCACCACCTCGAGTCCCTATCTCGCAGAGTTTATAATAATATGTTTGATGCCATCCTAAGGGCAATTGTTAAACATTTTCCGCCCGAAACAAAACTTGGCTGATATTTGCCAATGGCAAACAAAACTTGGCTGATATTCGCCAATGGCAAACAAAACTTGGCTGATATTCGCCAATGGCATGCGGTTAATACGTAAGTACCGGTAATTTTTGTCAAAATCACTGATAAAGATCTTATACTCTATATGTTTTTGTTGGATTTTTACCTCTCAAATAAATTGTGAATCAGGTTCTCCCTTACAGAAGGATATTTCAGCTTCGAAACAGCTTCTTTCGTTATGTAAGATTTTTGACTTCCGGTATCTATCAGTGCTCTTATTGCAATGTCTTAGTTTTTCCCTCGAAGCAGCACAACTAGAGTTTGGAGGAAAACGCTTGCAGAACAAATTGGGTTAGATAGTGTATTTGACTGTTCGGTGTATAAGCTTATCACCGGTTTCACTAGCTGTTTCCTTTGAATTGAAAGATTCACCAGTTCCTATATCGGGACTCATCACAAGATGATGTCTTTTGTCACAGTGTACACACCTGATATAGGCTATGCATTGCTTTGCCACATGAACAGGCTGGAGACATCTGTAACAGCCTCGTTTCTTCAATCGAGTTCGTTCATTGAAATCCGAATTTCGAGCAAAATTAGTCCTTTGATTCATGGTTTTAACAGCTTTCGTGCTTTCCTTCAGAGAATCCCTGCTAGCCAAAGTTATTGTCTTTATTTTCTTCAGGAAACTCATTAAACGGTCCAATCGAGATTCTTTACTTCATTTTTCCTGTTGATCCATTTATTGCTCCTCTGCCAAGCTCTTAAAACTTCTTCACTCAAACAAGATTCCACAAGTAGAAAAAGTATGGCCGCATACTTTTCGGGGGTGACGCCAAGTCTCTAGTGATCTCACTTGCGTTTCAATGCGATCATAAACTGTTGAAAGCTTCACTTGTTTCTCCTTCAGGTTGAATGCTAAAGTCAGTTTCAAAAGCTCTCGAACATAGTATTCAACTAAGAGATCGTCTCTTCAAAAGCGAGATTTCAAGCAGTCAACTGCTTTGCAATAGTTTCCTGGGGATGGAGGAAAACTTTCAACGAAACGAGTTCTCGGGCTCTGGAGCTAGGTAGAGTGACTCGAACCAAGTATTGGAACTTGTCAGCTTCATCGATGTCGGGGTCTTTATCAATTTTTTAAATTGCACCAAAACGGCAGCCAGTCTTTAATTTCACCGCCAAATTTCCTTAATTCTAATCGAGGTAGTTTAAAATTTCGTTTAGAAATACTGGCCTCGGAGTGAGCATCAATATGACCCAAGGAACTAGATTTCGAATTAACAAGCAGTTATCCTTTTAAATTTGTGCGCATATTCGTCTGCTCTCGTCATTTCATTTTCTAAATCTTACTTTCTGCAGCCAAGTATAAAACCCAAAATACTCTCGTTAAGCATTGAAAGTTCTTGATGCTTTTCGCCAAGCAGCTGAAATGCCGCCAAAAAATCTAAGTCTTCGGTTATCTTGGCGCTATCCTGCTTTATTCAAGACGTTAAACAAGCGAGTAAATGCAGTTCGAACAATCTTTCGTTTCAATATTAAGGCATCCATTTTCTTATGAAAAAGTTAAAAAAAGTTTCGCAAATAGATAAATCTCAAATAGAAAACAATTTACCTTCAAATAAGTTCACTTGCCTTTCATAAAGTTGCCTTTAGTCGAATCGTTGATTCCCAAAGTCAAATCACGATCTTGTCGCGGACGCCATGTCACTTCAATTTAAGCCAAGTGTGACAAGAGGTTCTTTTAACCGTGAATGACTTCACAAACTCGGAAAATCCAAACGAAACATTTATTACACGGAAGACGTACAAAAACAGAACATGACAGGCTACATTACATACATCAGAATACTCGACGGAAAAACAAAATTGTTCTTGTTCTTCCAATCTCAAATTCAGTGGAGTTGAGTTGTCCGCCGCTTCTTTTCACGAAAATTAATAATTCTCGTGACACATCCAGTCGCCACTGTGACTAGCGGCCTTTTATCTAACACACACAACTTCTCATAGACAATGAATACGTCAAACAATATTCCTCGTCGATAATTTGTCCCTAAAGAGCTGCTAGTGATGTAGTGATGAACTATGCCCTCAGTTTTTGTTAAAAAGTTTCAGGTTCCTTCATGATTGTCATGTTTTCTTGGGATGTGAGACTGGCCCTTGTTCCAGGGTAAACCATAGGTCGGTAGAATCAGTGTGGTTGATTGGCCGTATTTGTCAAAGCTGCACCACACAAGATAGACATCTAATAAATGGACACACACAGGGAAAGTTTTGCTGACAGAAATATACCCAGGGAGGAATCGAAACCCAGAGCCATAGACCCTACGTAGAATCAGGACTCATCTGATAATTTTTTTCTAGCATTTCGTGTGGACGTTTTAGCTGGAATCACAAAATGCGACAAGCACAGCATACTTGTGCAACAATGGCTTCCCAGCAGCAACCAAAAGTTGCAGTTTACCAAAAATCAGACGTTCAGTAAGGACTAGTTGCATTTCCTAAGTTCTGCCTGCAGACGTTAACGAAATAAAAAATAAGGTTGGGTACTTTTTCATCAACCTCAACAACAGCCTTCTTCCTTTACTTTCTTCCATCTTCTATTATTTTAGTGTTTTGAAAGAGATTGACCTGAACAGTAAGGTTTTATTTTAGTGTTTTGCAAGGGACAAATCTTGAGTAAAGTTAAAAATTACATGTTTCGTCCCCTCCGTATCTTGGAATGTTCCTACTTCGCAGAAAAAGAAGTTTGTAAAATTGATTACTCTATCATAATTTTGGGAAAATATTTTTAAGCAATGAAAATGACCCAACAAACAATGCTGGATATATGACCAAAGCCTTAAAGTCAGGCAAAAAATGTAATTATATCTATACATATTATACACTATCTACCAATAAGTATTTGGACACCTGTGATAGAAAAGAAAAACAAAATTTATTCATATTCAATAGTTGGTAGAGCCTCCACGAGAGGCAAGTACAGCCTCAACCCTCCGGGGTATGCTTTCCACAAGTCCTTGTATGACGGCTAGTGGTATTTTCTTCCACTCGCTTGGAGAAGACATGTAAGTTCCTTCACCGATTTTGGACGGTTGTTGCGCCCCTTAATTCGGCGATCCAACTCGTCCCAGAGGTTCTCGATAGGGTTCAGGTCTGGGCTCTGGGCAGGCCAGTCCATTCGGTTAACCCCATTGTCATCATACCAATCCATGGTGGACCTCGCAACATGACAGCTGGCGTTGTCGTCCTGGAAGTAACATGGGTCCAACCCGTAAAACTGCCACAACGTAGGAAGCACACTGTCATCCAAAATAGTGCAGTAGGCGTCGGCGTTGAGCTTACCATGAATTGGGACCAAGGGTCCCAGTCCATACCAGGAGAAACACCCCTGACCATAATTCCACCTCCGCCGAACTTTACTGTGGGCACAATGCATTCTGGCAGGAGGCGTTCTCCAGGCAGACGCCAGACCCAGACATCCAAACGGTGAGGGTGAACCTCGATTCGTCGATCCAGAGAACCCGTTTCCACTGATCTACGGTCCACTTTCGACGTGCTTTGCACCACATTAACCGAGCAGCGCGGTTGGACTTTGTGATCAAAGGCTTATGGGCGGCAGCACGACCATGAAAACCAAGCAGATGTGCTTCCTTACGGATGGTATTCGTCGAAACAACACTCCCGGATGCCTGTTGAAACTCCTGGAGTATGTGGGCCATCGGTTGGGTGCGGTTCTTCCGAATTTCTCTGGACAGCACCCGTCGGTCTCTATCTCCCAGTTTCGTGGGTCTGCCGACTCGGGGCACATTCCGACAATCACCTCTCACCTTCCACTTCTGAATCACAAAGGCCACTGTCGATTTTGGGTAATTCAGCTCGCTAGATATGTCCTTTAAGGATAGGTCATTTCTGTGATACCCGACGATTATACCTTTTTCGAAATCAGATAACTCTGCACTTCCTGGCATCTTGCATGCGACTAATGCCAATGTTGTTTCCTACACGATATTTAACGGCGGAGGGCGTGACGTATACCAGGACCGCAGATATCGTCATTTGCATGGGTGTCCAAATACTTATTGGTAGATAGTGAAAAAAATAAACCAGACATTGAATGTCCTCTATACCTTTTGACCAATCCTAACCAAATTTGGTACACTTATTCTCTGGAACCCTGCGGGCTACATATTAACCCCCTTTCTATTTGTCTTGGGTGTGCAGAGGGGTGTAACGTCCCGTCATCCTGGACAGAGAACTTGCTAGAGGCGCTCTCTCCCGGTCTGGCTGTGCAGATGACGGTAGAGTTAACATCTACAGGTTGGTTGGTTTTTGGGGTTTTATAGCGAAAGGAGTCTTAACATCTACAGGAGTCGCCTCTCAAGATGACGGAGGTTTTTTAGAATCTTAGAGTATAGTGCAATCGCAGATGGGTGCAGTTGCGCAAAAAATTGCTCAGTATCATATCGTTTACGTATCCCGTCTGTAAAATGCGGGATGGAATTGTCAAGCATAAAGTGTAATTGCTTTAAACATTTATCATGATATCGTATCAATATGATTTGCCAGCCTTTCATGATGGTGGAATTCCGAAATTCGCATTCCTGGTGCAAGGTGCTACAAATAAAAAAATATTGATAAGAAAAAACTGACTGCAATACGATGTATGTCATTTCTTTTAGAAAATGAACTTAAAGGGCATTCACAATCACTCCAAAACTCAAAATCGACTTTTGTATATAGTCATCTCAGTATCGGTTTTTGTAGGTTTGTCTTACCTATAGTATGTGAAATGTATCTAAAGTAAATTATAGAAGCTATAAAATCCCAGTTTTAAAAATTATTTTGTGTTCGCTTATTTTTTCTCTATATTTGCATTTTCTATGACAGAAAAGTGATTGTTTGGATCACTTTCAATTAACGTTTAACCAATTAAACCCGAGCAACGCCGGGTAAATTCAGCTCGTGATCAATAAAAATAAAAATGTTAATTGAAACACACACTAAACAAACATGCTTATTTTAAATTTATAATGGAAATAGCAAAAATATGATCTGTCGAAGATCTGGCAACTCAATGAAATTCAAAACCTTCAATTCAGATATCAAAGATTGTTAGTTGGGTTTTATGGCAAAAGGGCTATATTTAGCCAAGCTGTGTCAACCACAAAACAATGTCAAGTAATAGACACAATCATGGAAAGCTTTACTGGACACAGAAGAGAAATATATCCATGATAAATTACAGAAATTGATTGAACTTGCACTTTCTACAATTCGTAGGTTGCTAGCGCTCAGGTGTCAAAGAATTACTAATACACTCTGAAAGTACACATAATTACATGCTTTATGCTGAAATCCTATTAAAAATTTAATATTTTTTACATGCATACATATATCAGAGAAATCAGACATTGGATAATTGTGATTATGGTTTTTCATTAAAAAATAATTTAAGGAACTATACTTATTAATACACATTTTATTTTGATTTTAGATCTAATAAAACAGAACATGATGGTAAAATATGACAATTGATAACATACATTTTGAGCAATATATACATAAAAATTAACTTTGTTAGAAAAGGAATGAAAAGTTAGATCCCACCAATTAATAGTGAAAGTGTGAAGAAAAATCAATCCCATAATCTGTCAAATCAGCAATCCATGCCATGGGAAACATAAATAGCAATTAAACAAAGGCATTAAAATATAAAGGTTGACATTAAAATATAAAACATAAACATAATTTTGAAGAAAAAAATAAGCACATAACATTTTCTCAAACACACTCAGTAAAATTGAAGTTTCAGCACATAGAACTGCTTATTTGATTTTGTGTGCATATACAGAGAATTAGTTTTGTAGCACTCTTGCAGAAGTTGTAGTTCATATAAGGAAAATCAAAAAAATTTTTGCTCTAGAAATATCATGTGAAACAACCAGTTGTTCATAAAGTTTCAATGAATCACACTTATCCTTCTTGGTATTTCAATTTTACTGACTATATTTGACAACACTAAAAGAAAAAGAAAATTCAGCATTAAAACTGAAATAAAACAACTTAACTTAAAAGTTGAAATACAAGCTCTGATGTTTATTTACAAGATATCATTAATAACTATCAATACCTAAGGTGAAATCATTTGGAAAATTCAAAACAAAATACAAACGGCAGATGATAAGGCACAAATAAAACTGAGGGATAATTGGAACACTAAATTTTTTAAATTTCCCATGTATGTAGGCTTATCACAAATTAGAAACCTATTATTAAAATTCTTTTATTAGCAATTGACAATTCAGCCACTAGTAAGATAGAGAAACATGCATAAAACAAGAACAATTACAAAGTTTAAATGTAGATTTTCCAATGGCTTTAAGTCAAAATTACGAAAATTGATTTTACAATGTAAAATATATTTCCAATAATCAGAAGGTTAAAAAAGAATTCGATTCTTTTTTAAATAGGTGAGGAAATTCTGCAAGTATCTTTCCACAGGGATTTAAATTCATTATTTGAAAACCAATTAAATTAATGTAATGTCTTAACAAAGCAAGCTTTTTAAGTAACCTGCACAATTAAAATTTGTGTTAGTTTAAAAGAAAATAAGACAGTTAACTTTTCCCTCTTCTGCAAATAAAAATTCAAGTGCTTATGTTATGTAATAATATTCATGCAATCTAGGACACATGAACATTAAATTAATTTTATAAGTCAAATCAAGTATTTCAATAAACAATGAGAATTTTAATTCATAAAAATTCATATCACATGTTCAGTGATAGTAATTTCTTTTAACTTAAAACTAACATAACTTATAAAAAATTTTTGATAGTAAAAAAAAATAATTATAATTTAGATCGTTTTGAACATTAAGGCCCAACAACCGTCTTGAAATGAAACAAAGTGGAAGTCACAGCAGATAAGATGACCACTTTCCACATGATCATTAATAAAATCAAACACTAATTTTAAGACGGGGAAACTTCAGGTATACGAGTAAAAAATTAGCTTGCATTAAACTTTATTAACAAGATTAAATTTGATGAATTTTCTTGTTTAAGTGGTTTTTATTTCCTTATATATATTATAGTTGCCTATAAGCAAACATATTTTTCATTAATTAGTGAATTAACTGGTTTTTAATTATTTTTAAAGCACTCATACAGAAAATAACTTCTTTTTAACCTGCCATTACTTATCTCAATGTATCTATATGTAGAAAACGTAATAAAAACCTTTGATTAAGAATTATTTTATTTTTAAGTCAACTGCTTTTGCAATAGCTTTTGCACAATCATAAAATCTTACGAGTTCAAAACATGCACTTCATCTTGAAAAATTTCCCCTAGAACTTTCATATACTTCAACAGATCCAGCATATAAAAATGTTGGGATGAACATTCTACCTAGTTTTTTTGTTCCTTAAGAAACAGTTAGAGGTACAAATAGAAAACACCTGAAGTTAATTCAAAATGGATATGATAAATGATCAGCATCTGAGGTACTGCGTAGAAGTAAGCTAGTAAAGTAATTGCAACTAAAAATTTGTATTACAGAGCTGTATGACTGACTTCAATTCAGTATTATTAGCATAATCAGTATTTAGCAAACAGCTAAATTGCAGTTTAATATTTTCTCAACAGATATCAGGTTTGAATTAAGGAATAACGTAAGTGCTGAAAGAATTTTGGACAGCTCAAAATGAAAGAACTATTGTGTCAAAACACATTTTTGACACAATAGTTCTTTATTATTGGGTCTAACTTGTAAAATATTTTTGGGTCTAACTTGTAAAATATTTTTGGGTCTAACTTGTAAAATCTTAGACCATAAGCTAAAATCATAACACAACCTACAGAACTTGAAGGCACAATTCATTAGAGCAATTCTATTGCATAGTAATTGAAAGAATTAAGGCTGTGATGAGGGTCTATTTTCTAGTTTAACTGAGTTCCCAATGGAACCATCAGAAAATGTCAATACATTTTAAAATTGAAAACTCAACATACTTAAGTTTCCCTATTTGATTAAAAAAAATCCTCTATGTTTTGATGACAAATAATTTAAGATGTTCTCTAAGGGATTTTTAGAAGAGCTTTCTGCATGCTGAAAATTCCATACAAACAACCTTAATGGCCTGTCTTGCTTCTAAAATCAGACTCAAATATTTATATGCATTTGCTTTGAGCAATCAAAACTATCTAGTAGAGGTGATGCACAGTAAAAAATATGAAAATACACTGCAAATATTCGTATTTTTACAGACTGCATTATTTTGTACTTTTGATGGGGCAATGATAGATGATTTGCAGGTGACTAGCATAAGTATACAGTTTATGTAATATAACATTGAAAAAACATATATTTTTACAAATATAACATTCCAAATCTTAAAGACAATACTAATTTTCAATGCAAAAGGCATTATAATTTTAAATTGTGAACAGTATACAATACAGACAATTAAAACTATATACTATGACAATTTGCAATTACTGTATTTTTAACTTACTTTTTAGAGTTAACTATTGCATGTACAGTGGTACCTAGGTATACGTCCGCGTTGAAATTAAGTCCCAACTATGTATACGTCCTGTTTGGAAGCACAAAAATTTTGCTTGGTATACTGCCTTTGCTTGGAATACAACTTGCACATTTGTATGCGAGCTACCCTTGTTTACCTCTCTCGAGACATAGCCACAACGTCAGTATGCCAGACCATTCAGTGAACAACCCACACTATAACTCTGAGTTTTCATGTGATTTTGTTTTTTCGCGTGAATTTTTAGTAAATTCATTAACCATGAGTTCTAAGAAAGTTAATAAGAACCAAGCAACGAAGAAAATGGTTAGGATCACCATGGAGTTAAAAAGAGATTGTTGAAAAGTATGAAGGTGGTATGCATATCCAGGACTGGGCTGCTGCATACCGTATGCCGAGAACGATGGTATCTACGATTGTGAAAAACAAAGATGTTATTAAATCGGCTAACGTTGCGAAGAGGTGAAATCGATTACAAAACAAAGATCAGGGATATTAGAGTATGTTGAAAAATTGCTTTTGATCTGGATCACAGAAAAACAGTGTGCTGGCGATAGCGTATCGGAGGCAATGATTTGCGAAAAGGCAAAACTGATGCATGCCGATCTTTTGGAAAACAAGGCAGGAACGAGCCAAGAAATGAAGTATTTAAAGCCAGCCATGGCTGGTTTGATAATTTTAAGAGGACTGGAATTCAGTGTTATTAGGCATGGAGAGGGAACCAGTGCTGATAAAAATGCCACCAATGATTTTGTTAGTTTGGGGAATCTGTGGAGGCTGAGGGTTTTGTTCTCCAACAGAATTTTAACTGTGACGAAACAGGCCTGTTTTGGAAGAAAATGCCTAACAGGATCTACATTACACAAGAGGAGAAGGCATTGCCAGGGCACAAGCCAATGAAGGACAGGCTAACTCTCTTGTTCTGTGGCAATGCAAGTGGGGATTGCAAAGTAAAGCCTCTACTGATCTACCACAACCCAAGGGCCTTGAAACATAACCTGCAGAAAACTCAGTTACCTAAGTGAACACAAAACTCAGTGATGTGGAGGTCAAACAGCAAGGCTTGGGTAACCAGAGAATATTTCAGCGAGAGGTTTAATGTTGTGTTTGGGCCAAGGGTAAAAAAAGTTATTTAAAGGAGAAAAACCTGCCTCTGAAGGCCCTCCTCAAAATGGACAATGCTCCAGCTCACCCTCCAAGCTCGCAGGACTATGTGCTGACAGAATTAGACTTCATCACTGTAAAAGTTCTTCCCCTAATACAACTCCTCTCATTCAGCCAATGGACCAGCAAGTCATTAGTAATTTCAAGAAACTCTACACTAAAGCACTATTCCAGAGGCTTTGAAGTGACCTGACAGAGTTAACCCTGAGAGTTTTGGAAAGATCACTTTTCTATCGTCCATTGCATAACTTTCATTGACAAAGCCTGGCAGGAAGTTTCCTACGGAACAATGAACTGACTGGAGAAATTTGTGGCCAGAAGCAGTGACTGAAAGGGACTTTGAGGCTGTGCCTATAGTGGAGGATATTGACTCTGGGCAGGTCCATGGGTCTGGATGTGAATGATGCTGATGTGGAGGAGTTAGTGGAGGGGAACAGGGAATAGCTGACCACTGAGAAGCTGCAAGAACTTGAGAAGGAGGAACACAAAACTAAGATGGATGCACTCTCTTCAGGAGGCTCGGAGGAGATAGAGGAAGCCCCTACTTCCTTAATCAAGGAAATCTTTGCCAAATGGATGGATGTCAAAAACTTTGCAGAGAAGTACCACCCCAACAAAGTCCAAACAAGCCGTAATAGCTTTGTCTGGAATGACCAGACAATGTCATATTTCCAAAACATCCTGAGGAGAAGGTAGAAGCAAAGTTCTTTGGACAGATTTTTAGAAAAAGTCAAACCTGGTGAGCCTCAACCAAGTCCAAGAAGAGAAAAGAGAAAGAAAAAACATCAGAATTTCAGATTCCTGAAGTTTTATTTGAAGCAGACTCTCCTTCCAAACAATAACATCTCCCTTCTCAGCACCATCCTAGCAGTCCACTTCCTTCTCAGCAAGGTAAAGTGAGGTTAAATTTTCATTTATTTCATCTAATTGCTTTTGTATTTATGTATTAAGCAGTGTTTAAATTATTTTATACAACCCCATCAATATATAATATGCCAATAACAATAGGATTTTTTTCATGGGAACGGATTAATCATTTTCCCTTTATTTCTTATGGGAAAAATTTGTTTGGTATACATCCTGTTTGGAAAAGTCCAAGGATCTGGAACGAATGAAGGACGTATACCGTGGTTACCACTGTAAGATTCTTAAATACAGAAAATGCCTATATCACTATGCCAAAGATGTTTCCGTACACATTAATTTGCATGTACAATTTGATATCTTCAAAAATGGCAGTATGTTGTATATTAATAAAGCAATATTTCATTGAATTGATAAAATTCGATATTTTTAACTGGTCGAATATACATACTAATAACAATAAACTGTTGCAAAATTGTTTTAGTTAATTATGTATTCAGACATTATTTATTTGAACAAAACTTTTAATTAAAAATTTTTCTAAACAAAAACAAATCTAATTACAGTTTGCAAATTTCAGTGAAATATGGGGATTTGAATCTTATTAAAAGTGTT